>OZ024874.1:14981956-16305956 GCA_964017185.1 Rugalucina vietnamica
TTACAATGGTGGCCAGATGTCAGATAGGTTCACTCGTACAGCTCTGCATGTTGCTGCATCATGTGGGAAGACTGACATTGTTGAGTGGTTGTTGGAAGAGAAGCGTGCGGATGTGACACAGAAAGATGGGGAGAGTGGTTGGACAGCTTTACACAGAGCTGTGTTCTATGGGCAGCTGGCTACAGCTGCACTTCTGATTCAGGTAACATCCCAAGATTATGCTTTTTGTTTCATGTTCAGCTCAATAGAGCAGCAGATAATTTGATTGATTGATTGGAGTTTAACATCCCACCAACAGCTAAGGTCATATGGAGACGGCAGATAATTTGATTCTACATACTTCAAGATATTAACATGTGCTTATACCATTAAAAAAATCTTTTTACTACTCAAAGTTAGAATGCCGAAAATAAAATTGAGCAAGGAAAATAATCATGACCAAAATTGGCAAATAACAAGGCTTATATAGATTTCAATTCATGTTTTATGCTGGCATGCCAGCTGATAATGTGGTTTGATATAATATCTAATGATTTTCTATTGGACATATTTAAGTACAAGAGTGATCTCTACACAAGAGACCACGAGGGTCTGGGACCTCTGGATATTGCTATGAAAGACCGAGCTTTACAGACTGGTATTACACCTGCAGGTATGCTTACAGTTGACAAACTTCAAGTGAACATCTTTAAAAAAAGGCCACAAAATTTTCAAGCTTCAAACTAGCTTTACTGGTATATGCAAGTTATGATGCAAGTTGTCCTTTTATTGTATGCTTTGTTTAGAAACCCTGAGTGCAGGATTTTGAAAACTGACAAAGTTTAACAGTGTCATGCATAACAGATACCTTGAGTTATCTGGAATATTCTAATGAAATGGTTATTTATTGTGTCATAGTTGAATTTAAGGACAGCAATACAAATCTGTCATTATTATGCATTTATAAATCTTATAGACAGCATTTTGAAACGGTTTGATAATCAGTATACTGTAGGGGAGTTGTCTCAGGATCTACTGATTGCAACACCCTGTAACTTATGTATGTAGCACTTTTCTTGGGTTCTTTGAAAAACATAAACTTGTTTGTGTAACAGTCTATGAGTTGAAGGATCGACATGAGGTCTACACTTGGGGAGATAACTCTAACTTTACCCTTGGTCACACGTCAGAACATCGTAGATCAGCCCCAGAAGTTGTGGATGAGTTTAGAAAGCTTAGCGTAAATTTAAAGCAGGTAAACAGTGATGTAGATAATTATTTTTCACAATGCGTACTGTACGCATCAAAATAAATGTTCAGTGCGTACCGACAATACAACTGCGTACAAGTTTTCTGAGGATTCTTATTCAAACCTCTCATTTAGAATCAAACTTATAGATAACGGTACACGTATGGATAAGACCATTTAATCGAGTATGAAAATTTAAGTAAACTGGTTGATAATCCTGTAATAACATGTCATTCTATCATTTAGGCATGTTAAACTATACTTTTGTCCCCTGCCTAGATAATAAGAGACACAAATGAGGAAAACATTAGACACTGGGATGGCTGAAGAAAATGGATACATCAAGTTTTAAATTGAAAACAATGACCAGAAATAAATGCAAAATGCCTATTCAATAAACCAAAGTGACAGACTATCATTAAACTTCATGAATAAACCTTTGATAAACAATTTGTCTGGTCAAAGTACTGAACGGCGAGCACGCATATGGTATAACTACATAATATATTGCATTATATATAATATGGAACGATCAAAAGCTGCATTAATATTGTATCTACTTTTTGATTGTTGACAAGCAGCCAGACAAAACTAGTTGAAAAATTGTCATTTTGGTGAAAATTTTAAAGGTATTTTATCTGAGTACGCATAAAACCGAAAACTGTTAGCGTACCGCTGAATTTTATTGCGTACATGGTACGCACAGGTCTGAATTTTTTATGCGTACAGAGCGAAAAATTGTGCGTACATACGCAGTACGCATCGTTATCTATTTCGCTGGGTAAAACTGTGACAAGTGTCTTTCTTTATATGTTTTGTAGAAAGGCAATTTTTCGTATAAAAGCTAAGCTGACAGTTTGAAAGAAATTGATTAATCGGATATTAGGTCTAATAAAACATAATGGGAGATTTGCTAGCCTTATTTTTATGAGTAGCCATGACTAGGCTTTTAGTAATAATTGTGAATAATACATTATGAAAACATGCCCATGCATATAGAAATTTTTATTATTGTAAAAAATGAAAATTTTCACTTGAAAAATTTTGATAGTTTTCTTAATTTTGCTCAAAACACATATTGTGGGTACACGTTAGAACTGCCTCACTAAGGCGGTTCTAATGGGTACCCACAATCTATGTTTTAGAGCAAAAATAAAAAAAATAGGTATACCCCTGCATACCCCAGTTTTTCTATATAAAAGTTGCTTATAATGGTTATACATTACACGGACATGTTTTCGTCATGATAGTTGATAATCATCAGATGCACAGACATTGGATGGAAAGGTCAGCAGTTTAAACCCCACTGGGGCTAGATTGTGTCCTTTCTACAGGACGCGATAACATGTTAAAACCCAAGAAATGATGGTCATATCCTGACATGACTGACAAATTCTTAACGGGGACATAAACCAAATAAACATACAATTAAATTATTACTTTTTTTCTTCCTTGCAGATTATAATGTGTAAGTACCATACTGTATTTATGAGCCAAGATGGCACAGTTTACACCTGTGGGCATGGACAGGGAGGCAGGCTTGGACACCCAACAGAGGAAACTTGCTTGGTAAGTTGGCATCTTGGGGTTGTTTGTAGGATTATTGTACATATATGTAAGTCTTTGGTGGTTCTATTTTCTAAAACTTGCAGGCTTTGTATTTCAAATCTGTGCTAGATGTTCATACTTCCAGCTACAAAAAATTGTGGCTGCTGGTTATTTCCCCCCTGATTCAGAACAAACTTAGCTGTGCGACCACTGAAGATGCCTATTGGCATTAAATTTTGAATTTAGTAACAAAAAAAAGGATCCTACTTTCCAATCTTGGCAGTTTCTGGACTGCTGATATGGCACTCATGCAAAAATAAATCTTCTCCTAATTACAAATATGGCATGTTATGTTTGAATTATGTTTGCCAGGTTCCTAAGCAGATCCAGGGTCTGAAGTCAGAAGTTGTGACTCATATTGCTGCAGCTAGAGATCATTCTGTCTTCCTCACTCAAAGGTTGGTACAGAGGAAAACTTGAATTTTTTGACACCATCCAAATATACAGGGGTAATCCTCCTGATTCCTAAAATCACATCATTTCATTTAATTGGTTCATATTATAAATAAACGAATACAGATCTGAATTAAGCATTTCTCATTATTTAGTGAGATTTTCACATTTGGTGTGAGCCTTACATGAGGAAAGTTTTATTCAAGATGCACCAATATAGTTATGGTGTTATTCACTTCCCTGTTTAAACTGGAAAATACCTTTGTGTATTAACTGAGATTCATTGTGAATTTGTTCATTTCGTAGCCACCATGTGTACAGTTGTGGTCTAAATGAGTATCAGCAGTTAGGTCTCACTCCCATACCAGAGAAATGTCTCACTCCAAAACAGGTTTGTATTTAACACTTGATAACTTGTGCTTGGTAAAAAGAAGATGATTTAGGATCTTTTTCTATTGTTTTCCATAAAAAAACTGATATAAATGGATAAGAAGTATAGGCCCCAGCTGTTAATAATGTTCAACATTTCTGTATTCTCATGAGCTGTGAAGTGTTATAACAAGCAATAGCCTAATACAATTGATAATAGATCAGAAGTATGTAAATAAGGAGGACTAAAATAGCTCATAATATGAGCTAACATTTTATTTATTTTCATTGTATTGTCATTGAAACACATTTTTACATAAATAATATTACATTATAAAAGATACATTAAAACCCTTATTTTATAAATACTCCTGTCTCTTTCCTCTTTAACAGTTGAACTTAAAGCTGTTGAAAGGTCGGCAAGTGATTGGTTTATGTGCCGGAAGATTTCACACTGTGTTGTATACTAAAGATGGTGTGTTTACATTTGGTCTAAATGCAGGGCAGTTGGGTAAGCTAGTTGTAGCTTGAAGAATTTTCAAATTCTTTTAAGCGAACATTGAAGTAGAGTTTTATCTTTCTTTTGAATGAAAAGTCGAATTTACTTAAGATGCATATTACAGAAAGGCCAGAATCAAGCAATCATTACCTTACAGGTTGCAGAAGAACCAACAGCTCATTGGTAACAAGAAAAATCTGATATGTTTACATCCACGGGAGAACTGCATGGAAGACTGGCATTCTTGGTCAAAAAAATGTTTTAACCATTACTGTGTGTTTCTAGGCCATCCAAAACCCAAGAATGACAGAAGGATAGGTCAGCCTAGACAAGTGTCGGCCTTGAATCAGAAAGACATCCTGGTTGCCATGGTAACCTGCTCAGATGCCGCTACAGTGGTGCTAACAGAAAATTGTGATATATATGTTCTGCATGAATATCAGTGCAGGAAAATAGCTTCCAAGTAAGTAGTGCTGTGCATATCAGCCCCATTGCTTGAAAATTTTGTGGATGTTTCTGACCAAGTTGGACATAAACCAAACAAAATTTTAGATAAAATAAACAGGTATACTAATTGTGTGGCAAAAATTATTTTGTGGCACCTTTATCGGCATTTTCCCTGTTTTTAACTAAGGACAAACGATAGGCTGGCTCTTGTGGAATCATTTTTGTGATTCAGAAATTCATGTTGAATGGCGAAGGCAATGCAAAGGATTCTCACATTCTATCAACAAAAAATAACTTATTTGCTTATACAGTCAGCATTTACTTAATAAGTTGAGGTCTTAACGATTACGTTAAGCTTAAAAAGTTTTGAACAACTGGGCCCAGATGTTTCAAGCGTGTATAGAAACAAAATGTACCTCAGACTAATCAGGATATTATTTCTGTAGATGGCAAGAGATAGTGACTGTACAAGTAGTTGGCGGGAACCTGGATCATACAGACTCACAGATACTGAGAGAAAATGGTGGGAAAGAACTGGTGATCAGTCTGCTCAACCAGTCAGGCAAGGTAGGCAACTTGTGGTTTAAATTACATGTGTGTGTTTAAATATCCAAAGTCTTTAAAGTACTGAAATGTTTGTGAGGCCTTATTTTTTTCTAATATTTGGGAATTCATTGCCTCATTAATTCAAAGTTCTTGCCAGTAAAGAGCTATTACAAGCATAATAGTCTGCACATGAACTCGCTAATACAATAATACAACAAGAACTGGCTAAAAACTTTGAGAAATTGCATGATCACACAAACATTTCTGACTTTACAGTATTTAAAAGGTTTGGTACCGTAATCTTAAAACACACCATTAAAGGGTCCCATTAAAGTAAATTCATACTGAAGATAGCTCAATGAATAAAACAGTGTGACCATTGCACTTAGACAGGCTGTTACTGGGATTCAATTTTGTTCAGGAATCTTTGGTTATCACAGGTATTTATCTGGCGAGTGAGCAGCTCCACACAAAAGCTTGCCCACTGGCTAATCAAGCGACTATGTCCTGTTAGAGTCTAACATAGCTATTGTGACTCTTGATGGACAGGCATTCTTTTTAAATCTCATGACCTTATAGGTATTTATCTGGCGAGTAAGCAGCCCTACTCTGAAGCGAGCCCACTGGCTGATCAAGCGACAATTGATGATTAAAGACTACGTTCTCACAGAATCTAACATGGCTATAGTTACCACTGATGGACAAGCATTCTCGTGTACGCTGACCAGTAAATCACAGCAAGTGAAGGAGATTCAGCCAGCTAACAAAGGTTTGGAATTAAAATTATGACCTTCACATGGCTAAACCAACAATTTGGGTTTCGGAACTGGTCGAACACAAACTAGGCTGTACAGCCACAGAAAACAGTCGGAGGCTTGAAATTTTGGATTTAAGAAGAAGAGGGGAGGGATTGTACTATCTACGGGACAGAAACAAAGGCGCTGATCAGCTTTTACTGCACCGGTTACTAGAAAGACCGGAAATCACCTAATGACCGAAAAACGCCGGAAAGTGCAGGAAAACGCCGGAAAACACCAAAAATATGCAGGAAAACACCATGGAGAGGCATTTGTAGCATACTGATGCTTGTATATATGATCATAAATCACATTTGAAATTACAAAAAAAAACAAAAAAAAAACGAGACATGATGTAAAAAAAAGTCGCCGGTCAAATCCGGTGCGCCTTTGTCTAATTACTAAAGTAGAATAGGATTCCTTTCCGTAAAGGACTGACTAGAATACGAATTTGGACTTTTATATTACCGAAACGATCATTTATTAGATTTTTTTCCTTTGGGTTTTGATACAATGGATTGAATGTAAAAACTGATATTATTTCTGAAATCAAAAGGTACAAGTAGGCAGAGATCAGGAAAAGTTGAAATACGAAAATGAAGTGACCTGAACACTCGAGCGTGAACATGTAGAAAATATAAGAATACCACTTCTGAACTGAAAAAAGATTTAAGATTAGAAAAGAAAAACCTAGTAAACATGGTAAAATTTATAAAAGTCATTGTCTGAGCTGTGTCAGAAGTGTTTCATTCTCGAAGGAACGGGAATCGCAAAATCTACAAAAACATTCGGTTGGTTTAGAATGACAACGGTGGAAATGCTCTCTCTCTCTCTCTCTCTCTCTCTCTCTCTGTGTGTGTGTGTGTGTGTGTGTGTGTGTAAAAGATTAATGTCAAAAAGAAACGGATATGATAATCAATTTCTCGAATATAATATATGAGCCGCCGCATAAGCGAACCGACATCGTGCACGGGCGAAAACAAAGGCGCAGATCACCTGTGCAGTATCTGCACTTACACATCTGATTAGCGTCTTTGTTTTCGCTATATGGATAGTACATTCCCCTAATCAGATATTTCAAGCTTCTAGCATGCTTCTGTTACTGTACATGCCAGTTGTGTGGGACCTGGTCGGAAACCCAAATTGTTTTCTCATGCGAAGGCTAATATCATATTTACTACGGATTATGAGTAAAACTTATAAAAACAAAACATCGCAAACTACATGAGCTCATTGAATAAATAAATATATAAATAAAAAAGATCTTATAAATGTATAAAAAAATGTAATTTCTGTTCATTTGAAAATAAATTCGGTTTCGTAAATTCCAAGTTTTTACACATCTCAGGTTTACAGTACATGCAAACAACAAGAGACAATAAATACATTCAACATAATACTAAGTTATGGCGGTTGACGAAATGAATTGCGAGAAAATAAATGTTGCATGCATATCAAATAAAAAAAAAGGCTGATATTTTAGAACTTCACAGAGCATGATATTGTAATCTGATGAACAAACATGTAAATACACACATACATATAAATATAAAGCTATGGGCATAAATATAAATCTATGAACCTTGGGTTCAAGAAATGACACCTGTGATTATTCACGCCTAATCCAATTAACGGTCATGCGCGGTAGCGATACAGGTAGCAAACATTCAATCAACACCTCTGATAATAAAAGTGAAAACTGCGATAACTGGCGCGTGTCGTTAATGAACTTCTTTATTGACATTCTTTAATTTTGTTTTCTGGTAGCAGACAAAGAAAATAAACCCGGGCTATACCATTTTCATCCAAGATTGAAGCTAATGTTAAATATGGTCCGATGTTGATTTTCTTTTCTTAAAATATGTGAAAATGTGACGCATGTAATGACTTCACGTCAGCTATTCGTGCACTTACCAAACTTGGTTTCAACATTCATATTTTTTTTTTTTTTTTTTTTTTTTTTTTTTGCATACCTCTATTACAAAAAAAGTGTTGACAAGGCAACATTTTAACACCAAGAACGTGAAAAACTCGCGAATTGTGCCTGAACAACTGACGGGACGTCAAAGTATTCGAGATGAACAATGCTTTGCATGAAATACGTACATTGTAGCCTATGGCCACCCCGATAAATACATGTTTTAGTTTTGCATGAGCGTAGCATGGTCTCCCTATATGACAGATATTTATTTGTTTGGACTACCACACATTGCTACATACACTATAAAGAAGCTCTGGGTCTTGTGTTTTCCCAATGTAAGTCTATGACAGACGACGATGGATAGTCTTGCTATCTTATAAGCTCACTTGATAAGCCTTTGGCTCAGGTAAGCTATAAAGGCTTTACAGTTTTGAAGAGGAGCATGATAAACAAATGATTTTTTTTCGGTACCATGAAAGTTATTTGCCGCTATTTAGACACACGAACAGTTCCCATGAAGTCCTTTGCATAGTGATCTCAACCAGACAGTATAGATGTACATCTTATGTTGCAGCTCATCGGTCTCGGTGGGATGAGCCTCCTTGTCAGAGGTGGCAAATAACTGCCCATGCATTATCGTAGAAAAGAACAAAAGAACATATGAGGACTAAAAATATTCATTAGGTCCGACATTTCTGGAAAGAAACACCAAAGCTGTTAATTGGCTTTCAATTGCACCAAAACTGTGGTTATTACGTCACTTTAACGTTCACCAAAAAAAAACTTTATTTTTGAATGTAAAATGAAACAAATTCGAAAAAAGGTACAAGTAGCCAAAGATCAGAAAAAGATTCCCACTCCAAAAACCGAGATGGGGAAAAAACCAAACTAACACTCAGGTATTTATACCACGAAAACATATCGTAAGCCGAATTAGCAGCTATTTTCCCAATAAGTGGTCACTCAAGTTACCTTAACTAAAAATATAAAAACATATAAAAGGCGACAACAACACAAACATTTTAAACACCAAGACATAAAACAAAAAAGAACCACCACAGAAGTATCGCCTTGGAACTATCAGTAACACAAAGTTCTCAAGGACAATAAATAGGCATAGACTTGTCTAGATCATCTTACTAAAGCATTCAAAAAGAGTACACATCTAAAACACAACTGCATCTTAAAATCCTGTAGCGTACTGTCGTCCGTAGCGAACATAGTAGTGAAATACACGATGCCGGAAAAAAGAATCAGAACCAAAATGGTTTATCGGTGAAACGCCGAAAAATCCTTAAATTGCAAACATTTTTTTAAAATATATTACACATAGAATGTCATCATCTATAATATAAACAGCAATGACCAAGTATTGAAGTGTTTTCCTGCATATTTTTTGTGTTTTCCGGCGTTTTTCGGCGTTTTCCAGTCATTAGGTGTTTTCCGGTCTTTCTAGTAACCCTTACTGCACAGCTGATCTGCACGTTTGGTTATGCATATGCAGATAGTTTGTTTTCTGATGCGGCAGATCATTTTAAACACACATTTCAGGCATTCAGGCTTCTTTGGCCTAGTGGTAAAACCAGTGATCCCCATTTCATTTCCAGTCTATAGTATAGGATGAAACTTTAAACCACAGTCTGTATCCATAGCTGTAAGTGGGACATAAAATCTTTACACAAAGAACATTGCAACTACATGTACAATTGAGATATGAGGTTCAGCATGGGAAAGCATATTTTCAGAATAGTGAAATAGATTGTAGACCTCCCATGTCTGAAATTGAAATTCTCTTTCCAGCCTCTGTTGCATTACAGAGCTGGATCAGTTTTTAGCTCACCTGAGCCGTTAGGCTCACAAGGTGAGCTTATAGGATGGCCATGCTCTGGCGTCCGTCGGTAGTCGTCATCCGTCCACAATTTCAATCTATAGGATGGGGTAACCAATGTGTATATAAATAATCCAGGTCATATGACCAAGATCTCAGCCATGCCCATATATGGTAAAAAAAACCTTCAAAAATCTTCTCTGGAACCGGTAGACCGATTTCAAAGAAACTTGGCATGAAGCATTGATGGCTAAAGTACTACAATGTGTATATAAATCATGACCCTGTGATGACCTTGGCCTATTTTAAAGCAAGGTCAACATGGGGCCCTATGCATTTGAATGGGGAAAACTGTTAACACGTCATTTGAAGGGAAATTGGCAAATTGACAGAATATTGGTTATTCTGAAAACAATTGGCCAAAGGGTTTCATATGCCCCTGCACTGGGGCTAAATACCATAATATTCAAACATGTTTATTAGTATATGTAGCAGATCTCAGGTGAGCGTTTAGAGGACCATTGGTCCTCTTGTTTGCATTTGCTAAAACAAAGACGCAGATCAGCTGTGCAGATCAGCTGTGCAGTGATCAGTGTGCAGTGCTGTGCAGCTGATCAGCATCTTTGTTGTCTCTTCACAAATGGTATAATCACCCTTAAATCGCTGCTGGATCTGCTGCTACAGGACGAGTCAGAGAAACTTTGCTGTGCAAAAGACACTACCAAAATTCTGGTAATGTCATCTGATGTATTTACTTTGGGTATCAATTTCAGAGCTGAAGGAAGATGATTTTGGTCAGATGTCGTTGCTGGACCTTTTACTACAGGACGAGTCTGAGGAGGTACAGGTCAGAAGGCTTCCAAATATACACCGTGCGTGCTACGTCACCGGGGACAAGAAGGGGAGAAACTTTGCCGTACTACAGTCTCTGCCTAACACATGGTAATTATAGTTGATAGTGCTTTATTGACAATTTCTTAAAATGCCAAATATACACAGCTGGGGATAGGAAGGGCAGAAACTTTGCCATACTGCAGTCACTGCCTAATTCATGGTAATGTCAGATGATACTGGTTTATTGCCACAAAATATAATTGAATTCTATACATGGATTCTAATTTATTTAGAGGCATATCATTATGACTTCCTTTTAAGTAGCAATATCACCATTTTACATGAAGTCATATCTTTTCTGCATTTAATAACAAATCAACAGTTGATTGTTTGCAATAGCTTTATATCTGGGGAATGGTGTTTGTAATAATCATTTTCTCATTAGATTAACAAACATTCTTGTAGTGTGCTGACAAGCCATTCAGTTTGACATCTAATGACATCACATACATATGTATTTTTCCTTTACTTTTCTATTTATAGTTTAACAGATGTACCCACAGTCAGCAGTTCTGAGATGATTGACAGCTTCAGCAAGCTTCTGGATGAGGCAGATGAATTTGACAGTATACATGATATTGTGCTTCAAGTAAGGATTCTGTTTTGAATATTTTGTTCACATTAAATGAATTATCATCCAAATTATACAGAAATTGCCTTGCAAGCAAAGGCTCATAAAATGCCCACTCTAAAGCAGGTTCTATGTTCTATTTTTAGCTCGACTGCACGAAGTGCATAGAGCTATTGCAGTCACCCCGGTCGTCCACGTTCCCGTTCCCGTTCCCGTGCGTGTGCGCGTCACACTTGCGTTAAAGTTTTCTAGAAGTCCATATCTTGACAACCACTCATCAGAAAGCATTCATACTTGGACCATAGATACCCTGTAGGGTTAGCTTTCATTCCATGGCATCGGGCCCCTGGGTCCAGGCCAGGGGGTGGGGCTGGAGGTTAAAATCTAGAACACCTTCAAAAATGGCAATTTTTTATGTTAAAGTTTTCTAGAAGTCCATATCTTGACAACCACTCATCAGAAAGCATTGATACTTGGGCCATTGACACCCTGTAGGGTCGGCTTTCATTCCATGGCATCAGATCCCTGGGTCCATGCCAGGGGGTGGGGCTAGAGGTTAAAATCTAGAACACCATTAATAATAATGGCTTTTCTGTGATATAGTATTCTAGAAGTCTATATCTTGAAAACTTTTTATCAGAGGGCTTTCATACTCGGACCATAGGTACCCTGTAGGGTTGAGTTTCATTCCATGGCATCGGGCCCCTGGGTCCATGCCTGTGGGGTGGGGCTGGAGGTTAAAAACTAGAACACTAAAAAATAGATGTACTGCTGTGTAACTTTTACAAGGAGGCATATCTTGACAACAACTTATCATAAAGCATTCATACTTCATACACTTTAGGTTCCATGACATCGGACCTCTGGGTCGGAGTCAGGGGGCGGGGCTAGAGGTCAAAATCTAGAACTCCTCGATTTTTTTTTCTTTTTATTTCTTAATAGAAACAACTTAGGAGGATGGTTGGTCATTCATCTTTTGACTTTGTGACACTGACTTGTGTGTCGTGACGGTAAGGGTCGGTTGACCTACTTTCCATGGTTCAGTGATTTTGCCTTATATCTTGACACTCAATTAGTATATTTTCTTACTTCTTTCAGATTATGAGTTAGTACGACCAGGCCTTTGACCCCAATATACTTATAGGTCACTGTGACCTAATTTCACGGTTCAGTGATTTTGCCTTATATCTTGACACTCAATTAGTATATTTTCATACTTTTTTCAGATTATGAGTGAGTATGACCAGACCTTTGACCCCAATATACTTATAGGTCACTGTGACCTAATTTCACGGTTCAGTGATTTTGCCTTATATCTCGGTACTCAAATGGTTTATGAACAAACTTCTTTCAAAGTGTGTTTGCGTATGACAAAACCTTTGACCCTGAAGTAGTCCTAGGTCTCTGTGACCTAATTTCACGGTTCAGTGATTTTGCCTTATATCTTGACACTCGATTAGTATATTTTCATACTTTTTTCAGATTATGAGTGAGTATGACCAGACCTTTGACCCCAATATACTTACAGGTCACTGTGACCTAATTTCACGCTTCAGTGATTTTTGCCTTATATCTCGGTACTCAAATGGTTTATGAACAAACTTCTTTCAAAGTATGAATGCGTATGACAAGACCTTTGACCCTGAAGTAGTCCTAGGTCACTGTGACCTAATTTCACGGTTCAGTGATTTTGCCTTATATCTTGACACTCAATTAGTATATTTTCATACTTTTTTCAGATTATGAGTGAGTATGACCAGACCTTTGACCCCAATATACTTATAGGTCACTGTGACCTAATTTCACGGTTCAGTGACTTTGCCTTATATCTCGGCACTCAAGTGGTTTATGAACAAACTTCTTTCACACTATGTTTGCGTTTGACAAGACCTTTGACCCTAAAGTAGTCCTAGGTCAATATGACCTAATTTCACAGTTCAGTGATTTTCCTTTATATCTCGGCACTCAATTGGTATATGAACATACTTCTTTCACGATATGTATGAGTATGACAAGACCTTTGACCATAAAGTAGTCCTGGGTCACTGTGACCTAATTTCATGGTTCAGTGATTTTGCCTTATATCTCAACACTCAGTTGGTATTTTTTCATACTTCTTTCTGATTATGAATGAGTATGACCACACCTTTAACCCAAACATACTTATAGGTCAATATGACCTAATTTCATGGTTCAGTGATTTTGCTTTATATCTCAACACTGAATGGGTATATGATCATTTTTCTTTCACATTATGAGTAAGTATCACTAGACCTTTGACCCTGCAATACTTATAGGTCAGTGTGACCTTTTTTCACGGTTCAGTGATTTTGCCTTGTGTCTTGGCACTCAGTTGGTATATGAACACACTTCTTTCACAATATGAGTGAGACCTTTAAATCTTAGGTAGTTATAGTTAACTTTCATGGTTGTGATTTTGCCTTATTGCATCAAGGCAAAAAGATGTGAGCATAATGCTTTGGGTTACAGGTCGGGTTTGGCCTTATGCTTGACAAAGGTCAGAAGCAGTCGAGCACGCTGTCCTGCGACAGCTCTTATTAAAGGAACAATTTGCTTGCAACAAACTGGAGGCAAGTGTCTTAAAATTCTTGGTACCATATGCTTTAGATTCTAATCTCATCATTGCAATAAAGATTGACCAATCATGTACTCTTATAAGCAAAAGTATTGCAGTAATAAACATAGGCCAGCCAATCCTTAAAGCAGTTAAGGATGGCTGCAATTAAAAGTTTAAATACTGCACTGGAGATTATTGTATGTGAAGTCTTGACATCCACCCGTATACTGTATTCCATTTTAGATCTGATAGAATGTTTGCATGATAGTATATGTATGTTTGCAAACAACAGTTTTCACTTTGTTTACATGAGAAAATAATTGTGAAAATTTGGATTCATTTACAGTGTCATGGACATTCTTGGCCGGCCCACAAGTTCATACTGATGTCTCGCTGCTCAAACTTCCAAGGTCTACTCAACAAGTACTCAAACAACAACAACGACTCCGAGATAGCAACCATCAACATTCCTGATGTACACCCACAAATCCTAGAGCAACTCGTGAAGTTTGTCTACACTAATTCTTGTGACTTGCTAAGCATAGGAGCAAAGTTCAAGCTCTCAGAATTGGACCGTTCCGAGGATATATTTCACATGGATCTGGATGTATCCTATACCGGAGATAACAAAAAGTCGGCATTTGAGGTGAATCAGAGACATAAGAGTAACAAGAATGAGTCTAACCAGGCTGCTGGACATTCAGGGGACAATCCTATCAAGCTGTTACAAGATGTTTCCAGGAGATGGGGAATAAAAGGACTAGCCAAAAGGTGTCTTTTAGTTTTGCCTATACTAGATTGGAGTATTAAATTAATGGAAAATATTGCTCACTTTCATGTAAATATACTAGCATCTGTTTTAGCAAGAATAAGTTACCAGTTCTTTGAAAGAATGGTTACTTATTCAGAGGATTGTCTGTACATTTACCAGCAATTAAGTTTAAACATTATTTATTTTACTTCAGTTACACAGAAAGCGCAATGAAATTATATAATTCCACAGCATTAGCTGGAGTTGAGCAGAAAATAAAGGAAAAAATTGTAGTTCATTTGTCTTTGATTTGGAAAGTGAAAAATGAAAACACTTGCTGATTTTCATCATTTTTGCTAGCTATTTGGGTTTCAGTCAGTGTCGTGTGATCTTTTACAGGTTAGAAGCCGTGAAGTACAGTCGTGGACAGATACTATCGTCTGGGAAGCAGATACAGAAACCTAAACTCAGTTTCAACAGACATAAACTCAGGTAATTGGAAATACAAGAAAGTATGTTCTGGCTAGGAACATGCACTTCATTTCTGAATATGATAAGAAGGCCAAAAAAGTGTTTTGACATGGGTTCATGTCATCTGCTGCCCACAATTTCATTAAGAAAGCCTTTTTATGGGAGCATAAACCAGATTGCTTGCAGAGTCAAACTATATTGCAAATTGGAATTATAAGCAGATTAATTTAAGTGGGTAAATAAATTCCGTAATGTTGGCTTTTACATTTAAATTTGATTAGACAGTATGAAGCATACTCTCAATTGCCATTTGAGCCACCACACCAGAAAACTGACAATGTGCATATGCGAATACAAAGTAGCAGATCAGCTGTGCATTTACTTGATCAGCGCCATTGTTTTCACCCCATAGATAATACAATGACTCATCATTCTAAATCTGAAATTTCAAGCTTCTAGCCTTCTTCTGTGACTGTACATGCCGCTTTGTGTTGGGCTGGTCGGAAACCTAGATTGTTGTTTTTCTCATTTATTCCAGGGATTCCAAGTTGGACCTGTGTGATGTTAGCATCAAGTCAGAGGATAATCAGCTGTTTCACTGCCATAAATGTATACTGGTGGCTAGACTGGAGTACTTTCACAGTATGCTGGCTAGTGGCTGGATGGAGGTATGTAAAAATGTTTTGTTTTTCCTTGAGTAGGTTCAAATGAGCCAGACTTTTGCCTATGCGAAAACAAAGGCACAGACCAGCTTGGCGGTAACCGCGAAGCTGGTCAGCGCCTTTGTTTTCGCTACTCTGATAGTACAATCCCTCTTCTTCTTAAATCCGAAATTTCAAGTTTCTAGCCTGCCTATGTGACAGCACAGGTTGGTTTGTATCGAACCTGGTCGGAAACCTCGAAGACCGGGCTCAAATAAGAATGTGGTAGAGAAATCGGGGTCTGTGTTATCTGAGGACAAGCAACTATTTCACTGCCATAAATGTATACTGGTGGCTAGACTGAAGTACTTCCACAGTATGCTGGCCAGTGGTTGGATGGAGGTGAGTAGAAATGTGCTTCTTTTTTTTTCCTTAATTATTTTCAAATAAGAATGTGTCAGCAAACTCAGGTACTGTGTTATCGGAGGATAACCAACCGTTTCACTGTCAGAAATGTATACTAGTGGCTAGACTGGAGTACTTCCATAGCATGCTGGCCAGTGGTTGGATGGAGGTATTCCTTCATTTTTGTAGCCTATTGTTTAACAAAGAAAAATGGGAATTAGTTGGGAAAAATAGGAATTTATTTGATAGAAATTTGAATCACCAGCCCCTGAATTTGTATATGCCATCAACTATTTTCTCACATGACAATTAACAGGGAAAAAGAAGCTGCAAAATACCTGTGTTTTCGCTTGACTTGTTTTAACTTTCTTAATTATGAATAATTTGTTTCTTGTAGACATCTAGTAATGCAGCCTTGACCTTGCCTATACCCGGAGATATACTGGAGATACTGCTAGACTTTCTCTATACTGACGAGTCAGACTTTGTCTCTAGTAAGTCAATCCTGTTATTCCTAACCCCAAATTTGTATTCATGTAAATCAAGTTCTTTTATACAGAACTTCTAACAAAATGAATGGTGTTAAATAGTTTAAACATCTTCCAATCATTCCTGATACACTGATCAATTGGTGTACTTTTCAAACCTGCCATGCAATTGTTGCAAGTCAACATGTTTCTTGCAAAAAGTAGGCATAGAAAACCCCAAAAACTGACACAAGTAATTTGAAATCCACACAACAGGTGGAAAAGAAAAGGACAATACAAAACACAGTTTTGTGTTGTCCTTTTCTTTTCCACCTGTTGTGTGGATTTCAATTACAGTATGTAGGAAGACGAAAAGGACTAGCTCTTTCCCAGCGAGATTGCCATCTAAGCTTCATAACAGTAATGATTTATTTTCAGATTGTCAGAATGTAGAGCTACTTTGTAATATTCTAGTCGTAGCAGACCAAATGTTGGTGACAAGACTCAAGGAAATATGTGAGGCTGTCATAGCTACACTCAGTAAGTGGTTGATATTTTCTGTTACAATGATAGGAGACTTTCCCCTTGCTTGCATAATAATAATGTAGTTACACAATGTAGAATAAAAAATGATACTGTTTTTCAAACATCACTTTGTAAAGCCATCTTGTTTCTATTCTTCTTAAAGGCAATAGGCTTGACATATTGTTCTCTCATTCACCCATTTTGATTTTCTCAGAGTGAACTATCCCACCAAGCTGTCTTATCTTGTCTTTAGGCGGCGTAACATTGTTTCAGCACAAGACCAACATAATAAATGTGTATCTGTGTTACAGTCAAATGTTTGGCGGGATTTCTACAATGGCAGAAAGCTGAATGATATTGATGGTTTTAACATCTTTTATTCTGTTTATGGTGTATTACAATCAAAATAGTTCAGCTGTGTTGGGTGATTTGTCCATCAGTTGTTTGAATGTTAATCACTTGATCTATGCGCTCATGATTTAATCGTCTTTACAACTGACCTCCAAACAGTGATATACTACTTGACAAATCACTGCTGGAGCTGATCTATTTCTTAAATGACAAATACTGATAACAAGACAAATCGTTCTTTCCATTTCCAGTAACTCTACGCAATGTAGGAGAGCTGTTGGAGTTTGCCAGCATGTACAACGCTGACCAGTTGAAAGCCACATGTCAGCAGTATATAGCTATCAATCTAGCAGCTCTACTGGAGGCAAGGTTAGTTTGAAGACACTCGGTAGAACTTCGCTGTTTCATAGTTTTACTGATCTTTAAAAAGATTAATTTGGAGCATTGCAGAGGCTCCATGGTAGATTGTTCAACTTGAAAAGGAGCACCAGAGATACAATGGCTACCTCTGAGGTGGTGTTATGTCTTTGAGCAATTCATATTCACTTTCATAGTACAGTTTGTAAAACCCAGGAAATATTGGTTTTGCCCCGACAAGTCACATGACTGAAAAGTTGTTGGATTGGATTATCAAACAGCCATACAAATTAATTATTCTCTTTATGAGAGAATACAAATATATAAATACAGTTTCCAATTATAAAAAAAAAAAACATAAGAAAAAAAATTATGTTTAGGTTTTTAAGTTTCAACAGTAGAACAAGCTTTATTTGGCTTTTTACTATCATGCTGTTCTTCACTAATTTGAAGGGCATGGAAAAAAATTAAATGCTTTTATTTTTTCTAGATTGTTAGAAATGTTGAGTGAAGATGTGATGCGAGAATTGATTCAGTATTATAGAAACCTTGTAAGTTGCTGTAAATTTGTTTCAAGTGAAAATAGTGCAATTTTATTCATTATTGCTTATAGTTATTGCCAAAATGAAAATTTGATTACCCTTTAGTAAGCTTTTGAAATTTGTCTTTTGTATGTTTAGTTTACATTCTCTAACATATGTGTAAATCACAACTTTATAATAACACTCTTGTTGGGGTCCAAGCCAGTTTCTGTGTAAGCAGCCCTATCCATGTAGCAGAATTTGTCTAAAAATGGCTATTTTGGGTCCATCACTGATCAGTATTATATCCATAACTGTGCAGTAATGAACTGTGTAAAAAGGTTGATATATAATATGAAAATACAAATGCAGATATGTTTGTACTTCAGAGGAATAGATCAAGCTCTAGTTCATCAAAATTGATGTGTATTTAGGAGAAAATTGATTCTGATCTCAGTTTTAAAAGTAGTTTCTTTGAAAATAGTCTATGTTACTCTCAATACAGGTCTTGAAAGTAAGGAAAAAATAATGTCAACAAGTCCTTGCTTGCTCATGTTACAGATCCCCAACATGTCACGAAGACATCTCACCCCCTTTGATGAAGGCCCTGAGAAATGGTACCTAGAATCTCTAGTCAATGAAGAAATGCCCCCTACCCACACAACGGGAATCTCGCTAGATAACAAGAAAATAAAATCCAAGAGAAAAAGACACAGGACTAAAAGTGGTACAGATGAGGGTCAAGAGGTCAAAGGTCAAGGTCAGGGGTCAAGAGGTCAGAGGAGGGTCTCAGAGAGGCAGCTGTCCATTAGTTCCGATGTTAGTGCCAAGTCGGATGAAGAGATGGTTGAAGTTATGGAGAAGTTGAATGTCAAAGATACTTCAGAGAGCTCGACTAAACAGATAAAGGTATAGAAAATAGTTACCACTATAATATGCATACAAATATGAACCTTCCTGTGAGAAAATCAACATTTTGGGTTTCCAACTAGGTCGGACACAAATTAGGCTGTACAGCCACAGAAGAAGGCCAGAAGCTTGAAAATTCGGATGTACAAAGAAGACGGATTGTACGAAGTGTAAAATGTTGCCACTTTAATCTGAAGCAGAATTGTTCTATTGTATGGTTAAATATATGTGTTTGTGTTAAAATACTAGGGGTAGCATAACACTTTAAAAATCCAACTTTTATATATAAAAAAAAAAAATAAAATAAAATAAAAAAGAATGTAAAAGTACATTATCAGGTGTATTTATGACAGGTATGCTATTTTTAGACCAGATAAGTATGTATTGATTATTGACATTTATGTAAATAAAGTCTATATAAAATTCATGATATTTATAGATCAAAAACATACCTTAAAAGTTTAAATAGCAAAAAGAAAATCTTTATACCAGCAACTAGTCCATTTTCTTTTATTTTGAGATATAACAAGTTTAATAGATAAATTTGCATAAAATGTATTATGCAGCTATATGTTTTTAGTAAATTACATATTTAAGGGCATTAAAAAAGAATTACAACATAATTAATCAAATACTCAAACTTGATATCAGTAAACAGGAAAAGTTATATAGGTGTATTGAGGTTTAAACTTTTAATGATATGCGAACCCTAGATGTATAACCTTGCTAATAGTAAGGTCTCAGTTCTTCTGAGAATCGGAACAAGCCATAGCACTGAATTGTAAGAAATCCATAAATGTCTGGCTATGAAGACACAAACCAGCCTTAACTTCAAATGAGGTTTTAAGGAGGGCTGCAATTTAAATTTGCCTATGTGAACCTGTGCATGAGAAAACCAACAATTTGAGTTTCTGACCAGGTCTGACCCAAACCAGGCTGTACAGTCACAGAAGATGGTTAGATGCTGGAATTTTTTATGCCTCCATTTTATGGGACTTTTGCCCAACATTAGGATGTCATGACACTCAAAATGTGCCTCATGAATATAACCGCTCAATCAAACCAATAAGGCTTAAAATGTATGGATGGTTTTGACTGAACCACTTTTCCTGGACAGGCTCAGACTTGAGTGGTTAACCAGTAATCAGATGGTCGGTCAGTAATTAAGAAGCTTTGCCTGGCGACACAAACAGCCCATCTATTACTCCTAGGTCCCAATGGGCGGGGCCCATATTCCCACATATTGTAGACGGTAACTATTAATTCATTTCAGGTCTCAATTCCTACCCTGAATTTATCAGCATTAAAGCCACAGTCTAGCCAGAATGGTCATACAGGGTGGGGCACCAAGGTGTCAAGCCCCCCATCTGGGGCGTGGTCAGCCCCCAGGGAGCAGGTGTCACCGCGCAGCCCTGGAGAGGCAATTAGTCTTAGAGACATCATGGAGAAAGAGAAGAATGGGACCAGCAACGCTAGGTGGGTAATGTTGCTTTGGCTACACTCTTGTTTCTAACCAAAATCTACCTAAAAATACTTGGACATCCTAAAATTGGTTATAATAACACTAAACTTTGACTGAACAGGTTGTACAGTCTAGCTTGTGGTTACGGCCACCTGTATTAAGCGTGCCCCTCCGTTCAACGGCCAGTTGGACTTCCCCCCGAACGATTTTGCATGCAAATGACCCTGTATTAAGCACGCACCTTTCTAACGCGGCCACCGTGCGGCATTTTTCATCCACAACCGATAGATTTCCTTGTTTAAGCGGCCATGTTTTGGGACTGCTCGCCAAAATATTGAACTTCAATCCGGTCATAATTTCGGTTCTGTTTTGTGTACTGCGTCGGTCGTAATCGGTCACTCGTCGCACCGAATTGGCAACCCGTTGAACCATTTTTTCTCTGCGACGGACAAATCAAACACGCAAAAGGGAAAATATTCATGGTACCCCGCTTGAATATCCTGATCGCTTAGAAGCAGATATGCTCTCGGAAACCAGTCGGTCAAGGTAAAAGCCGATTGTTTACAAGTGTTAATCTCTCTTTGATAGCCTTAATTATGAAACAAACTGAGCAATTGGACAGGTGTATGCAATTGCGTGTCAATGAGTGTTTGTTCGGTGATAAATAAAGGTGAGAAAACCCGATTGCGACCGAGCAATTAGACATGTGTCTGCAATTGCGTTTAATGAGTGTTTGTTTTGATGTTTATTAAAGGTGAGAAAACGTTATTGGGACCGATTTTCGCACCGAATAATTAAGGACAACTCGGTGCATCCAACCATCTTCTTGTGCTTTGATCAACCTAATTGCCATTTTATTTATTTGTGACACCATTTTCAGGCCAATTAAAATTTCCAAAGTAGAATGAAAAAATAAATAAATTAAAAAAAAAATAAAATAAAATAAAAAATAAATAAAATAAAACTGTAATTGTAGCCATATTGACACATTAGTGGTTAAATTTGCATTTCCCCACTAATGCAACAATACAAGCCATCTGATGAGTCGGCCGGGCAGAAACAGATTTTTTTGACCCTGTATTAAGCAAGCACCTGTCTTAAGCAAGCGATTTTGCATTTTCCCTTGGCCGCTTGCTTAAGACAGGTTAGACTGTACTTGCAATGCGAATTACTTCAAGGACAATACAGCCGCGGTGGTGTAATGGATTGTGTATTCGCTTAGCAATCAAGTGGGTTGCAGGTTCGAAACCCAGTTGGTACATGAGCCTGTCAGGATGGCGACAAATTTTCACCCTGACGTAATGAAGGCAAACCACCCATAGGGGTGTAACATCTGGGTCTGCACTGTTTGTGAATACCAATCTATCAAGAAATTAGCTGATCTGTCATTTAAGTCAACAATCCCCTGCTTCCCAACTTCATAAACTGTCATTTGAGCTAATGCGACTTTATCTGAAGAGACGCATAGTTATCATTTGGGCTGCGTCCTGAGAACACCAGATTTTGCCTTTGCGAAAACAAAGGTGCAGATCAGCTGTGCAGTAACTGCACAGCTGATCAGCGCCCTTTGTTTTCGCCACCCAGATAGTGTAATCACTGGCCTTGTTAAATCCAAAATTTCATTAAAATCAAGCTTCTAGCCTTTTTCTGAGACTGTACAGGCCGGTTTGTGTCAGACCTGTTCGGAAACCACATTGTTGGTTTTCACATTACGCGGCTCATTTTGAGGGATGTCATTTGTGTTCATATTCTTAGCTTTATCTCATTTTAGTCATGAAAAGAAATCTGGTCGATTCTCTTGGAAAAATGTCAAGAAACAACAAAAACAGCAGCAACAGCAGCAACAAGAGCAGCAACAGCAGAAAGATAACAGTTTTACTGAGACTCCTAAACAACCAGTGCCAAATAGTCCATGGTTGGTCAAAGAATTTTTTTCTCTTTATCAGCTTAGAAGATTGATTCATAACGTAAACTTGCTCATGCAGTAAACAAATATTTTTTGAGATTTAAAAATTGAAAATTTTCAGCTGAATTTTTTTTTTTTATATTTTTAGCTCACCTGAGCCGAAGGCTCACAAGGTGAGCTTATAGTATGGTAGTCGCACGGTCGTCTGTGGGTGCATCCGTCCGAGCGTTCACTTTTTCAGTCTTGAATATCTCCTTAAGACAACAAGGCCAATCGCAATCAAATTTTATCTGAAGCATCATTGAGGAGGGGGAAAGGTTGCATTAGGTTTTGGGCCAGGTCGGATCAGAACTCTGGTTTCCATGGCAACAGATAGCTCCCATTGAGTTATAATGGGGAAAATGTTGTGGCCACTCTAACAACTTCATTTTTGATTGGATCTTCTTCATTCTTGGGAATAACAAGGACAATCATAATATCTGGGATAAGTTTGAATTTTGGCCCGGTTCGACCTCAGATTGCGGTGTTAGCTGCCCTTGAGCGTCTGGAAAAATCCCCATAGACTTATAATGGGAGAAATGTTGTGGCCACTCTAGCGCCTTTATTTTTCATTGGATCTTCTTGATTCTTGCAGGCAACAAGGACATCTATAATATCTCAAATGGGTTCGAATTTCAGCCAGATCCGACCTCTGACTGTGGAGTTAGCTGCCTTTGAGTGTTTGAAAAATCATTATTTTGTGGTGTGGCCACTCTAGCGCCTTCAATTTTGATCAGATCTTCTTCATACTTGAAAGTAACAAGGATAGCCATAACATCTCGAATGAGTTCGAATTTCAGCCAGATCCGACTCTTGACTGCAGAGTTATCTGCTCTTGACTGTGTGAAAAATCAATATTTAGTGTTGTGGCCACTCTAGCGCCTTCATTTTCATTCGGATCTTCTTTATTCTTGGAAGTAACAAGGACATCCATAACATCTCGGATGAGCTCAAATTTCGACCGGATCCGACCTCTCACGAAGGAGTTATCTGCCCTTGAGTGTTGTGGCCACTCTAGCGCCTTCAATTTTGATCAGATCTTCTTCATACTTGGTAGTAACAAGGATAGCCATAACATCTCGGATGAGTTCGAATTTCTGCCAGATCCGACCCTTGACTGCAGAGTTATCTGCGCTGGCCACTCTAGCGCCTTCATTTTTATTCTTCTTTATTCTTGGAAGTAACAAGGACATCCATAATATCTCAGGATGAGTTCTAATTTTGACCAGATCCGACCTCTGACTGCGGAGTTAATTGCCCTTGAGTGTTTGAAAAATCAATATCTTGTTAGCTCACCTGAGCCGAAGGCTCACAAGGTGAGCTAATAGGATGGCCATGATCCGGCGTCCGTCCGTCGT
This sequence comes from Rugalucina vietnamica, assembly GCA_964017185.1. Classification (NCBI taxonomy): domain Eukaryota; kingdom Metazoa; phylum Mollusca; class Bivalvia; order Lucinida; family Lucinidae; genus Rugalucina; species Rugalucina vietnamica. The sequence goes on from OZ024874.1 coordinate 15,005,799, forward strand.
CGTCCGTCGTCGTCCGTCGTCGTCCGTCGTCGTCCACAATTTCAAAAATCTTCTTCTCTGAAACCGCTTGGCCGATCTAGTTGAAATTTTATGTGGAGCCTCCTTGGGTAGTGGCATTTCAAGTTTGATCGCGAAATCCAGGTCACATGACCAAGATGGCCGCCACGCCCATATATGTTAAAAACCGCTCAAAAATCTTCTTCTCCAGAACCGGTGGGCCGATTTCCTCTAAACTTGGTATGTAGCATCGGGGACTTAAGCCCATCATAGTTTGACAAAATGATGACCCTTGGATGACCTTGACCTATTTTACGGCAAGGTCAAATTTGGAAACATAGGCTTTTACATGGGAAAAAGTGAAAACTATGGATTTTTTGAAAACTATTGCAGCCTGAGGCCTGAAAAGTGGTAGATGCAAACAACTAATGGAGTAGATGAAGGTATGTGATTAATTTAGGTCAAGGTCATCTCTTGACCTTGGCCAGTCTGTCGTCCATACACACTTTTCAAAGATCTTCTTCTCTGAAATTGCTGGGCCAATCAAAGTGAAATTTTATGTGGAGCATCCATGGGTAGGGGAGACGAAAGTTTGATCGCGAAATCCAGGTCACATGACCAAGATGGCCGCCACGCCCATATATGGTAAAAACCACTCAAAAATCTTCTTCTCCAGAACCGGCAGGCCGATTTTCATGAAATTTGGTATGTAGCATTTGGGACTCCAGCCCATCATAGTTTGATAAAATGATGACCCTAGGATGACCTTGACTTATTTTACGGCAAGGTCAATTTTGGAAACATAGGCTTTTACATGTGAAAAAGTGAAAACTATGGATTTTTTGAAAACTATTGCAGCCTGATGCCTGAAAAGTGGTGGATGCAAACAACTAATGGAGTAGATGAAGGTATATGATTAATTTAGGTCAAGGTCATCTCTTGACCTTGGCCAGTCTGTCGTCCATACACACTTTTCACAGATCTTCTTCTCTGAAACTGCTGGGCCAATCAAAGTGAAATTTTATGTGGAGCATCCATGGGTAGGGGAGACGAAAGTTTGATCGTGAAATCCAGGTCACATGACCAAGATGGCTGCCACGCCCATATATGGTAAAACCACTCAAAAATCTTCTTCTCCAGAACCGGCAGGCCAATTTTCGCGAAAGTTTGTATGTAGCATTTTGGACTCCAGCCCATCATAGTTTGATCAAATGCTGACCATAGGATGACCTTGACCTATTTTGCGGCAAGGTCAATTTTGGAAACATAGGCTTTTTCATGGGAAAAGGCGAAAACAATGGATATTTTGGAAACTGTTGCAGTCTGAGACCTGAAAGTTGCTAGATGCAGACAACTGATGGAGTCAATGAAGGTAAGTAATTAATGATGGCCAAGGTCATTTCTTGACCTTGACCCAAGGTCATTTGAATATCGAAATTAAAATTATAGTTTTCTCAGAAATCACTGGGTTTGGAAACTATTGCAGCCTGAGACCTGAATCTTTGCAGATGCAGACAACTTATGAATTCAATAAAGGTGTGTGAGTATTCAAGGTCAAGGTCATTTCATGATGACTTAATACTCCAGGATCAGGCTTCAGGTGAGCGTTCTCAGGACCATTGGTCCTCTGGTGTTGTGGCCACTCTAGCATCTTTGTTTTTCAGTGGATCTTCTTCATTCTTGCAGATAACAAGGATAATAGTCCGGTAGAAAAAGAGCTGAATTCAGAGAGGACCTGGAATTGAGTTCTAAAGTTTTTTTCTTTACTGAATCTTGTTTAGCAGACCTTGCCCTTGAAGAATCCAAATGATGCCACTTTGGCATCATTGAGCATTTTGATATATTCAAGATGGTGTCCAAGATGGAAGCCAGAAATAGCAAATATCAATATTTTGCATCTGAGAGGACCTGGAATTAAGTTCTAAAGTGTTTTCTTTACTGAATCTTGTTAAGCAGACCTAGCCCTTGAAAAATCCAAGTGATGCCACTTTGGCATCATTGAGCATTTTGATATATTCAAGATAGTATCCAAAATGGAAGCCAGAAAATAGCAAAAATCAATATTTTTACTTATATGGGACAAATCTATGATTTGATTTATTGGTTTGCTCTTTAGTAAGACATGGATAAAGAAGTTATGAAACATAACAGCTCATAACAAGCCATAGCATTTTTTGTAGCTTTAAGAAACTAAGATGACATCCAAGATGGCGGCCATGATAAGAAGCACAAAAACACAATTTTACCTGTTAACATTTGAGATGTTGTGCTAATGTAAACATTTTGTGTAAGGCATATCATTTTAAGAAATGGAGGCATGTCTTTTTCACCAATTATCTAATTACAATATGCAGGATGGCATCCAAGATGGTAGTCAAAACATCAAAACTGTATTTCATGTTTTTTTACGCTTGTATTAACTGTGCAATACTTCATTTCTTTAGCAACCTGCATAATAATATACATGTCATCCATTTGTGTATCATGTCAGTCCAGTCTAATTTTGGCAATAATCCATCCAGTGCATTCGGATACGGGACAGGACGAGTCCGTCGGTAGCAGTATTTAAGAGCGTATGTGCCCACTTGTCTGGTATCTGGTCCGTCTGGGGTCAGTGTCTAGCTATAATGCTGTTCTTTGTAATTGTTTCTTTGTAGTTTGTATTCCGTCTTGTACTGATGATATGTCTTTTGTATTTTGTAATTCCTCGCATGTCATATGACTTCGAGAGAATAAAGATATATTTTGACTTGGCTAAGAGCTTAGATGTTTTCGTAAATTTTGCCAAGTAGTAGCTCATACGTGGGATTATCAAAAATTACGTGGACTTTTCTTATAACTTATGACTATATGACTCGATTTCACTAAAACTTTCAGTCCACATGGACCCATGTAATATGCAGTAGTGTGCAAAATTTCATCACAAGCCCTTTATCCGTTACAAAAATATCGTGAAATGAAAACACCTACCTTCGCCACCATGGAGCACTCCGATGACGTCAGTGACGTCGACTCAACAACACTGATTTTAAACCACAAAATTTGCTTTTTAGGGCTACTGATTTTTACAGTTACACTTCTTAAAGTATGATTAAAAATTGTTTAACTATTGGAGCATGGTTTAAATTACCAATCTGTATAAAATTTTTAATGAATTGCCTTGATTTGAGAATAAATTTGGACTAAGCATAAGGATGCTAACTTTTAGCATCATGATTTAGACGTTTGAACATTTTCAATGACGGATATGAATTTCGATATTTATTTGGGTCCTATTTGTTCAAACGTGCACGCAATGTTTCATTTGTAATGCTTTATCGAAGGACCTGATATGTGTTGCATGAAATTCAGACATCGCTTAAACATTATGATAAAAACAAACATGTATGCTAAAGCAAAACAACGTAGGTGCACAACCGGTCCACCGTAGTTTTGGAGCAAGCATAAATTGTTTTGTTATGGATTCATTAAGACACATGGCACGTTTGGCTGTGATCTGCAAAACCGTTTTGAAGAAAACACATAAGAAATGCGATACTGCAGTGCCAAACTTAACGTCATTTCTGACGTGCTCCGTGATGGGGAGGGTGGGGTAAGAAAAAACATCACCAAATGCTAATTAAACATTTTAGATTAACAAAACTTTCAGAATCTAGAAGAGTTAAGCTAGTTTATCGTCAGCTGAAATTTGAATATGTTTGCCAGAACTGTTGTCAAGTTATGAGAAAAGTCCACGTAATTTTTGATAATCCCTCGTATATGAGCGCGGATCAGACAAAAGAGGTCTGGGCAGTAAAGTACATTGTATGCAATTAAAATTTAACAAACCAAATAAATTTGAAATATTTGGCATGCTCTGATATTTATGCCAAACTGCTTTGATATTGTTAAACAATCCAAGACACATATAGTATCTTATGAAACAACGATATTAGTATCACGCATATTGCCATGGCAATCGTTGCGCCATAAGGAATACCCTCATTTTAAAAAAATGTACGCTCTTTGTTGAACATATTTTATCAAATTGTGTGTGAATTTGTGCCTATTTCATAATCTGAACGGTGGTATAGGTGTTGAATTTCAAGGAACAATTAGAAATTTGAGAATTTCAGTCATAGATTCTTTTCAGTACAATGGTATAAAGAAGTTAACATCATCAATGTCAAAACGCCATCAATATTTTTATGGCGTCATGTTTAGACTGCTACACACCTTATGATTCTCATATATTTATGCAGATTATCTCTTCAAACTTTCAGGAAATACTCAGCTAAACCTGGTCTTTCACATTGTTATTTATATATATTAATTTTGAATTTTTAGGACATAAGACCCCTCTTGTCAGATCTTGGCCCCTATATATTGTAGCGAGCTCGGGCTATTCGCGTTCTGATTGATGCTGTTTTCGTCGAGCAATTTACCGTCAAAGTTTTTATTGTCATTAGTTTTCGCGGTTCGCTTCGCCTCACCTGTATTTTTGTGTATTTTGACCGATTCGCGTCGAGTTAGCCATTGGCACTTCATCGGTTTATAGATTCCATGTTTATGCAATTGTCCCTTCGTCGATTTGTTTCGTTTTCCTTTTATTTTCGCTGGAAATCGCGGTTGAATTTGCTTCGCGTATCTGACAGATTGTTTTACTTTCGGTTTCGAGTGCGCATCGTTCTGCGCCGACCTCAAATGCGACGCCTTCCGGGTCAAGACCTGTCACGTGACCTGGTCAACTCGACCAGGCGACTCGTTGAACTGCGTCGCCTGTGACCTTCCGGTGAGTCGCGACCAGGCGACTCGCCCCGCCCCTTTAGGTCGTGTTCATATAAATAGCGCGAGGGCGACCAGTTTTGGTGGGTTGTGTCTCCAGCTTTCGTCTGTGGCGGTCATTCATTCTACGTTTTGTGCCATAGAAATTACTTAAAATCACTTTATGCTTTAGTTGGACAACATTTGAGGAAAGTTACACTGAAATTCATACTGGCGAAAGACTTTACATTAATAATCATTACATTTCGTGGATTTTGTGCATTAAATCTCGATCGTTGTGACATTTAGTTAGCGAGATTACCCCACCCACTTAGTGAAGCCACACTACTCTACCCTGAGGATTCATTGAAAAGTATCTGGGACCTATAGCCACGGATTTGCTGTAGTTTATGTAATTCACACCAACAAAGAACCTTATTCTAAGTTTTCTGATTAAACCAAGAATTACCTGAAATCATTCTCAGTGTTTATTTATGTACCAGAAAACATGGACAACCTTTAACCCCAGACCACCCCCGGCCTCAAGGTTGTTACACTGGTAGCAGCGGTGGGATGATGACAACTGCCAGAACGGAGTTGCCTTACCCATGTAGTCCCCAGGCCAAGACTCGGGGCGAGTCTTCTCGGAGGGGGAAGTAATGTAACGGGATAGTCTCCCTTGTAGAATACGTTGGTGCAACGTAGTAGCGGCATATTAGCGGGTAGTAATATGCAAATTAGAAACTCGACAATTTGTGATTAGAGTAAGTGTTAGGTATATAGCGCAGTAAACCACCCTTGGTGGATGAGCATGCTTTTCCACCGACGGGGTTTCTGTGGCTTGGCTTGGCCGTTTGTTACACTGGTGGCAGCGGTGCAGATTTCGATTAGATTCCAGTTCCGAGAGCTCGGCAGGAATTTTCTGGTACAGACATTCGGCTACCATTATGTTGAAGGTGATTTCAAATTCTGAGAATGGGATGTGCTGTTTTAAAATTCTGTTGGTTTAGAAAACTGTGAGTATTTTCCATGGTGTTCATAATCATAAACCTAGAAGCTACCTCTATAGTGATGGGAACCCCCTGTGATAAGAAAAAAAAACAAACAGAAAAAACCTGGGAGCTTCACAATCAAAATTGTATCATGTTTACGAATTTCAGATGTGAATTAACAGTTGAGATGTTGAACCCAGATGATATGACATTACCAGTCATAGAAGATACCTTAACGGTTACAGAAGATGAACAAGTATAGTTATCAATAGGATTTGGGTTCACATGTAAACAAGAAACGTACACACATATATTCACATTTTGTTTAGTCCCAGGTCAAGGTTGGAGACACAACCCACTGCCAGTCAGCCCAACTCCTCTAGGGCACCAGAAGTTAATCAAAAACAAAAGCCAGGTCTTGTCTTCTTGTAAATTCTGCCAGTGAAGGCACACCTATCATGATTGGCTATGCTTAGTTATTAAATTTTGTATATAAATAACAGGGGAGAGAACAGGGGAACAAACAAATCAACCGAAGTTAAATGTTTTACTCTTAGAGCCATATTGGAGGTAGATGATAGCCCATGGGGGCTGGGTCACCATGTAGTGGTGAAGTTATTTTTATTTTTTATACACTCGTGGCTGTAGAGGGTAGCCAAGTTACGGGAGGGATCCCTACATCGGATGGGCGTAGTACTACCCATGGAACCGACACGGTAGAGGATAAAGGCCGGCTGGCAGAGACCCAGGCTACAGCGAGTGTGGAGTATGGAAACGGGCTCGTACTCGGGGAAGTAGAGGATAGCCGCGGGCGGCAAGGGAGATCCCTACAGCGAGTTGGGGAGGAGCCGATTTATTTTATGTAGGTTGTACAGGATTGGTACAACATGAGTTATTTTGGTATATTTATCTGGGCTCTAAGAGGTGGTTTACTTCTTATATTCTTTTATCCAGGACTATCAATCCAGACAACAATGAGAAATGGTCAAAGGGAGACAATCCAATTATGTTTAATTGAAAAGTTGAAAAAGAGTGAAATTTCCTTCATTGAAAGTAATCCAGACTGGAGGAACACCTATGATGTGTGTCCTACCGAATGTGAGATGCAGAAAGATCCCAGCTGCAATGTCAATAAGTCGTTTGGGGTAGCATCGATAGAAGTTAAGAATGGGGTTCAATGCGCAAGGACTCAAATTCTTCTAAGTGTGAAATGGATTGGGTTATAAAAATGGGTATGTGAGAGGTACTCATTGTTTTGTCGCAAGTGGTAGCAGAGGTTCAAGCAGATTGAGGTATGTTAGTCCTGTGTAATTGGACGCTACAAATTAAACGGGTGGGATAAAATTTTACCTTTAAACAAAGGATGCATTTTTATTGGGCTAATGAGGGATTACTGATCTCTTGGAAGATGCCCATTTTATTTTACACCAGAAGTTGCTCATATGAGTTTTGTCTATCCAAGATGTTAATTTTCTGAAGAATTACTACTCCAGAGGATGCCCACCAGACGAGGGTAAAGAATGTATAGTACGCCAAGGCTCCCTCCTGGGACCCTTCATCTTCAGCAATTTAATATGACAAAAATTCTTAGTACTTGTGAATCAAGTGACATTTGTGAATGATTTATCAATATTCTGGACTAGTGTCAGCAAAGTAGATACATGCACTTTATATAATAGAATGACAATTTACTGTGATCATTAATTTTATATATTATTCAGGTTTGGTGTCACATGCTGAAATGACTAGAACAGTATATGAAATAATTTCAAGGACGGTCTTAAAGATAAAACTTTTAAGATCATTAGATGTGCAAGGACAGTATCTGTAGGTTGGTAAAGAGGTTGGTAAAGTGTTCAGATTTAGATGTGGTTGAAATTGTACGGACATATTATTTCTGAGTATGAAGCGTTTTTATGAATGAATGAAACGTGATCAATAGCAATCATGGGTCTGATTTTCCCAGCAGCACTGGACTGACCGCTAAGTGGTGCTCGGTGAATCGGATCATATATTTATGTCATTTTCTTATTTCGACTGGTGTTAATGTGACACAAACTAGGAAATTTTTCTTATGATACCATAATGTACTGACAAATTCAACTTTTATTGTGAAATCACAAGTTAATACCAAGGCTTGGTTAGTCCCACATCCCAAAATTAATTTAACTTGTATCCCAAAATAAATTCCAATATCCCATATCCCAAAATTCCTGAATATCCCATATCAAAAAAAAAAAAAAAACAAAAAAAAAAAACAAAAAAAAAAAAACAATAACCCAATATCCCTTAAAAAATAGGCCAATATCCTGTATCCCAAAATACCCTTATAAACCTCAATACCCATAGCATTGTGTATGTTTAAAAACTACAGATTGTATGCTTTTATGCCTAGTTTTATTATGCATTGTATAACGAGCTGACATGATACTGATCTTAATCAAAATTGAATTTTTCATGAATGTAAATCTTAAATCCAATTATATGTGACATTGAAATTATTTAATGCAGATATTTATGCATTTCTAATTTTCTATTAAAATGAGAATTGTTCATGTTCAGAGTTTTCTGTAATAGAAAGTCAGTGATTTTGTGACGAAAAAGAAAATAGGAGGTCAAGATCAGTATTTTGCAACTTGTCTTATTATTCGTGGCTATGGGTCTATTAGAAAATCATCAGCATTATCTATGTGTACTTGTATTTTGATTGTTTGAGTACTATTAATTCACGTGTATATATGTAAACTAAGTTTTTGTTGAAATCTGCATGTTTACTTTTGTGTCAAGCTCAAAGATTGTGATTTATTAATTATTTTATCACTTTAGAGAATATCTTGTTATCATATTTGTCTTATTCAAAATGTAGCTATTGTGACATTTTGTTGCCATTCAAGTCATATGCCTGAAAGATGAGCTTCTTGTCAGATCCTATCAATGTCATGATGTTACTGCAATATCATATTTTGTGCGGTGTTGTAATTATTTAATAAGTAATAGCATTATCTTAGGAGCATTTTGATTATGAGTTTTTGCTAATCTAAACAAGATGAGAAGATGACTTGCACCATTTTTTTTTGTATAAAAGTTACTACATATTATATTATGTCATTTTCTTGAAAATGAAGTTCTAATACATTATTTAAAGTTCGGGACGAACTTTGTCCGAGGGGGGAGTAGTGTAGCGAGCTCGGGCTATTCGCGTTCTGATTGATGCTGTTTTCGTCGAGCAATTTACCGTCAAAGTTTTTATTGTCATTAGTTTTCGCGGTTCGCTTCGCCTCACCTGTATTTTTGTGTATTTTGACCGATTCGCGTCGAGTTAGCCATTGGCACTTCATCGGTTTATAGATTCCATGTTTATGCAATTGTCCCTTCGTCGATTTGTTTCGTTTTCCTTTTATTTTCGCTGGAAATCGCGGTTGAATTTGCTTCGCGTATCTGACAGATTGTTTTACTTTCGGTTTCGAGTGCGCATCGTTCTGCGCCGACCTCAAATGCGACGCCTTCCGGGTCAAGACCTGTCACGTGACCTGGTCAACTCGACCAGGCGACTCGTTGAACTGCGTCGCCTGTGACCTTCCGGTGAGTCGCGACCAGGCGACTCGCCCCGCCCCTTTAGGTCGTGTTCATATAAATAGCGCGAGGGCGACCAGTTTTGGTGGGTTGTGTCTCCAGCTTTCGTCTGTGGCGGTCATTCATTCTACGTTTTGTGCCATAGAAATTACTTAAAATCACTTTATGCTTTAGTTGGACAACATTTGAGGAAAGTTACACTGAAATTCATACTGGCGAAAGACTTTACATTAATAATCATTACATTTCGTGGATTTTGTGCATTAAATCTCGATCGTTGTGACATTTAGTTAGCGAGATTACCCCACCCACTTAGTGAAGCCACACTACTCTACCCTGAGGATTCATTGAAAAGTATCTGGGACCTATAGCCACGGATTTGCTGTAGTTTATGTAATTCACACCAACAAAGAACCTTATTCTAAGTTTTCTGATTAAACCAAGAATTACCTGAAATCATTCTCAGTGTTTATTTATGTACCAGAAAACATGGACAACCTTTAACCCCAGACCACCCCCGGCCTCAAGGTTGTTACAATATTAAGCTACGCAAGAATCACAAAGGTTTGTAAGACGACAACAGTAGCCCATACTCTGAATTGAGAGGTTGGTGTTTGAGCCCGCCACCACAGAGTTGTGCATGCCATGTTAACCTTTCCATGGTGCTGGTTATAACAGTACTGGTTCATACCAAAGAAATATAAGCTCCATCTCAACCTGACTAATTGGTTATTTAATGGATTGTTAAACCACAATACAAGCAAACCAAACAAATATGTATCTTACAAAATACAATTTTACACAATGTAAAGCACCATTATGTGTCTTCCAGTCATGAAGAAGAAAAATGGTAAAACTAGCCATCATAATGATTGTTTAGACCAACATAATGGTATGAAAGATAAATGTTAAAATCACATGTTAACATTTTTAAAACACAACTGTCTGTTTATTATGCATACATTGTTGTCTTGACAAGAACGAAGATTGTACAACCAAGTCCTGCTCAGCAGCAATCGCAGCACGTAGAAGCACATGGCTTATTCTTGAACCATAAAAGATAATGTGACATCAGTGTCACCCAGAATTGGAAGTAAATAACCATCCTGCAATATCATGATCACAATGTCATTACCAATGACATAAGAATAGCTGACTGTGTCGCATCCCGAAAGGGCATGCACACTAAATTAAATCAGGTAAGGATCAATAGCTTTATTTATTCCCTATTGTTTCTCTACATCAATCATGGCAGATCTCTATTTCACTTGTGATGACTTTACCACAACAATGCTTAGACTGTGAGTCAGGTACTGAAAACATAACAGTTCATATGCATCTGTGACATCTATGGTGGCTGAAATCCTTTTCAGATTTTCAAGTGCTGCCAACACCATTTGCTGCATACGGGTGCCCCCTTCTTCATGGGTGCTTTTCATATCACTTCTTTCAATGACAATAGCCTTGCAAACTTCTGAAAGTACATGTCATCTTCTCCCTTTTAAATTATCAACTTAGAATTCTGATTGTCTGCTACACTAATTTACTAATAAGTTTAATCAGCTACTGTTGGTTTTCTATCACTGTCTGTACAACACTTTGTGGGAACAATAATTGCATGTCTTGTGACATAGTTGTGCTGAAATTTTATCTACCAAATACCAGGTAAACATAATTCACTTTTGGGTTAGTTTGGAAATTGTCCACATTGTACTTTGACAGATCATTAGTAGACCTGTATATAAAATGACAGATCGAGTCATCTGATACAGAACAAATGATTTTATTTTTATTTGACCCACATATACTTTTGTTTGTGATATTTTCTTCGTCTTGCTTTGAATATCACCTGTATATGTATCTGCAAATATCGAGGTTGTCTCTAGTGCAAACTCATGTGCTAATGTGTTTATGCCTATGTCATATGACCTTGCCTGTTGTCCAATCACTCTAGTGTTAATTGAGATGGTAGCTACTGCTTCATTATTACTAACTGTAAGATCATTTATACTGCTGCTTGAGTTTCTACATCTTAAAAGTTTGCTCTTAAAGCTTGTATGTTATTTGCTTTCAAACCGTTTCATTGTTTTTGTACCTAGTTCGAGATCTTTATCAACACTCGCTATCTTTTCACCCATCCTTCCACCATCTTTATAAGGCAAAATGTCTAGAGTAATGACTTTTAAGTGCTAAGTGTATTCAGTTCGGGAAAATGTTAAAACTCAATTCTATGTCAAATTCGTTTTGCGCAAGAAATCATGGCTGCCTTCTTGAATGCCATCTTGAATATGATAATCACTGCATCTTGATAAGGCAAACTAGCTTGAGCAATGGTTCTGAAAGTTAAAGCGCTAATTGTATAAATCAAAACTTGAAAGCAAAACCAACCTTGAATTATTTCATCTATACAGTGTTATATAAGAAAACTGACAGCCATCTTGTATCTTATCTTGAAAAACTGTGATAGAATGTACATACCTACACAAATCTGATACATATTCATCATTTGACACTGAAATAACCACAGTTTTACCAGATAAAGACAATCAGAGACCCGTATTAAAGAATATTTTATATTCTGGCCGCCATCTTAAACGCCATCTTGAAAATACGAAAATGCTCAATGATGCCAAGGTGGCATCATTCGGATTCTTCAAAGGCAATGTCTACTGAACATGATTCAGTAAAGAAAAAAACTTTAGAACTCAATTCCAGGTCAAATTTGTTTTCTGCCGGACTATAACTACAATATCTCGGATGAGTCCGAATTTCGACTAGATCGGACCTCTGACTGCGGAGTGATCTGCCCTTGAGTGTTTGAAAAATCAATATTTTGTATTGTGGCCACACCAGCATCTTTGTTTTTCAGTGGATCTTCTTCATTCTTGCAGGTAACAAGGATAACTACAATATCTCGGATGAGTTCCAATTTCGGCCAGATCCGACCTCTGACTGCGGAGTTATCTGCCCTTGAGTGTTTGAAAAATCAATATTTTGTGTTGTGGCCACTCTAGCATCTTTTTTTTTTTTTCAGTGGATCTTCTTCCTTCTTGCTGGTAACAAGGATAAGTACAATATCTGGGATGAGTTCGAATTTCGACCATTCTTCATTCTTGCAGGTAACAAGAATAACTACAATATCTCGGATGGGTTCCAATTTCGGCCAGATCCGATCTCTGACTGCTGAGTTAACTGCCCTTTAGTGTTTGAAAAATCAATATTTTGTATTGTGGCCACTCTAGCGCCTTCAATTTTGATCGGATCTTCTTCATTCTTGGAAGAAACAAGGATAACCATAATATCTTGGATGAGTTCGAATTTGAGCCAGATTCGACCCTGGACTGCGGAGTTAGCAGCCCTTGAATGTTTGAAAAATCAATTTTTAGTGTTGTGGCCACTCCAGCATCTTCAATTTGATCAGATCTTCAAAAATAAACCCCAAAACACAACCACTTTGTCCAGTGACTCAACTTGTTGACTCTCAGGTGAGCGATCGTTGCCCTTTGGCTACTTGTTGTTTTTTTTTTTTGCTCAAAACATAGATTGTGGGTACACATTAGAACCGCCTCGCCGATGCGGTTCTAACAAGTACCCACCATCTATGTTTTGGAGCAAAAATAAGAAATATAGGTATACCCCTGCATACTCCAGTTTTGCTATATAAAAGTGGGATTCAAGGGGGTATACATTACATGAAAATGTTTTCGTGATGAAAATTCATTTAAAATTGCTTTGGATTTTCATTATAACAACTTAGTTATAACCACTTGTTAATCTCTGCTCAGCTGCAGAGCGCTGAGCAGAGCAACTTCATTATGTTATCTATGTTTTTAAAGAAACAGACTGTTTTCTAAACGTGTGTAAACATGTTATAACTAGGTTGACTTGCAGATTTTGGGAACCATGATATGGCTGTGTTACAGTGAAATATGTATGATGGGGATGTTATACTTCACGAAAACTTGCCCATGCAATAAACAGAGATTTTTTAGCTTTAGAAATTAAACATTTTCAGCTGAAGAATTTTTATATTTTTCTTATGTTTTCTCAAAACCTTGTGGAGACGGTTCTAACGAGTACCCACAATCTTTGTTTTGGAGCACAAAGAAGAAATATAGGTATACCCCTGCATACACCCGTTTTCGCTATATAAAAATGTGGTTCAAAGGTGTATACATGTTTTCGTAATGGTAGTGCAATCTGCAGTGATGTTATGATGATACTAAATTGTACTGTATGTGTTTCAGGGGTGCCATGAATAAAGTTGTTGAGTCATTCCGCAGTCTAATGGTGGAGGAACAGGAAGTGAACCGGCAGACTGGTTCTAAAATTGTGAAAACAAAGACTGCTCCTGTAAGACAGTCTACTTCTGCTACTAATCTTGTCAGGTTGGATATTTTATGTTTTGATGCATTAATATGTAAAAAAAAAAAAAAAATAAATAAATGAAAAAAGTGTCAATAAGCAATGCTTATTAAATACCCCCCGCAGTGTAACTGCTGACCACAAAACATAATTTTTCACAAAAACAATTTCTTCATGCAAATGTCCTATAGGCCTACATGTACGCATAATATCAAATAGTTCCATCAAAAACTGTGGTAGAGTTGATCGGCATGTGAATGCCTATAAAAGCTAAGAAAACCATGCCCTCACCTGTAAAAAAGCTAAGACAAATTGTCTTAAGACAAATTGAGTTTTATTAGGACATATTGTCTAAGTTCTCATAGCAGTAATTTTGTCAAAAATGATATTTTCACAATAAAATTTCATCATGCAAATGTTGAATGGGTGTACATTATGTAGGCATAATATCAAATTGTTCCATCAAAAACTGTAGTAGAAGTTGATCGGCCCCTGAATGCCCTCACCGGTAAAAGAAACATGGAAAATTGTCTAAGTTCTCATAGCTGTCATTTTGTCAAAAATTATTTTTTCACAATCAAATTTCCTCGTGCAAATGTCCAATTGGTGTACATTATGTAGGCACGATATCAAATTGTTCCATCAAAAACTGTAGTAGGAGTTGATCGGCCCGTGAAAAATATTTTTCGCAATAAAACTTCTTCATGCAAATGTCCAATGAGTCTACATCATGTAGGCATAATATCAAAAAGTAAGTTCTCATAGCTGTCATTTTGTCAAAAATTAATTTTTGGCAATAATATTTCTTTATGCAAATGTCCAATGGGTCTACATCATGTAGACGTAATATCAAAAAGTTTCAACAAAAACTGTGGGAGGAGTTGATCGGCCCATCTTCACTGTATACAAAAGCCATCAAGAACTATAAAGGGAAGTAACTCAAAAGGGACTGGCCCCTAGCCCCTTATTTTTGCATGTACATATTTGACCCATAGATATGCAGGTGCCTGCAAAGTTTCATGAAATTCCATCAATGGGTCTCCAAGATATTAAAGAAACAAAGCGTTACGGACGGACGCACGGACAACGTGAAAATAGTATACCCCCCCCTTAAAACTTCGTTTTGGCGGGGGGTATAATAAAAAAATAAACAAGATTTTGCTTCATGTTATAAACTTGATTTTGTATACTTAAATGTTCCATCCTGGGTCCCATCATGGCATTCCATTGTAAAATGATACAATCATGTGGGCTATGAAGTTCACCAAAGCTCATATTTCAGAACTGTTTTTGTCTTTGTTTCCTGTGATTGAAATACTTTTGAGCCTCTGCGTGAGGAAACCAACAACTTGCATAGGAGAAAACAAAGGCGCAGAATAGCTGTGCAGTAACTGCACAGCTGATCAGCGCCTTAGTTTTCGCTGCAAGGATAGTAAAATCCTTCTTAAACTCGAAAGTTCAAGCTTCTAGCCTGCTTCTGTGTTTGTACAGGCCGGTTGATGGCTGACCTGGTCGGAAACACGAATTGTTGGTTTTCTCATGCACAGGCTCATTTTATAGAGCCATGAGCCACAGTATAGCAAATGATTATTCAAGTCTTGTATTTACAGCTGGGGGCTTCCAAAGAACTCTCCTAAGCCCATGCCTCAGAAGGTTCCTACCAAGACCCAGAACCCTGGGGAGGGATCAGTTAGCCCCAGGTCCCCAGACAACCCCTGGGCGGGGCTAGCTCAGAGCCCCCCGGGGCCGTCTCACAGTTTCTCAGACATACTCAGGGATGAGAGAGAGAAGACTGATGTACTTACTAAAACTGCTAATAAATCTCTGGAATTGATTCAGGTATTTATATGATTAACATAGAAGTCATATTCTCACCCATCAGACAAGCATATCCCTTTGTGTGCCTGTCTGAGATATTTCTGTCTCAGTACTAGTAGATTTTAGCGGTCTCAAAATGCCAATCATTTCTGCAGTTAGCCAATAGAAATGTACATCTTTATGTGTACTTCCATATAAGGAAATGATGAGCCAGGTGTCAACTGTCAGTGACAAAAAATAACCCTGCAGGTGTTAATTTCAGGAAGTTTACAAGAGTAATTGTAGTCTGCTGCTTTGATTAAAAGATAAAAAATTAATTTTGTTGAGGATTTTCTGCACAAAACAAAATGCTGATTGAATATTTTTTGTAAGGTAAGTGCATATACAAAATTATTTTTTTTTCACTGGTTAATTTGCATATTGTTTCATGTAAAAACAAAATGGCTGCCTGAACTGCATTTGAAGCCTATTCATTGTCAAAATGGTATAAATTGATGGGTGAGAAAAATAATCAATGATGGTGTTTAGGCCTCAAAAAGGAAATCTCAGGCTCGTTTTCAGATTATCCAAGTCTCAGCAGAGGCTCTGCCGAGGATGAGACTTGAATAATCTGAAAACTTGCCTGAGATTTCCTTATCTCGGCCTCAACCCCATCATAGATTCTTTTAATCTTGGACATCTGAAAGTGATCTTTTCACAGAGAAATTCATATGCATGTCCATATGGCATAGTGAAAACCTCAATCAGAGCTGTTTGCCGTAATGCTTAGGAATCCTTAAAGCACATACCTAAGCCGACAAATTCATGACAGGTGTCAACAATAAAAACATACTATGTTTTGAGCTTACATAAGAAAAATATTAAAGTTTTTCTAATAAGAAAAATGTCAAAATGTTTCTGATGAAATTTTCAATTTTTACAGCCGACAAAATCTTTGTATAATGCATGGGCAAGTATTTGTAATGTCATTGTTTACTGTACAGATTGAAGAGCAGGCTATTCAGGATCTACTTATACACTACAAAGCTTCTAGCAATGTGGATGAGAGAATCACAGTAGAGAGGGTACCACAAATAGCTGCGACTCCACTCTGGAAAAGGGACAGATTGACTTCTTCATGACACCAGTGATTTTTTGTGAAAAGGTTTTCTGGTAACACTGTGAAGAAGAGTTGCTACATGTTTGGAATTCGGAATGCTGCAACTCCACTCTGAAAAAGGAACAGACAGACCTCTTCATGAGACAGTGACAATAAGCCAAGTCAAGACACTTAGTAAAGAAGTGCTGCAAATGCCACAACTCCACTGTGGTAAAGAGACAGGACAGGAAGTTTAGAGAATTTGAACTTGGAATGAATAAGAGACAGAAGTTTCTGCAACTCTTATGAGGAAAATGACAGATTGACCTTTTCTTGAAGTCAGTACCAAAATAGTATGCATAGAAGTGCTGCAGATTGCTTCTGCTGCACTGTTGAAAAGAAGCATGAGCCTATGCGTGAGAAAACCAGCAATTTGGGTTCCGACCAGGTCCGACACAAACCGGGCTGTACAGTCACAGAAGATGACTAATGGCTGGAAATTTTGGGTTGAGAAAGTAGAGGAATTGTACTATCCGTGTAGCGAAAACAAAGGCGCTGATCAGCTTCGCAGTGACTGCGAAGCTGATCTGCGCCTTTGTTTTCGCCTATGCAGGTTGTTGGTTTTCCTATGCGGCTTATTTGCCCTGATGATAGTTATAATTTTAATGGATAACTGTGCATGGAAGTATGGTATAAGTTATAGATAATCAACTGATTTTTTCTTCAAGTGCTGTGTTTTGGAAATTAATTCATAGTTCAATGACCTTTCATCAGGACCTTTTACGAGCCGAAGGCACAAAATTAACTCATATTGTTTAATTTTCGTTAACTCATTTAACCATAGTTTTGTCTCCATAGGCTCTGTATATGTCTAAAGGATAAGTTTGAAATGTTGAATATAGGAAACAAGAAGCTAGAGTCTAGTATATTGTACTAGTATTTAATGGCGATGAACTGTAACAAACAAAATACAGTGCTTTGAAAGAGCTTCAAGTAACCCAGACAGTGTTTAAAAAGTGCTTAATCATTGTTGAAACAATTTTGCAAGCTTGAAAGTGCCATTTTAGTTCATATTTTCACAAAGACCATGAAATATGGGTGACTGATATTAATTGACAAGATTTGAATTCCTGAGAGGAAATGTAGGGACATCAGAATGAATTCGGTGTAAATGGGTGTTAATTAGTGATTTAGTGAAATTGATTTAGTGAAATTCAGAGGCACATAACCAATAATTAGTAAGCATTTGTTCCACTACTAACTTGCAAATAGCTGCTGAATTAGTGAAAGGGGAAGAATGGCTGTAGAAATCAAATCTGCATTTAGGAAATGTAACAGGTACGACAATGGATTGTGTGTCCATTTTTTTATGGGTCAGATTTCACTGATCCATCATTATGGGGCCTAATTGAGAGTGTTATAGACTGGCTTCCATTTTGTTTGGAGAAAGGTTTGACTGAATAACTTTCTGTTACAGTCTGTTTGATGTTTCATGTTTTATGTTAATCATGTTGGTAATTGATGTGTGATTCCAAGTTCTAAGTCCCAGATATTTTAATGGTCTCATAATGTTTAAAGTGCTATATTTATTTATTATGTAAATTGTATTTATGTAAATTTTGTCTATGTATATGCATGTAAATGTGTATTTTAATATCACTATTCTATATTACAGTATTAATCCAAATAAACCTAATGTCCTTTTTGTGGAGCATATGCAAACAGTATAGCCCCAGGTTTGATGCCACAGATGGCATCCTACCATTTTGGACTATTCTGTTTGCTAAGAAGAATTTCATAAATAAAATAAGGTAAAATAAAATGAAAAAATATGATCACTGGTGATACCTTCTAAAAATTAAAGTAGGCTCACCCAAATAATAATGTCTGGCAAGTCCATTTGCCAGAAAAATGGTTTTATCTAACCATTGTTGATTGATCGAGTCTTGAAAGGTAGTAGAGGGATTGTACAATGAAAATAAAACTAACATGGGCACTGTTTGCATTGCTGATCTGCTCATTTGTTGTTGTTGTTTTTTTTGTTTTTTTATACACAATTCTCATGATTTAGTTCGATTTATCAGTATTTGACTAGTTTAGTGAGTTTCAGGGTAATAAATGACTAATATCAAGGGGAGCGTGGTGGCCTAGGAGTTAGAGTGTCAGACTCGGAATCTAGAGGTCCTGAGTTTGAACCCACTGGCTCTGGTTGTGTCTTAGAACAAGACATTTACTTTCTATAGCACTGATTAATACCAGGAAAGTGGTGGCTCTGTCCAGCGGAATCGTTAATTGAGATTTGAGCCGTCTCATGGGAAAACCAACAATCTGCATAGGCGAAAACAAAGGAGCAGATCAGCTTCGCGGTAACCGCGAAGCTGATCAGCGCCTTTGTTTTCGCTTTTCGGATAGTACAATTCCTCCTCTACTTAACTCCAAAATTTCAAGCTTCTAGCCTGTTCCTGTGCTTGTACAGCCCAGTTTGTTTCAGTCCTGTTCGGAGACCACATTGTTGGTTTTTCCACGAGGTGGCTCATTTTAAACTAAAGGGGAGCATGGTGGACTAGTAGTTCGAGTGTCAGACTTCAAAACAAGAGGTCCTGGGTTCAAACAAACGAATAAGCTGCCTCATGAAAAACCAACAATGTGGTTTCTAACCAGGTCTGACACAAACCAAGCTGTACTAGCACAGAAGATGGCTAGAGGCTGGAAATTTTGGATTTAGAAAGTTAGAAATTGTACTTGTTTTCGTTGCGAAAATAAAGGCATTGATCTGCTTCGCAGTTACCGCGAAGCTGATCTGTGCCTTTGTTTTCGCATCTGCAGACTGTTGGCTTTCCCATGACGTGGCTCAAATAAAAATGATAATACTATTTAAGTGATAAAGGAACCCCTTGTCTGCTTTCTATAAAAAAAAGACCATAGATCTGCAAAGTTTGGAGAGTGTGCTGGTGTTTTACATTTGAGCCGTCTCGTGAGAAAACCAACAATGTGGTTTCCGACCAGGTCCGACACAAACTGACCTGTACAGACACAGAAAAGAGCTAGAAGCTTGAAATTTCGGATTTAAGTAGAAGAGGAACTGTACTATCCGAGTAGCGAAAACAAAGGCGCTGATCAGCTTTGCAGTTACTGCGAAGCTGATCTGCACCTTTGTTTTCGCCTAGGCAGATTGTTGGTTTTCCCATGTGGCGACTCATTTATTCATAGAATTTTGAGCAAGCTTTTTATTCTCGGTGCTAAATCACAAGTTATAAGAAGTTCAAGTGTATTAATTATTTGGGTTTGAAGACATGTCTCTCCTGTTTATGATGATAAACCTGAATAAAAGAGGAAAAACAAATGTATTGTTTTTGGTTTAATTCAAACCTAAACAAAGGTGACTCTATTGAATGTCATATTTCTTCTTACAAGATAACGGTCGAGATAGACTAGGACACTTTTGTGAAAGAAAAAAACCTCTTTGGCCGACTCATGAAATTGTCAATCTGTAAATACTTGAGAAATGAAATGACTCTTTTAGAGACTAATCCAGGCCCAAAGGTTATAATATAAGAATCTTACATGAGTGTCAGGTATGGATAGACAAATATGTCCCGAGGGTCACATTTTGGCATCACGAGGCTCACCGAGTGATGCCAAACTGTGACCCAAGGGACAGATTTGTCTATCCATATCTTACACGAATGATGGATTCTTTTTCTTGCACGCCTTAATGCGGCGAAGCTTGATTTTTATACTATTTACCTAGAAGAATGCTACAATCGCGGCGTCCGCCATTTTGAATGAAAACGTTTTGACGTCATTGTGACGTAAGGGCTTAGTGACGAAATTACGTGACGTCCTATACAACCAATGTTAAAAAAGAACACTTGAATGCAGGGTGGACCGGGGTGAGATAATGAGGGTGAGATAAGAATTTCTCACATGGGGTAAAACGTAGGATTTTTCTATCTGGTGTGCAAGAAAACTTTTTTTCATACTCAACTCAACTGAGACTGAAATTTAAATTGTCCATGATGTTGAAATAGCTCAAGGAATTTGAAATTTCAGGTCTGTATCACCAAAACCTGCAATTTATCCTGCTAATGTTAAAATAGCATTTTTATGAGCTGTACAGGAAAGTTTTATAACCTCAGGGACCAGGAATGTTGTAGTAAGGTAACTGACTGTCCTTGCATGACCTTACATGTAGGTTTTTTTCATACTTGAAATATGGAGCACTATAAAAATCAACATTTCTGCAGTATACTATCATAGAACAAGTAGCCCAAAGGGCAACTATAGCTCACCTGAGAATCAACATGATTCATCTGCAGCACACTAAATATTGATTTTTCAAACACTCTAGGGCAGCTACCTCTGCAATCAGTAATGGGATCTGGTTAAAATTCAAACTCAAATATTTGAGCCGTCTCATGGGAAAACCAACAATCTGCATATGCGAAAACAAAGGCGCAGATCAGCTTCGCAGTAATTGCGAAGCTGATCATTGCCTTTGTTTTCGCTACTCGGATAGTACAATTCCTCTTCTACTTAAATCCGAAATTTCAAACTTTTAGCTCTTTTCTGTGCTTGTACAGGCCGGTTTGTGTCGTACCTGTTCGGAAACCACATTGTTGGTTTTCCCACGAGGCGGCTCATTTGAGATACATCAATTATGGTTGATCTTGTTACTGCCAATAATGAAGATGATCTGATGATCAAAAATGAAGGCACGAGAGTATTAACAACACTAAATAACATTTTTTTCAGAACACAGTCCTTCAGCTGGTTTGGTCAAATGCAATATCTTGAGATATTATGGTTGTCCTTGTTTCTGCCAAGAATGATGAAGATACAATCAAAATTTAAGGGCTACAGCGTTGAAACTACTAAATATCAATTTTTCAAACTACTCAACGACAGCTAACTCTACAATCAGAGGTGGGATCAGGTCGACATTCGAACCTATCCAAAACATTATGGTTGTCCTTGTTTCTGCCAGGAATGATGAAGATCCCTTCAAAGATGAAGGCGCTAGAGTGAAAGCATGAGAGTGTTAACAACACTAAATATCCATTACAAAAACTTGCCCATGTAATATACTGAATTTTCTTGAGAATATTCACCAGAAAATTTTTAATGTGTGTGTGTGTGTGTTTTTGTTTTTTTGTTTTTTTTTTTGCTTAAAACATAGATTGTAGGTACACAACAGAACCGCCTCACGGGTTCTAACGAGTACCCACAGTCTATGTTTTGGAGCAAAAATAAGAAAAATATGTATACCCTGCATACCACCCTTCTGTGGGGTATACATTACACGGAACTGTTATCCTGATGAATTTTTAAAACACTCCAGGTTAGCTAAGTCTTTGATGAGATCTGGCCGAGATTCGAACTAATCCGAGCTATTAAGGTTGTCCTTGTTACTGCCCAGAGTGAAGAAGATCCAATCGAAAATGAAGGGGCTAGATATCAATTTTTCCGACATTCAATGGCAGCTAGCTACGCAATCAGTTGTTTCAAACATGTGCGAATTTTATGATTGTCTTTGTTACCTGCAAGTATAAAAAAGATTTGATACAAAATAGCAACAGAAATGTGTTGACACCATTTTCTCCATTATAAGTCTATGGGGATTTTTCCAAAATGCTCAAGGGCAGCTTACTCCGCAGTCTGTGATCAAATCCAGCCAAAGTTCCAACTCATCGGTACGGACGGAAGCCAGTTTAAGCTCACCATGTGACCCTTCAGTCCAAGTGAGCTAAAAATACAACACTGTGACATGTATTTTATGGTTCTGTGATTCTGTCAATTATCTTTTGTGCCAAGTGATATATGAACAAGTTTGAGTCAGTAGGACAATTTGTGTGCCAATTTTTGGAATGTGCATACGAGTTTCTGGGACATAGTGTTTGACCCCCAAATTATTATAGGTAACTGTGACATGTATTTCATGGCACAATGGTTTTCTTTTAGACCCAGTGTCGTGAACTGTGACTCAAGAAAACCGGTCACAGAAGCTTGGGGGAAAAATAAGAAATTGTACTATCCGCTGAGCGAAAACAAAGATTCTGATCAGCTGTGCATAGGCAAAATCAGGTTTTCTCTTGACGAGACTCAATATATTAAGTTGCAGAGCATGAAAGTTTAGATTACAAAATGGCTTGGTTGGTTATATTCAGTGAAGCGCTTTTCGGATGTCATGGCATTCTAATTTTGGATAAAATTCTCATAAATGGAAGCAATGTCCTGACATTACCAAAGCTGTTGACTGGGACGTAAAGCATCAACTCAAACTACCAAACAAATAAACAAATTATTTTCGTACGATGTGCAAACTGAGGTGAAGCACAAAATTCTGTCTTTGTACAATTACCAAGATCCCCGTTCTACTGGGTGGTGGTTTGGCGCGTGTGGTTCTATGGCGCTCATGACGATTCTTCAAAAAATTCTGAACATCAACATCTTTCACTACACCTCTTGTGCGCTGTGTTATCGATATTGTCTCGATATTGTCGTGAGGTTACTGTTTCTACATCATGAGGAGTCCTCAAACCGATTCTACTGCGCTTCCACTTCGGGATTTCATGCTACCCAACGTTACTGTTGCGCCGACTGGGGTCAACATGTGATGTCGTGCAATTCATGCAGAGATCTCAGTGGAAGGTTTGTCCGAAAGAATTGATATTTAAGAAATGAATTTCATTTTTCTGATGTTCATGGAATCACAGTGGATCGCGTGCAAAATGAATGCACCCCAACAAACTCTACGTAACTATAACAATGATAAAAGTGGGCCTTTTTATATGTAAATGCAGACGAAACGCAGACAAATTAAAAAAGCGTAGAAAAAGCACCATTAAATGGTCGAATCGCGATGAAAGCGCCTTGATTGTGACCGCGTGCGGTCCTCACGCTGCGGCTACGTTATGATCACTAAGATTTTTCAACGCTTTTTACGTCAGAGTAAACCTTTTTTAAACTGCATGCATATAAAACTTTAAAACCAAGCCACAGCCTTTCAAATACACGTATTGCTTTATTCATCGAGAAGCGCAACGAAAAACGTTGTCCAATGTTGCGTTGTAAAAACGTAACGTAAGTAACGCGTCGTTTGTGTCTAAGCAACCGCACCAGTGATCGAGTCGATTCACAGCTGATCAGACGTATTTTTCAAACCTCTGAAGAAATTTAAGATAAAATGACAACCTTGGAAATTTTCAAGCTGGAAAAAGATAAAGAAACTGAGTAAGCATTATCTAATTACTTTGGCATCAAAATAACGATTTTGTTTTGGAATAAAAAAAAACTGTCAATATTAAACATTACACATAATAATATGTACCTCCCCACTTATCTAGTGTATTTGTAAGGAAGACTTACAGAAACTTAACAAAATTATTGATAAACATTAAGGAAATAACCCCCCCCCCCCCCAGTTCATGTTCTGGGGGATTTCAACTTTGGAGATATTGTTTGGCCGGAGAGACACAATAAATATGGGTCACCATTGAATAGGATTGAAGGTCAAATCTTGGTTGACATTATTAATGATCATGGATATGGTCAATTAGTCCACTTCCCTACCAGAGAAAGAAATACTTTGGACTTGATTATCACTTCTCTTCCCAATCAGTTTGTAGACATTCACTCCCCAGATTGTCTCAGTGATCATGATATTATTTCTGGAACGTTGAAGATTGTTATTCCCCCTATTAAGAAACCCCGGAGGAAGGTGTATCGGTACCAGAAAGGTGATTATGAACCTATAAGAGCAGATACATTAAAATTTGCAAAGGAAATGTATTTCAATGGCTACTCGGATACCAGTTCGGTTCAGGAAAATTTCAATCTTATTACATCTTTCATTCAGGACTCGGCAGATAAGCACATCCCATCCCGCTCCGTCTCTTCTGTCCCATGGATAACTCCTGAGATAAGGAGGAAGATTCGCAGAAAAATGTATTTCATGCAAAAGCTAAGAAAACTGAAAACTTAAGAAGGGAAATCAAAGCTGATATATAAGGAAGCAGCATGACCGGTATGTCAATAACTTGGTTGGGGATGTTAAGGCTAATCCCAGGGATTTTTATAGGTATATATAGGAATTAATGATTGGGCAAAAATATTGGACAAAAAGGGTCAGGTTGACACCTTCATTTTGGATTTTGAAAAAAGCTTTCGACACCCCTTGACATGAACTTCTTAAAAGCAGATTGTTTAGTTATGGTATAGGTGGAAAGACATTGGAATGGATAAATGCTTTTTTGTGCTTCAGGCAGCAAAGGGTAGTAGTTAATGGTGTTAAATCCGACTGGGCCCCTGTTGTGTCTGGTGTCCCACAGGGCACTGTTCTCGGTCCATTGTTGTTCTCCTTGTACATAAATGACATACCCGTTGGCATTGACTCTCAAATCAGGCTTTTTGCTGATGACTGTGTTTGTTATCGTGAAATTAAAACAGTAGAAGATACACTGAAACTTCAGAAAGACAATAACCTTTTAGGGAGCTGGGCCCGAAAATGTGGTATGAGATTTCAGCCTGTCAAATGCAACATGATGCAGCTGACAAATAAGCGGATAAATAAAATTGAGGCCTCGTACACCCTCGAGGGTACGGCATTGGAAAATGTTGATAGCATTAAATATATAGGTGTAACAATTACAGGTCTGAAGGGTAAAGCCAGAATACCTACAGAATACCTTATCCTAAAGGCGTTGACTAGGCGTTGTAGAAATGCATTTCAGCCTTCTTCTGCTAGTATAGAGGCATATAAATGTAGTTTCTTTCCCCAGACTATCAGGGACTGGAATGACCTCCCTGACTCTCTGTTATCTACTGCTGAAATGTCAGATGATTGTGTGTCCAAGTTCGCTTCACTCGTGCGTTCTAGGGACTAATTTCTCTCTCCCTCCCCCCCCCCCCATCAGAACCCCTAGTGAAATATTGTCATTTTGGCGTGTCACCAGTAAACTATTCAGATGCAGAAGGACGGCATTGGCGATTCCTCTATTAAAAATAAAACCAAATAAATAAATAAATAAATAGATAAATAAATAAATAAAAATAAAAATGCCCTAACATTTTAAACTGTTAATGCCATTAAGATAAACCACAATTTTCCGTCTTCCAAATTTTAAATTCGAAATACCGAATCACTGCATTTTATGCACTCGTAATTGTGATATGGGGTTTCAAAGCTTTTGGATGCATTAGCATTTCTTCTTCTTCTTCTTCCGTCTTCTTCTTCTTCTTCTTCTTCTTCTTCTTCTTCTTCTTCTTCTATATTAATTTCAGCATGACGGATACATGGTTACTGAATTACTGTGAAGGAAAATGCAGAGTTACCACAAATGTTGAGTGTTTCCTGTTCAGTTTTCAATGTGAATTTAAAAATCAATGTTTTATCAAGTTTCTCTGTTATCTAGATGCCTAGATGGAAGTACTACTTTAAGGAAAAGAGCAGAAGCTTTGTCTTTGTCATTGTCAGTGTGTTGACTGATACTGCAAAGCGCAGAATCTTCCACGGGTCTGTGAGCTTTTACAATATTTTTGTCTTTGTTATTTTCAGCGTTCTGATGGATACAGCAACATGGAAGCACTACTTCAAGGATAAGAGCAGGATTTTCCACGAGTTTATGAGCTTTTACAATATTTTTGTCTGTGTTTGTTTTCAGCGTACTGACGGATACAGCAACTTGGAAGCACTACTTCAAGGAAAAGAGCAGAGTTTTCCACGAGTTTATGAGCTTTTACAATATTTTTGTCTTTGTTTATTTTCAGCGTACTGACGGATGCAGCAACATGGAAGCACTACTTCAAGGAAAAGAGCAGGATTTTCCACGAGTTTATGAGCTTTTACAATGTTTTTGTCTTTGTTATTTTCAGCGTGTTGACGGATGCTGCAACATGGAAGCACTACTCACTACTTCAATGAAAAGAGCAGAGTTTTCCACGAGTTTATGAGCTTTTACAATATTTTTGTCTTTGTTTATTTTCAGCGTGTTGACAGATACAGCAACATGGAAGCACTACTTCAAGGAAAAGAGCAATGTTTTCCACGAGTTTATGAGCTTTTACAATATTTTTGTCTTTGTTTATTTTCAGCGTGTTGACGGATACTGCAACATGTAAGCACTACTTCAATGAAAAGAGCAGAGTTTTCCACGAGTTTATGAGCTTTTGCAATATTTTTGTCTTTGTTTATTTTCAGCGTGTTGACAGATACAGCAACATGGAAGCACTACTTCAAGGAAAAGAGCAGGATTTTCCACGAGTTTTTGAGTTTATACAATATTTGTTGTTTTTGGTATTTTCAGCGTTTTTGTCTTTGTTATTTTCAGCGTGTTGACGGATACAGCAATATGGAAGCACTACTTCAATGAAAAGAGCAGAGTTTTCCACAAGTTCGGTAGCAATATGAAAAAGATGCAACAAATAATGGGCATTATCATGGAAATGTTTGCCAACGAGGATATTGTTAATTTCTGTGAGTATTCTACTTGTTTCATGTACAGTCATTTATTTCTTTTCATTTTTTTTAATAAAATGGAATTTGTTTAACAAGCTATTAATGTTATCACATATCATATGTATATTGGCTTTCCTATTTTCCGAAAGTTTCTCTCCATGTAATGTATACCCCCTTGAACTCCACTTTAAGCAAAACTTGGGTATGCAGGGTGTACCTTTTTTTTCTTATTCCCTGTCCAAAACATATATTGTGGGTACTCGTTAGTATCGCCTCGTCGAGGCGGTTCTAACGTATACCCACAATCTACATGTACGAGGTATGAGCAAAAATAAGAAAAATATGAAAAAAAAAATCTCCTGAAAATTTTCAACTTTTACAACTTCAGAAAATTCTGTACATTACATGGCTTGTTTTCGTAATGTTCTGTCAGTCAGTGATACCCTTTCATGTGATACCCTTTTACAACAGCAAACTTATCCTGTCAAAATATTCCGTACTAGTCTACCCAATTATGTTCTCTTCTTCTCATGTTGCTATAGTAATGCTGCACGAAATGAAACTGTATACTTCCCCTATTATGCAAACCGTGCTGTAACTCTGTCCTTCCAGCCCATGCCAAGTTGGAGAGGGAGTTACAAGTAATTAGAGACTGTGACAAGAAGCGTGCGGAAAATGCTTTAAAAGATGCCAAGTTGTTTGGTGATATTGCAAAATCGTTGAGCAAGTAAGTATAGAATACTCGACTATCGGTCATGTTGGCTATCAATATAAAACAACATTATGGCAGAAGTTAGATCATGTAGATCCGCCTTGTAAGTTTGTTTGAATTGATATTTTGCGTCCCAGTCAACAGCAATGGTCATGTCGGGACGTTGCCTCCGTTTTATGGGACTTTTACCCAACATTAGGATGTCATGACACACAAAATGTGCTTTATCAATATAACCACCAAAGCAAACCAAGGCTTTATATGTATAGATGGTTTGACTAAACCACTATTCCTGGACAAGCTCAGACTTGAGCGGTTAATAAATAATCAGATAGTCGGTCAGTAGTTAAGAAACACGGCTAACAAACCTTTAAATGCGTAACCGCCGGTTAAGAAAGAAAATCCGATTCACGCCCTTCCGGTTCCGCATATGAAGACCAAGAAAATGTAAACAAAACATACACTACTAGGATCGATTGATGATTATATTTTAGTACAGAAATATATCGATTATCTATTAATGCTATTTTGTCACTTATTTAATATTGTAAGTCAGCACCGAAATAGCTCGCAAAATAATTTGATAGTCTTCGAATTATTTATTCCCTTCTTCACCCCTGGTGTTACAACACGGCCAAAGTCGGCGAAATACAACTAAAAATTGGACAATTTGCTGGTAAATGTCAAACTTTAGTGATTGTTCCACGACAAATTTACAAATATATATTAAATAAATTGCAACTGATGTCTGTGCCAGTATTTCGTTGTGTTAGTGCCTGGCATTACCGATTTTAAGGGAAAGAAAAGATGGTTACGCATTTAATCATTAAAATATGAAGGCTATATTTCAAGATACGTTTGAAAACATATACCGGTTCAAGTTGTGGTATTTAATTTTCTCTGTAAAGTGTTTTGAATGACATAAAAGCAGGAAACAGGCAAATTAAAGTATGCTGTAAAATCGTCTTCATGAACAGGAATATCATGCATGTGAATTACTGTATTACATGTATTGCATAGACAGTTTGTATTATTTTATATCAAACATTTTCACTGCAAATATCACAAACACACCAATTTGAGTTAGCACCTATTAAGAGACGACGAGAGAATGTGACAATTAAAACTTCATCGTAAAACCATTAACAAAAACAAAAACTTCAATACATGTGTTTTATGTTGATTATATTGCTATCATTCTAATGATTAAATTCGTAACCGAAATGTTGACACAGCTTTTAACCACATATGCATAGAATGCAGTGGCCAGCGGCAACGAAACTGTCAACAGACCTCACACAATACTAAAAACATCTGCGCGCGGTATTGCTTTCTGTTAATATGGACGTAATGAGCGGATATCTAAAAATATCCCTGCGACTGACCCACATTTTCATCGTGAACAATGCAATCCCAACACGTCTTGGGGGAAGGGAATAAAAATCATGATTATAAAGAAAAGTTCCTTGAAATCCTTTGGGGTCCAAATTTAGTAATGTCTAACTGATAAAATAGCATTGAGAGAATTATAATATCTGTCTTTAAATCGAAATATTTTACTCGGAAACACGAGCTGCAAAAGTTTGTTTACCTTTTGTTGGTCATCTGATGCGAAACCGGAAGGACGTGAATCGGATTTCTTTTCTTAACCGCGGTTACGCATTTAAAGGTTTGTTAGCCGTGAGAAACTTTGCCTGGAGGGACAAGCAGCCCATCTTTATCTCCTAGGCTCCAATGAGCGGGGGCCCTTTTTTAGCAGTGTGTTCTCAAATTATTTGCATCCCCATATAGGGTATAAGCAATCATGTAGGGTCCATTATTGTATATGACTTAAAAAAAAAAAAAAAAAAAAAAAAAAAAAAAAAAAAAAAATTCTGAAGTTACAGTTTCAGTATTGAAAGTTTGTCATACCCCTTTGCAAAAGGACACACTTCATGTAAAAATGTAAACTGCTCTTTGGCATGAATCAAGCTCATCAAGTTTTTTTTTTCCAGCAGTATTTTACAAAAACATTTGACATTGCTAACAATGCCAAACGATGCTTTACTTGAATTTCCATGGCTTCATACCTCTGATAAAATTGCTGATTCTGACTCTAGCTGTTGGTGGGACATTTAATTCCAGACAACAAACGTGCTGGGTCTTCAGGAAGAAGATACAGTTGAACCTGCTGAATCAGCCACCTTCATAAGAGCTCCACCTGCATAAGAGAGCCAGTCTGAAACATTCCCAATCATTTTCACTATATTTTATCTCTGCATAAGACAGCCACCTCCACAAGACAACCAGCAGCCAGTAAAATCAATCCCAAAATGCTTATAACTCTCTATAAGACAGCCACATCATACTTGCCTAAAGTCAAATTTCCCATTTACAAGCTGTTAATTGGACAATTATTAATCATTATTGTATTTAAAACAGTTAATTAGCAGAAAAAATCAATTAAGATAATACCCATGAGGCTTTGTATATATTTTTGTGTAACGAAGCATGAAATGATGTCAACTTATGAAACACATACAGGTAGTCCTTCCTTAGAAAGGATTTTTCTTGTGACAGTAAG
Source organism: Rugalucina vietnamica (assembly GCA_964017185.1). Lineage (NCBI taxonomy): Eukaryota > Metazoa > Mollusca > Bivalvia > Lucinida > Lucinidae > Rugalucina > Rugalucina vietnamica. Next base: position 15,036,096 of record OZ024874.1, read on the forward strand.
AATATTTTCTACATGACAACTGCTCTGACTGAACCTTGATAAGACAGTCACCTGTGTATAACAGCCAGCTTAGCTCACTCCCAAAGGTGGCGCTTTTATAGAGGTTTGACTGTATCATGGTGTGTGCGATCTTAATATACATGTAAATCAAATTTTGTACCTCCTTTTCAAGAAATGTATATTACTCTACTTTACAGTTACGAAGACGACGAGAAAGAGAAGTTAAAGCTTCGCAACTGTGAACAGAACTTGAAGGATGCCAAGAAAATATTTGAGTCAGTAAGAGCAAAGACTGAACTAATAAAAGAGGTACGTAAATAGCCATTAAAACTTGTTTTAAACACATTACAAAAACACGCCCATGCAATATACAGGAATTCTTTCAAAGACAAAAATTCAAAATTTCATTGAAAAAAATTATTTTATTTTATTTTATTTTATTTATTTATTTATTTTATTTTTTTTTTTGCTCAAAGCATAGATTGCTAGTAAAAGTTAGAACCGCCTCGGCGAGGCAGGTCTAATGAGTACCCACGATCTATGTTTAGAATCAAAAATAAGAAAAATACATGTACCCCTATGTTTTCCTGATGCACGTTTCATATGTGATGTAAGTGGGCATTGTTATGAAGACTGAGAATGTAAATCAAATTTTAACAGACTAGAACCGTCAACGCAAAAAAAAAAAAAAAAAAAAAAAAATCAAACCCTGAGAAAATTACAGTACTGTCGCATCAAAAATTGCAATACTTACTGTATATGTAATGATAAAGCTTGTACAAGGTTAGAAGAATCCCGGAGGAAAGGGGGAGGGGGTAGGGGTGGTACTCATAAAATGGGTATTATGTGCCGCCCTAGGTTAGAAAAGGGTGCTTTACAGAGCTGATTAAACTTTAAAAGTGATTGCTTTCAGAGCTGACAGAACTGTAAAAGTTTTGCCTTTAAAGCTGATAGAACTGTAAAAGTGTACATTCAAAGCTGATCGAACTGGGAAAATGGATGCATTTAGAACCAGAGGCCATAAAAAGGTCATCCCAAGGTCATGATTTATACAAACTTTGTAGAGCTCCTCTCCCTGATGCTTCATGCCAAGTTTCAAAATCATAGTCCTTCTGGTTCTGGAGAAGAAGATTTTTAAAGGTTTTTGCTATTTATAGCCATGGCGGCCATCTTGGTCATGTGACCTTGACCATTCATATAAACTTTCATTCTCCCTTCCTAAGAATGCTGTACACGAAGTTTGGCTTTGATTAGCCAAGCGGTATCAGAGAACAAGATCTTTGAATATTATGGTAATATTACACAATTATTGACTTCAATGAGGTAGATATAAGGATTTATCTACCTGAGAAAGTGATATTCACCGAGGCCGCAGGCTAAGGTGAATATCACTTTTGAAGGTAGATAAATCCTTATTTCTACCGAAATTGAAGTCAATAACTGTTTTGTTATATGACTGTTCCACTGTTTTGATGTTTATTTTATATTTTCATTAAAAGAAATAAATGAACAAAATCATAACATATGTGAAAGAAGGCTAGATAAAGAGGAGCAATTGATCATAATTGAAGAATAATTTTTTAGTTCTTTATAAAACCTATGTTATGAGTACTCATAAAAATCACCACGACGAGACAATTCCAATGAGTACCAACAACATAGGTTCTTATGAAAAAATAAACAAAATTATTCCTTAACTATCACCAAATACACCTCATTATCTAGTGCTTTGTTTACCTGTAAAAGTTTGTTACTGCAAAGCATGTAGATTTCATGAACTGAAATTAGTTCAGGCTATTTATAGCTAACTGGCAGGTTTTATACACATACAGCAAATCATGTCAATTTCACCTAGCCCATGCTGATTTCATGGTGATGCTATTTTAGGATACTCGGGAGGGTAATATAGATTTTGGAAGTTAATATAGAAAAACTGTCAAAATAATTAACCTCGAGGAACCGGTTTGATCTGGTTTTCATCAGTTTGGTCTTGTTTTCAAGCAAATATTAGGATTTATTAAAACTGAATGAGCCAATCAGGAGACAGGATTTTCTTCAGTCATATAACAAACATGTATATTGCCCCGGTGTGTGGGCAGACCTGCCCCTGGGGTACATTTATTTTCAGAATCATAAATAATTCAGTCCATTTGCCCATTTCCAAAAAAGTTTTTCCCTTTAAATGACATTTTGACAATTTTCCCCAATCAAATGCATGGGTGCCCTTTGTTGACCTTGCCATAAGATAGGCCAGGGTCATCCCAGCGACATGATTTATGTAAACTTTGTAGTGCTCCTCCCCCTTATGCTTCATGCCAGGTTTCAAAATCGTAGGCCTTCTGGTTCTGGAGAAGAAGATTTTTTAAAGATTTTTGCTATTTATAGCCATGGCGGCTATCTTGGTCCTGTGACCATGACTATTTATATAAACTTTCATTTCCCCACCCCAGGGATACTACATATAAAATTTGGCTTTGATTGGTCGAGCGGTTACTTAGAAAATTAAGTTTTACATTTAATTTGTAAAGGACCTTTGGCCAAGGTCAAGAAATGACCTTGACCTTTAATACGCACAACACTTCATTAGCTCATCTACCATCTTTCAGATCAAAGGCTACAAAACTTCCTGAAAAATTCAATGTTTTCACATTTTTTCATTGAAAAACCTATGTAACCAAAATTGACCTTGCCGTATAATAGGTCAAGGTCAACCAAAGGTCATGATTTATATAAACTATGATGGGCTAGAGTCCCCGATGCTACACACCAAGTTTGGTTAAAATCGGTCCACCGGTTCCAGAGAAGAAAGATTTTTATGGTTTTTACCATACATGTATATGGGCATGGCTGCCATCTTGGTCATGTGACCTGGACCATATATATTAACTTTCGTTCCCCCTTCCTAAGGATGCCTCACATGAAGTTTTGTTTTGATTGGCCTAGCGGTTTCAGAGGAGAAGATTTTTGAAATTGTGAACGACAGACGGACGACGGACGGACGCCAGAGCATAGCCATCCTATAAGCTCACCTTTTGAGCCTTCGGCTCAGGTGAGCTAAAAGTGGGTGCTTTTAGAGCTGATCGAACTGAAAAAGTTGATGCTTTCAGAGTTAAAAACTCAAAAGGGGGGCTGGGGAGGGGTAGGGCAGCACATACCCGTTTAATATGGGAGTACCCACCCCGGTGTTGGTATATGGAGATTGTTATCATTAAACTCATTTTATTTTTTGTCAGAAATACCAGAAGAAGTCCTTTGAAATGGAGAAAGCTGAGATTAAGAAAGAGTTGACAGATAAAGAAGCTGAAATCAAGAAGTTCACTGACAACTTTGAAAGTCTTAAACAGAAAGCTAATGATACTTTGATGAAATACAAGGAAGAGTTTACCAAATTCAAGTCATCTGGAAAGACAATGGAAGAAGTAAGTTTCAGTATTTTTAACTCACCGAAGGCTCACAGGTGAGCTTATACATCTAGGATAAATAGGCATCCGTCGCCCATCCACCATTTTTAAAGATCTTCTTCCCTAAAGCCAACAAATTTTACATGAAGCATCTGTAAGAAGGGGGAACCAATGTGTATATAAATAATCAAGGTCACATGACCAAGATGGCCACCATGCCCATATACATGTAAATTCAAAAATCTTCTTCTCGGGAACAGATGGATTGATTTCAAAGTACTACAATGTGTATATAAATCATGAGCTTGTGATGACCTTGACCTATTTTACTGCAAAGTCAACATAGGTTGCCCATGTATCTAAATGGGGAAAATTTTTCATATACCTTTTGATGGCAAATCTTGCAGAAAATGAGCAAATGGACTGAATATGTAAGATTCTGAAACAAGTTGGACGCCAGGGGTTGGTCTGCTCCCGCCCTGGGGCAAGGTAATCATAATATTCAAAGAGCTACTTCTCTGAAAACTCTTGACCAATCAAAGTCTAATTTTATAGGAACCATCTTTATGAAGGGGAATCCAATGTATCCATAAATAAATCAAGTCACGTGATCAAGATGGCCGTCATGACTATATATGGTAAAAACCCTACAAAAATCTTCTACTCCTGAACTGGTAGGCCAATTTCAACGAAGCTTGGAATGTAGCGTTTAAGTCTAAAGTACTATCTCAGATCTCATGTGAGCGTTTACAGGACCATTGGTCCCCTGGTATTTTCATTTTAAACAAAAAGATATATCAAATGGCCTACAGTACTGTACATGCTCTTCTTACATTATGCACAATGACACAATGCACTATTGCAATATAACAAGAAATGGGCAAAAAGTCAGCAACTGGAATAAGCAGGATGAGCCGAATGTCCCCAAGATTACAATTCAAGCCACAACATTTAAGATCAACCTCCTATTCCGAAATCATTGAAAGGGGCTTTAATCTTGATAACACTACAGCACTTAATATACAAGTTAAAGGCCTTAAAGAATGTCAGGTAATGCTAAGTTTTATTTATTCATTTACAATTTAAGGTGAGTGTACTCATGTCTTACGAGTTGTTGCTTATTTAAGGAATCAAAGAAATATGTTACGGAGAGAATAACAGTCGACACTAAGAGGGCAGACTTCATTCTTGAAAGACTTGGACTGTATGCTCGAGAAGCTAAAACAAGACCTGAAGATCTTGAGTAAGTTAATGCCTGAGACTAATGTCACTAGTAGAGTTTTATATGAAACTTTATTTGAGGCGAATATCGAGAATTAATTTATTACTAATTGTTCAAAGACATTAGTTTTATAAAGGTTCATTCTGTTTCTCGTTTAAATGTTAACTATGAATGTCTTTCGTGTATGTGCAGATGATAAAAAAAATCAAATAAAATAGATGAGTTGCTATCATTTTGGAGAATAGCTTTTTTCGGCTGACCATGTATTTTATTTTACTTGTCTGCTACGATTTCCTGTTTCGGTTGTGATTCTGCCAAGGCAAAAAAAAAAAAAAAAAAAAAAAAAAAAAAAAAAAAAAAAAAAATGAGAATGTTTCCGGTAACATTTTTTTTTGAGTGAAGCCTTATCATGTAAAATATCTGGACATAGATATACAGTTTAATCAGAATTAAACTGTTTTCTCCTCCAGTGCACATCCAAAGCTTCTTAGTTAAAACTTCAATTCAACATTTTTTATTCTTTTGCCGGTCCGGTACCTGAAAAACACGATCTTTTTTCGATTTACGAGTTTTTATTTTCGGAAAACAGGAAAAAATTATTAGAGTCTGGGAGTTTTTGACAGGGTCGGTCGGGTTACCGGAAACATTCCTTTTATTTTTTTTTGGCCCAATTTACTTTGATACGAATGTTACAATAATGTGCTTGATATTTTTGTTGTTCATTTCTTTAACAGGGAAGTTGATCTGAAAGGAGTGAATGTTGAAGATATCGTAAAGTGCAGGTTGCCAAGAGAAAATATTGAAATAAAGAAACCCGAGGTAAGCCATGATGTATGCTCAGTGAAATGTAAGCGTTCCGATTAAAACCCGTTATGCTGGTGTTCAAGAAACAAATATCCATCACAATAGAAAAGTCAAAATTAGCATATAGTGAATAATATTTTTTACTTATTACTTAAGTGCAGTTTTCTAACATGTCATTAGAAAAGGGATGATATAGGCATTATATTGAGAATGATGGGCCTTATTCCCGCATCAGTAGTCATAGCCAAATGCAATCTTTCGAAGAAGGTAGATGTAATTAACGAAGATCACGATGGAAGAAAACCAGTGTTACTTAGTGAGTAAAAAATATTTTGTAATATAGGGTTATTGCACTGATATCGGTGAATATTGTCCCGAGTTGGGATATCGAAGGACGCGAGCTTGCGAGCGTCCGTAGATATCCGAACGAGGGACAATATTCCCCGATATCAGTGCAATAACCCTTTTATTATATAGCTATAAATATCTGCTTCTCATATTTGATGTTTTGTTGAGAGTTAGCCTTACAAAATTGAAATATCTACACGAAGGCCGCGATAATAGCCATAAGTGATATCATTTTTGCACTAGTGCAATATCAGATGATATCATTTTTGCACTGTTACTTTTCGGAAGCACATTTTGCAATTGAATAAATATTGTTGATATTTTGTATTCTTTTTTCGGCTTAAATTGCTTAAATTTGAATGTGAAAAACTTCAGCTGACGTTTCGGCTAGGTATGACGTCATTTTCCACGTGACGTCAGATGAAGATGACGTCATTAGAGTTGACGTCCCAATTTTACAATTTTGCACGATGACCCTCAAGTAAAGAATTTGGCAATTTTTCATAAACAGAATTTTTCGCTTTTAATATCAATAAAATATCAAGTAAGTGTGCAGATATCGTCTGATATCTGCACACTTGTTACTCGGCTTTTATCCCTATGTTTTAATCATTTGATATTTATAGCTATATAATAAAAGACAATATCGTATTTTAATCTGATAACTTTGTATGTTACCTTGTTATATAACAGAGGTACAGGAGCACAAAGAACAAAGAAGAGTTGATCCAACAAATGAAGAAGGAATTAGAAGAAGAAAGGAAGAAGAGCAAATATGAAGAGGAACTAGACAGTGATGAAAATGATGTTGTTGTGAACATTGCAGAGAAAAGTCTATCAGGTGAGGAAATGCCCTTTTTTTTTTTTTTTTTTTTTTTTGGTTCATTGAGAAATGTCAATTTGTACCCTTGTATTCCATTTATTTATTTATTTATTTATTGCCTTTTTTCAGTGTATGCTACAGCATTTTATTAATGATGGCAACTTTTGTGCAGACCTTCTTTATAAGATGGTTAAAGAGTCAAAATCCTAAAGTTTTTATTCGACTTCTAAAAGTAAATAGGAAAACTTCCTGACAAGTGACGTCGATAATTATTGTCAAACTTGTAAGACTCCAAATTAAAAGGATGCAGCAAAACCGAAAGACACGTGATCAGTTGCTCACAAATGAGCGTGTGCGTGAGAAAACAAACAATTTGGGTTCCGACCAGGTCCGACACAAACCGAGCTGTACAGTCAAAGAAGATGGTTAGAGGCAGGAAATTTTGGATTTAGAAAATAGAGGAATTAAACTATCCGTGCAGCGAGAACAAAGGCGCTGATCTGTGCCTTTGTTTTTGCCTATGCCAGTTGTTGGCTTTCCCATGCGGCGGCTCATGTGATCAGTTGCTCACAGACTGTCTTTTATGCATCATTCTTTGTTGTTTCAATATTGGTAATTTAAAGTTAATGGTCAAATTCCAGATTCGTGTCAATCAAAAAGAGTCGGAAAACGGTTTCTGGTGACCACAACATACACGAAGCAGGCAGCAAATGAGCTCTCTCTTTCACAAGGTACAAATTTATGTCCACTTTCAAATCCATACATTTACGTTACCGCATGCAGAAAATAAACAATTTTCATATATCGAAATTGATCATTGCTTCATTTAAGAAAGATAAAACCATTTTTGTTTATTATCCATTACTTTCTTTTATCTTTTTTTTTTCATTACTATTATCACGATAAATACGGATTCACGAGCCACTTTTCTGAGTTGACATTTTTCGTGAAATCTATACAAATATCTGATTTTTTTTCAATATTTAGTATATTGAGACTGAAAATTGGTTATTATTTTTGCAAAATGCAAACTATTGCTATTCATTCACTATTGATATTGTTAAAGGAAAGTTCATCACAATGATAATGCCAGCAAATTCCAAAGGAATGGCTTTTGGAGAGAAGAGAGGAAGATTTGGAAAGAAAAGTAAAGGATTCTTCCCTGTAACACACGTGGCTCTGGCTGAATAAAGAGACATAAATATAAAATAATTGGTACCAAAACGTCTGTATTTTCTTTCAAATAAATGTCTTTTCATAAATGTCTGTATTTTCTTTCAAATAAATGTCTTTTCATAAATATCTATAATATATATATATATATATATATATATATATATATATATATATATATACAAAAAAAAAAAAAAAAAAAAAAAAAAAAATCAACAACAAAAAACAAAAAAAAAAAAAACACTTAAAATAAATACAAATATACATATTAATGGTTATCAAAAAGAATCACTTACATGTAATGAAATACTACAAATATTGATATGAGTGTCGCAAGCCATGCTGATACCAAGTTCAGAATGTATTTGGAAATAAATGCCACCAGACATCAGTTTTGTGTATTTTTATTCTCCTCATCCATATAATATCTCTTTCTTTGGAAGCAACGATAGACGACCTGGTCATGATTCACACCATGGTCGGACTACGCTCTAACACTGCAGGACTATGTTGAACTTCCGAACTACGTATAGTTGCAGGGGTCTGAAGGGTAACTTGAGTACGTAAGGTCGTGGCGCTGCGTAAAGTTGCGGAGGTTCGGTTCGTCGTTGAGGTCTGGTAAGTCGTCGGAGAGCGAAATGTAGTGAGTGTCTGGAATGTTGTCGGTCTAATGGATTCGTCATCATCTTCTTCATATACTGTCGGACTTCTTTCTTTCACTTTACTCATGGGAAGTGAGTGAAGCATCATGCAGCGCTCGTGTCTGTGGTTTTTGATGTGTACATTTTTCCACTCGGACATACACGGAACTGTTGTTACAAAAACTTTACCACCTGGGATTGGTGGGTCATCAGCTTCGAACTGAAAATATATTATTTCAAAATATTATAAAATAAAAAGTTGCACAGCTTTTTATAGCTTCATCATGGCTGGCATATTCGCACACATTCATTACTAAACACACCTTTGCAATAAACGCAGTTTTTTTTCAGCTGTAAAAGTTGAAAATTGCACTAGGAAAACTTTGATATTTTTAATAACTCAAAACAATGACTGTGGCTGTATTTGTCGTCAATCATCTTCTAAAGTGCTTAGCTCCGTGTTTTTATTAGCTCGCCTGTACGAAAGTACAGGAAGAGCTATTGCAATCACCCCGGCGTCGGCGTTGGCGTTTGCGTTGGCGTTCGCGTTGCTCAAATGTTAAAGTTTTTGATTAAAGTTTTTATGTCTATATCTCTTGAACATGTGGATTGATCAAATTGATACTTTGTATGTGAGTAGATATTGGTCTGAAGTTTTATTCAGTACCATCATGGCCTACCCTGGGTGACCTTCAGGTCAAGGTCACGGACTTAGAAATTTCGTGTTAAAGTTTTTGGTTAAAGTTTTTATAAGTCTATATATCTTGAACATGTGGATGGATCAAGTTGATACTTTGCATGATGATAGATGTTTGTCTGAAGTTTTATGCAGTACCATCATGACCCACCCTTGAGGTCAAGGTCACAGACTTAGAAATTTTGTGTTAAGATTTTGTTTTTTATAAGTCGATATCTCTTGAACATGTTGAAGGATAAAGTTGATACCTTGTATGTTGATAGATATCGGTCTCAAGTTTTATGCTGTACCATTATGACCCACCTGGATGACCTTGAGGTCAAGGTCACAGACTTGGAAATTTTGTGTTAAAGATTTGGTTAAACTTTTTTATAAGTATATATTATGTCTTGAACATGTAGATGTATCAAGTTGATACTTTGCATGTTTGTTGATGTTGGTCTGAAGTTTTAGGCTGTACCATCACGACCCACCTGAGTGACCTCAAACCTTGAGGTCAAGGTCATGGGTCATAGATTTAGTGGCAAAGCACAAGTCAGGTGAGCTACGCTGTCCTGCGACAGCTCTTATTGTATGTGCATTTTCTAGACATGAACGGGTTTGTGGCTGTCAAGAATTTGTCGCAAATAGCTTGTAAACCTGTTGTGTGTAAAGAATATGGTCTAAGAGCAAACAAAAGTATACTTTTCAAATTACTTGAACTCTATAAACTAGTAAATTTTACCCGTCTCAAATAAAACATATGACCAACAGAAAAAACACACAAATTTGACCTTTGACCTCGATGACCTTTGACCCAATTGGACCCATAAATCTTAATCAGGGATCAACCCGTATAAACTCACCAAGTTTCATGCAAATCGGACCAAGGACTGCCGAGATACAGAAATTTGACCTTTGACCTCGATGACCTTGACCTTTAAAAAATGAACCCCTCGAGCTAATATCCGGGGCCGCCCTCAACCTTCCCACCAAGTTTGGTGAAGATCGGCCCAAGGACCTGGGAGAAGTAGGGGAACAAACAGAAGAAAAAACATAAATTTGACCTTTGACCTCGATGACCTTGACCTTTCCAAAAAATGAACCCCTCAAGCTAATATTCGGGGCCGCCCTCCACCTTCCCTCCAAGTTTGGTGAAGATCGGCTCAAGGACCTGGGAGATACAGAAATTTGACCTTTGACCTCGATGACCGTGACCTTTAATAACTGAACCCCTCGAGCTAATATCCGGGGCCGCCCTCAACATTCCCACCAAGTTTGGTGAAGATCGGCCAAAGGACCTGGGAGAAGTTGGGGAACAAACAGAAAAAAAAAAACAACATAAATTTGACCTTTGACCTCGATGACCTTGACTTTTCAAAAAATGAACCCCTCAAGCTAATATCCGGGGCCGCCCTCAACCTTCCCACCAAGTTTGGTGAAGATCGACCCAAGAACCTAGGAGAAGTAGGGGAACAAACAGAAAACCTCCCCATAAATTTGACCTTTGACCTCGATGACCTTGACCTTTTAAAAAATGAAGCCCTCAAGCTAATATCCGGGGCCGCCCTCCACCTTCCCTCCAAGTTTGGTGAAGATCGGCCCAAGGACCTGGGAGGAGTAGGGGAACAAACAAACAGACAAACGTTGCTCAAATTATAGTATGATGATATCAAGTTCTCTGCACACATCATTGAAACTGGATAAATAATGCTGAAGTATCTTGATAAGAACAAATATCTGTTGTCAAATTCTAAATTTTGAATAATAATAATAAACGAAGATTCATTACTTGATCATAAGCTCTCATTTCTGGTAATGTATTAATTTCATTTTCTTTGCCTCCATATTTGGTAAGAAAGTTTCTAATCCTCTCTTCCAAGCCACTTGGTGCGATATCACGACGTTCAAACTGAAATGGATAATAAAAATTAAAACTGAGATTTTTAGAGCAGTGAACATATTAATGAAAAAGGGAATGGGACATACCATGGTTTCGACTACATTAGCCTCGTCAGTGACCCTTTAGAGTTGACATAATGGAGCCAAAGAGAATTACTGTACTCAGTTTGTACCTTTCAACAGAGTAGTCGATACAAAGACTAGTTTAATCCCAATGGGGCCAAATATAAAAATGTTTGTATCAAAACCGATAATATCTTTCTGATTTCTCAGTTTATCCTCGCTGATCTCAAAGGGCCAAAAGGAAGATATAGAACTACTTTAGACGAAACGCTGTGATAAAGTTTGTGATTATCCACCAGCTTATTGCATTTTGTATTACTGTAAGTAAATAAAGCAGCCATATACAGTAACAATAAGTAACGCTTCATATGCTATGCCATAAACTCAATTTTAGAATAGGCAAAGCATTCTCTGTGACTTGCCTTGCACATAAAATAAGATACAAGCTAAGAAATATTTCTAAGGAACAAGCTGCAGATTATAAAACCGTTTTCTGTAGCAACGTACTCACCTGATAAGTTTTGTATGAACTGGCGACGCTTTTCCTTGTTCTCCATCCATCAAATGAAGTTCGTCCGGATTGTATTCGTGTTCTCTGGCTTTCCGAGATGGTCAGAGCAGAAAGACCACGAGTCAAAGCAGAATTCCCATCTACCAAACCGGAATGGCCTTGCTTCATATCAGAAGTAACAGCTGTTAAACCGGAATGATCACGTGTTAGATCACGTGTTAGATCATCGGATGCCTCGTCTATAACAGGTAGTTTTTCTTCCTCCTCAGACTCTTCATCTGGATGATAATGCTCTAGCAATATCTGCAATCGTAAAAAGAATTATAAGCAAAAGTCATGATACGTTAAAACCATTTTGCAATGGGGAGACAGGGGAGTACTTTATAACGTTCAAAAGAAGTTTCTTCCCGTTTATGATAACTTGTTCGGAAAATGACATTGTTTAATTTATTAAATCTTAAAAATATTTATTTTACACAATTCAACAAAAATAACGTTCAAGAACTTTACATTAGATATCAGTGTTTCCTCCTTTGTGAGTGGCGTTCTTCGACCTTTATGACTAAGAAGATGCAAGAAGCGGCGGACCAGTTTGTTTCCACGTCTCCTGTAATGAAGAAGATTGACCTCTTCCTCTGTCACTCTGTTTGTCTGCTCTTCAATATCAACGATGTCATCTTCATGGTCTCTCGTGTACTGAAAGGGATCATTTTGATTATGTTCAGAATGTGTGGAATTACACAAGACAGATGGAATGGCATTCGACAAAACATCTCATGACTAATTCAAAGTCCAGAGTCCTTCAATAGAAACACTTTAAAACACTTCAAGCGTGCGTCATATTGCCTACTATAACACACTGTGTTTTATAGGAACATTGATAATTCTACTTTGCAATTTTTTGTGAACGTATGCTTAAGTTATGTATATAATTTACTCTCAGTTTTAAAGCAACTAGTCAACTGTAAGATATCTTAATGCTGCTCCAACTAATGAAAATTAAAGACATAAGATAACTTCGTTGTGAGAATAACTTGATTCTCATACACTTAGCAAGAAGGTCTCAAGGTCTTCTTCGTCTCTGATGTGGGTTCCCGCCATTTTCAACTTCAGTATCACTTCATTCATCGGGTCTCTCAGAGCTCGTAAACTCATTGGCTCTCTTTCAGCTTTGACTGTTGCCAAGCAACCGTAACGCTTAAAAGTATTTTCGACTGCAATAAGAAATATAATGGTCAAATGGCTTTAAGTAAATTAATGTGGTAGCGAAATAAATTTTCATATCTTACTTTATAACATCCTTATGAGTACAAGAAGTTTGGTTCTTTTGATCATTCATATTTGTGATTTATGATAAAGTCATACTTGACAATTTGAAATCGTATTTTTTTAATTTGAATTTTTTAAAAGTATCCATAGGTGACTAGCTAAATTTTTATTTTCTCACGAGGAGTGGTTTGGTGGTAAAATACAAAAATGACAATGTCAAAGTAACCAGCGATTCAATTAATATAGAAATCACTTAGATCTACATTTCATATCTTTTCGACACTTTTGTCGACGTTCCGCCTTCTTTCTCATTGTGTCTTTCATCTTGAGAACATTGACATCCATATGTTGAACAAGTTCTGCTTTGTCCAGTTTAAACCAATCCAGGAGTTTCAGCATATCTTTCTCTCTTTGACGTAATTTCTCCCAGGATGTCGTCTGAAAACCTGTGCCAGATGACAAAACATTACGAAACATGCCCTTGCAATCTACAGAGATTTTGAAGTTGTAAAAAAGGCAAATTTTCAGTAGTAAATTTTTGGATAATTTTCTTATTTTTGCTCAAAATATAGATCGTGGGTACACATTAGAATCGCTTCGCCGAGGCGGTTCTAACGAGTACCCACAATCCATGTTTTGGAGCAAAAATAAGAAAAATAGGTTAACCCCTGCATACCATAAAAGTGGGGTTCAATGGGGTATACATCACACGGACCTGTTTTCGTAATAATAAAAAAAAACAGTACAGTTATGGATATATGAACTTGCATATCCTTATTAATTTTGAATTTTGTAAGTTTGCCACAGCTAAGAGCATTTTGCATGTTGGCATGCTTATGATTAAATTTCCTTTCCTGTTTTAGTTAACTGACTTGCATCATTACCCGAAACCTTATCAGGATTGGTATTGCCATTATGTTCACAAAATTCTGTCCGTAATGGAAACTATCTTGTTGGGGGAAAAGATAAACCTGACCCTTTAAAGACTTTTCCCTATATTCTCGTTCCGCCTTCACACAGAGTGAGTGTAACAGTGGTACTTTCTCCCCAAGGCTGTGCTTCATTCTGAACTTTAATTTGGTGTGGACATAAGCCCTTATTAGATCCATAGTGTCTGGGCTACGGCGTCGTATCAGCCGATTGAAGGGCTTTGTTGATAAAGAATAAACCTCTGTGGGCTGAAGACAACGAACACTCTGGAAAAGTTAAAAAGTTGTTTTATATTTCCGTTTTATTACTATTTAATCTTGATCCAAAAGAACAAAGAAGAAATTGACTCAGTGTTTCTGTACGACATTTTTCCAGCAACGGTTCCAATCGCTTCAGCTATTCAACTTAAGTTATTTGATTGTACGTTCTTCCTTTTTTCTAATCTATTTCAATAAATCCACCATTTTTGGAGTTTTGAACACTTATCCGATTGATGAGTCATTGATGCTTTCGCTGATAAACAATCAAAAAGTGGCACTGAAGTTGTTTTTTTTTTCGCTCTATTTGTTGTTGTTGGAGCAAGTGCCTATCTGTGCCCCTTTGGTGGACAGGCATACCTTTTCCTAACTTTTCTTTACCTGCATAAATGTATTGAGCTGCAGAACATGTTCAGTTATTCCTATGACCTCCTTCTTCTGCACTGCACACAGAGACACTTCAACTTTCTGTTGTTTATGGGTGAAATCCGCCTCTGTATGCTGATAATACTTCTTAGAATGTGCTTTGCGTCGGAATTCCCTGAAAAGAAATTGAAGAAACCGAAGAACAATATAAAATGGTACTTGTTAGTTGATTTTCAAGTGCTAAGGTCTTTACAAAGAATAAAAGTAAACCAAAACAAAACACGTGATCCAATAAAAAGCTGCGTATGTCCTTTAGTTATTTCAAGCTGGTTTCCACTGAAACAGATAAGGACTGGTAATTGTAAAATAAATGGCATTATTTCCTTAAAGAACTAGGTGGACTATATCAGGCAAAATTAGGTAGCTTATCTCAGTATTTGTCTGGACACCAAAGGATTAACATCTACAGCAGCTCCTAAAAATCCAATAATCAATTTGATTGGCTGTGGCTGATACATGTGGAATAACTGATGTATGTTCGCTTGTAAAATACATAATCATAAATACCTATGCCCATACCTGTGGCTAATTTTATTGCAGAGTACCTTGGTGACTAGCAATAAGACAATAAATATGACAGTAGCTGCACAGAAGCTTATCTCTACCTTTATTAACTGTCTCCTGCCACCCGGCGGCTAACTTAGGCCTTTAAAAGAACACATCAGTAGGTCATCAATCGGTAATTGAACAATGTTTGTTAGGTGTAAACATATTCTAAATTCATGACATGGCTTTAGAACTGATGTTGTTTATGTTAGTTCAATGCAAGGGTCACAGAAACATACCTCAGCCATTCGAATTCGTTGAAGTAGACGTCTTTGCTGGTTTCAAAGGGCCAATACTCTGGGTACTGGTACCTGTGCTTGGCAGGCTCTATAATAACTTCTGCACTACCGCTGAAAATATACATATCGTTTTGTTTGCAGTACTTACAGTACTTTAATTCTATATAATCCTCACAAAAAGTGTTCAATGTTTCATATAATGAGAAGATAGCTATAATACCTATATATTGTGGCTGTTATTTTGCATTGCGCAAATGCCACAGCGCGTACTTTGGTACAGTGTATTTTGATGACATAAAGCAGAAAATCAGGATGGAATTTTCTGGTATAAGGACAAATATCATCTTCAACAACAGACCTACTTCACAATAAAGAAGAGTCTTTTTGCTGGTTCCTCTTGTCTCACGATGAAATCTCCGGTGTTGAAATGATGTTTCCTCAGAACTATCTGTAGAACGCCTTTAGCACGGAGAGGCAGATTGCTGAAGAATGGGTGCACGTCAACAAACTCTAGAATTTCGGTTGTGTCTCGCTCGTGGTGTTCCTACGAAAGTACATAACAGATACAGAACTGTTTAGCGACAGTGATATATTGACTTTCACCCTGGTGTGGGTTCACATCTAACAATAACACCTCGGTAAATTTTAGTAAAATGACTACTTTCTTTTATTGTTTTATTTTGTATAGCTTTAATGGTATGATATACTTGTTTTCTATATCCATGAAGAAGCCAAGATGGCGAAACGTTGAATAAAGTGATAAATGTAATTAAAAAGGTAAAAGTAGGCAAAGATCGGGAAAAGGCGCAATCAGAAAAAGATTCCCACTCCAAAAACCGAGGTGGGAAAAAACAAACTAACAATCAGGTACTTATACCATGAAACATATCGTAAGCCGAATGAGCAGCTATTTTCCCAATAGGTGGCCACTCAGTTACCTTAACTAAAACTATGAAAACACACATAAGGCGCCAACAGCACAAAAAAAAAAATAAACACCAAGACATAAAACAAAAAGAACCACCACAGAAGTATCGCCTTGGAACGATCAGTAACAAAAAGTTACTGGCGGGCTTAAACCGGTTTTACAGGCGTCTAACCTCACCCTCAGCTTCTGCAGTGGTTCATAACATTTAGTTAGTTCTTCGGCCCTCGTGGTGAATCTCTAAAACTGGACTTAAGTTCGTGTTGGTGTTGTTTCATTTATTAACTAGTATAGCTTTCCAAACAAAATGGATTCCAACTTATTAAATTGTTTTGCATGGATACATATGTTTGTTCTAGCCTGTAAATATTTGTTTGTGACTTAGTTTTTTTCATTTTCTGTTATAACTGATTTATCTATATTACTACTTACTTTGATTGAAGTGTTGAAAAATTCTTCATTGAGGACAAGTATATCACACAACTCGTTAGCTAGAATGGTCGCCGTGTAGACACCGTCATCATCCAAGACAGCAGTTTCAGTGAAGTACTTCCCTTTCTCTGCGGTGAAAAAAAATCAACATTGTTCAACATTGTTACTTCTCTGTTGAATACGTGTACGTGTGGTTTTATCTCTTAGCTTATCACTAACGCACTCGTTAGTTCCAAGATATTAGGCGTATTAATTAGCCGGTTGACTTTAAATAGAGGAATGAATTGGACGACACACGAGTCAAGAAAAGCAAAGTTTTTTTCTGAACCTTTACATCCTAGTTTCCCTTAATCACTACGATATTTTTTTCTACAAATCAGTCAACATATTTTCATGCTGCGTTGATAAATATTTCAATTGTTTGTAAATTATCCGTCATAAGATTCACAATACTTCATGCATTAAGTAAATAGCTTTCGTTCAAATCCTTTGCCGATACTCACATGTTGTTTTTGTGGTTATTGTACTAATGTTTAGACAAATAAATATGTTTAAACCAAAAATATAACTGACTAGATGAGGTGAATTCTAAATTCATACCGTATTTAACAACAAATCTCCCAAACTTTGCTCTTGGAGTTCTTGATAGCTTTGACACTGGAGTTGGGTGCTCTTCTTTAGAGGTAAATGTCTCTGAAAAATGGTGGAATCATTTGATTTTTTTTCATCTTAACGGATAGATAGATAGATAGATAGATAGATAGATAGATAGATAGATAGATAGATAGATAGATATTTGAATGAAAAATCATTACGAAAACATGCCCATATGATATACAGTAATTTTTTCAGGTCAAAAATCTATAATTTTCAGAGGAAATTTTTTCATATTTTTCTTATTTTTGCTCAAAACATAGATTGTGGGTACACGTTAGAACCGCCTCGCCGAGCAAAAATAAGAAAAATAGGTATACCCCTGCAAGCCCCAGTTTTACTATATAAAAGTGGGGTTTACGGGGGTATATATTGCACGGACATGTTTTCCTGATGCAAAAGAAAGAAGAAAGTTTGTGATCTCGCATGACCACGTTAATCCTGTAAGAGACGAAGGGTACTTGATTTTGATCAAAGTCTGAATAATAAAGAATTACCTGTTTGGTTATTGGCATACTTTGTTACCGCAGTCTCAACACTGACGTCAGAGTCGGCGTCACTGACGTCACTATCATCGTCATGCATCGTCAAATCACGAGCTGATTTAGTATTCCGCATGGACGAAGCAGATTTAGGTGCCAACAACAGTTTCTCCGGTGAAATGGTAGCGCGTGATTTTGGGGACGACCGAGCCCCACTTTGCACACTATGTGCTGCCGCTAAAAACTTGTTCACGAGCATGGAGGAAGAACCGCGTAGGAATAAAAAAAATCTGAAAATTAAAACAAGATCAAAATCAAGAGGCGGCGATGCTCATTCAAATTATATGAATGGCGCATAAAACCTTGCAGACCTTAACTTATGATAATTCATGTTGTATGGAACAAAACATTGAATTAAAGCTACAGCCTTTGGTTATCATTTGACTCACCTTGTGAAAAATACGGAGTGGCTATTGACAAACGTTTGTCATAAGCGATTTTTCAAACTGGAGAAAACAAAAAGTAAAAGTAAGTATTGGAACATCGGACCATGCGGTTATAGTGATATTTCTGTGATGAAATAGAACTCTTACCTTAGCGGGTCCTCCCTACAAAGTAAGAAAATATGACAGCTTCCATGCAGTTATGACAATTCAACAATCCATTTAGATTCATAATTATTATATTATACATGTGCTTGTTGTAGGCGCTTTTTAATCGTAACCTTTAACGTTCACTATCAAGAAAAAATGTTCCTAGTCCAAACTGACACTGTATTGCTTAGTTTAATGAAGGTTCAAATGAAATGAGAAGGTTCGTGACACCTAGTATCTCAAGAGCCTACCTCGTGGATCTTTTTTCTTGGCTACAATATTATCGTGTTCTAAATCTTGGTACCGTTTAAGTGCTGTTCACACTAGCTACGACTTACACTGTTCTATGTTCTCCTTGTTGGAAGAGGACGCCATCTCGTTCTAGGCTCATGTGATCTGCGTGCCTCATAATGTCCATCAAAACACCTAGGTAAAGGATTTCATATGTATGCGGTTGCTACAGGTTGGTTATTTTTCACATTTCTAGAATTATCAACTTGTGTATATTTACAGCCATTTCCTTCCATAGAAGTTCCAAAATAGTACTCAGTACATTCGAATTAATTGAGCCTACACATTAGAAAACCAACAATTTGGGACTCTGACCAGGTTGTACAGCCTCGGTTAACGGCACCAAATATTCGCCGAAGGGTTTGGGTCCCATGTTCATCATTTTGGAATGGAAAGACACGATATGTCTTGATGATATGGACATTTGTTTGCCATATAAAACATTACATAAACAACAACACTACTTACTTGATTCTAGATTCTTGAGGAGGGCACAGCGACGACGGAGCCAGACGATAAAGCCCGCCATTTCTGTTTCTGATCGTGATGCTTTATCCTCCGATATCATCTGGACGAACTCTCGTAGTCTGCGTGACATGTCCGTTTCTTTTAGTTTTATTCACTATGTAAAATTATTTCAACGCCGCCGTGAAAAAAAGATTCATATCGAAAGGTCAAGATGTCCTTGTGTCGGTGTTGCGACGCTTAGATTTGTCCATGCAGAGAATCTATCCTTCCCATAAACACGGGAATAGTTATAACAATGCCGTATCCATGTATGATCCGGATATAAAAAGTGTTTTCCATGTTTCTCACTTAAGAATTTCGGTAGATGAATGAAGCATTATTTTTGTTCGGACTTTATGCTTTTAAATCTGCCAAATTGTATAGACTACTTTTTAGTTGTTTTATAAACTATTCCTCTTTTCAATGGATTTATCAATGTGTTGTGCTATTGTCAAATCATTTTTGTTAAAATAAAAATAAAACAAGAGATTCTCCGGCAATTACGAAAATAATGAATACCGCATTGTCAACGGCTGAGTCGAACCCGAACATTTTTAAAGATAATTTCTTGTAATTACCATTGACTTTATATCTTTAGTTGGTGGACTATTTCTATAAGACATGAAACGTACAAACAGTATTGTAGTAAAACCTATCCAATGTGTTCGACAATGCCGGGTCTGAAACAGAACAGGCTCATTCATTTAACTGCAGAAGATGGCTGTGGGTCGGCGACTCATAAACGTAATATTAGATCTAAAGGGAAACCATCTAAGAGCCCCTAGCTGATATTTCTTTACTTCTCTTGGCTTAAACTATCCACTTCAAAAGTTTGTACAGAACAAACACAAAGACATGTTGGAAGAGAAATCCAAAATCTCTCTTCACCTCAACTGGCGACTTTGTAGTCTGGGCCTGAGGAGGAAGAAAAGAAAAAAATCTTCCCGCTATTGACGAAGTGCCAGGCGATCAAATCCGTGATCAAACGGGTCTCGTATGCGTTAATTCCTATATAAATAGTGTTATTCCGGTTTGCTTTGACTCGTGGTCTTTTTGCTTTTACCATCCAATCCGGACGAACTTCATTTGATGATTGGAGAAAAAGGAAAAGCGTCGCCAGTTCATACAAAACTTATCAGGTGAATGCATTGTTTCAACCAGATATTGGCTGCAAGCACGGCTTTCAGTATATGCCCTGCAAAATTATCTGAACCACAATGTACAAATATCAAATATTCAGAGAAAAATGTGAAGAATGTCTTTTCATGCATATCCTCAGTATCTCTGTCAAATATCTGCCAAGTATTAAAAGAGTCTTTCTTAACGGACATTTGCAACCAACTGTCAGTTCAGAGAACCCCGAAGAAAACTGCACAGTTTTCCATAAAACAATTCATTCTTCAGCTGCTTCTACTTTAGGACATCCATCTCGCAAACATCAAGACTGGTTTGATGAGAATGATAACGAAGATGATACTAGCTCAGTATACAAGAAAGCAGCCTACAGCAACATTTGTAAGACAGTCCAGACCAAGCTTAGGGACATGCAAGATTCGTGGCTGAGGAAGAAAACAGAAGAAAAGAGCAGGAATCCAGTCTTTTGCGGACAGAAAGGACATGAAGAAATTTCATGATGCACTGAAAACTATTTATGGCCCAAAGAGTTCTGGACATCAATGAAGATGCAATCGACAGACATCCACAGATAGAGTGCAATGTTCTGTGAGATGAATTTCCAACCGTCATGGAATCAAGAAAAGCAGTTTAACAACTGTCATCTGGCAAAGCTCCAGGTGCAGATGCACTTCCTGCAGGCCGGGGGGTACCTATGGCAGAGAAACTGACAGAGTTGTTTCACTGTGTGTGGAAGCAGGAGGCTCTGTCACACAAGATTTTAAGGATGCATTCACAATCCACCTATATAAGCGGAAAAGAAATCTTCGAGTCTGTGACAACCATAGGGGCATCTCCCTCCTATCCATTGCTGGGAAGATATTGTCAAAAATCCGTCTGTTGAATTGCCTGAATGTTCATCTTTGTCAGAAGGGACTTATCCCAGAAAGTCAATGTGGATTCAGAAATTCAGAGGGACAATAGACGTAATCTCCACAGAAAGACAGCTTCAGGAGAAATGCCAAGAACAGAATGTAGATCTATACATGACGTTTGTTGATCTCACCAAAGCTTTCGTGATGGACTCTGGAAAACCATGGCCAAGTTTGGCCGTCCACCCAGATTCATAGCAGTGGTGCAGCAATTTCATGATGGCATGCAGGCACGTGTGCAAAATGATGGAGATTTTTTTTAACCTTTTGATGTAACGAATGGGGTCAAACAGGGTTGTGTTATGGCACCAACACTGTCCAGCATGATGATTTCTGTCATGCCCATGGATGCTTTTCAGGACAGTGACACTGGTTTTCCAATCAGGTACCGTTTTGGTGGCAATATATTCAACCTTCGGAAGTAGCAGATTTTGGGCTCAAATCCGGCTGAATCTGAATCTGAATCTGAATAGTTTACTGGTGACACGCCAAATGACATTATTTCACCAGGGGGTTCGGATGGGGGAGAAATTAGTCCCTTGGACGCACGAGTGAAGCGAACTTGGACACACAGTCATCAGACATTTCAGCAGAGGAGACAAGTGAATCAGGGAGGTCATTCCAGTCCCTGATAGTCTGTGGAAAGAAACTACTTTTGTACGCTTCTTTGCTAGCTGAAGGTATCTGAAAAGCCAAAGAGTGTTGATTTCTACAACGCCTATTCTTTGGGATAAGGTCATCTGTGGGTATTCTGGCTTTACCCTTTAGACCTTTGTATAGCAATATAAGTCTACTATCCTTCCTCCTTTTCTTAAGAGATTCCCATTTCAGTTGACCTAAAATGCCAGTCATGCTCCCAGTTTCAAAAACATAATTTCCCGTCACAAACCTTGCCGCACGATTTTGGACCTTTTCCAGTTCTTCCTGGAGGCCATGAGTGTGAGGGTCCCAAACTGAGCTTCCATATTCCAAGACCGGCCGCACCAGTCCTTTATAAGCTGCTTCTTTCACATCTGGGGGACAAGAATACAAATTTCTCCTCAAGAATCCGAGTGTTCTGTTAGCCTTTGTACAAACATTGGAAATATGAGTATTCCATTTCAAATCATTTGTGATAGTTACACCCAGGTATTTTATGCTTTCAACGTTTTCCAGCAAAGTGCCCTCAAGGGTGTAGTTAGCCTGTATCTTACTAGACCGTTTATTTGTCAGCTGCATCATGTTGCATTTGACGGGTTGAAATCTCATTCCCCATTTTCTATCCCAACTGCCTAAGCGATCAATGTCTCTTTGAAGTTTCAATGTATCCTCTTCATTCTTGATTTCACGATAGCAAACACAATCATCAGCAAAGAGCCTTATTTCAGACTCGATGTCTGCTGAGATGTCATTTATATACAAGGAAAACAGCAAGGGGCCGAGAACGGTGCCCTGAGGGACACCCGACACAACTGGAGCCCAATCGGATTTAATACCATTAACCACTACCCTTTGTTGTCTGAAACAAAGGAAAGCATTTATCCAATTCAGTGTTGTTCCACCTATTCCATAGCTGAACAATTTGCTTTTAAGGAGTTCATGGGGAGGAGTATCGAAAGCCTTTTCAAAATCGAGTATAAGAGTGTCGACCTGGCCTTTTTTGTCTAAGATTTTGGCCCAGTCATTTATCACTGTAGTCAACTGAGTTTCACAGCTATGCCATTTCCTAAATGCGTGTTGCCTGTCTGACAGGAGTTCATGTTCATCAAGATGGGCCATAATATTAGAGCATACAATATGTTCAAGAAGCTTACAAGGAATGCATGTCAAAGAAACAGGGCGGTAATTGCGGGCAAGTGACCTGTCGCCCTTCTTAAACAGGGGGCAAATATTAGCAAGAGACCATTCTTTAGGAATTTCACCTGTATCAATTGACTGCTGGAAGAGATGGGCGAATACCGGCCCTAATTCCATAGCCAGTTCCTTTAGGACTCTGGGATGAAGCTCATCAGGCCCTAAGGCTTTAGACGGGTTTAGACCTTTGAGAAGTTTGATCACCCCTTCCTTTGTGACCACAATATCATGCATGAATGGGGCAGATCTATCCATAAGAGGGACCTGTTTGTATTCACTTTTAGTGAAAACATCCGAGAACTGACCATTAAATTCTTCTGCCTTCTCAAATTCGGATTGAGCTATTCCACTTCCATTTCTCTTTTTCAACGGGGGAATACCTTGGGTATCTTTTTTCTGACTGTTTATATACCTGTAAAAATCTCTAGGATTAGCCTTAACATCTCCTACCAAGTTGTTCACATAAAGATCATGCTGCTTCCTGATATCAGCTTTGATCTCTTTCCGTAAAGATTCAAATTTAGATCTAAATTTTGCACTACCAGTCTTTTTAGCTTTTGCATGAGTTGCATTTTTTCTGCGAATCTTCCTTCTTATTTCAGGTGTTATCCAAGGGACAGAGGAAACTGAGCGACTAGTTTTTGAGGGGATATGTTTATCTGCCGATTCCTGAATAAACGATGTAATGAGATTGAAATTTTCCTGGACCGACCGAGTATTTGAGTAACCGTTGAAGTATCTTTCCTTTGCAAATTTAAGTGTTTCTGCTCTCATAGATTCATAATCACCTTTCTGATAACGATACACTTTTCTCCTAGGTTTCTTTATAGGGGGGATAGCAATTTTCAATGTGCCAGATACAATGTCATGATCACTGAGCTTATCCGGGGAATGAATGTCTACAAACTGACCAGGAAGAGAGGTCAAAATTAAGTCCAAAGTATTTCTTTCTCTGGTGGGGAAATTGACTAATTGTTCCAAACCGTGGTCATTCATGATATCTATCAAAATCTGACCCTCCGTCTGACTCAATGATGACCCAAATTTGCTGAGTCTGTCCGGCCATACAATATCTCTAAAGTTAAAATCACCTAAAACATGAATTAAGGGGGGTTTGTTGCCTTTATTAATATTTTTGATTTTGTCAAGCTGTTCTCTAAATAAATTGTCAAACTTTTCCAGGGAATTCAATAGGTCATTTCCATTGTCCGATACTGGTAAATGACCATCGACAGGTGGTCGATACCAGCTAGCCACAAAGTGAGTTTTCTTATTTACAAAAAGTTTGACCCAAACTGACTCTGAGTCATTGTCCAATTCTGTGAGGGGCATGTGTGGGATGTCCTTGTGTACAAGGAGCATAACACCACCACCATTTAAGGTTCTATCCTTTCTGTACACGCTGTATGGAAAAGATTCTGGAAATAATTCGGACGTTAATATGGAATTGTCAATTTTTGTTTCCTGAATCGCCAAAATCTGAGATTGCTGAAAATCAATGAAGGCCAACAACTCAAGTTTTTTTCCTCTTATACTGTTTATGTTGATACTGGAAAATTTCAGACCACTAATAAAACTGTTTTTGCTATTCAAGGTTTCAGTGGACTTGGTTTCATGACCTCTTGCAAGTAGGTCAAACCTATTTTCACTTTCCAAGTTAAACTGTTCATTGAAAAAAGAGTCTGAGAAATTGAAAAAGTCACATTTTGGGCAAATCCATGTACAGTTTGAGTTTTGCATCGTTTCATACTCTGAGTCTGACATAAAAGAACAGTTATTGTGCACCCACATTTCACATTTGTCACACTGGACAGCCTTATGGGAATTCAAAACAGCACCACTGCATAGGCTGCACTCAGCTTTGCAGTTTGAACTATACCAAGAATCATTACCCGACTCAATCTTTTGTAACTCAACGGGACCAAGATTTACGCAAGACGCATGGAAGCGTTTCTCGCAATCTTCACATTTAACTGCTTTCTCGGCCGCCTTACAATACTTCTTGCACGTGCGGCACTGGAACCTGGGGCCTGGGTTCATTTCTATATCTCCAGCCAAAATAATAAGAATCAACAAGCTTGTTCCCTTTGAAGGACTGAAACTGCGTAATCCTTCGGAGCCTCTTCGGTTACCAATTTTCCTTGCTCTTCCATGCTCTTCCAAAAATGCTAAAATGTTACCAGCGGCTCTCTTGCTGTTGCTCACAATAAAGTAGTAATGCCAGAAAAAAAAGTCACAAGAAAACGGTTTGAAGGGTCTGTAAGAATATATAAGAATATATTATGCCACGTAATGGCTTACGACCGAGTGTTTACAGTTTCAAAACGCGACATTAAATGAAGCTTCTTTACTTATATATGTTCACATGTTTTATATGAAATGTAAATATAGACTTTATTGTCTACGCGCCAGCGCGTAGACTACTCTAATGTTTGTGATTGACCTACTTAAAAGACAATTCATACACCTCTCTACAACTGCAACTGCACGTTTGAGTCTAGTGGCTTGACCATCGTGTTAGTAGGATTCCGGGTCGTTTCGCCAAGGACCGTGTAAACACCCAAAACACCCATCCCTTTGGTTGGTAACATTTGTACCAATGGTGCAGTAGGTACCGCAAATTGTTAATTTCTAGGAACTGGTGCATGATTGCATTCTATCTAAGCAACAACGGAATAAAATGAACCGACGGTACTGTGACGCTAAATGGTCAGGTATGTAAGCTTTGACCGCGCCCCACCTGCCGTGTAGCCAATTACATTCTATCCAAGCCAAACGGAATGAAAGGTATGAATGCTTTGACCGCGCAGCGTTTTATTTTTGTTCAGGCACATGAACCACGATGAAATGCGAGTACGTCAGATTTTTTGACAATCTAGTTTATATATGCGAAGCGTAGACCAAGCTTTTTGTTAAAGCTTATACTTGGTAAAAGAATAACAAAGCCGAAATCAAACCAGGAAGTAAATTTGCAAATAGGTCACCTTTTAGGGCATCGGTATTTTCATGATTTAGGAGAGGATATTAACCGGCTGTCTTTTCTGCTGTTATGGACCCTGATTTCGTGTCATTTTTCTTACTTTCAGATCGGAGAAAATATATATGATATGGTGAATAACTAGAAGACTAGACACTTTGTGTATCAATTATCATTAGATTTTCCAATGCAAATCGAAACGAAATTAAATGGTAAGTTTTTATTTGTATTAGTTTCAGTTTGTAGCGTTACGATAACTCTGAAAAGTCAAGTCTTTGTGCTTTCTTTAAGCATAACGAGCTGCTCCTTTGTTGATATAACAGAACCACTTTAACCACTTATGTGCAGTCTATTCCCAAAACTCTGTTGGTATGTCGAAATCTTTCATGAAGGCTGCGAGTGTTTGTAGCGTTTCTTCAGAGCGCTTTCCCTGATGTAGTTCACCACAGAAAACTTTCTTTGGAAGTCGCTCATCGTGCATTCTTATACATGATTATGCTCTGTCTTTAAGACCGATGCTTCGCTTTCCTCAGAACATGTGTATCTGGAATTTTGTCTTACCACTAGATTTTAACAGCTTTCTCAAACAGCGTAAGTATAAATGATTAAGTATCATTGCATGACGTTGGTAACCTGTCCAAGTCTCGCATGCACATCACGGTTGGCAGTACCACATCAATTTAGACGTTTAGCAAGCTAAAGGGGCGGAGGAGCTGACTAAAAAGTATTGATGATATCATTTGTGTCTGTGTTGGTGACATTGATGCCACCTCGAACGCTCCTTCATTCTAAACATGTGACTGCATCCTATATTGAACTTGACGCACCACTGCTATGCATCTGGGTGGACAGCCAAACTTATCTATGAGTTTTCAGAGTACATCACGAATGCTTTGGCGAGGTAGATAAGTTACGTAAAAACTCTGTTCTTGGCATTTTATTTGGTCGTTATGCTGTGAAGATCGTATCGATTATCCCTCTGTCTTTCTCGAATCCACGTTGACTAGCTAAATCCAGTCTGATCAAGATTAAAAAAACTGAAGAAAAGAAACGCCTTTGTGGTCGTCACAGACTTCCGCTTGTATAGGTGAATGATGGATGCATCCTTAAATTATTGTGGGATAGCTTCCCTCCTCCACATACTGTGAAACAGTTCTGTAAGTTTCTCTCCTATGGGAGGCCCCCAGATATAAAGACCTTGACATAAATGCATTTACATCTGGAGCATAGTCAGACTGCGTGTCTTGTTTCAATGACAGCTGGAAATTCACCAAGCAGAACATTGCACTCTGGGAATCTGTTGATAGCATCGTCATAATATTTGATGGGCGATTGAACACATCGCTGAAGTGTTCTGACCACCTTTCCCATAGCATCTTTACCCGAGTGTTTCCATAAGCACTGAACAATGTGGCGGCTTCCCTACTCTTTTGGTAAATGGTATCCAATGCACTTTGCACTTTCTTCATGTTCTTTCTGTTCACAAAAGACTGAAAATGTTCTGTTTCACCCCTCAGCCAAACATACTGCGTGTCCCTGCGTGTCCCTGAGCTTGATATGGACTGTCTAACAAATATTGATGTAGGCTGTCCACATGGATACTGAGATAGTATCATCTTGATGTACCATGCGCAATTTGTGTGCGAGTTTTTGAAGGAGCCTCTGAATTTCGTCATTATTCTCGTCAAACAAGTCTTTATATGTGCGAGATAAATGTCCTTGTCTGTATGGTGTATTGCTGATATAACATTGTCTGTAATCATAACTTATCTTTCACCTCATTTAGGTGTATAGACACTGAGGATTATTGCGATGTTTGTCGTCCAAGGGAAGTCTCTGTGTAATATGGTGTCATTGATGCCTTTTCGGCTGTCCTGACAGGTTACCAACAAGTTATGATTTAATGGCGAAGCCAACTGTTGCTCCACGCATTTCCACACTTTTCCGTCTTTTCCAGAAGAACGTGAAGCCAGTACCAACTATAATTTTACTTCTTTGATCTCCCCAACCTCTGCGAACTGAGTCTCACTTAGTGCAGCTATCTGTAAACCTTATGTCATAAATTCTCTCCCACCAAGGGCCGCTGTACTGACTCATCATGTTCCATCAATGTCCGTACATTACATGACCCAAACCTCAATATAATCATCCTTTTTGTTTTGTTTTCGGCCGCTTTGATGTATCCCCGCTGATCCCGGTTTCCACCAGCCAATGGGGTGGAAACAGGCTATAATTTTCTCCCCACGATACCCTTGCTCTGAAATAACAGCTGATCTTTTATATTGCATGGTTATCAATTTTGTTACTTTAAAACATTGTCTTACGCCATTGAATCTATGTATCATTATATAAAATCTATTTAATAAAGTTACAATCATCTCACTAACACACTTTAAATCAGTATACACCCAACAGACTCCATCCCTTGCCTTGTTTTCACTTCAATCAGGACGGTTTGTTGCTAATTCATGAGAATCTTTAGGTAAGATCTGGGCGCTGGGTGGGGATCTTTATATCAGTCCTTTGACACTTAACACTTCGATATTTGCCTTCTTCTAGAAGGAGGCAATGTTTTGATTTTAGAATCTTTAGGTAAGATCTGGGCGCTGGGTGAGGATCTTTATCTTAACACCTCGATATATGCCTTCTTCTAGAAGGAGGCAATGTCTTGATTTTAGTTTTATATATCACTAGTCTGCAATATATTTGTAAATCAGTGATACTTTATTAATGTGTTGGTTCGCGCCTCGCACGGGGCACGAATTCATATGTGAGACAAGCCATGTTCTGCTTGCGGGTGTGTCAGGTGGTTTTTCCCCGGGTACTCCGGTTTTCGCCCCACCTACCGATTGATTCGTCTCGATATGAGTGAAAAAGCTTGAAAGGGACGTAAAACTGAATCAAAAAAAAAAAAAAAAAAAAAAGAAAAAAAAAAAAAAAAAAATATATATATATATATATATATATATATATATATATATATATATATATATATATATATATATATATATATATATATATATATATATATATATATATATATATATATATATATATATATATATATATATTGGGAGAAATAGGACAAACATCAAACAAAAATCTTCCCGGTGGCACTGGATCCTAAGAAAGGATTCGAAAATGATTGAAATAAGTATATAGGGGGATTAAACCATTAACAGTGCAAGAATAAATCAAACTAAGCGCGCTTTCGGCTTTCGCCTTCTTCAGAGTCAATATGTATTTACAGGTAAAAACTGGAAAAAAAATGAAAATAGGTAAATAAACAAAATAAATAAAAAACAATGCAAAAATACACAAATACACAAAAATCACATGAAATGTGACAAAGTTGACACCACTGTATGTTCGGCAGTGGGTAAACGACTTAAAATTAATTCATGAACGCCCTTTGAAAGGGCCCAGTATCTGCTAAAAATGGCGGCAAAAATTGCGCGTCACTTTACTACATAAAGTCAGTTTGTAGCGGTGTGTTTATTTTACTCGGTAATTGTGTATTAGCTATGTAAGTTAAACATTGGGGAACCAGGGCTGGAGGCAACCAGATAAAAATCAAGGTAATAAGCACAAAATAGAGTCAAACAGAGTACTTTCCATGAATGCAAATCATCCCAGAACTTTTCGCATCCTCGTTTTCTTGCTTGTAGCGGTGTGTTCGCCTCCTCTTCTGACCACATAAATGTGATTTTCATCTAAATTCTTCAAACTTCAATAAATCAAATGTTCGCCAATTGAGCACAAAGGCAATTTTTATCTAAATTTCTATATTTCAAAAATCGAGGATGGCCATTTTCGCCGTCTCTCCTTCCAAGCACCGTCCATGAGCAGTTCTGGGATGATTTGAAGTACCGAACTGTAATAGAATAATATGGCTGTAACAGTTTTAACGCTTTATGAAGGATCTTTGACAGTGGTAAGGGGAGTTACAATGTATAGCTGCCCTGTATTTTGAAAAAAAATTAAAAATAAAAGTTGATAAAATGCTTCAACCATCATACGTTTGCTCGCTGTCAGACCATATTTTAGCATAATGGATTTTGGTCCCCATTTTGATACATGTATGGCTTCATTTTGGGCTAAAACAACTACTTTTTATATTGAACATATAAGAAAACAGAAAACTATTTTTGAACATTGCCCCCAAGAGTACCAAAAATCCTTTTGCATGTTGATAGGTCATTATAAAATACATATTATATTTGAATGGCGTGTTGGTCCTCGGGGGTGGGGGGAACAGTGTTGCCCAGTCAAAAATGTAACCCGAAAACTGTGTATATGAATATAAAATAGTTATGAACACTTTATAAGGCGAGAATGGCAGAAAATAGGTTCTTTCCTATAAGGTGCAATTTAGCGAGACGTACATGTACTAGTTTTGTCATCTGATAGGGAAAATAATTGATTTTTAACCATTTTTCATTTTTGATTCATCCAAAAATAGAGAAATAACATTTCATGGAACAAACTTTTGCACCAGTCTATACAAATATACTGAGCCAAACTTATAACGCAACACGGTTACGGCATGTTTTTCGCATTTTAATGTAATGCAAGACGGTCTACCAGACATATGCTGGTCAGCAATCGCCAGCGAATAAATCGGGTACAAAATTTTGCTTTTCAGAGCATGGGTCACTGAGCACGAATCTGATTGGTCAAAACGGTTATTTGGGTGGCATGCGCCTCCTGAGAGATTCTGGAAGTCAGTTTTAACGCAAATTGATTCTTTACGGATCGTCCAGTGAAGCTGGACGAGGTAATTGCAAAATGCCTTCCATTTGTACCCAAAATTTTAAATCAAAGTTTGAATCATTGAAAATTGAACGTTTAATACTGTGTATTCCATTGAACAAAATAGAAAATGGAATTGGTGACAAATTCTAACGGCGAATGTTTTTACTGAAACCTTTGTGGAGACATGTTCATTCCATCATTCAGCATTGTTAGAAAACACATTAGCATCCAATTGTTAGGTCAGGACCGTTTGTAACAAATGTTAAAATGCGAGTAAACTTGAATGGTTGGTGTCGAAAATGAGTCCTCACCTCTGCTCAAAATTGAGCAAAATTGATCTTTTGACAGTAAAATTATTCATTGGCTTAAGTAGACCAGGGATTATCCTGAAAACCGACATTAATTTCTAGGGTACGAATACACGTCACATGTCGCGTTCTGGAAAATCACAATGCATTTCATTTTTTACCAAGACCCTACCTCTGAAAAATGATTGATTTCTTGAGACGCATAACACAGAATGTTACAACCAAGATGTTGTGAGATGTGTCGATCGTCCGATAATCTAATTCAGTAGAGACAAAGTAAATTTGATAAAGTTCCGGAGTATAACATTAAAAATAAACAGATGTTGCGTTATAAGTTTGGCTCAGTATACAAGTTAACACATACACGCCCCCTAATATTTTAAAGCACATGGCTGGATTCAACATGTGGAGCGATCAGTCTTGATTAAAGGAAAAAAATCGGGGCATTTATCCCTCAATGCACTTAGACTATACATGGGAAAGTTGTCAGTATTAAACTTGTGCCATGGATGATCTCTAAGTTTTTTTTTTGTGTCAGCATCATGACATGAAATTTTGATTACTTTAGGCATTTGCTTTATTAATCCATGATTTACAGGGACTATTAATCTAGTCAAATACTTAAGTGGTATCATCTTGGTTCACTCTTGATATATAGTATGTCTTGACTCATTTAGACCAACAATATTTCACTGAAGTTCTTCTTACTCTATACATTTCATTGCTGTGCATAATGTAAGAGACAGCAGGGCGTGTTATAGCTAAACAGGTACATGTATAGGGGTGTATATGCCATAGTTTTAACATTGAAAAATATTTGATCAGTGTAGGAACATTTTAACAACAGAAGGCATTTAGATTTCATATGTATCCAATTTGATGGTGGCATGCGTGCATTCATTCATTCATTCCAGACTTGCAAATAAATTCTGTGTCATTTTATGTTTGCCAAACTCATACAGTAATTGAGGCATCCATGAGAGAACGTGTTTTGCATATATATGTAACAAACTTAAAGTACAGATCAGCTGGTGGTAGTCGCCAATGGCATGTACATATTTTGCTTCCTCTGTGTTTTAAACCCCGATTTGTGAAGTATTTTGCCATGTTCTTTGGCTACATAACTTGGTTTTATGGTCTACCTGTTTCGGCAACTAATGACAGATTTTTCTCATGACTTTGCTCAATACTTGTCATTGTTAGCAGTGATATATATAGGCAACTCCCAAAATAATTTATGAAAATAATGTCTCTTATAAAGCATCAAACTTTTGAGATGAATTTTAGGGTGTCTAAGACCCTTGATGCTGAGCTACATGTTTAAAAATCACAACAATGTTGGAACTGAATACAGACATGCAACAAAATGATTTTTATATTTATATTTTCAAATTTTGACCCCTACCTCTGCTTCGCCTGCCATATCTATTGTATGAGGGGGAATGCTTCACACATTATAGCATTTATCCGTTCTTAGGACATCATACTACCCTCCTCATTGCAAAGTTGTAGCAGAAATTGCTTTAAAACGGAGTTTTGGGCTTTTGAAAACAAGGCATATATTACAGGACATAGTCAATGATCCTCTAAAAGGTTTAGACAATACATTTGTTACGCATTCAATTTACAATATGACCTAAGAAGAATATGTTGACTCGTACAGACAAGTTTATGTTGTAGTTTACATAGAATTTTATAATTGACCGTTTTAAAATAATGTTGTTATTTTGTCTGGGCTAGTTATATGTTTTGTTTGTGTGAAATCAACAAGTTTGTGTAACCACCAGCGCGTTGTACCAATGCTTCAAAAGACGCTCCCGGTGCGTTGTAATAGAAAATCCTCAATAAAACGTTTGCTTCGGTACCAAGAAAAAAATTGGCGATCGGAAATCGTGTTTCTTGAATGTTTATTCATAAATATATAATATATAACAAAAACTATGCTCAGACATGCATTTTTCCCTCAATTTTGGCACGAAAACATATGCCAACAGTCATGTTGGTAAAACTGTATCGGATTTGGCTTCTAACCCATGAAATAATTCACATATTGCGTGATAAAATCATAAACTATAATGCTTCCGCCCTTCTCTGCGCCAGGTGACATGGCAAATAACACACACAAAAATTTATAAGGGAATGACAATGAAGAGAGGTACAAGTTTTGTTTACCTTTTCCGCCATTTTAATCTTACTCCAGTTCGTAATTTAATCTGCACCAGTGCGTTGCAACTAGCTCCAGTACTTTTACATTTACCAGTGTGTGCTCTGACAGTTGTCATCTAGCTATTCAGTGTTTATGGTTGTAAATAGGTAAAACACCAAAGCCCTGCTCACATCCATTCAGCTTTAATACTTATAAATGATGTTATTTCAGGCTCACAAGGGTAAATTTCTGGTTGGCGCCATAGATTTTGGTACAACATATTCAGGATGGGCATATTCCTTTCTTCACGACTACCAATCAAACCCTACGAATGCTGTTGTTACACACTGGTATTCAGGGACGGATACATTGGCAACCGAGAAGACCCCAACTTGTGCTCTAATAGCTCCTGATGGCAAGACACTGGTGGGGTTTGGTTACGAAGCTGAAAATAAGTATCAGAATTTTGTCGAAAATGATACCCATAAGAAGTACTACTTTTTCAAACGATTCAAAATGGCACTGGATAAACTGGTGAGATATATGTATAGCTTTTTTTCTTCTTTTCTTTGTTTTCATCAGCTGATTGATGATAAGAATGATTTCAGCAAATTCATGTTAATCCTGTGATGGCCAGGACAAATATTATCGCTTTTGGTTTATATGTCTGACTGTGAAAAAAGTAACAACATGTGATTACGGTAGGAAACGTATGGAACTCCCATCTGCTACGCTAATTGTAAAATACTTTAATACTAGTTGTTAATTACGTATATCATAAGTTATGCAGTTTTAAAAGTAAACAAGTTATAATAAGTAACTTCAATACATATAACTAAGAAAACACTTTTTTAAAGGCATGTATTTAATCTAGAAAGTAGAAACACAGGACACAAGGCTCTATCCATGCTGGTGGGGACAGACGTAGCAGTGCATTTGCATGACAGGGATAATTCTGGAAGGGACTTTGTGCTAAAAGGCCCGAAATCTTTCGAAAAAGTTCCTCCAGTTGAGCATCTCAACAATTATCTGTATCAGAAGTGGTTGTCCTGACAAAAATATTCCATTTTCTTTCAAGAAGCCCCATCGTGTTTGTTGGCCAGAATTTAACCCTGCTTGAGTTGGCATTGACTTTAGCTGTATAATTTTTCAGACCATCAACCGAGACTTGCAAATCGAAGAAGTGATGGGAAAACCTTTGTCCGCTATGACAGTATTTTCCCTTTCTATTGGGTATCTAGCTGACAATATGATGAAATCTGTAAGTAATGGCATCGCAGGTGATGTAAGGAAATCAGATGTGGACTGGGTGTTGACCGTACCAGCTATATGGTCGGACGCTGCCAAACAATTCATGAGAGAGGCAGCTGAACAGGTACGCTTCTTTAAACATCTTTGTTAGTCACATTATTGCAACTCCATTATTGTTCAGAAACGCCATCGGTAACGTCTCTTATTGCACTTCAATTGTCCTTAAAAAGCCTTAAAATGCACTTAAGTATTGAAAAATCGGCTCACAAATCAAATACAAAAGTATGCCCATAAACTATCATGACAATTGATGTACTAGTATTTTACAAGTACATGTACATAGGATGTAATATTAAACTTGCTTAACAGAATTGCTAATCTTAGGATGATACTTGTCTCATGCAAACTACTTAGATGACTCCTTAAATATTTTATGCATATAAAATACATCCCGTGGCCAAAAGTTACAAGGCCATTCCGGTAATTAGGCCCATTCCGGTAAAGGAACGGACCTAGATTTGGGATTGTCCGTACAGTACGTATGAGATGATGATGTTCTACGGCACCACAGAAAATGTTTAATTTATTAGTTTCAGGTCCTTTGTTAAATCATTAATATCTTATTAATCTAACAGGCCGGGTTACACAGAGCCAAACTAACCATTGCCCTTGAGCCTGAAGCAGCCTCCATTTTTGCCCGACATCTGCCAATCAATAAGAAAGAAGGCCTTGAAATATCAACTATGGAACCAGGAACCCAGTACATTGTTCTTGATGCTGGAGGTATGTCACATTCTAATATGGTCACCAAATACACTATCGTATTAACATATACATTAAAAACATGCTAAAATATACCCTTAGTTATACATAAATAACTTAGTACTTTCTTCACAGAATTGACCAAATTATACCACACATCCCCTGATCAAAATTAACTAAAATATTATGTTGTCACTTAAAACACAAAACTTACAGGTTAAAGAATTGCTAAAATATGCATGAAACGACACCTTTTACCAGAACTAACCAAATTGTCACTTATTACATATTGATCGAAATATGTACAGTAGTATGATACATTTGTCATTTTTATTCTGAGGTCCAATTTTGAACAGATTACAACCTTACTGAGATTTTTTTTTTCTTTTTCTTTTTTTTTTTTTTTGTATATTACTGATAGGTGGAACGATCGATATAATGATACATGAAATCACCCATGGAGGAGGGCTGAGAGAGGTCCATGCTGCAAGCGGTGGGGGATGGGGAGGGATCTTAGTAGACAAAGCTTTTCAGGACTTACTTACTGAGCTGGTTGGACCAGAGATGTATGACGAGTTCAGAAAGACGCAGGCCGAAGACTGGATGTATCTTTGGAGAACATTTGAAAGTAAAAAACGAACCGTTTTGCCAGATAGTGATGAGACAATAAATATGAGGTTACCAGTGTCGCTAACTTTAATGTATTCGGAGAAAAATGGACAAAACATTAATGAATATGTCAAGAGATCAAGATATGCAAATGAAATCTCGATACGCCTTGACAAAATTTTCATCAGCCACAAGATTATGAAAGAACTTTTTGATAAGTCCGTCCAAACCACTATTGCTCATCTTAAATCTGTAATGCAGGAAACTGATGCCGACAAAATAAAGGCAATACTGATGGTCGGGGGCTTTTCAGAGAGCCATGTTCTACAAGATGCTATCAGAAGAGAGTTTAGCCATTTACAAGTCATCATTCCACCAGCACCATCTAGTATTGTGCTACGAGGTTCTGTAATATTTGGACATGACCCGATATTAATTGAACAGCGTGTTCTGAAGAAAACGTATGGTACCAGACACACACCTTTATTTGATGAAAGAAAACACCCAGAGGATAAAAAGACGACTCTGAAATATAAAGGGAAAACATATGATGTTGTTGAAACTTTTAATGTTAAAGCTACACAAGGAGAGACTGTGGTCGTAGGGCGAACCCAGCTATTAGGGTGCCATAGACCTTTATTCCGCACACAAGATGCTGTCTATATCAAATTTTATGCATCGGATGTTAAAGAGCCAATATACATTGATGACAGTTGTACACCTATAGGAGACATGATTATTGATCTTTCTGGTTTGCCAGATGATGAGAAAAATGTTTCGGTCAGCCTTAACTTTGGTGACACAGAAATTAAAGCAACAGCACGTGTTGAGAAAACTGGGAAAGCTACTGATGTGAAGCTGAGTTTTCTAGGGTGAACATTTCTAGGCAGCCAAAGTAGCCGGGTGATGCAAAGATGAGTTTTCTTGGACGGTGAAGTTTTACCGACATTGTATTCGCAGAAAGACTCGTAACTGCTTCTTTTTTAAAACATGAGCCGAAGGCTCATAGATGAGCTTATATTATACCCATGCTCCGTCGTCGTGGTTGTCGTCCTTAACACTTTTCAAACATCTTCTTCTCTGAAACCGCTTGGCCAATCAAAGCCAAACTTCATGTGGAGCATCCATAGGAAGGAGGAACAAAAATTTGTATATATGGTTGATGTCACATGACCAAGATTGCCGCCATGGCTATAAATAGCAAAAACCTTCAAAAATCTTCTCCAGAACCAGAAGGCCTATGACTTTGAAACTTGGCATGAAGCATCAGGCAACAAAGCTCTACAAAGTTTATATAAATCATGACCCTGTGATGACCTTGACCTATTTTACGGCAAGGTCAGTATAGGTTTCCCATGCATTTGAATGGGGAAAATTGAAATATGATTTGAGGGGTAAAACTTGCAGGAAATGGGCAGATGGACAGAACATTTATGTTTAATATTCTGCCCCTGTCCCGGGGCTATATACATGTATATGACCATAATATTCAAACATCCTCTCCTCTGAAACCGGTTGGCCAATCAAAACTTAACTTTATATCGTTAGGAAGAGGCAATGAAAGTGTATATAAATGGTCAAGGTCACATGACCAAGATGGCCGCCATGGCTATAAATAGCAATAAACTTAAAAAATCTTATCCAGAACCAGAAGGCCTATGATTTTGAAACTTTGCATGAAGCATCAGGCAATGGAGCTCTACAAAGTTTGTATAAACCATGACTCTTGGATGACCTTGACCTAATTTACGGCAAGGTCAACATAGTTCGCCGATGCATTAGAATGGGGGAAAATTATTTAACTATGATTTGAGGGGCAAAACTTGCAGGAAATGGGCAAATAGACAGAATATTTATGTTTATGAAACAATTTTGTCCCTAGGGGGTTGTCTGCCCCTGTCCAAGGGTTATATACATGTACATGACCATAATATACAAACATCATCTGCTCTGAAACCGCTTGGCCGATCAAAACCAAACTTAATGTGGAGCATTGTTAGGAAGGGGCAATGAAAGTTTGTACAAATGGTCAAGGTCACATGACCAAGATGGCTGTCATGGCTATAAATAGCAAAAACGTTTAAAACCTTCTTCTCCAGAACCAGAAGGCCTATGATTTTGAAAATTAGCATGAAGCATCAGGCAATAGAGCTCTACAAATTTTATATAAATTGTGACCTTTGGATGGCCTTGACCTATTTAACGGCAATGTCAACTTAGGTCGCCCATGCATTTGAATGGGGAAAATTGTTAAAATGTCATTTGAAGGGCAAAACTTGCAGTAAATTGGCAAATGGACTCAAGTTTTATGATTTGAAAAATAAATTGACTCCAGGGGTTGCTCTGACCCGGCCCTGGGGTTATATATACATGTATATTACCATTCTAGTCAAACAAGTTAATTTGTATATCTCAGGTTTCAGGTGAGCCTTTACAGGACCATTGATCCTCTGGTATATTTTGATTCTCTTTGGCTCCATGTCCTCAAAACTATAGGGTCACTGAAGAGGCCTAGGTAGCCGAAACCGCGGTATGGCCCATCCCATCTCTCATTAATATGGTCACTGCTCAGTTTTATTTTATTTAACAAACGCCAAGGGATGTTGACATCAGACAACTTAATCAGATTGATGTTGAACCAGTTTCTGATCATTGTTCACCATCACTTTTTATATTGAAAAAAAATAGAATACAATAAATTCAAAATTCCAATTCAACCTGAATTTTGAAATTTCAATATAAACATCAGAAATAATGGATAATTTTTACAAAAAAAATGAATGGTTGCCCACTATATTAAATTACACATACAGTCATTCGATTTTAATTCATAGCATCAGTGAAACAACAAATGACTTTAAACCTTTATATTTTTATTTAATTATTTTTGGAAAAAATATAGCGTTCGCTTCATGATAAGTATGTTGGTCACCACAGAAATGAGATTCTATCAGGCTTGGTAGTGATGTCATATTTTACCTCATCAATTGACAATGAAATTGAATTTCATTTACAGATCCGACAATCTTATCCAAGGCAACACATAAACATAGGATCATATAAAACTAAGGGCGGACCATGTTAATTTCTTATACCCTTAAAGGAAGCCGTTTGCCAGGCTAACTATGGTTTACCTAACTTTAAGGAATCATAAAGTATATAGTTATTCACTTTCAAGAAGGAGATGGATTGTTTAGAAAGAGAATATTAACAACTCGGAACAATGAATACATGTATATCATCTTTTATTTACATTTAAGGCCTGTTTCCCGTCGCTTTTTTATCTGAAAGTGTTTACTGGAAATTGGCGTGGATTGAGAATGAACTTCTAAATAGAAACCACACCCTCATGTCAGTAAATGCAGTATTTCTGAATATTTTCCTGTTTGATTGCTATTTATGATCATTTATGCTATTTTTCGTAGTTCTTATTTTCAAATAACATTCTCTTTTCTTTCCAATAAGTTATTCTCACTTTGACTATGTATCAAGTTGTCTTTTATTCAGCCAGAGCCACGTGTGTTACAGGGAAGAATCCTTTACTTTTCTTTCCAAATCTTCCTTTCTTCTCTCCAAAAGCCATTCCTTTGGAATTGGCTGGCATTATCATTGTGATGAACTTTCCTGTAACGATATCGACAGCTTCTAGTCATATGCAATACCAAAGTAATAATTTAACACGTTTAATGCTCCGCCGTCGACTGATTATAACGGAAGATAGCTTCCAATCGTATACAATACCAAAACGAAGACTGACTAAATGCAAGATGTAAACTTTTTGGGAAAATAGCTGCTCACTCGGCTTACGATATGTTTTTGAAGTATAAGTACCT
Organism: Rugalucina vietnamica; assembly: GCA_964017185.1. NCBI lineage: Eukaryota > Metazoa > Mollusca > Bivalvia > Lucinida > Lucinidae > Rugalucina > Rugalucina vietnamica. The sequence continues at coordinate 15,075,730 of OZ024874.1, forward strand.
AACTGTCAATTTAGTTTTTCCCACCTCGGTTATTGGAGTGGGAGTTTCTTTCTGATCGCGCCTTTTCCTGATTTGCCTACTTGTACATTTTTATTAGTCGTATAATCTTGGAGTTCAATGGAAATAGACTTTTATCTTTGTTTTAAATAATCTAGTGATAATATCAGGGAAAATGAAGTTAGAACACCACAATGTTTCGGATATTAAAAAAAAAAAATCTCGGTATTACAAAAGATTAAATTAACTTGAAAAGATTTAAAATCCATATTGCAACTTAACCTTGTGTCAGAGAGAGTTCATTGGCTGCCTGTTTCTTGTATGTTGTCGTCACCAGAAATCGTCTTCCCACTCCTTTTGATTGACATGAAGCTAGAAATTTAGAAATTCAAATTACATTTTTATCTATGTTTTAAGCAACAAAAACATATGAGCCGCCTCATGAGAAAACCAACAATTTGCATATGCGAAAACAAGGACGCAGATCAGCGCTTTGTTGTCGCTACACGGATAGTACACTTCCTCTTATTCTTAAATCCGAAATTTCAAGTTTCTAGACTGCTTCTGTGACTATACAGCCTGGTTTGTATCGGACCTGTTCAAAAACCACATCGTTGGTTTTCCCATGACGCGACACATATGATAAGGAGGCAGTTTTAAACAACGTATTTGTAAGCAACTGATCAGTGTTGATTTTGCTGCATCTATTTGATTTGGAGTCTAACATTTTCGACTGAGTGCCCATTGTATATGGAAGGTTTCCCATTTATTCTGAGGTCGAATACAAAAATAAGGATTACTTCACACCTATCAAAATGTACATCTTCACAAAAGTTGCCATATTAAGAAATAAAACTGTAGTAACATGCATTAAACACAGAAAGAAAATGAACTAAGAAATTTGAAAAATAAAACGGACGTTTTCTCACCTGATATACTTTTGTCCGCAATGTTCACAACAACGTCATTATCATCACTGTCTAGTTCCTCTTCATATTTCTTTCTCTTCCGTTCTTCTTCCAATTCCTTCTTCATTTGTTGGATCAACTCTTCTTTGTTCTTTGTACTCCTGTACCTCTGTTATATAAAATGACAAGAAGCTTTGAAGTAACATGCAAAACAAGTGAATGACAATATGCTACTGACTATACAGAATATTCATTCAGTAATTTAATCTTTTTTTTTTTTTTTTTTTTTTTTGTTTTTTTTTTTTTTTGTCTTTCATTAAATAGTAAAAAAACACTGATAACATTCTTTTGAACGCCCTGCGTACAACCGACTTATCACAGAATTCTGCGTTCGATTATATTTACCTGTGCACCTATAAGAACAACCATTCACCATACTTGACCGATTATTTTTGACTACCAAAATTCTATTCCAATCAAATGTTAAAAATGAAAAATAAAACTGAGGTCCTTTACGAACAGATAATATATTAAAAGAATTTTTTAGTCATCATGAAGTAAAATGCATTTTTCTGAATTTCCTATTTTGATGGCCATTTTTGTAATTTTCTAAAGGGTTTTAAATCGGAGCTCTTACATTTCACTGACCAAACATCATGACTTACCTCAGGTTTCATTATTTCAATATTTTCTCTTGGCAACCTGCATCTAATGATATCTTCAACTTTAATTCCTTTCAAGTCAACTTCCCTGGTAAAGAAACAGAAAACAATATAAAGCATATCTTTGGTTCATAAGCGAAGACCCTATATCGATATAGGGCCGGGATATAGGGTCCTTGGTAAAAGCAACCTTTATCGAATTTAACTTTAGAAACGTTTTAAAACTATTGCCTAATAACAATCAGTTATCAATTACTGGTAATTAAAAGAACTTTACTATCTAATCCTTATCCCAAGTTTCTGGTGAGGTGAGGTTCAATTGAAAATGACAATACATGAACGTTAAAAAAAGGTAAAAGTAGGCAGTGAGTTAACTTACTCCAGGTTTTCAGGTCTTGTTTTAGCTTCCCTAGCATACAGTCCAAGTCTCTCAAGAATGAAGTCTGCTCTTTTAGTGTCAAGTATTATTCTCTCCGCAACGTACTTCTTTGATTCCTTAAAAAGACAACACTCCGTAAAATAACCATTACATACATGTATATATTGTAAACTCCATGTGTACACCTTAATTAAATCATAAATGACTAAACACAACTTAGCATTCCCTGACATTCTTTGCAACTACATAATAACATAACATAAGAAACTTTTTATTCAAGGCTCAGATAACAAAGTTACATATGAGCATATATATACGTTACTTCAAAATATGGCTACATGGCGGTTACAACATGCTCGAAAAAATGTTTCAGAATAGGCAGAAAAAGAAATGTATGAAGAAAAGATGGTAAAACAAGGAAGAATGGGAAGAGTAGCAAAACAATTTGATAATCGCTAGCACTATACGAAATAAATAATAGCAACTTGCTAGCTTCAAATAGGAGATACAATGCTTAATGTATTACCCCAACAGGTAGAGACCGACGGACGAACAAGAGAGAGAGAGAGAGAGAGAGAGAGAGAGAGAGAGAGGCAGGGAGAGAGAGGGGGAAAGAGAGAAGAAAAGAGTTCAATATGTAAACAGAAAGTGAAATATAGCGTTAATCGATTTGCCAGTAAATATGACACTCTCAAATTTTCACTGTCACTGGATGTATATTGTTTGGTCATATGGCGTGTAATTTGCACGCTTTTCTTGTGCGATCATAGGCCACATTATGGTACATGCGAGGAGTTCGGATATCCACGTGGTGATTGTGAAAACTTGTGAATGGAATATTGTAATACATTTTTATTTACACATTAGAATTCATGATGAAAAAGGCATTTTACTGGTAAGTATGAGCATGGCAATTCTTCGACATTTCATTTTCGAGGTTGGTGCCCTGTCACGAGAGAATCTGTAATCTATTCTACTTGCGGGGCTTTGTATGGGATATCAAACCGACCCAATGTGTTTTAAATACTTGTCGCTTATGCAGAAGAACAGCGCCTGTTGAAAAAGTTCAGATATGGAAATCAGATTATTTCGTGACATGGCACATTTTCGAAGAACACTATACACAATATCGTACATAAGGTGCTGCGGTAGACAAAAGGCCATTTACTGTACATAGATTGCCATTTATTTCGCCAGAATTTTAGTTTATTTTAGGTTGATTGAGCAACCAGTCGTTAGCTCGATCGTAAAGGTTTCTACATTTCCCAGTGCTCCAGTCACACCCCTTGTCCGCACCATTCTAGACAAGGGCCACGACCCCGGAGGCCAGGCTATAATCATGTCTCAACCGCTGCCTCGAAACCGCAAGGACAGAAGCAGTATCTTTGGTTTGCATTGAATATCCATCGAACATGTACAGTGAATGACCTTTTCAAAGTGTCGCCTAGTGATAAAATTCTATCCACCATAGCACAATGACATCGTCAGTTATTTTAACCATTATACCGATATATGCATATTCTGATAAATTACTGTGTTGAACCATAAGCATGCAACCTAGATGGAAGGCGTATTTGTCAAATACTTCTTCAGCTTTTCAATATGTATATAAATAATTTATAACATCACAAGCCGGCCATTGTAACAGCGACTTTATGACGTAACTAGGGAGACAATGTGGCGTGTCAGAGAGAGAGAGAGAGAGAGAGAGAGAGAGAGAGAGAGAGAGAGGGAGAGAGAGAGAGAGCATTAAATGGATCAATCTACGTTTTGCGGTTATCGATTTTGCGGTCTACATTACGTGAACTTTTAGTGTAAATAGTATAAATAGTATACTGCACGGAATAAGTGACGCTTGTGTGTATTTTCGAAGTTTTAGAGTTTATATGTTCTTTAGGCATTCAGTTACGCTTAAAGGAGTTCATTATATAAGAAACAAATATGCTAAGTTTTGATAACTTTTGAGGCGAATTTGTTTTGAACAGCTCATTGTATTTAAGTGTGTTTGGTCTTAGATAGTAGTAGGGCTTTAGGTACAATTTCCTTTGCTCTTCAAAAGCTTTACATACAAAAAGGTAATGGAATTCGTCGGCTGGATCTGATTTATCACATAAAGGACAGTTTCTTTCAGATACTTCTACTCTTTGTTTGCCCCATCTCAGAGTTTCAATAGGTAAAAAGTGGTTGGCTGTTCTGTATTTGATGAGGGGTATGTATTTATTTTTTGGTAATATTGTTAGGTAATTTTCCAAACAATGCTCATTTTTTATCATGCGGTAATTAAGCCTTTAGAAGATTCAGACATGGATTCTGACCATTTTTGTTTGAATTGGTCAATAAGTATGCCCTTTATAATTTTAGAGACATGTTTAGTCATATTCACATTTTGGTTCAGCCAAAAATCGTTTCTTCCTGCTTCTTCTAGAATAGTTTTCATTTTAGACATTTGAGCCACCTCATGAGAAAACTAACAATCTGCATATGCGAAAACAAAGACGGTAACCGCGAAGCTGATCAGCGCCTTTGTTTTTGCTACAAGGATAGTACTATTTCTCCTCTACTTAAATTTCGAACTTCTAGCCTGCTTCTGTGACTGTGCAGCCTGATTTTGTCAGACCTGTTGGGAAACCCACGAGGTGGCTCATTTGTTTGCCTTTTATTCCTTGTACATTACGTTCTGCAGTGGGATCGAGATCGTTATCCCTTTCAATAGAAAAGAATGATATCTATAATGTCGTGCCATGAAGTGTAACATTGTGGTGATGACGTTTGGCCCTTTTCTCAATATGTGCATTGTGTTAATTTGATTTATCTTATTAGTTTAGAATGAAAATTAAATATCAAAACTTACTTCTTTCACCGTCTTTCCAGATGACTTGAGTTTTGTAAACTCTTCCTTGTATTTCATCAAATAATCATTAGCTTTCTGTTTCAGACTTTCAGATCTGTCAGTAAATTTCTTGATTTCAGCTTCTTTATCTGTGATCTCTTTCTTAATCTCGGCTTTCTCCATTTCAAAGGACTTCTTGTGGTATTTCTAAGAGGAAATATAATAAATTTGATATTTTCGCTACACAAGCAATAAATAAATAGGCGTTGGATAGACATCTTCGTATTGGAATGGTTGATGTGACAGTTTACCCTTAAATTGCAACTACCGTATTCGTTTTAAGGTCTGAATCCTAGTGCCTGATAATGGTTTTTCGCAGATATCTTGCGACTGTTTTTAAAAAGATGAATAATTGAGCATTTAGTTTGTCGCAAAATGTGCAGCAAAAAAATGAAAATCGGTTGGCAAATAAGAAATTTCTGGTCAAAAACGTTTTTGAATAGGGATTTTCTGTACAAAATCTCATGAAAGGGTGGTAAATATTTTCCCGCAAAATTTTGAATTTCTTGGTATTTTATTATGGTTGCTCAAAATCATTATAAAATATCACAAATATCACAAATAACTCTTTTCATGGTCAAGTAAAATTTTACGAAAACTACCAATTTTCAAGATCATGGATTATTTCCCTTGCCAACCTAAAATCCCTATTCAAAATCCATTTTGGCCATTAAAACTTTATCTGCTGACCGGCTTCCAAAATTTTTACAGTGCCTATTAGGACAAACTAAAATGAAGATTTTGACATGAAATTAACTTTCCTTTCGTCCTCAACACAAAAAAAATTCTGCGAAAACCCATTATCATAAGCAAGTTTAGTTTTAACTTTAATTGGTACACAGTGCATTTTACTTTTCAAAATAATAGAAGTTTAGGAAACAAAATAACCGTCTAATTAGCACATGCACCGAATGAAAAGAAGACAAGATAATACTGAAATAATCATGTCAAAACACATATCAATGGTGATGTCATTTAAGTGTCCAAAATCGTTTTGACCATTGAAGCTGCTAATGCGGAATTAATGTGTAGAAATGTTGCAAAAATATCATATAGATCTAGATCTAGTTGTCGAGCAGTGCGTGACGTTGCGCGTGTTTTTCGGAAACGACAAGGACCTGTGCTTATTGGAACATGAACGTGCGCTAATGAGAATGAATATGGTAATTTATTTAATGATGATACTTCCAGAGTTAATTGTTTTACATAATTCCCACAACAATGTTTACTATCACTAATAAAACGCTTTTAAAATAAAAGTTTGAATGACTTGTTGTCTACCTCTTTCATTTGCTCTGTTTTTGCTCTTTGTGCCTCAAACATTTTCTTGGCATCTTTTAAGTTCTGTTTACAGTTGTGAAGTTTTAGTTTTTCTTTCTCGTCGTCTTCATAGCTGCAAAGTAGAGCAATATAAATTATTTCTTGAAAACGAGGAATAAAAGTTAATTTTATTTAAGGTCATGTGGCCATGATGTCCACCAAATTCGCTTGTAAAATAATCTAATAATATTTTGTTACTTTCTATAGAACCAGTAAAATGTACTTAGTTATTGATTTGAGGTTTATTGCCCCACCTATGGTCAGAATCAGCAAGCTGATTTGAGGGCTGCGATGGACCAATGAGAATTCAAGTTGATGGCATGGTCTTAGCAATGCCAAATCTTGTCGCCTATCCGCCTTTTGTTAAATACCACTTTTAACAAAAATCTTGAGAACTCAGCCAAAACTGCGTAGGCTCGCCCAAATTTTGTCGTAGCGATCTCTTTATATATTGAGATCGGTGGGTAAAGACTATAATTGGGCCGCGACGCGAGAAAACCTGTCTTCGGGGTTTCCGACCCAGGTGCGACACAAAGCAATCTGTACAGTCACAGAAAAGGGCTAGAAGCTTGAAATTTCGGATTTAAGAGGAAGAGGAATTGTACTATCCGAGTAGCGAAAACAAAGGCGCTGATCAGCTTCGCGGTTACCGCGAAGCTGGTCTGCGCCTTTGTTTTCGCAAATGCAGATTGCTGGTTTTCTCATGCGAGGGCTCATATACTTACATGCTCAACGATGTTGCCATATCGCCAAACAGCTCGGCATCTTTCAGAGCATTTTCCGAGGTTTTCTTGTCCCAGTCTCTGTATGTTTGGTACTCTCTCTCCAACTTGGCATGGGCTGCATAGACAAGAACAGAAGGACAGAGTAACAGCACGGTTTGCATTAGGGTAGTATAAAAATTCATTTCGTCTGTTTCTACAGAAGCACGTTTCAACATAATTGCGTACACAGTATATGGAATAGGATTAGATAGATCTAATATGACAGCGTTTGTGAACGGGTGTCTGGTGAAACTGGAGCGGAATAAAATGTCCGCGAGGGCGTGTGGCAGTATAGAGATAGATAGATAGGAATAATAAAATAACTTTCGGAAACTATGAAAGCCAATATATGCTAGTGCATAAGCTAGTAAATAAGCTAATACACAATATTTATGTCATTAAGCTTGGTAACAAATTCCAAATCTTATTCTGAAAAAGAAAAGTAAATAATTGTACCTAAACAAGGAGAATACTTACAGAAATTAACAACATCCTCATTGGTAAACTTGTCCATGATGGTGTCCATTATTTGTTGCATCTTTCTCATATTGCTCCCGAACTCGTGGAAAATTCTGCTCTTTTCCTTGAAGTAGTGCTTCCATGTTGCTATATCCGTCAACACGCTGAAAATAACGAAGACAAAACTATTGTAAAAGCTCTCATAAACTCGTGGAAAATTCTGCTCATAAACTCGTGGAAAATCCTGCTCTTTCCCTTGAAGTAGTGCTTCCATGATGCTGAATCCGTCAACACGCTGAAGAAAAAAATATTGTAAAAGCTCTTTTATGGAAAGAATATTGTAAAAGCTTATTTATGGAAAGAAAGTTATGCTTTCTTTCCATAAATAAAGTAGGCAGTGCTTCCCTGTTGCTATATCCTTGGAATGCAAATACAGTATACTCCGTGGAATTTTGAACTTATTTTTTGTTTTAAATGGAAAAGCGCTTCAACAGTTTTCGTCAATGCGTTGATAGTAACAGAGAAAAATGCTGTCGAAATAAACCCACATGTCAGAAAGAAAATCATTCTGGATTTCATGCCCCACATGAAAAAAAAAAAAAATGAAAGTTGAAGTACCACTAACACCGGTTCAGAACACCCCTATTAAATTTGCAGAAAACAAGTCATTTGATCAAAATATTCTGTCATTTGATCAAAATAATCTTTGGAAATAAATAAATAAATAAATAAATAAATACATAAATAAATAAATAAATAAATAAATAAAAGACAGGCAGATCTTGCTTATCATTGGCCTTTCGGAGACTTGTGAAAAATGCATATTTTAGCAATGCTTCTAAATTAAAATGTAACGAGTAAATAATTTTTTTATTTTGATGCCCAAGTAATTAGATAATGCTTACTCATTTTCTTTATCTTTTTCCAGCTTGAAAATTTCCAAGGTTGTCATTTTAACTTAAATTTCTTCAGAGGTTTAAAAAACACGTCTGATCAGCTGTGAATCGACTCGATCACTGGTGCGGTTGCTTAGACACAAACGTCGCGTTACTTACGTTACGTTTTTTAAAACATGGCGTTACTGAAGCCGAATGTCAAAATCAATGATTCGTGCGATGTAGGTAATTCGATAGACTGCTGTTCCCCTGTTCCCTGTCAATATATTCCTACGCTGTTGGTGTCATTTGAAAGTTAAACACGTCACTGTGTTATGCCAACTGAATTAATACACTCATTTGGAAGCTGCAGAGGTTTAAATTTGCTAGTTTTTGGCATTTTGGATGCACGTACATGATCGAAATGGTGTTAAAAATTTCCTAATTGTTCATAGACAAAGTGCAAACCTTTTTGCTACTTGTAGAAGAATTCACGGCCCTTATCAGGCAACTAATCTGTAGCTTTGCTTTCAGCCAAATTTTAGTCGCTCAAAAACAAAAGTAGTGTCTGGGTTGGGTTTTTATAATATAATTGTGTCCATGGCCCGAGATTATAAAAACATCTTCATGCTCAGCTCAGGTGTGACTAAAATCTATCCTGCTCATAAATGTTAAAATGCCAAAAAATGTTGGCATTTTTACATTTATGACCAAGATAAATTACAGGCTTTGGTGATCTTTACATGAATCATTTTGATGAGCAGTTTGAATTTCGTACTCAGCTGAGATGAGAATGAAAAAAGTTTTATAACCTTAGTGCCTGTTTCCAAGGTTATAAAACTTTTTTCATGCCCAAATCGACTGAGCATGAAATTTATGCTTTATGAGCAGGATAAATTTTAGTCTCAGCTAAGCAGAGTATGAAAAAAAAGAGTTTCATATCTTCACTTCAGGACAAGGTGTCGATTCATGTGCCAGTTACGAATGAAATTACACCAACATGCAAAAAATGTTAGCATTAAAGAATACACATCAGAAAACCTGATTGAGGACAGATCAAACAAATAAGCTGCCATATTATGATCACGCGGCTAGTCAGCAACCTTATTTTCGCTAAAAAAAAAAAGTCATACCAGGCCATTATGGAATGTTATTTTTTTTTTTTTAACTTATTTGTCATTCTTCCCAAACTTATTTATTCTTATACATATTTTTAAAAGTCTCCGTTGAAAGGCCGCTGAAAAACATTGTCTGCTTTATTTATTTTTATTTGTTTATTTATTTAACCAAAAGAATAAGTTTTGACTAAACCATAGTTGTTTCGGCAAACTTGATATCTACTCTGTCATAATTTCTTCTAAAACAAATTTTTACAGATAAATATTTGTCATTTTGATGCCAAAGTAATAAGATAATGCTTACTCATTTTCTTTATCTTTTTCCAGCTTGAAAATTTCCAAGGTTGTCATTTTATCTTAATTTTCTTCAGAGGTTTAAAAAAACACGTCTGATCAGCTGTGAATCGACTCGATCACTGGTGCGGTTGCTTAGACACAAACGACGCGTTACTTACGTTACGTTTTTACATGGCGTTACTGGAGCCGAAGGTCAAAATCAATAATGCTGCGATGTAGGTAACTAGATAGACTGTTCCCTGTCAACATATTCCTACGCTGTTGGTGTCATTTGAAAGTGAAACAAATACGGCAATGAATTAACACCCACATTTGGAAGCTGCAGAGGTTTAAAATGCATTTTTTTTTATTTTATTTTATTTTTTTTTTTTTGCATTTTGGGTGTACCGGGTAAGTACATGATCGAAATATTGTGTTAAAATTTTCCTAAATGTTCACAGACTTTCAAAAAAGCAAAGCTTTTGCTACATTAAGAAGACTTCACGGCCCTTATCAGGCAACTTATATGTAGCTTTACTTTCAGCCAAATTCCACGGCCCTTATCAGGCAACTTATCTGTAGCTTTACTTTCAGCCAAATTCCACGGCCCTTATCAGGCAACTTATATGTAGCTTTACTTTCAGCCAAATTCCACGGCCCTTATCAGGCAACTTATCTGTAGCTTTACTTTCAGCCAAATTCCACGGCCCTTATCAGGCAACTTATCTGTAGCTTTACTTTCAGCCAAATTCCACGGCCCTTATCAGGCAACTTATCTGTAGCTTTACTTTCAGCCAAATTCCACGGCCCTTATCAGGCAACTTATCTGTAGCTTTACTTTCAGCCAAATTCCACGGCCCTTATCAGGCAACTTATCTGTAGCTTTACTTTCAGCCAAATTCCACGGCCCTTATCAGGCAACTTATCTGTAGCTTTACTTTCAGCCAAATTTTATTTTTTCGGAAACAAAAGTAGTGTCCAGGTTGGGTTTTTACAATTAATTGTGTTCATGGCCCGAGGATATAAAACTTTTTTTCATGCTCAGCTCAGGTGTGACTAAAATTTATTCTGTCCATAAATGTTGTCATTTTAACATTTATCAGCAACACCCTCTGTACCCGTGATTCAATCAATTACCTAACGTCGGAGAATGATACAACTAAACGCGGAAGATGGAGTCAGGTGAGTTGACGATAATTTTAATTTTACAGGCATTTATGCGGGAGAGTTTGGGTCAAGAGTTGGCAGAAAAATAAAGTGTACATACCTCTGTTTGTTTGCCATCAACAGTATTCTAAACAACATCTCCTTTCCACAGAAACAATAGTTTTCTCGGCTGAAAATTCCACCATCGTCACGAAAATTGATTGCATTTGCTAAAATCTCCAATCTTTCGTCACCTTTTGACATTTTTAACGTTTCAATATAGACCAAAAACATTCTTTGTTACATACAAACAGAAAACAATAATGAAGTCAGGATGGTTTGTTCACAATATGGTGTTGAACACACACAGGGTAGATCGATTAGGATACAACTTACCTATATGAGTCAATTACCTCGATACAACTAACGTATAAGACTTTTGGATAGAAAATGATGCTCCTTACGTCAGAGAATAGAGCAAAAATGATACTACTTACGTCAAAAGACTATTATACATTGAAAAGCCCACGGACTAGAGAGCACGAGTGTGTCAGGCACGGCAAGTTTGCATGTGTTCCTTATAGTCAATGTCGAATGGGAATCTCGTGCGATTTTCTTGACGATTTATGACGACCTATATAAAACTTATCTATGGGGTACATGTATAACATTAAACCTGTTCGTCGCACTTACAGCCGCGTCAGAGTCGATTTATGACGTCATCAATATGGCGGCTATCTGACTATATATGAATTATTCGTATATCCATCAAAATCAATTGAAAACATCGCATTATTGCCTTTTTTGCGAAGAAAATGTATAAAATGCATCTGATTATACACACTATAGACGAATTAAGTCGATGGGTTAAAGGATATTGCTTTATCCACTCATCCGTTCGTTCGTGCATACGTTGGACATACGTTTTTCTTCAAAAAACGCGCACAACTTAAAGACCCTGTGAGCTAATTTGATGCACCCCCAGGACAATTTTCATGGTTGCCAAATTATTCCCTGGGACCCCAGAAATACAAAGAATATTTGTCCTCAAAGATAAACTCAATTGCACTATGAAAAAATGTATGGTTTCCATGGCAACCGTAGCGAGATTCTTGAACATGGGGTGTACATACAAAATTGATCATATCTCCATTGTTACTTATCCTAGACTACTGTACTTGGTCTCATTTTAAAGCTTAGACATAGCCCCTGTTTATGGTAAGTAATGCAAATATCTTATTTGCATATTTATTAATTTAATGAAAATATGAAAAATGGCAAAAAGTCGTTACAAATCCAAAAATTAACTAATTTCAGGCCCAAACTGCCATTGTGAAACTTTGTTATTGAACCAGTAATATCATATGACAAATTTATCGATGAACTGGCCCTATATGAAGATTATATCATTTGCATATTCATAATGTTAAAAAAACTATAACCATTGCAAGTTATTGCATATGTTATATGGCCTAACTTGCATCTCTGGGACAAATTCTCAAGGCTGTTAGTGTTGTAAGAGGTGCCACCTTAATGCCATCAACTATTGTCCTTAAACATTAAAATGGAGAAGAATTGTGGAACAATAGGGGGTATATGTAAAATCGCTTGTTCCAGAGCTGTTTATCAACCCAGGATGCTGAAAGAGGTGTTCAATGAATGCTATGGCAATGTACTATGGTCCTGAAGTAAGTTATAAGAATAATCTGTTTTCCAATATTTGAATTTTAATGAAAACTAAAGAAATTTTAGAGAAAAGACAATGAAAAAATGGGTTAACCTGCAAAATGACTTGCATTATGGCAATCAAAAGTCTAATAGTGCTGAAAATGGCATCAACTGGTGTCTAGGGCAATATTATTACATCCTGAACTACAATTTACGAGTCATTTGGTGTTAGTTTTAAGAATATCAACAAAACCTTTTGAATTTAGTGGGTTGAGAATACGGAAAAATTAAGGGGGTATACGTAGAAGAGCTATAATTGGCATCAAACGATTGCTAGTACAAAGTTCTGTAACGATATAATCGGCTATTGTTGTTGTATGGATATTACTGAGATCTTCATAAATAAGAGAAAAACGGGTACACCAAAGAAAACCGCTCATACCTCAGCTGACAATTGCAATATCATTAGAATGCTGAAAATGGTTCAATTAGAATGATGGGAGAATGCACTAATGCCATGCAGTACGATAGCTTAACCACGTGTTATTCAATTTTCTGAAAGCTACATAAAGTTTCGAAAAATATGAAAATTGAAGGCTGTGCTTCAACAAAATTTATTAAATCTTGCTTGCAAGAAAGCATGATTTATACATCTGAGCACATGACAATAAAACATTGTCCTAGCAATAAATTGGGGCCATTTTGAGTTCTCCATGGCTATTGGCTGCTGAGATATAAGCAATGTTGTTGGTGTACCCCATCATTTTTCATTGATGTTGCTATTTTTATTAAGATCTCATTTATATCAATAGATCTACAAGAAAAATAGCAGGAAACCGCGGTATGTTAACTGCTATTCAAGGATCTCAGTTCTACTCTTTTTCTTGCTTTATATATCAGATTATATGGTTACAGAACATTGTCCTAGCAACTATTTATTACCAATTATAGCTTCATAGGTCTTTCAGTAACCCGGACACGTGCGTTTTTCTACGCATACCCCTTAATTGTTCTGTATATTTTCTCTAAATTCAAAACGTTTTGTTAATATTCTTAAAACTAAAACACAAATGACCCATAATTTATAGTACAGGATGGTATAACATTTGATGTCATTTTCCAGCACCATATTACTTTTGATTGCCGAGATACGAGTCATTTTGTAGGCTAAATTGTTTGGTTCATGTATCACTATTATACCAATTATAGTACTCTAGAGCATTCTTTGGTAGGATATAAGTACGTATTTTTGGAAGAAAATCCTATTCTTTAGAATCGCATGAGGAGTGGTGTGGAAACTATGTAATTTTACATCATGCAAATCTTTTTTTTTTCATTGCTGATGACAATATTTAATGGCATTAAGGTTGTCCCCCTGAAAACACTGACAGTCTTGAGAATTTATCCCATGGATGCAAAATAGATTGGATCTTATAACCTATCCAATACTTTGCAATGGGTATAATTTTTCTCTTGTTTTTCCTCACTTTTTGGCAATTTAATAATATGCATGAATATACAAATAAGATAATTTTCATTTAGGACCAGGTCATCAATAAATTCGTCATATGATATTTACTGGTTAAATAACCAAGTGTCACAACGACAGCTTGGGCCTGAAATTACTTCATTTATGGATTTTTTAAGATTTTTCTGCCATTTTGCATGTTTTCATAAAAAATAATGAATATGCTAATTAGAAAATTTGCATTACTTACCACAAAAAGAAGGGGCTATGTCTAAGCTTTACAATGAGACCATGTTCAATAATCTAAGATAAGTAGCAGTGGAGTTATGATCAAATTTGTATGTATACCCCCATCCTCAAGAATCACGTTAGCGGTTGCCATGGCAACCGTGCATTTTTTCATGGTGCATTTGAGTTTATCTTTGTGCTAAAATAGCTTTTATAAATACATTTGGTAAAATCCACCCATTTAAAAGCAGCGAGAAGCTGGAAATCAATTTTTATCTGACAAGCATAGTATGAAAATGGTTGTTTAAAATGCATATTATGAATGCGCTGGTCGCCATTTTGATGACGTCATATTTCAGCCCAGACGCGGGTCTCAGGGCGACGATCTGGTTTAAATTGTTGCATATGCCCCAAAGTTTGATTTAAGGTAGGTCGTCACAAATCGTCATAAAATTCCTACGGGACGATTTTTTGTGCCCATTCGACATTGACTATTATATCAACATGTTCCCAAGGGCTCTTGTTTGTGCCAACCGTTAAAATTGCACTTTTGAACGTAAATGTTGCTGGCGCGTGCGGTTACGATTTTCGGTGTGATGGGGGACGACTCGTGAGGGCATATTTGAGACGATGACGAGGGGCGATATGAATAATTACTTGGTAAAAACTACCTATAGCCTAACGGAGACCAATTAAACAAGACAGGCAAAAAAGAAATAGTCCACGACGTCTTACTCTGTAGCTCAGTAGGTAGCATGTATGGAATAAAACCAAAAGGTCCTGGGTTGGAGTCCGGCTAGGACAAAAATTCTTTTTCTTTCTATTCTTAATTGCTTCCTTTTTTTCGCAGCTTAGAAAATGAAAAAGAAAAGAAAAGAAAAAAAAAATGCAAAACTCACAAAATGCACTACTGCATTTAATACTAAAATCGTTAATGTGTGGATTAAAGTGTGTAGTGAGAAGGCAGTCCGCACGTATAGGTTTTTCACTAAGTCTTGTTGTCTTTTCACCGATTTAAGCCGGTAGCTTGATCGTAATCGGCAGAAGTGCGGACCTGCGATCGATCCTCACGTCAACTTTTATTTTCTGAAGGCTGGTACAGATAATGCGGCTAGGATAAGTTGACCGCCTCTAATGGCTTAGCGGCCCCCGTGGCCGAGCGGTTGAGAGCGCTGTTTCTTAATCACTCGTTCATCTTACCGCTGTGTCTTGTGTGTGTTCGAGCCCCACACTGGCCACATATGATACAAGCCAAGTTCAACTTGCGGGAGTGCCAGGTGGTTTTTCTTAGGGTGCTCACGTTTTCACCCCACCTACTGATTGGTGAGCTGAAATAATCTTGAAAGGGACGTAAAACTGAACTAAAATGCGCAAGACAATAAATCAAATAGTATAGTGTACATGTTCAGATACATGTATATCTGTGTTTATTAGATGTAAAACTACAGTTTCACGTGCTGTCTCGTGAGCGAACATAATTCATTCTGTTTATATTTCAAACAGATTATCAGCTTGATGTCGAAGTTTCGCTCATTCGACAGTCATCTGCATGCCATACGAAGTGCGATGGAGGCAACATCCTACATGTAGCTACATTTCGCCAAGCCACACAACTAATTTTGTTTATTGTAGACCTTCAACAGTAATTCAGCCATATCCAGTGTGCTGGTTACGATGTAGTAAATTAATTTGGCAAGACATAAGTTTTCTTTTTGATCCATATTTATTCTGTGTGATATTGTATGCGTGTTGTTTACCTGGTTGAATTCAAATAAAAATGATTAAAATATAACTAACACAATATTATTTTTATGAGTTGCTAAAGTGTTTCCATAAAGCACTCCATGTCGTAGTGGTTCAGTCAGTCGCCTCGTAAAACGGTCGAGACCAGGGTCCAGTATGTAAATAGTTGTTATTTGCACGCAAGACCCCGAATATTCCTCGTTATATGGTTTACATAAGCATGCGTGCATGATGGAATATGAATGCATTTTTTTCTTATAGGCGCGAGTAACATCGGAGAAGTTTTGCTATCTGTTAAAATTCAATCAGGGCCCAGAATTACACTACGCCCACCTTAGTGAGGATGTGAAATTTTATTGTATCGATTCCAGGTCATTCTATTGTTACTTGATTACAGATAAGAGTCTGATTGTGCTCATTTCAGATCATAATTTCGTTTTTATACAATTTTCGCCCCGTTCAAGATTATTTTAGTTCATATGACACGGATAAATCAGTAACAAGGTGTGTGTGGGGGGAGGGGAGAACCCTGAGAAAACGACTTGGCACACCCACAAGCAGAATTTGGTTTGTGTCACCTGTGATTGTAAGACTGATCAACTGGGCAGCAACCTACGACGAAGTGTTCATTGTCGTGGTGATGGTTGTTGCCAAAGCGATATTGCTTTTTTCAATTACTCCATTTTATCACATGTTGTGTTATGTTGCATCAATCTTTGCTGTAAGGACTTTTGTTGTATCGCAGGCATTTACGATGGTGCTTATACTGATAGACAATTCCTGAATATACATATTCATGCACAGTATATCACGTACACATTTTACGTGCTCAATTTACCGGCTTTTAATATGTAAACAAACGAAACGACGTCCGTGAACCTAATATTGTGCTGTGTTTGGCTGTTGAATTTTTGTCCCACGGCCCCTCGGAAAAAAAAAATATCAAGCAGGATCAATTATCAAACCACATTGCTGCTTGACGAGCCGAAAACAGTTAAGTGTTAACGGCATGTGTTCGTCCTTTTAAACCAGGGACCGCGGGTTTGATCCCGGGATCCTTAAGTCTGTCGGATGATACTATAAACTGATGTCTTGTTTCCATATGACCTTTGCTGTTGGATTAACATTAAGCCTCAAATCAACAAACCAATTAAATTTATTATTTATGTAAATTCTGATTGAGTAAGAAGCTTATGCGCATTTATGCTCGCCCGATTCCGGACGCAAAAAATGCCCATATGAGTAAGGTTACGAATGATCAAGGTGTTGTACATGTAGCTCTGTTGTCAGCATGTGTAATACATGTGCACTAAAATGGTGCCGTGTATCTTGACGCTAGCATAACAAAACAAGCAATATACAGTGTTTTTAAAGTTGTAAAAAATGAAAATTTTCAGTTCAACATTTTTATCTTTTTATTTTGCTCAAAACATAGATTGTTGGTACACGCTAAAACTGCCTCGCAGAGGCAGTTCTAACGAGTACTCACAATCTGTGTTTTAGATGCATGGGCATCCTAAGTTGACCTTGCCGTAAAATAGGTCAATATCATCCCCGGGTCATGATTTAGGCCATGTATAAACTTTGTAGATGCTTAATGCCAAGTTTCAAAATCATAGGCCTACTGGTTCTGAAGAACATTTTAAAGGTTTTTGCAGTATATAGCCATGGCGGCCATTTATACAATCTTTCGTTCCCTTTCCATAAAGTGTGGCTTTGATCGGCCATGCGGTTGCAGAGATGTTTGAATATTTTGGTCATATGCATGTATATAGCCCCCGGGCAGGAGCAGACACACCCCTGGGGACTAAATGTTTTCATGGACATAAATCTTCAGTACCTTTGCATGCTCATCGGGAGTTTCCACCCATTTAATTACATTTAACTTATTTTCCCCATTTAAATGCATGGGCGACCTAAGTTGACCTTGCCATAAAATAGGTCAAGGTCATCCCAGCATTATGATGTATACCAACTTTGTAGAACTCTATTGCCTGATGCTTCAAACTTAGTTTCAAAATCATAGGACTTCTGCTTCTGGGAAGAAATTGTTTTAAAGGTTTTTGCTATTTATAGCTATGGCAGCCACCTTAGTCATGTGGCCTGGGTCATTTATGCAAACTTTCGTTCCCCCTTCCTAAGAATGCTCCACAAGCAGTTTAACTTTGGTTTGCCATTTGGTTTCAGAGGAGAATATCATGGAAATTGTTGACGGACGACGTCGGACGGACGACGGGGGCATGGTCATCCTATAAGCTCGCTTTTTGAGCCGAAGGGCTCATGTGAGCTTAAAATAGGTATACCCATGCATACCAAAGTTTTGCTGTATAAAAGTGTGGTTCATGGGGTATTCACGGACACGTTATTCTGATATGGATAACCGACCATGCTCGAGATGACTTGAAATATGTCAAAACGTTGTAAGGCGTAGAATAAAAAAACTGCACATAAAATTAAAGATCAACTTATGTTTCAAATCGTAAATCATGCCATGTATACATGTATAAAGTTTTCTGTGCGTTCACGAAAAACACGTGAAAATGTAGCTTAGCAGAACCAATGTACGTATATACATAAGCCAGTATGTAAAATGTCACATGGCGATAACAAACAGTTGATATTGGTTTTTCCCACCAACAGTTATGGTCATATGAAGCCGGGACCTCGGTTTATCGAACGAGCGACGCCAAGTTATACACACGAGTGTCTAAAATAATCGAATTCTGCATTGGAAGCTGTTAGAATGGAGGCATTTTATTCGCGCCAAGCATTTGTAAATCCGACTCGCATTGAACCAGTAACGCATCATTAATGGCAAACATGATAAGTGATATATATATGATGCGATTTTAGAAAATATTTCGTGTCAAAGGTCAATTCTGGTTCCTTGTTCCATCAGAATTAGACAGTTTAACGGAAAGACAACAATTTTCATTTGTAGGCGTTTCGTTCTCGCGCTCAACCTGCGAAACGAGTCAAAAGTTCTTATTAAAATCATTGGAAAAGGTCCCTCAGGACCTTTTCCACAGTGTTTACTTTGAATATGAAGAAAATTGTACCCATGATCGACTGCTCTCTCTCAATTACGCGTTTTGTCACATAAAGCGCTAAATAAAAAACTAGTGAACCCGTCTATGTTGACTAGACAGTTCACCGCAAACAATTTAATTTATCCATTGTTGACACACCCTGTCAAAAAGCGTTAAATATCTAGCAAGCAGTCTCGGTCGTGGCGACTTCTTATCATAGCGCATCTAAGTTAAGATCGTAGACACCCTGATGAGGGGTACATAAACTATAGGAACTCTAGATGGCTGACTTTTAGTTCATCACATCGGACCCATGGGTCTCTCTCCGGTAGTGTGGCTGCAAGTCAAAATTCAGAACTCTGTCACAAATTGACTGCACTGCAAAATGGTTTTCTACACTGTGACATATCGACATATTTGATTGTAATCGTGTTCTCTTTAGAATTAGCTTTGATTCTGTAACATCAGAAATTTTAGTCAATGCCTTGAGTGACAGATACACACACTGGTCAAGCGTTCATTACATGAAACGATATTTATACGAAACTGAAACGTATGGGAATCGAAATTAATGACAAACCAGAGAATCAACAACACTGAAATCTGGAGCAAAAGGAAGCTCTTATATCAAACTGCTGCTGACCTTTTCATTGGTTTCTTTTTAAGGGGATGCCAATTGTCAAAAACTAATACTTGTATAAATTTTACCTGTATAAAGAAAAATGACAATTTTTCTAAGGAGACTGGGAATTCTTGACACATTCTTGTATGAGTCATTCAAACATCGAATACATATTCTTTTATGCCCCAAACCTCAGCTCTAGAGGGCTCAGCAGCACGCTTATCAGCATTGTTCAAGTCACTTCCTGGTTTGATTCCATTGTCATCCGTCTGGCATGCCGGATAAATTTTACTAAAAGCTTTCACCGTAAACATGATCTCCAATGTCTTGACTACAATCTGTGAAAGTATTTTGAACAAAAAGTCAATATTTTGGGAGAAATCATACTATTTACTGTATCTTCTGTATAAGGTTTTCAGCATATATGATAAAAACCATGTTTTCCCCGAGAAGAAATCATCTCCGAGTGGACAAACTTTCACAGATTGTAGTCTGGCTTTTGGAGATCATGTTTATGGTGGTAGCTTTTAGTAAAACTTATCCAGCATGCCAGACAGATGACAACGGAATCAAACCAGGAAGTAACTTGACCAATGCTGATAAGCGTGCTGCTGAGCCCTCTAGAGCTGAGTTTTTGGGCATAAAATAATCTGTATTCGATGTTTGAATGACTCATACAAGAATGTTTCAAGAATATCCAGTCTCCTTGGAAAAATTGTCATTTTTCTTTATACAGGTAAAATTATACAAGTATTAGATTTTAACAATTGGCATCCCCTTAAAGAAGCCAACTTGTTTTGTACCTGTCTTATATCAACTACGTATTTATTCTCGCCATGTGATTTTAAGAGGCGACTGACTGAGCCACTGCGAGACAAAGTCCTCTACGGAACGTGTTTGCGTGAGTGTGTGTTTGTGAGTTAGAGTGTGTATGCGCGCTTAAAATTCAGAATATTGTTGTCCTGTTTTAGGGTTAAGCAAGGTTCGCACGTTTGATCAGCTGGCTAACCTGCACTCCGATACACTTCGTGACCTCGCTCCTTTTCTGTGTATGGAGAGGTCTAACAGAATACCGATGGAAATATTCCGTCTAGCAACACGTAATGAAAACCAGAGGACCAATGGTCCTGTAAACGCTCCCCGGGGGTCCGGACCCCCCCCCCCCGGAATCTGAAAAGTTTACCTAAAAAAGGTAATTTTGGGATTTTTTGGGGGGTTGGACCCCCCCCCCCCTCGTCTGCGACAATATTTTACCATTTTGGTTGGACCCCCTCTCGTAAAAATGTCTGGATCCCCAAATCAAGGTCATCCAAGGGTCATCATTTTATCAAATTATGATGGGCTGGAGTCATCGATGCTACATACCGATTTTCGTGAAAATCGGCCTGCCGGCTCTGGTGAAGAAGATTTTCGAGTGGTTTTAGCCATATATGGGCGTGGCGGCCATCTTGGTCATGTTACCCAGATTTCACAAACAAACTTTCGTTCCCCCTACCCATAGATGCTCCACATAAAATTTCACTTTGATTGGCCAAGCGGTTTCAGAGGTGAAGATTTTTTTTATATTCAGTTTAACGTCTCTTTCAAGATAATTTCAGCTCATGTGAAACGGGCCAATCAGTAGGTGGGGCGAAAACGGCAGAACCCCGAGAAAAACCACCTGGCACACCCGCAAGCAGAACTTGGCTTGTCTCACATGTGGCCAGTGCGGGGCGCGACCCTACACCAGAGACAGCGGTGAGATGATCGAGTGATTAAGAAACAGCGCTCTCAACCGCTCGACCACGGGGGCCGCCATGAAGATGTTTTAAAAGTGTGTATGAACAACAGACTGGTCAAGGTCAAGAGATTACATACTTACATCTACTCCATTAGTTGTCTGCATCTGCTTTTTTTTCAGGTCTCAGGCTGCAATCGTTTTCGAAAAATCCATATTTTTCACTTTTTCCCATGTAACAGCCTGTTTCCAAAATTGAGCTTGCCGTAAAACAGGTCAAGGTCATCCCAGGGCCATCATTTTATCAAACTATAATGGGCTGGAGTCACTGATGGCGGCCATCTTTGTCATGTGACTCGGATTTCATGATCAAACTTTCGTTCCCCCTACCCATGGATGCTCCACATAAAATTTCAACTTGATTGGCCAAGCGGTTTCAGAGATGAAGATGTATGAAAAGTGTGTATGGAAAACAGACTGGCCAAGGTCAAGAGATGACCTTGGCCTAATTTAATCACATACTTTTATCTACTCTATTAGTTGTCTGCATCTACCTTTTTTCAGGTCTCTGGCTGCAATCGTTTTTAAAAAAATCAATAGTTTTCACTTTTTTACATGTAAAAGCCTATGTTTCCAAAATTGACCTTGCCGTAAAATAGGCCAAGGTCATCCCAGGGTCATCATTTTGCCAAACTTTGATGGGCTGGAATCACTGATGGTAAATACCAAGTTTCGTGGGAATCGGCCCGCCGGTTCTGGAGAAGAAGATTTTTAAGTGTTTTTTACCATATATGGGCGTGGCGGCCATATTGGTCATGTGACATGGATTTCGCGATCAAACTTGAAATGCCGCTACACAAGGAGGCTCCACATAAAATTTCAACTTGATTGGCCAAGTGGTTTCAGAGAAGAAGATTGTGGACGACGACGAAGACGGACGACGGACGACGGATCATGGCCATCCTATAAGCTCTCCTTGTGAGCCTTCGGCTCAGGTGAGCTAAAAAAAGACTAGATGTTTCTTAGTTTTATAATCATTTATTTACTTGAAAATAATATTGTGTTAGTTTGAAGATTAATTATATTTATTTGAAGTCAACCAGACAAACAGCACGCATACTACAAGAGAATAAATGAGGATCATACAGAAAGCCTGTGGCTTGCAAAAATCATCTAAAATTCGTAATTATCGCACTCGATATGGCTGAAATACTGTTGGAGGCCTACAAAACCTCAAATTATTAGTATGGCTATATGCATAATGTAGTTAGGATATCGCCCTTATGACATGCAAATGGGTGTTGTATGGGATCAAAACGAAACATCAACCAAATAAACCCCACCAAGCTTTCGAGTATCTGTTTGAAATACATGTATAAACATGCCAAATGAATTATATTCGCTCACGAGACAGCACGTGAAACTGTAGTTTTTACACCTTATATATATACATATGTCTGTACAGGTACACTATACTATTTGAGTTAGTGCCTTACGTCCGCGGAAAACATTTAAAGTCATTCAGGGTGGCTAACTTATCCTAGCCACATTATTCCTGTACAAGCCTTCAGAATATGAACATGTTTATGTCCCCAAGAAAGAAATATTAACATGAGGATCGCTCGAAGATCAGCTCTTCTACCAAAACAAATACGATCGAGCTGTCGATTTCAACAGGTTAAAAGTTAACAAGAGAGAAACATTAATGTGAGGTGCCGTCTCGCACTTCAATTCCTTTACAATTTAAGCATTTATGCACAAGGGCATTTCCTGATTCTTGCATTCGCCAATAAATATAATCAGCTGATAATACATTTTTTTTTATTTCCTTAGCTTTATTGTCACAGGGGAGACAAATAAAGAAAAGAAAAAAAGCGGTCCGACCAAGACTCGAACCCAGAACCTTTCGTTTTGAATCCTAGCTTGCTACCTACTGAGCTACAGAGATAGACGTCCTACACTATAACATTTATTGCATGTCTTATTTAATTCGTCTCCGTTGGGCTGTTGGTAGTTTTGACTGTGTAATTCTTCATATTGCCCCTCGTCTTAGTCTCACATATGCCCTCACGAGTCGTCCCCCATCACACAGAAAGTCGTAACCGCACGCACCAGCAGCATTTACGTTCAAAAGTGAAAAATGTCTAATACGGAATGCTACTTATTTATTTATTTATTTTAGTCACAACGCATCTAAGGTTGACCAACAGTTCACACATTTCCACCAACAAACACATAAATTTTATCAGCAGAATGTATCTCAATCTCAAAAAAAAAAGAAAGTTAGAAAAAAAAAGAAAAAAAAAGGGGAACTGTCTCTGCATTGTTCGTTCGATTGATGTTCTTCACGTAGCCCCCCCCCCCCCCCACCACACACACACACACACAACCCATCCCCCATACACCTTGTATATGGATTTGGATATAATCCTCAGATTAATTTTTGACACTTTTTTCGCAATTTGAACTTAGTCGTTTTTTTCGGACATTTTGACAATGAAAGTGAATGGACAGGGGTACCTTGTGTGCGCAACTCCTCCTACAGTTTTATTCCGATTCTTTTGAAACTTTACAGATGTCTTGACCTTGCTTTGAAGATGTGCATGTGGTTTGGATATAATCCTCAGATTAATTTTTGATACTTTTTTTGCAATTTGAACTTAGTCGTTTTTCGGGTATTTTGACAATGAAAATGAATGGACAGTGTGTGCCTTATGTGCACAACTCCTCCTATTGTTTTATTCCGATTGTTTTGAAAATGTACATATGTCCTGACCATGCTTTGAAACTGTGCATGTGGTTTGAATATAATACATAGATATATTTTTGGCACTTCTTTTTGCAATTTGATTGTTTTTCGGACATTTACACTAAGAAAGTGCATATGGTTTGGATATACATCATTCTCAGATTATATTTGTGTAACTAAACAATTAAGGCGGGGGACATAAATTCTCTGAATTTGCTTTTTTTTTTTTTTTTTTTTTTTTTTTTTTTTTTTTTTTTTGAGATTGAGAGATACATTCTGCTGATAAAATTTATGTGTTTGTTGGTGGAAATGTGTGAACTGTGGGTCAACCTTAGATGCGTTGTGACTAAAATAAATAAATAAATAAATAAGTAGCATTCCGTATTACCAACCGTTAAAATTACACAAACAAGAGCCCTTGGAACATGTTGATATAAGGAACACATGCAAACTTGCCCTGCCTGACACATTCGTGCTCGCTAGTCCGTGGGCTTTTCAATGTACAATAGTCTTTTGACGTAAGTAGTATCATTTTTTGATCTATTCTCTGACGTAAGGAGCATCATTTTCTATCCAAAAGTCTTATACGTAAGTTGTATCGAGGTAATTGGCTCATATGGGTAAGTTGTATCCTAATCGATCTACCCTGTGTGTGTTCAACACCATATTGTGAACAAACCAGCCTGACTTCATTATTGTTTTCTGTTTGTATGTAACGAAGAATGTTTTTGGTCTATATAGAAACGTTACCCGGGGTGAAAAATGTCAATAGGTGACGAAAGATTGGAGAAATTAGCAAATGCAATCATTTTTCGTGACGATGGTGGAATTTTCCGCCGAGAAAACTATTGTTTCTGTGGCAATGAGATGTTGTTTAGAATACTGTTGATGGCAAACAAACAGAGGTATGTGCACTCTATTTCTCTGCCAACTCTTGACCCAAACTCCCCCGCATAAATGCCTGTAAAATTAAAATAATCGTCAACTCACCTGACTCCATCTTCCGCGTTTAGTTGTATCAGTCTCCGACGTTAGGTAATTGATTGTATCACGGGTACAGAGGGTGAGCAAGATAAATTACAGGCGTTGGGAATCTTAACCTAAAATTTCAATTCATTGGGTTATTTTGTCATTTATGAGCAGTTTGAATTTCGTGCTCAGCTGACTTGAGCATGAAAAAAATATTTATAACCTCGGTACCAGGCACCAAGGTTATAAAACTTTCCTCATGAAATTTCGACTGTCCATAAATGTTGAAATAGTCAAAATAAGTGGAAAATTCAGGTTCAATACTCTACATCTAGTAATTTATCCTGCTCATGAATGAGCAGGATAAATTTTAGTCTCAGCTGAGTTGAGCATGAAAAAAGTTTTATGACCTCGGTCCCAGGTGTCGATTCATATACCTTCTATTTGTGTTACGAATGTAATTACTCCAACATGCAAATTGTTAGCATGAAAGAATACACATCAGAAAACCTCAAACAAATAAGCTGCCATATTATGATTATGCGGTTAGCCAACAACGCTACAAATAAGCTAAAAAAAAAATTCGCCCAAGCAGACCATTATTGAATTTTATTTTATTAAATTTGATGGGAAACTGCTTTATTATATTAGCACAGTATACCCAAACGCGACATCGGTAGCGACAGTCACTCCACGAGATGCACGAGCTGAATCCAAGTCATCAAGTTTCACGTGCTGTTCTACCCGCCAAAGTTAGGACCAGCGGAAGAATTGGCAGTTGTTACCTGGATTCCTACAGAAGCAGTTCGAGTTAACCTCACTGTCTGCCGGGATTTGGGTAAGTGACTCAACCTCTGTGCCTCCGCATTAATGGTAGTGCGGGAAACCAGCTGGACGCGGTAAGTGATATTTAATTATTTAGTAGCGGGTGCGCGGTGCACTCGCCGCTCGGCGATTTTTGGCATAAAATTTGCCATTTATTCAACAGTTTCATTTAAGTAGTGGGTGCGCGGTGTATCCCACGTTTATTTTCTCCATATTTTAGGTTTGATTTGGTATCAAATTTGCCAATAGGACCTAGGACCGTTGCTGTTTTAGGAGCTGCCGCAGAATTCGGTTCTTAATCGTATATGGTGGCGTTTACCAACAATTTCAGTCACGATTGTCGTAGTCGTACGCATAGAAAATGACATCTAGTATTGCTTGAACGATGGATTTGACTAAAGCAGAGTTTACCAATGTTGAATTATTATACATTCTGAAAAGCATTGAAAGGCAAATTGACCACCACATGTCAAATCAACTCGTACTGACTAATAAATTACATTCTATATTTCACAAAAATTTTGAAAAACATCTTGATGAGTTATGTAATAGATGGGATGCTAGAATTTCAGAGTCAATGCCCCGTGGTCAGTCATCGAACACGCCAGCATCTCGAAATCTCCGTGACGAAGAGGAGCAGCCAGTGAGTAAGGGTTTCTGCCTTGAAGACGAGTGCGACAGACAACCAGTGTACGATGACGTCAAACAGACACTCGAGGAGGGTCAGTCCCTACTTTCTTCAAGCCAGTCACTGAACAGCGAATCTGTTACCAGTGAAACTCTTACGCAGGAGTCATCCCTGTTCTCTTGTGAAGCATTTCCAACCAGTATTGCTCAAACCGGGCCGGACGTTTTTGGAGTGTCTGAACGCCATTATGCACCCGTTTCTGATCAGTTTTCGATCAATCAGGGTCCCATCATGCAAAATCCGACGTCAGTAGATTCAAACTTTCCACAGTCTGTCGCATGCTCACCTGACAAAGCCCAGGTAGAAAACGAGAACCCATTCCCGTCCGGTGAATATTCTGAACTAGCTGCTTTGAATGTTTCAGTAGGTCGCGCGTCAGATCGTGATCAAAGCCAATCAGTCTCTATTTCGGGTCTAGCGGGTGGCGGAGATGTGCGCTCAACAACCCAGGATACTTCACCACCTTTTCTCATGTCGAGCCCTCCACTTAGTGACCCTACAAGCGTTCTTCCGCTTTCCATACCCCTACACGGTCCTGATCTGCAGTACAATATTTTCTTTTGCAGTGATTCTGAAGGACTAAAAGTACAAAATCTTACCCCTTTTTCATCATTGGGTAAGAGTGATGTTAGCTCATTTACCCGGGAAGCTTTCCTCGTGACCGGTCCGTTACTGATGCCATCCCGATATGGTGAATATCAACCGCCTAATGCTTCTTTAGGCACCAATCAAGTTTCAGAGGTCATAGTGGCACAAATCCTTGCTTTGTCCTTTCCCAGACACGGTCCTGATGAAAGCATAACTCGTTTCATTAGCACCTCAGTTTTGACATCTGTTCTTCTGTTGCATTTTCCAAAGCATGGGCCTGATAATCTGACGGCATTCGTCATTACGGATTTGTTGTCGTCACAATCTGTCGGGCGTACTTCCGCTATCAGAATGGCAGAAGGCAGAGAAGCATACGGGAGACTGCGTCCCGTCCGCAGACCATAATAGAAACAGCACTGGGCCAAAAAGCAAAATGAAAATAAAAAAAAAAATGACCCAGTCAAACCCCATAAAGATTCTTTTTAAGTTTGTTTCATTCATTTTTCATTATCCCATTTCTCATCAATAAAAAGATAAAATATTTTGAAAATTCATACTCATAGAAGCCATTTTTTGTGTGTATATAAATTCATCATTTCATTTCTACCTCCGCCATTCAGGCTCTTCATAATACTTGTTAACACATTCGGTGGTTCCGTTTCCACATGACTGGAAAATATTGATGAGCGGGACGTTTAGCCAGTCACTATACGAAAGAGAAATCGTGTTCAATTAATGGTGTACCAAAGTTAGATTTACCTCCCCTGTTTTAACAATTCGCTCTCATAGCTATCAGACAGTGCACTACGCAAGCTAGTCTGGTAAAACACTTTTCATCCTGACGATTTTCATTCGTTCATTCGTCATCTACTCATTCAGTCATTCATTCGTTCATTCGTTCTTTCAGTCATTTGTTCGTACGTCATTCGGTCATTCATTCATTTATTTATAAAAAATGCACACTACCCTATGGTTATTTTGTTTTCAAATGTCTTGTGTTGTATTTTGGAATAAAAAAAAGTGGTTAGAAAAAAAGTTTGAATACTTTTTCATTGACAGCGAACATCCTTAATCAGTAACGTCAGTACTGAATTTTTGCTTAGATTTGTCTTCCAAAAATTGTCTTTTGAATGTGAGGACTGAAATTTCACATTTCGAGCTGAATTATATCATTATCAATATTTCCATAATTTAAGGAGATTTCGATAGGGCATTTTTAAAATATTTCTATATTTATAAACATGTAAACAGAAATTTTACGGCGTGCTCCGGGGTAGCAAACCCCACGTGTTTGTCGATGTATTTTAACCAATCAAAAATAAAGATTCGACAAATAATATTTTGCATGAATATAGACAATATACCATTGTTACACTTGTGAAAATACGAAAACAATCGGAAGTCAATTATAAAAGTTATTAAGAAAGTCCTCAAACTTTTTGCTCGCCCCTCGTAGACTCGTGGTCTTTTTGCTCTCCGAAAATCAGAGAACACAAAAACAATCCGGACGAACTTCATTTGATGGCTGGAGAACAAGGAAAAGCGTCGCCAGTTCATACAGTCTAACTTATCAGGTAGATTATTTGCTACAGGTGTTTTATAATAAGTTTCTTTGAACTGCATCTTTGCATACATTTGTAAATCTTATTTTATGTACATGACAATTCATAGAGAATGTTATCATGGGTATGGCTATTCTAGGTGTGTTTACCATATGAAGCTATATTTTATGATTACTGTATATGACTGGTAATACAAAATAGAATAGCTGGTGGATAATACCAAAATACCATTTTATGACAGCCTTTTGGTCTGAAGTAACTTTCCATTTCAGTTTGAACGTCATTACATCGCACCAAGCGAGTATGAAGGCAAAGAAAATGAAATTAATACATTACCAGAAATGAGGGCGTATGATCAAGTAATGGATATTCGTTTCTCATTATCATTCAAAATTTTGAACAACGAACCGAACCTCCGCAAACTTACACAGCGCCACGACCCGAGTTCAAGTTACCATTCCTTCAGACCCCTGCGTCGTTCGGTGTTCAATACAGTTCTTCAGAGCATAGCCCGATAATGGTTTGTATTATGTCTACGACACCAATTGTTGCTTTCCAAGAAAGAGATAAATTAAACAGGAGAAAATTAAAAACATAGAACAATGGGTACTCTACCATTTATTTACAAGTTAGAGCTGGTAGCTAGTCGCTTTTATTTCCGCGTACGTTCTTAACTTGGTACCGGCATGGCTTGCGACACTCATATCAGTATTTGTAGTATTTCATAAAGTGATTCTTTTTTATAACCATTTATGTTTATTTTCTTTATTTTCGGATATAGAATATTTGAAACTTAGATGTCAGTTTTTTTTTCTTTGATTCTTTTAGATAATGTCTTTCCATACTCTTCGTTTCTCTATGTTGTATTCTCTTTATTCAGCCAGAGCGACGTGTGTTACAGGGAAGAAGCCTTTACTTTTCTTTCCAAATCTTCCTTTCTTCTCTCCAAAAGCCATTCCTTTGGAATTTGCTGGCATGATCATTGTGATGAACTTTCCTGTAACGATATCGACAGCTTCCAGTCATATGCAATACCAAAGTAATAATTTAATACGTTCAATGCTCCGCCGTCGACTGAATAACTGCAAGATAGCTTCCATTCGTATACAATACCAAAACAAAAACATGTTTAATGCTTCGTTACAAAGACTGACTAAATGCAAGATGTAAACTTATTGGGAAATAGCTGCTCACTCGGCTTACGATATGTTTTCTAAGTTTAAGTACCTAACTGTCAATTTAGTTTTTCCCACCTCGGTTTTTGGAGTGGGAGTTTCTTTCTGATTGCGCCTTTTCCTGATTTGCCTACTTGTACATTTTTATTAGTCGTATAATCTTGGAGTTCAATGGAAATAGACTTTTATCTTTGTTTTAAATAATCTAGTGATAATATCAGTGAAAATGAAGTTAGAACACCACAATGTTTCGGATATAAAAAAATCAGTATTACAAAAGATTAAATTAACTTGAAAAGTTGCAATATGGATTTTAAATCTTTACCTTGTGTCAGAGAGAGTTCATTGGCTGCCTGTTTCTTGTATGTTGTCGTCACCAGAAATCGTCTTCCTATTCCTTTTGATTGACATGAAGCTAGAAATTTAGAAATTAAAATTACATTTTTATCTATGTTTTAAGCAACAAAAAACATATGAGCCGCCTCATGAGAAAACCAACAATTTGCATATGCGAAAACAAAGACGCAGAAGCTGATCAGTGCCTTTGTTGTCGCTACACGGACAGTACACTTCTTCTTATTCTTAAATCCGAAATTTCAAGTTTCTAGACTGCTTCTGTGACTGTTCAGCCTGGTTTGTGTCGGACCTGTTCAAAAACCACATCGTTGGTTTTTCCATGACGCGACACATATGATAAGGAGGCAATTTTAAACAACGTATTTGTAAGCAACTGATCAGTGTTGATTTTGCTGTATCTATTTGATTTAGAGTCTGACATCTTTGCCATTAATTTTTCGACTGAGTGCCCATTGTATATGGAAGGTTTCACATTTATTCTGAGGTCGAATACAAAAATAAGGATTACTTTACACCAATCAAAATGTACATCTTCACAAAAGTTGCCATATTAAGAAATAAAACTGTAGTAACATGCATTAAACACAGAAAGAAAATGAACTAAGAAATTTTGAAAATAGTGGAGCAAATATCAGGGGC
This sequence comes from Rugalucina vietnamica, assembly GCA_964017185.1. Taxonomy (NCBI): domain Eukaryota; kingdom Metazoa; phylum Mollusca; class Bivalvia; order Lucinida; family Lucinidae; genus Rugalucina; species Rugalucina vietnamica. Next base: position 15,106,551 of record OZ024874.1, read on the forward strand.
TATCTTTCAAGGGGGTGGTCTACGGAGTACCACATTTGTTTCTATATACCAAAATGTTCGTATTGGTCTGAAGTTTAAAAATCCAGCGTTTGCCACCTTGGCAAACCTTGCATAACTCCAGTATTCAAGATGGCATCCAAGATGGCTGCCGTTTCTTAAAATCAACCCCTATACAAAAATGCATCATATTTTTCATGTGTTTGCATTGTAATGGTATTTTAATGCCCCATTTCATGTAAGAATGATGTATTTGTCTATTTCAAGTAAAAAACCTGACAGTTTAGGTAAAACAGTTGTAAAAATCATATTTAAATTCACAAATGCACGTGCCCAAGGTTTTTCACCTCGGAATGTTTGTTTAATGGCTCATTATTTATGATCAGATAGTTATGGCTGCTATTTTACTTCTTTTCTATCAAATATAATATCTGTAAAGATTTTATAGAAACAGAAATTGTTTCTATATATAATATTCATGCTTAAAAACAGGTTTTAGACATCCAGCCCAACACGGAAAAAACAACAAAAAGTACATATTTTCCTATACAAAGTACGCTCTAAAATCTAATTAGTTATTGATTCTATATACCATAGTGTTTGTGTTGATCTTAGTTTGTAGCATAAAAATACAGTGTCTGCCACCTCTGTAAAACACAAGAAAGCTCCCAGTATTCAAGATGGCATCCAAGAAGGCCGTCAAAATTTACAATTCTGAAAAAATGAGACACATATGTCCCTTGACTTTTGTTTAGAGACAAATATGCTTAAATTGAGCTATAAACACTTAGAGTTATCTTATTATTGTTATTTTCATGTGTTTTCCATTGTTAAAACTACATAATGCATATATATTCTAGATATGAATGGAGTAAGGTCTCACTGACAAGGCAAAAAAGAACAAAAAATACATATTTTCCTTTACATTATAGGCTCTTGAATCGTGATTGTTATTGATTCTATATACCAAATATTTTGTCTTGCAAGCTTATGAAGGTTTGAAGTTTTTAAATCCAGCGTTGGCCGCCTCTGCAAACCCAGCATAACTCCGGTTTTCAAAAGGGCATCCAAGAAGGCCGTCAAAATAAAACATTTCGAAAAATAAGCCGCATGTGTCCTTTAACCTTTGTTTACTAACAAAACAGTTAAAAAAATCAAGCTAAAACACTTAGATCTATCTTTTTAAAAATATTTTCATGTATATATTTCTTTTTCAGTGTTACATTATGCATACAAATCTAGAAATGCATGGGGTAAGGGCTGGAGTATGTTTGAAAAGATGCTACTTAAATTCCTTTTAATAATCTGAATCACTGCAATTTTCCTCTGTCAACATGCCTGAAAAGATAGTATGCACAATTGTGTTTATAATAACTACATGCACATTAATTTCCACAGTGTATGGTTGTCGACACATAAAGCTTGTGCAGTATTCATCACTCATTTCTTTACGTTAGCAAACAGTGTCATTCAATAGCTCTGGAGCTGCAACTGATAGTGTTACCAATAATACTAAGCATTTTATTTTATCATTCATTGTCCTATTCAAATCTAAAGTCTGATGGTGATTTCAGTTCTTGGAACATAGTGCAACCCATTCCGCCAAATATGCAGTTGATAGGCACACCTCAGGCAATGAAACCCGAAACTTTTACCTGTCGAGGTAGCTTTTTAACCATCAACAATATTGCCTTCTCTGCGCACAGTGAATTTAAAGACAAACTGTTTTTGTTACGAACTTAGACCACCTATGATCCTCCGAGTGTTCTAAATCTTCACCTAGATGGTGCCGATCTATATTCGTTTCAGGACCCTGCATAATGTGATAACAAAGCTAAATGAAAATAACAATCAGGAAATGGCGCAATCAGAACGATAGAGGTCATTGCATGTTTGGTAAGTTTACATCTACTGCCTTTTCGTTATTGTCAAAGTTATCGGTAACTCCCAGTATAAGCATACCCCCTGATTTCTGACGTAATTTCTGAGGGGACGGTTCCACTGAGGGAGTGTTAGCTTGTGTGCTGATGATAAAATTCGCCTCATTTCAGGGTATGTAATCGTATATCGAAGATAAGCTATTTGTTAAATCAAAGAGTCTACTCCAGATTTGATCATGAACAACAAGACCTACATGTTTTGGGTATGCAATAGAAATTGCTGCTTTGTAATATTACAAGCAACTTAAAGACAGTGCAAGTCTACTGAAACTCAGCCTATATGTCGGAAACATTAGCAAATCTTTCATTGCTTACACTTGAAGCTGACCATTTGTCTGGTACAGTAAAATATCTTGAAAGGCTTGCAATGGTAGCATATTGATCCATTACAATTTCAATGTTTCTAAGAATACCATTTATAAACATACCGATAGTTTTATGATTTATCGTATCTTCTGCTATTATTTACAAGAAGCCTGTGTGTATAATCAGCTGAAATGGTTTGGTTTAATTTTCATAGTTGATCAAACATATTCAGCGCTTCAGCCACACTGATTCGTACCAAATCAATCTCAATACGTAAATGATAATTTGGACCATAACTAAATAAAAAGGCTCTTTTTATAAGTACCTAATTGTCAATTTAGTTTTCCCACCTCGGCTTTCGGAGTGGAAATTTCTTTCTGATTGCTCATTTTCCTGATCATTGGCTACTTGTACCTTCTCTATATTGTTTGTTTTATAACATTCTATGTCACATAACCCAGCTTTCTATTAAGTGGATAACTATGTAAATGATAATTCTTACCATAATTACAACTGGTAACGAAATCTAATGACTTTTTTCAGTTCTCCTTTCTCCACCTTTCATCCTGTTCCTAACAGTAAAATCTGTTTTCAAAGGATGTGTAAACCCTTTGTAGTATAAAATGACCTAAGTAACCTCAGGAAGACAGCAGTATACTAGTACAGAGCTGTGTCACATAAAAAAGACAAAATAGCCAATAACCATTTTCGACTGGACAGTTTATTTCATTTCATACGCTGCAATGCTCCATAATAAATCTAGATGATTATCCGTTGGAAAGCTTTTGGTAATGATGTTTATATAAAGATAAAACATTAAAATATTCATTATGGCATGTTCTTCCTTTTCTCTGGACATGGCCATTTAGTGCACCATAGTACCAAAATAGAAAAGAAAACATCTTTTGATGTAAAGTTTTGACCTCCTGATTTCAAGGACATTTAGTGATCAAAAGAAAAATGTCCCAGCTGTTTCTTTTGAAATTCAAGCGGCTTGTCAAACTTTGACAATGTGACAGTTATGTAATTGTGAATGACCAAAGCAGGAAAAATCATTAGATTATGGAATCAGTTGTAAATAAAAAGGCTCTTTATATGGATTGTTTTTATAACATTTTATGTTATATAACCCAGCTTTCTAACTCCAGGTGTTTAAATTTGTCTATTTATTGGATAACTCTACAACTTGATTTTCGTTCATTATTGAACTTTCATACTCAGTGCCATTGAGCAAACAGCTCTTTTTACTGCACAATATATTGCTCCAGCTGCAACTAAGTCACCATTTGGAAGGTCCATTAGTACATGTATGTATAGCACTTTGAAGTAATTGCCTTTCCCTGTTGCTTCAACAACTCTTATAAATACATCAATGTTACAATCACCAACTGCGCATGCTAACATCGACCAGCTTCCACTTACTTTACTTCCATTTCTAACAGGTCACAAATCTCGCCACAAATAAACAATTATTCTTCCAATAAAAATACTTTGTAAATGATATGGTACTTCTAGGGTTAGTCTAATCATTTCTTATGTTTGACTTTACCTCTATACTGTTTTTGCTTTAATTCTCTGATAAGTGGATTTACAGTTCTTATGGCACCACAGTTTGCATAAATCTTGTACATAAATACTCAAAGCATAATCAGTAAATGAGGAATTAGAACCTACATATGATTATAGTGTCGAAAGAAAACATGGTTTGGTATTATTTTGTTTTATATAGTGCCATATCGTACATCCATGTCTGCACCAAGGTTTTATTAACTGTAAGATTAATACTGCACCAAAGTTATATTAAGAATTGCAGAACCAGAATTTGTGAATAACATTTGTAATAAAATTGCGGAGCTAATGATGTACAAGAAAATAAGTTTTCTTTGTTGATCTTTTTCTTGCCGGTCAAGAAAATTCCACTCATTTCTAGAATAAATACATCTGGACCTTCCTATAACTCGATTCCAGAAACATAGTTTTGGATATAGCACTGATCATAGCTGGACTCCAAATGGTCATTTCATACTACCTTTGGTATACATATGTCTATATACTTTACTCTCGTTATAACAAAAATTGAATATAGCTAACACAAAGATTGGTTTGAACCCCAACAATAGTGTTATAAAAAGGTTATGGTGTCTGAATAACTTTGTTTTAACAAGGAAAACACACATGAAGATAACATTAAGAAAATGTTCTAAGTGTTTTGCAACTTGATTTTAGCTTTTTATTACTTAATGAAAGTCAAGGGACATATCTGGCTCATTTTTCAAAATTCTATATTTTGACGGCCTTCCTGGATGCCATCTTCAATACTGGAGCTATCCCGTGCTTTGCTAAGGTGGCAAACACTGGATTTTATGCTACAAACTAGGACTGAGACAAACACTATGGTATATAGAATCAAAAACAAATACGATTGAAGAGCATATTTTATATAAGAAAATATGTACTTTTTGTTGTTTTTGTCGTGTTGGATTGGATGTCTAAAACCTGTTTTTAAGCATGAATATTATATATAGAAACAATTTCTGTTTCTCTAAAATCTTTACAGATATTATATTTGATAGAAAAGATGTAAAAAGCAGCCATAACTATCTGATCATAAATTATGAGCCATTAAACAAACATTCCTAGGTGAAAAACCTTGGGCACGTGCATTTGTGAATTTAAACATGATTTTTACAACTGTTTTACCTAAATTGTCAGGTTTTTTACTTGAAATATACAAATATATCATTCTTACATGAAATGGGACTGTAAAATACCATTACAATGCAAACACATGAAAAATATGATGCATTTTTTGAGTAGGGGTTAGTTTTAGGAAATGACAGCCATCTTGGACGCCATCTTGAATACTGGAGTTATGCAAGGTTTGCCAAGGTGGCAAACGCTGGATTTCAAAACTACAGACCAAGACGAACATTTTGGTATATAGAAACAAATGTGGTACTCCGTAGACCACCTACTCCTATTTCTAAGCTACTTTTTGAACCATATTTGCTCCACTAAAAATAAAACGGACGTTTTCTCACCTGATAGACTTTTGTCCGCAATGTTCACAACAACATCATTATCATCACTGTCTAGTTCCTCTTCATATTTCTTTCTCTTCCGTTCTTCTTCCAATTCCTTCTTCATTTGTTGGATCAACTCTTCCTTGTTCTTTGTACTCCTATACCTCTGTTATATAAAATGACAAGAAGCTTTGAAGTAACATGCAAAACAAGTTAGTTAAAAGACAATATGCTACTGACTATACTGAATATTCATTCAGTAATTTAATTTTTTTTTTTTTTTTTTTTTTTTTTTTTTTTTTTTTTTTTTTTTTTGTCTTTCATTAAATAGTAAAAAAACACACACTAATAACATTCTTTTGAACGCCCTGCGTACAACCGACTTATCACAGAATTCTGCGTTCGATTATATTTACCTGTGCACCTATAAGAACAACCATTCACCATACTTGACCGATTTTTTTGACTACCAAAATTCTATTCCAATCAAATGTTAAAAATGAAAAATAAAACTGAGGTCCTTTACGAACAGATAATATATTAAAAGAATTTTTAGTCATCATGAAGTAAAATGCATTTTTCTGAATTTCCTATTTTGATGGCCATTTTTGTAATATTCTAAAGGGTTTTAAATCGGAGCTCTTACATTTCACTGACCAAACATCATGACTTACCTCAGGTTTCTTTATTTCAATATTTTCTCTCGGCAACCTGCATCTAATGATATCTTCAACTTTAATTCCTTTCAACTCAACTTCCCTGTTAAAGAAATAGAAAACAATATAAAGCATTTATTTTATACTTTACAGTGAAATCCAATGTATATCAAAACATGATAAAATTGATATTTTCATCGATATGAAATTTCACTGATATAAAATCTCACTGATATCAAAAGTCACTAGTGACTGATATCAGCCTATATTATCACTGTAGAAGATGAACTACTTTTAGTATGAAAGAGAATTTGCTTTTTTTCGGTGAATACCAAATGTATATGTATTTCATCTCGTTTTGCGGCGTCCCATCTGGGGCTATTCTGTTTGCTTAGAGAATTTTCATCGAAAAATGAGATAAAAATAAAAATCACTCCTAACACCCCTAAAACTAATAACGTACTCACCCAAATGATAATGATGGGAGAATATGGGTTAATGATAACTTACTCCAAGTTTTCAGGTCTTGTTTTAGCTTCCCTAGCATACAGTCCAAGTCTTTCAAGAATGAAGTCTGCCCTTTTAGTATCAACTGTTATTCTCTCAGTAACATATTTCTTTGATTCCTTAAAAAAGACAACACTCCGTAAAATAACCATTACATACATGTATATATTGTAAACTCCATGTGTACACCTTAATTAAATCATAAATGACTAAACACAACTTAGCATTCCCTGACATTCTTTGCAACTGAACATATGTTTAGACATTTGAGCCACCTCATGAGAAAACTAACAATCTGCATATGCGAAAACAAAGACGGTAACCGCGAAGCTGATCAGCGCCTTTGTTTTTGCTACAAGGATAGTACTATTTCTCCTCTACTTAAATTTCGAACTTCTAGCCTGCTTCTGTGACTGTGCAGCCTGATTTTGTCAGACCTGTTCGGAAACCCACGAGGTGGCTCATTTGTTTGCCTTTTATTCCTTGTACATTACGTTCTGCAGTGGGATCGAGATCGTTATCCCTTTCAATAGAAAAGAATGATATCTATAATGTCGTGCCATGAAGTGTAACATTGTGGTGATGACGTTTGGCCCTTTTCTCATTATGTGCATTGTGTTAATTTGATTTATCTTATTAGTTTAGAATGAAAATTAAATATCAAAACTTACTTCTTTCACCGTCTTTCCAGATGACTTGAGTTTTGTAAACTCTTCCTTGTATTTCATCAAATAATCATTAGCTTTCTGTTTCAGACTTTCAGATCTGTCAGTAAATTTCTTGATTTCTGCTTCTTTATCTGTGATCTCTTTCTTAATCTCGGCTTTCTCCATTTCAAAGGACTTCTTGTGGTATTTCTAAGAGGAAATATAATAAATTTGATATTTTCGCTACACAAGCAATAAATAAATATGCGTTGGATAGACATCTTCGTATTGGAATGGTTGATGTGACAGTTTACTTAAATTGCAACTACCGTATTCGTTTTAAGGTCTGAATCCTAGTGCCTGAAAATGGTTTTTCGCAGATATCTTGCAACTGTTTTTAAAAAGATGAATAATTGAGCATTTAGTTTGTCGCAAAATGTGCAGCAAAAAATGAAAATCGGTTGGCAAATAAGAAATTTCTGGTCAAAAACGTTTTTGAATAGGGATTTTCTGTACAAAATCTCATGAAAGGGTGGTAAATATTTTCCCGCAAAATTTTGAATTTCTTGGTATTTTATTATGGTTGCTCAAAATCGTTATAAAATATCACAAATAACTCTTTTCATGGTCAAGTAAAATTTTACGAAAACTACCAATTTTCAAGATCATGGATTATTTCCCTTGCCAACCTAAAATCACTATTCAAAATCCATTTTGGCCATTAAAACTTTATCTGCTGACTGGCTTCCAAAATTTTTACAGTGCCTATTAGGACAAACTAAAATCAAGATTTTGACATGAAATTAACTTTCCTTTCGTCCTCAACACAAAAAAAAATTCTGCGAAAACCCATTATCATAAGCAAGTTTAGTTTTAACTTTAATTGGTACACAGTGCATTTTACTTTTCAAAATAATAGAAGTTTAGGAAACAAAATAACCGTCTAATTAGCACATGCACCGAATGAAAAGAAGACAAGATAATACTGAAATAATCATGTCAAAACACATATCAATGGTGATGTCATTTAAGTGTCCAAAATCGTTTTGACCATTGAAGCTACTAATGCGGAATTAATGTGTAGAAATGTTGCAAAAATATCATATAGATCTAGTTGTCGAGCAGTGCGTGACGTTGCGCGTGTTTTTAGGAAACGACCAGGGCCTGTGCTTATTGGAACATGTGCGCTAATGAGAATGAATATGGTAATTAATTTAATGATGATAGTTCCAGAGTTAATTGTTTTACATAATTCCCACAACAATGTTTACTATCACTAATAAAACGCTTTAAAATAAAAGTTTGAATGACTTGTTGTCTACCTCTTTCATTTGCTCTGTTTTTGCTCTTTGTGCATCAAACATTTTCTTGGCATCTTTTAAGTTCTGTTTACAGTTGTGAAGTTTTAGTTTTTCTTTCTCGTCGTCTTCATAGCTGCAAAGTAGAGCAATATAAATTATTTCTTGAAAACGAGGAACAAAAGTTAATTTTATTTAAGGTCATGGGGCCATGGTGTCCACCAAGTTCGCTTGTAAAATAATCTAACATTTTTTTTATTATTATTTTCTATAGAACCAGTAAAATGTACTTAGTTATTGATTTGAGGTTTATAGTCCCATCAACAGCTAGGGTCAGAATCAGCATCCTGATTTGAGGGCTGCGATGGACCAATGGGACTTCAAATTGATGACATGGTCTTAGAAATGCCAAATCCGGTCGCCAATGCGCTTTAAAAACGCTTTCAAAATACCACTTTTAACAAAAATCTTGAGAACTCAAAGCCAAAACTGCTTAGGCGGGCCCAAACTATGTCAAAGCGATCTCTTTATATTGAGATCGGTGGGTAAAGACTATAATTGGGCCGCGACGTGACAAAACCGGAATTCGGGGTTTCCGGCCAGGTTTGACACAAAGCAATCTGTACAGTCACAGAAAAGGGCTAGAAGCTTGAAATTTCGGATTTAAGAAGAAGAGGAATTGTACTATCCGAGTAGCGAAAACAAAGGCGCTGACCAGCTTCGCGGTTACCGCGAAGCTGGTCTGCGCCTTTGTTTTCGCAAATGCAGATTGTTGGTTTTCTCATGCGAAGGCTCATATACTTACACGCTCAACGATGTTGCCATATCGCCAAATAGCTCAGCATCTTTAAGAGCATTTTCCGAGGTTTTCTTGTCCCAGTCTCTGTATGTTTGGTACTCTCTCTCCAACTTGGCATGGGCTGAATAAAAAAACAACAGAAGGACATCTAGTAACACATATACATATATTTCTACAGGGGAAACTTAATAGAACATAATGGGGTAAAGCAGCGATATGATAGCGCCTGTCAAATGGAGAAGGGTCTACTTGCAACATCGTTGCTGAGTACGTCCGTACCCAGTACGTTTTTATATCTCTGCCCAGTACGTTATAAGAGTTATCGTTATTTCTTAAAAAAGCTATTTTAAGCTAAATATAAATAGACTTATATATGTTTTTAACATATTATGACAATTAGTCCTTTTTGTGGTCTAATTCATAATAAGAGTAATTCATAATAAGAATATTTTTATAGCTTAATTTTATTTGATGACGTTCATGTGTAACATTCACAGTCTAAATATAATATTAAATCTACATGTAGTCTTCGACTTTAAACCCACCTGAATATAATAAAATTTGAAATTGAAGGGTATATAAATTACGTGTTGAAATTTTCAAAAGCGACTTTACATTAGTCCGGCAGATTAATTTATACATATATAACAGTCAGATAGTTTTTGTTTATTTACGTCCCAGTAAACGATGTTTCAGTCATTGTCCTGGCGAGCGAAAGCTAATCTAGTTGTTAGATTTGGGCATGAAAGGGCACGTACATGCGACCCATTTCCTACCGAATTTCTTTCTGATTGCATCATTTTTTTATAACCTCTCTATTATCATGATTCCAGAAACATGATCCCTGAACAACAATTTAATTAAAATGCCTTTACGAATGCAAAACTAACACTTATGATGGATATAAGTGTTGTTGTGATCATAAAAGTTCAATCGACGTTTTGGATTCCCCCCCCCCCCCCACACACACACACTTTTTTGAATCAGTTTTACGTCCCTTTCAATATTATTTCAGCTCATATGAGAACGGCCAATCAGAAGGTGGGGCGAAAACGGGAGAACCCCTAGAAAACCCACCTGGCACACCCGCAAGCAGAACTTGGTTTGTCTCACATGTGGCCAGAGCGGAGCTCGAACCCACACCAGGGCGGGCCCCGTGGCCGAGCGGTTAAGAGCACTGTTTCTTAATCATTCGATCACCTCACCGCTGTAAATGGTGTGGGTTCGAGTCCCGATCTGGCCACATGTGAGACAAGCCAAGTTCTGCTTGCGGGTGTGCCAGGGACGTGAAAGGGACGTAAAACTGAATTAAAAAAAAAAAAAAAAAAAAAAAAAAAAAAAAAAAAAAAAAAAAAACAGAGACAGAGATGACATGATCGAGTCATTAAGAAACAGCGCTCTTAATCGCTCGGCCACTGGAGCCGTCATTGTATGTATCGAGTCAACAATTATTAGCTTTCTGAGCCGAAGGCTCACAAAGTGAGATGGTCATGCTCCGGCGTCCGTCCGTCCACATTTTCAAAGATCTTCTCCTCTCAAACCGCTTAGCCAATCAAAGCCAAACTTCATGTGAAGCATCCCTAGGAAGGGGGAACCAATGTTTATATAAATTGTCCAGGTCACATGACCAAGATGGCCGCCATGGCTATAAATCGCAAAAACCTTAAAAATATTCTTCTCCAGAACCAGAAGGCCTATGATTTTGAAACCTGGCATGAAGCATCAGGGAGAGGAGCTCTACAAAGTTTATATAAATCATGGCCTTGGGATGACCTTGACCTATTTTACAGCAAGGTCAACATAGGTCGCCCATGTATTTGAATGGGGAAAATTGACAAAATGTCATTTGAAGGGAAAAACTTGAAGGGAAAGGGTAAATGGACTGAACATTTATGATTCTGAAAAAATGCACCCCAGGGGCTGGTCTACCCCCACTCCGGGGCAATATACATGTATATTACCATAATATTCAAAGATCTTCTTCTCTGAAACTACTTGGTCAATCAAAGCCAAACTTCATGTGGAGCATCCTAAGGAAGTTGGAACAAAAGTTTATATAAATGGTCCAGATCACATGACCAAGATGGCCGCCATGGCTATAAATAGAAAAAAATATCTTTCTCCAGAACAATAAGGTCTATGATTTTGAAACCTGGCATGAAGCACAGGGAAAGGAGCTCTACATAGTTTATATAAATCATGACCCAGGAATGACCTTGACATATTTTACGGCAAGGTCAACATAGGTGGCCCATGCATTTGAAGGGGAAACTTGTCAAAAAGTCATTTGAAGAGAAAAACATTAAGGAAATGGGCAAATGGACTGAAGATATATGATTCTTAAAAATGGACCCAATGGGCCGGTCTGCCCCCACCCTGGGGCAATATAAATGAATATCACCATAATATTCAAAGATCTTCTTCTCTGAAACCGCTTGGCCAATCAAAGCCCGGCAAATTTGATATAAAGCACATGTAGGAAGGAGAAACCAATGTGTACATAAATAATCCAGGTCACATGACCAAGATGGCCGCCATGTCCATATATGGTAAAAATCATTCTAAAATCTTTTTCTATGGAACGGGTGGACCAATTTCAACAAAACTAGGCATGTAGCATTGTAGACTAGAGTAGTATATGCGTGCATAAAATTATGACCCTGTGATGACCTTGACCTATTTTACGACAAGGTCAATATAGTTCGTCCATGACCATACTAGTCAAACAGGTTTATTGGTATATATCCCTGATCTCAGGTGAGCGTTTACAGGTCCATTGGTCCTCTAGTACAGGTTTTCAGCTATGTCTGGACAAAGCTAGCGCTTTTTGAGTTTTAACCATTACTGTTGTGAGTTAATGTTGTCTTGCTCAAGGACACGGCCCGGAAACCCCTAGTGGGAATCAAACCCAATACCTCTCGATTCGGAGGCCGGTGCTCTACCACAAGGCTATCGTGCTCCATAAAATTCTTATAAACAGCCAAGAAACATGCATGTTTATGAAAGTTTTTTTTACGATATATTCGTTTATCGAGATACATTAGAAAAAAAGAAAGATTATTTCTCAATCCAGGTATCACAAGCGCGGAAATGTTTCCAAACGCGGATGTGAACCAGTACATCGCGGAAATACACAAGGTACGAAAACATGCGGCTATAGCATTTAGTTGCTGGTTCAGATAAATAAATGTTTAAATATTATAAAACACGTATTATATTACAAGTTTCAACAATAAAACGCTTTGCAATTTAATATGCATGGTTGCCATAGCAACAAACCGAACACCACTGGAGGAAAAATCTAAGATTTCCTTGTTTTAGGGGTTTTCAGATACCTTTATGTCAGAAGCTCTGCGTATCTCGGACGGTCTTACGCATAAGGAATAAGTTCTACATGCGGTAAATACGCTTTGAACGCGTTCGACGTCTTTGTATGGTCCTCGCCCATTTGTGGCCTAAATAATTAGAAGGGCTGCTTGTGCCTCCAGGCAAAGCTTCTACGCTACCGACTGACCGTCTGATCATGTCTGAGACAGCCCAAGGAAAGTGGTCAAAGTCAATCATCCATACAAAGTTTATATGGGTCATTATCAAAAAATGGAGCAATCCAGAAAACTGTAAGGCAAAACGAAAAAAAAAATCGTTGTCCAGTTTTTCTTTTTTAATGAGATAGTTTTATTAACAATAGCATTTAGAATATAGAAATAAAATATGCCGAGTGTAACTGAACAAATTGTGCACCAGCATTAATCAATTGTATGGTACCCTTGAAAAAATATCAGTGCTGTCACGAACAAATTTTCTTGCGTACAACGCTTATTTGATAAGACTTTCCAAATCTGTAAGTGGGGGTATATATAACTTGTCACAAACCTTAAATACTTTCAATGAATTAACGAGGGAGAGAGCTTCAGTGATAATGCACATACTGTGATTTGTTCTGTTTCTGAAGCGCTTTTTTCTGTAGACATAATCTTGAAGGATTAAACCAAAATTAAGTTCTTCAAAACGTTTACTATTTTAGTATAGTATCATTACATACCAAAAGCAACTACTTTTATATGATGCGTTTTGAGTATTTTAAATAATTATGACAGTGACAGCACTGATATCGTGACAGCACTGATGCTGTCGTGACAGCACTGTTAATTATCCGATCTCGCCTTTTTTTATTCCAATGTGTGCGGAGTTGATTAACTGATTAATTTCTGACAATTGACCGATGAGCTTTGGGACAGTGACTGCCTTACGGTCGCAACCAACGAAGCCTCGGCTAATGCTCGAACCAGGGACACCTTTGGGTAGATAACACAACACGTTCGGTACACGCAAACCAAACGCGGTGTAACACGACAAGCGCAATTAGCGCTATTCAGCTTAACACTTTAAGCAGCTGCAGCATGAGAAAATGTTTTTTGGGGCTTTCGACCAGGTCTGAAACAACCAGGATTGTTCACGACAAAAGAGTGCAATTAATTTGGGACCCTATCACGGGTTTTCTGTGTAGAAGGGCCATTAATAATAACAATAATAATCTCTATATTTATAGAGAATAACGTATTTAGCACAACGGCCAGTCTTCCATACGGTGTTCTAGTGAATACAGACATTGATTATTTTCGGACCTCTTTTGTTATTATTCGGACATTTTCATATTAGACATGCGATGTTAGTGATGCTATATTTTGTTTTGGGAGAAGAGAAGCCAGTGCTTGCCTAATAATGCTGAGCGCCAAGCAAGGTAGCCACTGGTACCATTTTTAAAGTCTTTGGCATGACCCGGCCTGGGATAGAACCCACGACCTCCCGCTCCCGAAGCGGACGCTCTTACCATTACGCTATCGGAATCGGCAATTCGTTATCAAGGAGCTTGGGAGAACTGGAAAACATTTGAAGGGAGTTGGGGATTACTAGAAGAGAACATTTTTAGTTTTAGGAAGCTGGGAGCAAGTAAAAAAAATAGGGAGCTGGGGTCATTTTTCTTTTAGTGAGCTTGGAGCTAATACCCCCTTGGAAGGTTACACTGCAGCTGAGCTGCACTTTTGCAAAATCATGTCTTCTCATGACGCGTCTACCACTTTTTTATCTTCGTAGTAACCAGCCTCATTGGGTATACCCTGGTCGACGAAGAATTTTGAATTTGCAGTTTTGTATCACCCCCCCCCCCCCCACACACACACACCTCAAATGGTTTGACCTCTTCTGACTGCTACTGGTGTTAGTAGCTGAGACCCTCTCGTGAAAGGCGACCTAACTCTTTTCAGTGTAGGAAATTGCCTGAATCCACACCTGCTGACAGAAGTCAACTCAGTGCTGTGACACATCAGTACTGTCACAACCGTGACAGCACTGACCGTGATAGTACTGAGTTTCACACATAAATTTAATTATTATGACTAACAGCAGAATGCAGGCTGAAAACTTTGCATATCTATTCAAACCGGCCCTAAGCTGAAATTCAGCCATGGCCTTAAAATGTACGTGATATTTGCAAGAAGCGGCAAAATGCGCGTGATAGTACTGATGGCTAAAAAATTCCCACACCGATTTTGACATGTCTTTATGGAATATGAACGGAGTAATTTTCTCAAAAAGTTGTTTACCATGACTTCATCAGCTTGCTGTCGTCTACAAAAATGCGATTGTTTTGATCTGAGAAAATGATTCATAACTCTGGTCAAAATAGATGTTTTAAAACTGTGACAGCACTGATATGTTTTCCAGGGACAGCACTATAATGTGCCGCCGCTCTTAAATTGCACTTAATATACCATATGATTTTTGAATTTGACTTCAATAACATTATATGCAATAGAGGGTTACAGAAAATGTAATTTCTGTCAAGCTTCTTTTGCAATGGAAACAAATAAAACTACTTACCCAGACCCGGGGACACGATAAAAATCTTGCATTTTTTCTTTTAAATAACATACTCGTAAACGTGAAATCCCTGTGGTTCTTGTAAAGCACGGCTGATAATAATATTATAGAAGGACGAAGCAAACCTCGGACATCGCGCTTGCGAGAAAATCATCAGGGACAAGGATTGCTCCATTTTTTTTGATAATGACCCATGTATACAATGCGTGTCTGCAGCGTAGAAGCGAAAATGGGCTATTTTGAAAATTGTACGGCATCATACCAAATATGTGATACCGGAACGTTCCAAGTAGAGATCTACAGCGCCATACTCTACCACAACGTTCCAAGTTGAGCCCTAGAGCGCTGTATTCTACCGTAACCTCCCTAATAAAGAGCTACAGTGCCATGCGCTACCGCAACGTCCCCAGTAGCATTCTACAATACCATACTCAACCGCAACCTCTCCAGTAGGGATATACAGTATCGTACTCTACCACAACGTACACATTAGGATTTACAGCACCATTGTTTACCGCAACGTCCCCAGTATCGATCTACAGTATCATATTCTACTGCAACGTCCCCAGTAACGATCTACGGTTAGATACTCTACCATAACGTACTCAGTAGAGATATATAGCGCCACAGTTTACCACAAGGTCCCCAGTAGGAATCTACAGTGCCATACTCTACTGCAACGTCCTCAGTAGAGATATACAGCCATATATTTTACCGCAACGCTATACTCTACCACAACGTACCCTTTGGGGATTTACCGCAACGTCCATAGTAGGTATCTACAGCGTCATAGTCTACCGCTGCGTTCCAAGTAGGGTTCTACAGTGTCATATTCTACCGCAACCTCCCCTACAGCTCCATACTCTGTCACAACGTACCCAGTAGAGATATACAGCGCCTTAGTTTACGAAAACGTCCCAAGTAGGTATCTTCAGAGCCATACCCTACCATAACGTCTACAGTATGGATCTTCAGCGTCCCCAGTAAAGATATACAGCACCAAACTGTTATGCAACGTCTTCAGTATGGAAATACAGTGCAATAATCTACAACAACGTACCTGTAGGCATCTATAGTGCAATACTCTACTACAACATCTCCAGTTCGCAACTACCGTGCCATAGTCTACCGCAACGTATCCAATTTGGTATCTGCAGTGTCATATTCTGCCTAAAAGTACCGAGTAGAGATATACAGAGCAATATTTTACCACAAGGTCCCAATTAAGGATTTACAGTTTTTATCTATACCGCAACGTTCCCAGTAGAGACCAATAGCGCCATACTCTATCACGCAGTCTCTAGTTGAGATCTATAGCCAAATACTCTACAGAAACGTCCCCAGTAGATATCTACTTTCAACCGCAACATCTGCTGTTTGGATCTTCAGCCACATACTCTATAACGTCCCATTATGGATCAACAGTGCCCTACTATACCGCAAATTTCCCAGTAGGGATCTACATGTCCATAGTCTACCGTCACGTCCCCAGTAGGGATCTACTGTGCAATTCTCTACCGCAACGTCCCAGGTTGTGATATACAGCGCTATTTTCTACCACAACGAAACCAGTAGGGATCTTCAGCGCAATGCTGTACCATATTGTTCCAAGTACAGACATATAGCGCCACACTCATCTGCAACGTACCCAGTAGAGATCTACAGCACCATACTCTACTGCGACGTTTCCAATAGGTATCTACAACGACATACTCACTGTCGAGGCTTGAATAGCCGAAACTGCGGTATGGCCCATCACCTTTCTGGAAAATATGCTCACTGCTCTTAAAGGATTTCATTTTTATTTTTATTTGCTATTACTGCAGCTGGTGTTGTGCCGTGTGGCGGTCCTAAAAAGTCTCCCCGTACATCATCCGTAGTGCAGATTATATTTTCCTTTTGGTCCTTTGAGATCAGAGAGGATATTTTGAGAAATCAGAAAATTATCATCGGTTTAGATTCATATTCTAACCAACGTTCAATATATTTTGCCACAATTTGATTATACTAGTCTTTGTATCGACTAGCCTGCTGAAAAATTACTGTAACTCTCTTTGGCTCCATGTTGCCAAATCTAAAGGGTCACTGACGAGGCTTGAATAGCCGAAACCGTGGTATGGCCCATCACCTTTCTGGAAAATATGCTCAGGGCTCTTAAAGGCGTGTAGGCCCGGTATTCCGAGGGCCCTGTAGTCCGAGGGTCCGTTAGTCCGAGGGTCCGTTAGCCCGAGGGCCCGATAGTCCGAGGGCCCGATGGTCCGAGGGCCCGATGGTCCGAGGGCCCGATAGTCCGAGGATCAGAAGATTACACTGTACAACACGTAATTTGCTGTATCACTCTGACAACCACTGATCACGGAGCTTCAATTGAAGGCCACTACCAATGCGTTCCTCTTAGGAGGTTAAAGGAAAATAATTAATTCATTTGAATGTGATCGCCATGCATGGGGTACTTCAATTTCCTCCTCTTTTCAAAACAACCAACTCTATAGGAAGAACTCTGAAAGCCCCTATTTATACAGAAATTTCGTTGTTTGCTTTTTCCAGCGCTGCTTTTAGGAAACGCTGTTTCGCGCTCAGGTGTTGTGCATCTCACCTGCTCGATTGGTACCCGATTACTGTAAACTTAAAAGTGTCAAGATATTGTATGATATTATCAGTTTATTCTCACCGAACCATGTAAGGGATGGGTTTGCAATGGCCTACCCGATCCCAAAATAGCTATAGTAATTTACAAATTGTACCAGTTTACCGATAATGGAACAAGTCCGTTCCCCGATAATGTTGAAGACAGTTCCCCTACAATATTTTTCTCTTTCAAATAAACATGCCTATCGTTCTCTTCGTTCGTGTAACAGCAACGTTTGCACTTATTCCAGAGTGGATACCAGAAAGAATACCACAGAATTTCAATGAAACTTCGTCGAAAAAAGATGAATGAATTCAGAACCATACAGAATTGTTTTAAACTTTTTAGTTTAGAGAGATATTGACTTAAAAATGTAAAATATTTTCTATACGTGTAGTCTGATTCCCAAACAGAGACTGAAAATGTTTATGGTGCTCAATTGGGTCACAAGTGGCATAAGCCAAGATCTGCTTTCGGGCGTGCCAGGTGGTTTTCCTCGGGGTTCTCCCGCTTTCACCCACCTACTGATTTGCATCGTCTCGATGAGTGAAATAATCTTGACAGGGGCGTTAAACTGAACTAAAAAGTGTGCGTGCGTGCGTGCGTGCGTGCGTGCGTATGTGTGCGTGTGTGTGTGTGTGTGTGTGTGTGTGTGTGTGTGTGTGTGTGTGTGTGTGTGTGTGTGTGTGTGTATGTATGTATGTATGTATCATTGTGTAAGAGTGTATCTGTATTCGTGTATAGGTATGTATGTGTATGTATGAAAGCACGTGCGTGTGTGCGTGCGCGCGACGTGTGTGTGTGTGTGTGTGTGTGTGTGTGTGTGTGTGTGTGTGTGTGTGTGTGTGTGTGTGTGTGTGAAAACCTTGGATAATGTTGCAGATCCTGATAGTCCGAGGGTCCGATAGTCCGAGGCCCAATAGTCCGAGGGTCCGATAGTCCGAGGGCCCAATAGTCCGAGGGCCCGCTAGTCCGAGAATCAGAATATTGGTATTGGATTTATTCCATAAATCCTCGGACCATCGGGCCCTCGGACCATCGGGCCCTCGGACTATCGGGCCCTCGGACCATCGGGCCCTCGGACCATCGGACCCTCGGACCAACGGGCCCTCGGACTATAGGGCCCTCGGACTATAGGGCCCTCGGAATACCGGGCCACAACCTCTTAAAGGATCTCAGTTTTATTTTTATTATCTACTGCAACGTCCCCAGTAGAAATCTACAGACATAAACACTACCGCAACGCCCCAACTAGGTATCTACAGTGCCATTCTGTAGCGCAACGTCCCCAGTAGATATCAACAGCGCCATACTCTAGTGCAACGTCTTCAGTAAGAATGTACAGTGCCGAACTCTACCACAACGTACCCAGTAGGGATATACCGCACAATTCTCTACCGCAATGTCCCCCATAGTGATAAACAGTGCCATATTCTAGCACAACGTCCCCTTGTGGATATTCAATGCCAAAGTCTATCGCAAACTCCCTGTTATGAATATACAGCGCCATACTCTACTGCTACGTCTACAGCATCTATAACGCCTTTCTCTACCGCAACCTCCCCAGTAGGGATCTACAGTGCCATACTCTACCACATCGACCCCAGTTAATATCTACAGAGCCATACTCTACCACAACGTACCCAGTAGAGATCAACAGCGCCATACTGTACCACAACGTCTCCAGTAGGTATCTACAGCACCATACTCTATCGCAATGTCCCCAATAGGGATCTACAATGCCGTATTCCACCACAACGTCCCCAGTAGGGATGTACATGCAGTGCCAAATTCTACAAAACGTTCCCACCTCGGTTTTTGGAGTGGGAATCTTTTTCTGATTGCGCCTTTTCCTGATTCCCACCTCGGTTTTTGGAGTGGGAATCTTTTTCTGATTGCGCCTTTTCCTGATCTTTGCCTACTTGTACCTTCTGTTAGGGATCTACAGAGCCATACCCTACAGCAACGACCAAGTATGGTTCTACAGTGTCATACTGTACCATAACGTAGACAGTAGACAGTAGCAAAACTAATCGATTGATTATTCGATTACTTTTGCAAATCAATTGTAATTGTAATCGAATAAAGCCAGGAAAAAATACTTTTAATCGTAATCGTTAATCGTTGAAAGTAATTGTAATCGTTAGTGATTAACTTTGAAAGTAATCGATAACAGATCTGCCAGGCTCTACCGCAATGGTCCAATAGGGATCTACAGTGCCATATTCTAATACAACATCCCCAATATGGATCTACAGTGCCAAAATCTACCCAACGCCCCTAACCACATACTAAGCAGCTATGTCCCCAGTAGTGAAGCCTGGGTTCCAGTCTGATCCTTTTTTTTTCTTCTTTTTTTTTTAATTGTTCATTTTTTCAGCCTAGCCTGGGTTCCAGTCTGATCTTTTTTTTCTTTTTTTTTTAATTTTTCATTTTTTCAGCCTTGGCAACTTTGATTGCATTACTATACTGCAACGACTACCCTACCCTACCGCAACGTCCCCAGTAGGGATCAACAGTGCCATACTCTACCGCAAAGACCCCAGTACGAATCTACAGCGCCATACTCTACATCAAGTAGAAACAAACAGCGCCATACTCTAGCGCAACGTCCCAAGAAGGAATCTACAGTGCCATACTCTACCGCAACGTCCTCAGTAGAGATAATCTGTCACATATTCTACCGCAACGTCCCCAGTAGATATCTACAGCACCAAACTCTATCGCAACGTCCCCAGTAGCCTAGCGATCTCTGTAGCGTCATACTCTACTCACCCGTCCCCAGTAGAGATAAACAGCCACATATTCTACCGCAACGTCCCCAGTAGATATCTACAGCGCCTTACTGTATCCCAACGTCCGCAGAAGCGATCTCTACAGCGCCATATTCTACCATAACGTCCCCAGTAGGAATCTACAGCTACATGCTGAACCGGAACGTCCCCAGTAGTGATCTACAGTACCATACTCTATCGCAACGTCTCCAGTAAGGAACTACAGTGCCATACTCTACCACAACGTACCCAGTAAGGATATAGAGCTGAACAGCGCGATAATGTATCACAACGGATTCAGTAGGGATATACAGCCACATACTCTACCGTAACGTATCCAGTAATGATCTAGCGTGACATACTCTTCCACAAGATCCCCAGTAGTGATCTTCAGCGCCATACTCTACCGCAACGTCCGCAGTTTGGATCAACAGTGCCATACTATATTGCAATGTCCCCGATAGGGATCTACACAGCCATAATCCACCACAACGTCCCCAGTAGGGATATACGACACTATTCTCTACAACAATCTACCAAGTGATATAAACAGCTCAATTATTTCCACAAGGTCCGTAGTGGATTTTCAGTGACATACTCTTCCATATTGTTTCCAAATTAAACCTTTAATCTGCAACAATGTACCCAGTGGAGGTCTACAGCGCCATAATCTGCTACAAAGTCACCAGTAGGGATATAAAGCGCCATACTCTATCCCAACCTACCAAGTAGAGATCAACATCGCCATAATCTACCGCAAGGTCCCCAGTATGTATCTTTATTCCATACTCTACCACAACGTACCAAGTTGGGATCTACAGCGACATACTCTGCCGCAACGTCCCCAGTAGGATTATAAAGTGCCACAACTTCCCCAATACGTATCTTCAGTGTCATGCTCTACCACAACGTCCCAAATAGGGATCTTCAGTGTTATATTCTACCTTAACGCCCCAAAGGAATCTACGGTGCCATACTCTACCGCAACGTTTCCAAAACCTCAATTCTAAGTTAAATTCGTTTTGCGCAAGAAATCATGGCTGCCTTTTTGAATGACATCTTGAATACGATAATCACTGCATCTTGATAAGGCAATCTAGCTTGAGTAATGGTTCTGAAAGTTAAAGTGCTTATTGTGTGAATAAAAAAGTTAAACCAAAATTATGAAAAACCTTGACTTATTTCATCTATACAGTGTTTTTTTTTATCCTGTCTTGAAAAGAAACTATGATAGAATGTAAATACTTATACAAAACTGATACCTGTTCATCATTTTGTACTGAAATAACCACAGTTTTGCCAGATAAAAACAATCAGAGACCCCTGTTAAATATTATTATATATTCTGGCCGCCATCTTAAACGCCATCTTGAAAATACAAAAATGCTCAATGATGCCAAAGTGGCATCACTCAGATTCGTGTAAGGCAATGCCAACTGAACATAATTCAGTAAAGAAAAAAAACTTTATAACACAATTCCAGGTCAAATTTGTTTTCTGCCGGACTAAGGGGACGGTGTGGTAGATTATGGTGCTGTAGACCTCTACTGGGGACGGTGTGGTAGGATATGGCGCTATAGATCATTCTGGGGACGGTGTGGTAGGGAATATCTCTGTAGATCTCTACAGGGGACGTTTGGGTAGGGAATGGGGCGACAGATCTCTACTGGGGACAGAATGGTAGGGTATGGTGTTGTAGATCCCTACTGGGGAAGATGCTGAAGAGAATGACACTGTATATCTCTACTGGGGACGGAGTGGTAGAATATGGCGCTGTTTATCTTTAATGGAGACGGTGTGGTAGACTTCCACACTGTATATCTCTACTGGAGACGGTCCAGTAGAGTAAGGTGCTGTAGATCTCTACTGGGGACGTTGGGTAGGGAATGAGGTGATAGGTCTCTACTGGGGACGGTATGGTAGATTATGGTGCTGTAGATCTCTACTGGGGACGGTGTGGTAGGATATGGCGCTGTGGATCTTTACTGGGGACGGTATGGTAGGATATGTCGCTGTATATCTCTACCGGGGACGTTGTGGTAGGGAATGGGGCGATAGACCTCTACTGGGGACGGAATGGTAGGGTATTGTGTTTTATATCCCCACTGGGGACGATGCTGATTACTGGAGACGGAGTGGAAGGGTATGTCGCTGTAGATCTCTACTGGGGACGTATTTGTAGTGTAGTTTTGTTTTATATGTCTACTCGGAACGTTGAAATATGTAGCTGTAGATCTCCACTGGGGACGTAACGGTAGGGAATTGGACGATATATCTTTACTGGGGACGGTGTGGTAGGGTATGTCGCTGTAGATCTCTACTGGGGACGTTGTGGTAGGGAATGGGGTGATAGATCTCTACTGGGGACGGTGTGGTAGATTATGGTGCTGTAGATCTCTACTGGGGACGACGTGGTAGGATGTGGCGCTGTAGATCTTTACTGGGGACGGTATCGTAGGATATGTCGCTGTAGATCTCTACTGGGGACGTTGTGGTAGGGAATGGGGCGATAGATCTTTACTGGGGACGGAATAGTAGGGTATGGTGGTTTAGATCCCTACTGGGGACGATGCTAAAGAGAATGACACTGTATATCTCTACTGGGGACGGAATGGTAGGGTATGGCGCTGTATATCTCTACTTAAGACGGTGTGGTAGACTAACTCACCGTAGATCTCTATTGGGTACGATCCTGTAGAGTTTGGTGCTGTAGATCTCTACTGGGAACGGTGTGTTAGGGTATGTAGCTGTAAATCTCTACTGTGAACGCATTGGTAAAGTAGTTCGCTTTAGATCTCTACTGGGGACGGTGTGATAGGGATTGGGGCGAAATATCTCTACTGGAGACGGTGTGGTAGATTATGGTGTTGTAGATCTCTACTGGGGACCGTGTGGTAGGGTATGTCGCTGAAGATCTCTACTGGGGACGATGTGGTAGGAAATGGGGCGATGGATCTCTACTGGGGACGGAACGGTAGGATATGGTGTAGTAAATCCCTACTGGGGACAATGCTAAAGAAAATGACACAGTATATCTCTTCTAGGGACGGGGTGGTAGGGTATGGCGCTGTATGACTCTTTATTTCTCTACTGGAGACGGTGTGGGAGACTACCGCACTGTATATCTCTACTGGGGACGTTGTGGTAGGGAATGGGGCAATACATATCTCTACTGGGGACGGAATGGTAGTGTATGGTGTTGTAGATACCTACTGTGAAGGATACTGAAGAGAATGATACTGTATATCTCTAGTGGAGACGGTGTGGTAGAATACCGCTATGTAGATCTCTACTGGGGACGGTCCGGTAGAATATGGTGCAGTAGATCTCTACTGGAGACGTATTGGTAGAGTAGTTCGCTTTAGATATCTACTCGGGACAGTGTGATAGGGTATGTAGAGGTGGATCTCTACTGGGGACGTTAAGGTAGGAAATGGGGCGATAGATCTCTACTGGGACGGTGTGGTAGGGTATGTCACTGTAGATCTCTACCGAGGACATTATGGTAGGGAAAATGTCGATGGATCTCTACCGTGGACGGAGTGATAGGGTATGGCGCTGTAGATCTCTACTGGGGACGTTGTGGCACGGAATTGGGCGATTGATCTCTACTGGGGACGGAATGGTCGGGTATGTTGTTGTAGATCCCTACTGGGGATGATGCTGAAGAAAATGACACTGAATATCTCTACTGGGGACGGAGTGGTAGGGTATGGCGCTGTATATCTCTACTGGTGACGGTGTGGTAGACTACCGCATTGTAGATCTCTACTGGGTATGGTCCAGTAGATAATGGTTATGTAGATCTCTACTGGGGACGGTGTGGTAGGGTATATCGCTGGTGATCTCTACTGGGGACGTATTGGTAGAGTAGTTCGTTTTAGATGTCTACTTGGGACTGTGTGATAGGGTATGTAGCTGTAGATCTCTACTGGGGAAGTTGTGGTAGGGAATGGGTCGATATATCTCTACTGGGGACGGTGTGGTAGATTAATGTGCTGTAGATCTTTACTTGAGACGGAATGATAGGGTATGGTGTTGTATATCCCTACTGGGGACGATGCTAAAGAGAATGACACTATATATCTCTACTTGGGACGGAGTGGTAGGGTATGGCGCTATATATCTCTACTGGAGACGGTGTGGTAGACTACTGCACTGTACAGTAGATCTCTACTGGGGACGCCCCAGTAGAGTATGGTGCTGTAAATCTCTACTGGGGACGGTGTGGTAGGGTATATCGCTGTATATCTCTACTGGGGACGTATTGGTGGAGTAGTTCGCTTAAGATGTTTACTTGGGACGGTGAGATAGGGAATGTAGCTGTAGATCTTCACTGGGGACGTTGTGGTAGGGAATTGAACGATATTATTTTTACTGGGGACGGTGTGGTAGGGTATGTCTCTGTAGATCTCTTCTTTGGACGTTGTGGTAGGGTATGGGTCGATATATCTCTACTGGGGACGGTGTGGTAGATTATGGTGCTGTAAATCACTACTTGGTACGCTGTGGTAGGTTATGGCGCTGTAGATCTTTACTGGGGTCGGTGTGGTAGGGTATGTCGCTGCAGATCTCTACTGGGGACGTTATGGTAGAAATGGGTCCATTTATCGCTACTGGGGACGGTGTGGTAGATTAAGGTGCTGTAGATCTCTACTGGGGACGTTGTGGTAGGGACAGGGGCGATAGATCTCTACTGGAGAGGGAATGGTGGGGTATGGTGTTGTAGATCCCTACTGGGGGACGATGCTGAAGAGAATGACACTGTATATCCCTACTGGGGACGGAGTGGTAGTGTATGGCGCTGTATATCTCTACTGGAGACGGTGCGGTAGACTACCGCACTGTAGAATTCTACTGGGTATAGAGTAGAGTATCCAGTAGAGTATAGTGTTGTACATCTCTACTGAGGACGGTGTGGTAGGGTATGTCGCTGAAGATCTCTACTGGGGACGTATTGGTAGAGTAGATCGCTTTAAATGTCTACTTAGGACTGTGTGATAGGGTATGTTGCTGTAGATCTCTACTTGGGACGTTGTGGTAGGGAATGGGGCGATAGATTTGTACTTGGGACGGTGTGGTAGGGTATGTCGCTGTAGATCTCTACTGGGGACGTTGTGATAGGGAATGGGTCGATAGATATTTACTAGGGACGGTGTGGTAGATTATGTAGATCTCTTCTGGGGACGGTGTGGTACGGTATGGCGCTGTAAATCTTTACTGGGGACGGTGTGGTAGGGTATGTAGCTGTAGATCCCTACTTGGGACGATGACGGAGAGAATGACACAGTACATCTCTACAAGGGACGGAGTGGTAGCGTATGGCGCTGTATATCTCTACTGGGGAGGGTGTGATAGACTACCGCACTGTAGATCTCTACTGAGGAAGGTCCAGTAGAATATAGTGCTAGATCTCTACTGGAGACGGTGTGGTAGGTTATGGCTTTGTATATCTCTACTGGGGACGGTGTGGTAGGGTATGTCGCTGTATATCTCTACTGGGGGCGTTGTGGTAGAGAATAGGTCGAAATCTCTACAGGGGACAGAATGGTAGGGTATGGTGTTGTGGATCTCTACAGGGGACGATGCTGAAGAGAATGACACTATATATCTCTACTGAGGACGGAATGGTAGGTTATGGCGCTGTATGTATGACTGGAGACGGTGTGGTAGACTACCGCAATGCAGATCTCAACTGGGGACGTTGTGGTTGGGAATGGGGCAATAGATCTCTACTGCGGACGCAGTGGTGGGGTATGGTGTTGTAGAACCCTACTGGAGACGATGCTGAAGGGAATGACACTGCATATCTCTACTGGGGACGCTGTGGTAGGGTTTGGCGCTGTATATCTCTACTGGAGACGGTGTGGTAGAATACCGAACTGTAGATCTCTACTGTGGACGGTCCAATAGAATATGGTGCTGTTGATCTCTACTGGGAACGGAATGGTAGGGTATGTCGCTTTAGATCTCTACTGGGGACGTTGTGGTAGGAAATTGGGCGATAGATCTCTACTGGGGATGGAATGGTAGGGCATGGTGTTGTTGATCCCTACTGGGGACGATGCTGAAGAGAATTACACAGTATATCTCTACTGGAGCGGTGTTGAAGGATATGGCGTTGTATATCTCTACTGGATACGGTGTAGTAGAAACCGCACTGTAGATCTCTACTGGGGACGGTCCTGTAAAATATGGTGCCGTAGATATCTACTTGGGACGGTGCGGTAGGTTATGGCGCTGTTGATCTTTACTGGGGACGGTGTGGTAGGGTATGTCGCTGTAGATCTCTACTGGGGACGTTGTGGTAGGGAATGGGGCGAAAGATCTCTACTTGGGACGAAATGGTAGGGTATGGTGTTGTAGATCCCTACTGGGGACGATGCTGAAGAGAATGACACTGTATTATCTTTCTGGGGACGGAGTGGTAGGGTATGGCGCTGTATATCTCTACTGGAGACGGTGTGGTACACTACTGCATTGTAGATCTCTACTGGGGACGGTCCAGTAGAATATGGTGCTGTAGATCTCTACTGGGGACGGTGTGGTAGGGCATGTCACTGTAGATCTCTCCTGGGGACGGTGTGGTAGGAAATGGGGCGATAGATCTCTACTGTGGACGGAATGGAAGGGTATGGTGTTGTTGATCCCTACTGGGGACGATGATGAAGAGAATGACACTGTCAATCTCTACTGGGGACGGTGTGGTAGGTTATGGCGCAGTATGTCTCTACTTGAGACGGTGTGGTAGACTACCGCAATGTAGATCTCTACTGGGGACGTTGTGGTAGGGAATGGGGCAATAGATCTCTACTGAGGACGCAATGGTGGGGTATGGTGTTGTAGATCCCTACTGGGGACGATGCTGAAGAGAATGACACTGCATATCTCTACTGGGGACGGTGTGGTAGGATATGGTACTGTATATCTCTACTGGAGACGGTGTGGTAGAATACCGTACTGTAGATCTCTACTGGGAACGGTCCAGTAGAATACGGTGCTGTAGATCTCAACTGGGGACGGTGTGGTAGAGTATGTCGCTTTAGATCTCTACTGGGGACGTTGTGGTAGGAAATGGGGCGATAGATCTCTACTGGGGACCGAATGGTAGGGTATGTTCTTGTTGATCCCTTCTGGGGACGATGCTGAAGAGAATGACACAGTATATCTCTATTGGGGACGGTGTGGTAGGATATGGCGTTGTATATCTCTACTGGAGATGGTGTGGTAGTAAACCGTATTGTAGATCTCTACTGGGGACGGGCCAGTAGAATATGGTGCTGTAGATCTCTACTGGGGACGGTGTGGTAGGTTATTGCGCTGTGGATCTTTACTGGGGATGTTGTGGAAGGTTATGGCGCTGTGGATCCTTACTGGGGACGGTGTGGTAGGGTATGTCGCTGTAGATCTCTACTGGGGACGTTGTGGTAGGGAATGTGGCGATAGATCTCTACTGGGGACGGAATGGTAGGGTATGGTGTTGTAGATCCCTACTGGGGACGATGCTGAAGAGAATGACACTGTATTATCTTTCTGGGGACGGAGTGGTAGGGTATGGCGCTGTATATCTCTACTGGAGACGGTGTGGTACACTACTGCATTGTAGATCTCTACTGGGGACGGTCCAGTAGAATATGGTGCTGTAGATCTCTACTGGGGACGGTGTGGTAGGGCATGTCACTGTAGATCTCTCCTGGGGACGGTGTGGTAGGAAATGGGGCGATAGATCTCTACTGTGGACGGAATGGAAGGGTATGGTGTTGTTGATCCCTACTGGGGACGATGATGAAGAGAATGACACTGTCAATCTCTACTGGGGACGGTGTGGTAGGTTATGGCGCAGTATGTCTCTACTTGAGACGGTGTGGTAGACTACCGCAATGTAGATCTCTACTGGGGACGTTGTGGTAGGGAATGGGGCAATAGATCTCTACTGAGGACGCAATGGTGGGGTATGGTGTTGTAGATCCCTACTGGGGACGATGCTGAAGAGAATGACACTGCATATCTCTACTGGGGACGGTGTGGTAGGATATGGTACTGTATATCTCTACTGGAGACGGTGTGGTAGAATACCGTACTGTAGATCTCTACTGGGAACGGTCCAGTAGAATACGGTGCTGTAGATCTCAACTGGGGACGGTGTGGTAGAGTATGTCGCTTTAGATCTCTACTGGGGACGTTGTGGTAGGAAATGGGGCGATAGATCTCTACTGGGGACCGAATGGTAGGGTATGTTCTTGTTGATCCCTTCTGGGGACGATGCTGAAGAGAATGACACAGTATATCTCTATTGGGGACGGTGTGGTAGGATATGGCGTTGTATATCTCTACTGGAGATGGTGTGGTAGTAAACCGTATTGTAGATCTCTACTGGGGACGGGCCAGTAGAATATGGTGCTGTAGATCTCTACTGGGGACGGTGTGGTAGGTTATTGCGCTGTGGATCTTTACTGGGGATGTTGTGGAAGGTTATGGCGCTGTGGATCCTTACTGGGGACGGTGTGGTAGGGTATGTCGCTGTAGATCTCTACTGGGGACGTTGTGGTAGGGAATGTGGCGATAGATCTCTACTGGGGACGGAATGGTAGGGTATGGTGTTGTAGATCCCTACTGGGGACGATGCTGAAGAGAATAACACTGTATATCTCTACTGGAGACGGAGTGGTAGGGTATGGCGCTGTATATCTCTACTGGAGACGGTGTGGTACACTACCGCATTGTAGATCTCTACTGGGGACGGTCCAGTAGAATATGGTGCTGTAGATCTCTCCTGGGGACGTTGTGGTAGGAAATGGGGCGATAGATCTCTACTCGGGACGGAATTGAAGGATATGGTGTTGTTGATCCCTACTGGGGACGATGATGAAGAGAATGACACTGTTAATCTCTACTGGGGACGGTGTGGTAGGGTATGGCGCTGTATGTTTTTACTGGAGACGGTGTGGTAGACTACCGCAATGTAAATCTCTACTGGGGACGTTGTGCTAGGGAATGGGGCAATAGATCTCTACTGAGGACGCAATGGTGGGGTATGGTGTTGTAGATCCCTACAGGGGACGATGCTGAAAAGAATGACACTGTATATCTCTACTGGGGACGGAGTGGTAGGGTATGGCGCTGTATATCTCTACTGGAGACGGTGTGGTACAGTACCCCCGCATTGTAGATCTCTACTGGGGACGGTCCAGTAGAATATGATGCTGTAGATCTCTACTGGGGACGGTGTGGTAGGGTATGTCGCTGTAGATCTCTACTGGGGACGGTGTGGTAGGAAATGGGGCGATAGATCTCTACTGGGGACGGAATGGAAGGGTATGGTGTTGTTGATCCCTACTGGGGACGGTGATGAAGAGAATGACACTGTTAATCCCTACTGGGGACGCTGTGGTAGGGTTTGGCGCTGTATGTCTCTACTAGAGACGGTGTGGTAGACTACCCCAATGTAGATCTCTACTGGGGACGTTGTGGTAGGGAACGGGGCAAAATATCTCTACTGGGGACGCAATGGTGGGGTATGGTGTTGTAGATCCCTACTGGGGACGATGCTGAAGAGAATGACACTGCATATCTCTACTGGGGACGGAGTGGTAGGATATGGCGCTGTATATCTTTACTGGGGAAGGTGTGGTGGAATACCCGACTGTAGATATCAACTGGGGACGGTCCAGTAGAATATGGTGCTTTAGATCTCTACTGAGGACGGTGTGGTAGGGTATGTCGCTTTAGATCTCTAAAGCGTTGTAGGGACGTTGTAGTAGGAAATGGGGCGATAGATCTCTACTGGGGACGGAATGGTAGGGTGTGGTGTTGTTGATCCCTACTGGGGACGATGCTGAAGAGACTGACACATTATATCTCTACTGGGGACGGTGTGGTAGGATATGGCGTTGTATATCTCTACTGGAGACGGTGTGGTAGAATACCGTACTGTAGATCTCTACTGGGGACGGTCCAGTAGAATATGGTGCTGTAGATCTCTACTGGGGATGGTGTGGTAGGGTATGTCGCTTTAGATCTTTACTGGAGACGGTGTGGTAGGGTATGGCGCTGTATATCTCTACTGGAGACGGTGTGGTAGAATACCGTACTGTAGATCTCTACTGGGGACGGTCCAGTAGAATATGGTGCTGTGGATCTCTACTGGGGATGGTGTGGTAGGTTATGGCGCTGTGGATCCTTACTGGGGACGGTGTGGTAGGGTATGTCGCTGTAGATCTCTACTGGGGACGTTGTGTTAGGGAATGGGGCGATAGATCTCTACTGGGGACGGAATGGTAGGGAATGGTGTTGTAGATCCCTACTGGGGACGATGCTGAAGAGAATGACACTGTATATGTCTACTGGGGACATTGTTACGACATCACCCTTAAACCACTGATAGTTCTCCATTGTAGAATATAAATATAAAACTTAGATCCTTTAAGAGCAGTGGAAATGGGTGTTTAGGCTACTTTAGGCTCTTCAGATAGCCTATATGGCATACTATATGCCAACAATGAAAATCGCGGTGTTTAGGACAAACACGTTGTCTTTCGCTGTTCAATAGATCTGCAGTACTAAATTACAATCTAAAGCCGTGTTCATATGCTATATTTGCAACCGGGTGTAATTTTTCATCCGCTTGTGTAGCGGCCATATGCAGCGAGATCATGTTCATATTCGCCTGGTTTTGACAATAAATTTTGACTAAAATGCTCCTTATTAGCAGAGGTCATTTGATGTAGATGGGCTGTTTGTGCCTCAGGCAAAGCATGTTCGCTACTGACTGGTAATCTGACTACTGGTAAACCGCTGCGGCTTGAGCCTGCCCAAGAAAAATGGTTTCAAGTCAAACTGGTCATACCTATAAGCCTTATTGGCTTAGCTGTGTGGTTATATCTTTAGCATTTTTGGATGTCATGACATCCTAACTTTGAGTGAAAGGCCCATAAAGTGGATACAATCTCCAGATATGACCTAAGCTATTGTCTGGGACGTAAAGTATCAATTCAAACAAACAAAAATGTGTAACGATTAAGAGTTTTGCGTTCATATACACACAATACACACGGGTGCAAAAATACACCCGGCTGCAATTCAATTTGCTCCACCTGGAAAGTAGGAGAAAATTTGCACCAGAGTGTAGTTTTGCAGGGTGTAGTTTTCATGGCATACCATACACCCGGGGTTTACATCCAGTGTGCAAAAATACACCCGAGTTCAAATGTTGCACATGAACATGGCTTTAGAATTAGACTCCACGTCACTCAGGATAAACGGCAATCCCAAGCACGGCCTAGCGGTAGACCAACTAACTCCAAATCGAGAGGGCCTGTGTTGTGGGCTGCCGTGTTGTGTCATTGAGCAAGACACATTGGCCCATAACTGTCTTATACCCATGGAACATTGCCGCTTTGCCGACATGATTGAAAATTTGTTGACTCCCTCGTTAACCCTTGATACAAACAATCAAACAAACAAACAAACAGACAAACAAACAAAACACTTAATGGGCACCCAAATCTTTAATCATTATTTTGCATGTTGGAAAAACATTTTATTTAAATTGTTCGTTCAGGGTAGCGCGGTCGCCTATCGGTCGATGATCGGACTCAGAACGAAAAGGTCTTTGGGTGAGAACCCAAATGGATAGCAGGTATGAGGCCTATCACAAAACACGTTGAATCTCTAACACTGTTAAAAACTTGAGCTCTTGCTAGACATGACAGTGACTGAAACATCGTTGACTGGGGCGTAAATCCACAAAAACGCCAAACTCACTGTCACGACTGTATAAAAATGCATATCTGCTAGACTATCTCTTGTCGGCCAAAAAAAATAAAATAAAATATATATACCCTTTAATTTTAAGTTTTACTTTATACAAGTGGGTTTAAGAGTCTGCAGAATACAATAATATTTAATCTTCTTGACAATGAATTTTAAACTTGAACGTAATTAAATGAAAACAAAAATAAAAAATCTATATACATGTAAAATTGGACCATCAAAGGTACTCATTATGTAAGTTACACTGTCAATATATCTAAACGATTTTATTTATAAATAGCTTTTTAACGATTCTATTTATAATTAGCTTAAAATAGCTTTTACCGTGCTGGGCAATGATATTAAACCGTACCCAGCAACGACGTACTCGGCAAGGATGTTGCAAGTAGATACTACTGGTCAAATGGCATTACATTATACTGAAGCGACAAAATAAAGAAACTTTCTTAAAAGTAGGAAAGCCAATATACTTATTTGATAATGTTAGCTTGGTACAACTTCCAATTTTATTCTAAAAAAGAAAAGTAAATAATTGTACCTAAACAAGGAGAATACTTACAGAAATTAACAACATCCTCATTGGTAAACTTGTCCATGATGTTGTCCATTATTTGTTGCATCTTTTTCATATTGCTCCCGAACTCGTGGAAAATCCTGCTCTTTTCCTTGAAGTAGTGTTTCCATGTTGCTGTATCCGTCAACACGCTGAAAATAACAAATACAAAATACTGTAGAAGCTCATTAACTCGTGGAAAATCCTGCTCTTTTCCTTGAAGTAGTGATTCCATGTTGCTGCATCCGTCAACACGCTGAAAATAAACAAACACAAAAATATTGTAAAAGCTCATAACCTCGTGGAAAATCCTGCTCTATTCCTTGAAGTAATGATTCCATGTTGCTGTATCCGTCAACACGCTGAAATAAACCAAAGACAAAAATATTGTAAAAGCTAATAAATTCGTGAAAAATTTTCCATGAAATATTCGAATATGCAAATACAGTATACTCCGTGGAATTTTGAACTTAAACTTCTATATTCCCATGTATCCGTCAATACACAAATACACGAAACATAACAGAAAAAATGCTCGTTTCCTTTCAAGTGCGACCTCCAGATTTCAGTATGCGCCAAAAATGGAAGAAAATTAATGCGTGCTGCCTTGTCCATTTTCGTTGAACGGATTTTTGTTCTAAACGGAACTTCAACGGTATTCATCAATGAAAATAACAAAGAAAAATGCTTTCGAAATCAAAATATCAAAATATTCTGTCATTTGATCAAAATATTCCTTGGAAATAAATAAATAAATAAGTAAATAAATAAATAAATACATGAAAAGATATGCATATCTTACTTTTCACTGGCATTTCGGAGACTTGTGGGAAATGCAGATTTTAGCATATGCTATTTTGCTTCTAAAGCAACATTTAACGTCTAAATATTCCTTATTTTGATGTCAAAGTAATTAGATAATGCTTACTCATTTTCTTTATCCTTTTCCAGCTTGAAAATTTCCAAGGTTGTCATTTTATCTTAAATTTCTCCAGAGGTTTGAAAAACACGTCTGATCAGCTGTGAATCGACTCGTTCACTGGTGCGGTTGCTTAGACACAAACGTCGCTTTACTTACGTTACGTTTTTACATGGCGTTACTGATCAATAATTCTGCGATGTAGGTAATTCGATAGACTGCTGTTCCCTGTCAACATATTCCTACGCTGTTGGTGTCATTTAAAGTTTCACAAATACGGCACTGTGTTTATGCCAACTCAATACCCTGATTTGGAAGCTGTAGAGGTTTAAGACTGCTAGTTTTTGGCATTTTGGATGCACGTACATGATCGAAATGGTGTTAAAAATTTCCTAATTGTTCATAGACAAAGTGCAAACCTTTTTGCTACTTGTAGAAGAATTCACGGCCCATCAGGCAACTAATCTGTAGCTTTGCTTTCAGCCAAATTTTATTCGCTCAAAAACAAAAGTAGTGTCTGGGTTGGTTTTTTATAATATAATTGTGTCCATGGCCCGAGATTATAAAAACTTCTTCATGCTCAGCTCAGGTGTGACTAAAATCTATCCTGCTCATAAATGTTAAAATGCCAAAAAATGTTGTCATTTTAACATTTATGAGCAAGATAAATTACAGGCTTTGGTGATCTTTACATGAATTTCCAATTCATTTGGGTTATTTGTCATTTTGATGAGCAGTTTGAATTTCGTACTCAGCTGAGATGAGCATGAAATTTATGCTTTATGAGCAGGATAAATTTTAGTCTCAGCTGAGCAGAGTATGAAAATAAAAGTTTCATAACTTCACTTCAGGACAAGGTGTCGATTCATGTGCCAGTTACGAATGAAATTACACCAACATGCAAAAAATGTTAGCATTAAAGAATACAAAAAAAAAAAAAAAAAAAAAAAAAAAAAAAAAAAAAAAAAAAAAAAAAAAAAAAGAAGTCATACCAGGCCATTGATGAAAATGTAATTAGATAATGCTTACTCATTTTCTTTATCTTTTTCCAGTTTGAAAATTTCCAAGGTTGTCATTTTAACTTAATTTTCTTCAGAGGTTAAAAAACACGTCTGATCAGCTGTGAATCGACTCGATCACTGGTGCGGTTGCTACGATACATACGTCGCGTTATTTACGTTACGTTTTTACATGACGTTACAGAAGCCGAAGGTCAAAATCAATAATTCTGCGATGTAGATAGACTGTTCCCTGTCAACATATTCCTACGCTGTTGGTGTCATTTGAAAGTGAAACAAATACGGCACTGTTTTATGCCAACTGAATTAACACACACATTTGGAAGCTGCAGAGGTTTAAAATGCATTTTTTTTTGGCATTTTGGGTGTACCGGGTAAGTACATGATCGAAATATTGTGTTAAAAATTTCCTAAATGTTCACAGACTTTCAAAAATGCAAACCATTTGCTACTAGCTATACATTAAGAAGACTTCATGGCCCTTATCAGGCAACTTATCTGTAGCCTTACTTTCAGCCAAATCTCTCGGAAACAAAAGTAGTGTCCAGGTTGGGTTTTAACAATTAACTGTGTCCATGGCCCGAGGTTATAAAACTTTTTTTCATGCTGAGCTCAGGTGTGACTAAAATTTATCCTGCCCATAAAAGTTAAAATGCCAAAAGAATGTTGTCATTTTAACATTTATCAGCGAGATAAATTACAGGCGTTGGGAAACTTAACCTGAAATTTCAATTCATTTGGGTTATTTTGTCATTTATGAGCAGTTTGAATTTCGTGCTCAGCTGACTTGAGCATGAAAAAAATATATAACCTCGGTACCAGGCACCAAGGTTATAAAACTTTCCTCATGAAATTTCGACTGTCCATAAATGTTGAAATAGTCAAAATTAGTGGAAAATTCAGGTTCAATACTCTACATCTATTAATTTATCCTGCTCATGAATGAGAAGGATAAATTTTAGTCTCAGCTGAGTTGAGCATGAAAAAAGTTTTATGACATCGGGCCCAGGTGTCGATTCATATACATTGTACCTTCTATTTGTGTTACGAATGTAATTACACCAACATGCAAATTGTTAGCATGAAAGAATACACATTAGAAAACCTCAAACAAGTAAGCTGCCATATTATGATTATGTGGTTAGTCAACAACGCTACAAATAAGCTGGGTCTATGCGCTTAGCAGATTCGCCTAAGATATTTGAGCCTGTGCGTCAGCGAACCAACAATTGGGTTCCGACCTGGTCTGACACAACCTGGGCTGTACAATCTCAGAAGATCGATAAATGCTGGAAATTTAGGATTTAGAAAGTAGAGAAAATGTACTATCCGTGTAGCGAGAACAAAGGCGCTGATCAGCTTCGCAGTTACTGCAAAGCTGATCTGCGTTTTTATTTTCGCATAAGCAGATTGTTGATTTTCTTGTGCAGCGGCTCATTTAAAATCATCTTAGTTATTTTGCTATATATTGCTTCTAAAACATTTTTACGGCTAAATATTAGCGATTTTGATGAAAAAGTAATTAGATAATGCTTACTCATTTTCTTTATCTTTTTCCAGCTTGAAAATTTCCAAGGTTGTCATTTTAACTTAATTTTCTTCAGAGGTTTGAAAAAACACGTCTGATCAGCTGTGAATCGACTCGTTCACTGGTGCGGTTGCTTAGACACAAACGTCGCGTTATTTACGTTACGTTTTTACATGGCGTTACTGGAGCCGAAGGTCTAAATCAATAATTCTGCGATGTAGGTAATTCAATAGACTGCTGTTCCCTATTCCTACGCTGTTGGTGTCATTTGAAAGTTAAACAAATACGGCACTGTTTTATGCCAAATGAATTAATACAAATACACACTCATTTGGAAGCTGCAGGAGTTAAAAATGCTAGTTTTTGATATTTTGGGTGTACGTACATGATCGAAATTGTGTTGAAAATTTCCTAAATGTTCACAGACGTTCAAAAGTGCCAACCTTTTTGCTACATTTAGAAGACTTCATGGCACTTATCAGGCAACTAATCTGTAGTTTTACTTTTGGCCAAATTTTATTCTCTCAGAAACAAAAGTAGTGTCTGGGATAGGTTTTTATAATAAATTGTGTCCATTGCCCGAGACTATAAAACTTTTTTTTTATACTCAGCTCAGTGTGACTAAATTTTATCCTGCTCATTAATGTTAAAATGCCAAAAATTGTTGGCATTTTAACATTTATGAGCAAGATAAATTACAGGTTTTAGTGATCTTAACCGGAAATTTCAATTCATTTGGGTTATTTTGTCATTTTATCCTGCTCATTAATGTTAAAATGCCAAAAATTGTTGGTATTTTAACCTTTATGAGCAAGATGAATTACAGGTTTTAGTGATCTTAACCGGAAATTTCGATTCATTTGGGTTATTTTGTCATTTTACTGAGCAGTTTGAATTTCGTGCTCAGCTGACTTGAGCATGAATCATTTGCTGGCATTTTAACATTTATGAGCAGGATAAATTTTAGTCTCCGCTTAGTTGAGCATGAAAAAAGTTTTATAACCTCGGGACCAGTGTCGATTCATGTATCTTCTATTCGCGTTAGAATGATTACACCAACATGCAAATTTTTAGCATGAAAGAATACACATCAGAAAACCTGATTGTGGATAGATCAAACCAATAAGGTGCCAGCGGCTGGTCAGCAACTTAATTTTCGCTACAAATAAGCTAAAAAATTGTCCGAGCAGACCATTACCAAATCTTATTTTATTAAATTTCGTATTTGTCATTCTTCTCAGATTTATTTATTCTTACACATAGTCTCCGTTGAAAAGCCGCTGAAAAGCATTGTCTGCTTTACTTTTATTTATTTTGTATTCATTTATTAATTTATTAACCAAAATGCAAGTTTTGATCAAGCCTCAAGTTGCTTCGACAACGATAAGCGCATTGATTTTGGGTCTATGCGCTTAGCAGATTCACCTTAGATATTTAAGGCTGTGCGTCAGAAAACTTCGACCAGGTCTGACACAAACTGGGCTGTACAATCTCAGAAGATCGATAGCGGCTGGAAATTTTGGATATTAGAAAATGTAGGATCCTTGAAGCGAAAACAAAGGCGCTGATCAGCTTCGCAGCAACTGCGAAGCTAACCTACGTCTCTATTTTCGCATATGCAGATTGTTGGTTTTCTTGTGCAGCGACTCATTTAAAATCATGTTTGTTATTTTGCTACACATTGCTTCTAAAACATTTTTACGGCTAAATATTAGCGATTTTGATGAAAAAGTAATTAGATAATGCTTACTCATTTTCTTTATCTTTTTCCAGCTTGAAAATTTCCAAGGTTGTCATTTTAACTTAAATTTCTTCAGAGGTTTAAAAAACACGTCTGATCAGCTGTGAATCGACTCGTTCACTGGTGCGGTTGCTTAGACACAAACGTCGCGTTACTTACGTTACGTTTTTAAACGTCAGGCGTAAAAGTTTCGTTTATAACACTACGGCGATTGTCCCTGAGAACAATGTTTGCTGATTACTAAAACATTGATGCATGTCAGTCGGATGGAAAGAAAAAAAACCCTGAAAATGTTAATTTTGTTTTCAATTTTCAGCCTCGCAAAATAATTGAATTGCTTTTTGTCACAAAATTATTGAAGATTGTGGAACTAACGCACCTTTTTTATTTGATTATTATTATTTTTGTTACATTTGAAATAAGACTTAATCCGGTCTGGTTCAAAACCTTATCCAGTGTGTTTCCACAGTCTTGAAAAGGATCTCAGTTTAAATTTTTATTTGAGTCTCCTTATATGCATCAGCTAAATTCGTCCTGTAGATACATGTTCACGTTCTGTGAAGTATGCAGTGTTATAATTGAGCCGTGTCATGACAAAGCCGGATTTTCGCCTATGTGAAAATAAAGACGCAGTTTAACTTCGCAGTAACTGAGAAGCTGATCCGCGCCTTTGTTTTCGTTACACGGATGGTACCATTCCACTTCTTCCTAAAACCTAAATTTCAAGTTTCTAACCATATTCTGTAGCTGCACAGGTCGGAGACCCGCTTTCTCGCGTCGCGGTCATCGAAGCATCCGTGGCGCAGTGGTTATGTCACTTGCCTTGTAAACTTAGGGGACGCAGGTTCGATCCCGGAAGTATCCAGTCTGTTGGATGAGACTATGAATCGAGGAACCGTCTCAATATGATCTTAGCTGTAGGTGGTAGTTAAACCCCAAATTAACAACAACTCTTACATGGGAAGGTATACTTGGATTTTTTTCAATGTGCAGGAAAGGGCTTAACTAAGCCCAGGCTTGGATGATTTCATTGTTGAGAAAGGGTCCAAGAGCTGACAATGTATAATTGAAGTAAAGGTGACTATGCTTGTTGTCTTTGTGCAATACCTGTGTTTCACCTGAATGATTTCAAAATAGGTGAAGTGTATGGTAGACACACAAAAACATAAACATTTTGTTTCTAAAATATAACCATACAGCTACACTAAAATATTTCTATCAAGTTAGCCAATGCTCTATTTTTGTCAACAACTCTTTGCTTTACTGATGGTACATGACCGCAGTAGAAGGTCAGTTAAGTACCATTCGAAAAAATAAAGCGATTCAGCTGATTTTACTTATTTTTCCTACAAGGTCAGCTCGGTCAAATTAGCAGCAAGTTTGCTGCACCAAAAACGGTCAAGTTAGCAGCAATTTTGCTGCAAATCGATCATGTTACATGTAGCAGCAATTTTGCTACAGCAAAATCAGTCAAGTTAACGGCAGTTTTGCTTGCAGCGTTAGAATTAAATTTGCTGCAGCAAAATACTGTCAAGATAGCGGCAATTTTGCTGCAGCGAAATTGGTCAAGCAAGCAGCTATTTTGCTACAGCGAAAAACAGTCAAGTAAGCAGCAATTTCGCTTGAAGCGAACATTTTTGTCGCAGATTGTTTTGGCTTAAATCTTGGTGTTAGCGCATAAGAAAATTACATTTAATGCCACAATCACATCTTTTCGACGTCACCTACGAAAAAAGTTCCATGTAAGTGGAAATGTTTGTCGCCATTTTTTTATGATTTTATTCTTATTATTTTTTTCTTTTTCGTCTAGCTGTGATCGCTATGTAGAAAATGATGATGAATGCTGCAACAGAACTTTTCTAGACCTCATATCACCAACGTTATGGAAAATAATTGCCGATTTTTTACAGTTTCGTCTGGCTGTGAGTGCTATTAGAAACGAATACCTATGCCGCAAACAAGACTTTTCTATCCCACCCATAACATAGCTTAAGGACAAAAGTTCCCTGCCTACAGTAAAAGTGTCCATAGACTGGGTAATAGGTCGGATATAAAACATTTGTTTGTGGTGACATTCATCATCGTTTCTTATAGCGCTCATAGACAGACTTAAACGAAAACGAGAGACCGAATTGTGCCGTTGCTCACCTTAAACTTAGTGATTTTGCTCATCAGTGTAAGCTTCAAGATAGACAATGATACTCTGGAGCCTTGTCTGTATGAACAATAGACAATAGGTGGCAAAAAGTTTCGCTGCAGCTAACTTGACCGTTTTTTTTTTTTTTTTTTTTTTTTTTTTTTTGCTGCTGCAACAGATTCGCTGCTAACTTGACTGAGCTGTCAGTAACACTTTACAGATCCGTATTGTGACTTCCAGTAAGAAGTTATTGCACTTTTTTCTGCCGCCTTCATTAGTAAATCAGTAATTTAAAGTAAATAAAATATAAATGTTAGATCCTTTGGAAGCAGTAAAAACATTCAAAGAGAGATGGGCCATATTGTACAATTTCGGGTAATGAACCTTCATCAGTGACCCTTTACAAAACTGGCAGCGAAAGCCAGACATTCATGATTGCTGCAATTTCAAGAATTTTCACCAGTATAGTCTAAATCAAAGACTTATATTCCCAAAGGGGCCAAATATGCACAATTCTGTTAAGATGATGATCCTTAACGTACAGTATATTTGAAATACTCCAAATATCTTCACTGATCTCAAAGGATCAAAATAAAAATATAATCTGCACTATGGATGATGTACGGGGAGACTTTTTAGGGCCGCCACATGGCACAACACCAGCTGCAGTAATAGCAAATAAAATATAATTGTTAGATCCTATGGAAGCAGTAAAAACCTTCAAAGAGAGATGGTCCATATTGTACAATTTCGGGTAATGAACCTTCATCAGTGACCCTTTACAAAACTGGCAGCGAAAGCCAGACATTCATGATTGCTGCAATTTCAAGAATTTTCACCTGTATAGTCTAAATCAAAGACATTGATATTTAATTATATCAGAATTAAAGTTTTAAACTTGCAACGAAAAACAGAGAGTCATACAACAAGAATGTTTACCAGGCATTTACTTGGGGAATTTTCAATATGGTCATACATAAATACAGTCATGTAGTACAGAATATTTTTCTGTGACAGTATGTGTTTACCCATCATTTTCAGTGCATGAGGTTAAATTTTGACACTGATTGGTTCAACAATAACTAGTGGGTCCAAGAGAACTACCTATTTTTAAATGTAATAGTCAGCTTTGTCATTGTCAATCAAAAATTGACAGGCTCCGCCCTGCACATTGAAAACGATACCACCCAATTTCCAGGCACCGATATCACGCAATAACCAGAGATGTTTCCTTCCATGATAGACCGGTTTGAACAATGACAGCGAGAGGAGACCACCTTCTTATTCAGTATTTACCTTGATTTTAGTTACTTACCTTGAAATTTGATACTATTTAAAACAGGACAGTGCGCATGTCTGCAGTATAATCACTGGGGGATTTTCCATGCAAATCGAAAGTTTTATAATGGTTTGAAATTAATCAGAATTAAAGACGATTATATTCTTATGGTGAGATTGGTCTTCGTTAACGTCTTTAATATATTGTAACATGGTGAAAATGAAATCGTTCAAGGGTTTACATGTATATGACATTCTCAAAGTAGACGTGCTATTTAAAGCTTTAGTTCATTTGCTCAATATTTTGATAATGTGTGTACGTACATGTACTACAAGTAATACTTTTTTTTTTATTTTTTTATTTCAAACATGATATTATTATCATATGGTAATGAAAAATATGTCATTCGGCGATAACAGGCCTTGTTCTTAATTGGTATAATTAGTTATATGAATTATGAAGTTTTACTTTCGAAATCGCCTTTTAAACTTCCGGGTAGGAATACTACCAGTGCACTTTACAATGTAAGTACACGGGGGTGATTCAAATGATGCTACCTGTGCTGTCGTCCGAGTACTTTGTGTACCATTGCATGCAAAGGCTTGCTGTCGTCCGAGTATATCGACGGTTGTATCATATCTCGGACGACAGCAAAATCACTAAAGTATCATACTTACGGCTGTCGACGATATACTCGGGCGACAGCAGTGCTTTGCATGTGATGGTATACAAAGTGCTCGGACGATAGCACAGGTAGCATCATTTGAATCACCCCCGTGAAGTACTATCATTCGCAAAGAGGACTTAAAGAATGTTGGTTCATATTCTTTGGTCCATGTTTCTACTGGCCATTTTTTTAAAAAAAAATTCAAGACCATATCTGATTTCCGAACCGAATGTTTGAGCCGATATGTAAAAGTATTTGTCTTTAAATTCAATTTTACGTCCTTTTCAAGATTATTTAAGCGAAAACGGGAGAACCCAGAGAAAAACCACCTGACACACCCGCAAGCACAACTTGGCTTGTCTCACATGTAGCCAGTGCGGGGCTCAAACCTACGAGTGATAAAGAAACAACCAATGCTCTTAGCCGCTCGGCTAAGGGGACCACCCCTAAACGCGAATTGGAAAATAAGACAAATAACGAACTACTGACAGATTATACGAATTGTACAGCTTCCATCAATAATATCTTACATAGCGTTGAAGCGCGCCGCTCTCATCTAATAACCTTACACAGGTTTGAAGTGTGCAGCTTCCATCAAGGAAACATCTCAAATAGTTTTGAAGAGTGCAGCTTCCATCCAATATGTTACATAGCTTTGAGGTGTGGACCATTCTTGTTCAATATCTTACATACATATAGCTTTGAAGTTTGCAACTGCCATTCGATAACCTCTTACATAGCTTTGAAGTGTGCAGCATCCATCCCGTGATGACTTTGAGGTGTGCAGCTTCCATCAGATAACTTCTAACGTAGCTTTGAGGAGTGCAGCTTCCATCAGATATAGCTTTGAAGTGTGGAGCATCCATTCTTGTTCAATATTTTACATAGCTTTGAAGTTTGCAACTGCCATCCAATAATATCTTAAATAGCTTTGAAGTGTGCAGCTTCTATCCGATAACATCTTACATAGCTTTGAAATGTGCGCCTTCCAACCCATGATATCTTTCACAGCTTTGAAGAGTGCATCTTCTATCAGATAACTTCTAGCTTTAGAGTTGAATTGTGCAGCTTTCATTTGATAATATTTTGCATAGCTTTGAGGTGTGCAACACCCATTTGATAACATCTTACAATGTGCAGCATCCATCAGATAACATCTTACAGTGTGCAGCTGCCATCAGATAACATCTTACAGTGTGCAGTTTCCATCAGATAACATCTTACAGTGTGCAGCTTCCATCAGATAACATCTTACAGTGTAAAGCTTCCATAAGATAGCATCATACAGTGTGCAGCTTCCATCAAATAACATCTTACAGTGTGCAGCATCCATCAGAAAACATCTTACAGTGTGCAGCTTCCACCAGACGCATCTTAAATAGTGCAGCTTCCATCAGATAAAGGACATATAGCCGGTCACTGTATATACGTTTGAAGATTTACCTGTATAAAAATGCATTGTTTATTTTGTCAACAATGCTACATTCTTTAGCATGCTTTATCATGGGGCTGTTGAATATGTTGCAAATACATGGATTTGTGTATACATGATTGTGAAATGAGTGGTCAGTTCAGAGCAAGTGAGTCATTTTTCAGTTACTTCCGGGTTGAAACCGTTGGACCCATTTTTCTTAGCTTTTTGTAAAACATAAGCCAGATTTTTCGATGTAGTTATTGACTTCAATCATATAAGAACCTGAAACAAAAGGCATGTCATCTTTCAGCAAACAATAAGCACGAGCCGCCCAAAGTTACCCACTTTGAGAATTTTTCAGAAAAACAAGTTTACACTAACTTTCCCCAGAGAAATACATTTCCGTGACTCCAAAATAATCCTTCATTTTTCAGACTGTGTATCCTAGACATGTAGGCTTTGTGTAATTTTTATTCAAATGCATTCCATTTTCCAGGAAATGGGTCCCACGAAAACCAGTTACATTTCCAATTCTAAGCAAAGCTATTTAATATATTAAAAGAATAACTATATTGAGTCATTCCTAGTATCTGTGACGTCTATGAGCAATAAATGCACATCATCATTTGATTGACAG
Source organism: Rugalucina vietnamica (assembly GCA_964017185.1). Lineage (NCBI taxonomy): Eukaryota > Metazoa > Mollusca > Bivalvia > Lucinida > Lucinidae > Rugalucina > Rugalucina vietnamica. The sequence continues at coordinate 15,150,673 of OZ024874.1, forward strand.
ATTAAAAAAGAACAGTAGATGTCTGTTTAACATACCCCACCCACTCATGTCAATATTGATAAATTCTTAACATCTTACAGTGTGCAGCTTCCATCAGATAGCATCTTACAGTTTGCAGCTTCCATCAGATAGCGTCTTACAGTGTGCAACATCCGTCAGATAACATCTTACAGCGTGCAGCATCCATCAGAAAACATCTTACAGTGTGCAGCTTCCACCAGACGCATCTTAAATAGTGCAGCTTCCATCAGATTAACATCTTACAGTGTGCAGCATCCATCAGATATCATATCACAGTGTGCAGCTTCCATCAGATAACATCTTTCTGTGTGAAGCTTCCACCAGACGCATCTTAAATAGTGCAGCTTCCATCAGATTAACATCTTACAGTTTGCAGCTTCCATCAGATAGCATCTTACAGTGTGCAGCTTCCATCACATAACATCTTCCTGTGTGCAGCTTCCATCAGATAACATCTTACAGTGTGCAGCTTCCATCAGGTAACATCTTACAGAGTGCAGCTTCCATCAGATAACATCTTACAGTGTGCAGCATCCATCAGATAGCATCTTACAGTTTGCAGCTTCCATCAGATAGCGTCTTACAGTGTGCAACATCCATCAGATAACATTTTACAGTGTGCAGCATCCATCAGACAGCATCTTACAATGTAAAGCTTCCATCAGATAACATGTGTGCAGCTCCCTTCAGATAACATTTTACAGTATGCAGTTTCCATCAGGTACCATCTTACAGTATGCAGCTTCCTTCAGGTAACATCTTACAGAGTGCAGCATCCATCAGATAGCATCTTACAGTATGCAGCTTCCATCATGTAACATCTTACAGTCTGCAGCTTCCATCAGGTAACCTCTAACAGTTTGCAGCATCCATCAGATAGCATCTTATAGTGTGCAGCTTCCATCAGGTAACATCTTACAGTCTGCAGCTTCCATCAGGTAACATCTTACAATGTGCAGCTTCCATCAGATAACATCTTACAGTGAGCATGCATCCATCAGACAGCATCTTACAGTGTGCAGATTCCATCAGATAACATCTTACAGTCTGCAGCTTCCATCAGGGAACATCTTACAGTGAGCAGCTTCCATCAGTTAACATCTTCCAGTGTGCAGCTTCCATCAGGTAGGATCTTACAGTGTGCAGCATCCATCAGATAGCATCTTACAGTGTGCAGCTTCCATCAGATAGTATCTAACAGTGTGCAGCATCCATCAGAATGCATCTTATAGTATGCAGCTTCCATCAAATAACATCTTACAGTATGCAGCATCCATCAGAAAGCATCTTACAGTGTGCAGCATCCATCAGAAAGCATCTTACAGTGTGCAGCTTCCATCAGATAGCACCATACAGTATGCAGCATCCATCAGGTAACATCTTACAGTGTGCAGCATCCATCAGGTAACATCTTACAGTGTGCAGCCTCCATCAGATAGCATCATACAGTGTACAGCTTCCATCAGATAACATCTTACAGTGTGCGGCATCCATCAGATAGCATCTTGCAGTGTGAAGGTTCCATCTGATAGTGTATAGCTTCCGCTTCCATCAGCTAACATCTTACAGTGTGCAGCTTCCGACAGATAACATCTTAAAGTGTAGCTTCAATCGCATATCATATCACAGTAAGCAGCTTCCATCAGATAACATCTGATATCATAGTGTACAGCTCCCACTAGAAAGCATCTTAAAGTGTGCAGTTTCCATCAGGAAACATCTTACAGTGTGCAGCTTCCATCAGAAAACATCTTACAGTAGGCAGTTTCCATCAGATAACATCTAACCGTGTACAGCTTCCAACAGATATTATATCACAGTGTGCAGCTTCCATCAGGTAACATCTTACAGTGTGTAGCTTCCATCAGATATCATATCACAGTGTGCAGCTTCTATCATGTAACATCTTACAGTGTGCAGCTTCCATCAGATAACATCTTACAGTATACAGCTTCCATAAGATAGCATCATACAGTGTGCAGCTTCCATCAAATAACATCTTACAGTGTACAGCTTCCATCAGATAACATCATACAGTGTGCAGCTTCTATCAGGTAACATCTTACAGTGTGCAGCTTCCATCAGATAACATCTTACAGTATACAGCTTTGATCAGATATCATATCACAGTGTACAGCTTCCATCAGGTAACATCTTACAGTGTGCAGCTTCCATCAGGTAACATCTTAAGGTGCGCAGCTTCCATCAGATAACATCTTATATATGCAGTTTCCATCAGATAACATCTTACAGTGTGCAGCTTCCATCAGATATCATCTTACAGTGTGCAGCTTCCATCAGATAACATCTTACAGTGTGCAGCTTCCATCAGATAACATCTTACAGTGTGCAGCTTCCATCAGATAAAATCTTCAGGTGTGCAGCTTCCATCAGATATCATCTTACAGTATGCAGCTTCGATCAGATATCATCTTACAGTGTGCAGCTTCCATCAGATATCATATCACAGTGTGCAGCTTCCATCAGATAACATCTTACAATGTGCAGCTTCCATCAGATAACATCTTACAGTGTGCAGCTTCCATCAGATAACATCTTAGTGTGCAGCTTCCATCAGATAACATCTTACAGTGTGCTGCTTCGATCAGATATCATATCACAGTGTGCAGCTTCCATCAGGTAACATCTTACAGTATGCAGCTTCCATCAGGTAACATCTTAAGATGCGCAGCTTCCATCAGATATCATATCACAGTGTGCAGCTTCCATCAGATAACATCTTACAGTGTGCTGCTTCGATCAGATATCATATCACAGTGTGCAGCTTCCATCAGGTAACATCTTACAGTGTGCAGCTTCCATCAGGTAACATCTTAAGGTGCGCAGCTTCCATCAGATATCATATCACAGTGTGCAGCTTCCATCAGGTAACATCTTACAGAGTGCAGCTTCCATCAGGTACCATCTTACAGTATGCAGCTTCCATCAGATAACATCTTACAGTGTGCAGCTTCCATCAGATAACATCTTACAGTGTGCAGCTTCCATCAGGTAACATCTAACAGCGTGCAGCTTCCATCAGATAACTTCCAGTGTGCAGCTTCCATCAGATAACATCTTCGTGTGCAGCTTCCATCAGGTAACATTTTAAGGTGTGCAGCTTCCATTAGATAGCATCTTACAGTCTGCAGCTTCCATGAGGTAACATCTTCCAGTGTGCAGCTTCCATCAGATAACATCTTACAGTGTGCAGCTTCCATCAGTTAACATCTTACAGTGTGCAGCTTCCAACAGATAACATCTTATAGATCTTATAGTGTGCAGCTTCGATCAGATAACATATCACAGTGTGCAGCTTCCTTCAGGTAACATCTTAAGGTGTGCAGCTTCCATGAGGTAACATCTTCCAGTGTGCAGCTTCCATCAGGTAACATCAGGTAACATCTTACAGTGTGCAGCTTCCATCAGATAACATCTTACAGTGTGCAGCTTCCATCAGATAACATCTTATAGTGTGCAGCTTCGATCAGATAACATCTTACAGTGTGCAGCTTCCATCAGATAACATCTTACAGTGTGCAGCTTCCATCAGATAACATCTTACAGTGTGCAGCTTACATCAGATAACATCTTACAATGTGCAGCTTCTATCAGGTAACATCTTACAGTATGCAGATAACATCTTACAATGTGCAGCTTCCATCAGATAACATCTTACAGAGTGCAGCTTCCATCAGATAACATCTTACAGTGTGCAGCTTCCATCAGATAACATCTTACAGTGTGCAGCTTCCATCAGATAACATCTTACAGAGTGCAGCTTCCATCAGATAACATCTTACAGTGTGCAGCTTCCATCATGTACTATAACAGAAAACAGTTTGCAGCTTCCATCAAATATCATCTCACAGTGTGTGTGCAGCTTCCATCAGATAACAGCTTACAGTGTGCAGCTTGCATCTTACAGTGTGCATATTGGAGGCAGAACAAAATAAAATGAGTAGAATTTTTGCATTCTTTAGAGAATTCAAATTGACGTATTAACATGTCATGATATTTGCAAATTGCAATTCACATCTCTTGCAGGGTATATTGAGATGTTAAGAGTCAATGACGGTATAACAGATAAATGTATTAATCATAATCTCATTTGTGATGTTTCAGGCCGGATTTCAGGCTAACAAAGGGAAGTTTCTAGTTGGTGCCATCGACTTCGGTACTACATATTCCGGATGGGCATATTCCTTTCTCAATGACTACAGATCGGATCCAACAAAAGCAATTGTCAGACTCTGGAACTCTGGCACTGACACTCTGGTGACAGAAAAGACTCCCACCTGCGCGCTCATAGCACCTGATGGTAAAACACTGGTTGCTTTTGGCTATGAAGCAGAGGACAAGTACCAGAAGCTGGTTGAAAAGGGTACCTATATGCAGTACTACTTTTTCAAACGATTCAAAATGGCTTTGGATAAACAAGTAAGCTCTGAACATTTTAATTTTATATCGAAACCCCTTTTCACCTTTTACAAGGTTAATTTATGCTTTAAAATCTCATTAGAAATGAAACTGTGCTGTATGACTTGTATTATTGTGGTTTTGGTTGTAATGGACAAAACACAGCAGGCTGACAGTCATGGTACATGTGTTACTGAGTAATATAGCATATGTATGATTATAAACATGATAAATGTATTATGATAAAGTTTTAGAAGCCTTTTGAAATATGATTGTGTTATCTTTATTTCCAGACTATCAACAGAGACTTGCAAATCAAAGAAGAAATGGGGAAATCTCTATCTGCTATGACAGTATTTTCCCTTTCCATCGGGTATCTAGCAGACAACATGGTCCGTTTTGGACGTGACACAATCTCCGGAGAACTAGGCATAGCTGACGTTAACTGGGTGTTGACTGTACCAGCTATATGGTCAGACGCTGCTAAGCAATTCATGAGAGAGGCAGCTGAACAGGTACCACGACCACTTATATTTTGTACCATAAATACAGAAAAAAACATTTCTGCTGTCAGACAAAATAAGTTTGCGAGACATTTTTGCCAGCTTTGATCAGCAAAACTTGAGATGAACAGAGCTGCAACTTTCAAGATTGTCAAATTTCGGTTGCAACTTATTGGCAGTTTGCCTTTATTACGTCAAAATGAAGATTAGTCACCAACATGGCAGATTCATACCAGCCAGGGATAGAACTGGTCCCGGGTCGTTTCGCCCGTGGGTTGTTTCGCCCGTGATTCGTTTCGCCCGTGAGTCGTTTCGCCCTGGGTCGTTTCGCCCTGGGTCGTTTCGCCCGTGGGTCGTTTCGCCCCTATTTGGTGAGTCGTTTCGCCCTTATTTTTCTACCATGCCCAAAAGTGTAATCTGGTGTATTATTTGTTATTTTGTCTTGGGCTGATCATTCATAACTGTCTTTTGGGTATATGTACTAAAGGAGGTGGTTGCGATGAAGATCGTTTCTTTTAGAATAGAGGATATTTCGGCAAAAATAATTTTGAACAGAAAATACAATCAGCCTGCTTAAATTTCATACCAAAACAGGAACTTCAACGCCAGTGATTTACGTCATACAGTATGATTTCAGTCGTCACTAAAAGTGTAATCTGGTGTATTATTTGTTATTTTGTCTTGGGCTGATCATTCATAACTGTCTTTTGGGTATTTGTACTAAAGGAGGTGGTTGCGATGAAGATCGTTTCTTTTAGAATAGAGGATATTTCGGCAAAAATAATTTTGAACAGAAAATACAATCAGCCTGCTTAAATTTCATACCAGAAAATACAATCAGCCTGCTTAAATTTCATACCAAAACAGGAACTTCAACGCCAGTGATTTACGTCATACAGTATGATTTCAGTCGTCACTAAAAGTGTAATCTGGTGTATTATTTGTTATTTTGTCTTGGGCTGATCATTCATAACTGTCTTTTGGGTATATGTACTAAAGGAGGTGGTTGCGATGAAGATCGTTTCTTTTAGAATAGAGGATATTTCGGCAAAAATAATTTTGAACAGAAAATACAATCAGCCTGCTTAAATTTCATACCAAAACAGGAACTTCAACGCCAGTGATTTACGTCATACGGTATGATTTCAGTCGTCACTAAAAATTCAACAAAAACAAATTATGAGGACGAAAAATATTCACCAGGTCCAACACGGTTTCTGGACAGAAACACTAAAAGCCAAGTGACTTTCAATTGCACTAAAACTGTGGTAATTGCGTCACATGAACGTTTTTGAATAAAACTTTCATTTTTGTAAAATGAAACGAATTCGAAAGTTTTCAAACACAATAAATAAGTACGGACTTGTGCGAAAATTATCCTAACTTTTGGCGCTGTAATCGTATATATGTCTGTGTGTTTTGACCACTTTACGAAAACGCTAGCTCCTTAAACGGCATTAAACGAAAGTCATTTTTTTATTTATTTTTTCTTTTCTTGTGCTTAAGGTTGCACGCTATCATCGGAGTCACGTTTTATTCTTTTACCTTTTAACATTTCAAGAATGTCGGCCATCGGTCACCGCCAAAGACAAAGCATTCACACATCGCCTTTAATTGACAAACACGATTATTATCACCTAACGTGTGATTAAAGGCGTAAACTTATTAATGGACTATCGCATTAATCAATTGACTTAGACAAATATTACACTTCTGTTAATTGTTTGATTAGTTTAACAGACTGTCGAAATATCAGAAATACCACATCTATCTATCTATCTATCTATCTATCTATCTATCTATCTATCTATCTATCTATCTATCTATCTATCTATCTATCTATCTATCTATCTATCCATCCTTCCTTCCTTCCTTCCTTCCTCCCTCCCTCCTTTCCTTCCTTCCTTCCTTCCTTCCTTCCTTCCTTCCTTCCTTCCTTCCTTCCTTCCTTCCGTTATTTTTACAGTATTAAAAGCTACAGAAGCGGGAGCGCTAAAATGTTTAAATAAGTATTATTCTAACAAGATACGTCAAGATACTCCTTTTAACCAAATCTATCTATCTATCTATCTATCTATCTATCTATCTATCTATCTATCTATCTATCTATCTATCTATCTATCTATGATTTTCCTTCCTTTTTTCCTTCCCTTTTTCCTTCATTCCTTCCCTTTTTCCTTCTTTCCTTCCTTCCATATGATTTTTCTACAACATTAAAAGCCACCGTTACAGAAGCGAAAGCGCTAAAATGTTTAAATATTTATTATATTAACAAGATACAATGTACGTCAGGATACTCATTTTAACATACCTACCTACCTACCTACCCACCAGTATTATCAACAATAGCAATATCAATAACAACAACTTCAATAATAATAACAATAACAATAATGGGCGAAACAACTCACGGAAAAAACAACTCACGGGCGAAACAACTCATGGGCGAAACGACCCACCTAATAAGGGCGAAACGACCCACCCATAAAACCAGGGCGAAACGACTCAGGGCGAAACGACCCGGCGAAACGACCCACGGGCGAAACGACCCGGATTCATAGAACTTACAACCTCCTGATTGCAAAGCAAATATGCTACCCTTTAGACAATGACGGCTGCTATAACTGTTGTTTCATTATTTAAGAGTTTCTCATGAATGGGCATATTATGCAAGAAACTTTGTTCATTGTTCTTTTGTTTTGTCGACAAGTACTTTAAATACTACATTCTTTAAAATAAAGATGGACTTTTACTGCAATTACCACAGCTTAGGTCATAGGGCCTCAGTTTGCTGCCCATCAGTAAGACGGAGCTGTTGCTGTTTTTCCATTCCAAAATACACAATGAAGTTTACATATACAATTAAACAAATAAATATTGTTTAATCCCAGAATTGAGCTCGTGATTACAAAGCAGCCAAACCACTATACCATTGAGGCATTTTAAAATACATTGATAAAATAACTTTGCAGACTGGACTACCCAAAGACAAACTAACTATTGCCCTTGAGCCAGAAGCGGCCTCAATTTTTGTCCGACATCTGCCAGTGGACAGTAAGAAAAGAAGTCTTGAAATATCAACTATGCCACCTGGAACCCAGTACGTTGTTCTGGATGCTGGAGGTGGGTACCAGGATTATTTTGTATTATCATACTTTCCTAACTATTGAATAGAAAAAAGCTGCATATTTTTATCAATTTTTGGCCCATTAATATGACCCAAAAACGTATGCTACGGATTAATCTAAGAGACAAAACTAAAACAGTTGATATGAATACATTAACCAGGAGACCAATATAAAGATGGGGCACACCAAAGGCGCTTGAACTTATTACCATAAATCATTAAAATATGTCCTACAAATAAGTGATCATAAGTGTCTACATGGCAATACTGTAATGCCATGTAGACACTCTTCTGAAGCAAGGGGAACGAAAATTTGTATAATTGGCCTAGGTCACAAGACCAAGATGGCCGCCATGCCCATATATGGTAAAAACCTTAAAAAATCCTCTTCTTTGGAACTGGCGGACCGATTTCAATGAAACTTGGTATGTAGCATCAGGGATGTACGGTTCCGGCGAAGAAGGATCGTCAGAATTCTCTCTCACAAAAGAGAAGTTTTCTTTCTTTATTTGTGCTTATAATTGTTTAGATTTCAGCTTAGGTTGATTGAGACCAGTGAAATATACTTGCTGGTCGCCAATTTATTGACAAATTCAAAGTTTATTGAGGATTTTTGCCCTTTGAAAATTTTCCCGCCATTCACTATACAGTGGGTGGGGTATTCGAGAAAAAAAAAAAAAAAAAAAAAAAAATAAGTGCAGAAATTGACTTTGCTCTGTCAGAGTCTTTGAGTCAGAATAGTTTACTGGATTTTGAGTTTATCAGTTCTTGCATTTCCTGTAAGTGACACATTAGGTAGGGAAACCACCCAGCCAGGTGTTTACTTGCAGCTTGTTTGAAGTGCTTTGGATTTCTGTCAAGATTTCTTGCTCACTGATCAGTGCCAGCCAACTTGCGCGTTTGGTCAGCTAGATCGCTAACCGGCTGATATTGTGAATTGTGAGCTCCCCCCCCCCCCCCCCCCAAGTAACCCGGTAGATCTTAGATATTTTGACTGTCACTTGTGGTTGCTTATTCAGATTGTTGTTGTTGTTGTTCAAATTGTATTTATCACATAATGTTCTACAGGTTGGCCTTGTTCCTTGCTTTAGGCTTTTGTTTTTGGAAGTGGATTAACTCTACATGTTCCTTGGACCCGAACCATGACTGCAACATTGGTACCGAAAAAACTTCTGGCAATATTTCACACTTTTTGGCATACTCAAGGAAGCTTGGCAATCGCAGGAGTTCTGAAGGTCTTCAAAGTTTTAAGCCCTCCAAGGGAACCAACCTGCTCACCCTCATCATCTTGGCTGGAGACATTGAAATGAATCCAGGTCCCAGGTTCCTGTGTCGGCTATGCAAAAAATACTGTAAAGCTACCGACAAATTTGTCACATGCAATGACTGCGAAAAGCGCTTTCATGCGACATGTGCAAATCCCAGCGAAAAAGAACTTTCCAGTTTGGAAAATGAAAATGAACCTTGGTATTGTTCAGACTGCAAAGCAGACTGTGGTCTGTGCAGTGGGGCTGTCTTAAATAGTCACAAGGCTGTTCAATGTGACAAATGTGAAATGTGGGTCCACAATAAATGCTCCCTTGTCTCAGATAACCAGTATGAAAATATACAAAATTCAAATTGTTCATGGATTTGCCCAAAATGTGACTTCTTCAACTTTTCGGATTCATTCTTTTCTGATCAATTAAACTTGGAAGAACAAAATAGATTTGCTCCATTGTCAAACGATAGTAGCTGTGGTACTAAAACATGTGGTTCAGGTACAAACAAAAATAAATTTATCAGTGGGTTAAAATTCTCAAGCATAAATATCAATAGTATTAGAGGTAAAAAACTTGAGTTGTTGGCATTTCTTGACCTCCATCAACCTCAGATTGTTGCAATTCAAGAAACTAAAATTGACAACACTATTTCAACTTCAGAATTGTTCCCAGAAACTTGTCCTTACAATGTGTATAGAAAAGATAGAACTCTTGACGGCGGTGGTGTGATGTTACTTATACACAAAGATATTCCTCATATGCCGATCACTGAATTGGAAAACGACTCCGAATCAGTTTGGGTAAAGGTATTTGCGAACAAAACTTCCCATTTTGTGGCAAGTTGGTATCGACCTCCAGATGGTAAGATAGAGGAACTTGAGTTATTCAAAGACCAACTTGAAAAGGTGAAAACTTTACATAAAGGAAACAAACCCCCCTCGGTCCATGTCATGGGTGATTTCAACTTCAGAGATATTGTTTGGCCAGATAGACTCAACAAACTAGGTTTTTCATTGAGCGTGTCTGAAGGTGCAAAGTTGGTAGAACTTATAAGTGACCACGAATTGGAACAGGTAGTGCACTTCCCCACAAGAGGACAAAACACATTGGATTTGATTATCACTTCACTTCCCGGACAATTTGTTGATATTCATTCCCCGGACAGGCTTAGTGATCATGACATTGTCTCTGGAACTTTGAAAATAGTTATTCCCCCCATCAAGAAACCTAAGAGAAAGGTGTATAAATATCAGAAAGGTGATTATGAATCTATGAAAGGTGATGCCCTTAAATTTGCAAAGGAGAAATATTTCAACGGTTACTCTGGCACACGGTCGGTTCAAGAAAACTTTAATTTGATCACATCTTTTATCCAGGAATCAGTGGATAAACATATCCCATCAAAGACTAGTCGCTCAGTTTCCTCAGTCCCATGGTTAACTCCTGAAATAAGAAGAAAGATTCGTAGAAAAAATGCAACTCACGCTAAAGCGAAGAAAACTGGGAATGCAAAATTTAGAACGAAATTTGAAACTTTGAGAAGAGAAATCAAAGCAGATATCAGAAAACAGCATGAGTTGTATGTAAATAACTTGGTTGGTGATGTTAAGGCTAATCCAAGAGATTTTTATCGGTACATAAATAGTCAGAAAAAAGATGTTCAAGGTATCCCCCCTTTGAAAAAGCGAAATGGAAGTGGTCTTGCTGAATCAGATTTTGAAAAGGCTGGTGAATTCAATGGTCAGTTTACGGATGTGTTCACCAAAACTGAACATAGCCAGGTCCCTCTTCTGAATAGAAAATCCCCGTTTATGGAAGACATAGTGGTATCCAAAGAAGGTGTCACAAAACTTCTGAAAGGTTTGAACCCGTCGAAAGCTTTAGGTCCTGATGAGCTTCATCCCAGAGTCCTTAAGGAATTGGCATCTGAGCTAGGTCCTGTTTTTGCACATCTTTTTCAACAGTCAATAGACTCGGGTGAAATCCCCAAAGAATGGTCTTTAGCAAACATTTGTCCCCTGTTCAAAAAGGCTGACAGGTCTCTTGCTTGCAACTATCGTCCAGTTTCCTTGACCTGCGTACCCTGCAAACTTCTGGAACATATAGTGTGTTCTAATATCATGTCCCATTTGGATCATCATAAACTTTTGTCAGACAGGCAACATGCATTCAGGAAATCCCACAGTTGTGAAACCCAGTTAGCTACAGTGATTGATGACTGGGCAAAAATCTTAGACAATCAAGGTCAGGTTGACACATTTATCTTGGATTTCGAAAAAGCTTTTGACACTCCTCCGCATGAACTCCTTAAAAGCAAATTGTTCAGTTATGGAATTGGTGGGAAGACAATTAAATGGATTGATGCCTTCCTTTGCTATAGACAACAAAGAGTTGTGGTTAATGGCGTTAAATCAGACTGGGCTCCTGTTGTATCTGGTGTCCCACAGGGCACCGTTCTTGGCCCCTTGTTGTTTTCGTTGCATATAAATGATATCACCTCAGATATTGAATCGGAAATCAGACTCTTTGCTGATGATTGTGTTTGTTATCGTGAAATTAAGAATGTGGAGGATACAGTGAAACTTCAGAAGGATATTGATCGATTAGGTAGTTGGGCCAGGAAATGGGGTATGAGATTTCAACCTGTCAAGTGCAACATGATGCAGCTGACAAATAAACGTACTAGTAAAATTCAGGCTTCTTACAAGCTTGAGGGTACTGTGTTGGAAAATGTTGAGAGTATCAAATATCTTGGTGTAACAATAACTAAGGATTTAAAATGGAATACTCACATCAGCAATGTGTGTACCAAAGCCAATAGGACCCTTGGTTTTTTGAGACGAAATCTGTTTTCTTGCCCCCAAGAAGTGAGAGAAGCTGCCTATAAAGGTCTGGTGAGACCTATTCTTGAATATGGTAGCTCAGTTTGGGACCCTCATTATGAAGGTTTGATAGATGATTTGGAGAAGGTGCAAAAGCGTGCGGCTAGGTTTGTAACTAGGAACTATACATATGAAAAAGGTAGTATGACTGGCATCCTTAAAAAACTAAAATGGGAATCACTGCAGAAAAGAAGGAAGGATAATAGAATTATATTACTTTACAAAGGTCTAAAAGGGAGAGCAAAAATACCCACGGATGACCTTATCCCCAAAAATAGGCGTTGTAGGAATCAACACTCCTTGGCATTTCAGATACCTTCAGCAAGTACAAATGCCTATTTACACAGTTTCTTCCCCCAGACCATTAGAGATTGGAATGAACTCCCTGATTCTCTGATCTCCTCTGCTGAATTGTCAGATGATTGTGTGTCTAAATTTACTTCTCTTGTGAGAGCTCGGGACTAATCCCCTCCGGTCAAGCCCCATCCCCCCCTGGTGTAGTATTGTCAATTTGACGTTTCACCAGTAAACTATTCTGATTCTGATTCTGATTCTGGGACTCTGGCCCATCATAGTTAATATAAATCACCTTGGCCTATTTTACAGTAAGGTCAATTTTGGTCACATACATGTAGGCTTTTCAATTGAAAAAAGTGAAATCATAGGATTTTTAGCTCACCTGAGCCGAAGGCTCACAGGTGAGCTTATAGTATACCCATGCTCCGGCGTCCGTCCGTCGTCCACAATTTCAAAGATCTTCTCCTCTGAAACCGCTTGGCCAATAAAAGCCAAACTTCATGTGGAGCATCCTTAGGAAGGGGGAACAAAAGTTTATATAAATGGTCCAGGTCACATGACCAAGATGGCCGCCATGGCTATAAAATAGCAAAAACCTTTAAAAATCTTCTTCTCCAGAACCAGTGGGCCGATTTCCACGAAACTTGGTATTTAGCATCGGGGACGCGGACCCATCATAGTTTATATAAATCATGACCCTGGGATGACCTTGACCTGTTTAACGGCAAGGTCAACTTAGGTCGCCAATGCATTTGAATGGGAAAAAATGGTAAAATGCTATTTAATGGGTAAAACTTACTGGGAATAGGCAAATGGACAGAAGATTAATGTTAATGGAAAATTTTAGCCCCTGGGGGGGTTGTCTGCCCCTGCCCCAGGGCTATATACATGTATATGACCATAATATTGAAACATCTTCTCTGAAACCGCTAGGCCAATCAAAGCCAAACTTCATGTGGAGCATCCTTGGGAAGGGGGAATGAAAGTTTCTATAAATGGTCAAGGTCACATGACCAAGATGGCCGCCATGGCTATAAATAGCAAACACGTTTAAAAATCTTCATCTTCAGAACCAGAAGGCCTATGATTTTGAAACTTGGTGTGAAGCATCTGGGAATGGAGCTCTACAAAGTTTATATAAATCATGACCCTGGGATGACCTTGACCTATTTTACGGCAAGGTCAACTTCGGTCACCCATGCATATAAATGGGAAAAAATAGGAAAATGTAATGTAATGGCAGAAAACTTGCTAGGAATGAGCAAATGGACAGAAGATTTATGCTTATGAAAATATTTTAGGCCCAGGGGTTGTCTGCCCCTGCCCCGGAGCTATATACATGTACATGTAGATGACCATAATATTCAAACAGCTTTTTCTCAGAAACTGCTTAGCCAATCAAAGCCAAACTTTATGTGGAGCATCCTTAGGAAGAGGAAATGAAAGTTTACATAAATGGTCAAAGTCACATGTCCAAGATGGCCGCCATGGCTATAAATAGCAAAAAAATCTTCTTCAGAACCAGAAGGCCTATGATTTTGAAACTTGGCATGAAGCATTAAGGAACGGAGGTCTACAAAATTTGTATAAATCATGACACTGGGATGACCTTGACCTATTTCACGGCAAGGTCAACTTAGATCGCCCATGCATTTGAATGAAGAAAATTGTTAAAATGTCATTTGAAGGACAAAACTCGCAGTTAATTGGCAAATGGACTGAATTTTTATGATTTGAAAAAGACATTGACTCCAGGAGTTATTCTGACCCTGCCCTAGGGTTATATACATGCATTGTACCATTCTAGTCTATCAAGTTTATTGGTACATGTATATATCTCAGGTCTCATGTGAGCGTTTACAGGACCAATGGTCCTCTGGTTCAGGACCTTTTGTAGCCTGTGACCCGAAAGTTGGAAGATGCAGACAACAAATTGAGCTAATGAAGTTATGTGAGTATTCATGGTGGTCAAGGTAATTTCTTGACCTTGGCCAAAAGTCATTTACATATTAAATGTTAAACTTAATTTTCTCAGAAACCGCATGACCAATCAAAGCCAAATTTTATATGTAGTATAATTAGGAAGGGGAATCAAATTTTATATGAATCGTCCAGGTCACATGTCCAAGCTTTAAAAGTCTTCTTCTCCAGAACCAGAAGGTCTATGATTTTGAAACTTGGCATGAAGCATAAGGGAATGGAGCTCTACAAAGTTTGTATAAATCATGATCCTGGGATGACCTTGACCTATTTTACAGCGAGGTCAACTTCGGTCACCAATGCACTTGAATGGGGAAAATTAGTAAAATGTAATCAAATGGGGGAAAACTTGCTGGGAGTATGCAAATGGACAGATGATTTATGTTTATGAAAAATTTTGTCCCCACGGGGTTGGCTGCCCCTCCCCAGATGCTATATACATATTTATACATGAACATAATATTCAAACATCTTCTTCTCTGAAACCACTTGGCCAATCAAAGCCAAACTTTATGTGGAGCATGGTTAGGAAGGGGAAATGAAAGTTTATATAAATGGTCAAGGTCAAATGACCAAGCTGGCCACCATGGCTATAAATAGCAAAAACCTTTAAAAATCTTCTTCTCCAGTACCACAAGGCCTATGATTTTGAAACTTGGCATGAAGCATCAGGGAGAGGAGCTCTACAAAGTTTATATGGGATGACTGACATATTTTATGGCAAGGTCAACTTAGGTCGCGTATGCATTTGAATGGAAAAAATAGCAAAATGTAATGGGGGTAAAGTTGCTGGGTGTATGCAAATGGACGGAAGATTTATGTTTATGAAAAAAGTTTGTCCCAAGGGGGGTTGTCTGACCCTGCCCCAGGGCTATATACATGTATATGGCCATAGAATTCAAACATCTTCTCTGAAACCGCTTGGCCAATTACAACCATACTGTATGTGGAGCATGGTTATGAAGAGGGAATGAAAGTTTATATAAATGGTCATGGTCACATGCCCAAGATGGCCACCATGGTTATAAATAGCAAAAACCTTTAAAAATCTTCTTCTTCAGAACCAGACGGCCTATTATTTTGAAACTTGGCATAAAGCATCAGGAAATGGATCTCTACAAAGTTGTGACCCTGGAATGACCATGACCTTTTTTACAGCAAGGTCAACTTAGGTTGCCTTTGAATGGGGAAAAGTGGGAAAATGTCATTTAATGGCGGGAAACTTGTTGGGAAAGAGCAAATGGACAGAAGATAAAATAATGTTTATGACAAGAACTCCGCGGAGGTCGATATCGCACCTGCATCGGGCAAAGTCAATGGAACGTGAAATGTAGGTCAAGGGCACTGGGTCAAGGTGCATGCTTGAAGAGTATGTCAATGACAATTATTATGCAAGGTTTCACACTGGCAGCTATCAATTATGCAGAGAAAACCAAACTTCGACATAAAAATTAACAAAGTCAATGGACCGTGAAATATAGGTCATGGGCACTGGGTCAAGGTGCGTGCTTGAAGGGTATGACAAGGACAATTACTATGCAAGGTTTCACACTCATGGCTATCACTGACGCAGAGAAAACAAACTTCGACGTAAAAATTAACAAAGTCAATGGACCGTGATATATAGGTCAAGGTCACTGGGTCAAGGTGCGTGCTTGAAGGGTATGTCAAAGACAATTACTATGCAAGGTTTCACACTCATGGCTATCACTAATGCAGGGAAAACCAAACTTCGACTTAAAAATTAACAAAGTCAATGGACCGTGAAATATAGGTCAAGGGCACTGGGTCAAGGTGCGTGCTTAAAGGGTATGTCAAGGACAATTACTATGCAAGGTTTCATAGTCACAGCTATCTCTGATGCAGAGAAAACAAAAACTTCGACGTAAATGTCAAACTTCGACGTAAATGTTGACGGACAGACGGACGGACGAACGGACGAACGAACGGACGGACAGAAATTTGGACTCCTATATCGCACCCTGCTATAAGCAGGTGCGATAAAAACAAAATAACGCCAGTGGGGTTATCTGCTAAGTTTATTGGTATATATCCCAGATCTCAGGTGAGCATTTACAGGATCACTGATCCTCTGGTTATGTTTTATGGCTAAAACTTCAAGCACATGTTGCCATACATAGTAAACATCTTTGTGATCTTCATTAATTTTGAGATAAAAAGTCTTCCTTGGTTCTGACAGGTGGAACTATTGACATTACCATACACCAGATCTGCCCTGAAGATGGTCTGGCAGAAGTCCACGCAGCTACTGGTGGGGGTTGGGGTGGGATTCTGGTCGACAAAGCTTTCAGAGATCTGCTTATTGAAATGGTGGGGCCAGAGATATATGAAGAATTTGTAAAGACGGAAACCGAAGACTGGATCTATCTTTGGAGAGTATTTGAAAATAAAAAGAAGACAATTACCCCTGAAAATAATGACAAGATACGTATGAGACTGCCAGCCTCTCTCTCTTCACTATATAAGGATAAAACTGGACATGATCTGACTAAAGGTATAAATAGATCCAAATATGCAAATGAAATTGAGCTAGACAGAGACAAGATATTAATCAGCCACAAGATTATGAAAGGACTTTTTGAGAATTCAGCCCAAACCACAATTGCTCATCTGAAGTCAGTATTGCAGGAATCAGAGGAAGACAAGATAAAGGCAATATTAATGGTGGGGGGATTCTCAGAAAGTCCTGTACTGCAAGATGCTATCAGGGCAGAATTCCGCCATTTACAGGTTATCATTCCACCTGCACCTTCCAGTGTGATACTTCGAGGTTCAGTCATTTTTGGACATGATCCTTTAACAATTAAGCAGCGTGTTTTGAAAAAGACATATGGTTGTGGGGAAACATATTTGTTTAATGAAAGAATACACCCTAAGGACAAGAAACAAAGTGCAGAATTTATAGGGAAAACATATGATGTTGTTAGAACTTTTGGAATCACTGCATCAAAAGGAGAAACTGTATTTCTTGGACAAACACAGCCTGAAAAAACTTATCTACCTCTTTTTCCCTCACAAAAAACTGTGGGTGCCAAATTTTATGCATCAGATGATAGAAAGCCAGAGTATATTGATGACAGCTGCACACTAATTGGACAGATGAAGATAGATGTGTCTGGTCTTCCAGATGATGAAAATGAAAAGAAAGTTATGATTAGCCTTAACTTTAGTAACACAGAAATAAGAGCTACAGCATGTGTCAAGAAAACTGGAAAAACCACTGATGTCAAACTTGATTTTCTAGGCTGAAAATTACAGACATGTATAACCCATTTTGCTATATATGTATGTTGAATGGCTTTAGTACTGACTCACTTATAATCACACTTGGACATTCTCCTTTGTGAGTTAATACTTGACAAAGCAAAAATGGATTTGATATGGTAGAGGAAAATAATTTAAATAGTTTATTTTTTCTTTTCACTTCATGTCCTATAATCAACAACTATTGTCATGTCAGGATGTTGCCTCCATTTGTGTGGGACTTCCATCCAACACTGGGATGAATGACAACATCCCCATGTGTTGCAACACAACATCAGTGGCATCACCCAAGTAAACAACTAAAGCTTGTATGTATAAATGGTTTGACGTATCCACGTTTCCTGAACCCAAGTTGCAGTCTAGCAACTATTCTAACCACACTGTTCCCTGTTCTTGGGCAAGAATTCTCAGCACCAGATGAGCAATATTTAGTGCTTGTGCATTATTTGCCATAAACAGACAACTGCTCTTCTTCAATCAGCCGAAAGAGGGAGAATGGCTGTAGAAATATCTTCATCAAAGATTGTGTTGGATGTCTACTCCCATAATGTCTGTTCTCATAATGTCTTCTGTGCTAAAGTGTCTATTCCCATAACGTCTACTGTATGAAATGTTGTATAACCAGTTAAATTGTGGGTTATTTCAACAGTTTCAACTTTATTATATATTTTCATTCAAAATAGTCCATTATTTATTTCATTTAACCTTTATAAAAAAGAAAATTTTTAAAACAACCATTTTATTACAGTAGACATTTTGGGAATATACATTTTGGCACAGTAGACATTATGGGAATAGACATTATGGGAGTAGACATTTTGGGAAAAGACATTATAGCACTACCCCGCGGTAACTGTCCAAGATTTGCTTCAATACCGTATATAAATCAGACATGCTGTCAATGGAGATGTCATGACAGGTGTTGTAAAAACAGATGAGCCACCTCATGGGAAAACCAACAATCTGCATATGCGAAAACAAAGACGCAGATCAGCTTCGCGGTAACCGCGAAGCTGATCAGCGCCTTTGTTTTCGCTACACAGATAGGAAAATTTCTCTACTTTCTAAATCCGAAATTTCAAGTCTCTAGTCATCTTCTGTGCTTGTACAGGCCGGTTTGTGTCGGACCTGTTCGGAAACCACATTGTTGGTTTTCTCACGAGGCGGCTCATATCTTTTTAATATAGCAAAAGCATAGTGACAAGTGATAATTTACTGTGATACTTAGTTTTTTTTATTGTTTTGTTAAATGAGCCGCATCATGAGAAAACCGACAATGTGATTTCTGACCAGGTCCAACACGAACCGAGCTGCACAAACACAGAAGGTGACTAGAAGCTTGAAATTTCAAATTTAAGAAGGAGGATTATACTATCTGTGTAGTGAAAACAAAGGCGCTGATCAGCTTCGCAGTTAATGCGATGGTGATCTGCGCCTTTGATTTCGCATAAGCAGATTGTTGGTTTTCTCATGATGCGGCTCAAATGTTAACATGTATGCCAAATAGTTCAAGTAGTATACAAGATTCTTTTAATATGCTTAAAATATAGTAAACTTATTTAAAATAACTCTGACATATGAAAAATATGATATGGCTGTATAATAATCATTTTAAATTAAATTTTATGAATGGATAACCAAGTACATAATTAACATTTTATTGTGCCTGCAAGTCTTTCTTAACAGTATTAAGAAGGCTTTATTCATTCATTTATGCTTTTAAACTAGCTAACAAGAAAAAATATGCCAAATGTGTGTAACGTGAGCTGCAACAGCTAAACCCCGTCAGTGGAAAAGCATGCTCATCCACCAAGCGTGGTTTACTGTGCTATATGTGACACTAACTTCACCAACTATCGAGTTGGAAATTTGCATATGTGTATCTATATATATTATAGCACACCGTTACACTACTTCCCCCTCTGAGAAGTTCATGGATAAGGCAACTCCAGTTTGGCAGTTGTCATTATACAAAAGCTGCCACCATATGTAACGCCAGCGGAACCAGCAACACCTAAACCCTGTCAGTGGAAAAGCAGGCTCATCCACCAAGGGTGGTTTACTGTGCTATATCACTTCACCAACCACCGAGTTGGAAATTTGGGTATCTAAAGTTTATAGCACACCGTTACATGAGCTTAATACAAGTATGTGTTTTGATATTCATGTATGCCATGTGTATGCCCAGATTTACAAAATAAACATAAATCAATCAGTTTGTCCAATTCTTATTCTAAGGGTCGAATGTAGACTCCTTTCTGAACACCTGTATTTTTGGGGATACAGACTTACATGTATCTGTTCTTCAAATGCACACAGTTTGTGTGTATGTCCTTGGCAAACAGCTAAGATCATGTCCAGATGATCAATTACTATAGGTACACTGTTTCTCTGGTAGCCTCCAGCAGGCAGATTACCAGTACTTAGTGCATGGTTTCTTCATAAGCTGACAACTGTTCTTTCTAAATCAGATGAAGAGGAAGAATGGATATACGAAAAAAAATCATGGCCAAAATTTCATTAAAAGAAAAGTTGATCTCCAGTCGGCTACCCAGCAAACTGTTACGATCACCCAAGGTGAAACCAGTTTGAGATCCGGTCCCTAGGTTATAAACTTTTTTTCATGCTCAGCTCAGCTGAGACTAAAATTTATCCTGCTCATAAATGTTGAAATTGTTGGCATTTTAACATTTATAAGCAGGATAAAGTGCAGGTCTTGGTGATTTGAACCAAACATTTCAATTTATTTGGGCCATTACAATATCAATGGACAATTTTAATTTCAATCTCAGCTGAGTTTTATAACCTCGGGACCTGGAATTTCAAAGAAGAGGAATCACAGCATTTCAGCATTTACATATTTATATATTGAAAAACAACACAGGGATTCAACAGACTAGAATAAGTATCATGGTGTCATTCATAAAATGACTTTAGTCAACTTTTTCATGATCACTTTTAAGGCAGTTTCCTGTTCCTAGGAAATATATTTGAGCCGCCTCATGGGAAAACCAACAATGTGTTTTCCGAACAGGTATGACACGAACAAGGATGTACAGCCACAGAAGACAGCTAGGAGCTTGAAATTTCGGAATTTAAAGACAGGGTTTTCATGCCGGGGGGTCTGGTTTCCAGCTTAAAGATATACAGGTAGCTAGTCCTAGAAGTGGGCGGGGCTTACACACAGGTAGCTGGCTAACTTTAGGGGTCATAAAACTGATCATGTGTCATAATTGGTTGCAATAAACAACCAGGTGAGATAATACCTGTCAATCATTTTATTAGTCACTGAGGCCTGAAACTGACAACCAATCAAATTGCTTGTATTGATGTTAACACTTCAGCATTCAGAGAAAGAATGACACAGGTATACCTGTGTGGCCTTTTATACCCCAGCCCTGTCTTTAAGAAGAAGAGGGATTGTACTTTCCGAGTAGCGAAAACAAAGGCGCTGATCTGCGTCTCTGTTTTCGCCAATGCAAATTGTTGGTTTTCTCATGAGGCGGCTCATTTATTGTTGTCTTCACCGTTTCGTGAACCCTTCGACTGTCCCTAAATCTCTTCCAATTTCCCCCAGCTGGGCCCCACTTTAACTTTAACTGGCATTTTCACTGGCAGTTTCATGGCATTTTCCATGCTGTTCTTTATAATGGCGGCCACCTCCTTCACATCTTTACTATTAACCTCATAGATAAGTTCATCATGGAGCTGCAGAACTAGGTAGCCACCCCGGGGAGGTCCACAAGACTTCTGGTATTTCTTGTCTGCAATAAGGGTGAAATATTTTGAGATATGCAAGAACATCTACTTTTTTAAAATGTCCGAAACATGTATTGCCATAATTCATTGTAAAACTTGAATGTTTCACTTATAGCTTAAAATCTAATTCAACAATTTTACAGTCATATCAGGACAGAGTCAACCTTTCCCCTTGGTACTTGACCAGTACTATAAGAAGTTAATGTTTCTTGTTCAAGGACACAATCAAAACAGTGACGGTAGGTTTTGAACCCAGGACCTCTCCAAGTACTGAAGAACAGCAGTCTGATCTAAGTACGCACTATTTGCATACACCTGTCTATACAAACCTACATGTACTTTCCTGCTCTTACTTGATGGCTTTATAATGTAAGACTGAAACAACTAAACCGTCTGGTGAGAAAACCATGTGTTTCCAAACAGGTCCGATACAAATGAGGCTGTACAGTCACAGAAGCAGGCTAGAAGCTTGAAATTTCAGATTTAAGAAGAAAAGAAAGTGTAGCGAAAACAAAGGCGCGTTTTTGTTTTCGCATATGCAGATTGTTGCTTTTCTCATGAGGCGGCTCAATTGTTGTGGTATGTCCATTTCTTATCATTAACATTTCTGCTTCCTATATCCAAAATTTTAAACCTCTATCAAAATTCTTTGGCAGTATAGCAAAGACTTTGATGAATCTGGTATTTAACTCCATTAGGTCACTTTATGATGAGCCCAGTCTGCTTCGGGGAAAAATCATTCTTACCAGTGAACTTCTGGTTATGCGTAGCCTGACAATCGGGAAACTCAGCAGACAACTTCCTATCAATCTCCACCATGGCCATTTTTACCAGGTCCGCTGCCGAGCCCTGGACTGTCGTGTTGACTGCCTGTCTCTCCGCCTGTTCCCGGGCGTGGGGGTTGGTCCCGATGATGGCCTGGAGGTAGCGTTTCCGTCCCAGCATGGTCTGAACATAGCCCTTCTCCCGACAAGAGTCAACGGTGGTCCTCAGGTATCTCCTCATTGCTGAAATGGTGAGCCGCTGCATGAGAAAACCATCAATCTGGGTTTCTTACCAGGTTTGACAAACATCAGGCTAGACACTTAAAATTGCAGATGAATGTAGAACAGACATTATACTATGGGGCCAAAACAAAGGCTTTGAGCAGCTGTGCAATAAATGCACAGCTGATCTGCATCTTTGTTTTCGCATATGGAAAAACATAAGAAGCAGGTTCACAGTTGTTTCTTTGGTACAACAACCGGGTATGCTCAACTACTTGTTTAGCTAGTATAATGTTTAATCTAACTACAAGGTGTGAGGAAACAAGGTACATGCACTTCAGTTATCAACACAGAAAGAATAAACTAATGTGCAATGCCCTCCCCTTACAGTTCACAGTTATGTCTTACAGCCAGTTTTCTTTGCTCATAATCTTTGAAAGCGTCTACAGATGCACAAATTTTACTGTTGCATTGTCTTTGAATTTAACATCCCACCAACAGCTAAGATCATACAGAGAAGGGACCTCAGTTAAGACTCAAATCTGAGAAACTAGAAAGCCCCAGGCAGAAAACCCATGACCCTGGCTTACAACGCAACTGAATTCAGTTAGACATCAAGGGAGCTGTTATCAGTAATGTGAAATATGGATATTACCTGGGTATTTGGCTTTGAATGTCTCGATAAAAGCTGCAGCATCATTCTCGTCAACTTCCAGTTGTTCTCCCAGGGCCTTAGGTCCTATACCATAGATCATACCATAGCAAACCTACCGGAGAAGATAATCTAAGAAATGATTGTCAAAAATATGTCTGTCATAGATTTTTTAACCACGCCAGACGAAAAATAGGCTGTACAATCCCAGACAAGGAGTGTGAAATATCAGATTTAGTGAGTAGAGGGGTTGCATTTTAGATACAAACACAGTTCACATCTGAACCGGCATCATAAAGGTGCCATCTTAGCTTTTTTCACACATGCAAAATCAAGGCTTTTAACCACAAGGCACAAATCACAATTCACTTTTTTTTCTGGTAGTTAGTAAGTTTTGGGTACATGTATGTTTGTATGTGTAACTATGACATAACACCATATGATTCTTTTAATGTATTTATTAATTATTAAAATAAACAAGCGACAAACCAAAATCTGTTAAGTGCAGATACACATGTATACCTGTTTAGCCTGCGCCCTCTGTTCAGAAGTAACATCCTCTACCGGGATGTTTTTCCACTGAGCTGTTATCATCTTAAAAACATCACCATCCTCATTCAACACTTTGATTAGCTTTTGGTCGTTGGAGAGATAGGCAATCATTCTCAACTCTAGTTGGGAGTAGTCCGCCGCTAACAAAACACTACCTGGATCAATGTAAGGGACCATGTTATGTGTTTTTCATTACAAAAACTTGCCCATGCAATATATGAAGATTTTTCAGCCGTAAAAAATGAAAATTTCATCAGAAAAATTTTGATATTTGATATCTTTGATCAAAACAGTGATTGTGGGTACTAATGTGTACCCACAAGCTATGTTTTGAAGCAAAAATAAGAAAAATAGGCATACCCCTGCATACCCCAGGTTTGCTATATAAAAGTGGGGTATATGGGGGTATACATTACATGGACATGTTATCCATATTGCTTTAAGACCTTGGCAAACATTAGCAACTCTCTTATAGCATATAAGTCATACTGTGAATCCTAATCCCTGGTTTCAATGTGATGCTTCTATAGTTTTGAAATTTTCCATGTGACATATACACACAACCAATTAAATAATACATGTACTAATTGCAGCACCAGATCGGACTTAGTATTATCCTATTTTAAAGACAAACTCACACGCAGATAAGTTAAGTGATCCGCATTATGTGTTCATGAAAGCAAATTTGTAAATCAGCTTTGGGGTCACCACACACCACACAGCTGGCCCCTGAGGCTATAAAACTTTTTTCATGCTCAACTCGGCTGAGACTAAAATTTGTCCTGCTCATAAATGTTAAAAAGCCAAAAATTGTTGGCATTTTAACATTTATTAGCAGAATAAATTACAGGCTTTGGTGATATAAATCTAAAATTTCATTTTTTTTTTGGCTATTTCAGTAATATTGAGCAGTTTAAATTTCATCCTCAGCTGTGTTGAGATTGAAAAAAAGTTTTATAACCTCGGGACCAGGTCTGAACTTTGTTATTGCTAAACATCCTAAATACTGGTGACAGAAAACCCCCAGCACATTCAAATTTCAAATTTCAAGCATCTAGTCATCTCAAGTAATACCAACCTTTGAAAGGCACAAAAGCGTGTCTCATGCTGACAGAGAACATGGACGCGGAGCTATCATCTGTTACTCTGGCAACAGGCTGCTGGCCAATCAACTGCTGGAGTTTAGATTTACCTCCCCTTGTCTGTCGACCAATCAAATTTGCTGGTGGACTTTCACCAATCATATCTGAGAAAATAAACAATTTCAAGTTTTAACAATGTAATTTTAATGATTATATGTGCATACATTTTCTTTTATGCAAAACCATTTCGTAATATCTATCTTAAATATGACTGCAGGATTTGCTGCTCTTTATCAAATTCAATCATCTATATTCATTTTGTTTATATTTTGATGAGCTTTCTTTTATGTCAAGCAAAGCAGTTCAGATCAGGCACACTGGCATATGCATTATTGCATTTGTTTCCAAAGTAAAATGAAATTTAATAAGAGTTTTAAAGCATTAGTCTTCATTTTCTTGAAAACTTTCAAGGATAAACTTTACTCATTTAAGCCCGACGTTCTTTTTGTGGGACATAAGCAAACAGCATAGCTCCAGATATGACGCCGCAAAACGCGGCATCCCATCTGGGGCTATTCAGTTTGCACGGAGAAATTTCATCGAAAAATGAGATAAAAATAAAATTACTCCTAACAGCTCTAAAAATGAAAGTGGACTTACCCAATTGATAATGATTGGAAAATCCATTCGTCAAATACGGGTTAATGTCCAATTATGAGGAATTTATGATAAAACCATACCTGGCATTTTGATCTCAAAATCTTTAGGAATATTCTGCAGGTTGGGCTCTGACATGCTGACACGTCCAGTTGCCGAGTGGAGCTGACATTTGCCAAATATACGGTACATTTCTAGCTGCGGACATAACACCTGAATAATGGAATTCCCAGATGATTTCTAGTGTAGCTGTATAAACTGTGCAACAGGAAGACTAGCGTGAAAAGTTACATGTATTAAGACATATCATTAATGCGAGACCATTCAAGAGTTTTTTTTATCCAAATCTAGAGCTATAACAATCTGTATTATGAAGTCATTTAGGTAATTGAGCCGCGTCATGAGAAAACCGGGTTTTTACAGTAACTGCACAGCTGATCAGTGCCTTTGTTTTCACTACTCGGATAGTACAATCCCACTCCTCCTTAAATCCAAAATTTCAAGATTCTGTCTTTCTTCTGAGACTGTACATGCCAGTTTGTGTTGGATCTGGTTGAAAACCCTGAAGACCAGTTTTCTCGCATCGCGGCTCATTTATAAAATGTCAGTCAAACAGTAGATAAGATCAAGGAAAATGATTTCCAACACTCCAGCACTTAAACTCTCAACATTTCTACTTTTAACCTTAAATTCCAAGTCAACAATTTTTCAGTCATGACAGGATAAACCCAATACTTCCTGGGTAGTACTGAGTACGATGGGGAGTAAATGTCTTGCTCAGTGACACAACCAGGCAGCGGACCTAGGATGTCTCAATTCTTATGCCTACACTCTACTACTAGGGCATCCATTTCCCCATCTTGAGCTTTACAAACAAACCTTTTCTTTCTGTAGTGGAAACACAACTTTAGTTAGAGCATTAGTTATTCTTCTCCACTCCAAAATGAGGCTCGGCATGGGATGAAATTTCTTCAATTTCTCTAGAACATCTTTGGACGTACTGAACTGACATTTCTGTCTACCCCTTCTGGGGCCTCCCCTCCCTCTAGGGGCCAGGGATCTTGCAGCAGGGGCAGCATTGGGGTCACCATTAGGGGGAAGCTGAAGTTCTATAAATAGAACCTGTAAATAGGAAGTAAATAAATTAACTGTAATATTGACTAAAAGGGGCAATGGCGAGATTGGGATCTAAGCCCCCAGAAATTCTAAATTACAGACCATTCCAAGGCAGAACTTTTGTTGTGGATCTATTTATGTTTTTATTATTAAGTACAGGGTCAAACTTTGGGAAACAGCTGCTTGTTTGGAAATCTTATTTTTCTTTTATTTGATACCAACCTGAGCAATATCCTCAGGAGCAGAGAGAGAGAAAGGATGTCCGACCATAGTATAGGCCTGCTCCTCAAGGGCAGATAACTTGGCTGTCATCACGTTTTTCTGGCTTTCACATTCTTCTTGGCTAAATCCTACAACATGCATGTATCCCTCAATGAACAAGTTATATCCAAAACTATAAACCTTGAAGTCAATAACTCAAATAGAAAATTTATGTGTAAGCCTTTTTTTGAACTTCTTTAGCTTATAGAACCAGAGGACCAATGGTCCAGTAAACGTTCACCTGAGATCTGCTGTATATACCAAAAAACAGGTTTGAATATTATGGAAAACAGCCCCAGTATAGGGACAGATGAAGCCCTGGGGCCATTTTTTTTTCAGAATAATCAATATCCTGTCCATTTGCCAATTTCCTACAAGTTTTTCCCTTCAAATGACATTTTAACAGTTTACCTATTCAAATGCAAAGGCAACCCATGTTGATCTTGCCTTAAAATAGGTCAAGGTCATCAGGGTCATCATTTATATACAAATTGTAGTACTTGAGTAATCAATGCTTTATGCCAAGTTCCTTTGAAATCAGTAAATCATATATGGGCACTAACTGCCAAGCTGATCAGTGCCTTTATTTACGCTACATGGATAGTACAAATCCTCTACTTTCTAAATCCAAAATTTCCAGCCTCTAGCCATCTTCTGTGCTTGTTCAGCTTGATTTGTGTTGGACCTGTTAGGAAACCACATTGTTGGTTTTCCCCACCAGGTGGCTCAATTATTATGGAACCTTACCAAAGCCATTCAACTCCATCCTACACAACGAGACTGCAGCTGGCATCTCCACCTTACAGAAAGACTCGTACAACCCGTCCTTGACTAAACATGCCCTGAAGTACTCTGCTAGGTGGCGAACCAGTACACATTCTGTGGTGGCTCGGTACCGTCCTGAACCTGGGTTCTGGGGGCTCATACCGATACTGCTGTAGCCTATGCCACCACCAATACCTGCAATATTTAGTAAGGTCAAGAATTTCTCCATAAAAAATGTTTATGTTTACTTCTGGGTTAATGTCCAAGGCAACAATTTATCCGTAATTTCACAATGAAGCCAACATTGTTATTAACCAGTACCATGTGGAATCAATGCGTCATGCTCAAGAACAAAACTTGACACTAGTGGGGTTTTAGGCAGACTAATCCACAGCTCTCCCCAATAAACGTGTGAGTACAGCTCAACATCTTTATAACACTATTGTTGTGGTCCAGGACAATTTCCGTGTTAGCTTTCCAATCTGTGTTATAATGAGAGTAAAATGTATGGATGTAGAGCAAAATTAGTCTAAAATGACCATTTGGGATCCAGCAATGACCCTTGTTATATCCAACACGATGTTGCAACAAGCCATGTTATAAAAAAAGGTCCACCTGTAGTTAATGGGCACAGACAAAAGTTGCCTCTTATGGGTGAATCGACTTGACAATTTTATGACAGACTTTTGTAAGCTGAAGCTGCTATCTGCTAAAATGCCCAAGTTATATTAATCATTCTTTTCAATTTTATCTTACCATGTAATAGATGTACTTCAGTTGGCAGCAGATTGGTGACCATTCTGTGAAGATTTTTCTCCTTAGCACCAGGATCCAGCAACCAGCAGGCTATCCTAGGGTCCTCAAATTGTCCCTTTGGTGGGAACCCTACGCCCTTTACAAGGGCTCTGAAGAGAAGCTGACAATATTTTAAAACAGTTTTCTTGGTTTATCATTCTACTGTGATAATTTCTTCCCATTTTTTCTTCTCCACAAATTGTTAAAAGATTAAATCATTTTATTTTTATCTGAGAGAATTCTGAGTATAGGTCATCAAGCCAAACCTACCTGTACTGAGATTTGACATCAAACATTAACATTGTGGTATCATCATTTTGACACCTAAACTACTGAAGAACTGCTTTGATGGCTTTCTGACATATAGAGAAACTGATGTCGTGATCAGAAGGGCGTGGGGCTAAACTGTGACAGGCCACACCTACCTGTACTGTGATTTGACATCAAAGATAAACATTGTAACATCATCATCTTCACACCTCTCCTGCTGAAGCACTGATTTGATAGCTTTCTGACGTATGGAGAAACTGATGTCGTAATCAGAAGGGGGCGGGGCTAAACTGTAAAAGGCCACACCTACCTGTACTGTGATTTGACATCAAAGATAAAGATTGTGACATCAGCATCTAGGCACCTCCCTTGCTGCAGAACTGACTTGATGGCTTTCTGACGTATAGAGAAACTTTTGTCATGATCAGACGGGGGTGGGGCTAAACTGTGACAGGCCTCACCTACCTGTACTGTGATTTGACATCAAAGATAAACATTGTGACATCATCATCTTTACACCTCCCCTGCTGAAGAACTGACTTGACGGCTTTGACATATAGAGAAACTGATGTCGTGATCAGAAGGGGGTGGGGCTAAACTGTGCGAGGCCTCACCTACCTGTACTGTGATTTGACATCAAACATAAACATTGTGACATCATCATCTTTACACCTCTCCTGCTGAAGAACTGATTTAATGGCTTTCCGACGTATAGAGAAACTAATGTTGTGATCAGAAGGGGGCAGGGCTAAACTGTGGCAGGCCACACCAACCTGTACTGTGATTTGACATCAAAGATAAACATTGTTACATCATCATCTTTACACCTCCCCTGCTGCAGAACTGATTTGATGGCTTTCTGACGTATGGAGAAACTGATGTCAGGATCAGATGGAGGCGCGGCTAGACTGTCATTCAGATCACCTGTATTATAAATCAAGCTTTAATAATATTCCAATTTTCATATTAGGACAGGAAACTTTTATATGTATCTAGAATGTATGATATTAATTTTGTGTCTGTACTTCAATGTTTTCTTTGGTATATTGGTTTGAAAAATACAGGCCACCTTCGCTATCTCGAAATCAAGGGGAATGGAGAAACTACTTCGAGTTTTCCGAAGTTCGAGATAAGCAAATTGAGACCAGCCAAGGTTCATAAAAAATCTCAACTCTTTCAGTGGTTCTCCTTTCGTTTCCACTATGTTAACCCCGTTGATTGTGATTTCAAACGTATATTCCCCGACCTGACACATGATGTCAAAACGTCATTTAACAATTCTTGTGATGAAAGGTTGTTAGTAGATATCAAATCGGCAAAGACCGATTTTTGACTTCGAAGTTCGACACAGGAAGGGTGAAACTAATGGGTTTTTTTCTGTGGGGAGCGAACTTTCACTTCGACATAGCCAAGTTTTCGTCATAACCGAGTTCGACATAAGCAAGGTTGAAATACAATAACATATAGGAAGAGATGCTCGGGAGTGAGGGAGCAATTCGTCATAAGTGGGGTTTTCGAGACAACCGAGTTTGAGATAGCGAAGGTGGCCTGTACTTAAAAAAAACAAACAGCTACATCTGGATGGTCCACAGTGCCAAAATAAAATTCAGTAGCATGTCCCAAACACTCAAGAGTCAGATTCACTAAGACATAAACAATTCCCACCTTGCAGGTCCTCCTGTTGTGTGAGAGCTATGTAGTAGGCATCCCTGTTCTCCCAGGAGATGGCCACACCCACCAGAACCAGCCCTTCATCTAACGCTATACCATCTAAATCTTCTCCTGATCTGGTTGGTGAACTGCCTAGAACAGAATGCCAACACTTCAGTATCACTTAAAAAGTTCTATGTACAAGTAACTTCAGATATGAATCATTCATTCTTTTAATCATGTTAATAGATATGACAAAAATAATTGGAATCTAGGGGGAGGTTATTTTGTGACAGTTATTGATTATTTTTTATCTTTTTCAGTGAAATCTTACTTTAGTAGGTGTAAATCAAATCTAACAAATCAACACAATATTCCATTTTTAAAATTCTTAAATATCTATTATTCTTAAAAGAGTGAAATATTAAGAGAATATTAATGTTTACATATCATGATATCAACCAACACCAACCTTTCTGAAATTTTCCTCCAATGCCCGAGCCTGCTGCCATAGTTTCTATTCTCTTCTCACATGCCAAAGCCACGGCATATCTACTCTTAGTTCTCCACTCCATGATGAAAGTCTTGAACAACCGCTTATCAGCACAAACATCAATGATAGTGAAAGATGACTGTGTGAGAGGAATGCCAGATTCATTCAAGTCTAAGAATGATGCAGGCAGATTTTCATCAACATCGTCATCATTATCATCCCCATCAGTTCTTTCTTCATCTTCACCATGTTTTTCACTTTCCAATTCCTTATTTCCTTTTTTGTCTCGAGTATTAGATGCGATCTGTGCATTCTGTTCCTCAACTTTACTGCCAAACTGAGATTTTCCACTTTTACTATCACAGCCTAATGCTGTATCCACCTTTCCAGATTGCCCAACACTACTTGAGGCTTGATCACTAGCAGTTTTAGGAGATTTTCTCTTAGTTTTTGAAGTATTAGGAGACCTTTTAGCCTTTCCTTGTGATCTAGCAGTCTGTGATTTTGAATTTGACAAATTTCTATTCCTTGATGGGTTATCATTCTTCTGAGATCTGTTATCAACAGTCTTAGAGTTCCTCAGCTTTGGACTGAATGGGGACATGATTCGAAGAGAACCTCTTGGGGTTCTTGGCTGTTTAAATGGAGAACCAGATAAATGACTTTCATCAGGAGGGGTTGGTGGCACATAATCACTCTCTGTGCTTGTGTTAACTAGAGAATCTCCCTTATTATCATCCATTTCTCTGTTTATTTCTGGACTTTCAGATTTTCTTAACCTTTTGTCACTCTTACTTGATTCAATATTGCTATCAGAATTTCTCTCATTACTTCTTTTTCTAGTTTTCTCTTGTTTTTCACTACTATTCTGCTTCCTCCTAGTTCTACTCCTGTCTGTTTTCAAAGCCTCAGGGGTTGAATAACCAACTGCTAGCATTTTCTGAGACTTCAAAGTCCTGCATCCCTGTGTATTTCTAGCTCTTTTTGGAGCAGATTTGCATGTTGGTGTAAGAAAACTGTCATCCATACTATTTAAAACTGACAATGTACCAGGGCTTATTTCATTTTCCTTTATCACTTGATTTTTATCACAGTTTCTGCTCATTTGTTGTTGTATACTGTCCTGAGATTTGTTTCTATTTACTATCACAGACTTTGCTATATCTGATGTTGTATCACTTTTCACTCTAACAAGACTTGAAATATTAGAATTCTGTACAATATCACAGCTTTGCTTTGATACAATTTCATTTTTGTTCAGTTCAGAATTTTCATTATCTACAATTTGATCATCATCCAGTACTTTTTCCATCATAGAAAATGTAAGTGAATCACCCATGTCACCCTTATCTGGCTTATCCACAGACGATCTTGCTTTATCATGCTTTTTGTCCTTTGATTCCATTTGTGTTGAGAATGTACTGCAGAAGGAATCGCCCATTTCTAGAGCAATAGCTAAATCTTCTTGCAAATCATTCCCACTATACTTTCCTCCTGCATCAACAGGCTTTGGACTGGAAAACTGGCCAAGAACAGTGCCTTTCTCAGATTTATGAATTAGATTTCCTACAATTCCTATTTGTTGATTTGGATTATTTGTTATATTGCCACCATTCTGGTGATCATGATTTTCAAAACAAAGTTCCTGACCACTTTGATATGGAATATGAAGATCAGCATAAGAATCATTAGCATCTTGATCTCCAGCTCCAGAAACACTAGAACAAGCTATCCTTTCATAATTACTGGCTGCAATTAAATCCATAGATGTATCAATACCACTTTCAGATATATTAAGTTCAAGGTCATTTTCAGATACCACAGATTCTTCAGTAGACTTATCATTTCTGTCTGAGAATAATTCTTCTGTGTTAGGTCTACTGATTTTGTCCACAACATTCACTGGGCTTGTCACATTACCACTATCACTTGTATTCGTACTGATAACATCAACAGTTTTCTTAAACAGATCTTTATCAACAGCAGGAAAATATTCCAAACTGGTATTAAAACTGCAGTACAGATCATCTTGTGAAAATAAGGATTCAGAATGAAGACAGTCTTTGAGGAAATTATGTGCAGAATTTGGTCCTGACTTTCCTATAGATTTACTATGTGTTTCACCGTCTGTTATGATTTCATTAGGTTTCTCTTTCTGGTTGTTCTCCACAGCGGTCTGACTACCACTTATTACATCAGTTTGTGAATCAATAACAAAACTATCATTAAATGCTTTGTGTAAGGTTGTTTCAGAGGCAACACTCTTACTACATTTGTTCACTTCCTTGGGTTCTGATGCAAAGCACCTTAAACTGTTCTGAAGTTTGTTTCTCCTTTGCAATTGATTTTTGTCAGAACTGAAGTGAGTCATATCATCATTCTTCAATGCAGTGCTAGCACTTGCTGTCCTTTCTTCAGATTCTCTGCTTTCCTGTCCACTGTCAGAGGATACAATGTTTTTACTGAGATTTTTGTCATTGCTTTCTTTAAGACAAACTGACACACCTATATGATCCTTTTGTTTGTCTAATTTGGCATATTTTACAGGAGTACTGATGACTGCAACTGGGCCTTCTGAGAACTGGACAGATTTCATCTTAGCTTTTCTTTCAGCTGATTTTGACATTGGTTTTTCTCCTACTTGTTCCCTTAGTTCCTCCCCATGACAGTTTGCCTCAAGGGTATGGCTTACAGGCAGATTCTCTATTGTTGCTTTAGTTACAATAACAGAATGACTAGACTTTGTAGATGCAATGGTAGCTGACAAGGCATCTGCTGTTTGCTTGTCTTTACCACATACATTGTGGCCCATATTTTTCAAAGCTGCCTTAGGTCCTGATTTATCATTGCTTCCATTCAATGCATCTGACATTTTAACCTTCCCAACAACACCATTCACATCTTTGGCCTTCTTGTCAGTCACTTTATCATTATCAATCATATAGGAATCAGTGCTTATAGGTACTCTCAACCCTTTATTTGAAGAGCTGCCCTCCATATTGTTGATATGTTCTGAAGAAAGTTTCGCTTTCTCCATAGATTCTGCAATATTCTCAACTTTCTCATTGGCTATATTCTCACTATTTATACCAACACCTTTTTCTTTCTTATCTTTTTGCCTGTTTTCAACCCCCTTCGACCTTGACTTTCCCTGCCCTTCTACAAAAGAGGGTTTACAGCTTTCTTTGTTGGGATCCTGTTTATTAGATATCCCTGTGTCTACTGTATTTGACTGTTTTGTTGCCGAACCATCATGAGCAGCATAACCGTGTCCATTCTTCTGTTCAGCATCATTCTTATGAGCATTGTTCACATTTAATCTGACAGTTTCTTTACTTGGTTCCTCATTGTGATTGTTCCCACAACTTGATTCTGTATCTTTTCTTTTCAGTGGTGGAGGGGAAATAACACACATCACTGGTGCTTTAGAGTTGCTTCCCTCTTCTGGATTGGTTTTTAAACTTATGCCAGTTCCTGGACTGGTACTCTTTCTGGTGATTGAAGTCCTTCTGGTTCCATGTTTCTTCTTACTATGAGGTACCCTGGCTGACACTAGAAGATAAAGTAAACTAA
Organism: Rugalucina vietnamica; assembly: GCA_964017185.1. Taxonomy (NCBI): domain Eukaryota; kingdom Metazoa; phylum Mollusca; class Bivalvia; order Lucinida; family Lucinidae; genus Rugalucina; species Rugalucina vietnamica. Next base: position 15,185,060 of record OZ024874.1, read on the forward strand.
ATAAATAAGAAAATGCACATGAACTTGTCTTTTTTGAATGGAAGCTTAACATCGTAATCAATGATTTTTCAGTCATGTCGGAACCAATCCAAAGTTTCCTTAGTACTTCACCAGTGCTATTGGTAGTAAACATAATTATCATGTCTTTATTCCATCTTTATATCATGATCATTCTAACATACCATATTCATTCTAATTAGCGCACAGTGCACTTAACTTTTCAAATTCAAAATAATTTAAAGTTAAGGTTACAACATATCTATCTAAATTAGCACATACTACAAACAAAAACAGCACATAAAACTGATGAAATAACCATGTCAAAATATCAGTGCTGATGCCATTTAAAAGCCCCAATCATTGCAAAGTAGCGTTAAGACATTTAAGGTTAAGTTTTAATGCGGATAATACTGTGTAAAATTTGTGTAAAATACCAACATGCTGGTCGAGCAGTGTGTGCACAAATTTTCCGGAAACCAGCAGGGTGTGCGCTTATTGGAGCCTGTGCGGTAATTAGACCAAATATGGTACTTATCAGGTGTTGTTGTTTAAACATTCATCATGAAAATAGAAACTGATAACAGTTCTTTGAAAACCTTTAAAATAGCGGTCAACATCATTTTAGTACTATCTTTGGGTTCCATGGAAATGGACAGTGTTATAAGTGAAACTATGTTATAATGAGTTTACTTTACTATAATAGACATCCAGTTAAAATCATTGTTTGAGCTATGACTTGAAGTGCATTACAAGACAAGATTTATTTTGATTCAGCAAGATACATAAGAATGAACAAATGTTCCATTAAGCATTTGAACCAACTAATGTGATTGAACTGTACCTGGACTAGTGACAACAGGTGACTTTATCTCTGGCATGGGAGCTTTGGCACTCCACTGTATCCCCAGCCCCCCTAATTCTTCCTGGATCAATGCCTTGGCTTCCTCAATGATAATCTGGGCAGCTTCATTCTCAGTGACACCTTTACGACCTGTCAGAAATATACAGCGGGTCTTGCGTCGCTCAGCAGCTTCCCATTCCGTCTCTGTGTCCTGTCTCTTGTTACTGCAAAATAATTTCAAATAAAAGATCACTATTCTGCTGTAAAGAAATTTTAGTAGCATTAGTCTTTTGTATCACACAAACAGTGATATATTGCTAAATAAATACAGCTGATGTTGTGTTAGTTAAACATGTAAGCAACAGCTAAGGTGACATAGAGATAGGTTTTTAAATAAAGTCCAGGGTTCATAAAGAAATGGGAATATAAAATTCCTGGATTTTTTCATGACTTTTCAAGGATAATTTTTTCTACTCTTCCCACAGCGGGCTAGGGCATGGTTAATGATTGGCTTAAGCCCAAAAGTTCAGATTTCAATACTTCTGACTCAGAGTTCAACTTTGGTAAGATGAATAATTTGCTCTTCAATATAATTAGTCATTGTCACTATGTTTTTATTATATTTTGTAACTGGGCATCCCATTGTTGCTGGAGAATCTCTGAATTTTCATAAATTCAAGGACATTTTCAAGGACAATTTTATAAAATTTCGGGATAATTCCAGGACTTTTGGCACTTTTATGAAATTCCAGGAGTTTTCCATGATAAAGGTCAAAGTCCAGGACTTTTCCAGGTCTGTGCGAACCTTGTAAACTACAGAAACCAAGAATCCAAATCCCAACCTCTGTTTTACAAGGCTGTGTAGTTTTACCACATCATGACAGAGGTAAAGAAGAAATAAACATATAACAAGCATCAGAACCATGAAACATTCAACTGACACTAGTCAAACATCAATACCAAACCTTTGAAATGGTGCAGAGTTCTTCAATAAAGCCTCTACATCAGCTATAGATGCACTAGCAATGGCCGCCACTGTCTGGTACCCTCCGTTATAGAACACTCTAGCTCTCTGCCCATTGAGTGATGACAGTCTGACAAGATCACAGAGTTCCCGCTGGACACCGAATGTGAGACGGTTCTGAAACTGGGACAGTATGAGTTCAAGGTTGGACCAGCCGAGACGTGCACAGAATACTGTCACCATTCCTGCAGATAAGAAATTATTTCAAAATCAAAGAACCCTTCTTCCAAGTGGACAATATTTCCCAGTCCTCTCCCTTATAATGCACTAGTCATGTGTACCCCACCCCCCAGGAAAAGCAGCCACTTCGACTTTTCATCAAGCAATTCAAATCAACTGGTAACCCCCTATTACTAAAACCGCAGGTAGCTACCCTACACTGTCAGAACAATGTGATGGTAGAACTACATGTACTTCTAATTTCCATGGCTATTCCTAACCTCACTCGAGTCAGGGACTCGGGGATGCTGGGGGGTTACAAATGACTGGTGCTTCAAAAGAGACCAGTCAATCTCACTTAAATTACTGTATAGGGTCTGACTACATGTACATTGTAAATAATAGTAAATCTGGCTGCTCAAATGGATTTCATCGTCATTTAAAAAGACATTATTTCATCCACTCACCCGCAAATGTAGCAGCACTCTGCTGTAGCGACTGTAACTGTCCTTTGTTACAGTTATACTTCCTCACCACCTCATTCAGTGGCATCTCGTGTACCAGATCATGTAGAACCAGCCCTGTGTAAAACCTCTTGTGTATTCCCAACAGCTTCAGCTGGGCATCTGTCTTGGAGAGGATCCTTCCTCGGACCGCCTTTGCCAGGAAGGATTCTTTGACCCCGACTAGTTCAGCTACTCTTTTCATGCCAGCAGGAAGGGTCTCCCAGAGGCAGAAGTACTGGTACCAGTCTATGGAATCTCCGATGCCTACAGCATAGATTGGAGTCACCTGAAAATGATAGAATTATGCATAAAATACTGACAGAATGCTTTTTTCACAAAACTTAAATCTTCAAAACTGAAATGTCTACAGTTTTTACCATTTCTTCTCGTCCATTACAGCAACAACCTATTGAAATGTATTGTATTTTTTATCTGTCTTCTTTCTGATTCCAAAGTTTATGGTCACTTAAAGTTGACAGATTTCAGAAATCATTGTCTCAGTTTCCTAGTAGGCTAGGTGGTGAAAGTAGGGATGTTGGTGTTATGCCTTCTAAACACAAATTCTATTGACTTTAAAAATTAAACTTATGAATCACAGCTGTAAGAGAAATTTTACCAGGTAGATGATATGCAGTTCATTCTCCAAGACGAAGCATTGTCTGGCCTTCTGTAGCTCAGCAAACACTTTCAGCCCTTCATCAGGACCCAGGGAGGATGCTAGCACTGCTGAACCTAGCTGAGTGGGGACAAATCTTTCAAGTGTCTCACCTATAGTAGGGAACAGCACATGAACAGTACACTGTAGGGAACAACATGGGCACTTGTATAGAGATAAATGTTACAACTAAAGACTTAAAGCCCCTCATCTGGCCCCAAAGATGATGCCAGAACTGTTAACCCAAGCTGAGTAGGTACCAACCTTGCCATTGTTTCACCTTAAGTAGGGAACAAAACATGAACAGTATGGAATGACACATGAACAGCAAAAATTTTTAAACCAAAATTGTAAGAATTTTACACATGATCTAAGTGAAAAAATTGGTAAAAAAATTTTACCCAACTTGAATATACAAACATTTGAAAAATCGGGATAGTACACACCGTTTTCAGTAAGTTTCTGGCAGCAAACAAACTCATTCTCCTGTAGAAACTGAATACATTCCTCTATCAAGTCCTGTGTATTGTCCGTCTCCTTCTCTACAGAGGCTGCCAACAGGGTACAGGACGCATACAGGGCAACATCCCTGGGTGCCATGGCAATGCCGCTAACGACGACCTCAAGGATGGCCCGCTTCATGCTGGAGCTGAGTTTGTCCCCTTCGTTCCGTATCAGGGTGCTTTTGACGGGGGGTAGGGCACCTTTCACTAGGGTCAGGGCCTTAGATTTCTCATTGGGCTTACACAGGAGAATGCTTTCACCTGTAACAAATCAAAATCATAGCCACTTCATCGGCTTTTTACCTGTGTGAAAACAAATGCGCCGACCAGCTGTGCACTAACTGCACAGCTAATCAGCACCTTTGTTTTTGCTACACGGTCGGTACAATCCCTAAGCTTCTTAAATTATAAGTTCCAAGCTTCTAGCTATCTTTTGAGACTGTCCAGGCCAATTTGTGTCAGACCTGGTCCACACTCCGATAACCAGTTTCTCGCATCGCATCTCATCAGTATCAGCTGACATTGTATCAAGGTGCGTTTTTCATACTTGATGCAGTCCTTGTGATACTTAATACTTGGCACACAAAACTGAGAGCCACAGGTCCGACACAAACTGAGCTGCACAAGCACAGAAGATGAATGGAAATTTTGGAATAAGAAAGTAGAGGAATTGTTTTACCTGTGCAGCAAAGACAAAGGCACTGATCAGTTTCACAGTTACCACGAAGCTGATCTGCACCTTTGGTTTCTCATATGCAGATTGTTGGTTTTCCCATGAGGTGGCTCATGACTTCAACAAGGCAATTCTATTAGGTTGTTCATAATTTTTCAACAACTGACAGGCACATGGCCCTAAATATTTTTAACATTTTTTATGAGATATTCACTATTGTAGCTTTCATATAAATGTTAAATCTGCAAAAGCAAATAGCTGCATGCATGTCCATAAAGACATACTGTATATTGCTATTGCTGAATCTGATTATGCAGTTTAAAAAAAAATGTCAAAAATGCCCATGAAGACAATAGGCAGCAAATGTTTGGGTTACATCATTGCCAATTTCATAATTCACATACCAGCAGTGTCAACCCCTTTCCTCCCAGCCCTGCCAATCATCTGTTTGTAGGTCAGGAAGTCAATCAGCTGTCCATGGAACACCGGGGTTCGGATCAGGACTCTGCGCGCCGGCAGGTTCACCCCCGACGACAGGGTGGAGGTGGCTATCAGGATTTTCAGTGTACCCTGACGGAAAGCTCCCTCTACAATGTCTCGCTCATCAAATGTCAGGCCTGAAAGATGAGAAAGTAACAATTCATAAAATGAGCTGCGACATGAGAAAACCGGTCTTCATAATTTCCGACTAGTCCGACACAAACTGGCCTATACATTCTTGGAAGAAAGCTAGAATCATGAAATTTAGGCTATATGTAGAAGAGGAATTGTACTATCCGAGTAGCGAAAACAAAGGCGCTGATCAGCTTCGCAGTTACTGCGAAGCTGATCTGCACCTTTGTTTTTGCATATGCGAAAATCCAGTTTTCTCATGACGTGGCTCAAATGATGCCATGTAGATGTCGTCAACAATCACCAAGACAGGGAATTTCGCATGTTTCTGCAAGAAAGGCAAACATAAGGGTATTCAAACTTCTAAGAAGATATTATTTTTTATCTGTGTTGATGACCTTAAGCTGATTAAGAAATTGGTTGGTTGGTTGATTGGGGTTTAACGTCCCACCAACAGTTATGGTCATATTGAGACGGGACCTAGGTTTATAGTCCCATCCGACGGACTGGAGAAGCCCGGAATCGAACCTGCAATCCCTGGTTTACAAGGCGAGTGACATATTCACTGCACCATGGAGGCTTCTGATTAAGAAATTAGAAACATCAAGAATCCATGCCTAATACCTGCATGGTGATATGCCACACGGTAAGGGACTGTCCTACCGAGCACACTATCAAGGCCTACAAGAATACAAGCTATATACCTGCATGATGATATGCCACACCATAAGGAACAGTTCTACCGAGTACACTGTCTAGGCCTACAGGTGTTCTACGTAGTTGCTCCACAATGTCTCGTAACGTTGACTGATTCAATGGAAGTACCAAGACATTCGGTCCTGCATTATCACCAGCTGCAAATGCAATAAATTATTAAATGAATACCTCATTACCAATAATAAATTACCCTGTGCGTGAGAAAACCAAAAATTTGGGTTAGACCAGGTCCGACATAAACTGGGCTGTACAGTCACAGAAGATGGTTAGAGACTGGAAATTTTAGATTTAGAAAGTAGAGGAATTATACTATCTGTGTAGTGAAAACAAAGGTGCTGATCAGCTACGCAGTTACTGCGAAGCTGATCTGCCCCTTTGTTTTCGCCTATGCAGATTGTTGGTTTTCCAATGCAGCAGCTCAAATGGGTTTATCACGCTAGGATTAGTAAACTGATGAAATGGAGAGGTTCTACCGAGAACACTGTCTAGGCCTACAGGTGTTCTACGTAGTTGCTCCACAACGTCTCGTAATGTTGACTGATTCAATGGAAGTACCAAGACATTGGATCCTGCATTATCACCTGCTGCAAATGCAATAAATTATTATTAATGAATACCTCATAACCAATAATAAATTAGCCTGTGCGTGAGCAAACCAACAATTTGGGTTCCGACCATGATAAACCGGGCTGTACGGGCACAGAAGATGGTTAGAGACTGGAAATTTTAGATTTAGTTAGTAGAGGAATTATACTATCTGTGTAGCCAAAACAAAGGTGCTCATCAGCTTCACAGTTACTGCGAAGCTGATCTGCGCCTTTGTTTTCGCTTATGCAGATTGTTGGTTTTCCCATGCGGCGGTTCAATTGGGTTTCTCATGCTAGGATTAGTAAACTGATGAAATGGAGAGGTTCTACCAAGACATTTCATTAGTTTATGACCCAGCATTAAAAGTACATTTTTTGACAGTGAAGAAAATCGTTCCTTAAGATAAAAGGAGTAGCCAATCTGTTTGCTTAAGGAATAATTTAACTTTACGGTGAATTATCGTGATTAACGTAGGATGTTGGAGGTGTTGGAGGGCAGACTGCGATGTAGTAATTCACGATGGCGCAGCCGGAGTGAATTAAATATCGCATCTGCCCGACAACATCACACGTTAATCACGATAATTCACAGTAAAGTAAAATTATTTCGATTCTAACACGACGAATAAATAAATGCTTACATTTTAAAATGTTTTCCAGTGCACTCATTCACAGCGGACATAAATGTTTATGTGCAACATCACAAAAACGCCACCTTACGCGCGTTGTTTTGTTCACAGTGAATTATTGCAAATTTGCAAATGGTGCATTCCCATAGGTTCCATGGGAAAGACGATAAGGTCGTGTTAGAATCTCTGATAGCTGTCTGGTGGCTTTCGCTACCAGGTTTAAACATAATCTAATATTGTCATTGGATGAAATGCATATTTCCCCATAGAAACACATGGAGTGAATATTAAAGGGGACACACTCAAAACATTGCCAACTGACTGAAGATAATTCTCTCTGTTAACGCTATCTGTATTAACAGTAAATTTGTGACTGACTCTTGATAAAGTGCACAGTAATTTACCTTTCCCAGGCACAGCCAACTCAGGGTTCTTCAGCAGGTTATATAACTCTCTGGCTACAGTCTCAGACAGTTTCTCACACCAGTTCTTAGTTGGACAGAAGATAAGGATTGAATGGCCCTCCCTTATTGTCTCAATACATAGTGGGACCACATGGTCGTCATCACCCTAAAGACAAAGTGATATAGTCTGTTCAAAGTCTTGTAAAAATCTAAACATAATGTAAGCTGAGACCACAGGCACTTAAAGTTATAACCATAAATCATTAAAATATGCCCTAAAATGATAGTGTCTACATAGCAATATTGTATTGCCATGTAGACACTCATTTAAGGATGTTCGCTGCTAACATTTGACATTTCGGAACTTCCGGTTTTTCTTTTGTTGAATATCTCGTAAACGGTTGAAGATACTTTCCTAATATTTTATATTTGGATACATATTGATGATATGCATTGAATGAGCCATGAAAATTGTCAATCTAAGGAACTTCATTTTTTCACCCCATTTTCTGCAACTTTTCAGAAAATTTTAGTTGTCAGTAAAATTTAGGGGGTAGGGTAGATTAAACTTTAATATTACACATCTTCAAATTAATTGGAGTAGTGCGATATTCATTTTAGCAGCAGTATATGTGCACACAGTCTTCTAAGCCAGTCTTTCTGTCTTTGGTGTGCTAGTTTTAAAATTTTGGGTGGTTTTATGAAATAGGCTTTAAGAAACAAAACAGCCGAAAAAGGCTTAAAATGGCGATTTTCAAGTTGCTGGTTCTGTCTTATATGCACACTACCCTATATGTTTCTTTCTTTTATTCGAACAATATTACCAAGTTCTATGTTATGTGAAAATACAAGAAAAAGTTTGAATCTACAAATATGGGGTTGGCACATTTCCAGGGTTGCCACGGTCAGGGAAAAAGTCTGGAAAATGAAATTTTTTCCAGGTCAGGGAAAAGTCAGGGAATTTGAGTTTGAGTCAGGGAAAATTGCAAAAAGTGAAAAAGTCAGGGAATTTCAAAATTTTCTCAAAAGGGATGGTCTTTGGCAATGTATCAATGTCTTAAAAGAATTTGAAACTAGAGGACCATTGGTCCTGTAGCTCACCTGAGAGATTATCACATTGTAAGATTTAAATTAATTGAGAATCGACCAATGAAAGTCTATGCATGGACACTATTGACCCCCGGGGCATGGCCAAATTTGACCCAGGGGCATGACTGGCACAATTTATAATGGGGACTACCAAACATTGCTACATACAAAATATAGAAGCTCTGGGCCTTTTGGTTTCAGAGAAGAAGATTTTTTTAGTTTTTCCCATTGTAAGTCTATGGAGACTATCTACCCCCGGGGCGTGGCCAAATTTGACCCCAGGTGCATGGCTGGCACAATTTATGTAGAGGACCATTAGCCATTGCCACATACAAAATATTAAAGCTGTGTGCCCTGTGGTTTCAGAGAAGATTTTTGAATTTTTTTCCCATAGCAAGTCTATTGAGACTATCAACCTCCGCGGCCTGGCCAAATTTGACCCCAGGGGCATGAATGGCACAATTTATGTAGAGGACCATTAGCCATTGCTACATACCAAATAACAAAGCTGTGGGCCTAGTGGTTTCAGAGAAGAAGATTTTTTTAGTTTTTCCTATTGTAGGTCTATGGAGACTATCGACCCCCGGGGCGTGGCCAATTTTGACCCCGGGGACATGATTGGCCCAATTTATGTAGAGGACCATTAGCCATTGCCACATACAAAATATCAAAGCTGTGGGCCCTGTGCTTTCAGAGAAGAAGATTTTTTAATTTTTTCCCCATAGTAAGTCTATGGAGACTATCAACCCCCGGGGTGTGGCCAAATTTGACCCCAGGGGCATGAATGACACAATTTATGTACAGGACCATTAGCCATTGCTACATACCAAATATCAAAGCTGTGGGCCAAGTGGTTTCAGAGAAGAAGATTTTTTTAGTTTTTTCCTATTGTAGGTCTATGGAGACTATCGACCCCCGGGGCGTGGCCAAATTTGACCCCAGGGGCATGATTGGCACAATTTATGTAGAGGACCATTAGCCATTGCCACATACAAAATATCAAAGCTGTGGGCCCTGTGCTTTCAGAGAAGAAGATTTTTTAATTTTTTTCCCATAGTAAGTCTATGGAGACTATCAACCCCCGGGGCGTGGCCAAATTTGACCCCAGGGGCATGAATGGCACAATTTATGTAGAGGACCATTAGCCATTGCTACATACTAAATATCAAAGCTGTGGGCCTAGTGGTTTCAGAGAAGAAGATTTTTTTAGTTTTTCCAATTGTAAGTCTATGGAAACTATCCATCCCCGGGGCGTGGCCAAATTTGACCCCAGGGGCATGGCTGGCACAATTTATGTAGAGGACCATTAGCCATTGCCACATACCAAATATCAAAGCTGTGGGCCCTGTGAATTCAGAGAAGAAGATTTTTTAATTTTTTTTCCCATAGTAAGTCTATGGAGACTATCGACCCCCCGGGGCGTGGCCAAATTTGACCCCAGGGGCATGAATGGCACAATTTATGTAGAGGACCATTAGCCATTGCTACATATCAAATATCAAAGCTATGGGCCTAGTGGTTTCAGAGAAGAAGATTTTTTTAGTTTTTCCCATTGTAAGTCTATGGGACCTATCTGTTGCCATGGAAACCACAATTTTGATACAATCTGCTCCAAAACCTAATGCCATCAATCCCCCAACCCAATTATGGTTCACATTAAATTTGATCAAGATCGGCCTACTAGCTTCAGAAATATTCTTCTTTGAAATTGTGGACGACGACGGACGACGGATGCCTGCCTATCCTATAAGCTCACCTGTGAGCCTTCGGCTCAGGTGAGCTAAAAAGTGAACTCTTTTCTTCTAAAGTTATATGGCTTTCAGTTTCTCAGAATTTCTTAATTAATTAAGTTAAAGTCTTAAAACATATTGTTTGAGAAGTATTTGATGTTTCCTTTTTACAGTGGTTGAGCTTCAAAGTAGACCTACCTTTTCTGTATTCTACTTGTTTTCTTTAATTAATCCCTCAATTCATTTTGGTTGCATGCTAAAATATGATAAATGACTCAGGAGAGGCCAACATCAGAGGAGATTGCATTATAAACCCAAGATCTTCCGGGGGACTAGGCGGCCCCCAGACCCCAGCCAAAATTCACTTTCCATTTTTCCTTTTACATCAAACTTTACCATGTTAAGTGAAGCATGGGGGGGGGGGGGGAGGTGGGGGGGGGGGGGATGAAGAAAAGCCATTGAAGCCATTTTTATCTTTTAATACTTTGTTCTGTTATTGGGATAACTTTAATAATAGTGAAAATAATTTCCCTACATAGGAAAAGTTCTAAAGTGGCAGAAGTAAAGAAGAACCTTGCAACCTATGCTTTTATAGGTGAGATGGCTTCAAAGAGATGATAAATGGCACTGAGAGGCCGATAAAAGAATCTGGAAAACTAGGAAAAGTCAGGGAAAAGTCATGGAAAAGTCAGGGAATTTTGAAATAATGAATGAGTGGCAACCCTGATTTCAAAATATTGATTTTTTCCGAGTTTTCAAGTATGGGGGTAGGGTTGGAAAACAACTCGTAAAATTTTGTTATCCACTTCAAGCTGCAGATTTTTTTATGCTTTTGGTCCAAAATAGTCTGCATTACGTAAATATTACGACTTTTGAAAGCATTCTAGGTGTATTTTTGTTCAAGACAGGTTTGTTTCAAAGAATTCAAAATTAAATTAATTTTACTAAATTTAAAACATGGAGTTCAGAGGTCTCCTTCAAAGGCCTGTAGCTTGAAAAAATGCACACTACCCTATACTTATTTTGTTTTCAAATGTCTTGTGTTGTATTTTGGAATCAAAAAAGAGTTGTTAGAAAAAAAGTTTGAATACTTTTTCATTGGCAGCGAACATCCTTAAAGCAATATTTTCATGTTTTATGACAATAACTTCAAGTACCTGTGCTGAGACCATAAGTCAATTCTTTGTTGACAGAAGATTAGGATAAGACAGACCTTCTCTTATCATCTAAATACACAGAGGGATTGAAGAGTCTTCTCCATATAACCATATACATGTACTTTAGAAAACTAAGCTAAAATCATGGTAAAAATCTTCAAAGTAAATTGAGCTCAAAATCTTTCACAAGACTAACTTCTGGTAATCAAACACTTCTTTACAACAGAGAACACAGAAAATGTTGTGGTTTTTTTCATACCATAAGCATAGCAGTGTATCACTCCAGAATTACCTTAACAGTATATGTTGTATCTATATCTCTCAGCAAGTTCAGTCCCGAGTCATACAGAGCGGTTCCCATCTTGAAGCACTCAGTGAGTGGTACCGGCCTGTAGTCTGTACGGTACAGGTCGGCATTGAGCCAGGCCGCCAGCAGGTCTAGGTTGGGCAGGGTAGCACTCATACCTATTATCTGAACAGTCTGGTCAGGTGTCTGGTCTGCTCTGAAATTATAGCCTGTTCATTAGAAAATCTGGACCCAGTTGTTCAAAACTTTGTTAGCTTAACGTCACCATTTAGACCTCAACTCATTAAGTTAAAGGAATAGGTTTACAAACATTATCCCTCATTTCAAAAGAAAGAGATCAGTGAAACAAACATTTTGACACCACATTTATTAAAATCGATCAAGTGGTTTTGAAGATATGAAAGTTTTAAGATTCAACAATGGCCGCCTATGGTGGCCGCCATTTTGTTTATTTAGTCACATGACCAAAAAGGAAAAATGCTCATTTACAGTAGTAGACTTACTTTTCACATTCGAAAACAGATCAGTATGATTCTATTAAGTGAATGAAAAGTATTTCAACAACTTTCATACTTTAATATGCATGGAAATGGCAGATATTTATAATTCCATAATTGTGAGGGAGTGACGTCATACCCTCACAGCCTCGTTCTGGATTTGGGCCATCAAAATTTTCAAACCGCCATAATTTTCTTATACCTTGGTTGATTTTCATGAAATTTGTTGCAAACTGTTCAGCTACATGAAGGCTTTCATAAAACGCACACAAAATAGTTTGTGGGCCTATTCCTTTAATGCTGACTACATAAGCAAATACACTTTTTTTTTGTTTTTTTGCTGATAAAATGTGAGAATCCTTTGCAAACAATAACAGTATATTTGTAATATTTATGTTTGAAATTTTAACGAACCGTTAACCGTTAACTAACAATGTCATTAATTTTGAACAACTGGGCTCTGTTCTAGAGGCTTGAACTTGTTCACACACAACTTCTTTGAAAGGTGCAATGAAAGTCAGACAGTTATTTTTTCTTGATAATGTTTCCTGAAACTGTCTGGTCTAAACTCTGAGAAACTGCAGATAAAAGTGCAGCGGTAGGCAGATATCTTCCAATTATTCTAAGCCCTTTATTCATTCCAGTCATTTAATGAGCTATGTCATGGGAAAGAAAATCTAAATTTAAAAACATATTTTGGTGAGCATGAGCTCCAGTAGATACCCTCTGTGGCTGTCGCCTAGGAGATGAAGTCAAGATCTTACTGTTTATCCCTAGCTTTCTGTCCCATGTAACATATTTTGGTGAGCATGAGCTCCAGCAGATACCCTCTGTGGCTGTCACCTAGGAGATGAAGCTCATCTACTACTATAATGCCTGAAAAATAGAAACTGCATTTCAAAAACTTGCCTGTGCAATATGCAGATTCTTCTTACAGCTTTTAAAATTGAAAATTTTCAGTTGAAAACTTTTCATATTTTTCCTTGTTTTGCTACTATCATAGATTGTGGGTACACAAGTATTTTTACATCATATTTACTTGTGGGTACACAAGTATTTTTTACATAATATTTACCTAATTTATCTAGTTGATTTTCCTCCAGTAACCTGTTGATCAACCCATTCCCCTTCTCAATAGTACAAACCGCCACATCGACCTTGCTGAAGCCTCCCGCGGGGGCATAGTGTCCCATGAAACCACTCACTCGTATACCTGCATCCTGGTACAATTCCTAGGATACAGAGGACACTTCTTAGTCTAATACATTTTATTTGTTTTGTGGTTTAATGTCCCAGGGAACAATTTTCAATCATGTTAGGACAGAGCAACCACTTCCTGGATATCAACAAGTACTATAATGGGGAATATATGTGTCTTACTCGATGACACAACCTTGAGCCCAAGCAGGGTTCGAGCCTAATTCGATGATCTACCACTAGGCAACTTGCATCCTTAGATCCTGGACCTTAGTAGTTAGTACCATAAAGCTATTAAATTCTGATTCCCTAGGTACAGGCGGGCTTTAAAACAGTTAAACATGCATACCTTTTCTTTTGAATGTAACCGGAAAAGAATAAATAAACTTTTATATTTTGTATCATTCCAACTGAAAAATAACAGAGTATGAAAAATCAAAAAACAAAATCAGATTAAGCCAGATTTTTTTCATTTTTTCATTCATATGTACTGCAGTAAATAAATTAACAATATTTGATAAAGTAGGCTGTATTAAGAGAAACATTTAGCAAACTCTTTTTTTTTCTTTTTTTTTTTTCATACAACTGTAAATTTTAATCTATAATGGTTCATAATAAGGTTCTCTCTCACCTGAAGATAGAACATTTTCTCTCTCGTCACAGAAACAAACGGCAGAATGATCAACGCTTTCTTCCTGGTCTCTAAGACTCTTTTCAAGACCAGTAACTCTGCCACCATTGTCTTCCCTGCACTGGTAGGAGCTGAATAGACTAGGTTACCTCCTCCTGCAATGAAATGAGCCACCTCGTGGGAAAACCAACAATGTGGTTTCCGAACAGGTCCGACACAAACCGGACTGCACAGTAACAGAAGACAGCTACAAGCATGAAATTTTGTATTTGGAAAGTAGAGGGATTGTACTATACGTGTAGCGAAAACAAAGGCGTGATCAGCTTCGCAGTTACTGCGAAGCCACACCCACTAAACGGTCAATTTGTACACCGTCGGAGTGAATCGTATATATAATTTGACCATTTCCGGAGTGAAAGTTGACCTGGTAAACAAACCGCAAAAAGGAGAGAGAGTTAAACTAACGTAAGTTTATTTTGTTATTTTACTTTTGTTTAAAAATCCGAGAATGTCATATGATGGGTATTTGAATAAAGATCATACACGCACAAAAGCACACCCAAAAGCTTATGCATTTTGCCAAAATCATTTTCGGCGTGGAAAATACCTACGTGAAAAATGTTGCATCGAGATGAAATGCAACCTTGCGTTCCAATCTAAACAGTCTGGCTAGGTTTTTATATGCCAGGGATGCCAATAATATTGGGAAATAATTATTAATCATGCAGTTTTGGAAATCATGCGTTTGTGTAATCTGCGGAGGGGCCGTATTTCCAAAGCGAACTAATTGACCAGCGGAGCCCAATTTAACTAATAGAAAAATGTGTTTGAAATGTTTAAGCGTTTTTCATGAAACATATCAAACTCCAGAACTGAAATACAGTTGAATTTTCTTGATTATTAAATATATGTTACAATTCAAATAAAAAAAGAAAAGAAAATGGACACGAACGTTTAAGAGAAACGTTCATTTGTACTTCCCTTTGAGACTCTGCATGTCTCTTTATGTTTATATCTGGAGGTGTCATATTTTATCAGGCAAGAAATTTGGTGAGAAAAAACGAGGGAAAAAATGCTTACCTTGCAGGAATTTATCTTTTACTTATTTGTGTACCATTTGACAGCTTGGTGTAAAATTTGACATATGGAAAAATATTATAGCTGATATGTACCTCCCAGGTTCGGATTGGCAAGTGCAGCTGGTACCACACTATTGGTGGGGGGCAAGAGCCCAATAAAAACAATTGCGATAAGGAATATGAGCCGTCTCGTTAGAAAACCTTTTTCAGCGTAGCTGATCAGCCTATCTTTTTTTTTCGATACAAGAAAGTCCAATTACTTTACTTTCTATAGTGTCAGACATCTAGCCCAATAAGTTTTCCTTCTATATTAGAAGTACTCAATATATAGCCATCTTCTGTGAGTGTACAACCTGATCTGGTCAAAATGCCAAAACCGCATTTTTGCTCATTTGATGAGTAACTCTCGGCACCTTGAGATTTATTTAATTAGACGTCAGAACTCTGAAAACTGTGAGTGAACGAGATACTGAGTAACCAGAGTGTAAGTTAGCCTGCGGCTTCTTTCAAATTTCCAGTACACTGATTTCAATGGCAATCCACAGGAAAACAGA
Organism: Rugalucina vietnamica; assembly: GCA_964017185.1. NCBI lineage: Eukaryota > Metazoa > Mollusca > Bivalvia > Lucinida > Lucinidae > Rugalucina > Rugalucina vietnamica. The sequence continues at coordinate 15,200,611 of OZ024874.1, forward strand.
GAAATAACATAAATAAAAAATAGTTTACAAATTTCGGTCTTTGCTTATACTACATTGAAATTTTTTTTTTTTTTTTTTTTTTTTTTTTTTTTTTCCGCTTTGCATGCAATGTCTGGATTATACTTAATCATTTGCTCACAGTATGAAATAATTGGTAGTCGTGTCGGCTGGTATGTGAAAATAGGGTTTCATGATAAAATAGACCCCCACAAATGCAAAGAATGCTATTTCTATGGTTCTTCTTTGCGCTACTACAACGTCTACTGGTCGAACGTATAACAATGGTACTTGATTTTAAAAGAAGATATTATGTAGATAGATGCATCGGGTAGTATATTTTATTCTATTCAAAATTCTAAAAATCATTTTACCACAATCTGAGGGAAAACGGCTCTTAAACACTTTACACCTTTATTTTTAACGATTTGTTAAGTACCGATGCCTTTCGAATTTATGCAGGAATAATAAATCTGATTCTTTGATGGGATTTTTTAATCTAAAAAACAGGTGATTTGTAGCTTTTTGAATGCTTCATTTCGCTTTTTTAAAAGCTTATACTTGTTACTCTAACCATCATTCAAAAATACATCCTTTTATCGACGTTGTTTGCTTTTCCTGATCCTTGCCTACTTGTACCATTTAATTATTTTGATCTTTTCAACGTTCTTTTTGCCCGAATAAGATAAATAGAATCCATCATGGGTTCCCAGTGGAGATAGGAAAATCCCAACCCTCGGGTCCACCTGTTCCAGTGGGAAACGAGGCTCGCCGAGTTTCCCACTGGAACGGTGGGCCCGAGGATTGGGATTTTCCTTTCTCCACTGGGCACCCATGATCGATTCTTTTTCTTACATACTCCGATTTTATCCTTTTACCGGTAATGTAACCTGGTACCGTGCTTTAACCCTTGTGACGTTGTGCATATTACGGATGTGACGTCAAATGTAAATAAATCGTTGTCAAAGTCGTAGTTTTTTATTTGTTTTTATTTTAAAACGAGCGTGATTCAAGAATACTCGCTGTGAAAAACATCACTTTTGTCTAGTTTTGGTGAACGCCATTGCTGCAAGCAGTAGAAATGATCGAATTATATCGCGTGCTTTTCTTATCTTGCATGAGCAACCAAACCAGCAGTGTAAGATCGATTTATCTACCACCACTAAAATACCGGAATTTTTCTATCTTTATGATAGAGGTATGTAAGAAATTGACACGTTGACATGCGAATTTCCTTGGTGGCTGACGACTGCGGTCTTGATCATCGATCATCTAACCATTGTCGCTCGTTCAAACGTGGCAAAACCAAGTTCTGCTTGTGGGTGTGTCTTTAGCTTTCACCAAACCTATACCGATTGTTTCATCTCTATATAGCAGAAATAATCTTGAAAGGTACGAACTGAATAAAGAATATCTAATCGTGAAAACACTTAAATAAAAAATGTTAATTTCGAAGTACTACATACTAAATGTTGTAGTCGTACATGTAGTTTGTTCTCGTTACTATAGTGTAACGCAGTAAATTAGGAGTAGTCAAAGGTGGCCAATAAAATCAAAACCCCACTTTAAGGCAGTGTAAATGAGAAAGAATGTCGAAGAGTGAGACACGTCAGTTATTGTGGCTGGATTTATATGAGTCCAATTGGACGCTCCACTGTCAAATAGCACACATATAAAATCTAAACGTAAAGTTAAAGAATTCTAATTTCTCGCGCTTGATACCCATATTTATCGTGCATACACATCTATACTACATTGTAAATATACTGACAACCACTTAATGGTTGTACCTGGTTGTACTGACCACCATTCAGTCACTTCCATGAGTTTGCAACAGAAAAAAGCAAGAAAATCTTATGATATCTAGACGTATGAAACTGATAGTATGTAAGAATAGTAGCTTATCATAAACATACACGAAATACAACGTAGCGAAAATACTGATGACCCGAATTTAAACTAGGCCAAATAGCATTGCAAATGTCATAAGTTAAATTGTACACCACTAGTCAATTGGTACGCTCACAAAAATTTGGACCCATTCTCAAAACTGAGGGCAACCCTTTCAAATTTAATGCCTTGAATTGAAAGAGTATTCATAAATCTTGGTATTTCGTTGCTAAGCTGTTTTTGGGACTGTTAAAAAAGCTTTCCTTAGACAATTTTAGCTCGGTCTAGATTTTAAAATTAAAATATTGTATACGCCAAAAATGATAATTACATAATCTTATGACTTTTTTATGAAGTCTCGGTGTCTTAGAAGTCGCAAATTTATAGCCCATCATATGACATTTTCGGATTTTGTATAAAACTAAAATAGAAGAAATTATCTTACTTTGATTGCGATAGTCCTGATGTTTCCGTCCTATTTATACCGGTCAACTTGTACTCCGGAACTGGTCAAATTATTTCATAATTGTACGCCTTCGGTGTACAAATTGACCGTTTACCCGGCGTGGAAGCTGATCTGCGCCTTTGTTTTCGCATATGCAAATTGTTAGTTTTCCCATGAGGCGGCTCAAATATTACAATAGGAGCATAATTAGCACATTCTTTAGGTATTCTAAGACCTCTTTCATTATACCCGGTACCTCTCGCCCACGAGTCTGGTACTCTATAGCTGCCTTGAGGTAAGGGTTTGAGTTAGCGCTTTACATCCAAAGTCAACAGCTAAGGTCAAGCAGTAGCTGCACAGTTTCTGGATAAACTCCCCAGAGACAGTTTACCAGTACATAATGCACATCTTTTTCACCAAGAACTGAAAAATGCTCTTCTTGAATCAGTGGACAAAGAAGAGCGGTCAAAGAAATACCACAACCCTTTTTAACACTATCGTTGGGGTCCAAGCAGATTTCCATTTTAGCTATCCAATCTGTGTTATAATGAGAGTGAAATATATAGACATAGCAAAAATAGTCTAAAATGACCAACTGGGGTCCAACAGTGATTAGTGTTACTGTATATCCAAAACCGTGTTGTAATGAAGCGTGTTATAAAGAGGTCCAGGTGTATTTGGAAATATTTAGGAGTGCTAATTTCATTAACAGGTTTAATCATATCAAAGGTGTGAGTTGAAGCCCCACTGCTCCTGATGGGGCACATGTGAGACAAGCCATGTTTTGCTTGTGAGTGTGCCAGGTGTTTTTTTTCTCTGGGTTCTCCCGTTTTCTCCCCATCAGCTGACTGACCCAACTCACATGAGCTGAAATAATCTTGAATAAAAATGAATAAAAAAAAAAAAACTGAATCCAAAATATACATATATCTATTTCTTCATGATTAAATCTACATGAAAGAAATGTGCCTGATGTGAGGGTCAATCTTTGGTCTGCTTTGTAACAAATCAGACACACTATGGACTGAGCTACTGCACCTGGTCCCGATGTTATAAAACTTTATTCATGCTCAGCTCAGCTGAGACAAAATTTATCCTGTTCATAAATGTTAAAATGCCAACAATTGTTGGCATTTTAACATTTATGAGCAGGATAAATTAAAAGTTTTTGAGTTTTGAACCTGAATTTTCCACTAATTTTGATTATTTCAACATATGAGCAATTGAAATTGCATGCTCAGCTGAGCTGAGCTTGAGAAAAGTTTTATAACATCGAGGCCTGGTTTTCTGAAGTAAGATCAAGTTCCTCTGTACTAAGACAGCTAGCTACGTGAAGACGAGAATGATTTCCTGATCCTGCAGCAAAAGCAAGAAGTCTTGGCTCAAAATGCTAATACTAGCCCTGTTTATCTCTCTGGAATTTCTGATCAGGTCTGAAACAAAGCTGGATGTAAACTTGTGATTTTATTACTTATAAATGCAGGTAAATCATGCAATCTATTGAGCAGGAAATAAGTGGCACTCTTTCTCTGTGTAACTGAAAACAGAAGATTTTCCGAAGTTGACACTCATAATGAACTAAGATTATTAACAAGGTTTTGTATGAAAACAAAGTTCTAAGAAAAATTTGCTTATGTCATTTAGCCCCAGATAGTCTAGACTAGACAATGTAATTAATAGCAATATCTATGAAAACTTGTTTAAATACAAAAAAAAAAGTTTTAATTTAGGATACTCATAGTTGCCATTTGAATTTCTTAAGTTATCTGGCGTTTTTTGACTTCAAAGTCCAATGAGATAGCCTGGCCATGATGTTATAAAACTTTTTTCATGCTCAGCTCGGCTGACGCTAAAATTCATCCTGCTCATAAATGTTAAAATGCCTGTGTGCAGGATTAATTACAGGCTTTGGTGATCTAAGCTTAAAATTTCAACTTATTTGGGCTATTTCTGTCTTTATGAGCACTTAAAATTTCATGCTCAGCTTAATTGAGCATGAAAAAAGTTTTATAACCTCGTGGCCAGAACTCTGATCAGTGATTATCACTGTGATGAAAAATGATAATCATGGTTCACTCACAAGAATAACAAATTTTATGTCATTTCATCACCATTTAGGATAACAATATACATTGCAAGGTATAATGTTTCATATCTAATTAATTATTTGCAGACAAGATATAGCTCATGTGTTCTAAGGCTATGTTATTATCTGAATTAGTTATTGCGTAGCTGTGTCTGCTGTTAGGGATTAGAAGTAAAAAATGTCATATTTTGCTATCATTAATGTAGCCGTGACTTGTGAATATCTGTTTTTGGAGTTTTCAATCAAGTTTGACACAAGCTGGTCTATGCAGCCACAGAAGAAGGATAGATGCTTGAAATTTCAGATTTTAGAAGAATAAGGATTGTACTATCCGAAAAGCGAAAACAAAGGTGCCGATCAGCTGTGCAGTTACTGCACAGCTGATCTGCACCTTTGTTTTCGCATAGAAAATAAGCTGTTTTAATCATGACGTGTCTCATTGGATAGTTAGGGCCGTAGGAAAGTTTCCTAGAGAGCTCATTAGTGGGAATATAATGTCTGGAATTTTGTTTCTGATAACAGACTTTCACAGGTATTATTTTTCCCCAGTGCAAAGAAAACTTTATTTCCTGATAAAACTAGAATTTGTTTTCTATGTGAAAACTGATGTCTCCCCCCTTTCTATGTGCATGTCCAAAATATGCAAGCAAGAGTTATAGTACTTGTGCATCACATATCCTGTCATTCTGTTTTATAAGTGTACCAAGTTTCATTGAAATATCTCTTACGGTTTTCAAGTTACAGAGGGGGCACGAAAGTGTTTGGAAAATAATCAAAGGGAAAAACTCCAAAAATATGAAAGCAAGAGTAATGATTCTTGTGCATCATGCTTTATAAGTGTACCATGTTTCATTGAAAAATCTCTAATGGTTTTTGAGTTATAAAGCAGTTACGAAATTGAATGAAAAATAATCAAAGGGAAATAACTCCAAAGATATGCAAGCAAGAGTTATGGTTCTTTAGCATGACACATCATCTCATTGTGCTTTATAAGTGTACCAAGTTTCATTGAAATATTTCTTATGGTTTTCAAGTTATAGAGTGGACATGAAATTGTATGGAAAAATAATCAAAGGGAAATAACTCCAAAGATATGAAAGCAAGAGTTATAATTCTTGTGCATGACACATCGTCTTGTCATGCTTTATAAGTGTACCAAGTTTCACTGAAATTTCTCTTACGGTTTTCAAGTTATAGGGTGGACACGAAATTGTATGGAAAATAATCAAAGGGAAATTACTCCAAAGATATGCAAGCAAGAGTTATGGTTCTTTAGCAAGACACGTAATCTCATCGTGCTTTATAAGTGTACCAAGTTTCATTGAAATAACTCTTACGATTTTCGAGTTATAAAGCGGACACGAAATTGTATCGAAAATAATCAAAGGGAAATAACTCCAAAAATACTCAAGCCAGAGTTATGGTTCTTGTGCATGACACATCGTCTGATCATGCTCAATAAGTGTACCATGTTTTACTGAAAAATCTTAAACGGTTTTCAAGTTATACAGCGGACACGAAATTGTATCGAAAATAAGCAAAGGGAAATAACTCCAAAAATACTCAAGCCAGAGTTATGGTTCTTGTGCATGACACATCGTCTCGTCGTGGTCTACAAATGTACCAAGTTTCACTGAAAAATCTTTAACGGTTTTCAAGTTATACAGCGGACACGAAATTGTATCGAAAATAATCAAAGGGAAATAACTCCAAAAAATACTCAAGCTAGAGTTATGGTTCTTGTGCATGACACATTGTCTTGTCGTGGTTTACAAGTGTAAGTTTCATTGAAAAATCTTAAACGGTTTTCAAGTTATACAGCGGACACGAAATTGTATCAAAAATAATCAAAGGGAAATAACTCCAAAAATACTCAAGCTAGAGTTATGGTTCTTGTGCATGACACATCGTCTCGTCGTGGTTTACAAGTGTACCAAGTTTCATTGAAAAATCTTTAATGGTTTTCAAGTTATAGAGCGGACACGATTTGTGACGGACAGACGGACGGACAGACAGAATACTTTCAGAAAAGTACATGTAAATAGAGATAAAATATGAGCCACCTCATGGGAAAACCAACCATGTGGTTTCCGAACAGGTCTGACACAAACTGGGCTGTACAATCAAAGAAGATGGCTAGAAGCTTGAAATGTCGGATTTAAGAAGAAGAGGGATTGTACTATCCGTGTAGCGAAAACAAAGGCACTGATCAGCTTTGCGGTTACCGCGAAGCTGATCTGCGTCTTTGTTTTCGCCTATGCAGATTGTTGGTTTTCCCATGAGACGGCTCATATATTTTTGACCATTGTTCAAAGCAAATTTCTCCTAATAAGCTCATAATGTGGTTAACTTATTCAAACTACATAACCATACACATTTTCACTGAAACATGTGAAAGTGTAACCTTGCAGCACAAACTTTCTGAGCTTTCTGGATATTTTCCCAACAAAATGTACAATGTATATGTGGATTTTTAACATAAAAGTCACAACTTTTAAGAATGGTTCATTTAATAGCTGTTTTTCTCAACCTTTCTAAACTGTTATGCCACATGTGTTTATCGATAAAATAAATAACTTACAAAAACTGTTTATCAGCTTCAACTTGAAACACATTAATATCACTATCAAAGCTGCAGAAAGACAGCACTTGGTCTTAAGTCTACAGTACACGTAAGTTGTTTTTCTGCTAAATCCTGAAATCTTTCACTACTTCCTTATTTGTGCCACGACGCGAGAAAACCGGTCCTCGGGGTTTCTGACCAGGTCTGACACAAACCGACCTGTACAGTAACAGAAGTAGGATAGAAGCTTGAAATTTTGGATTTAAGAGGAACAGAAATTGTACTATCCCTGTAGCGAAAACAAAGGCGCTGATCAGCTTCACAGTCACTGCGAAGCTGATCTGCGCCTTTGTTTTCGCACAGTCAAATATCTGTTTTTCTCATGATGAGGCTCATTTGTTTCTCACAATTATGTCATAAGCAATGTGCAAGATTAAGATGTTAAAAACAGAAAATATTAAGCAAATCAGTTGCAGGTACTAAAAGCAAAATTACCTTTGTTCAAAGTGATTCTTAGTAGGAAAAATAAGTTAAGTATGTAATTAACATTTTTCATCTGTCAGCAAATGGCTGAAACTTCCGACCAGCAACTTTGAAATTTAAAGGTTGACTTATATGCCAGGTACTTATCTTCATCACATGACAATGACATTGGAATTTTATCCATCTGCCTTTTTTTCAGGAAAAACATTCACCAGGAAACCACACAGGATACAGATGGCAGCAACCATGAAGATGAATACAACTTTCATCACCTGACAAAATGGCCAAAAGCAAGATAGACAAATTTCTCAGTTCCAATGGATTTCAAATGACGTAATAAAAATTTCCACTGGAACTTAACTTTTCACGCTCTTGGGACCATAAATTATGTTGAATGAGACATTTTCATGTGTAACATTGCTGAATGTAACAGAATTAAATAAAACTCTGACAGTGTCAAATGTAACTGTAACAGAGACACTACCTGCGAAAGCTTCTGTTTGGATAATTCTTGGTGTATACTTCGTTTGTTGCTGGGTTCTTATGACAAACAGTATAGTTCTCATGTGCTTAGTGTACAACAGACAGGCAGTGAAACGTTTCATCAATCTTCAAATCCTTAGCCTAAGTGTAACAGATTTTCTTGAGGGACTCTCATTTATTCCGGTGGTTATGATGTTCCAAAATCCAGCTGTGTTATTGACATTTTGGTCATGTGCTGTATTCTTATACTCCTACCTATCAGCCCAGTTTGCTTCAATTCTTCATGCATTATCTATCTGTATCTACCGATTGTTAACTCTTAAAAGACAGAGAACAACATACGAAACCAATCCACTAGGCATGTACAAGAAGTTATTCATTCAAGTTGTGTCCCTTTGGGTTGGTTGTTTACTCTTTGTTCTGATCGTTTTTATAAGTTTTGGACGGTACAATGAAAGTGTCATGACGACTTGTTCGCTAGATGTGTTACTTAAAGAAAACTACTTCTTCAGTATAACTGTCTTGAATACCATGCGTATCATTCCACATGTTACTACTAATGTCATATACATATATATTCTCATATTTCTCTCAAAAATATGGAGACGTGTAAGTGCCATACATCCCAATATGGTTACAGCAACAACATCAAAAAGCAGTTCAGAAGCATCAAATGGGACTATCTTTCTCACAAAAGTAAATCATGCTGAAACATTCAAAGATGAAGTGTCTAGAAGAGCGATTAATCAACAAAATTATCTGAACAACAACAAACATCGTGTACATAGGAATCCCTACGCCACAAAAGCTGGAAACGCCTATATTAAAGAACAAAAGGGTGTCATTATAACTATTGGTATATTACTGTTGGTTTTGAATGTTTTCATGACACCAGTACTTGTGATACCTTTTATAAACATGAAAACAGAAGGCCCCATCGGTGGAAGTATGAAATTAATCATGGCACTATTTCCTTTACTGAATAGTATGATAAACCCATTGGTTTACCTTTTTAGAATCAGATCATTTAGAAATAGTGTGAAGCATGTCTTTGAGAAGATCTTTGCACAGTTGAGATGTAATGGGTAACTTCTGAAACAGGTTTCATGCAGCTAAATGTACAAAAATGTATATACTCTGTCAGCAATGGATGTACATGATCCGGAAAACTAGACAACAAACGATATAAATCAAATCTTTGTGAAAACTGCACAACAAAGACTATTTTGCAAACAATTGCAGGAAAATGCAGGAAAACGGTTAAAGTTTAACAAAGATAACTAAGAATATGCACCAAGCCTTTGGAAAAACTGCAAAACAATGGGTTACAAATCATTGTGTAGGAAATTTATATAAAATTACATGGACACGTCTAATATTTACCGAATTACCGTAATTTGAAATTTAACCACAGTGCAGGTCAATACGTTTGTTTTATCTTCTGCCTCACAATAAAACTGCAGCCTCTTACAATCTTTTGTGGCTGTACGATCCAGCTTTTTTCAGAACTAATTAGAAACCCTGAAGAAATGTTGTCCCTTAATGCAGATTTGAGCCACCACATGAGAAATCCAACAATCTACATAATGTGAAAACAAAGGTGCAGATCAGCTTCGCAGTAACTGCAAATCTGATCAGAGCCTTTGATTTTGCTACACCGACAGCAAAATTCCTGTACTTTCTAAATCCAAAATTTCCAGTCTCTAGCCATCTTCTGTGCTTGTACAGCTTCATTTGTGTCCAACCTGACTGGAGACCACATTGCTGGTTTTCTCATGTTGTGGCTCATTTATTGGGCCATGCCCAGCGGGCACATGACGTCAGAATGACGTCAGATCGACGTCGATGCAACGTCATGACGTCGCATCGACGTCGATCTGACGTCATGTGCCAGCTGGGTGGTATCTCACCTAGGACATTTCCCATCTGCAGACACTCAGCTTGCCACGGGAACATGTGGGTGATTCCTCGGCTGTTGTACTGCTTCAACACTGGTTCAGGCAGACCCCAGGATGATAGGCACAGGTCGTCACCTCCTGACCCTGAAATACACATTGTGAAGATTAACCAATGGTCATAAAAACACTCCTTCAGAAACTTAGCTTGCCACGGGAACATGTGGCTTATTCGTTGAATGTTATACTGCTTTAACACTGGTTCAGGTAGACCCCAGGTTCAGGCAGGCACCAGGATGATAGGCACAAGTTATCACGTCCAGATGCTGAAATATACATTTTAGAGATTATCAAGTAACACATATATGAAACCCCATATTCTAATTTGTAACAAAATCCCTTGATTCGGCCATCCAACCTGTTATATAATTCAATTTAGAACTTCATGGATATAGGATCTAATTTTTCACCACTAGGTCTAAATGCAATGACTAATTCCTGAGAGTGGGTATATCTTTAGTGTCTAAAACCCCCTGTATCTCTGCTGCTCCACAGTGGTTTTGGAGAAGAAGATTTTTTTTTGTTTTTCCCATCGTAAGTCTATGTGAACTAATGATCCCTGGGGTGGGGCCATTTTTGACCCCAGGGGCATGATTGGCAGGATTTATAAAGAGGACCACTATACATTGCTACACACAAAATATGAAAGCTGTGTGCCTTGTGGTTTTGGAGAAGAAGATATTTTTTAATGTTTTTCCCACGAAGCCCACGGGGCGTGGCCTGTATGGATCCTAGGGGCACGGTTGGCAGGATAACATTGCTACACACAAAATAGGAAAGCTCTGTGCCTTGTGGTTTTGGAGAAGATTTTTCTATATTTATCCCATGTAAGTCTATAGGAGCTAATGACCCCTGGGCCGGGGCCATTTTTGACCCCAGGGGCATGGTTGCAGAAAGAGGACCACTATATATTGCTATATACAAAATATGAAAGCTCTGGGCCTTTTGGTTTCGGAGAAGAAGATTTTTTATGTTTTCCCATGACGGGGGCCTGTATGAACCCCAGGGGCATGGTTGGCAGGATAAATCACGGTTAAAGAGGACCACTATAAATTGCTACACACAATATATGACCAGAGGACCAATGGTCCTGTAAACGCTCACCTGAGACCTGAGATATATATTAATAACCTGGAGTCAATATTTTTTTCAAATCACAAAAATTCAGTCCATTTGCAAATTTACTGCATGTTTTGCCCTTCAAATGAATTTAAACAATTTTCCCCCATTGAAATACATGGGCGACCTAAGTTGACCTTGCCGCAAATTAGGTCAAGGTCATCCCAGGGTCATGATTTATGCAAACTTTGTAGAGCTCCATTCCTGGATGCTTCATGTCAAGATACATAATCATAGGCCTTCTGGTTCTGAAGAAGAGGATTTTAGGTTTTTGCTTTTTATAGCCATGGCGGCCATCTTGGTCATATGACCTTGACCACGTATACAAACTTTCATTTACTATTCCTAAGAATGCTCCACATAAAGTTTGGCTTTGATTGGCCAAGCCGTTTCAGAGAAGAAGCTGTTTGAATATTATGGTCATATACATGTATATAGCCCCAGGGAAGGGGCAGACAACCCCCTGGGCCCGAAATATTTTCAAAAACATAAATCTTCTGACCATTTGCTAATTCCTTGTAAGTTTTCTACCATTAAATGGCATTTTCCTATTTTTCCCCATTCAAATGCATGGGCGACCTAATTTGACCTTGCCGGTAAAATAGGTCAAGGTCATCCCAGGGTCATGATTTATACAAACTTTGTAGACCTACATTCCCAGATGCTTCATGCCAAGTTTCAAAATCACAGGCTTTCTGGTTCTGAAGAAGATGATTTTTAAAGGTTTTTGCTATTTACAGCCATGGCGGCCATCTTGGTCATGTGACCTTGACCATTTATATAAACTTTCATTCCCTCTTCCTCAGCATGCTCCATATAAAGTTTGACTTTGATTGGCCATGTGGTTTTAGAGAAGAAGCTGTTCGAATATTATGGTCACATACATGTGTATAGCCCCTGGGCAGGGGCAGACAACCCCCTGGGCCCGAAATATTTTCATAAACATAAATATTCTGTCCATTTGCTCATTCCTAGCAAGTTTGCCATTAAATGACATTTTCCTATTTTTTCCCATTCCAATGCATGGCCGACCTAAGTTGACCTTGCTGTAAAATAGGGTCATGATTTATACAAACTTTGTAGAACTCCATTGCCTGATGCTTCATGCCAAGTTTCAAAGCCATAGGCCTTCTGGTTTGGAGAAGAAGATTTTTAAATGTTTTCCTATTTATAGCCATGGCGGCCATTAAGGTCATGTGACCTGGACCATTTATACAAACTTTCGTTCCCCCTACCTGAGGATGCTCCAGATGAAGTTTGGCTTTGATTGGCCTCGCGGTTTCAGAGGAGAAGATCTTTGAAATTGTGGACGCCGGAGCATGGGTATACTATAAGCTCACCTGTGAGCCTTCGGCTCAGGTAGCTAAAAACTCTGGGCCTTGTGGTTTCAGAGAAGAAGATTTTTTTTTCCATTGTAAGTCTATGGGAGGCTTGGGAGCTATCTGTTGCCATGGAAACCAGAGTTCCTATCTGACCTGGCCCAAAACCTTAGGCAACCTTTCCCCCACCCCAATGACGCTCCTGATAAAATTTGATTGCAATTGGCTGACTAGTTGCGGAGATATTTGTATTTGAAAGTGTGAACGCATGCAGGGACGACGGCTCGACTTCTATACTATAAGCTCACCTTGTGAGCCTTTGGCTCAGGTGATCTAACCAGAGGACCATTGGTCCTGACAACGCTCACCTGAAGCCTGATCTTGGAGTATTAAGTCATCATGACCTTGACCTTGAATACTCACACACCTTCACGAGTTGTCTGCATCTGCAAAGTTTCAGGTCTCAGGCTGCAATAGTTTCCAAACCCAGTGATTTCTGAGAAAACCATAATTTTAATTTTGATAAATGACCTTGGGTCAAGGTCAACAAATGACCTTGGCCTTCATTAATTACTTACCTTCATTGACTCCATTAGTTGTCTGCATCTAGCAACTTTCAGGGTTCAGGCTGCAACTGTTTCCAAAATATCCATTGTTTTCGCCTTTTCCCATGAAAAAGCCTATGTTTCCAAAATTGACCTTGCCGTAAAATAGGTCAAGGTCATCCTAGGGTCATCATTTCAACAAACTATGATGGGCTGGAGTCCCAAATGCTACATACCAAGTTTCGCGTAAATCGGCCAGCCGGTTCTGGAGAAGAAGATTTTTGATAGGTTTTTATCATAGTTGGGCATGGCGGCCATCTTGGTCATGTGACCCAAATTTTGCGATCACACTTTCGTTCCCCCTACCCATGGACGCTCCACATAAAATTTCACTTTGATTGGCCAAGCAGTTTCAGAGAAGAAGATCTTTGAAAAGTGTGTATGGACGACAGACTGGCCAAGGTCAAGAGATGACCTTGACCTAAATTAATCACATACCTTCATCTACTCCATTAGTTGTTTGCATCTACCACTTTTCAGGCCTCAGGCTGCAATAGTTTTCATAAAATCCACAGTTTTCACTTTTTCCCATGTAAAAGCATATGTTTCCAAATTTGACCTTGCCGTAAAATAGGTCAAGGTCATCCAAGGGTCATCATTTTATCAACCTATGATGGGCTGAAGTCCCCGTTGCTACATACCAAGTTTCGTGGAAATCGGCCCACCGGTTCTAGAGAAGAAGATTTTTGAAGGGTTTTTACCATATATGGGCGTGGCGGCCATCTTGGTCATGTGACCTGGATTTCGCGATCAAACTTGAAATGCCACTACCCAAGGAGGCTCCACAAAAAATTTCAACTAGATCGGCCTAGCGGTTTCAGAGAAGATCTTTGAAATTGTGGACGACAACGGACGACGGACGGACGGACGGATGCCGGATAATGGCCATCCTATAAGCTCACCTTGTGAGCCTTCGGCTCAGGTGAGCTAAAAATCAAACAAAAAGCTCTTGCTTCATGTTGAAATCACCTACGTCAGATGCAGGACAACTTTTGAGTTGCATTGAGTGACAAAAAACATTCATAAATTTACGAATAGAAAACTAAGCGTCCTTTATTTTGCAACAATTTTTCAGTCATGCTGAGACAGAGCCATCCCTTCTTGGGGAGTTAATGTGTCTTGCTCATAATACTCAATTACACAACATGGCATCACAGAGAGGTTGATTCACAGTGACTCTCAGGGCCCAAGGTTATAAAACTTTTTTCAAGCTCAGCTCTGCTGAGCATGAAATTTCAACTGCTCATAAATGACGAAATAGCCCAAATGACTTGAAATTTCAGGTTCAATCACAACAATCTGTAATTTATCTTGCTTATAAATGTTAAAATGCCAACAATCGTTGGCATTTTAACATTTATGAGCAGGATAAATTTTAGTCTCAGCTGAGTTGAGCATGAAAAAAGTTTTATAACCTCGGGGCCTAGTCTCTACCACTAGGCTATCATGCTCCTCGCTTGCTAAACGCAGTAACTGAGTCGCATCATGAGAAAACCAACAATGTTGTTTCCGACCAGGTCCGACATAAACCAGGCTGTACAGGCATAGAGGATGGCTAGAGGCTGGAAAATTTGAATTTAGAAAGTAGAGGAATTGTACTATCCATTGTAGCGAAAACAAAGGTGATGATCAGCTTCGCAGTAACTGCGAAGCAGATCTGTGGCTTTGTTTTCACATAGGCAAAAATCCAGGTCTCTCACGACGCGGCTCAAGTTATTTTTATAATTCTGATCTAGCATGGATCATCATACCTCAGAATTTGCAGATTTGATCCTTTGTTTGCAATCAATAACATTCATGGCATAAAATAACATCAAAAGATGGAATAAAGGTCACACTAATTACAAAGCATTCTTTCAACAATCTTGTTACTGAAAATGAAGTGACAGTGACATTCATACAAAATGGATAATCAGAGGCTTGTTTCTTTAATATAGGTCATTTACCCAGGTATGTGCGAACTTTTCTTCAAATGATGTTTTTGAATATTTTTGTATTTTCTGTCATCATTTCAATCAAATGTCATTTGAATTGGTTTTATTTTCTAACCTTGATAGTCAGATTTGCATGACTGAAGATATTGACAGGAAACTTCATTTTCCATTGTATAGCTAGCATGACCCTTCTAGTACACAAAATAGAGGATCACACTTGAGTGGTCATTTCATATGAACTATATTTAATAAGCCTCTGGCCAAGTGTGTAAGATTCTGTTTTTTCAAAATTTTATTATGACCTTTGAAATGGGATTTGATCATTGAAAAGGATGTCATCACATTACACACCCCTGGAAAAGTTAAAATATATGGTCATATATTTATTACATGAACATGACATATAATATGATCCGAAATGCGAGAAAACAGGTCTTCAGGGTTTCCGACCAGGTCCGAAATAAACCGGCCTACAGTCACAGAAGCTAGAATCTTGAAATATTGGATTTAAGTAGAAGAGGAATTGTACTATCCGAGTTGCGAAAACAAAAGTGCTGATCAGCTGTGCAGTTACTGCACAGCTGATCTGCACCTTTGTTTTTGCATAGGCAAAAATCCTGTTTTCTCAAGGTGCGGCTCTATTTATAACATGAACACAACATCATATGATATAACAGACAGGACACGTCAACAATTTTAGTCATGTTGGGAGAGAGCCAGAGCTTGGTATTAATAACCAGTAATAAGGGGTGTTGATGCGTTTTGCTCAAGGACACAACATAGCACCACTGGGGATCATGGAACCCTGGACTTCTCAATTTTAACACACTCCCTCTGGGCCACCATGCTCCCCAGATTTTAGTTTTGTGCATCCTCCTATCTCATAATGAGGCTAAACTATATTGCATAATGACAGATATCATTTTAATTCGAACATTATACCTATATTGCTATGAAGAACTATTTCCTTTTCTGCTGCAGTCCCATGTGGCATATCACCCTCAGCATTTTCAGTATTGTTGTCCTTTTCCTTCAAGTCCTTGTCAACTTCCAGTTCTGCATTTTTGTCTTCAGCACAGTCTAGATTCACTCTTGATTCTTTAATGTTACTTCTAGAATCTTCAGACAGTATTACCTTTTTCTCTTTGCTTTCTCTGCTATTTTCTGCAGTTTCTTTTGAACTTGACCATTTCATATTACTACTTATGTCAGACTTTTTTGGTATAAGTTGGACATCTTGAATCTTATTTTCAGCTTTTGCAGAGGTTTCATCTGCTTGAGCTTTTCCAATAGTAACTGATTCAACTAATTCTGGGGTTTTGTCAACCAGAATTTTA
Organism: Rugalucina vietnamica; assembly: GCA_964017185.1. NCBI lineage: Eukaryota > Metazoa > Mollusca > Bivalvia > Lucinida > Lucinidae > Rugalucina > Rugalucina vietnamica. Next base: position 15,216,827 of record OZ024874.1, read on the forward strand.
TTTGTTACATCAGGCGATACAGAGATATCAGAACTTTTATCCATAAACAATGACTTGAAAAAATCACTTTTGTTACTTTTTGTAACATCTTTAGTCCTAGCAGGTGTTACTTCTAGCATATCTTTTTTTTTCCCTGCTAATTTTCCTTTATGCTTTTTGGTTTCATTCTTAGCTTTCACAATGGCTGAAATGCCAGGTTTACTGAAAAGGTTTGTTGTTTGCTTGCTCTTGTTGTTCTCTGGTGTAACCTGTGGTGTAGATATACATTGTGGACTAGTGAATGAAATATCAGGTGACATTAAGAATGAAGATGTTATAGATAGTCTTGATTTTCTACGATCAATCTCAGACTTTGGTGTACTTTCCACGTTCTCTTTGGATTCAGTTCTGAGTTGACATGCCCTTACTTTAAGACCAGTTTCTGTACCAGATTTTGCATTATGCTTATTACCAATTTCACTCTTCAAATTGGAGTTAGTTTTGTCTACAATTACTTTTGCTTTTTGATTGTTTGCCTGGTTTTGTTTGACCTTCACATTAGTTCTGTTTGAAATGGTAGCTATCAATGGAACTTCTTGTTTAGATTTATTAGAAGAATCATCAATGTCTAAATTAGCTGATGCTTTGTCTAATACTGGTGGTTTAGAAGCAATTTCATGCTTATTTACATGCTTTGAACTTCGCACACTAGACACACAAGTTTGTTTAGTAATTACTGAATTTGTCACTAGTTTCTTATGACTGTCATTTTCTGTCACGTTCCCATTTAGAGGCCTATTTGTTTCATTATTTCCATAATCTCTTTCCAGTTTGTCCACAGCTGACATAAAATCATCTCCACCAAACGATGTGCTGAATGACAAATCCATAAGCTCTGGGTGTAGTTCTGCTGATGGGGCTGCTGGGGCTGGCTTCTGAAGAAAAATATATATTGGAGTTGCAATGCGAGTTAACCGGTCTTCGGGGGTTTCCGACCAGGTCTGACACAAACAGAGCCGTACAAGCACAGAAGATGGCTTAAAGCTGGAAATTTTGGGTTTAGAAAGTAGAAGAATTGTACTATCTGTGTAGTGAAAACAATGGTGCTGATCAGCTTCGCAGTTGCTGCACATGCGGAATGTTAGTTTTCTCATGATGTGGCTCATAACATTGTTTTCCATCATTTTCAGAAAACTTCAACGTTTGTTGTAATCACTCTAAATCAAAATTTTAATCAGAGACTTTTATGACTAAAAAGCATAGATTGCAAACCATGATCAAAATTGATCTAAGTATCCTTTAGATAAAAAGGTAAAAGTAGGCAATGATCAGAAAATATCCACTTAACCAAGGTGGGAAAAAACTAAATTGACTATCAGGAACTCATACTAAGAAAACATATCGTTAGCCGAGTGAGCAGCTATTTCCCAATTCTCTAACTAGTCAATGAATCATCAAGGACAAACAAATAAATTATGATAACCACTATGATGAATTAAAAACCAGGACTCATAGATACAATAAGCTGCCCAGCAATGGAGATCCCTGGGTGCCAAACAACATCACTGAAAATCTGGAGCAAAAGAAATACACCAGGTGAACCAGATGAATCTCAGTTTAAAGTCTCATCAGCAATCCCTAATTTTACAAACCTTCCCTCCATATTATATATCGTCCTTGCCATTTGGCTAAAGCTTTATGTTTTTACTACCTAGACAAAGTCAACCATGCCTGGTAGAAAATTCTACAGTCTTGAAAATTTGTATTTAATAAGATTATCTGTACTTAAAACAATTTAGCAAACAATTTAACGGAAAAGGCCTCTTTGCCTTTAATTTCTGTTATGCAAACTATGTTTTTCTTGTTTCTTTTTTACTGATATAATCATTATTTTTGTTGTTTTTTGATCTGCTTGATGTGCTTCATGATTAACTCATATAAGCCTGGCATCCTTTTTATGCGACATAGGCAAACAGCATAGCCCCAGATGTGACACGGCAGAACGTGGCGTCCCATCTGGGGCTATTCTGTTTGCGCAGAGAAATTTCATCGAAAAATGAGATAAAAATAAAAGTCACATCTAACACCCCTAAAAATGAAAAATGGACAATGATGGGAGAATCCATTCGTCAAATATGGGTTAACATACCTTGATGTCAGCAAACCCCACATGCTGCACCCTGTAATGTAAAGAAACACATATTTGAATTGAGCCACCATGTGAGAAAAAAACGGTCCTTGGGATTACACAAACCAAACTGTACAAGCACAGTAGATGGCTAGAGGCTTGAAATTTTTTATTTAGAAAAAGAGGAATCGTACTATCCGTGTAGCGAAAACAAAGGCGCTGATCAGCTTCGCAGTTACTGCTAAGCTGAACTGCGCCTTTGTTTTCTCATAGGCAAAAATCCGGTTTTCTCACGACGCGGCGCAATTAACACTGGTATTAATAAGACTTCAGAGAATCACTAACGTTTTGGGCAAAACTTCACTTGGCCAAATTACGCTATTACTTGGCCAAATGATTGTCAGCTAATTTTGTGTGCATCTTTGTTGTTCAGACACATATATCAAAAGCAAGTTCCTGAATAAAGATATCCTTCGGGCTTCACAAACATTAAAACAGCCTAATGTTTTTCATCATCCAGTGAAAGCTAAAATCTGAATTTCAATACTTATATTTACATTTTATATTATAAATCAAGTATCAGATTTTTAATTACGCATATCACCGTTCATTTTCGTGTTATTTGACATTAAATCTGACTTAACGTAATTTTGGAACAGCCAAAACGTCAAATTTTCGCGCTTAACATCATGGCGATACGCGACCAACGTCACGACAACAAGAGTAAACAAACAACGTCACTGGATGGGTTTTGACGTCGCCCTGCCAATAGGCGTGGCCTCTAGATCACGTGACTTAATGTTTTTCATTGGGAAATGAAGAACACCAAGAAAGATACTTTCATCTAGGGCGATTGCAATAAAAATGTAAATATTAAAAGGTGAACTAATTGAAATTAACATACAAGCTATATTACAAATGATGATAATTAGTAGCTAGGCAGATTAAGTCAATTTTCAATAAGAATCGTGCATTTAGTGATACAAGCATGAAATTTGGCACAGAGGCTCAGAATACCCAGCTGTTTTGAAAAATATCGTTGTCCAGCGAAAATTCAAAATGGCGGACAAAATGGCGGCCATTTTCAAAATGGCCGCCCATAAAGACTACATATCATAGTTTGCTATCCCAAACTTCACTGCATTAACTGTTTTAAAGGTTTTTGGAGCCAGTGTCCATGTTTAAGAGCCCATTAAATCTAAATGTTCACTTTTGTTTCATAATGGCGGACAAAATGGCGGCCATTTTCAAAATGGCCGCCATCGAAGGCTTGAATTACAGTTTTTAATCTTACACTTCACTGCATTGACTGATTTTTATGTTTTTGATGTCTTAACATATGTAAATGAACCTATAGAATCTAAATATTTACATAGTTTTCTTATATCTATCATCTGTCATGACATATTTGCAAACTGTAAGACGATCATCTGCTTTTAATGTGCAAAATGCATTTTCTATGTAGCCGTGTGATGAAAATAATGGTTTTAGTTGCATTGCTGATATGAATATGTCAGCTACGGTGATTTGAATGGTTATCTCTTTGCATTTATTGTTTTAGCGGTTAACACAATTAAAAATCATAATGGTGGCTATGTTTTTTCTCTACATGTACTTGCCTTTGGAACGGGCAATCCAGTGGTTTGATTGTAAAATGGGAGCGTTTTATAAACGAACTTAATATTTTTGTGCCTTATCTTGTGTAATGAGTGATATTATTCTTTCTTTTAAAATAAATGCACCCAAAATGTCCATTCTGTCTAGTGTAATTGACAATGATTGTTTTGATTATATGGATTAAATATGGTCACTTGAAATGGTCCATATGTTGTCTGTAAGACAGGTGTAGGTATCAGTGCCATGTTTGTGGTAGTTGCGTTCATTAGATACACAATAAATGTAGAGACATCAAGGGCACCTTGTGTCCTGGCCCTGATTTCTACTGTGCTTCATGCTTGGGCATAGCTAGCCCTATTAATGGAACAGACAAAATGGATGTGGAGGTTGGTGATGAAATTGTGGAACAGGTCGCATAGGTTTGCTATTTAGGGATATGATCTCTGGTGGTGGCTGTGAACTGGCTGATGTTACACACTGAAAAAAATCAATTTGGGAAAAGTCCAACCAACTGCTTACCCTTCTCGCGAACCACAACCTGTCACATTTTGACCAGATAATGGGTGTATTCGACATGTGCGAGAAGTGTCATGTTTCATGCTGCATAGACTTGGGCCATGACTATGACTACTTTGTACCATCTCCAATATCATGGCAGGGCAATGATCTGTTTGATTTGTAATTTTAAGCTTTAGACTCTCGTCTCTCAAAACTTGACATTCAAAATTTGGATGCTGTACTTCGCACGAGCGGGATGAGATGGTTTGGGCATGTGGAGCATAGCGATGGAAGGATTGCTCAAGTATGTAAACGGCAAAGAAGAGACAATGTAGGCAAAAAAACTTGGGACGAAGTATTGCAAGATGGCAGAAAGAAACTTGGAATGGATTTAGCTTTCCTTAAAACAGGTCTGAGGGTGTTCACGAGGAAGACTTGTCAGAAAGTCCAACCCTTGGTAGAGGAAAATGGACTTTTATCTGGATATGATGGTGTAATAATGATGAAATAAGGGTTTTGTTTTCAGGCCCCACTTGAATTGATGGGTTGTGTGATTGCTGGAGAGCCATTACATAGGTACCAGGCCTATAGTTATCCAGTGTGCCCTGTATGAAACTTAAATGGTACTGAATGAATAATCAGGCTAGGTATAAAATTATTATGTTTGTTTGAATGTGGTTGAATAACGCACTTGAATGTACACGTTCTGCTATCACAGATGGTAAAAGGATCTGCTATCACAGATGGTAAAAGGATAAACCCTTAGCCTTTATTCAGCAGATTTCTACTTATACCGGAAGCGTACACAAAGTCAGACAAAATTTATGAATATTTAAGATCTCAATGAAGAAAAAAACTGTTAACCTTCCATTGGGGATGTGAGAAATAAATGGGCTGAGACTGCCAAGAGAAAGTGGTTTAGTCAAACCATGCCTACATATATGTTGCATTTTGTCCCAACAAGACTCCTTAACATAGCTGCTGACAGGGATGAATGGCAACAAAACAAACAAACAAAAGATGCGTTTTCTGTAGCGTCACACAATATATCTTGGCCGTTAAAGGAGATGAAACTAGAAAAAGTGCCTTGAGAGGCACGTATACCCCCGGCTGGTAGCTCCCTCCAACGCCCCCAACCTCAGCCCACCGCCCCCAATCCAGACTTGCTCACTGACAGTGACACATTAAACCTCAATTCCTGATGAAAGAGAGCGCCCTCAACAAGTAAATCTTATAAATTTATATTTGCAAAAAAACACTGTCTAAAACCATGGGGAGGGGGGTAGTAGAATGACAGATCTATTCTAGAGCAGTATACAGAGCTGACTTGTATACTCAATCTAGGACTTGATCGCGGACATTGAGGGTCAGGTCCTCGGTCCTAGATGTAAAGTAGAATGTCATTCTTCAATAATATTAAAAAAAAAAAAAAAAAAAAAAAAAAAAAGATGTCCTTGATTTTGACCTCTAGCCCCACCCTCAGGCACGGACCCTAGAGTCTAATGTCATTAGGAACAAGGCAAACCTTATAGAGTACCTTTGGTGCAAGTACGAATCATTTCTAAACATGGTGGTAAAGAAAAGTAAAGAAATACATTTTTTAAAGAAGTTCTAGATTTTGACCTCTAGCCCCACCCCCCGCACATGGACCCTAGTGTCTGAACCTTACATGGTACCTATGGTCTAAGTATGAATGCTTTCTGATAAAACTTTGTGGATGTCAAGAAAACAGACTTACAGAAAATTTATCATGATATTTATCATAATAAAAATAAGTCCTAGATTTTGACCTCCAGCCCCACCCCCTGGAGATGGTACCGAGCATGGAGTATGAAAGCAAACCCTATCTATGAACTAAATAAGAATACATACCTATGATTGTTTGTTAAGATATGGACTTATAGAAGAAACATTAAAATTGTAAACAGCATATTTTAAAGGTGACCTAGATTTTGACCTCCAGCCCTACCCCCGGGCATGGGCCCTGGGGTCCGAACTCATGGAAACAAAGCAAACCCTATAGGGTACCTATGGTCCAAATATGAATGGTTTCTGACCATTGGTTCATGAGATATACACCTCTAGAGAAACTTTAACCAAAACTTTGACGTAAATTCCACGAACGTTCCGGAATTACGAACGAAGAAACGAACTAACTAACTAACTAACATACGAACGGACGAACAGACGAACGGAAAAGCGAAAGCTATATACCCGTCGGCATAAATGCCGGGGGTATAATTAAAGCTACTGTTTCCAGAAACAATGCTAACTACCACGAAAGTTGATCTGCTGAATGATGTCCAGTAATTCTGAAATTGAGCCAGTTGACTTTGACTTCCATGCCAATTTATTAAGGTTGCTGATATTATTTTCAATCATCTCACCACTGTGACCAGTTTGGGTTCGAGATTGAATAGGCATACATGAGCCAAGCCAAGTTCTGCCTGTGGATGTGTCAGATGGTTTTACTCGAAGGTACTCTCGTTTATGCCCTACCTACTGACTGGCTCGTCTCAAATGAATTAAAATATTCTTAAAGGGAATTTTAACTGATATAAAACAGCAGACCACAAAATGTGCTGCCAGTGTTGAGGATACTTCAGAAGAAAGTTAAGCCAAAGTACATTGAAAGGTACAAGTAGGCAAAGATCATGTATTCAACCTTGCAAAATTTTTGTGTGACGAGGACTGAGGTTCAGTACCAGACAAAATAGTATGCTAAGGCTGGTGTATATAATGTTGCTCAAGGCTTCTGAGTATCATTTGTGATGTATAACTGTGCTCTACAATAATGGAAGAACTCAGATCCAGTGAGACAGTATACTTTCATGCTGTCGGGCTCGAAATGTTAAGGTCATGTGATGACATACTTCCAACTCCAGTTCAGCATATTAAAAAGGGATGCATTTGGGGGTCAACAATGTACCAAATGTAAATTGAATGTCCAAGTGAATGGGGTTTTAATAGCAAAAAAAAAACACAAATAAACTTCGCAGATACTATGGACAACACTAACTCCTACAATGGCAACTTAAGCGGCAACTAACAAAGCATGGCTGTCTGCATGCGAATGCCAAGGACGATGCAAATGTTATTAATTGATAATTACATGCACTGAATTGTACAGTTGCAAGTAAATAATGGTTCACTAACAGTATTCATCACAAAATGATCAAACAGATATAATATATAGAAAAAGAGTTGCATAAAACACTTTTTGCTCATTATAGCCGTTTCACTATAGCGGTAGACAGCTCAATTGTCAACATGATTGCAACCTAAGCAACTTGCTAATGAAATTCATAACATTTTGGTCAAGTTCATTCTTATCTCAATTGCTTCCTTACAATTCATAGTGTAATCTTTTACCTGGTGTTAGAGGCAAAGCTGATAATGACCCATATTAAGGTATTATGGGTCACATCATGAGAAAACTTGTCTTCAGGTTTTACTATCAGGTCCAAAACAAAAACTGAATGTGCAACAACAGAAGATTGCTACAAGTTTGAAATTTTAGAATGGTTATCTAGAGACAACCAACACGAATGAGACTAACCAACACAGATGAAATCAAATTCTGACTAGTATTCCAACGCCTGTTGGGAATGATCTTTTGAAAGTTGTTCTTTGACATAAACTATATTGCGCATTGATTTCATCTGGGTTGGTTGGTCTCAGTCACGTTGGTTGTCTCTGGACAACCAATCTATGAAGCGGCATCAAATGTGATGATTACGTTGAATATGTGATGATTACGTTGAATTACAAATGTGAAAAATTGGTACCAATATGTCACATTTAGGAATTGTGACATAATTGTGTATGTTTAGTTTTCTGAAGGTGTAATTTATGCACAAGTCATTTGTATCCAGTCACTATGGGGCCGGGAATAGTGGGGCTTTCAATTTTTCAATTTTCGGAATTGTGACATGACATTTATGTATGTTCAATTCATTGTTTTTACGAATGTAATTTATGCACCAGTCATTTGTATCCACTTCTACTATGGGTCCCGGGAATAGCAAGTCTTTAAAATTTGTATTTGTACAGCCGCGGTGGTGTAATGGATAGCGTATTCGCTTAGCAATCTAGAGGTTGCGGGTTCGAAACCCGGCTGGTACATATGCCTGTCATGTTGGTGACAAATGTTCACCCTGACGTAATAAAGGCAAACCGCCCATGGGGGTGTAACAAAAACTCTGCTAAAGGCCTGGCACTGCGGGGTAAAATCCCTGCTAAGTGTAAAAGCCCCACCACCAGGGGCTAACAACAATGAGGAACAACAGCGGGAAGTTGTTCTGATGAAAAACAAATATGACAGGTTAAATCTTGCACTTAGGTAAGCTCTATTGTGTACCTGCTATCCCCAGTCTCATAGGGCCCAGGAGATACAAATTACTAGTGCATTATACCATTTCACAATTTTATGGTTTGATCTGTGAAGAATTTTTTTTGTTTCCATCACATCAGTAGGACATGTTTGGTATACATTATTCTCAGATGTGAAAATTGGTACCAAATTTTTACGCATTTGAATTTTGATATGTGAATAATTGGTACAAATCCTATCTGTGAAGCATTGGTATGAATTGTGTTCTGATTAATTGGAATCGAAGGCAAATACACTTCAGATTGTGTTTTATATCAATGTGATGGATAGGCATAAATGCTATAGCTGTTTCACAAGTTTATGTTTTGACATTGTGAAGAATTTTAATGTATACGTCACATCTGTGAAGAATCGTTTGATAAATTATTCTCAGATGTGAAAAATTGGAACCAAATTTTTACATATGTGAATTTAGATGTGTGAAGAATTGGTAAAAACACAAGAAAATATGAAAAATGGTACCGGAATCGGAAACACTTCAGCTAATGTTTATTTCAATATGATGGATAGGCACGAATGCAACATAAATTTTGAATGCATGCACATTTCGCGCAGGAATGTGAAATATCTGAATGAAAGATACTGGTACCAATGCATCATGGGTTGTGAGGATTTGGTACCAATAATTTACAATGTAGTTTTTTTGAGAAAAAAATGATACCAATACCAATGCATCATGGGTTGTGAGGATTTGGTATAAATAATTTACAATGTAGGATTTTTTTTGAAATGTGAAACTTGCAGCTCGGCAAAGCAGCATAGTTACTTGTACCATGTGGTTGATGTAACCATGCAACTCACGTATCGATGCAGTTGAGATCTTTTCTTTTTGTGTTATGCAACTCAAATGCACAGGTTGACTATTTCAAGTTATTTGTGTGTTCTGGCATTGGTCTTTCACAGTCAGCGTCATCAGTGAACATTAATCATGAGGATGTGTTTCCAACCTAATATCGATTATTGTCTAATCAGATGTCTCGCTTCATGAGCAAATTATACATAAGAATGATGACATGTATTCTTATATTGTTTTCTTAAAACATAAGATTTCAACATGCAAGTAGGTTTAATTGATATGCCAAAAGCTCATGTTTGGGTCTTAACTCAGGTGAGCTGACAAGCATTTGCTCAGGTAAGCGAACATTGACAAATTTGCTGCTTTTCAATACATGGTGTATATTATTATCATGGAAAGTATTACATGGTGTAATATTTTTGATATTAGGCAATTTTCTCCCCTGTGACAATGATCTCTTCACACCTCCTATTGTAAACTTGTACACTAGGAATAATATTATTGGGGAATTATCTCTAGACCAATTCAATTGATTAACCAACTCCTCAGGTCAAGTTGTGAACAGGACACCTGATGTATTTGAGAACTTGACAAGGTAATTGCCCAGTGTTTGCCAAATCTCGTCGGACCGCCGGACATGACCGATAAAAAACGCCCTGGGCCGACGAATAATTTCTGAACGCAGGACACTGTGACCGACGCCATTTTTTGGTCGAAAATGGCCCGGAATTATTTGGAGCGTAACGTCCCGAAACTGAACGTTTCGGTTCATTTTTTTAGATTCGGTTTTATTTTGACTGGTCTTCAATGTCGCAAAATATATGCGATCTATCCATGTAAAATATTGTGAACCAGACCGAATATATTTAGACAACCAATCAAAAGCGAGCGGATGGAGCGACCAGCTGCGCGCGCATTATCAATGAGTTTGACAGCTCAAAGCTTTGCCGATATCGGCAGAGATTTTCGATGTTTTCTATAAATCATGGGAAGGCTTTCGGCAAGAGTGCATGAGCTACTTGATTTCGGACAATGATATTCATGCGAAGAAACATTGGTATTGGGCATGACAACCTCTAATCTTTCTTGATTTTAAGCTTAAAATCTTACGATTTGCACGGTGATTTGACAAGTTTAGGCTTTTGACAAAAGCGTAAAATACAATAAAAACGGCGACCAAAAGATTCCTTACGTGAGATCCTTGGTCAGGGCAATGCCAAACAAACAGTGTCTTAGGACTGAGCCAGTGTTGCCTTCCAGATGAACTGAGACTAAGAATGAAAAAGACCAGTTTTAACCCATTCAACTTGTACTTATGCCATGCATCTTTTTTTGTCAATAGTACATGTGTATATTGCTGAAAGGGGTCTTAAATTTGATAATCTTTTCAATGCCTTTCAGATCTTGACCCACCTCGCGGGTCGAGAACGCGAATTAGGAAAATCGCCTATTTTTCCGGTCAGACAGAAACTGGCTCGGTCAGACAGAAAATCCGACTCTGTCTGACCGAATGTCCTGCAAGGTCTCACAAACTTTGGCGAACACTGATTGCCAATTATATTGGCTACCCTTATTGTGAAATAGCCATAAAAGTAGATGTTTTGTCTTACATTTGGCAAATATGTAATGAAACATTATAAATTATAAAAACTATGTGCATATTTAGATTTCATAGGTTCAATAACATATATTTAGACACCAAAAGCACACAAATCGGTCAATGCACTGATGTTAAAGATAACGAACTGTAATTCAAGTCATAAAATAGCAGCCATTTTGAAAATGGCCGCCATTTTGTCCGCCATTATGAAACATAAGTGAACATTTAAATTCCATAGGTTCGTAAACATGGACATTTACACCAAAAACCTTAAAAACAGTCAATGCAGTGAAGTTTGGGGTAGCAAACTGATGATATGTAGTCTTTAAGGGTGGCCATTTTGAAAATGGCCGCCATTTTGTCCGCCATTTTGAATTTTCGCTGGACAACAATATTTTTCAAAACAGTTAGGCATTCTGAGTCTCCATGCCAAATTTCATGCTTGTATCACCAAATGCATGATTTTTCACTAATCTGCCTAGCTATAGAACCAAACCTGGGTTTCTTTCCTCCAGCCCCATGCTCCTTGCTCTGTTGTCCAACACTGGCACCTCCCAATCTTCCACCACCACTGACGGCTCCTCCCGATATAGGCAGTCTCCCGAGCCGCTTTCTCCCAACATTTTTAGAGGCATTCATGGTTTGATAGGCTTCAGTGGGGGACAGGGCTCAGCTGGGTTTGTGTAGACATCTCAGCATCTGGTTACTCTGAATCAATGTTATAATAAGAAAAGGGTGTCATTTTCTTTCAGGGGAGGTATGCCTTCCTGGTCTCGTCTGGAGTTTTTCAAAAAGGAAAAGAGTTTTTTTCTATCACAGGTTTTATTGTTTTCAGAGAGCCCCAAGAGATCATTCAGATAGCCATTGTATGTCGTTTTGATTTTCTTTTTGATTTTTTGGCGTAAGGCCTGAAATTGGTCACGTACTGTTTGATCTCCTTTTTTCTTGTATTGGGTATACAGGCTATCTCTTTTCCTAATCAAGCGCTTGATCTCTTGGGTTATCCAAGGAAGAGATGTTTTACCTTGGATATGTTTAGAGGGGATGTACTCTTCACATAACTTATTCAGGGTACTGGTGAAGTCATGCCATAATACTTCTACAGATTTTCCAGGGCTAGATTTAATAAAGGACTCTTGAAATTGTTTAAGTTTGAGTTTCAGGGCTGGCCAGTCTGCTTTTTTGAAGATGAAAGTTTTTCTGGGTTTTTTGCTTATGGGTGGTCGGTTTAAGTAAACTCTCAGCAGAGACCATATCATGGTCAGCGAGACCTGGTTGGCATTTAACCTCTTTGATGAGGGTGGGGTTTGTTGTTAGGAACAAATCCAGGGTGTTGTTGAGCCGGGTGGGTTGAGTAACAGGGTCATTCCAAGAAAATTGTACATTTTCTGTCCCTGTTAGTTTCCCATGCTTTAAACGGGTCATTTTATGTTTATATGCACATTATTTGTACCTATTACTATTAATTAATCAAACCTCAATTTTTAAATAGCTTGTAGTGTGCAATTTTCAAGTGTAACATTACAAAAATTTACCATCACATATGTAGGGGTTTCATTTTTTGCATGTCCCTATGTGGTATATTTAGTAATGGTATACCTATAACTGAAAATTTACTAATTAAATGGCCAAAGTCTTTCATTGTGTATGGATATGAAGATAAGAATCGATAAAAATTGCAGTCAATTTTTCATAACCATCATATTTTTGATCAACTTGGGGGGTTACATAGGTGTCCCTGAAGTTTTTGTCATTACCGTAACACAAGCAATTTGTTAATATAAATTGATAATTGAAGTCCCAACTCAAAGTACTCTTTGACCGTCCACCATGTTCATGAGGTTCTGTATCTTCTATCCAATACATGATCGTCATATCATAGTTAAATTTTAAGTAAAATGGGTATGATGCTGTCATCTTCGAAGAGTATACTTTCTATGTGTCATTACCGTAACACCATTTTCAAGACCCACGATACTCTTTGTGTGTACAGTTAATATACCAAAATGATGAATACAAATTAAGGTACTTCTTTTCTAATTTTGCATGAAATATCAATAAAAAAGATGAAAATGTCATTTCCGTAACTGTCATTTCCGTTACGTTGTCAGTTACGGTAATGACATGGCACCATTAGAATAAATAATTTATCAGATTTTTCTGCCAAAATTTAATCATATGATTGTCTCAAAGGTTATTCAAGCCATCTGCATTCTTAATAAGTGAACAGGTCAAGTGAAACGATTGATAATTCACCTGTCATTTCCGTAACGTCATTTCCATAACACGAAAAATTTGTCATTTCCGTAACTTTTCTTGTACTTAAACCACATTCATCAGCTGAAAATATGATATAATCAAAAGAAAGCCGTAGTCTACTCGTACAATATTGAATAATGGTTGATATAATCAATATGTGGCCCATTTATTCAAACATTGGTATGATCTATTCACAAATCTAAGTAGGGAAAAGGCGTAATAAGGCCATTTTCCTTTTAAACATGGCCCAGCATTGACCACTGAGAGAGGTAGCATATGTTTTTAGGACTATTTCTTGAGTTTTTGACTCTTTAATGTCAGTTCCATGGAAAAATTATACTTACAATAACAAATTAAGATTTTATGGACATATTTTCAAGCGTTACGGAAATGACATCTTTACCCTGACATCTGCATTTAAAGTATACAAATCACATAAATATGTTAAGTCTAATGTGTAGCCAATGGTACAATACATGTAAACTACATCAATCTTGATCTTGGTCAGGAAAAGTGGTATAAATCAGTTAATTTCAATTGCAATAGTTCCTGGGTCAAAAAATGTACGCTTTTCTAGGAATGACCCAACAACTTGTGTGAGGTTGTTATCATCTAATATTTCTATGAAATAATCATAGACCTGTTTGCAAAAGCAGTCTGGTTTAATGAAGGGTTCACAATCTGGCCATTGAAGTTTAGGCAGGTTAAAATCACCGAGAACCCAGACGTTGTCACTGTGCTCCATCACCTTGCTAATAGACTTTTGTAACTCTTGTAAGCCCTCCAGGTCATCCTCCTCAGGTCTATAAAAGCCACCTATATAAAGGGGTCTGGAACCTGTGATTTCAAGTTTCACCCAAATGATTTCACACTCAGTGCGAAACTGGGGCTGTTCAGTGCATAATAGACCACGGCGGACGAGAATAAAAACACGGCGGACGAGAATAAAGTTTTGTGTGTTTAAAATGTGGTTTGGTGGTTCTTAACCTTTAGCATGCTGTAGGCGACTGCGGTCACCCGTGGAATACCTATCTGTGCCAACTAGAGGCGACTGCGGTCGACAAGAAAAACCGCTTTCAAATTTCCCGCACTTTTCGCCCACTGCCTACTTATGAATATTAATGAGCGATTCCCAGACAGTTGCGCATGAAAACAACATGGCGGCTTGTGGTTTTGGGACCGATTTGTCGGCCGATTTTGATCGGATTTTCGTTATTTTTGCATTAGAAATGCATTTTCAGCGCTTTTTTCGCTGGTAAATGGAAAATTGGGTGCATTTACACCCGAAATATGACATCGTAACGGTACGTATGATGAATTTTTACGCTAGAAATCGGCGTAACAAAGACTTCCGAAACCGAAAGTAGATTTGTTTACTGCGTTTGTTGAATTTATTCAGCTGTTTTTATGGCTCAAAAATTAAGAAAACACGGAAAAAAATTGGAAAAAACGTCAGTGGGCTGCCGTATTGATTTCACTATATACACAGGTACAAACAATACGTCACAGACCACGTGGTCTATAAAATACAGGTAAGTTATGTGACTTATCACATGACCTTTTCTCACTTCCGGGTGGCAAAAAAAAAGCGACCTCAGCCAATGAATATGTATTGAACTGTAATGTTTTGATGTATAAAAGAGTAAAATAACGTCGAAATATTACTTATTCATAACAAATTAATTTCCAAATATGTTTGTTCATTAATTGATCCTTGTTTCTAATTTAGTTTATAAGTATTTTAGCGTTTCTTCCCGTGCGGAGTTAAAAGGTTTGCATCTAAATATTCCCTATCTATCTTCTGATACTGAGTCGATCAATTTCTGATCATCACCTCAGGTTCCCACTGTATAAATCATAAATGAACGTTCAATAATTTCCGTACCGCCGCGTTGGTGTAATGGATAGCATTTTCGCTTAGCAATCAAGAGGTTGCGGGTTCGAAACCCGGCTGGTACATGTTGGTGACAAATGTTCACCCTGACGGCAAACCGCACATAGGGTGTACCATTTAAAAATAATAATAATAATAATAATTTCCATGTTTGAATCAATTTTTAAGTTTTATAAAATAATTACAAAAAAAAAAAAAAAAAAAAAAAAAAAAAACGGGAATATCTTTAAGACGTTCATTTTGGTCTCTCTCTCTCTCTCTCTCTCTCTCTCTCTGTAGAGCACATGATTTAAATTTGTTTTGCATGCGGTGAAATAAATAAATGAATATTAAAAAAAAAAAAAACGTGAAATTTATTCACAATTTAAAATTACTTTTATGTGTAGTGTGTCCATTTTTATCACTGGAATCATAATTATCTTTTGCTAATCCAAGTGATGTCAACATGTGTTATGACATTTAATCGACTGACTGATCACACACGCCGGCTGCCCCGGGGGACTTCAAGTTCATTAATCCCTTACCATTCATATTGTACCCCAAGAATGTGTCGTTTCTTTGAAGAAGGTGTCATATATAATGATTAAAGAAGCCGATTATCATGATTATGGGCATCGTAATTTGAGATAGTGTGGCATAAAACTGTCTTCAATAGCTGAAACCGCCTTTTTTTCGGCAAATTGTATAACATTTGAATAGTTTGACATAGGGCTGGGACGATTCATCGGTACATCGATGAAAGTCGATCCGGGGGTCCACGATACCGTATCGATACGCTGTCCCGAAACGTATCGATTCTCAACGTACACTTCAGACCGGGCGGTTATAACGCGCTGGTCGGGGTCCACAAGTCGCATGCGCGCTATAGGTGAGGCGCGTTATGCAAATCTACTGAGTCGGACCAGGCTGATCGCAGTGTCTGTTGTGTTTTGGTGGGTGGGGAACCTATACGACGTGTTTATTGGCGTGGTGGTTTATCGCGGAGTCCTTGTAAAATGGAATAAACAAAAGTAAAACTTTGCGTGTTCCCACATTTTACTCAGTGAAAAACGATTTACAACGATAAAATTCGTTTATTTACAACGTACAATTTAATGTTAAAAAAGCGTCAATGAAACCGCGCGTATGTTGCTGTTGTATTATTTTAATTCGCCGTTCTAAATCGAGAAAGTACAAATGCATTTTCTGATCGGATAGAATTATACAAGATAAATAGGTGTCCTAGTGCTTAGACAATCTTTGGTTTGTGTCGCCGTCGTTGCGTAACAGGTGTCATCAATAGCCTACAGCAACCTGTGTTTACGGCGGGGTTTACGGTCTCGTTACGGTCAATCGATAATCCCCTAGCGCCTTTGGCTTATTTTCACAACTTTTATGGCTAATCTTAAGAAAACAATATGTCATCCACGCTTCGCGAGCGGTAGATTGTGTCTAAAAATTACTGAAATGGCAATTATCACTCATGAATATACACGCAGCCGATACGGTTCGTAATCTATAAGAAAACCTGTTCTTTCAGTTTTAAATATGCACAAAATAATTAACATTAATTGTTCTCAATGTTCAATATAGAGAAACTGTTAGAAAATAGCACCTTGTTTTTCTTTTCTCTCGAGTGCCATAAAGGGAAACTGTAAGAAAACTGAACCTTGGCGAAGTCCCTGCAAACGATCTTTTTAACATTGATTTCATCCGCACATAAACACCTTTAACTTTAATACAATAAAGGAATATAAAAGGGTAAACGGCGCCTTCGCGTCGCCGCGATTTTTTTTTTCAAATTTTTTTCATTAAGTGGGTGGGCAAAATTTTGAAATTAAATTTTTGGGATCCAAGGTGCCTTCGCGTTACATCCAACACCGCGTTAATTCAAGGCGCGGTGTAGCAGGACAATCCCGCTATACGTTATATGTTGGCCACAATAGCCGTCACATGTATTTGGAACTGCACAAAATTGACACACACACAAAAAAAAAAAAAAAAAAAAAAAAAAAAAAAATGTACAGAATTAGTGGTAAAGCAGCTTGCCTTGTAAACCAGGCCTTAGCTGCCCTGTCTGCATTTGACCTTTGCTATTAATGTGATGCAAAACTGTAATGCAAAAGGTAATAAAAAGATAAAACCAAATGATAAACAGTAAATTAGAAATCCTAAGAAACGACCTTAAGTATCGTGATACGTATCATATCATAACATCTGTATCGCGATACGATACGTATCGCGTCATGAGCGTATCGTCCCAGCCCTAGTTTGACACGTATTTAAACTGGACCAAGTTATATTTCATTGGGATTATTTAAATATAATGTGATAATATAATGCCAAGAGTTGATGTTCTTAAGAATTAAAATGTAAAACATGGATAAAAAGAAGAAGAAACTTTCATTCATAAAAAGCGCTAAAATGAATGCATTTTATTTCTAGTTTCGGTACAAATAAGGTTGGAAAAAAGACCAAGAACTATTTATTTATTAAATTGTTTATTACCTTTTTAATTTTACCATTATGAATGAATTTTTAGTCTGATTGCAGAGACGTGGCAGCGTGGTTGGCGCAAATTGTTAATTAATTATAAAAAATGTCTAAGTAATGCATATTTTTGTTCGCGCGGTTCAAACATCATTAAGGATACTTGAGACGCTCAAGGTGTGAAAAATGAAATTATTTATAAAAGAGCAAACAAATCAATGAATACAAATGCCAAAAATTATAAGTAATTTTGTATTTAGAGGTCATCATCGTTCATTGATTGAAATGGCACCACATTTCACTCTCATTCTAACTATTAATGCATGTAAACAACATTGAACCAGAAATGATTTTGCCACCCGGAAGTGAAAGTTTCAACCACAATGCAACGCGCACTGCGTCATCGAGGTCAAGGTCAAATAATGTAAACAATAACACTGTATGTGTCTATTGCTCAGCATGCTAAAGGTCTATCTATCTTCCACTACTTCTTAACCTCATCAGAGGACTTCAGAAGGAATTCCGGTATACCAAGTGCTAAAGGGGGTTAGCTGAAATAAAAGAAAAGTGAAGTGGGTGAAATGAGTTTGTACAGTGAAAGAAGAGTGTTAGTATAGTTTAAAAGATAAAAAACAGAATCTGGTGATTAGGGAGACACATGCACCACCTGGCAAACAGCATGACTGAACTGTGCCACGGTGGGGAGCATGACAATACTGATGGGTAAAGCGTTCCAATGTACTGCAGTTCTTGGAAAAAAGCTATACTTGCAGTAATTGGTAGTAGTGCTGATTTGTCTGTATGCCAGCGGGTGGATGAATTTGGACTGCCTGCGATTTGGTGTGAGATAGTCAGTTAGGGGGATTGCTACAAGATCATATGTGATCTTGTACAGCATGATCAGTCGGGTATCTATTCGCCTTTGGTCTAATGGACGCCAGGAAAGTTTATTAAGCATTTCAGTAACACTGGAGGTGGACCTGTAGTCATGGGTAGCCCACCTGGCCGATCTCCGTTGAACAGATTCTATCTTTTTTATGTCAGTGTCGGTGTGGGGAGACCATACAGAGGAGGCGTATTCCAGCTGTGGTCTGACAAGTGTTTTGTAGGCTGTGGATTTGAGGTCTTGGTTACGAACTTTGATATTGCGTTTGAGAAAGCCCAGCGTTTGATTTGCTTTTTTAGTGATGTTATTTATGTGATTTCCCCAGCTGAGGTCTTCTGATATTGTGACCCCAAGGTACTTGGCAGTGGGTACACTTTCAAGTTCAGTGTTGTGTAGAAAGTATTTGGATGGAATGGGAGTCTTGAATCTGGTCACATGTAGGACCTGACATTTTGCTGGGTTAAAGTTCATATCCCAATCTTCTTCCCATTTCTCGAGTTTCAGGAGGTCTTCTTGAAGGATGTTTGCTTCTGAGAGTGAGCTGATGCATAGATACATTGCTGTGTCGTCTGCGAAAAGTCTGACTCTTGACCTTACCTGTTCTGGAAGGTCATTAATGTAGGCTAAGAATAGGATTGGTCCGAGAACAGAGCCCTGCGGGACACCAGAGGAGACAGGGATGGGGCTGGAGCTGATACCGTTGGTTACTACAGATTGTTTCCTATTGTCCAAAAAGTCTTTTATCCATTTTAGAGTGTCACCCCGAATGCCATAGGCATGAAGTTTTTGGAGCAATTTTTCATGGGCGACTTTATCAAAAGCTTTACTAAAATCTAAAAGTATTAAGTCTGTCTGTTTTTTGGACTCCATGTTTTTGGAGAGTTCATCAATAAGCATGATCAACTGGGTCTCGCAGGACCGCCGCTCTCGGAACCCATGCTGTAAGTCATAGAGGATATTCTGGTCCGTGAAATGTTTTGATATGTTGGATGCCACGATGTGTTCCAGTACTTTGCAAAGAACACATGTGAGCGATATGGGGCGGTAATTGGCTGGGTCCGTCTTGTCCCCTTTTTTGAATATAGGGGACACATTTGCTTCCTTCCAGATGGTAGGGAGTTTACCTTGGTCTAAGGACCTCTGGAAGATTATTTCGAGAATGGGGGCTAATTCCTTATGAAGAGTTTGTAGTACAATGGGTTTGAGTTGGTCGGGACCAGATGCTTTATGGGGATTGAGCTTTTTCAAAAGGCATTCAATACCCTTTGATGAAATTTCTATGTCCGGCATTTTAGTGTATGGGCTGGCTTGGAAGGGAAGGTTTGGACCTAGGTCATGTAGGTCCTGTAAGGTCTTTTGTGCCATGGCTTTCAGTGATGTGGGTGATTTTGGGCTAAAAACAGATTGAAACTGAAGGTTTAGAGTATTAGCCTTGTCTGTGTCAGAGGTGAAAGTCTGTCCATTGGCCTTTAAGGATGTTATGCCACTATTGTCTTGCCTGGAGTGTTTCAGCAGGGAGTATAATTTCTTGGTATTGACCTTGGTAGGGGTGTCAAGGTCAGGGTCATCGGCTTCTTGCTGTAGGCCAAGAATGTCACCGATGTATTTTTCATAGGCCGTTTCAGATACCCGGCGTACCAGGTGTTTATAGTCAAGAAATTTCTTGTGATCAACAGGTCTGTTTGACCTGGTCCATCTCTTATAGTGTCTGTCTCGTTTACGCATCAGGCGGCGGATCTCTTGATTGATCCATGGGAGACCATCTCTTGATCTTGCCTTGCGTATTGGAATGTAGGTGTCGATACCATGCTGGAGTTTGGTGACAAACTCATCCCACAGAGTCTGGATGTCTGCGGTAGCAAGGTCCGACTGAAGTACTGAGTGGAATTCCCTCATAGACTCTTTTAGCTGGTCCCAGTTGGCCTTTTTGTATAGGAAGATATTACGGGGGACCTGCTTAATCATTTTGGGCTTGACATTTACTTCCGCAGTTATTATATCATGGTCAGGGAGACCAGGGAGGACTGACGTTTTGTCTATGAGGGTTGGATTTGTAGTAAAGAAAAGGTCCAGAATGTTTTGACCTCGGGTTGGCGAGGTCACCATTTGCTCCAGTAGGCAATCATCAAAGGCCTCGAGACATTTACTATAGAAGTCAATGTTGGGGCAGTCTGGTTTGAGAGTCTTTGTCACCCAGTCAATCTTGGGAAGATTGAAATCCCCTAGGATGCATAATGTTGAGTTGGACTTTTTAACTAAGTCTAGGGACTTGTTAAATTCCTCAAAACTTTTCTGATCAAGCTCATGTGGTTTGTAGTAGGCTCCAATAAGCAATGATCTTGAGCCAGCAAGATTCAGCTGTACCCAGAGGTTTTCACAGTTGGTTTGGAAATCTGGTCTGCTTTCAGAAAGGAGGGCTGAGTTGACAAGAATTATCACCCCACCCCCCCTCTGATTGACACGGTCACGCCTATAGATGGTATATCCCAGATATGGGGTAATCATAATCAGTAATTTAATCATCAGTAATCGATTACAATTTTTTGAATAATCATTGATAATCATTAATCACAAAATTTCAGAGTCATTTTAATCATAATTCAATCATAATCATGTTTTATTAGGCCAGTAATCATGATTATTTATGATTACTTTCACGATTACAGTAAAAATAGAATGTCACAGTCTCAAAGGAAAACTCAGTCCCAAGATTGTATTGAACTATTGATGCTGCTTTACACGGTATCCGGACAAAATCCCCTCCGGACAGAATCCCCCCCGCTCTTTTTTGTTGATGAGGACAGAATCCCCCCCAGTATATCTTGCAAATAGGACAGAATCCCCCCTCCCCCCACACACACTTCCCAGACAGAATCTACTTCTATAATTGAGAGATATTATTTAGTTGACTATAATAAGTGGCGAATAAAGAAAATTAAATATGACAATTTGGTTATTTTTAATACCTTTTACTCTAACTTAGATAATTACTCAATTATAGAAGTTTGTCTCACCTCATTATTGCTATTAGCAGTAATTATGGCATATTAAGCTGCAGCTTTCTTAATAAAATAGAAAACAAACAAAATAATTATCCGGTCATTAGCAATCAATGAATACAGACACCCTCATCTGGTGCAAAAATAGTTGACATTAAGTTGTAAAGGTTACAATATCATTATGGAGATTCTGTCTGGGAGGGTGGGATTCTGTCCTATTTGCAAGATATACTAGGGGGGATTCTGTCCTCGTCAACAAAAAAGAGTGGGGGGGATTCTGTCCGGGGGGGATTTTGTCCTACACTCGCTTTACACTGGGAGTTATGAACCTCTGTGTCATGCATTTTATATAGGAAGTATTGCTTCAAGGCTGGTCTGATATAACCATGTTCCTAGGAAGGCTGTATAGGAAGGCTGTAGCCTTTTACACATACATGTACATTGTAAGTGGTTTGCTCAGTCATAAAAGCCCATCTAAAAGCCCAGCAGTTTCTCAATCTTTGATAGACAGAGATGAAAAAAATGAGACAAGGCAAACATTATGAACAAGTGTTGTCCTGCTTAATTGTTAAAGTGTAAACAATCAATTATAAACTGCACAAACAGTCAATTATCTCCAAGGCCGTCGTCGCCGGTGCGGCAGGTCCGGCGAGCGCCGTACCACTTTTTTGGCCGACCATGGTATCCGCCGTACCACTTTTTTCGATCGCCGCAGCAGTGCTTACCTGTCTTAAAAAAGTTTGTTCTTCTAATCGTCTCATCTTGAACGAGGCTTATTGATGAAATTATCATCAACACCCGACACTCGTGTCATCAAGGCAAAGGTGCGAAAAACAAACATCACAGGAATCAGGAGGCGTGTCAAAACATTGCGGTCATTAAAATGCCACCTACATGTATTTGATTGGATTTTAGGATTAATAGATTAGAGTTGTAATTAAATTGTTGCCTTTTAATCCAATCTTCGTTTTTTTTATTTGTATGCCACAATGACGTGAAAAAGACGGAACATGGGATAACACTGTTAATCTCGAAATGTAGTTTATCAAAGAAAATGTCGGCTGGCAATAATTAATATACAAAGGTACAAGTAGGCAAAGATCAGGAAAAGGCGCAATCAGAAAAAGATTCCTACAAAACATTTGAAATTTGCATGCATGTATATTTTAAGTTCTGAGACTGTGCTAATAATAATGTGTAAATGTAATTCGACTATCACGGGATATGCAAGTGCCGCCCCTTTGAAAATCAGCCTAAAACTTTTCGGTTCCCACAACGCCGGTAAATTCGGTGTGAAAAGTTTTAATCCGTCTTGGTTCGACAGTAGGCCACCGCATGATGAGACTCGCAAAGGGGTCCAAAAACGTTGTTAAAAAGAAAATGTTTTTCTGATAAATATTCCAATTTAAACTTTCTGAATTTCGGTCATTTTTGTTAACAAAAACGATCGAAACTCTAACTCCAAAACGC
The DNA here is from genome assembly GCA_964017185.1 of Rugalucina vietnamica. Lineage (NCBI taxonomy): Eukaryota > Metazoa > Mollusca > Bivalvia > Lucinida > Lucinidae > Rugalucina > Rugalucina vietnamica. Next base: position 15,239,815 of record OZ024874.1, read on the forward strand.
ACTCAGAACGCATTTAGAGGCACCAATTTATCATTTTTTGCTCGGGGGAAATCCCCCAAACCCCCCTTACCAGAGGGGGCTAGCCCCCTCTCGTGCTCTCCCCCTCTCGTGCCTTCGACACTCGACCATGTCTTCCGCCGGACCACTTTCCAGAACGCGGCGACGGCCCTGATCTCTCATTACTCAAACTCTGCTCAAAATTTCCCAACTCTTGAGTAAAGAGTGTCTTAATTCACTGACAACGGCTTTGTGTATCTAAAGGCGATGTGTGCGAAAAACAGCAGTGATTTTATGAGAAGTCTTTTTAAATGCAGACATGGGCCTAAGTTTTTTCATGCTGGTGAGAATTTTTGATCTTACAATGCACAATGCAGGAGGTTTGAGCAGGTTATATGTATGTGTTTTTCTGGAATCTTTTTATGTTGAATCAGTTTTAATGAAGATAAAGGATAATATCGCCATGCATTTTGCATTTTTAGTCAAAAATTTAAAAAAAAAAAAAAAAAAAAAATAAAGTAGAGAATAAGGTTCACAGATCCAGGTACTACTGTCCCTCTAATTAACTACTTAACATCCCAGCATGATCATAGCTGTTGACTTGGATGTTAAGCATCAATTTAAAAAAAAACAAAAAAAAACGAACAAACAAAAGTTAATTTTGAATTCAGTGGCAGATAAGTGCCTAGATCTGGGTAAACAACAGAAAAAATACCCATTTCCAGATCAAAAACAATAACAACAAAATGTAATCAATAATCATAAAAGTAATCTGATTACTCTGTCAAAATAATCATAATTTAATCAATTACTCTTGAAAAAAGGAGTAATCATAATCATAATTTAATCATAAAGACTCCTGAATAATTGTAATTTAATCATTACTGATACCCCAGTAATCGCCCCATGTCTGGTATATCCTAGTTCAGGTGGGAAGAGCTCAGCATCAAAGATATCTGGGGTTAACCATGTTTCTGTTCCCACAATTATATCAGGCCTATATGTTTCTACAAAAGAATGGAACTGGGGTTTCTTTTCCCTGATTGACCGGAAGTTGATATGTGCGAATTTCACTGGTTTATCTACTTTGTACGTCCTATGGGGTCTGGTTTTAGATGGTGTTGATGTTGAGTCCGGTGTGAAGTCATGTACAGGTGAAGCGTTCAAGCTCAGAGGGCTGAACCTGTTTTCACTTGATAGGGAGCTGAGATCATGTGAGGAGGCTTTGGAGTAATTTAGAGAATTACATCTAGTACAATGCCAGGAGCAGTCTGATTTCGACAGGTAGTCATACAAATGATCACCCACTCTTTGGCAGGGGGCGTGAAACCAATGGTTGCAAGTGTCACACAGGAGACCTTTATGGTCGTATGTGACTGGTAGCTGGCACTTTCCGCATGGGTAATCAGTCTCTGAACTAACGTGTGAGTCTGTATCCATGGTCAGTGTAAGTGCAAACTGTGTCAGGGAGAGGGTAAGAAGGGCCAAGGAAACACAGAAAATAATCTGTAGTTTCTTCGTGTTCTGTACGTGGGTGGGGCGAGTGCTTTTGGAGAGCACCTGAGGGGTTAATTGGGGGTCAATTACCTGTTGATCTGTTCTGAAACACATTTTACCACGCTTCCAGCATTATAGACATGGTGAAAATCCAAAGAATGTCACACTGCTTTGGGTTTTTCCAAACCGGAAGTTTATGGTAGAAATGGCCAAAAATGGCGGCAGCCACCGTGTAACAACACAAAGTATGGGGGAAGTTCCAGGTAGCAGGTTATTTCGGGCTACGGACGCTGATGCATTGAATGGGATGGCTCAGCAAGTGATACTGTGCCAGATGATGGATGGATCTCACCTTTATAACCAGTGAAGGAAGATGAAAATTGGGAAAATCCCAAGAGCTAAGAAAAGAGCGTATAGCACTTGGCGCATGCGTTACCGTTAAGTGATTTGGGAGTGTTTCAACGGTCAACATTGTATCTTACCCAAGATTTTTTACCTAATTCTTTTTTTTTTCTTACTGTTTACTGTGTCTATCAATTTCTGACCATTACCTCAGGAGTTGTGGAGATGTGACTTGCTCAAGGCCACAACTAAAGGATTGAACCCGGTGACATCTGGGACAATACCGGACTGGAGTCAACCACTCTACCCCTGCACCAGTCCGCTACACTTGTCAATCTGTCAAGCAATATCGACTAGAAGCTGTCACAACTTATTTTACATTCAATTCACCATAAATTTCATTACAAATTTGCCGCTGCTGCACCTCTGAACTTTTCGTAGTCGCTTGTGAGCGTAAAAATAGAAAATAAAATCTATTTGCATAGATATCGTATATCGGGGTCAACTAGAAATAGGTGGGATATGAAAGCCTATACCAAGCCCGAGATACTGAGCAAGGATTTTGTTGACTTATTATCGCCAAAACTGAAAATATCAAAAGTGAAAGTATTTCTTTTTTTATTTTGAAACAAATAAAATCGAACACGTGTTAAAATTGATACTTTAAAAACGAACTTTGATTGCATTTTTCTATCTATGTCTGTATCTGTATAAAGGGGTTCCACCCTTGATAGGGTCACCGTAGTATATACGTATCTTCTTGAGTTTTTTTTCTACATGTATACTATTTTAACATTACATTTACGAGGCAGCGTTTATAGTTCAGCACTTGAGGGCAACAACTAAGGGCAAGACCTCGCGGCTACAGAATAATATCCTATCTATCTTCTGATACTGAGTCGATCAATTTCTGATCATCACCTCAGGTGTGGGGTGGGTGGCTAAATTTAGAATTTAGTCAAGGGAAAATAAAACATTTGGGGTGGACCATTAAAACTATTTACAAGATATAGATGAGAGGCATACTAAAACGCATGCCTCTGGGTTAATGATTTAAATAGAAGCCTTAAATTCCTCAATGGTCTTAGATAGGACCACTGAAGAAGGGAGACTATTCCAAACCGGAATAGTTCTGGGGAAAAAGGAATTTTTCAGGGCATCACTATAGGCAAATGGTCTTGTGTATTGTGATTCATGTGATGCCCGAGTATGCCTTAGATTGGGTGCCGGGGTCAGGTATTTGTCTTTGTCAAGAGACACTGTACCAGAGTGTATCTTGTAGAAGAAGGTTAAGGAGGACCGCTCCCTGCGAGACTCCAGGGATGGCCACTCAAGTTCGTCTAGCATTTCACCGACGCTACTGGTGTTCCTCCATCGCCCGCAGGTCCACCGGGCAGCAGTCCTCTGCACCTTCTCCACCTTCTCAATCTGAGTTTCATGATAGGGATGCCAAATAGGAGCTGCATACTCAAGTTGAGGCCGAACCAATGTTTTGTATGCAACTTCCTTAGTATGCCTAGGTGCCAGTGCCAAATTGCGCCGAAGAAAACCCAAAGTCTTAGTTGCCTTGCATGTAATTGTATTGTATTGTATCCGTATAAATTCTGCCTTCCTAGGCACACCTGGAGTAGTCCAGTAAAATCTTCTTAAGAAAGTCTTTACACTTTAGATAAACATACACATCACAGGTTAAGAGCCACGTACAATTAAAAGTTCAGTTCAAGGAATTATTTACAAATAATCCACCACCATACACATACAAATGTATATATAAAACGTTCAGTTAAAAGTTCATAAGACTAGTTCTGCAACTCAACAGGATAAAATGAAGATATTGTTATGTGCGGGTTGCTGCACCCCTTCTTTTTCTTGTACGTCTGGGCACTAATTGGAGTTTGTTGTATCTGACAGCATGGAGTTTATAGGTCAGTCTCCTGCTGTGATAATGTAGTGTGTCCACCAGGGTTCTGATATCTTTATGTAGCTTACTTTTATCAGTTTGTATCACAATGTCACTATCTATCAGGAGCTGAATTAGTGTGTATTCAGCACACACTGGATATTTGTTGATTAATTCTTCGAGAACACGTACAAAGTCAATGAGTATAGGTTGTCGCGCTTCTTCTAGAGTCTTACAGTCCAATAAGAAATGTTGAAGCGTTTCATCGTCTTCTTTACATAACTGACACACTGGGTTCACTTCATTTTGATTAAACTTAGCTCTATTCGTTTGTAGGATATATGTGCCAGTCAAAACTTTATTCTTCACTGGAATCCTTAAAATGTCTCTGTCACTGATTAGACATGGTAATACCGCAGAATGACATTTTCCAACAGTATATGTTTTGGAAAGATACTTCAATGAAGAGTACAGTCTTGATTGTGATATGATTTGGTTACTCCAGTAGTTATTAATAGCAGTATTAAAGTCTCTTTTCCAGGCTAGCTTTTCAATTGGATTTTCAAGTAATGTCTCTGGATCCGGGAGGTTATATTTTATAAGAACTTTTTTCACGGCGATAAACCAGCTATGACTTTTAAATGACTTCACTTCTAACTGTCTTTTAGCTAACTGATATTCCACAGAATCATGTGAAAGTCTAGTAATATTTCCGTACAAAGCTAACATTCTTTTATGTATCATAGCTTCAGCAGGAAGAGTCCCCGATAGAATATATACTGCAGGATCAGCTGTATTCGTTGATAATGAAAGGATTTGCTTCAACAGTTTCTTGTGTTGAGTTTCGAGGACATTTAGGGATTTTCCTGTAGGTACAACCACCTCGAGGCCATAAAACAATACGGGGAACACATATGTTTGTAAAAGTGAAATGGCTGTTTCCGGGTCGAGACCGTTTTCTCCATGTAGACCGGTCCCCATAAGACTATAAACTGTCCGTTTAGCTTTTTGTATGTTAGTTTCAACTGCTTGAATTTCTTGATTTGAGGATGAGCGAAGAATTCCCATGTGTGTAGTGTTCTCGACAATTGGCATTTCTTTTTCACCTATGTACCAATGTTCATTTTCTGGGTAATGTTTTATACTGTCCATTTTCATGACCACGCTTTTGACCTCTTGCAATACATATCCATCCTTTTCACTGTAATCTTCGCAGATATTCACAATGAACTGCAAGCTATATGGATCGTTGCTAAGAACAGTTACATCGTCAGCACACGCTGGGGCTTGTATTCCAATTGTTCCAATTCTGGCACCCTTACCAGATACTTGAATTCTATCTAATAGTCCGTTGTCATAAACCTTGAAGAGGTCAGCACTAAGGACGCCGCCTTGGCGGACGCCCTGTTGATTAATATATGTAGATGATAACTGTCCCTGCCATTTAACAGCTGTTTGTGATTCATGATGAAGACTATTTATCATAATTTCAGAAATGTGTTGACCCCAATCAAGATCATCTGTGATAGTTATACCGAGGTATTTAGCGGACTGAACCTGTTCTAATGTTTGCTGATGCAGTGTGTAATTGAAATCTATATGCCTGCTTGGATGTGGCCGCGTCACCCTCATTGAATGACATTTGCTAACATTGAATTTCATTTGCCAATCCATTTCCCATTTGGCCAAGCTATTCAGGTCATCTTGTAAAATTTGACAATCCAATGGTGACTTGACATTTCTGTATAAAACACAATCATCAGCAAATAGCCGAACAGGTGACCTGATGTTGTCAGGAAGATCATTAATGAAAATAAGAAATAGGACCGGTCCTAAGACCGATCCTTGTGGGACACCAGAAAGAACCGGGACTGGGTCTGAGGCACGGCCATCTAATACCACTTTTTGAGAGCGCTCAGAGAGCCACGAGTCGATCCACTTATGTGTAGATCCTCTAATCCCGTAGAAGTCAAGTTTGTATAATAACCTTTTATGTGGGACCTTGTCAAAGGCCTTAGCGAAATCCATGACAATCACATCCGTCTGCCTGTGGCCACGACCCACTGCTCGGTCCAGATTACTAACCAAATCATGATAAAACTCAACTAACTGGGTTTCGCAAGACCTTTGAATTCGGAACCCATGCTGACAGTCAGCAAGAATGTTTTCAAGAGCCAAGTGTTTGTTTATGTTGCTGACTATCATATGCTCTAGAGTTTTGCAACAGATACAAGTAAGCGACACCGGTCGATAATTAGCAGCATCGTATTTCTTACCTTTCTTAAATACCGGGGCTACATTTGCCTGTCGCCAATCGTCTGGTACAGCACCCTGAGCAAGCGACTCATTGAAGATATAGGTCAGTACAGGAGCAATTTCAGAACTACATTCCTTCAACACCCTAGCACTCAGGCCATCTGGCCCAGGCGCCTTATGTATATTCAAATTGTTCAACAGTTTAATGACCCCATTGGGGTCAACTGTAATTTCACCCATAGCGGTGAAAGGACTTGTGCCTTTGGAGGGGATTTCATCATCTGATTCGCGAGTGAAGGCTGACTTAAACTGCCTATTACAAATATTAGCCTTATCCAAAGTGTCAGTCTTCAAGATACCATTTTCTCTAAGAGTATTGATCCCAGACGCGTCTTTCTTAAGGGACTTGACAAATGACCAAAACTTTTTTGCCTTTTCATTTTTTTTCGGGGACAATCGGGATCAGGGTTATCATTTTCAAAGGAGAAGATATTGGTAATATGCTTCCAATATGCATCTCTAATGCTCTTTTGAACATGTGCTCTGAACCGTTTGTAATGGTTCTTAATGTCAGGGCTGCTTGACTTGCGAGCACGAAAGTAAAGTTTATCACGTTTCCTTATCAAGCGTTTGATCGAGCTATCGATCCATGGTAAGCTATATTTTGTCTTGGTCATTTTTGATGGAATAAAACTTTCAATAGCCGAGAGAACCTCCGACTTAAAACTGACCCACATGTCATTGACTGACACCTGACTATGGTCAGTTGAAAGGTGCCTTTCAAAAATAAAGTTCAAATAACTTCTTCAAGTCCAACCACGCTATTTCACAGAGTAGGCTAAGGAATCTTCATAAACCAACAATCCTTAGTTCTGTTTTCCTCGCAGTGACATCCGCGTATACACTCTAGGACGTGGGGACACAATTAATGTTAATCGCTGGATCCTCGGTCGAGAATACTCTATTTCCATCATGCAGTATGCCGACTTGGACAATGGCCTCTCAGAAGACGGGTTACCCTCCACCTAAGTCTTAACATATTTACAATATGCACATTAAACCATGTCAACTAAGGAGACATTGCTCAACTACAGCATAAAAAATGTACATAAAACAAAATGGTACTCCTTAATTATGTTCACTCAATAATGTGGTTCTCTTCAAATGAAGAGCAAAACAAAGGTTTCTGCTCACAACTTCCATATCATTAATAAGCCCCTCCCAAAGGTCACCACTGACCGCATCTGCCAGAATCGTACAGTCCATGATGACGCAGCACAGCCGTTCCTTATCTGTCAGCAACTGTGCCGCGTGATCTGGGACTACACGCAAAATGATTTGCTCAATGTCGTGAATATAGGTCGATCTAACAGACTGCAACCGGGAGCAGTCGAGCAAAAAATGCTTCAAATCCTCAGGCGCAACCTTACAGAGCAAGCATGTATCCGAAATCGCGCTCTTACTAAACTTGGAACGACTTGATTGTAGGATGTATGACCCTGTTAGGAGCTTAACCTTAATCTGAGCTCTACGGACATCTCTAGTACTGTGACTTGTCAACTTCCAGACATTATGAACACTGCCAACCTTACAATGGTCAATGTTGAGGTACTTCAAGGTTGATTTAGACTGGGCATCCTCATGCCATTGTTGCTGAACATACTTATCCACCCCCCTTGAAATTGCTTCCTTTAAAGCCCCCTTTGTCTGAAAGCTATCCTTGATATGATATGCATTTGACAGCCCATATTTATGCAGGCGCAGGTTACATTGCATGAACCAACTGTCTGAGTTAATATCTTTCACTGCAAACTGCCGTTGTGCAATTTCATGTTCAAGTGAGGCTTCATCGAACATCACGGTAGCAAACAAGCTCAGCTTCCTAATGTCCAGTTCTTGTTCAATATGACGTATACCTAACAGTCCATAAACAGCAGCAATAGTCACTCTATTTTTTATTTTTTTTTTCTATCAGGTAGACACTGAATCCTCCTCAGAATGCCTCTTTGGACCGATTCCAGCTGCTCAATGTCAGCCTGGTGCAGATTACACACCTCTAGTCCATACAACATCCTTGGTAGTGCAAAAGTTTTCCACATCTTGGATGACACCAAGGGATTCAGACCTGAGTTCCCATACGCGCCTGCACCCATCAAAGCATACATTCGCCGTCCAATATGCGCCTTCTTCTCTGTATTCCCATTGCCCTTCAGATTTCTATCCACTCCCAGATGCACTGTATCACTCTCCTGAGGGATCGGAATATCATCAAGTGTCACTTGTTCCATATCCAACAGCTTCTTAAATAGGCTCAGCAGGACCTCAACAGACTTTTGTGCATTTATAAGATAGCACTCCCTTCCTTTATAGAACCACACAATGTACAGCAGTTCCCATAAATGCTTCTTACAGAGTCCAAGGAGTGCTACATCATCTTTCTATTTGACTGGTATTAGGAAGTTAGGTTTACCAACATTAGAATACAGAAGACAACGTGCAGACATTATACAAGATATTAAAATGGCATTTCTAAAGTTGACAAGAATTTTTCTCAGTGGTAACTTCGTACACGGGGTCACTCAAAAACTGTTTAAGGAAAGATCAAGGTTGAATGGTTGGGCAAACAATTTCAGCAACCGCGTTGTAAACATCTGGAATCAGCTCCTCGAGGACGTCGTCATGGCACACCCCGCCCTTCCCCCCACCCCTCCATGAACACTTTCAAGAGTCGATTGATCGGAATGAACAAACATTGGAGCAGACACCCATTTAAATTTACTGCTCCGTGCTATGAGCCTGACCAAACTTAATGGCATATTCAATATAGATTATATTATGAACCGCCTTGCCAATCGGGGGCATCTTCTTCACTCGGGGATGGAGAATTTGTAAATAAGAGATCAATTGTTCTGTCGTTTCGGTGTGTATGTTTAGATCTTGAGATAGACAGTGGTATTATATGATTTCCAAAAGTTGATACTGTACGTGCCTTTGCGGCACCCCCTCGGGTACGTCCATACTGATTCACTCAACATTCCCACAATTGAAGTCACCTCCTACCAAGACATGATTTTTTTGGACATCATCCTAGTCTTAGATTTATTGAATTCCAAAAGATTTCACAGCTGGCGTCCAGTTCCGGAGATTCCGTACAGAGTAGTTCACGCTTAAAAAGCAATGAAAACACCATCACATTGACTGTCACTTACTCTGTCTTTACGGATAGCATCAAAGGATTCTGAAAAATTCCCAAGGTCTTGATATCAGGGGTTAACCATTCCCCAAAATGATGTCTGGTTTGGCCGAGTCAATGGCAGTTTGAAGTTCAGCCCTTTTATTATTAATGGGCTGACAATTATTCATAATCAAATTCTAAGACGATGATTCAAGATCGCCTTACTGTTTTTAGATTTAGCTTCTTTCTGTTTATGTACAATGAGCGGAGAAGCTGCTGGGGGCGCTAATGTTTTCTGGTATCGGACTGTCAGGTTCGGACAGAGTCGACAGAGACTCAAAACGATTATATATATGTATATCAAGGGGAGCTGATGTATCAAACATAGATGTGGAAAAGTTTGGCATGTAATGAATTTATTCAATGTTCTATTATAAACCCCATACATAGTTACTGACATACGCTGGTGGTCTGTGTGTTACCAGACATTGCAAGTATCGCAACAAATCCCACGGTCTTCCCAATCAACACTGACATATATATATATATATATATATATATATATATATATATATATATATATATATATATATATATATATATATATATATATATATATATATATATATATATATATATATATATATATATATATATATATATATATATATATATATATATATATATAAGTTCTTCTAAAAATATCGATGTATATTGCACGGACAGGTTTTCGAAATGTTGACTAGTTCAGTAATTGCTTCTCAAATGTATTATTTATGTGCTTTAGTTAATTGTTTTTACCTAATCAGAATCAAGCTTTTGTTACTTTATTGTTAATGTTATACTATTTCATTTCATCATTATTTATATGTGATTCATAATTATGCTACTATGTGGTGGCCCATAATTGGAATTAAATTTTATTCTATTCTATTCTATTCTATCACAGAGCCCACAAGGGTAAAATGAATAATCAGAACGGGAATCTGGACCAGGGTTTGTTTCAATGTCCCATAAATCGCTTCCCATAAATTGCTTATCAATACGACAAAAAAGTAAAAACCAAGAAAATTGCCAGAGCGATAGTCCTTAACTCCCTCCTTGCAAAGGTTCGGTTCGGCGACACGGACACAGAATTTTGAAAGAGAAGTTTTTTTCTATTATTTTTCGAATTTCCCATTGTTTTTGTTTGTAAAACTTCCCGACTTTATGTCAAGAAGTTTGGGATCTGCAATTTCTCATTGTTGGTCGCTGTTTTCCCCCAAATTAAGAGTCTAAGCATCGATTTTCTTAGTCGTGCGATTCGCGCCAAAACGATTCGTACTTTACTTGAAAATTTCTTTTCTTGAAACTTTTTGGCCTGAGAGCTGACAAGCTTTTGGACCAGAATTTGTTCAAGCTTCATTGACAGTGCCATTGAACGGCTCTAGCAGGGCTGCAACGATCTGTCATAAAATTTAAAGAATCTGAATAGTTTTTCTGGTTTGACCTTCCCCCACCCACTTTTTTTCATATAGTGATTGAAGGTCTTTTTGTTTAATCATTTGAATTGGAACTCATGGCTAGGGCTGAAACGATTCAGATGAGCCTCGATTCGGTTCGATTTCGATTACAAACACTTCGATTCGATTATTTTCGATACGATTCGTTCGGGAATTCGAAACATTAACATCCACACTACGCTTTCGTTTCAAATGGTATTGATTAAATCATGTTGCTAGTGTTACCTATACACATCGAAAAACTGGTGTGACATGTCGCAAAACCTTTATCACAATGTTGAACAAATGATAATTGTCATTTTGAATAATTATAAGGTGACACAATTCATTGCCGGCAAGGATAGGCCAAAAAGTTGTGAAAACAAGCCAAGCGATACACAGCATCTCTTCAGGGGATTATCATCAGACCGTAAACGAGATCATAAACAACGTTTTCTAACCGTTACATAATTGTCCTTTTATTCCTTATCAGATAATCACCATCAATTACTCATGCACGCCAAACAATACGCTGACGTGATATCGGTCAAACATGTACACGACCCCAATTATCAATCATCACTTGACCACGTGTTGATGAAAAAGTAAACACAGATCCAGTAATTCACCTGTCAATCAAATATGTGGACAGCCAATTACTAAGCGCGGCCTGCATTCAACACGAGCGCTCATTGGCCGATCGATTTTTCTGAAAGTCACTACAAAACTTAACGCGCGTATGAGTTTTCAAAGCGGTACGATCAAACAGCACAAATTCTCCTAACCATTATAGCGGGTTGCACCTGAATTTTGAGGAATTTCATTGTCAACTACAGTAACTGTTGAACTACATGAAGCTAGAATTTCGACTTACGGAACTACAGAAACGGCGAGCAACCTGTTCGGACTTGGTTAATTAGCACCACACGCGACTTGCCTATAACGCATTCGAGATTTGTTGACCCCAACCAGCGCCTTATCACTGACGAAATGAATAGGATTTAATGACAATTTCAGGGCTAAACACATCACAAAACGGAGAGACACCGATCTGACACTTCGACAGACACATATCAAATCACGCGTAGTATTGGTATCGATTTAATACATATATGTAATAAGCTTATTAAAAAATTCAAACACGACGTTATCGTCTTTCCCTTTGAACCTAATGGAAAAGTCAACGTTTGCAAATAAACAATAATTCACTACGCGCGTAAGGTGGCGTTTTTGTGACGTCGCACATAAACATTCATGTCGTCCGAGAATCAGTCCACTGGAAAAGCTTATTAAAATGTTTAATACAACCACCTGGAAATCATGCGAACGAACCGAACCGAACTACCTCGAGTGTGAATCGTGAATCGAACCGACGTCAGAGAACTCGGTTTTCGATGCACCGCGATGAATCGTTTCACCACTACTCATGGCTTCAGGTTTTGTCGGTCCAACTGTGGGGCGGTTGACTTGTCGGGGTGGAAAAGAGCTGGTATGTTGTTTCCATACACCGAAGTCTTGTCCGCTGCTCCTCAGGTTGGCTTTGTTGTTGGTTTTTGGGCTCTGTGTTTGGAAGTGGACAACATCAGGAGATATTTTAGATGCGAACCAGGACTGTAGTATAGGATTTGGTAAATCAGTTGGTGGAATTGCTCAGAGCTTGGCTCTCACAAGGAAAATTGGTAACCGAAGAGGCTCCGAAGGATTACGCAGTTTCAATCCTTCAAAGGGAACAAACTTGTTGATTCTTATTATTTTGGCTGGAGATATAGAAATGAACCCAGGCCCCAGGTTCCAGTGCCGCACGTGCAAGAAGTATTGTAAGGCGGCCGAGAAAGCAGTTAAATGTGAAGATTGCGAGAAACGCTTCCATGCGTCTTGCGTAAATCTTGGTCCCGTTGAGTTACAAAAGATTGAGTCGGGTAATGATTCTTGGTATTGTTCAAACTGCAAAGCTGAGTGCAGCCTATGCAGTGGTGCTGTTTTGAATTCCCATAAGGCTGTCCAGTGTGACAAATGTGAAATGTGGGTGCACAATAACTGTTCTTTTATGTCAGACTCAGAGTATGAAACGATGCAAAACTCAAACTGTACATGGATTTGCCCAAAATGTGACTTTTTCAATTTCTCAGACTCTTTTTTCAATGAACAGTTTAACTTGGAAAGTGAAAATAGGTTTGACCTACTTGCAAGAGGTCATGAAAACAAGTCCACTGAAACCTTGAATAGCAAAAACAGTTTTATTAGTGGTCTGAAATTTTCCAGTATCAACATAAACAGTATAAGAGGAAAAAAACTTGAGTTGTTGGCCTTCATTGATTTTCATCAATCGCAGATTTTGGCGATTCAGGAAACAAAAATTGACAATTCCATATTAACGTCTGAATTATTTCCGGAATCTTTTCCATACAGCGTGTACAGAAAGGATAGAACCTTACATGGTGGTGGTGTTATGCTTCTTGTACACAAGGACATCCCACACATGCCCCTCACAGAATTGGACAATGACTCAGAGTCAGTTTGGGTCAAACTTTTTGTAAATAAGAAAACTCACTTTGTGGCTAGCTGGTATCGACCACCTGTCGATGGTCATTTACCAGTATCGGACAATGGAAATGACTTATTGAATTCACTGGAAAAGTTTGACAATTTATTTAGAGAACAGCTTGACAAAATCAAAAATATTAATAAAGGCAACAAACCCCCCTTAATTCATGTTTTAGGTGATTTCAACTTTAGAGATATTGAATGGCCGGACAGACTCAGCAAATCTGGGTCATCATTGAGTCAGACGGAGGGTCAGATTTTGATAGATATCATGAATGACCATGGTTTGGAACAATTAGTCAATTTCCCCACCAGAGAAAGAAATACTTTGGACTTAATTTTGACCTCTCTTCCTGGTCAGTTTGTAGACATTCATTCCCCGGATAAGCTCAGTGATCATGACATTGTTTCTGGCACATTGAAAATTGCTATCCCCCCTATAAAGAAACCTAGGAGAAAAGTGTATCGTTATCAGAAAGGTGATTATGAATCTATGAGAGCAGAAACACTTAAATTTGCAAAGGAAAGATACTTCAACGGTTACTCAGATACTCGGTCGGTCCAGGAAAATTTCAATCTCATTACATCGTTTATTCAGGAATCGGCAGATAAACATATCCCCTCAAAAACTAGTCGCTCAGTTTCCTCTGTCCCTTGGATAACACCTGAAATAAGAAGGAAGATTCGCAGAAAAAATGCAACTCATGCAAAAGCTAAAAAGACTGGTAGTGCAAAATTTAGATCTAAATTTGAATCTTTACGGAAAGAGATCAAAGCTGATATCAGAAAGCAGCATGATCTTTATGTGAACAACTTGGTAGGAGATGTTAAGGCTAATCCTAGAGATTTTTACAGGTACATAAACAGTCAGAAAAAAGATACCCAAGGTATTCCCCCGTTGAAAAAGAGAAATGGAAGTGGAATAGCTCAATCTGAATTTGAGAAGGCGGAAGAATTTAATGGTCAGTTCTCGGATGTTTTCACTAAAAGTGAATACAAACAGGTCCCTCTTATGGATAGATCTGCCCCATTCATGCATGATATTGTGGTCACAAAGGAAGGGGTGACCAAACTTCTCAAAGGTCTAAACCCGTCTAAAGCCTTAGGGCCTGATGAGCTTCATCCTGGAGTCCTAAAGGAACTGGCTATGGAATTAGGGCCAGTATTCGCCCATCTCTTCCAGCAGTCAATTGATACAGGTGAAATTCCTAAAGAATGGTCTCTTGCTAATATTTGCCCCCTGTTTAAGAAGGGCGACAGGTCACTTGCCCGCAATTACCGCCCTGTTTCTTTGACATGCATTCCTTGTAAGCTTCTTGAACATATTGTATGCTCAAATATTATGGCCCATCTTGATGAACATGAACTCCTGTCGGACAGGCAACACGCATTTAGGAAATGGCATAGCTGTGAAACTCAGTTGACTACAGTGATAAATGACTGGGCCAAAATCTTAGACAAAAAAGGCCAGGTCGACACTTTTATACTCGATTTTGAAAAGGCTTTCGATACTCCTCCCCATGAACTCCTTGAAAGCAAATTGTTCAGCTATGGAATAGGTGGAACAACACTGAATTGGATAAATGCTTTCCTTTGTTTCAGACAACAAAGGGTAGTGGTTAATGGTATTAAATCGGATTGGGCTCCAGTTGTGTCGGGTGTCCCTCAGGGCACCGTTCTCGGCCCCTTGCTGTTTTCCTTGTATATAAATGACATCTCAGCAGACATCGAGTCTGAAATAAGACTCTTTGCTGATGATTGTGTTTGCTATCGTGAAATCAAGAATGAAGAGGATACATTGAAACTTCAAAGAGACATTGATCGCCTAGGCAGTTGGGCTAGAAAATGGGGAATGAGATTTCAACCCGTCAAATGCAACATGATGCAGCTGACAAATAAACGGTCTAGTAAGATACAGGCTAACTACACCCTTGAGGGCACTTTACTGGAAAATGTTGAAAGCATAAAATACCTGGGTGTAACTATCACAAATGATTTGAAATGGAATACTCATATTTCCAATGTTTGTACAAAGGCTAACAGAACTCTCGGATTCTTGAGGAGAAATTTGTATTCTTGTCCCCCAGATGTGAAAGAAGCAGCTTATAAAGGACTGGTGCGGCCGGTCTTGGAATATGGAAGCTCAGTTTGGGACCCTCACACTCATGGCCTCCAGGAAGAACTGGAAAAGGTCCAAAATCGTGCGGCAAGGTTTGTGACGGGAAATTATGTTTTTGAAACTGGGAGCATGACTGGCATTTTAGGTCAACTGAAATGGGAATCTCTTAAGAAAAGGAGGAAGGATAGTAGACTTATATTGCTATACAAAGGTCTATAGGGTAAAGCCAGAATACCCACAGATGACCTTATCCCAAAGAATAGGCGTTGTAGAAATCAACACTCTTTGGCTTTTCAGATACCTTCAGCTAGCAAAGAAGCGTACAAAAGTAGTTTCTTTCCACAGACTATCAGGGACTGGAATGACCTCCCTGATTCACTTGTCTCCTCTGCTGAAATGTCTGATGACTGTGTGTCCAAGTTCGCTTCACTCGTGCGTTCAAGGGACTAATTTCCCCCCATCCGAACCCCCTGGTGAAATAATGTCATTTGGCGTGTCACCAGTAAACTATTCAGATTCAGAAAGGTCAGAGACATCTTTATCTCAGCAAAGGTGCACAAGTATCCCTAGAATATTTATTCTACTAATTAATCATATTTTTTATTTGAATACTTATTACTCGAATAATTAACGCCTAAAAAATACACCCAGGTGGAGATCTGGTAATCTGTATTTCCAATTGCTTAAATTTAGATGTCCCGGTAAAAACCGACTTAGGTCTTGGCTCCAGGTGACCCGCCCAGGAATTGTCAAGACACGATATCTGTACGACTAGTAATTTTGATTTTGTTAGCGATATAAGCGACTTAGCTGGCGCCAATTATCAACAAAGTGAAAGGCACTTATTAGAGTAATCGTGATCTTACTGTGATTTAATTAAATAACGCGACCCGTCTGGTATCATATGCCTAGATTTAGGATTTGCAGTTGCCTTTAACTGGCCTTGTCATTACCTTACCCTTTAGAATTTTTTGTGGTGGTTCATGTTTTCAGTCATTCCAAAAATAACGTGAATTCCTATGTCCCTGTGGTATTTATCGGGATATATCACAAAATAAGCAAACTAATTTGGATTTTTTGATGTGTTTCATTAAACTAATATGCATACATTAATTTAAACATGCTTGTTTTGCAACAGGCAACATTTTCTAAGAAAGCCATCGACGGAACAACCCCCACATATGCAAAATCAGCATGTCCCTTTCACAGGTTTGCGGAATGTTTGAGTATTTCTTTCAGATTAATTATCAAAATGATGCAGGTCTTTACCAGTAATTGTTAGTTAAGATGTAATCTAAGCTAAATAACTCCAGTAAATCAATGCTCGCCGTTGTATGTGTGCTTTATCACATCCGTAACACGTGTCCCTCACTTTTATGTCAACTCCGTTACGGTCGATATATTTTTAGCCATAATTTGGTAATTACTTATTTGTAAACAAAATTGGTGATCAGTATGTGCAGATATTGTACTGTGAAAATAGGAAATAATATGCAAGTGAAGACTCTTATGTAGCTAATAGTGAAAAAAATTGCTTTTAAGTGATTCCTATGATTCGTATACTAATATTTGGTCCACTCCGTTCATACTGTTTCATACAGATAAGATACAGCAAGTCAAAATCAATAAAACACATAGAATATTGATCATATTCAGGTGTGGTGAATGTTCAGTTTTCACGATAACACTCACTAATAAAGAAGCTTAATCACAAAATGTTACTAAATTGTCAACTCCGTTACAGTCAACTCCGTTACAAAAAGCCTAAAATGTCAACTCCGTTACGGTCAACTCCGTTACAATGAGTTTTGTAACGGAGTTGACAGATTTTACTTTTAACAGTCTGATGACAACAACATGACAGTTTATGAGTGATGCACATGTGAGTTACAGTCAAACAAAAGTGAGTAGAGTAATATAGATAAAAGAAATTGAATGAAACATTTACATTATTTGTTGAAAAAGCCGTTTTAGAATTGTCAACTCCGTTACAATGTCCACTCCGTTACTAAAATGTCCACTCCGTTACATGGGGTAAAATATTTAAAAAATATGAAATAGCTTACTTAAAAATATAAAATTGCTTTCATTTCCGTATCTCTACTATGTAATCATCATCAAAATGTCGAAATTCCAATTTAAATTCATTTCTTAATTGCAGCAATCACCATTTTGGACAACAAAACTGTCCAAGTTTCTCTAAATATTGCTAATCTTGGTCATACAAGTGAAAAATTTGCTTCTTAAATTATCTGGAATTGTTTATTTTGCATTTGAACAATAAGAAATTGTAAACTCTTCTTTCATAACAAATCGTTTTATATATTTCATTAACATGCAGTGATTTTTAGACAAGAAAATGTTCGTAACGGAGTTGACACTTGAGGGTCAAGACCATACATAAAACTTTTGATATAGGTCAAATCAATCAAGAACAATAAAACATTTGAGTTATTTTGGTTTCTGAATGGATGTATCTAATGATATCAACCACTAGGGGAACAATTAGTTGTCATCACTTCTGATTCATTTTCATTACTCAGAATGCACGTTTTTTCTGGAATGACTGTTTTACGTCCCACTCAACAAACTTTACACCACAGGTTACAGATGTCAAAATGCCCTGCACACATTTATGAATCATCATCTGTCGACAAAACAGATGTGTCTGTGCTAATTTTTCAATCAGAAAACCGCTCTGGTCACACACCTGAAAGCTGTTCATGTCACAGAATTTGCGCGCTGTGACGCAAGTGTTTCCCCCAGCCCTTTTTACTATGGCGCTGCGCCATGCCCTTTTTCACCAGCGCCATGCCCTTTTCCCACAGCGCCATGCCCTTTTTCTGAATCTACATTATGTGCCCTACATTTTGGTAAAAAGTTTATCAAAATCGGACAAAAAATAAGGAAGTTACAAGACTTCTTACTTGAAGTCTGCAGAGACAAATTTGGCAAAATTTATGATCATGACTTCCACAGTTGTTAATTGCTTTAATCCCTTGTTGATTGTCACTTAAATTGCAGTGGAAAATGTTGATAATTACTCAATGACAGGTACCCAATTTGACACCAAATGAGCTGTTTATAAGAAAAGGTGTGAAAATTTAATGCCCTACCTGGTGATATAAGTGTGCCATTTAATTAGTTTCAATTATAGTTTACTTTTCAAAACGAATCATGAATGAGGTTAGTTCTTATGGTTAATCCAGTATTAAAGTAATGTGACGTAGAGGGAAAAGAAACTTCCTAAGTTGTCTCTGGTAAAAGTGAACCCTGGAACATGGAAATTGAGGAAAGAACAATTTAAGCTGAAAAGCAAATTTGAAATTATAGAGAATATATAAAAACATGGGTGAAAATTTTCCGGATTTTTGACCTTCACAAAGGTCATTTTTGTGAATCTGTAAATACGAGATTTACGCCGGTATAGTTTGGAGGCACTCACCTGACACCGCGTGCCAACCACATGTATTCTTTTTTTATTCAATTGTAATTCATAAATAGTTTTTATCAAATCGAACCATCAAGGCCCGCAACGGAACTTAATTAGTGGAGTGAGGTTTCACAACTAGTTTTCAGTGAATTGGCTGGTGGTCAGGTGCAAGTCAGGATTGAGGTACTGTACCTCATTCGAGGTTTGAAATATGCATAGACTGACATCTGAAAATTTTCAAAAAATAAAACAAAGTTGAAAATTGCAAAACTATTTTTTGATAAATCTGTAAACCTTAGTCATTTACTTATTTTGATACTTAACTGTTTTGAAAATTCATCAGGGAATATTTTTACAAACATGTTTTTTTACCTAATGTTACCATGGATTTCTGCAATTTCCATATATAATTTTGTTGAGAAGGTTAAAATTCTCCTTTTTACTGGTAGAAGTGGTTTCTGTCAACCATTGATGTGTTTCTGATTGACTTATACTGGCTTCTGCCACTGATACCAGGGGTAAGGGGTAAGCCTTTTTAAAAAGCTTATACATGTACTTGTTTTCATTTTTCGTTTAATAGCATGTCAGCAATTTTAAACATCAAATAATGATATTCTCAGAAAAAAAGTTTAAATATACAGAAAGCAGCAGAAATACTGATACACTATCTAAATATATGCCATACATTGAAGAATATTGTTTTAAATTTCAAAAATTACCCCTTCCACTTATGAAATTTGAGGAATTTGCAAAAGATTTCCTAACAGATTTTGCTGAAAAATGATACATTTAAAAGCTGCACATTTTGCAACCAACTTTTGCTGGGAATGATGTTGCAATTTTTGCATAGCTGTTTGTTTTTCTCAATTTAAGTAATTTCATGTACATTTTCAAACCTCATTGGAGGTTAAAAACCTAAATTGAGGTATACTACCTCAATCCTGACTTGGACCGGACCTGGTGGTTGAAGCAGAAAGTAGGACTTTGGACAGTGAGGTCCTAGTTCAAACCATCAGAAGAGGAACCTTTTGTTGTGGGCTTGACTTGAGCAAGTCCTATTTATCTCCCGAGATAATAGTAAGAAATTGATCCACTCAGTACAACAAGAATCAGTATGACAGTAAATTGATGTTCTTTGTTAGCTCACCTGAGCCGAAGGCTCACAGGTGAGCTTATAGTATACCCATGCTCCGGCGTCCGTCCGGCGTCCGTCCGTCGTTCACATTTTCAAAGATCTTCTCCTCTGAAACCGCTTGGCCAATTAAAGCCAAACTTCAGGTGGAGCATCCTATGGAAGGGGGAACGAAAGTTTATATAAATGGTCCAGGTCACATGACCAAGATGGCCGCCATGACTATAAATAGCAAAAACCTTTTAAAAATCTTCTTCTCCAGAACCAGTGGGCCGATTTCCACGAAACTTGGTATGTAGCATCGGGGACGTGGGCCCATCATAGTTTATATAAATCATGACCCTAGGATGACCTTGACCTATTTTACGGCAAGGTCAACTTAGGTCGCCAATGCATTTGAATGGGAAAAAATGGTAAATGGCTATTTAATGGGTAAAACTTACTGGGAATAGGCAAATTGACAGAAGATTAATGTTAATGGAAAATTTTAGCCCCTGGGGGGTTGTCTGCCCCTGCCCCGGGGTTATATACATGTATATTTCCATAAAAATGAAACATCTTCTCCCCTGAAACCGCATGGCCAATCAAAGCCAAACTTCATTTGGAGCATCCTTGGGAAGGGGGAAAGAAAGGTTATATAAATGGTCAAGGTCACATGACCAAGATGGCCGCCATGGCTATAAATAGAAAAAAACTTTAAAAATCTTCTTCTCCAGAATCAGAAGGCCAATGATTTTGAAACTTGGTGTGAAGCATCAGTGACTGGAGCTCTACAAGGTTAATATAAATCATGACCCTGGGATGACCTTGACCTATTTTACGGCAAGGTCAACATAGGTCGCTCATGCATTTGAATGGGAAAAAGTGTTAAAATGTCATTTGTAGGGAAAAACTTGCAGGAAATGGGCAAATGGACTTAAGATTGATGATTCTGAAAATATTTGGACCCCAGGGGTATGTCAGCCCCCACCCCGGGGCAATATACATGTATATTACAGTGATATTCAAAGATCTTCTTCTCTGACACTGCTTGGCCAATCAAAGCCAAACTTTATGTGGAGCATTATTAGGAAGTGGGAATGAAAGTATATATAAATGGTCATGGTCACATGTCCAAGATGGCTGCCATGGCTATAAATAGCAAAAACCTTTAAAAATTTTTTCCTCCAGAACCAGAAGGCCTATGATTTTGAAACTAGGCATGAAGCATCAGGCAATGGAGCTCTACAAAGTTTATATAAATTGTGACCCTTTGATGACCTTGACCTATTTTACAGCAAGGTCAAGGTCATCACAGGTCGCCAATGCATTTGAATGGGGAAAATTGTTAAAATGTCATTTGAAGGGCAAAACTTGCAGTTAATTGGCAAATGCACTGCAGTTTTATGTTTTCAAAAAGAAATTGACTCCAGGGGTTGCTCTGACCAAGCGCTTGGCTTACATACTTGGATTTTCCCATTCTAGTCAAACAAATTTATTGGTATATATCTCAGGTTTCAGGTGAGCGTTTACAGGACCATTGGTCCTCTGGTTTTAGATTGTGACATGAAGGTGACCACGCCAGAGATCAGTTGGCATGAGAGGGACCCAATCTACAGTGTTGATATACAGCCAGGGAGACGGAAGATCAGGAGACTGGTGTCAGGAGGGGTGGACAAGTTTGTTAGGGTAGGATATGACCCGCCGCATGGGAAAACCAACAATGTGGTTTTCGAACAGGTCTGACACAAACCAGCCTGTACAGTCACAGAAGATGGCTAGAGACTGAAAGTTCTGGATTTAGAAAGTAGAGGACTTGTACTATTCATGTAACCGCGAAGCTGATCTGGGTCTTTGTTTTCGCCTATGCAAATTGTTGGTTTTCTCATGAGCTGGCTCATATGTCTCAGGATTGTCTCAGTCAGTGGTAGAGTGTAGGACTAGGACTTAGAGCAAGAGGTTGGCGGTATGAAACCTACTAAGTACTTATGTCACTGAGGAAGGTTGTGGTGGCGTGTGTGGCCTAGTTGTAGAAGAGCTTCATACTCCTAAATCAAGATTGCCTGGGTTTGACCCCCACTGGTACCAGGGTTGTGTCCTTGAGCAAGACACATTATCTCCCCATAGTTCAACTTACAGTTAATAACTAGGATGGAGCAACAATCTTTCCACTGAGACTACAAATGAGTAACATCATTTTGTGTTTTGTTGATTTGAAAAAAAAAAAGAAAACAAAAAAAGCACAAAATGTTTAAAGTAGTATGATGAAAACAAGCAAACCTAAGAAAAATCATTAAAACCCTTAAAACTTTACACATTTTGTGTATCAACCTTTTTACAGATCTGGCAGATTAAGAAGGACATAGATGGTAAAGCTGTTGTAGAGTTTCTAGCTAATCTAAAGAGACACACCAAGGCTGTGAATGTATGCAGGTTCTCTCCAGATGGTAGGTTGTACTCATATTTTTCTAAATTTCTAATCTTTATACCATTTAGTCATTTATTTCATCCGTTTATTCCAGTTCCGTTTTAACCTTTAAGAGCATGATGTCATGTTTGTTGGACACTGCAACCAAGTTCAGATTCTTGTATATATAATCATAAGAATGTTGCCTGGATTTCCTAGAGGCTCATTTATCCAAAGGGAGCATGGTGGTATAGTGGTATAGCATCTGACTCCGAACCCAGAGGTCCTGGGTTCGATCCCCACTGGCGGCATCGTGTTGTGTCCTTGAGCAAGGCGCATTTACTCCTTAAAGTACTGGTGACTGGTCAATACCCAGGAAGCAGAGACTTCGTCCCAACATGACGGAAAATTTTTGGACTTGGATGTTAAATCTCAATACAAATAAACAAATAATTTATCCAAGTACATGTACAGAAGATATAATGTTTAAAAAATAATGCTTGACAATATTTAAGAATTTTGAACTGCCAATTTCTAACCATTTGTAAATACAGTAAATATGTGTAGCAACCCCAGCTACCACAGATAAAGAATTGGAATTGTGGAAAAATTACATACTATTGCAATATAAGTCCAATTGTCATAAAAACCATTTATATAATCCCATTAATTTTTATGTCTTTAGAAAGTCAATAAAAGTATCTTTCAGAAAATGTATTGTTTGTGGTGATTGAATTTCCAATAATGTGATAATTGACAGGTAATTATCGATAATTAGTGTTTTTTTTGCACCTGAGATACCTGTCCCATTTTCGGTGTGAATCTAGGTCGGGTAGGTATAAATAAATCAACATGCGATAAACATGTGTTAATTTGCATAAATAAAAATAGCATGACCAATCAGCTGAGATTTCAAGCTATCCCACAATCCTTGCCCCTTTTCATTCCGACAGCTCAAACCCACGCTATGATGAAGCAAAGTCATGGCATGTTTACTTAAAAAGTAACAGGAATTTTTTTAAAGGGCATATAAATTCTTTTTCTACTCAGTCTCATCTTTAATTTGATGTAAAAATTACTATATTTTAACCTTTTTAAGCGCCTCGCAAAACGTCACAAAGTTCATGACCTTAATGGAAATCCCCAGTCAATGTTGTGAAAACCGGCCGCCATTGTTTGCCAGTAGATAAAATTCCAATATTTAACCCCTCGAAATAGTCCATTAATAGACAGTTTTTATTATAAAAACACCACAGAAATCTCCAATAATCATTCATCTTCTGATGCACGCTTATATCATCATCCAAACAAGAATAATAATTCATATTTTCGAAGTTTCATAAGTGTCACAAAAATAATTTGCTTGCGAGTTGAAATCCAAGATAGCGGCCAAAAAATTTGGGAGCCGGACAAAACATCCCATGGACAAAACATCCCAGGCATTTTTTGCCCAGGTGAACAAAACATCCCACCAAAATTTGCCAGGGTGGACAAAACATCCCACCAAAATTTGTCAGGGTGAACAAAACATCCCACCCAGATTTGACAGGGTGGACATAACATCCCATTTTAGATTATAGACACACAATGCAGCATAGATCAGGGTTTCCACTGTTAGCCATCAATGCAAGCGATGATCAGGCTTTTGTTCACTGTTTACCATACAAACAAGCCTCCAATTCAATGAATGCCAGAAAATCTCAGTAAATCGGTGTTAAATAGAGGAAAAAAGTAAGATTTAACAGCATTCTGGGTAATTATTCATTACTCTGCTTCATTGCACTCCTGTGTTCTGGGTAAGGAAAATATCAATATTTTTTCATCTTATATTTCAATTTCTTAATTTGCAAATGTTTTTTGTATGGTTATTTTAAGAAAACTATACCTAGCCAGATGGACTCTTTTAGTATATAAGAATTTAAATGACCAACCAGAGACAAATTATCTGTATGTTCTGGGTAAGGAAAATATCAATGTTTTTTCATCTGATTTTTTTTTTCAAATTCTTAATTTCTTGATGCAAATGTTTTTGGTATGGTTATACCTAGCCAGATGGACTCTTTTAGTATATAAGAATTTAAATGACCAACCAGAGACAAAATTATCTGTATGTACAAACACCCTTATTGATCAAAGTTTGTTTGTACTAATTGGGCCAATTATGACAAATTTCCTTAATCAAATTACAGGGTTTATTACTCATTTAAACTGTTTGTCCCAAACTGTTAAATACTTTAATTCATTGATAAATAGCTACATAATTGAATTATTAAAGACTGTTGATTAGTTTAACCAGTAATAACCATTCATTGTATTTTAATGCACTGATCATTATGGATTTGTAGTAGCTATTTATCATTAAATTATAGTAATGTTTTAAATAAACAAATAAGATATCATCTTGTCAAATTTTAATTTCCACAAACAGGACATACAAAATGATTTTGAAATACAAATAACATTATGTTTTCAAAGAAAAAAAATCAGTCACTATTGAAATCAATTTAAATCAAATATCTGTATTTTAGCATAATTTATATTGCACCTCAACAAATACTATACATGACAACATTTTTGTTTGCCACATCCCAAGGTCTCTAAAATTGCAATTTCTTTCAGCATGGATTTTACGTTTTTAAATTGTAAACCATTTATCAGCTATAAGAGATCAGTCTGTACATTTACAACAGCATATAGACGTTCAGTGTTTAGGCCCCATCTACCATCTTACCGAAACGAAATGCAAGATTGGTGAATGGGTACCATCTTTAATATACATGCTAAATGTTATCACTTATCATGATGATCATTAAATTTAATTGGATAAACAGAATCTGTGATTGGATTGAGACCAAGACAATGACTTGGAAATTTCAAGTGATTTTTTCAAATTATACTGCCTTTTGGACTTTGTTTGCATACATTACATTTTTCCATGTTGAAAATATATTTCTGTATGTTCACAATAAAGATCACAATAATTAATCCTTTGCCAGTGTCTAAAAAAACAAAATGGGACCTTTTGTCTACCCTGTCATACCTTACTGGGATGTTTTGTCCACCCCAATAAATATAGGTGGGATGTTATGTCCACCCAGGCAAATATAGGTGGGATATTTTGTCCACCCTGGCCAAAAAACACCTGGGATGTTTTGTCCATGGGATGTTTTGTCCTATATTCAAAAATTTTGTCACAAAAAGTCCCAATAGAATGGTTGATTTTAAGCCTATTCCGATTATCGGAAAAGATGGCGTGACGTCATCAGCCAGCATCCGGGTCACTCTCACGGGTACAAATCAGTAATGGCGGCTTCATTAAAAGCCTATATACGTATGGTTTATTCGCACAAATGACCCAAAACGCCCAAAGCTTTAAACGTTTTGTTGTGTAATGAGGCAAGATTGTTTCCAGAATGCATATTTTTTTAATTTTGAAGGAAAATATCTTGAATAGTGCAATATTTCCGTGTTTATTTATAGTTAAATATTTTGATTTTTCGGCAAGCGCGGGCGGCTTTGATCTTTCGTTATTGAACATGCATACAATATCAGACACTTCAGTCACAAATTACATTGAAATTTTATATGACAATTTAGCGCCGTAGTATTTCTGCTGTCGTTTTGTAGTATCTGTTTTTGGAGGAGACATATTTAAGATTCTAAATAACATATCACACATGCTTAGATATTAAAACTCCAACAACTTCAACGGCACGGTTATTGTACATTTCTATCTATTTTTCTATTAAATAATCGTTACAAAATAGAATCGTGGAATATAAGCTGCGGTTAAATAAAAACAAATCTAGAAAAATGTGAACTGAAAATAATAAGTGAATAAATTGGACAAAGTTATCCAATTACATGTATCTCTTTCTAAGAAACGCATTCAATTTTCCGAGATTAAGACAACCTTGCCAAAATATATATTTTTTTTTTTTCAGACAGATGGTGGATAATTCTTTTTCAGTGGTTCTATCATTAAGTTAAATTTATTTTAGTTATTTTAGCTTACATTCAACGTACACGTATTAACAATTTAAGACACATTTTCCGGCACAAATATGTGTATTAAGTCTGTTGACTTTGTACCCGTGAGTTCACGGGTAATTTATCGATGACGTCATCGCCATCTTTTCCGATAAGCGGAATAAAACCCATTTCAACTAGATTTTTTGTAAGAAATTGCAACAACAGACCTGTTGAATGCTAACATGGCAGTTCATATCCAGTTTTAATGTAGGTTGGATACAAAACGTAGTGATAATGTGGATTTGATAGCTTTCCCATTACAAGTACTAACTTTTGGAAAAAACGAAACAGTGGTGAAAAATGAGATTTTTTGTGGCCAAGATTATTATTATTATTATTTTTTGTGCATTATTAGCTCACCTGAGCCGAAGGCTCACAAGGTGAGCTAATAGGATAGCCATGATCCGTCGTCCGTCCGTCGTCCGTCGTCGTCCACAATTTCAAAGATCTTCTTCTCTGAAACCACATGGCCGATCTAGTTGAAATTTTATGTGGAGCCTCCTTGGGTAGTGGCATTTCAAGTTTGATCGCGAAATCCAGGTCTCATGACCAAGATGGCCGCCACGCCCATATATGGTAAAAACCCTTCGAAAATCTTCTTCTCCAGAACCGGTGGGCCGATTTCCACGAAACTTGGCATGTAGCATTGGGGACTTCAGCCCATCATAGTTTGATAAAATGATGACCCTTGGATGACCTTGACCTATTTTACGGCAAGGTCAAATTTGGAAACATAGGCTTTTACATAGGAAAAAGTGAAAACTATGGATTTTTTGAAAACTATTGCAGCCTGAGGCCTGAAAAGTGGTAGCTGCAAACAACTAATGGAGTAGATGAAGGTATGTGGTTAATATAGGTCAAGGTCATCTCTTGACCTTGGCCAGTCTGTTGTCCATACACACTTTTCAAAGATCTTCTTCTCTGAAACTGCTTGGCCAATCAAAGTGAAATTTTATTTGGAGCATCCATGGGTAGGGGAGACAAAAGTATGATCGCGAAATCCAGGTCACATGACCAAGATGGCCTCCACGCCCATATATGGTAAAAACCACTCAAAAATCTTCTTCTCCAGAATCGGTGGGCCGATTTCCATGAAACTTGGTATGTAGCATCAAGAACTTCAGCCCATCATAGTTTGATAAAATGATGACCCTTGGATGACCTTGACCTATTTTACGGCAAGGTCAAATTTGGAAACATAGGCTTTTACATGGGAAAAAGTGAAAACTATGGACTTTTTGAAAACAATTGCAGCCTGAAGCCTGAAAAGTGGTAGATGCAAACAACTAATGGAGTAGATGAAGGTATGTGATAAATTTAGGTCAAGGTCATCTCTTGACCTTGCCCAGTCTGTCATCCATACACACTTTTCAAAGATCTTCTTCTCTGAAACTGCTTGTCCAATCAAAGTGAAATTTTATGTGGAGCATCCATGGGTAGGGAAGACGAAAATTGAATCGCAAAATCTAGGTCACATGACCAAGATGGCCGCCACGCCCATATATGGTAAAAACCACTCAAAAATCTTCTCCTCCAGAACCGGCTGGCCGATTTTCATGAAACTTGGTATGTAGCATTTGGGACTCCAGCCCATCATAGTTTGTTGAAATGATGACCCTTGGATGACCTTGACCTATTTTACGGCAAGGTCAATTTTGGAAACATAGGCTTTCACATGGAAAAAGGTGAAAACAATGGATATTTTGGAAACTCTTGCAGCCTGAGACCTGAAAGTTGCTAGATGCAGACAACTAATGGAGTCAATGAAGGTAAGTAATTAATGAAGGCCAAGGTCATTTGTTGACCTTGACCCAAGGTCATTTAAATATCAAAATTAAAATTAAAGTTTTCTCAGAAATCACTGGGTTTGGAAACTATTGCAGCCTGAGACATGAAACTTTGCAGATGCAGACAACTTATTAAGTCAATAAAGGTGTGTGAGTATTCAAGGTCAAGGTCATGTAATGATGACTTAATACTCCAAGATCAGGCTTCAGGTGAGGGTTCTCAGGACCAATGGTCCTCTGGTATTGCATTAAAGTCAAAGTAACCATGTATTGTTTAAGAGACTGAGAACATTAATCAAATACATATGGATAGACACTACTTACTTACATGTATTTTTATCACCAGAGTATTATATGTTTTTAAAACATTAACCTGGAGGGGGTAACTGGATGTGGGTAAACTTATAACATTTTTGTGCCCAATTTTATAAACAATTGTCTATGCCTGTCACAATTCCAAGCAGTCTCATCAACTTGTTTGAGGATTTGATTCATTGAAATTATTTATCTGTTTATGGGATGTTCTCATTTTATATTATTGACTTTTGCTTTACTGCGACTGTCCAACCGATTAACAGCTTTGGTCATATGGAGCTGTCCGAGTTAGAGCTGAGGTCTATCCAGGATTTTTCGAAAGGGTTTCATATTGACCAAATGGGATATGTTTGCATAATCTGATCTACTATGCAAAACTATCCCAATGAATTGATCTCAAGGAGGGGTTCAAACAACACCCTGTGCTACTCCAGAGGGGAAACTTGTTTCTTTTTTTCTTAAATCGGAAAAACTGGATGCAGCCAGGGCAGTGATATATATATTTATAACAACTGCTGCTTAATACATGGCAAGCAGGTCTTACAGGAACTTCTTTGACAAGACAAACAAAATTGAATTTTATGCATTTTAATGTATTTTAAAACAAGTTTTATTTCATCAATAATTTATTTAGCTTTTCTATCAACTCTTTATCTGATATGCTGAATGTTTGAACGAGACTTGAATGTTAAAAATCCAAAACAACTTTAAATCTTGAATTATTTTCATAATAACTTCCTTCCCATGTTAGATACAGCAAAAACAACAACAGAAATGAAAAGAACAGGAAAAGGGAGCGCGGTGGCGTAGTGGTAGAGCGTCGGACTCCGAATCGAGAGGTCCTGGGTTCGAACCCCACAAGCGTCACCGTGTTGTGTCCTTGAGCAAGGCACATCTACTCCCTACAGTACTGGTTAAACCCAGGAAGCGTTGGCTCCGTCCCGACATGACTGAAAAATTGTTGACTGGGACGTTAAGCCTCAACACAAACAAACAAACAAAAGAACAGGAAAAAATACACTAAAATATCAAGTTTCATACAGATACCTTGAAAAATAAAGAAGTTACAGCATTTTATTTAGAATTTTCAACCGTGACGGTTCCATCATCGCGCGCTGTCAAAGAGCTTCCGCAATAGCAGAAAAATTCCAGGAAAAGTGCGATTTCCAGGAACTTCAAAATGCTATAACTTTGGTTCTAGTAGACATATTTTAAAAAACTAAACTGTTCTGTGCAGCTTTTTTAAAGCTGTACTCAATGCAATTTGATTTAAACACATAGCTATTAAATGAAAAATCAGCTGGGGTTGCTAATATGTGTATTGTGTAATAAATGTAATAACCTTAAAAAATGATATGATTTCAGGTGAAATTCTTGCCACTGCTGGAGATGGTGAGTAACAGGTTATGAGTAATTTTCTCACCAACTATAATAGAATTTTTCAATGATTCATATAAATTTAATGTTTTCAAAGATGCTTTCATGCTATTTTGGTAATTTTAAAGATGAATGGAAAAATTGCAAACCCTAAAGACAGGATACCTTACAGTATGACTTCTTTTACTCTAGGGAGAGTGGTGGCCTAGTAGAAGAGTACAGGGCTCTGGAGCTAGAGGTCCTGGGTTTGATACCTACCTTAACTTTATAGTGTTCTTGAGCAAATCACTAAGTGCTGATTAATACCCAGTAAGTGATGGCTCTACAGTTCTTGGCCTGACTGAAAAAACACCAAATCAAATCTTTCAGACAATGCAATAATTCTGTGGACGTTGAGTGAGCAGTTGGGGTCAGAAAACATATTTCAAGAGGATGAAGAAGAAAATAAAGAAAACTGGTCTCTGGTCAAGGTTCTCAGGTAATGTACAGTCACTGACAAAATGAGCCATGATGCGACAAAACTGGTATTTGGGGTTTCCTACTAGGTCTGACACAAACCGGTCTGTGCAGTCACAGAAGAAGTAAAATACTTTGACCGTGCAGCTTAGCCTCTGACATAAATATGCATTTGTTGATCGGACTGCTTAAATAACTATGTTATCAATGATGGGACTCTATGACGGTAAACAATATATGACCACGTGCTTCACATGACAGTGGGAAAATGTGTAAACTAAATAGGTTTCCCTTTTACAGTGTTTACAAAATTTCATCGTGTGAGAGTTTAAGCGGCAGGGTCAAAGTATTTTACCAATAGAAGCTTGAAATTTCAGATTTAACAAGATGTGGGATTTTACTGTCAGTAGTGAAAACAAGTATGCTGATCAGCTGTGCAGTGTGACTGCACAGCTGATCTGCGTCTTTGTTTTTGCATAGACAAAAACCCGGTTGTCCATAATGCAGCTAATTGTTACTTGATGCTGTGAAAGTGTCAGTTAATGACACTGACAACCTGGTCATAAACTACACAGCTTAATATAACTCAAACAGTTTCTTTTACTGTCCTCCAATACTTGTAATGTATACAGGTGCATGATCCTAAAGTAACTGTTTAGTTATTCTGACTGTTTCAGGGGTCATTTGGAGGACATTTCAGACCTGTGCTGGTCTGGTGACGGGAAAAATATGATCTCTGCTTCAGTAGATACTAGTGCAATATTATGGGATGTCAAAAAAGGTGAGTTGATACTCTTACGAATATGAAAATTGATTGAAAAACTCCGTCCCTGATGGGATTTGAACCCAGGATCCTCTGGACAGAAATCCAATGCTCTAACCACTGAGCCAAAGAGTCGACTCTCTGACACAGTATGTCAGAGATTGTACTTACAAATAGCTTTGCTATTTATAGAAGCTATGCATAATGTTATCTGCCAACCTGACCTTCCAACCACGACAGATAATCTTGAAAGAATGACGGTGCAATGGAACATAACACCCACCGCCCATTTCGAGACAGTCATGATTATGAGAAAGTAATTTTTTATGACTCATTTGGTCCATCCCGGAGAATATGAAAATTTGCAAATAAGAGATGATGCATAGTTTGAAAAACTCCGCGACCCTGAAGGGATTTGAACCCAGAAATCCAATGCTCTAACCCATGGGGGAGAACGTACGTCACAGTCACGTGACCAAAACATTGAAACAGGCTATATTTCAGTGCTGGATATCGGAAATTTTGTTCACTTCGAACCGGTAAGATTGTTTTTTTCAAGTCATTTTATTGGGTCTGTATGGTAATGTCATCTGTACCGTACTGAAAATGCTTCATGCTGGAGATCTCGGCAAAGAATATCAATGAAAATATCTTTCTTTTTGTAATCATCCAACTACAAATGCGAAATTGTCCCGGATACTTTCACACCCTTTGTTGAAACTATATGAAATTTCACTTTTTGCATAACTTAAAAGGATGCCGAGTTATCGCACGGCTTTTGACCAGTCCAAAAATGACAGAGATAAGCCTGAACCCTGAAAAAAATTGTTAAAATGAATTTTATGAGCATTTAGAGAAAATGATACCTTTAACACCACAGCAATTTGGAGATACCTGATACACATTCTGTAATACATTTGTTACCATTTACATCTGCATATGTACGTACATTGCTTATAATTTATTGATTTCAGATTCAATCTTAATCATGAGGAAAAAAATCCAAATTGAATCTACATAGGCGGAAGAAGAAGCACTTTTACCCAAAACAGGCTTTTGGCGCAAGTTCGGCCAAAAAAGTGCCATCAGCGAGAAAAATCAGAAGCACACCTCTGAAAACTTCTCCAGTGCTGAAACGTATGAACGTTTCAAGCATAACCTCACCCATGAGAGTATCTTCGAAAAAGAAGCTAAACTTAAAACGAAGTCAATTGAAAGGATCGCCACGTAAAATACAGTTCACGCCAACAAAGTCATCACACCACTAACGAATCAAGCCGTCGAAGTTGCCCTTTCTGAATCTGAATGGTTTACTAGCTGCTTCTTTCACATCTGGGGGACAAGAATACAAATTTCTCCTCAAGAATTTGAGAGTTCTGTTAGCCTTTGTACAAACATTGGAAATATGAGTATTTCATTTCAAATCATTTGTGATAGCTACACCCGGGTATTTTATGCTTTCAACGTTTTCCAGTACAGTGCCCTCAAGGGTGTAGTTAGCCTGTATCTTATTAGACCGTTTATTTGTCAGCTGCATCATGTTGCATTTGACGGGTTGAAATCTCATTCCCCATTTCCTAACCCAACTGCCTAAACGATCAATGTAGGGCTCTCTGCAGTTTCAATGTATCCTCTTCATTCTTGATTTCACGATAGCAAACACAATCATCAGCAAAGAGTCTTATTTCAGACTCAATGTCTGCTGAGATGTCATTTATATACAAGGAAAACAGCAAGGGGCTGAGAACGGTGCCCTGAGGGACACCCGACACAACTGGGGCCCAGTCCGATTTAATACCATTTACCACTACCCGTTGTCTGAAACAAAGGAAAGCATTTACCCAATTCAGTGTTGTTCCACCTATTCCATAGCTAAACAATTTGCTTTTAAGGAGTTAATGGGGAGGAGTATCGAAAGCCTTTTCAAAATCCAGTATAAAAGTGTCAACCTGGCCTTTTTTGTCTAAGATTTTTGCCCAATCATTTATCACTGTAGTCAACTGAGTTTCACAGCTATGCCATTTCATAAATGCATGTTGCCTGTCCGACAAGAGTTCATGTTCATCAAGATGGGCCATAATATTTGAGCATACAATATGTTCAAGAAGCTTACAAGGAATGCATGTCAAAGAAAGAAACAGGGCGGTAATTGCGGGCAAGTGACCTGTCGCCCTTCTTTAACAGGGGGCAAATATTAGCAAGAGACCATTCTTTAGGAATTTCACCTGTATCAATTGACTGCTGGAAGAGATAGGCGAATACCGGACCTAATTCCATAGCCAGTTCCTTACACCACAATATCATGCATGAATGGGGCATATCTATCCATAAGAGGGACCTGTTTGTATTCACTTTTAGTGAAAACATCCGAGAACTGACCATTAAATTCTTCCGCCTTCTCAAATTCGGATTGTGCAATTCCATTTCCATTTCTCTTTTTCAACGTGGGGATACCTTGGGTATCTTTTTTTCTGACTGTTTATGTACATATAAAAATCTCTAGGATTAGCCTCAACATCTCCTACCAAGTTGTTCACGTAAAGATCGTGCTGCTTCCTGATATCAGCTTTGATTTCTCTCCGTAAAGATTCAAATGTACTGGTATACATACAGAATTAAACAACCATGAAAGAAAACTGCCTTATGGCTATGAATGGCCTCATGTCGAGTGTGGTTGAACTTGCTGAAGGACACTTTCTGGCAGCATGAGCATTTGTATGGACCTGTCTGTGTATGTCGGAGCTCATGCTGCCGATGGGACGATCTGTTGTTGAAAACTTTCCCACAAAAGCGGCACACACGGCAATCCATATCTGAAACATAAAGAATTTGCAAAAATTGGTATCAAGCCCGAGCATACTAGGCAGTCATAAGCTATATGTGTCAAGTCCGCACCAAGAGTCTGATCAAACAGAATAGATGACAGGGATGATTTTTCACTTCGTTCGGCGAACATTTACTATTTTGTTGTTTTAATATTCGGCTGTTTTGTAGAACTGAAAAAAGTGTCACGGGTATCTATGTGTGTCAATGGTATCATTTACGTTTTTTAGCTCACCTGAGCCGAAGGCTCATAGGTGAGCTTATAGTATACCCATGCTCCGTCGTCCGTCGTCCACAATTTCAAAGATCTTCTTCTCTGAAACCGCTGGGCTGATTGTTCTCATATTACACATACACCATCTACAGGTAGGGGGAAAGAATAATTGTTTTTTGTTTTGATCGGATAAGGACTCTGGTTGCTATGGCAACTTATGCTTCCCATAGACTTATAATGGAAAAAAAGTGAAAATTGCCAGTTTTTGCTGTCTTGTTGGAGATATTTGAATTTTGTTTTTGCAGAAATGTTTATTGAGTAGTCCTCTACGTTTCATGTGACTTTTGTCCTAATCCTTCATTTTGATTGGTTGCAGGGGCCCCATATAGGGCAAAATTTCGAAAAACATTCAAAAATCTTCTTCTCAGAAACTGTCATGGGGATGAAGCCTATACTTTGTATACATGTTTCTGACAGTGGCCTCTACATAATTTGTGTTTTTTATTCCAGGCGGATAAGAACTCTGGTTGCTATGGCAACTTAAAGTTTCCATAGACTTATAATGGGAAAAGTGGAAATTGGCTATTTATGCGCTAAAATTGCAGACATTTGAATTTTGTTTTTGCAGAAATGTTTATTGAGTAGTGTTTGACGTTTCTTGCGAGTTTTGTCCTAATCCTTTATTTTGATTGGTTGCTGGGGCCCCATAAAGGGCAAAATTTTGAAAAAAACATTCAAAAATCTTCTCCTCAGAAACTGTCAAGTGGATGAATCCTGTACTTTGTATACATGTTCCTGACAGTAGCCTCTACATAATTTGTGTTTTTTATTCCAGTGGGATAAGAACTCTGGTTGCTATGGTAACTTTAAGTTTCCATAGACTTATAGTGGGAAAAGTGGAAATTAGCTATTTTTTGAAAACTATTGTAGCCTGAGATCTGAAAAGTGGTAGATGCAAACAATTAATGGATTAGATGAAGGTATATGATTAATTTAGGTCAAGGTCATCTCTTGACCTTGGCCGGTCTGTCGTCCATACACACTTTTCAAAGATTTTTTTCTCTGAAACCACTCGGCCAATCAAAGCCAAATTTTATATGAAGCATCTATAGGAAGTGGGAACCAATGTATATATAAATAATCCAGGTCACATGACCAAGATGGCTGCCATGCCCATATATGGTAAAAACCCTTAAAATATCTTCTCCAGAACCGGTGAACCGATTTCAATGAAGCTTTGCATGAAGTATGGATGATCCAAGTACTACAATGTGTATATAAAACATGACCCTGTGGTTACCTTGACCTATTTTATGGCAAGGTCAACATAGGTCGTCAATGCATTTGAATGGGGAAAACTTTTTAAACTGTCATTTTAAGTGAAAGTCTCGCAGGAAATGGGCAGTAGGACCGAAATTTAATGATTCTGAAAAAAAAAATGGACCCCAGGGGCTCATCTGCTTTTAAAATGTTATTTGAAGGGGAAAATCAGCAGGAAATTGGCAAATGGACAGAATATTGATTATTCTGAAAAAAGAAAATGGCCCAAGGGCTTCAGCTGTCCCTGCACTGGGGTTAAATACCATAATATTCAAATATGTTTATTGGTATATGAAGCAGATTTCAGGTGAGCGTTTACAGGACCATTGGTCCTCTGGTTCAGGTTTAAACTCCCAAAGAAATCGCATTTTTAGTACCAATTTAATGGAATTTCTTTCTTTAGACGGTTTGTATATAGAACATATGCATTAGTGGTTTATTATAGCAATTTATGACAATTATTCCCAAAACTAATAGATTCTATTACAAGAGTGTAAGGGTATCCGACACAAAAAACCATTTGTAGTTAAGTGTTCCAAAGAACAGAAATGGGTCAACTTATCGAGGATTCACGGATCATAAGGTAGAAGTTAGTATCGTACGGTACCAGTGTCATTTGCTCCAAAAACACAGTTATTAGCGAAAAAATACGCTTACCATATCCGAAACGACTCCTTCAACACTTGGATTTTTCAAAAATATAGCCTGTTTCAATGTTTTGGTCACGTGACAGTGACGTACGTTCTCCCCCTTGTAACCACTAAGCCAAAAGAGTTGACTCTTGACTCAGTATGTCAGAGATTGTACTTATCAGATGCATTGTATCGAATAGCTGTGCTATTTATAGACGCTACGCATCATGTGATCTGACAATGCGACCTTCCAACCATGGTATGAATGAATGAAGGTGCAATGGGACATAACAATACCGTTTTGGAACTTAGTTTGTTGTTATTTTAATACTCTTCAAGAAACTTTTGCTAATTGTTTGATTTTGGTTGTTGCTAGAAGTGCCTTAGCTGAGGTACTTATAAGAATTTTTGATCACAATGTTATGTTTTGGCAAAATCGCTCATTAGTTCTATTATCACCATTTCTGCCAAGAAACAAGTTAACAGGTATAATTGCAAAATATGCAGACCCTGTCAAATGATAACTAAGTTACGAAATTTTCATGTGTAAATTTTCTATTTCCAAATTATTAGTGAGTCCTTGAATTTAATAGCAAGTACTTGGGTTATAGTAAGAATTTTTAGGAGAAAATTTGAATTTGCGAGCGAACAAATTTATTTTATTAGCAAAAGAAGTTCAGCTCTTGCGAACATTGCCAAACTTAATGTATTACAATTATGTGACTTGTTTTCAGGTACAAAGTTAGCAATTCTTCATGAACACAAAAGTTTTGTCCAGGGAGTGACATTCGATCCATTGAATGAGTTTGCAGCTAGTCTAAGTGCGGACAGGTAAATTATTGACATAAGATGATGATAACAGGTTGCAATACTCATTGCCATATTTATAGTTTCATGTAAAACCTTACATTTTGAAAAAAGTTGTTGTAATTTTAGCAAACAACACAGAAAACCATTTAAAAATGGCAAAAAAGAGCCTTCTTTGTGAACTGAGGCCATGCCTCTATATGCCCTCTTGGTAGAAATTAAACATTATAATACTTGCCATTGTCAACAAGACCTTGAAGTCCATATGAGCCGCCTCATGGAAAAACCAACAATGTGGTTTACGAACAGGTCCGACACAAACTGGCCTGTATAGTCACAGAAAAAGAGCTAGAAGCTTGAAATTTTGGAGTTAAGTAGAAGAAGAATTGTACTATCCGAGTAGCGAAAACAAAGGCACTGATCAGCTTCGCGGTTACCGCGAAGCTGATCTGCGTCTTTGTTTTCGCATATGCTTATTGTTGGTTTTCCCATGTGGCGGCTCATATCATGTCTTGAGAGATAAGAATTATGAAATTTCTGTTGTAGTCCATAACTCTTCCAATGTACTATCAACTTTCAAAATGAATTTTCTAATTTTTCAGGTCATGTAGAATATACAATGTATCAACGCGACAGTGTTTACACAATGTACATAAAATGTCACTACCTCAACCAGTTAAAAAAGACAATGAGGAAAATAAAGACATTAAGCCGAAGTCTTTTCGAATGTTTCATGATGATACCATGAGATCGTTCTTCCGACGGTTGACTTTTACGCCAGACGGTGAACTGTTGATAGTGCCCGCTGGGTGTGTGGAGGGGGAGAGTGTTGTTAATGCTACTTTTGTGTTTACAAGGAAATGTCTTACAAAGTAAGTGTCTTATGGTTTTAACTTTTTTCATCAAAACATATTAATATATTTTCTATCACCAAAAAAAGCTTTTGTAGAGCTTCTTATTGTGGCTTACATATTTTGAAATAAAAAGCATTTAGCCTTCTTTGTCTACAAACATACATGTGTTTGTGTTCCAGAGGCAGTTTTTCTTTTAACACAGACAGGGTTGGCATAGACCTGGAAAAAACCTTGAATTTGACCTTTGTCCTGGATCACTCCTGGAATTTCATAAAACTCATTTTTCCTGGCATTGTCCTGGAACTTATAAAAAATGTCATTGAAAATGAAAATTTATCCTTGAATTTCTTGAAACTTCAAGATTTCCTCGAGAAAATATCAAGACAATATGACATACCTGGCTTAAAAAATAAAATAAATGAATTGCTGTTTTCATAGCGGAATGAGGTGTGACACGTATTTGAGTTCATTACGTCCTGTAGTACCGGCATTTATCACCACAACGATTAAAACGCGGGACCGCAAAATCAAGTGCAACTATACGCTTTGCCATTTCGGTCAAAGAAAAGTTAAACAATTGGTGAAACTTTATGCTTGAAAGATGTGAAAATATCATAGATGATGACATTATGATATGGTCGAGAAAGCCTGAGGAGTAAATCTCCGTTTTATGACCAATATACGTCACAAGATATGATAGACATTTCTGTTAACATATCACGCTATTCACTTAATCATTAAGCCATAAGACTTCAGCATTTTTCTTACCTGAATCTACTGAAATTTGTCCTATGCATATAATAACTAACTGATGTCTAAAATAGGAACTATATACAATCATTTGACATTGTCTAATTCTTAACCAAGACACTCATTTCACTATTGTCGACCAAGTCTTATTACATGTACCTCATTTCTTAAGTTGCTAAGTAACGTCAATACTATTTTTAGAACAATACGATCACATGACCTAAGACAACCGCTATTCTTTACTTCAGGGAATGAAATCTGTCTTGCAAACCATCCTGAAGAAGGTCTTTGAAAGACTGAAACGCGTCGATCTCATTAAACATCTTTGAAAGACTGAAATGCGTCGATCTCATTAAACAAACAGTTAAATGTATCGTTGTTGTTTGTTTGTTCTGTTATATACCCTTAATAAATGATATCATGGAAAAGTCCTGGCATTTAGCTTTTCCATTTCTATATGAACCCTGACAGATATGTATGTTTGGAGAACCTTGAAAGTATTGCCTTCATCATCCATATTTTACAGACCAGCCCTGTATCTACCCAGCCCAGACAAAGTAACTATAGCTGTCAGATGTTGTCCTACACTGTTTGAACTGAGGAAAGTTCCCAGAGAATTATCTGAAGGTAATTGTGCGGACTAGATCTGAGCCTTTGCGTGAGAAAATCGGTCTTCTGGGTTTCTGACCAGGTCTGACACAGACCGGCTTGTACAGTCACAGAAAAAGGCTAGAAGCTTGAAACTTTAAGACAGATTTAAGAATTATCTGAAGGTAATTGATGTGGGAAATTGCTGGGCGGACTAGATATGAGCCTTTGTGTGAGAAAACCAGTCTTTGTTGTTTCCGACCAGGTCTGACAAAGACCGGCCTGTACAGTCACAGAAAAGAAGCTTTTAAAAGCTTGAAACTGGACTTAGTAGAAAAGGAAAGTACTATCTGATTCGCTAGAACAAAGGCGCTGATCAGCTGTACTGTTACTGCACAGCTGATCTGTACCTTTTTTTCGCCTATGCAAAAATCTGGTTTTCTCATGACCCGGCTCATATAAGAGTAAAAAACCTATCATGATAAACTCATAGACATTTGCATAACGGTCAAAACTTTGGCAGGATTTCTTTAGTATCGCAATAATCACAACTGATGGTTTCAAATGAATTTTCATTTATAATATGTTAAAAAATCAAATTATAGAAATTATATAAAGCTCTAGAATGTGAAAGCAACTGGACATTTCATATCAAGCCTCTGTTATCACTGGTTATAAGCCTAAAAAAATTGCTTATTGACTTATTTTCCTTTTGCAGACAAGAAAAACAACAATTTAAAAGAATGGGAGAAATACTCAACCATATTCTGGTATGATTGTGTTAGTTATTTTTTGTTTTTGATGAAACTTTGGCTTGAAAGCGAGAGTAAAAATCAGGCTTCTTGAGCTAATTTCAAGTACTACATTGTTGATGCTTTAGAATCTACATGTATTGGTTATGTATCAAGTGAAGTTCTATGATTTTCTTCACTTTAAACATTCTTAATAAAAGGTACTAAAAACATTGTGTTTATAATTATGATTGTAATGCAGAGATAGTAATGCCTTAGAAATGTGATGACTCTGGAAAAATCAACGTTGACTGATCAGCCTGCTGCTCTTGTTGGAGCAGAGGGTATATGGTGGCCAGGTGGTTAGAATACCAGGCTCTGGATTGGTCCCCATCCTATCTAAGCCAGTTTGTGTCCTTGAAATAGACACATTAGATCTCACTTGTAACATTGGTTAATGCCTATTAAGTGGCGGCTCCTTCCAGAAATGGCTGAAAACTGTTTTCCCACTTGTAACATTGTTTAATGACCATTAAGCAGTGGCTCCTAGAAATGGCTGAAATTTTTTGTAGACAGATATTTATTCACAAAACAAACTGAATCAGAAACAGTCTAATCTAGTTCATCACAACAAATCTAAACCTATGTTTCAGTTTACCTTACCGGATAGTGTTTGCCGTTGCAACAGAAGATTCTATCCTGCTATATGACACACAGCAACAACAGCCGTTTGGATATGTTTCTAATGTACATTATCACCAGCTCAGCGATCTCTCATGGTATGTTGTTTTAGTAAAGAATTGAAAAGGAAAATACACTCATAAAGCTTTTAAGTACTTCCAGCATTCTTTTGAAATTGCAATTTCACGAATCACAATAAAATTTTCCAATCTGTTTGTGGTACTATTAAAGATATCGAGTTTGAGCTCTGACAAGTCAGGCCCTGCTAGTACAAATGTCAGATGTTTTAAGCTCACCTGAGCCGAAGGCTCACAAGGTGAGCTTATAGGATGGCCATGCTCCGTCGTCCGTCCGTCGTCGTCCGTTCACAATTTCAAAGATCTTCTCCTCTGAAACCGCTAGGCCAATCAAAGCCAAACTTCATGTGGAGCATCCTTAGGAAGGGGGAACGAAAGTTTATATAAACGGTCGAGGTCACATGACCAAGATGGCCGCCATGGCTATAAATAGCAAAAACCTTTAAAAATCTTCTCCAGAACCAGTGGGCCGATTTTCACGAAACTTGGTATGTAGCATCGGGGACACAGGCCCATCATAGTTTATATAAATCATGACCCTAGGATGACCTTGACCTATTTTATGGCAAGGTCAACTTAGGTCGCCAATGCATTTGAATGGGAAAAAATGGTAAAATGCTATTTAATGGGTAAAACTTACTGGGAATAGGCATATGGACAGAAGATTAATGTTAATGGAAAATTTTAGCCCCTGGGGGGTTGTCTGCCCCTGCCCCGGGGCTATATACATGTATATGACCAAATATTCAAACATCTTCTTCTCTGAAACCGCTAGGCCAATCAAAGCCAAACTTCATGTGGAGCACTTGGGAAGGGGGAATGAAAGTTTATATAAGTGGTCAAGGTCACATGACCAAGATGGCCGCCATGGCTATAAATAGCAAAAATGTTTAAAAATCTTTTTCAGAACCAGAAGGCCTGTGATTTTGAAACTTGATGTGAAGCATCTGGGAATGGAGCTCCACAAAGTTTATATAAATCATGACCCTGGGATGACCTTGACCTGTTTTACGGCAAGGTCAACTTAGGTCTCCCATGCATTTGAATGGGAAAAAAATGGGAAATGTAATAAAATGGCAGAATACTTGCTAGAAATGAGCAAATGGACAAAAGATTTATGTTTAAGAAAATATTTTGGGCCCAGGTGGTTGTCTGCCCCTGCCCCGGGGCTATGTACATGTATATGACCATAATATTGAAACATCTTCTTCTCTGAAACCGCTAGGCCAATCAAAGCCAAACTTTTTGTGGAGCATCCTTAGGGAGAGGGAATGAAAATTTGTATAAATGGTCAAGGTCACATGACCGAGATGGCCGCCATGGCTATAAATATCAAAAACGTTTAAAAATCTTCTTTTTCAGAACCAGAAGACCTATGATTTTGAAACTTGGTATGAAGCATCTGGGAATGGAGCTCTACAAAGTTTATATAAATCATGACCCTGGGATGACCTTGACCTATTTTACGGCAAGGTCAACTTAGGTCGCCCATGCATTTGAATGGGAAAAAATAGGAAAATGTCATGGCAGAAAACTTGCTAGAAATGAGCAAATGGACAGAAGATTTATGCTTATGAAAATATTTTAGGCCCAGGGGTTGTCTGCCCCTGTCCCGGAGCTTTATACATGTAGATGACCATAATATTCAAACATTTTTTTCTTAGAAACTGCTTAGCCAATCAAAGCCAAACTTTATGTGGAGCATCCTTAGGAATAGGAAATGAAAGTTTATATAAATGGTCAAGGTCACATAACCAAGATGGCCACCATGGCTATAAATAGCAAATTTTTTTTAAAAATCTTCTTCTTCAGAACCAGAAGGCCTATGATTTTGAAACTTGGCATGAAGCATTAAGGAACGGAGGTCTACAAAATTTGTATAAATCAGGACACTGGCATGACCTTGACCTATTTCATGGCAAGGTCAACTTAGATCGCCCATGTATTTGAATGTTAAAATGTCATTTGAAGGACAAAACTTGCAGTTAATTGGCAAATGGACTGAATTTTTATGATTTGAAAAAGACATTGACTCCAGGAGTTATTCTGACCCTGCCCTAGGGTTATATACATGCATTGTACCATTCTAGTCTAACAAGTTTATTGGTACATGTATATATCTCAGGTCTCAGGTGAGCGTTTACAGGACCATTGGTCCTCTGGTTTGTTTTTCTATCATTTTAGGTCTACTGACGGTACCACACTAGTGGTATCCTCAACAGATGGCTACTGTACCATAGTGACTTTTGACGAGGGTGAACTGGGTAAACCGTACGTAGAAACATCGTCGGAGCAGTCTGCACAGTCGTCAGAAATAAGAGGAGATAACACAAATACAGTAAAGGAACTGGCTGAAGAGAATGGGCTTGAACAGGTAATTGACCTTCAGATCTTTCTTGGGATTTTTTTTTCTTTCAAATAAAGGAGCTCCACAGCTTCAAGGCAGAGATTTGGACTCCAGATAGACAGATTATGGGTCTTAACATTTCCAGTGTATTTGCTTCTCATAGCCTATGGCATGGGGTTAAAGTTAATTTTTGATTTGGTCAGACATGATGTCTAACTGAAAATTTGTTGACCAGAATTTAAGAATCCAACCAGACAAAACAAATAAATAAAAGAATAAAAAAGAAATCATCTGACCTCCTTATGGTTCAGTGCTTGTGTTGGCTGTTTTCAACTTTAGGTGTTGGCTGTTTTCAACTTTAGATTATGAATGTTGATTTTGAGGAATTTTGAATGCATTCTTACTAAAATATGAGAAATCCAAGCTTTCTTCAGCATTAAAATATGAAATGAGATTGATGGACATGAAGAATTTGTGGCATTCTGCAGTATACCTCCAGAACCATGACATTGGATGAAATTGTATCTTGTCATTTTATAATCTCATAAAAAGCTATCATGTGTCCTTATACATATATTTCTGCAGGAGGAAATACAAGATGTTGCCATGGAGACAGACCCGTGTAGTGAAGACCTTCACCTTGTGCTGGACACGTCGACCGACGCCAGTGACAACAAGGATGCCACTGAGAGCGAGTCTGAGGGACCCAGTGTCAACTCTCCCAGACCAGTACTGCCCAAACCGATGGGTATCCAGGTCAAATCAGCTGATGGAAAACCCAAAAAAGTTCAGATAACAACACTTAGTACGTTTGCAAGTCCTTCGGCAGTGAAGCAGAAAAGTCAGCCGGAGAGCCCTTCGACTGTGAAAGTGAAAAATCCACCAGCAGTCATGAAGTCTCCATCAACTTCAGGGATTCAAGTCAAATCAGCTGATGGGAAGCCAAAGAAAATTCAGATCACGACGCTTGCTACTTTTTCAAGTCCCAAATCAAAATCGGAAAATAAAACAATGAGCATCTCTGGGGATAATGCGGGTGCTTTGAAAGCTGTTGAAAACACTATGAGTGATAAGAAAGACAAACAGGGAGTAAAGTCAGCAACAAACAATGACAGTTCCAAGGGACAGGCAGAATCAGCTCTTATAGACCTGACAGACAATGAAAGGGGGGATAACTGTGGTGCTACAGCTGGGAAAGGGGCCCCCGAGACAGCTCCAAGTCCTGTAGGGGCCAAAACTAATAAAGAAGGGAAGTCAACGCCAAAACGTGTGCAGCTCACCACCATAAAGTTGTTCAATACGCCAAGTAAAGATGACAAATAGGACCATGTTGTGTTGTGTAAAAGCCTGACATTGTGATGTGTCATGAGAATACCTAACCTGTGCTCATACAAAAATATTTTTTCACATCGAGTGAGCTACGTTGCGAGAAAACTGGTCTTTGGGGCCTCCGACCAGGTCCGACACAAACCGACCTGTATGGTCTGAGAAGGCTAGAAGCTGTAAATTATAGATTTAACAAGAAAAGTGATTTTACTATGTGTAGCGAAAACAAATGCGCTGATCAGCTGTGCAGTTACTGCAGACCTGGATCTTTCTTTTTCGCATAGCCAAAAAGCTGGTTTCTAATGACAGGGTTCAAGTCTAGTTGTCTGTAGCATGACATGTGCCTGATCAAAAAGTAAGAATTTGAACATCAACCTGGGATTATAGCATTTGAGCAGGGATTTGACAAGCAGGCAAATTAATCTTTGTGCTCAACTAAACATAATCATTTGTGCCGCATCGTGAGAAAACCAGATTTTGGCCTATGCGAAAACAAAGGCGCAGATCAGCTTCGCAGTAACTGCTAAGCTGATCAGCGCTTTTGTTTTCGCTACACGGATAGTACAATTTCT
Organism: Rugalucina vietnamica; assembly: GCA_964017185.1. Lineage (NCBI taxonomy): Eukaryota > Metazoa > Mollusca > Bivalvia > Lucinida > Lucinidae > Rugalucina > Rugalucina vietnamica. The sequence continues at coordinate 15,284,529 of OZ024874.1, forward strand.
CTTCTTCTTGAATCCGAAATTTCAAGCTTCTAGCCTGCTTCTGTGACTTTACAGGTTGGTATGTGTCAGACCTGGTCGGAAACCCCGAAGCCCGGTTTTCGCATCGCGGCTCATTTGTAAACAGCCAAATCTTATGTTCTCTTTTTTGGCTGAATTCTGGTTGATAATTGTCAAAGTGGGCACACCACATCTGTTCACATGGAGGATAGTTGTTGAATCGTAGTAGCTGTAAAGTAGGAAAGCTGTCAAAGGCTTATGTGCCTACCTAGATGTGACTGGAACGGTCAACGGTTTCATGTGGTCATACTTCTCTGTTTATACCCCCGGCATACGAAGTATTAGGGGGTATATAGTTTTTGCTTTTTCCGTCTGTCTGTTTGTCTGTAAACTTTTTTTGTGTCAAAGATTGCTCAGGAACTACTTAACCTAGAATTTTCAAAATTGGTACAAAGCTTGGGTATGTCAAGTTGTATTGTGTATTTGAGAATCAACAATCTCAGGCTTATCATTCCCTTTATTTATCCATTTTTCTCTCTATCCGAGAAAATTTTCCATCATATCAGCTCAGTCTGTATAAGAGTTAGAGACTTCAAATTTTATATGCATGTTCAGAATAACCAACTCTATTACTGAAAACAAGATTGTGATTCTGTGGTTTACTTTTGTCTTCTTTTTTTACTTTGTTTCTTTTCCAATCTGTCACTCCTATACAAATCTGCACCATTTTGTGTCAAAGATTTCTCAGGGACTACTTAACCTAGAATTTTGAAATTTGGTACAAAGCTTGGGTATGACAAGTTGTATTGTGTATTTGAGAATCAACAATCTCTGGCTTATCATTCCCTTTATTTATCCATTTTTCTCTCTATCTGAGAAATTTTTCCATCATAACAGCTCAGTCTGTATAAGAGTTAGAGACTTCAAATTTTATATGCATGTTCAGAACGGCCTACTCTATTACTGAAAACAAGATAATGATTCTGTAGTTTACTTTTGTCTTCTTTTTTTTACTTTGTTTCTTTTACCATCTGTCACTCCTATACAAATCTGCACCTTTTTGTCCGGCATAGAAAGTATTAGGGGGATATAGTTTTTGCTTTTTTATTTATGAATATATTTTTGTTGGATGTAACACTAGATGTATACCTTTTTCTGTAATCTGCTTTTTGTCTCAAAGTGGTATGAACGCTGATGGCTACCGCCGGGGGTATGTGAGCTTTGCTCACTTTTCCTATATTTTTGTCAGTAATGACCAGCTCTTTGTTGGTTTTTTTAAGGTGTAGATCATGAACTGTTCTTAATAGCATCACTGCCTGGAGTTCGGTGGCGTAGTGGCAGAGCATCAGACTCTGAATGCATAGGTCCTGGGTTCGAGCACTGTGTTGTGTCCTTGAACAAGACACATTAACTCCCAGGGATGATAACATCCAGAATTTCTAAATCCTGAAATCCTTCGGAATGAACCCTGAAGTGATACCAAGATCTTATTGAATCACAAATGAAGAGCTTAAAATGACAAAATATCACAACAGACATATGCTTTATTTGTGACAAATATCTGATTTAACTCTGTTAATACTGTATTTGACATTTATATGTATGAAATTACATGTACCATACAGGAGTGCTAACATACAGGAGTGCTAAATCCTGAACTTTATCACCCCTGAACTCCCCAGAATTCAGGAAGCGGTGGCTCTGTCCCAACATAACTGAAAAATTGTTGACTGGGACATTAAACCTCAGTACAAACAAATAAAGCATCACTTATGTTACAAATTGAGGATATTACACTCATGGTCATTTATTAAACAACGAGCCTTCGGCGAACTTAATAAATTTCATATGAAAAGACCATGAGTGTAAGATTATTTTTATCATATGACTATTAACATTGTATTTTTTCGCCTTCAAAGTAGACATAATTTGATTGGAAAATAAAATTTTTGTCACGGACATTGTTGTGACATTACGAATTTCCACAAATTGTTAATACGCATGTGTTCATAACTCTTTTATTACTTGACATTATCCACTGAATAACAGCAACATCATTATGATAAATTTGTTATTTTTTACATGTTAAAGATGCATGCTTCATATAGTAAAATTTTTAAGCTATTTATTGGTAAAATCGTGTATCATTTCTTAACATGAAAACTCGGAAATATGGAGCCATGTCATGAGATAAACAGCATTTTTCATAGGAGAGATCAGCTTCGCCGTATCTGCTACACAGATAGTACAATTCCTCTTCTTTCTAAATCTAAAATTTCCAGCCTCTATCCATCTTCTGTGCTTGTACAGCTCAGTTTATGATGGACCTGTTCGGAAACCACATTGTTATTTTTTCTCATGAGTCTTCTCACCGCTGTGTCTAGTGTGGGATCAAGCCCCGCACGGGGCACATATGAGACATGCCAAGTTCTGCTTGCAGGTGTGCCAGGTGGTTTTACTCAGGGATTTCTCCGGTTTTCGCCCCACCTACTGATTGGCCCATCTCATATGGGCTGAAATGATCTTGAAAAAAGGACATAAAACTGAATAAAAAAAATCTCTAATTGTTTTGTGATTAACTTAGTATAAATATGTTAATATATTTTGGCAATAAGAATTTAAGATTGAAATATGAAATATTATCATTTGAACCACTGCATGAGAAAATCAACAATCTGCATATGCGAAAACAAAGGCGCAGATCAACTTTGCAGTAACTGCACAGCTGATCAGCGCCTTTGTTTTCACTACACGAATAGTACAAGCCCTCTTCTTCTCAAATCTGAAATTTCAATCATCTAACCTTCTTCTGTGACTATACAGGCCGGTTTCTGTCGGACCTGTTCGGAACCACAGATTGTTGGATTTCTCGTGCTTAGGCTCATTTTGTATTTATAAGGTAATTGTTTCAGTCTCCTTTTATATGAGCCTGTGCGTGAGAAAAACAACAATTTGGGGTTCCGACCAGGTCCGACACAAACCGGTCTGTACAGTCACAGAAGATGGTTAGAGGCTTGAAATTTTGTATTTAAGTAGAAGAGGGAATGTACTATCCGTGTAGCGAAAACAAAGGCGCTGATCAGCTTCGCGGTTACCGCGAAGCTGATCTGCGCCTTTGTTTTCGCCTATGCAGATTGTTGGTTTTCTCATGCACTGGCTCAATTTTCAAACTCGGCTCCCATTCATTTATGGCTTTTATCAAATATTTTCTGTATACAACAAATTGACGCAACTTATGAATTAGTGCTGTTAGCAATTTGTGCTATCAGAATGTAGCAATATACCTTTAAAATATATGTCAAAACTAGAAATGTGTTCAGTGTTCTGTTTTTCTCTCCCATTGCTTTTGTCAGAGTTAAGCTTTGCCTTCTTTTTACTGTGGTGAATTTAAACTTGTTGAGCAACAAACTTGTAAGAATGACATACCATAGGAACTTGTGGTAAATTGAGTGAGCAGCTATTGACCAAAGGTGGCCATTCAGCTACCCTAAACCATTTGAGCCGCATCACTAGAAATCCGGATTTTTGCCAAGGCAAAAACAAAGGCGCAGATCAGCTTTGCAGTAACTGCAAATGCCTTTGTTTTCTCTCCTTAAATCTGAAATTTCAAGCATCTAGCCACCTTCTGTAGTTGCACAGGCCGGTTTGTCAGACCTGGTCTAGTCTGAAACCCTGAAGACAGGTTTTCTCGAGTCACCGCTCATTTAAGACGAATTATTTTCATTTTTAGGGGAATCGGGAGTGATTTTGATTTTTTAATTTTTTTTTATGGGATTTCTTGGCAAACCGGATAACCCTAGATGGGACGCCGCGTTCTGGGGAGTCACATCTTGGGCTATACTGTTTGCCTATGTCCCACTTTAAGGGTGCCAAGCTTATTCAAGTTAACCTTTCAAAATTCTAGGCTTTGAGCTACGTCATGAAAGCACCTGTTTTCAAGAAAATTATGGCCATTAAAACACATTGAATTACGTTCTTGAGTGCTGCAAAGATGTACGTTGATGAACCCATTGTTTTTTTTTTGTTTTTTTTTTGTTTTTTTTTATTCAGTTTTACATCACTTTCAAGATTTTTTCAGCTCATATGAGTCTGGCCAATCAGTAATTGGGCTAAAACGGGAGAGCCCCGAGAAAAAACACCTGGCACACCCGCAAGCGGAACTTGGCTTGTCTCGCATTTGACCAGTGCGGGGCTCGATCCCACACCAGACACAGCGGTGAGACGATAGAGTGATTTAATGTGCTGAGTGATTCAAAATGGAAAATTCATAGCCAATTTTATTCATGTCTTTGTTTTAATGTTTCCACATTGCATGTCATGTTTTGGGAATATTCATCAAAATGAGAATCCATTTCTTGCATTTTTATGTCTGATATCTAACAGACATATGCCATATGCACATTCCTTAAAATGTTAAAGATTGTCCAGAAATAAGTGAAGAGTAGTTGTGGCCTTTCTTTTTGTTCAGTAAAAGAACCCACGCCAGAGTGGTGAGACAATCAAATAATTAAGCTTATTATCAGGGGCCAGTTCAAAATTAACGATGTCGTTAACGATTCGTTAAAATTTCTATTTTTAAACATAAGTATTGCAAATACACTGTTATTTTTTGTTGAAAAAATGAGAGAATCCTTTGCAATGCAAAGGGATTCTCACATTTTATCAACAAAAAATAAGTGTATTTTATTTTTTGTTGAAAAAATGTGAGAATCCTTTGCAATGCAAAGGGATTCTCACATTTTATCAACAAAAAATAACTATTTGCTTATGTAGTCGGCTTTTATTTAACGAGTTGAGGCCTTAACAATGACCTTAAGCTAACGAAGTTTTGAACAACTGGCCCTAGCACTCTTAACCTCTCAGCCACAGGGGCTGCTGAGGTCTTTACCTTTATCATTGAAGCATGTTATACTTCACAATATTAGGGTAATAGTGCCATGACCTTTAGAAATTTTGAGGAGTGTAATTATACGTATCCCTATTTGCCTGACAAAATTGTGAAAAGTACAAAAAGAAACCATATCTTACATGCATGACGGATTCTTTTTCTTGCATCCCTATTTGCCTGACAAAATTGTGAAAAGTACAAAAAGAAACCATATCTTACATGCATGAAGGATTCTTTTTCTTGCACGCCTTAATGCAGTAAAGCTTGGTTTTCATACTATTTACCTTGAAAAATGCTAAAATCGCAGCCATTTTGAATTAAAACGTTTTGACGTCATTGTGATGTGTGCGCTTATTGTGATGTGTCCTATACAACCAATGTTAAAAAAGAACACTTGAACACAGGGTGAGCCTTTTGGCAGGAGAGTTACATTGTCAATTTGAAGCTGATTGAACAGACAATGAAAGTACTGGAGCGTGTAGTAGGACTCATCCGGCAAAGAGTTGAGATTGATGAGATGCAGTGTGGCTTTATGTCGGGTCGTGGCACTACGGATGCGATTTTCATTGTCCGTCAACTACAAGAGAAGCACTTAGCTGCTAACAAGCTGCTCTACATGGCCTTCATTGATCTGGAGAAAGCATTCGATCGGGTCCCACGGGATGTCATTTGGTGGGCAATGCGAAAACTAGGAATCGAGTGGCTAGTGCGCCTTGTCCAGTCCATAATAAAGACGTGAGAAGTAGGGTAAGAGTTGGCAGTGGATACAGTGAGGAGTTTGGTGTCAATGTGGGTGTTCATCAAGGATCTGTCCTAAGTCCGCTACTCTTCATCATTGTGCTAGAGGCTTTATCCAGGGAGTTCCGAACAGGCTGCCCTTGGGAGCTGTTGTATGCAGATGACTTGATGATTAGTGCTGAGTCCATGGAGGAACTACTGGTTAAGCTGAAGACATGGAAAGCAGAGATGGAGAGGAAAGGCCTTCGAGTAACATGGGGAAGACAAAGATCATGGTCTCTGGCCCCAATCTGGACCTTCTGAAAAAATCTGGAAAGGATCCCTGTGGCGTCTGTCAGACAGGTGTAGGAAGAAATGCTATCTTCTGTGGTGGCTGCTTGTCCTGGATCCACAAGAAATGCAGTGGAATCAAAGGCCCCTTACGCCCTGATCCTGATTTCAGATGTGCTCGATGTCTGGGAAAGGCACGTCCAATAGATGGAAGACTAGTGAAGGAGGTTCAGGTTGATGACGAAACAGTTGAGGCTGTTCCGGAGTTCTGTTATCTAGGAGACGTGCTTTCTGCTGGTGGTGGTTGTGAACTGGCTGCAGTTACGCGTTGCAAATCCGCTTGGGGCAAGTTCCGACAACTACTCCCCCTCCTCACCAACCGCAATCTGCCACTTTTGACCAGAGGTTGAGTGTATTCAACTTGTGTGAGAAGTGTAATGCTGCATGCGGCAGAAACATGGGCCATGACTGTGGCTACACTTAACCGCCTATGGCGCAATGACCGTGCAATGATCCGCTGGATCTGTAATGTCAAGGCGAGTGATGAAGTAAGCTCAGACTCCCTTCTCTCAAAGCTTGGACTCCAGGATATAGATGTGGTGCTTCGCTCCAGCAGAATGAGATGGTATGGACACATAGAGCGCAGCAAAGGCTGGATTGCTCAAGTACGCAAGCTAAACATAGTTGCACAGAAAAGATCTGGCAAGCCAAGGAAATCATGGGATGAAGTGTTGTTAGACGACAGAAAAAAGCTAGGAATGGATACTGCTGATCCTCAGAATCGCTCAGAGTGGAGAGGTCGTCTAAGAAGGAGACTTGTCAAACAAGTCCAACCCTCAGTAGAGGACAACGGACTATAAAACGGATATGATGATGATGATGGGGTGAGATAACAAGGGTGAGATAAGAATTTCTCACATAGGGTAAAACTAGTGCGGTACATGAATCCTGTACGACGCTTAAATCGAACGAAAAATGCACCTCTGTAGGGAAAGGTTGAAATTAGTCTCAAATTAAAGCTTATCATCTTTTCTTTCATTTACCGGTTGTCGTAGTGTCCGAAAAGTGTAGCGTCATATTGTAAATTGGGGAGATAACTCTGTACTAAAATCTTATAAAATGCAATATTCTAAAGGGTGCATAATGCTAAATCGTCCATATCTCCACTGTTAGTTATCTTAGATGACTAAACTTGGTCTCATTCTAAAGCGTAGACATCCCCCTTTCATCTACAGGTAAGTTATGCAAATTATCTAATTTGCATATTCATGATTATTGATAAAATCATTAAAATGTCATAACAAAGCATGGTTTCAAAATCATTTAAAATAAAAAAAATAAATCAAATAAGACCAAAATCATCATTGTGGCAAATTTTTATTGCACTGGTAGATATAATATAATTTTACAGCTTCTATCATGTCATGTACCTGTAGGAAAATCGTCTCATTTACATATGCATGATTGAATTTTATTGGTATCCGAGATAAATCATACAAAAATTGAGGGACTATACCTATAAAACACATGTACCTGGGTTGTTGTTAGACATAGGGTTTTCAGAGTAACTTTCCAAAGAATGCTCAGACAATGAACTTTTGCACAAATAGTCAGGTATACAATCATGAGATTTTAGTTTCATGAATATTAATGAAAACATCAAAATGCAGAAAAAGGCGGAAAAAACTAAACAGTATACTAACACAAATGACTTGCATCTCGGCTAGAAATAGCAACAGAGTGCTAAAAAGTATGTCATATTAAAGATTATCGTCCCTCCTTTCTGTTATTCCTTATCGCCGTGTCCGGAATGTGTACCGTCATATCGTTAATTGGGGGAGATAACACTATACCATAACACTTAGAAATACGATATTTTGTATGTATTTTTTTTTTGTTTTGGGTGTAAAATATTAAATCAATATTATTGCCACTGCTTGTAATCCCAGACCACTAATTAGGTCTCAGTTTAGAGCTTAAATATAGTTTTCCATCTGGTTAAGTCAACTAATCTAATGCATATTCATGAAACATCAATAAAATATCAATAATGAAAGAAACGCATTCAAACCCCAAATATATCAGACCCAAACCATTATTGTGGCACATTGCTATTGTACCAGTGATACCATTCGACACATTTGCTAATAACATGGTCCTGAATAAAATAATCTTATTTACATATCCATTAATATTTATCAAAACATCACTGATCAGGGAAAGTAATGGAAAATCTGTCACTAAAGAGATTGGGGTGGTATATAGATTTAAGATCTACCTTATAACTGTAGATCGATTCCTCATATATATCAAAATGTTCAGAGGGACCACCAAAATGAAAAAAAAAAATATTGCCCTGGCAGCGAAACGTTGGTATGACATAAATTTACAAGTTTTCCATATTTTCTACCAATAACATGGTTCTTTAAAACGGTGTGAACCTACTGAATTGCTATTTCTCCATTAACAATTAACAAAATTACTTAGATTGGTATTATATTAATACTTGGACCTGACACTTTTACCTGGGCTGTACACAAACATACAACACTGAAGATAGTATCAAATACATGCTATGATAATATATAAGCCTTACCTGATTTTCAATTTCATGAATATTAATGAAAAATAGAAATTGGTGAGAATAGACTTGAAAACAAAATGGGTATACCCAGAAGATGACTTGTATCTCAGCAACCAAAGGTTCTGATGTACTGAAATTGGTATAAAAATATTACTTAGACACCCTGCACTATGTCATTTGACTGTATTCGTTTTATGACTATGAATAAACTCTTAAGAAAATGGAGAAATATTGCGGAAAAAAGGCGGTATACCTATAAAACCACACGTATCTTAGCTAGTAATATCCCTGGAGAATTAGACTTTGTATAAGATAATAGCCACGACAATGCACTATACACATTTAATCTTATTGATGATCATATGAATGTTTGCTTCATGCATTTTCATGAAAACCACAAAATATGTAAAAATCGAGGAAAATTAAAGGGGTATACCAACAAAATCACCTGTTTATCAGTTGTAAACATCCACAAATTATTCAAAATTGCATCAAATAATTTCTACGACTACTAGTCTTTGTTATATGGCCAGATTTACAATATCAATTAGTTAAAGCAAATGAACAAATTATTTTGTTTGAGCACAACTCTATTTTTTCTGTTATGTTTACATTTTTTGAAGTTTTACGTAACACTCACTAAACGCTATCTAAAGTGGTTAATATATCATACTGCAAGGCAATAGTGCCATTTACAACACTCTAAGGGTTTTGCTAGTTGAGATATAAGGGATTTCGTTGGTATAGTCCCTTTATTTCTGGTGACGTTTACTTAAATTTCTAATGTTCCAATTAATATTCGAACAACAAAGAGTCAGATGATTTATATATCTTATAGCATGGATATAGTACATTGATCTAGCAATCAATTCGTACCATTTTCAAACGCTATGACATTGGGTAGCTGAGATATTTGTGATGTTGTTGGTTAACGCCCTTCATTTTTCTACGTTTTTTCTATGATAAATCAAATCAAATCAAATCAAATCAAATTTATTCAACCAATTCAGGCCACCGGCCTATGATAGAACAACATATATACAATCTATACGAGTAGCAATTTAACAAAGAAGGAAAAGATAATTGCATGCATACATATTTGAATTTACATAAACAGTTTATATGTGTAAGGCATTGAATCGTGAAATACTTGTATAATTTGGAATAGCTGCTAAAGAAATACATTTAACTGAATATACCAAATACCTATGATAATTTGACTTTACATAAACAGTTTATATGTGTAAGGCATTGAATCGTGAAATACTTGTATAATTTGGAATAGCTGCTAAAGAGATACATCTAACTGAACATACCAAATACCAATGATCATTTGACATTTCGTTTCCCAACATCAAAACTAAAACTCATATCAATTTCAAACTAGCATAATTTTTCGTCTTTCGAAAGCATAGTATAAGTATTTTGCTAATGATGTAATCATCTGCTCAGTTCTTTTTAGTTTTCGTTAACGTTCGAACATAAAGAAAGTCAAATTGCTTACATATCTTATTACATGATTATTGCACATTGTCCAAGCAAGTACTTGGTGCCATTTTCAACACTCTATAGCGTTTGGTAGCTGAGATATAAGCGATTTGGTTGGTACACCCCCTTCATTTTTCTATGATTTTTCTCTAATATCTATATTTCTTATTCAAATAAGAGCTGTCGCAGGACAGCGTAGCTCGCCTGACTTGTGCTTTGCCACTAAATTTATAAAAATCTATGACCCATGACCTTGACCTCAAGGTCGCTCAGGTGGGTCGTAAAAGCATAAAATTTCAGACCAATTTCTACAAACATGTAAAGTATCAACTTGATCCATCAACATGTTCAAGAGTTGAAGACTTCTAACAACTTTAACGAAAAATTTCAACAAAAAATTTCTAAATCTGTGACCTTGACCTCACGGTCACCCAGGGTGGATCATGATGGTACTCCATAAAACTTCAGACAAATATCTTCAAACGTGCAAGGTATCAACTTGATCCATCAACATGTTCAAGAGATATAGACTTCTTAAATCTTTAATGAAAAACTTTAACATAAAATTTCTAAGTCCGTGACCTTGACCTCAAGATCACCCAGGTTAGACCACGATGGTACTGCATAAAACTTCAGACCAATATTTACCAACATGCAAAGTATCAACTTGATCCGTCAACATCTTCAAGAGATATAGACTTCTAAAAACTTTAATGAAAAACTTTAACATAAAATTTTTAACTCTGTGACCTTGACCTCAAGGTCATCCAGGATGGGTCATGATGGTACTGCATAAAACTTCAGACCAATATCTACCAATATGCAAAGTATCAACTTGATACATATACATGTTCAAGAGATATAGACTTCTAAAAACTTTAACCGAAAGTGTGACGCGGACGTACACGTAAACGTAAACGGGGACGACCGAGGTGACAACAATAGCTCTGTGCGCTTCGTGCAGGCGAGCTAATAAAAACAACACGAATTTCAGCTGATCAACATATCTGATTACATGGTTATAGCAAAATGTCATAGCAATCATTTGGTACCATTCACAAAAATCTAAAGTTTTTACTAGCTGAGATATAAGCGATTTTGTTGACATACACTTCATTTTTCAGTGAATTTTCAAAATACACTCATAAGTTACTGTTATATTAACAATTGAACAATACTTTAGTCAGCCGATTTATATTTCTTAGTATTTGGTTCAGTGTCCTAGCAAACAACTTATTCCAATTTCAGCTCTCTGGGTATATCAGTAGCCCAGATGGGTGTGGTAATATAGGTATACCCCCTTCATTTTTCTGCATTTTTCTCCAATTTCTATAGATTTAATTAAAAACAAAAATAAATGACTAAGATATTGTAGAATAGAGTGATATAATTTTGCTATAGCAATCGTTTGATACCAATTTCAGCACTTTAGGACTTTGGGTTGCTGAGAAGTCATTTTATAGATATTCCCGTTTATTTTATTTTATTTTTATCTCCAATTTCAAGTTTTCATTAATATTCATGAAAAAAGAAAATCAGATGAGTCTTATATCAGACATGAGGGTGATCTATCATTGTCATAGCATTCATTTGATACCACTTTAAGTGTTCTGTGTTTATAAACAGCTCAGATTCGAGTGATTTTGAAACTATTCCCCCATATTGTGCCGATTTTCTTATGCTTTATTAATTTCATGAATATGCAAAATCAATGATTTGAATATTAATATGTATTTATGTAAAAGTTTTATCTCCGTGTGTTACTATTGCAAAATCTATAATCTTCAAGAGAATGCTGTTGATGGTATATGAGTAAGTACACCCCCATTATTTATGATTACATTCTGGGTGGGTTGGCATTCGGGATGGGTTGGGAAAACTTTTCATAATATAAATGTGTTCAGTGTTGAAGGCAATACATTTGGCCATTCTGGTATTCTTCTGACAAAACTGGCCGCCATGAAAATGTGTCTAAAAGTGCAAGGTAGATCAAATTACCCGCCCCAAAATTCGTCAATGGCTAAATATTTTTCCCTAGTTTTTCCTGATTGTTGAAATTTTCATTAATATTCATGAAAATACTAACAATATAATTTTCTTTGCGGAAAATGACATCAACAATTTTGTCAAATGGTATTATTGGTGCAATAACAATGTGTCATAGCAATAGTTTATGTATAGAATAAGTTCATTTATTGTTTTTATGATTTGTACTGTCATTTTGATGAATTAATTAAAAGCGATGAATATGCAACTGAGGTAATTTTACTAATTTATTTATAATTTTATCATACTATATCAGAAATATGTCTCCGCTTTAAAATGAGACCAAGTTATGTGATCTAGGATACAAAACAGCTGAGATATGGTCTATTTTCTTTGTGTACCTCCATTATCTATTCACCAAAATGTGCACGTTTTTAAAGGGGGATGCCATAATTCAAAGGGATGTAACTCAATTAATAAAAATTGCACAGAAACGTAGTTTGTATGGCTGAAAAGCTTATGAAATTCTCTATACGAAAAAAGAAAATTCGTTTCAAAATTATGTAAATGAATTGCGCAAATTAAATTGAAAATATTCTTTTACATCGATTTTATGAGTATATTACGTAATATTACGTAATAACATCGCCTTGACGTTCAAGGAACCTAAACAGCAACCACTCGCCGCGAAATACATGTTTGTATTATATAACTTGAAAATTAACGTTGTTCCATGAATAATTCAATGACTTTTTCTAACGGAAACAACTGTCTGTCGAAACTTGCTTTGTTATAGTAGGGAGTTATCTCCCCTTTTTCTAATATGACGCTACACTTTTGGAAAGCTACGACAACCGGGAATCAATAGCAGGGGTAATAAGCTTTCATTTGAGACCAAGTTTGTCCTTTCCCCTTATGGGTGCATTTTATCGCCAAGTTTCAGTTTCATGTACCGTACTAAACATAGGATTTCTCTATTTGGTGTGCAAGAATTTGAGATCTCACCCAGACACTAAACAGGAAAGTGTCTTAGTTTTAACCAAAGTACATGTACAGCGAAAAATTTAAAGAATGCATACTTTGACTAAAACTTCGACATTAATTCTACAAAGAAACAAACTAACGCTAGTCTGTCAGATATTCAAGTTTTTGACACTCAAGGGGAGGCAACTCAAAGATTGATCGATCTGGCCCCATATTGTGTTTACATTTTCTTCATTATATGTCAATGGGAGCTATCTGTTGCCATTGAAACCATCTGCTTCAAAACCTAATGCATGGGATCTCCCACCCCAGTGATGCTTCATGTAAAAATGTGATTGCATTTAGCCTACTGGTCTGGGAGATACATATTTGAAAGTCTTAACAGATGCACAGACGAGTCACATTCGGCTCGGTTGAGTTTAAAATTAATAAGAGCTGTCGCAGGACAGCGTGCTCGACTGCTTCTGACCATTGTCAAACATAAGGCAAACCCGACCAGTAACCCAAAGCATTATGCTCATACATCTTTTTGCCTTGATGCAATATGGCAAAATCACTGAACCATGAAGGTTAACTATAACTAAGATTTAAAGGTCTCACTCATATTGTGAAAGAAGTGTGTTCATATACCAACTGAGTGCTAAGACACAAGGCAAAATCACTGAACCGTGAAAAAAGGTCACACTGACCTATAAGTATTTCAGGGTCAAAGGTCTAGTGATACTTACTCATAATGTGAAAGAAATATGATCATATACCCATTCAGTGTTGAGATATAAAGCAAAATCACTGAACCATGAAATTAGGTCATAGTGACCTATAAGTATGTTTGGGTTAAAGGTGTGGTCATACTCATTCATAATCAGAAAGAAGTATGAAAAAATACCAACTGAGTGTCGAGATATAAGGCAAAATCACTGAACCATGAAATTAGGTCACAGTGACCCAGGACTACTTTATGGTCAAAGGTCTTGTCATACTCATACATATCGTGAAAGAAGTATGTTCATATACCAATTGAGTGCCGAGATATAAAGGAAAATCACTGAACCGTGAAATTAGGTCATATTGACCTAGGACTACTTTAGGGTCAAAGGTCTTGTCATACGCAAACATAGTGTGAAAGAAGTTTGTTCATAAACCACTTGAGTGCCGAGATATAAGGCAAAGTCACTGAACCATGAAATTAGGTCACAGTGACCTATAAGTATATTTGGGTCAAAGGTCTGGTCATACTTACTCATAATCTGAAAAAAGTATGAAAATATACTAATTGAGTGTCAAGATATAAGGCAAAATCACTGAACCGTGAAATTAGGTCACAGTGACCTAGGACTACTTCAGGGTCAAAGGTCTTGTCATATGCAAACATACTTTGAAAGAAGTTTGTTCATAAACCATTTGAGTACCGAGATATAAGGCAAAATCACTGAACCGTGAAATTAGGTCACAGTGACCTATAAGTATATTGGGGTCAAAGGTCTGGTCATACTCACTCATAATCTGAAAAAAGTATGAAAATATACTAATTGAGTGTCAAGATATAAGGCAAAATCACTGAACCGTGAAATTAGGTCACAGTGACCTAGGACTACTTCAGGGTCAAAGGTCTTGTCATATGCAAACATACTTTGAAAGAAGTTTGTTCATAAACCATTTGAGTACCGAGATATAAGGCAAAATCACTGAACCGTGAAATTAGGTCACAGTGACCTATAAGTATATTGGGGTCAAAGGTCTGGTCATACTCACTCATAATCTGAAAAAAGTATGAAAATATACTAATTGAGTGTCAAGATATAAGGCAAAATCACTGAACCGTGAAATTAGGTCACAGTGACCTATAAGTATATTGGGGTCAAAGGCCTGGTCGTACTAACTCATAATCTGAAAGAAGTAAGAAAATATACTAATTGAGTGTCAAGATACATGTATAAGGCAAAATCACTGAACCATGGAAAGTAGGTCAACCGACCCTTACCGTCATGACACACAAGTCAGTGTCACAAAGTCAAAAGATGAATGACCAACCATCCTCCTAAGTTGTTTCTATTAAGAAATAAAAAGAAAAAAAAATCGAAGAGTTCTAGATTTTGACCTCTAGCCCCGCCCCCTGACTCCGACCCAGAGGTCCGATGTCATGGAACCTAAAGTGTATGAAGTATGAATGCTTTATGATAGGTTGTTGTCAAGATATGCCTCCTTGTAAAAGTTACACAGCAGTACATCTATTTTTTAGTGTTCTAGTTTTTAACCTCCAGCCCCACCCCACAGGCATGGACCCAGGGGCCCGATGCCATGGAATGAAACTCAACCCTACAGGGTACCTATGGTCCGAGTATGAAAGCCCTCTGATAAAAAGTTTTCAAGATATAGACTTCTAGAATACTATATCACAGAAAAGCCATTATTATTAATGGTGTTCTAGATTTTAACCTCTAGCCCCACCCCCTGGCATGAACCCAGGGATCTGATGCCATGGAATGAAAGCCGACCCTACAGGGTGTCAATGGCCCGAGTATCAATGCTTTCTGATGAGTGGTTGTCAAGATATGGACTTCTAGAAAACTTTAACATAAGAATTGCCATTTTTGAAGGTGTTCTAGATTTTAACCTCCAGCCCCACCCCCTGGCCTGGACCCAGGGGCCCGATGCCATGGAATGAAAGCTAACCCTACAGGGTATCTATGGTCCAAGTATGAATGCTTTCTGATGAGTGGTTGTCAAGATATGGACTTCTAGAAAACTTTAACGCAAGTGTGACGCGCACGCGCACGGGAACGCGCACGGGAACGCGCACGGGAACGGGAACGGGAACGGGAACGTGGACGACCGGGGTGACTGCAATAGCTCTATGCACTTCGTGCAGTCGAGCTAAAAATTGACAAGGGACAAAATTATAAACTCATAAGCTACACTTTGAAATTTATTGCGTAGAAATGGACTTAACGTAACATATAATACACTTAACATTTGACATTTACAAAGTTACACATATATTTTTAATATTGGTTGCAAATTGGCAGGAAATTTAAAACTCTGAAAAAAAAAAAAGAACATGAACTAGTGTGTATTAAATCAGTTCAAAACTTATATTCACTAAGCAACACTCATGTTCTTTTTAAGATGGACTAGACTTGGTTTTGTTGCATTGCATAAGCTATCAAACATTTTTGACCAACAGTACACCCCAGCGGGCACATGGCGTCAGAATGACGTCATATCAACGTCGATGCGACGTTGATATGACGTCGATCTGACGTCATGTGCCTGCTGGGACTACATAAGATGGCAAGAAGCTAAACATTTTAGAGTTAAGATGTTGGTGGATCTTATTTTTCTACATGGACAAAGCAAATACCCTGATCGATGTTATTGCTACAAAGAAGTTGTCTGTGTTACCTTTTGCATGAGGCATGCTTACTGAGTGAAATTATTTCTAAGTGTCATAAGTTGCAACTGCTTTGCTATGAAATGTAATTTATACTACTTGGAAGTTGGGAATGTCCTTATATTTTGGCCAACGATTCCAGCCAAAATTGATCCAATTTGGTAATGTGACCATAAAATGATCCACTTCGTGAGAAAACCGGATTTTTGCATATGCAAAAACGGTCGCAGATCATCAGAGCGCCTTTTTTTTGGCTTAAATTTGACATTCCAAGCTTCTAGCCTTCTATGACCGTACAGTATGCGTCTGCCTCAGACCAGTTTTCTCGCATCTCGGCTCAAATGTGACAGATCAAAGCCACTGATGTTTAAAATTGAGCTGCCTCATGAGAAAACCAACAATCTGCATATGCAAAACCAAAGGCGCAGATCAGCTTCGCAGTAACTGCAAAGCTGATCAGTGCCTTTGTTTTCGCTACAGGGATAGTATAATTCCTCTACTTTCTAAATCCAATATTTCCAGCCTCCAGCCATCTTCAGTGACTGAACAGCCTTGTATGTGTCGGACCTGTTTTCTCATGACGTGGCTCATTTGTATGAATTTACTTAAGTTGGACTGTCTGCTTGTTTTGTCAATTAAAATTTTGATGAAAATCTTCTTAGCAAACAGAATAGCTCCAGATGGGACGCCGCATACTGCATACTGCGGCATCACATCTGGGGCTATGCTATTTGCCTATGTCCCACTAAAAGGACCCAGGCTTATATGGATTAAAATTGTATGAATTTACTCAGTGCTGAAAGTTGGACTGCCTGGTTGAATTTTTGTCAAGCTATAGGAGTCCTATCTCAAGCTTTCTAGTTTTAAGCAAGTTCAGACAAAAAATCTTTTTTGTTTGAATTGATGCTTAGCGTCCCAGTCAACAGTTAATGACCATGTCGGGATGCTGCCTCCATTTTATGGGACTTTTACCCAAAACTAGGATGCCATGACATCCAAAAAGTGCTTCGAATAATCTGCACAGCTATAGAGAAACTTTTAACAGGCTTCTTGAAATTTCAAACTAAAGTTTTTATTCAAACTCTGCAAAACAGACCCATAAAATAAAAGCAACCTCTCGACATGAACATAGCTGTTGACTATTACATTAAGCAACAAATCCATCAGGAAAACATGTCATTGTGATGTATACCCCCTTGAACCCCACTTTTATATAGAACAAATGGGGTTTCCAGGGGTATACATATTGTTCTTATTTTTGCTCAAAGACATAGATTGTGGGTACTCGTTAGAACCGCCTTTTTCATTTTTTTACAGATGAAAAAATTTCCATATATTGCATGGGCATTAGTTTTCTCAATGAACAAGCAAAACGTTTGAACTTCAAGGTTCAAAATGTTTTTAGATGGTCTGAGTATTCTTTCACTTTATGAAATTACAGTAGAAACGTATAAATAATTCCTCTAAAGACGATTTTCAAAACAATGTTGAGAATTATTTAAGTCGTTGTGTAACATTGGCGAGGGCCACAGCAAAGGCCTGTATGGCTGTAAACGGATACTGGAAATCTAGGGTGTAGGCGTTGCTGTCTATACGACCAAACTGCATCACCTGGAAACACAAAATACGCAGTTTTAAACAAATATTTTGAAAATAAATAAAAACCATCATGCGTCTGAACACAGTCCTGTATATAATTATAATCATACTGTATGTCAAAATTGACCTTTAGACACTACCATAAATCTGATGATTTTCGGGTCACTAATATAACTTCAAGCGCCTATGGTCTGAAGACGTATGCACTCATGATCAACTCTTATGATAGGACTATTTCATTTGTGATGTGAGAAAAACGGTCTTCAGGGTTTCCGACCAGGTCTGACACAACCGACCTGTACAGTCACAGAAGCAGACTAGATAGAGCTTGAAATTTTGGATATTTGAAGAAGAGAAAAGCTGATCTGCGCCTTTGTTTTCGCATAGGCAAAAATCCGCTTTTCTCATGATGCAGCTCATTTAATACAGTAAATTAGATTTTGCTATTATTTGTTACCCCTCAAATCACGGTTCTTGCTTATTATAAGAAGTATATTTACTACAAACCCTCTTCTAAATATGAAATTTGGAATTTCTGTGACTATAAGGGCCAGTTTGTGTCAGACATGATCAGGAATTCCGAAGGCAGATGCAACTCCATTTGAGCCGCATCATGAGAAAACAAGTTTTGCCTAGGCAAAAAACAAAGGCGCAGATCTGCACAGCTGATCAGCGCCTTTATTTTCACTACACAGATAGTATACTTCCTCTTCTTCTTAACTCCGAAATTTCAGTCTTCTAGCCTTTCATTCCATAGCACAGGTTTATTATAGAAAAGGCTAAAATTTATCCTGCTTATAAATGTTAAAATGCCAACAATTGTTGTCATTTTAACATTTATTAGCAGGATGAATTACAGGCTTTGTTGATCTCCAAATGATGTTAACCGTTGAGTGGGACCAACAAATCTTTTCTTCAATCACTTGTAAAGCAAAAATTTCATATTATCTTACCTGCTTCCCCTTGAACTCTATCTGGAAGTTCTTGGCTGATTCCTGAGTGACCCGGCCACCAAAGTCTAGTTGATAAACTTGACTATTCTCATTCCACAGCGGGGCTTTATTATGCATGGCAAACTGACGACTATACTGACGTGAGACTTGGCGATCGTCTCCCTTGGTACGAGCTCTCTTCATCTGAAGGAAAGAAGAAATCAAGTGAGCCACAATGTGGGAAATCCGGTGTTCAGGGTTTCCAACCATGTCTGAAACAAACCAGCCTGTCTCTCAGAACAAGACTAGAAGCTTGAATTGAACCATCCTTGTAGCGAAAACAAAGGCCCTGATCAGCTGTGCAGTTATTGCACAGCTGATCTGCATCTGTTTTCGCATAGATCTAGTTGATAAACCCAATGGTTCTCATTCCATAGTGAGGCTTTATTATGCATGACAAACTAATGACTGAACTGCACCGAGACTCAATGATCGTCTCCCTTGGTATGAGCTCGCTTCATCTGAAGGAAAGAGGAAATAAAGTTAGATTAATTATTTTCGAATTGACTAATTTAAATTTCTAGCATCTTGATAAGATGACAAGATTGTCTTACATGTAACAAGATCGTCTCACAACCAATGCATTCAAGGAAGAAAATGCGCATATACATGTACACAAAAAACATCTCACAGACCAAAGGAAAAGGTTCACGAAAGGTAAAAATCACATGTACACAAAAAATATCTCACAGACCAAAGAACAAGGTTCATGAAAGGTAAAAATCACATGTACACAAAAAACATTTCACAGACCAAAGGACAAGGTTCACGAAAGGTAAAAATCGGCCCTGTCTAAGAAATTCATGAAATGAATAGTAGATGTAGGTGTCCTGTGATCGAAAATGCATTTTTGAAATGTGACATCATTCTCAAGTATTTCTAGCATCATTTTTTTTATTTCTTCTCATTACAAATGTATCATACATGACCATTGTCTGTGTCTCTGATCAATTCTCTTATCATGCCAAGAGTAATATTGTTCCCACCCAACGGGGACAAAATGGTCTCAAGCTGCGTCTATTAGGAGCCATTTGTTGGCTCAACATTGGAGACTAATACATGGAAAATATGAGCTGCATGATGAGAAAACCGGATATTTCATGTGTGGAAACAAAGATGCAGATCAGCTGTGCAGTAACTGCACAGCTGATCAGGGCCTTTGTTTTTGCTACCCAGATAGAACAATTCCTCTTCTTGTTAAAACCAAAATTTTAAGCTTCTAGCCCTCTTCTGCTACTGTACAGGCTGGTTTGTGTCAGACCTGGTCAGAAACCTCGAAAATGTGTTTTCTGGCGTCTTAGCTCAAACGGAAATATGTCTCAAGATATAACGCTATTAAGATAATGGCTTTGCAACAGAACAAAAAGAGGCGCATCATAAAATCTGCTTACTACATTTATATTGCGAAAACAGATGCAGATTAGCTGTGTCATCCACTTCCTCCTAAAATTTGTTTTTCCCTACATTAGAGTTCAGCTCTCTCGGCTGTCTTTAATGCAAATTCAAAGCCTCTCTGGGGGCTGTACCACCTTCTGTCTGACCCTACCATAAACCTTAGCGGCAGATTTACTTGCACCGTGGCTGAAGTAGCCACAATATCCATCTAGCACTGGCTAGACAGAGCATTGCATATCACGGAAATGTTTTATTTCATGCAGTGCATCTATTGCAATGTAATTTGGTATTAAATTAAAGTATTGAGATGTAAGCTTTTAGTGAAATGTAAATGGAATTCCATTTAAGATTAAATTCAATATTCTAATGCACTTGAGAATGTAACGCGACGTCTGATTGGATAACGTCAAAACATTGCGACGGTATATTCTGCGATATACCGTCGGAAACCCAACGTCATGAGCAACGTCGCTTGTGATTGGTTAACGTCGTATTTTTCGTCGCTGGTGACGCTCACGTTTCGCGAAAAACAATGCATTTTTTCGATGTTTATAGATAAAAAGTACATTAGAATGGGGATAACAATATTCAAATTTTTCATTTGGGGTGGTATATCGTCGGATATACGGTCGGAAATCATGTTTTACGGCTCCGCTTACGCGTCGCCGTAAAACAAAATTTCCGACCGTATATCCGACGATATACCGCCCAAAATGAAAAATTTGAATACAGTTATCCCCTAAGTATGTGGTTTGTCAGAAAAGTTCATGGACACCATTAATATTTTCAACAGAAAAAGAGATGCAAGTAAAATGAATTTATCAGTTTGTTTTTTTTCAAACATGAGCAAGTTTGACAGGTGCCCTTACGATCTTTTTATTGTCACAGGTGCTGTTCGGAGCATCTGAAAATTGTCTATGCCACTTGCAAACTAGTCACCAACAAGTGCTGATGCTGTTACTAATTAGTAGCATTTCAATCATAATTATTTATAATATTGTCACTTTTCCTAAACAAACACACAACTTAATGATTGTTCGTTGTTCTCCACCATCAAATTACGCCACTTTTCAAACAAATCTTTTTCGGACTCGGCTTCTGAACTTTTATTCACAGGATTCAAACTACACTGCAGCTAATGCTCAAACCTTCGGAATATTAGAAAATGTGTTTATGAGACACTATGCTCCAACAGGTTTAAGACCGCCTCTGTGGCCAAGTAGTTGACAGTGCTGTTCCTGCACAGCTGATCTGCGCCTTTGTTTTTGCATATGCGAAAATTTGGTTTTCTCAATTAATGTCATGTAGCATATTTCCCTCTGCAAATCATTTTGGAATTAAAAAAACAACAACTTGGAATTAAGAAAACAACAACAGTCAATGTCTCACTGCATTAAATTTTCTTGTCTTTTCAAGCAAAAAACCAAAGCTTACTGGAAAGAATTTCATATGGAAGTGAAAATGATCCTAATATCTCATGATTGTCTGGATATTGATGTTGGCGTACAGTAATTACATTGGCGCCTGGACATCTTAGACTTTGTTAGTATTAATGATAGAATGCAAAACTGAGAGGAAAACTAATAAATATAATATAAAACATTTTTCATTCTCAACTCGGCTGAGCATGAAAGAGGAAATGCTCATAATTGCTGAAATATCTAAATAAATGGAATTCAAGGTATCGATCACCGAAGCCGTAATTTATCCTGCTAATAAATGTTTAACACTCATGAGCAGTATAAAGTTTAGTCTCAGCCTAGTTGAGCATGAAAAAAGTTCTATAACCACAGGGCCTGGTTGGAAACCCTGAAAAGTTTTTGCATGACACTACTCATTAAGTAACCATGAGAATTGCTGTCAGTCCGTGGTGATTAGAGTCGGAGAAGACGACAGTTCTATAATTAGATTTCAGCTTGAAAATCTTGTTTTAATTCGGCGGAGAAAAATAAGACGGACTAAAAATTCACTTTGCATAGATTCTTAATGACGAGACAAATTAAGATGACGACATGTTTTGAATAATGGCTCGTACCGTGGGAGTTACGTCTATGAATAATGTGAGCTGCCGCATGAGAAAACCAACAATCTGTATATGCAAAAAAAAAGGCGCAGATCAGCTTCACAGTAACTGCTAAGCTGATCAGTGCCTTTGTTTTCGGTACACAGATAGTACACTTTCTCTACTTTCTAAATCCAAAATTTCCAGCCCATAACCATCTTTTGTGACAGCACAGACCGCTTCGTGTCGGACCTGTTCGGAAACCACTTTGTTGGTTTTCTCATGACGCGGCTCACGTAATCAATCTGACGGTAGCCCATTCATCACTCAACTCACTTTAAAGTCTCTACTTGTAAACGAAATGTACTTTAGGACACAAAGCATAGATCTGTAGTTTGATTTGTTTTGTATAATTTCTCTTTTTCTCCTAGTGAGAATGTTTGAAATTGTATAATTTCTCTTCTTATGTGGCATATATGTAAGGCTCACAAACTGGGCCAGTCCCACAAACAGGGGCAAATCCCACAAACTGGGCCAATCCCACAAACTCGGCTGAAAAATATCTTGAATTTCAACAAACTGGGCCAATTTTCTTTCTGCCTGTGAATTAGCTTGACGTTACTTTGCGCCCTTTCGATGCCATCTTCATATCAGATTCTGTGACGTCAGCTATCCCATCAAGCATTGAAATTTTGACATTAAACGTGTAACATCAGTTCAGCGCTTAAAATTGTGTATCCATAACACAGTCAAACATTTGGTCGAATTTCTACAGTGCAATGGTAAAATGGCTGAATAATTTCTAAGTTTTAAGCAGCATGATATTCTGTTTACCCGGTATTTTGTGTTATAATCAAAAAGTATAAGCTCTAGTGCGAGATTTGTCGACTAATGAATCACTGTTTGTCGGTCAGTTGTAAAAATGCATCATATTGTACCCAATGAAAAGATTTGCGGACATTTATAATATTGGTCCACTTTGTGGAAATTGGCTCTGAATTTAGCCCTGTATGTGGGATTGGCCCTGTCTGTGGGATCAAGGATTGTATGTGGGATTGGCCCTGTATTTGGGATTGGCCCTGTATGTGGGATTGGCCCTGTATGTGGGATGTGGGATTGTATGTGGGATTGGCCCTGTATGTGGGATTGGCCCAGTTTGTGGGACTGGCCCAGTTTGTGAGTCCTACATACACTGTATATAGTTATAGATTTGAAAGTAGGAATCTAACTCGATTGTTCGATGTCTTGATTTGGAAATTGTGAGATTGTTCGATGTCTTGATTTTACACTCTACCACTCGGCAATTCTGCTTTCTGCATTGGTATTGAAATTGTTTCTGCTGTTAAAGCACATACATTTTTTTCTAATTCTGCATCAACTGAAACTGTTAGATGATTGAATTTACCGTAAAAACCTCTTCCAACAAACGAGCAACCACATGCTAAAATGGTAATGTACACTTCAACCTCATTATAACGCGCCTCATTATAGTGCGGTTTTCAATATAACACGGCCATGCCATGGCTCCCAAATTGATTATTTTGCTATTTATCTATAGTAAATAACCTCATTATAACATGGTTCACTTACAACACGGTCTGTTTCTATGGACCCCAAAGATAGCGTTATAATGAGGTTTGCCCGTATTTTACAACTTATGAAAAACAGACACCTCTGTACACCAAGCATTCGCGAGTTTCATTAATGTTCTGCACAGATAGTGTCTACACTACTTTTTACATTCAAAATTCCAAGCATGCTGACCAGATTTTACTGCCTAATAGGCTGGTTTGTGTCTGCTTTTGATGTAATGCTATTGGTAGGCTTTTTTCTTCAATGCTCGAATCAATCCCTCGACGACAGAGAAACTGAAAGTTGATTATGTAAAGGAGGCAAAAGACTTGTTAATTTTACACCAGATTAGAGTTTAGCACATAGAATGATCTTGCAAAGTGAGAGGTTTGCTAGAAATTACAAGTGCAATTTATCTGCAGCCTAGCATAAAGATATAGGTCAATCAGTCAAATATTTCTAGATGTTAAAGCTTTCGCATTTTCAAGAATGATTTACATTTTGAGCCGACGTACCACAAAACCAACAATCTGCAAAAACAAAAAGCGCAGATCAGCTGTGCAGGACTGTACAGCTGACCAGCGCCTTTGTTTTCACTACACGGATTGTACAATACCTCTTAATTTCAAGGTTCTAGCCATCTTCTGTAGCTGCACAGACCCTGGTTTTCTCACTCCATGAATCATTTGGTTTTCATACAGAAAATTGAGATTGCATGTCTCTTCATTTCAAACACTGGCTTATACTTCATGCATGCAAATTTGCAATTTATCACAATGCACCCCCTAATGTTTACCATTATGACTTGAAAATCTGCATCCATTCATTACGAAAACTCACCCATGCAGAGAATTTTTCAGCGGTAAAAATTGAAAAAAATTAAAGGAAAATTTTTTGATATTTTTCTTATTTTTGTTCAAAAAGCGCCTCGCCGACGCGGTTCTAACGAGTACCCACAATCTATGTTTTGAAGCAAAAATAAGAAAAATAGGTATACCCCTGCAAACCCCATTTTCAACAATATAAAAGTGGGGTTTAAGAGGGTATACATTTCACGGACATGTTTTTCTGATGTAATTCTGCTAGAATCTGTAATTTTATAACATGAAATTTAAATATTTTCCCGGGAGCAATAAGGCTATTTATTATTATTAAAAGTTGAAATGTATATATGATTCATGGCTGTAAAACATGCAGATATTAAAAACATTGGAATTTGATTAGCATTGATAGTTCTAAACCATCTGACATATTAAACAGAAAAGGTTTATTCCATAAACTTACAATGAGCATCTATAGCAGTGCATTTTTCTTATCAGCTGATATTTGAGCCGCAATGCGAGAAAACCGGTCTTCGGAATGCGAGAAAACCGGTCTTCGGGGTTTCCCACCAGGTCGGACACTAACCGACCTGTACAGTTACAGAAGCAGGCTAGAAGCTTGAAATTTCGGATTTAAGAAGAAGAGAATTTGTACAATCCTAGTAGCGAAAACAAATGCGCTGATCAGCTTCACAGTTACTGCGAAGCTGATCTGCGCCTTTGTTTTCGCAAAGGCAAAATTCGGGTCTTCTCACGACGCGGCTCATTTATTACTGCAGCGAAATAGATAACGATGCGTACTGCGTATGTACGCACGATTTTTTGCTCTGTACGCATTAAAAATTCAGACCTGTGCTTACCATGTACGCAGTAAAAATCAGTGGTACGCTAACAGTTTTCGGTTTTATGCGTACTCAGATAAAAATACCTTTAAAATTGTCACAAAATGACAATTTTTCAACCAGTTTTGTCTGGCTGATCTGTCAACAATCGAAAAGTAGTAACAATATTAATGCAGCTTTGATCGTTCCATATTACATATGCAATATATTATGTATCATCAGTAGCTTTACCATATACATGCTCTCCGTTCAGTATCTCGACCAGACAAATTGTTTATCAAAGGTTCAATCATGAAGATTAATGATAATCTGTCACTTTGGTTTATTGAATAGGCATTTTGCATCGATTTCTGGTCATTGTTTTCAATTTAAAAACTTGATGTATCCATGTTCTACAGCCATCCCAGTCTTTAATGTTTTTCTCGTTTGGTTCTTTTATTATCTATGCACGGGACAAAAGTATAGATTAACATGCCTAAATGATAGAATGACATGTAATTACAGGATTATCAACCAGTTTACTTGAATTGTCATACTTGATTCAATGGTCTTTATCCACATGTGTACCTTTATCTATAAGTTTGATTCTAAAAAATGAGAGGTTAGAATAAGAATTCTCAGAAAACTTGTACACAGTTGTGTTGTCGGTACGCACTGAACATTTATTTTGATGCGTACAGTACGCATTGTGAAAAATAATTATCTACATCACTGTACTGTATGTATGCACTGTATGTATGCATTCAGAAGATACTGTAAATTCAGCAATTTTCATTAACTTTTATTTCGCAAATTTTCTATTTCAAATTATTTGCGAGGACTTGAATTCGCGAACTAGTGTTTGTGAAGTCTTTTTGGCTTACAGAAATTCTTTATTAGCGAGAGCCTTGAATTTGTGAGGTATCAAATGCACAAATATTCACGAAAATTAGTACTCATGAACATTTCTGACTTACAGTATGGCAAAGGTGAATTATGAGTGGGACAGTGACTTTTGTAAATCCTTTACAAGCTAAGGGAGTGACCATTTGATTTTTTTTTTTTTTTTTGGGGGGGGGGGGGGGGGGGGGATTAACCGGACTTAGACTGATCTAAGTTTACACCAGGTTCTCATTCAGTTCCCTTAAGTTTCATTTACCTTTTGTTTAACTTGAGCTTTCTGGAAGGACTCCAGATTCTTGAAGTTGAAAGCCATCCTCATATCTTCAACCGAGGAGAAATCTTCATCAGAGTTATCTACCCCTTTACCGAACTTAGATTTCCGCTTGAACAATGGGCTGTGATGTTTACATTTTGCCTTCAAGGCTTCCTCTTTGATGACTTTCGATGGGGAGTCTGGTTTATGAAGTCTGTGAACGGGCGAATTTGGAAGTGAAGCACTGTGGGTGATGTCAAACTTATCCATATGTCTTGTCAGGGATGACTTCCTATTGCACGCACTTAGCAGGTCTAAACCAGTTTTCACTGATCCATTACCCTTGAGCACATTAATACCAGTTTCCATTGACCCAAGAGTCCCATTGAGCAGGTTTATTCCAGTTTCTAATGACCCATCTCCAGTGACTATGCTGTCTTTATCACTTATATATTGGTCTGTGAGATTTTCAGATGAACTTGCTACAGTTCCATCATTTAAAGTTTCAACAGAGTCTACTGAGTTCTGATTGGACAGTTTCCAGTGTGAGATCAGGTCACGTGACGTGACAACTGGATCACATGACTTCACTTTGTCAGCTGATTCTACCTCCCAGCTCTGAAGATCTTCAGAATCTTGTAGATATAGTCTAGGAGATTCAGCAGTGGGGGTAACCACTTGGCTACTATCACAAATACTGTTGGTTTCATAAACCGTGTCTTTGTTCAAGCTACCGTCATCATCATCAACATATTTAATACCCTGACAAGCTGGGTCGGCCCAGCGGGGGGTATCATCCTGAATGTCCAGGCGAATGAATCTGTCAACAAAACTTGGCACAGACTTTTGAGCACCTTGTGAATTTGAACTAGTATTTGCATCACTTGACCTTATTTCTTCGACCACAACATCACCATTGAGTTTAAAATCAGATGTAACTCCATCTTGACTAGATAACACTTTCGATGAATGAACATTAGATAAAGCACTATTAGAATGGGCACTGTTTATTCGGTTTGAGTTGGCTGTCACACTTAATATCCCTGAGTCATTTTCCGAGGTTTCGTTAAGAGGAAATGGCTGCTGTGGCAGGACTTTAGGCCGAGCGCCTTCTCGGATATAGTTTTCTATCACAGGCGTATCACTGATATTAAAGGCGTGGTTGTTTTGTGGATGGGTTTCAGAGGCAGGTGAAAGTTTTGTAGTCATTAGCACAGGTTTTTGTCTTTCAGAATAGCAACCAACAGAACTAATTGCTGAGTCATGGTCAGCCATTTTGTCCATGTGATTAGATATTTCAATCTGATTGGTCAATACATCAACACTAATTATTTCTGAGTCTTGATTGGTCAGATCAAGATGGTTGTTCCTAGGAATGTTTTGATTGGACAGTTGTTCGTTAAACACACCAGATGAGAGTCCATCGAGCATTGCTAAAACAAATTAAAAGCTGAATAAATAAAACATGCTATCCAATCATTTAAGGAAAATCATGGCTACAGTTATTAGGTTGTTTTGTTTTGCAACAGTATGCCAGTTCCTTTTAAATTACTTTCAGAATTCAAAATGTACTATGTATTGCTCAAAGATAATGCACATCTTGTCAAATCTTGTTTTTTATAATTTTTCATCTTTATCTCTCAAATACTGTCATTTTTTACATGGGGCATTATCGTTTGCTTAGAGGAATTTCGTCAAAAATGTAATCAAATTTCAAAATCACTAACGATTCCTCTAAAACAGAAAGTAGACACATTCAATTGATCCCACTGATAGGGATGGGCAAGTCCATCACTTATGAGTAAAATTATGCTTACAGCCGTTCTCTTCCTCCCCCAGCCCCGCTGGTGTAAAGTTCCGGTCCTGGGACAGTAAAGAATCATCCTTTGGCAGCTCGGTCACAGTTACCGTCATCTGTCGCGGCTGGAGGTGCAGGAGACTTGTCTTGTACAGGACATTGCCCAGGTCCTCAGGCAGGTGGATGGCGGTGCCGATGATACGAAATTTGGTTCCCCAGATGTTGGACTGTACCTCTACCAGTTTACTACTCTGAAAATATATGGACAAAACATTTGAGGCTGGTAATGTACACATATTTAAAGTACACCAGCTCAGTAAAACATTTCTGATAAGAAGAATTTCATTGGGGTCCACCAATCCAGTGGGAAATGAGGCTTGCTGGGTTGGGATTTTCCAGTCTCCAGACTACACTTATGAGGTATACTATTTCTTGTTTTTAATTGTCTCTGTTTTGGTAATTTTCACTGAAAACAAACAGTACAATCCCTCTGCTCCCTGTATCTGAAAATTCAGACCTCCAGCCATCTTTGTAGTATCACATATCAGGGGCGGGTCCAGGATTTCTGAACAGGGGGTTCAAATGTATCAAAGGGGGGTTCGTTTGACTAATTTCACTCATGAAAATCAAATAATTTAGGTCTAGAGCTGGGTTCCAGCAAACCTTGAAGCCCCTCTGAACCCGCCACTGCATATGGCTGCATAAAGTTTTACCTCGGAATGGATCTGATGTCAACTGTTAAATTATCTTGCTCCGAGCACCAGTGTGCATAGCAGTCTACTACAAATGAGCCGCCTCGTGGGAAAACCAACAATGTGGTTTCCGAACAGGTCTGACACAAATCGGCCTGTACAGTCACAGAAGATGGCTAGAGCCTGGAAATTTTGGATTTAGAAAGTAGAGGAATTGTACTATCCGTGATCAGCTTGGCAGTTACTGCGAAGCTGATCTGGGCCTTTGTTTTCGCATATGCAGATTGTTGGTTTTCTCATGGGGCAGCTCAAATGATTCTGCATTTCCGTGATGAAGTAACTTTGTCATAGAAATGACACAATAAGTGAATCACATTATTTTCTGCCAGTTTGTATTTGCATAACCTTTTAAATCTGCGTCAAGTTGCAGCTCTATTTGCTAGAAAGTCCGGTATGCCATGTAATCATGTTTGTAGATAAGCTGGAATGTCTGCGCAGTGTGCAGTATCTTTATTATTATCTTTATTATTAGAGGACATACATGTACATTCTTAAGATGATTCTGTTTCCTAAATGTGAAATCTTCAAAAATTTTCCAATTACTGTTTCAAACAGTTTTATGCCTTGTCAAAAGTCTAAAGATAGTTGTTGTTTTTTCATTTTCTCATGACAAATTTTATTTATCAAAGGAAATTAATCAGAAAAGACACTGGTGCTTCAAATCGCTTCCAATCAGGCAAACTCAATCACATTTATATTCATGAAAAAGGTCTATGACTAATTGCAAGCTCTGCAAAAAAAATAATTATGATACACCGAATCAGAAAACCAGCAATTTGCATATGCGATAACAAAGGCGCAGACCAGCTTCGCGGTAATCACAAAGCTGATCAGCACCTTTGTTTTTGCTACACAGATAGTACAATCCCTCTTCTTCTTAAATCCGAAATTTCAAGTTTCTAGCCTGCTTCTGTGACTGTACAGGTCTGTTTGTGTCGGACCTGGTCGGAAACCCAAATTGTTGGTTTTGTCACGCGAATGCTCATTATGGAAGTTTTAATCTACAAGCTCTTCATGCTTGGGTTGAGAAACAAACAAATGAGCCGCCTCGTGGGAAAACCAACAATGTGGTTTCCAAAAAGGTCCGACACAAACCGACCTGTACAAGCACAGAAAAGAGCTAGAAGCTTGAAATTTCGGATTTCAGTAGAAGAGGAATTGTACTATCCGAGTAGCGAAAACAAAGGCGCTGATCAGCTTCGCGGTTACCGCGAAGCTGATCTGCGTCTTTGTTTTCGCCTATGCAGAATGTTGGTTTTCACCATGAGGCGGCTCAAATGTTCTCTGAATATGTACAAGGAAATAAGACTGTGTTCATTGGCGACATAACAGATGTTCTACATTGGTTAGAGGGGTAAATTTTGAATGTAAAGTTGCAGTCACACATTAGCGTACAGCGGACATGTTGATTAAAATGTGAAATTCAACAAACCTCAGAAGCATGTCGGAGACATGTTAGAAATGTGTTACATGTGCGTTTTGTATGTTTGGTGTAGGTGGATGTAAGTCGCTTACGTGAGTGCATGTTCCAGGCATTTCAGGTGTAGGCGGCCCCTGTAGCCGAGTGGTTAAGAGCGCTAATATTTCATTACGGCACTTAACCATTCGATCATCTCACCGCTGTGTCTGGTGTGGGTTCGAGCCCCGCTCTGGCCACATGTCAGACAAGCCAAGATCTGGTTGCGGGTGTGTCAGGTGGTTTTTCTCGGGGTTCTCCCGTTTTCGCCCCACCTACTGATTGGAACATCTCATAAGAGCTGAAATAATCTTGAAAGGGACGCTAAACTGAATCCAAAAAAAAAAAAAAAATTCAGTTGTATTGAATACGCTTCAAACATGTTTAGTGCAAGTTTTAGGCACATCAGTGTACACTACATGCACATTCATATTTTACAAGATTTTGGATTCAGCGCTTGATAACCACTTTGGTTATGTGCCCTCAATGTGTATGAGACACCTATTTAACATTTGATACATGCCTTAAGTGAGTGCTTAACGTGTCTGGGACGTAACACAAAATGAAACATACTAAAAAATTTCAGCCAGCTGAGATTTTTTATACGTCTGGCACATGCCAGTCACATGCTAATGTGTGACTGCTGATTAGAGTTAAAAAAGCAAATTAATTGTTATACTTCCAAAATCTTCGGCCATATCTACACTGAAAAAAAGTTACAAGAGGCCACTTTTCAAACTCATTTTTTGTTTCTAAGTCATGTTCAAAATTGCACGATTTTTTGCCAAAAGACGTGTCTTTCAAGTAAGTAAAGTTCCAAAGTGTTAAGAAATAATTTTCTTGTACTAGAGGCGTTTTTGGAGTAAAAATGCAAAAATCAATGTTTTTAAATAAAAAATTGGATACAGCACACCATTCATTGAAATTAGGAACGGGTGTCATCAAAGGGGTCGTTACAGCTCGGAAAAACATCAAACATTCGAATTTTCTCTACTGGTAGAATTTTTATGTATTTTTAAAAATCGCCAATTTTGAGATGTTTTTGAAAATTCATAAATGTGCCTCTTCAACATGTTGACCCCTGTTAAATTCACTTGATGAGGCCTGGAAATGAGAGATATAACTCGACTGCACTGTTTTAGACCATTTTCGAGGACCAACAGGTCAAGGCTGCCGCACACTTCCGGTTTCCATGCTAATTTTTAACGAACAAAATAACAAAATTTGTGGACGATTTTTTTAATTTTCAAAGTTTATCAGAGTCTAGTATTTGACCTAAATAATCGCTAAAAATGTCAATGCCGTGCTGCTGATAATAACGCAACTGGAGAAGAACAAAGTTGGTATGCAAATTGCATACAAAAGCTGAACTCCTGTTATTCAGGTTGTTGTCTTCTTGCATGTACAAAACAGAAACGAAGATTCTTATTGCAGCAACACTTTTGACTTAATTTTATCTTGCATCATGGCAGTCAGTAGCACTTTCAAATAAATTAAAATGTAAAAACACAACGTCATAATATGACATTTAATTTGAAGTTAATAAAGTGTGACTTTTTGAAATAGGGTACCTTTACACATGCTTCGTCTGTGTGAGAAGTATCATGCATTTTGGAATGCAGAAACTCACAGAGCCACTGTTAGACATTGGTTTATTCATATGATCATGAATTTTAATTGATCGTATTTTACTTTCTGAACTAGAAGAAAAAATATGAGGTGGCCTCTTATAACTTTTTTTCAGTGTAGTGACCGGTGTGCTAATGTGTGACTGCACTTTAAGGAACTGTACTAGTCTATGCATGTATTGTCAACACATAGCTAATACGCCATTAGGTTTGTCATTTAAATTCTGTTGCATCTAGGTGATGCTAGGCAAAAAGACATAAATAATACAGCATGGTTAACATTTTAATCCAATTTATCCAATTCAGCAAATGGCCAGACTGGCATTTCCGATTTCCCATAAAGCTATATTTTACATTTTATACTACACAATCAGATCCACTAAATGACAATACAAATAGTTTCATTTTCGTGTCTCAGATAATATTTACAGGACCTTATATAATAGTGTCTGGGGGCAATTCGATTAGCACTGCTATTTACTCCATAAAATAACGCAATAGATGTGTGTCAGATAGTGAAAACTGGATTAAAATGCGACAAAGATTGCTTTCCAGATTCCCATATCACACACATCATTTGTTTCTGGCTTTATCAGCTGATCTGTTATAGACAAAACAAATACACAGGGGGATAAAAACTGAGAATTTAATGTCTTTTTTTCTTTGGGTTTGATATTGGGAACTCTAAAGCCCCTGTCACACACTCACGAAATGGACCTATGAGTTAAGCTCCGCCCACTTTTTTGGTATCTTGTAGCAACTTGTAGAGAACTCGCCATATGTCGGCTGTTGTCGTGCACAAGTCTTCCCAACTCGTAGCATGTCATGGGAAGGCTATTAGAATTTTAAACAGTTTAAAATTCTCGTAGCAACTTGCTGTCTAAAAATGGGCGGAGCATGGGCGAGGCATTACCCGTAATATCGTGGGATGTTGTGCGTTCTAGGCGTTGTGTCAAATATAACCAGAGGACCAATGGTCCTGAGAACGCTCACCTGAAGCCTGATCCTGGAGTATTAAGTCATCATGAAATGACCTTGACCTTGAATACTCACACACCTTTATTGAATTCATAAGTTGTCTGCATCTGCAAAGATTCAGGTCTCAGGCTGCAATAGTTTACAAACCCAGTGATTTCTGAGAAAACTATAATTTTAATTTTGATATTCAAATGACCTTGGGTCAAGGTCAAGAAATGACCTTGGCCTTCATTAATTACTTACCTTCATTGACTCCATCGGTTGTCTGCATCTAGCAACTTTCAGGTCTCAGACTGCAACAGTTTCCAAAATATCCATTGTTTTCGCCTTTTCCCATGTAAAAGCCTATGTTTCCAAAATTGACCTTGCCGTAAAATAGGTCAAGGTCATCCTATGGTCATCATTTGATCAAACTATGATGGGCTGGAGTCCCAAATGCTACATACCAAGTTTCGCGAAAATTGGCCTGCCGGTTCTGGAGAAGAAGATTTTTGAGTGTTTTTTACCATATATGGGCGTGGCAGCCATCTTGGTCATGTGACCTGGATTTCACGATCAAACTTTCGTCTCCCCTACCCATGGATGCTCCACATAAAATTTCACTTTGATTGGCCCAGCAGTTTCAGAGGAGAAGATCTGTGAAAAGTGTGTATGGGCGACAGACTGGCCAAGGTCAAGAGATAACCTTGACCTAAATTAATCACATACCTTCATCTACTCCATTAGTTGTTTGCATCCACCACTTTTCAGGCATCAGGCTGCAATAGTTTTAAAAAAATCCATAGTTTTCACTTTTTCCCATGTAAAAGCCTATGTTTCGAAAATTGACCTTGCCGTAAAATAGGTCAAGGTCATCCTAGGGTCATCATTTTATCAAACTATGATGGGCTGGAGTCCCAAATGCTACATACCAAGTTTCATGAAAATCGGCCAGCCGGTTCTGGAGAAGAAGATTTTTGAGTGGTTTTTACCATATATGGGCGTGGCGGCCATCTTGGTCATGTGACCTGGATTATTTATATATACATTGATTCCCCCTTCACATAGATGCTTCATGTAAAATTTGGCTTTGATTGGCCAAGTGGTTTCAGAGAAGAAGATGTTTGAATATTATGATAATATACATGTATATTGCCTCGGGGTGGGGGCGGATGAGCCCCTGGTGCCCAATTTTTTTCAGAATCATTAATATTCAGTCCTACTGCTCATTTTCTGCAAGATTTTTCCTTTAAATGACAATTTAACAATTTTTCCCATTCAAATGCAAAGGCGACCTATGTTGACCTTGCCGTAAAATAGGTCAAGGTCACCGCAAGGTCATGATTTATATACACATTGTAGTACTTGAGTCATCGATGCTTCATGCCAAGTTTGGTTGAAATCGGTCCAGTGGTTCCGGAGAAGAAGATTTTTGAAGGGTTTTTACCATATATGAGCATGGCGGCCATCTTGGTCATGTGACCTGGATTATTTATATACACATTGGTTCCCCCTTCCCATAGATGCTTCATGTAAAATTTGGCTTTGATTGGCCAAGCTGTTTCAGAGAAGAAGATCTTTGAAAATGGTGGACGACGGACGACGGACGGACGGACGACGGATGGACGACGGACGGACGGACGGACGACGGAGCATGGGTATACTATAAGCTCACCTTGTGAGCCTGACGGCTCAGGTGAGCTAACAAGTTACCTTCGAGTTATCTACGAGTTGCTACCAGTTGCTACGATATTCAAGACTACTTCCAAAGATATACGACGACATATCGCGAGTTTACTACGACATGCCTCGAGTATCCACAAGTTTGACGACTTATATCATAGTGATGTCGTGTAGAACTCGTAGGACATTATAACTCATGGCAACTCGTGGGACAAGCGGCGAGTTATGATTTGCGCTAACTCAGAGCATGTCGTAGCTTCAATTCATGAGTGTGTGATAGCTTCTAAATTTTTCCAACTTAACTCGTGGCATCTTGCGCTACAAGGGGCGACTTATTACTCGTGCCAAGTCGTAGCATGCCGTAGCTTCAACTCGTGTGTGACAGACCTTTTAATGCAAATATTTAATGATGCACTCTTATCAAACAACTGTAAAAACAGAACAAAATTGATTTATTGCGGACCCTATGTAGCATTACGATCACAGTGTAGCGAGTTGTAATGGCTCATTATGAAAGCATACCCATGCAATATACAGCGATTTGTTTTTCAGTTGTAAAAACTGAACATTTCAATGGATTTTTTTCCACATTTTTGGTCAAAATATTGATTGTGGGTACACGTTAGAACCAGTATCCATAATCAATGCTTTGGATAAAAATTAGAAAAATCGATACCTTCACAACCCATTTCCATTTTTCTTAATATATAAAATTGGGGTTCAAGGAGGTAAATTTTTCATGGATATGTTTTCCTGGTAAATGCTTAGGGTTATTTACATGACCACATATGGGTATGATGGTCTTTTTGTTTATATGGTCCACAGCAGGTCTGACAATTGATGTTACCCACATCATGAGATAACCTGATTTTTGCCTATGCGAAAACAAAGGCGCAGATCAGCTGTGCAGTAACGGCACAGCTGATCAGCACCTTTGTTTTTGCTACTCAGATAGCACAGCCCCTCTTCTTCTTAAATCCAAAATTTTGAGCTTCTAGCCTGCTTCTGTGATTGTACAGGTCAGTTTGTTTCAGACCTGGTCGGAAATCCCGAAGACCGGTTTTGTCGCTTCGCGGCTCAGTTAAAGAGTCTATTCATTGATATTATCTGCTTCTGAATTTGTTCAGGGAGGTTAAATATCATCTTAATGGCACTCTGAGCATTGATCAGTGGCTGGAATCATGCAAGATGGCACTTTATTTGCACATCCATATGCTTATGAGTGACTATTGGTGCTAAATGAGCCGTCTCATAGGAAAACATTTTATTTGTATGTAAAGAAACAGCTTCATTGTTTTCACTACCATAATAGTACAAGAAGCTTGTGTTCTAATAGCATAATTTCGTGTCTCTAGCTATCATCTGTGTCTTTGCAGACTTTTAGTCAGATACCAAAAGAGCAGGTTTTCTTGCAATGTGACTCAACTTGCAACTATTATTTGTGCTGCGTCATGCTGCGAAGCTGATCAGCGCCTTTGTTTTCGCTACAAGGATAGTACAATACCTCCTCTACTTATATCCAAAATTTCAAGAGTCTAGCTTTCTTCTGAGAATGTACAGACCAGTTTATGTCAGACCTGGTCCGAAAACCGGTTTTCTTGCATAGCTGCTCATTTAGCCTTTGAGAAGTGGTTTACTGCATGGCTAATCATCACGAAAACACGTCCGTGTAATGTATACCCCCTTGAACCCCACTTTTATATAGCAAAACTGGGGTATGCAGGGGTATACCTATTTTTCTTATTTTTGCTCCAAAACATAGATTGTGGGTACTCGTTAGAACCGCCTCGCCGAGGCGGTTCTAACGTGTACCCACAATCTATGTTTTGAGAAAAAATAAGAAAAATATCAAAAAATTTCCAGTGAAAATTTTCATTTTTACAATCAAAATTTTTTCTATATATTGCTTGGGCAAGTTTTCATAATGTGGAAAACATTTACCAGTAAACAATGCCCATTTATTCACCAATGACAGATCTACATAAGGTCTGAAACATTGGCTGCAGACTCAAATAAGGTGGCTAGAAGTATGAAATTTTGGATAAGCTAGTACAGGGGTGGTTCTCCTTATGCAATGAACTAAAGTCTTTATTCAGCTGAAGGTCACAACTCAGCCGAAATGTGCCTTCCTAAGCCTTATAGTCCGGCACAAAAACCTAGAATATCAGCCAAAGCGTGCAATACCGTCTATAGAAAATGTTTTTTGCATTTTTGAAAGAGAATACATAGTACATTTCAAAACCAAGTGATGCCACTTTGGCATCCTTGGGCAACTCGCTGAAATCAAGATGGCGTACAATATGGCGGCCAAACTTATTATTTACATGAAATGGAACCATATTACACTAGTATTATTTCGTATTTGATCTTTCAGGGTCAATAAATTGTGAAATTAAATTATATGAATCATTTCATCATTGGACAGTTTGATAGATACAAGATGGAGTCCAAGATGGCGGCCAAAAGTGTTATTTACATGACATGAACCCACATGACACTCATATTATTTTTAAATTGCTCTTTTATGGTCAATAAATTGTGAAATTAAACTATATGAATCATTTCATCATTGGACAGTTTGATAGATACAAGATGGCATCAAAGATGGCGGCCAAAACTGTTATTTACATGAAATGGACCCATATAACAATCGTATTATTTCTAAATTGCACTGTTATGGTCAATAAATTGTGAAAATAAATTATATGCATCATCATTTCATCATTGAATAGTTTGTAAAACACAAGATGGCGTCCAAGATGGCAGCCAAAATTGTTTGTTTAAATAACAGTAACTCAAAATACATTCCTGTTGTTTATGCATTGTTCTCAATGTCACAAAAATGGGAAATTAAAGCATAAACAGCCTTGAACATAATATTACTACATATCAATTTGATGAATCCCTAAATGACATAATAATATTGTAATAGAACATTTGTGTTAGCTCTTTTATAGTAACTGCATTTTTGCATATTTTGAAACGAGCCAATGCCGTGATTGCTCAGGAGTATGGTTCACGATTCGTGAGTTACCTACAGATATACCATTTCATATTTATGTTGAATTATGCTGTCACATTCTAGTTGTAATGGGTTCACATGCATATCCCGAAAATAAAAAAAGATGTATAATGTCTTTCCTCTACCTCAGATAGTCACCAACATATTGTATCTGAGGAAAAAAGATGCCTTAATATAGCATAGAGTAATCCTGTTAAGTGACTAAGAGCACAAACAATGCGGAGTCAGCCATATCCAGACAAAGAAAAACCAGTAAGCGATATTATCACCAAGTATGCTTATCCGACAACTGGTGTTTCGTTCCATTCTTTTCATTGAATTTGTCGGTTGTGAATGCACTTTCGGACAAAGCTGGAGAGAGTGATATCCGACTCGGTGGCGGCATACGATTTCTAGATATGCAGTTTCAAGAATGCCAATACATACATGTTATCATTGTGAACAGTTACCAATTCATGCAAGTCTTATTTTATCTTCATGTATGCCTTTCTGCAATAGTGTATGTGAAAGAGCATCGCTTCAAAATGCATAAGATTCATACCAGACGTTGTGTAAGCCCCGTAGTGGAACTACACATGACCAACCACATCAACAACTGCAAAACTATCCAAACTAACAGTGCTACCGTCCTGCAAAGTTCCAACACAGAAGACCGGAACAGAAAACAGATGCTAGATCTAGATATATAGTAACAAAATGTCAGTCTCTCTAAACCTCCGGCTACTGAGTTCTACTACGAAAACATATCACTAGAAATGAACTTTCTGTGGAATGAGTTGTTTGAAGGACTGATGCTCGCGAAATCACTGGGATTCGTAATTGCATTGGTATAACCCATGTAACATTACAGCCCTAAACTCACAGGATGTGTTATTTCGCTTTATTTATTTTAATAACAGTGTTGGTTTCAGTGTTTATGTTCTCACTTAAAGGGGAAGAAGAAGTTCGCGATCTTGTGATTGCTAAGGGCTTGGGACCCACAGACCGGTAATAGAATTTGTACTGCTTTGAGATACAAACCGGCTTTTACAGCGAGTGTTAGCTTCACACGCAGCTGTTACATGAGAACAAAAACATTTCCTCTTATGACTCTACCGAGATTAGTACCAAGATAGTGGTTGCTCTGTCACATGACTGAATATTTGTTGACTAGGGAGTGGATCCATAACCAAATCAGATTAAACCTCCTTAAATCCCCTCATTATCTATTGTAACCCCTATCCAACCCCAGTGGAGGCCACATCAACACATATTTTAGTCTCCACACATATCCTACACAGCCAACCACTTTTTAAAAAGTCGTCATAATACATGAAACCCTATCCTACCCATCTTACCATATTCTACCATATTTGATTTCCATCATATTCTACCTATACCTTTGAAACCGTCAGGCGAAAGTTAAATTGTTCCTAACATTGTAATTATTTGTAATGCTTTAATCATGTGAATAGACAATATTGCTTGACAGTAGATTACCATTGTATAATCTTCTATTTGTACGTGACCACGTTATTCTAAAATTAAATAAAGTTTCCTAAAATCCAAATTATGGAGATTATATTGGCGTTTTGGCAGTTTTTGTTGAATTTTGTTAAAAAAAACACAGATATGGAATTTTCATTTCATTTCTTAATACCCAAACACATTCTATCTACTTTCCGGTGGTCATCTTAAATTTTAGCAGCCATTTCTATTTTATCTTCTGTTACATATTCATGAACAACCTTAGCTTTATGACTTCTGCACCTTCAATGTCATGTTTTTAACATTTCATCACATATATTGATGAAATTCTATTAAAATAACATTTTGTCGACCATCTTGGATTTTAGTGGCCATCTTTATTAATGTTGCTTTTGTTGCATACGTGTATTAATGGAAATAATGTCTTAACTTGAAGTTTTCTCCACTTTAAATAACCTCTTTTTAACATTTCATCACATACATGTAAGAACTTCTATCAGAAGCCCTTATTTCGTCGGCCATCTTGGATTTTGATGACCATCTTGATTTTGATATTTTAATTTTGTTGCATATTGA
Organism: Rugalucina vietnamica; assembly: GCA_964017185.1. Lineage (NCBI taxonomy): Eukaryota > Metazoa > Mollusca > Bivalvia > Lucinida > Lucinidae > Rugalucina > Rugalucina vietnamica. The sequence goes on from OZ024874.1 coordinate 15,324,552, forward strand.
TGAAAATGGCTAAATTTTATTATTTCTCAAATTTTAAGGCAAACATTTAGCATTTAAACAGGTATCTGTACGAAATTCTATCAAAAACCCTTCTTTTGCGGCTATATTGGATTTTGGCGGCCATCTTGAATTGCCCAAGGATGCCAATCTGGCATCATCCGGATTTCAAATCAGGATACTCATACCAACTTATTTCTGCAAAAACATTTTCTATAGACGCTATTGCACGGTCATCTTGGGTTCATGCCGGACTATTAATTTTGGCATATTCAAAAGGCAGATTTTCTCAAATCCAGTAAATTTATCTGCAAAGCAAATATTAAAAGAGTTTAAAGAGCACCAACATTTTCAAAGAAACCTTGCATATGAAACTATTTTTGATGTCCCTGAAGTCGGTTTTTATTTTTCAACATAAAAATACAAAATTGTTCGGCCATTGAACTAAACATGATAGCTAGATAACTCCATAAGATGTTCTATTGAAATTTAATCTCTAAGGTTTCTTTAATTCGCTGTATTGTCAGGTGTCTTGTTTCTGTGACATATACTAAGTAAGAAAAACTGACAGGTACACAAGAATTGCCATTAAAAGCAAGAACCAGAGGACCATTGGTCCTGAGAACGCTCACCTGAAGCCTGATCTTGGAGTATTAAGTCTTAATGAAATGACCTTGACCTTGAATACTCACACACCTTTATTCACTTCAAAAGTTGTCTGCATCTGCAAAGTTTCAGGTCTCAGGCGGCAATAGTTTCCAAACCCAGTGATTTCTGAGAAAACCATAATTTTAATTTTGATATTTAAATGACCTTGGGCCAAGGTCAAGACATGACCTTGGCCTTCATTAATTACTTACCTTCATTGACACCATTAGTTGTCTGCATCTAGCAACTTTCAGGTCTCAGGCTGCAACAGTTTGTTTTCGCCTTTTCCCATGTGAAAGCCTATGTTTCCAAAATTGACCTTGCCGTAAAATAGGTCAAGGTCATCATAGGGTCATCATTTCAACAAACTATGATGGGCTGGAGTCCCAAATGCTACATACCAAGTTTCATGAAAATTGGCCTGCCGGTTCTGGAGAAGAAGATTTTTGAAAGGTTTTTACCATATATGGGCGTGGCGGCCATCTTGGTCATGTGACCTGGATTTCGCGATCAAACTTTCGTCTCCCCTACCCATGGATGCTCCACATAAAATTTCACTTTGATTTGCCAAGCAGTTTCAGAGAAGAAGATCTTTGAAAAGTGTGTATGGACAACAGACTGGCCAAGGTCAAGAGATGACTTTGACCTATATTAAACACATACCTTCATCTACTCCATTAGTTGTTTGCATCTACCACTTTTCAGGCCTCAGGCTGCAATAGTTTTCAAAAAATCCATAGTTTTCACTTTTTCCTATGTAAAAGCCTATGTTTCCAAATTTGACCTTGCCGTAAAATAGGTCAAGGTCATCCAAGGGTCATCATTTTATCAAACTATGATGGGCTGAGTTCCCCGATGCTATATACAAAGTTTCGTGGAAATCGGCCCACCGGTTCTGGAGAAGAAGATTTTTGAGTGGTTTTAACCATATATGGGCGTGGCGGCCATCTTGGTCATGTGACCTGGATTTTGCGATCAAACTTTCGTCTCCCTTACCCATGGATGCTCCACATAAAATTTCACTTTGATTGGCCGCGCAGTTTTAGAGAAGAAGATCTTTGTAAAGTGTGTATGGACAACAGACTGGCCAAGGTTAAGAGATGACCTTGACCTATATTACTCACATACCTTCATCTACTCCATTAGTTGTTTGCATCTACCACTTTTCAGGCCTCATGCTGCAATATTTTAAAAAAAATCCATAGTTTTCACTTTTTCCTATGTAAAAGCCTATGTTTCCAAATTTGACCTTCCTGTAAAATATGTCAAGGTCATCCAAGGGTCATCATTTTATCAAACTATGATGGGCTGAGGTCCTTGATGCTACATACCAAGTTTCGTGGAAATCGGCCAGCCAGTTCTGGAGAAGAAGATTTTTGAGTGGTTTTTACCATATATGGGCGTGGCGGCCATCTTGGTCATGTGACCTGGATTTCTCAATCAAACTTTCGTCTCCCCTACCCATGGATGCTCCATATAAAATTTCACTTTGATTGGCCAAGCAGTTTCAGAGAAGAAGATCTTTGAAAAGTGTGTATGGACAACAGACTGGCCAAGGTCAAGAGATGACCTTGACCTATATTAATCACATACCTTCATCTACTCTATTAGTTGTTTGCATCTACCACTTTTCAGGCCTCAGGCTGCAATAGTTTTCAAAAAATCCATAGTTTTCAATTTTTCCTATGTAAAAGCCTATGTTTCCAAATTTGACCTTGCCGTAAAATAGGTCAAGGTCATCCAAGGGTCATCATTTTATCAAACTATGATGGGCTGATTTCCTTGATGCTACATACCAAGTTTCGTGGAAATCGGCCCACCGGTTCTGGAGAAGAAGATTTTTGAGTGTTTTTTACCATATATGGGCGTGGCAGCCATCTTGGTCATATGACCTGGATTTCACGATCAAACTTTTGTCTCCCCTACCCATGGATGCTCCACATAAAATTTCACTTTGATTGGCCAAGCAGTTTCAGAGAAGAAGATCTTTGAAAAGTGTGTATGGACAACAGACTGGCCAAGGTCAAGATATGACCTTGACCTATATTAATCACATACCTTCATCTACTCCATTAGTTGTTTGCATCTACCACTTTTCAGGCCTCAGGCTGCAATAGTTTTCAAAAAATCCATAGTTTTCACTTTTTCCCATGTAAAAGCCTATGTTTCCAAATTTGACCTTGCCGTAAAATAGGTCAAGGTCATCCAAGGGTCATCATTTTATCAAACTATGATGGGCTGAAGTCCCCGATGCTACATACCAAGTTTCGTGGAAATCGGCCCACCGGTTCTGGAGAAGAAGATTTTTGAAGGGTTTTTACCATATATGGGCGTGGCGGCCATCTTGGTCATGTGACCTGGATTTCGCGATCAAACTTGAAATGCCACTACCAAAGGAGGCTCCACATAAAATTTCAACAAGATCGGCCCAGCGGTTTCAGAGAAGAAGATCTTTGAAATTGTGGACGACGGACGGACGACGGACGACGGACGGACGGACGCCGGATCATGGCCATCCTATAAGCTCACCTTGTGAGCCTTCGGCTCAGGTGAGCTAAAAATAAATCAATTTTAAACTTTCTTGGTGCTGAGATATCAAAATGTAGACTCTGACCAGTGTCTTTTTTTTTTTTTTTTTTTCTTTTTTTTGGGGGGGGGGGGGGGGTCGGCCAGTGTCTTGTTGTTGACAATTTGGAAATGAGCCTTCACACCAGAGAAATTTTAGACATAGAAAGAAGAGAAATTGTGTTATCCGTGTAGCAAAAACAAAGGCACTGAACAGCTTCACAGTTACTATAGGTTACCATAAAATCACAATAAAATTTTCCAAATTTCACAAACTTTAGTTCTTGACTTGTCAATTTTTTATGACAAAAACAGACCAATCCCTGACCGCAACAGACATTTCCTTGATCAAAGGCAACATTTCCCTAACTGTGAATGACATTTTTTTCAACTGAAGGTTGACATTTCCTTGACTGAAAGATTTTCCTTGAGTGAAACAAACATTTTCTTCATCCCTTTTTGACTGAGTTGGAACTTTTAATTGAGCTGCCACATAAGAAAACCAACAATCTGCATAGGCGAAAACAAAGGCGCAGATCAGCTTCGCAGTAACTGCGAAGCTGATCAGCGCCTTTGTTTTCGCTACTCACATTCTTCTCCTACTTCAATCCGAAATTTCAAGCTTTTAGCTCTTTTCTGGGCTTGCACAGGTCGGTTTGTGTCCGACCTGTTGGGAAACCACATTGCTGGTTTTCCCATGAGGTGGCTCATATTTTGGACTGAAACAGACGTTTTCCAGAACTGGAAAATAAATCTATATGATCCAAACTTATTTCTCTCTGACCAAAATGTAACCTCTTAAATGTCTTATTTCTGGATCATTGTGCCAATTCTAGGCAAGCTCAGCATAATTACAGCAATTAATTTGTCAGACAAAACAGCCTATTAGCAAGAGAACGACAAGTGCCCTTTTTTCAAATTATCAACAGGATTATCAACAGGATATTTTACGTTTTTTCTCCTTAAAAGTATAAGGTTAATGTGCTTAAAGAACTAATTAAGGAACTCTAAAGACTTTAAGAGTACTGCTAAAGAGTACTTGCAATCTATATTTGAGCCACCTCGTGGGAAAACCAACAATGTGGTTTCCGAACAGGTCCGACACAAACCGCCTGTACAAGCACAGAAAATAGCTAGAAGCTTGAAATTTCGGATTTAAGTAGAAGAGGAATTGTACTATCCGAGTAGCGAAAACAAAGGCACTGATCAGCAGCTGATCTGCGTCTTTGTTTTCGCATATGCAAATTGTTGGTTTTCCCATGAGGTGGCTCATTTATGAAGAACAGACAAAAATGTCTTCAAATTATTACACATTTTACTTCTTATCTCAACTCGTAGTCAGATACGGCTAATGAAGCACTTTTCTCCGAGGAATAACTTTCTCTTAGACAGCGCATATACTTGGAACAAATGGCTTTAAACTCTCTGTATAGAATCTTCTTTTGTAGGACATCTTAAATCGATATAATGTTGTTTACTCTTTTACACAGTTGCTTCACAATGTTGTTTATAACTGGCTCAGTCTACAACTTTATGACATAATAACACCATTGGACAAATGCAGGGTAGTAAAATCAACCAAGTCTTATGAGAATCTCATTCCATTACAAAAACTTGCCCATGCAATAAACAGAGATTTTTTTTAGCTTTAAAAATTGAAAATTTTCAGCTGAAAATTTTTGGTATTTTTCTTATTTTTGCTCAAAACATAGATTGTGGGTACACGTTAGAACCGCCTCACCGCCTCATAAGAAAAATAGGTATACCCCTGCAAACCCCAGTTCTACTATATAAAAGTGGGGTTCAAGGGGGTATACATTGCACGGACATGTTTTCCTGATGTACAGGGTTCCGGCAAGGTCCATTTAAAGCCTGACTGTATAGCTACAGAAGTTGGCAACCAGATTGAGCCTGATAGATTTCACTATCTCTGGCTGCATTTAAAATGAATGTGCTGCTCAACATGCATTCACAATAACGCCGATCTGCAACTTACGTACTGCATGGGTTCATAGCAAGTTTACTTGTAACCCAGTTCAAATCGTAAAATTAATGGAACCTAATGTAATAGCTTTCTCGCTTCTAGAAGGAAGTAACATAAAACTTGGTCTATATAAGGTTTAATTTCTTGTTTAGATTAGAGAAACATTTTACTGCTAGACTTCTGAAGATTTAAATAGGTTCTCTTGGTGAATAAAAAGAATATGTTTCTCTTTGTCTTGAAGCTATATAAGCTTTAGATAATACTTTTTCCATATTTCCAAAAGGTCATATTGTCAAATTGTCATTTAAACACTTATTGATAGACCCAAAGGCCCTAAAGCCATATATCAATGACAGGGTCATTGACTCTTTGATCCTAATTTTTAAAGAGCTTTTCCTTATGGACATAAGGGCTATCACAGAAAACCAGTTTCACTAGAAACATTTAATTCCCTATGCCATGTTATGCTTTTTACTTGGGAGAGGTATTTGTATGGAAGGTCTGACTATTCCCCCACCCTTAGACCTTCTATGTGATAATGTGATAAGGGAGTGTGTGTGTGTTGTGGGGGGGGGGGGGGGGGGGGGGTTTGAGGTAAATCTTGATACAACTTTACTCTACCTCAGGTAGACTGTCATTATAGAACAGCTCGTTCAGTGTGCGGAATGTTGTACTTCTCTCCACTTTCTCCGCCCGGAAGTTTTTCTGCCGTTTCTTTCTCTGAGTTCTCGGTGACCCACAGACGTCAGTCTCGATATCACTGTCGGATGAGCTGCTGGAACTCGTCAGGTCAGTTTCAATGTAAACTGTGGATTCTCCTTCTACAATGAAAACCAAATATACATTTTTATGATTCTCTCTCATTTTTATAGCTATTGGTTAACAATTGAATATTATGGAGACAAGAATTAACTTTTGAAAGCATCTAGGTGTCTCCTATCCTATGAAATAGGAGTGCATAAATCTGAAAGCTTCTAGCCTTCTGTGATTCTGCTGATAATTATGTGTCAGTCCAAATCTGGCCCCAAAAATAACTGGTTTTCCCATGCCGCAGCTCCAATGATAATCAGGCAGTCAAAGACATAATCAAGCTAATTGATACTAAAACTCATTTGGGAATCAGACTAATTAGAATTCTGTCATTCCCTAACATGTTTTGCCTAAATGAATTAAACCCACTCCAATGCTATGAAATTCTCGTTAATGCCGCTTGCTATGCTAACTTCAAAATTCTTCAATTTATGGAAGTGTGCCTAATCAACTGTTTAGGGAAAAAATCAGTCATAATTTTTGTTAAATTCTCCATAAAACCCTATGAAAAAAGTAATTTGAAAATGACTTGGTTAATATTAAAATTAATTATCGAAATCCTATTATTCTTTAAATCGCAAGTCTTCCATTAGAATGGCTAAAATGCCATCAGTATTTGCAAATCAGCCATCATGATAAGTGGTGATTATGTTTGTTTTGTGGTTTCAGATCTCTGTCAACAATTTTTCAGTCATGTGTGGTTTCCTCAATATCAGCCAATACTATGTGTAGCTAATGTGTCATGGAGATGGAGATGTTGGCATTTGAACACATGTCTCTCATTTCACAGTTTAGCACTCTACCACTAGGCTACCATGCTCCCTCTGACAATTATTATAATGCAGTAGAGTTTATTGATGCTGAATACATGTGGTTTTCTTTTAATCCTAGATATGCTCAAGTCTATTTTGCTATCTATTTTTGTTTTTTTTATTTTACTGATGCTCACCTTCTTTCCTGAAAGTCTTTGCCTTTATTTTGGGGTCAAATATGACAAAGTCTGGCCTCAGTTTACTGGCCCGCTTGCCCTTCAGTAGCGGTATCAGACCACCCAGGTACTCCAGGTATAGTGTGTAATGGCCGCCCGACGTCTCCTCCCCGTGGCGCACCATGGTACAGAACAGTCGCTCCGAGCCCGGGGGTGGGGTGCTAACAAACTCACGAAGCTTGAATGGGTCTGGAATGTAGCTCTGAAAAGAGAGAGAATATGAATATGAAAAACACAGACAGGTAAAGGGGAACTTTGAGTAACAAAAAAGTTTCTAACCAAGTCCATCAGGAGTTGGCCAGAGGCTTAAAGTTTCTGTTCTGCTCCAGTGCTTTGCTCTTAAAATAAGTCTTGATCCATTTGTTGTCTGATTATGATTCTTGAAAGAACTTCCAGCTCAAATTTGCACTTTTCTAATCATACATATAAGCATATCATGAGAATGCTGGTTTCATGTATATTTGAATAATACTAGTAGCTGAAAATCTGAATAAAAACCCCAAATGCTGTGCTATTGGTTGGGCCATTGTCAGTCTATAATTTCTCTCTACTATACCAAATACTTTGCCGATCTCAAAGCTGCTCAACAAGATACTGTATTTCAAGTTTAACCTCACTGGAAGACAACTTTTCCTCACGACAAGGCCATATGAGCCGCAATGTCAGAAAACCGGTCTTTGGGATTTCCGACCAGGTCTGTCACAAACTGGCCTGTGCAGCTACAGAAGATGGCTAGAATCTTGACATTTCGGAATTAGGAAGAAGAGGAATTGTACTATCCGTGTAGCAAAATCAAAGGTGCTGAGCAGCTGTGCAGTTACTGCACGGCTGATCTGCGCCTTTGTTTTCGCATAGGCAAAAATCTGGTTTTCTCATGACATGGCTCATATTAGGTCATACTCCTATCTCCATAATCATAAAAGAAAATTTTCCAAGTCATACAGGCTACTGTAAATAACTGGCTTTTTGCATATGCAATAAGAGCTGTCACAGGACAGCGTGCTCGACTGCTTCTGACCTTTGTCAAACATAAGGCCAAACCCGACCAGTAACCCAAAGCATTATGCTCATACATCTTTTTGCCTTGATGCAATAAGGCAAAATCACTGAACCATGAAAGTTAACTATAACTACCTAAGATTTAAAGGTCTCACTCATATTGTGAAAGAAGTATGTTCATATACCAACTGAGTGCCAAGACACAAGGCAAAATCACTGAACCGTGAAAAAAGGTCACACTGACCTATAAGTATTGCAGGGTCAAAGGTCTAGTGATACTTACTCATAATGTAAAAGAAAAATGATCATATACCCATTCAGTGTTGAGATATAAAGCAAAATCACTGAACCATGAAATTAGGTCATAGTGACCTATAAGTATGTTTGGGTTAAAGGTGTGGTCATACTCATTCATAATCAGAAAGAAGTATGAAAAAATACCAACTGAGTGTCGAGATATAAGGCAAAATCACTGAACCATGAAATTAGGTCACAGTGACCCAGGAATACTTTACGGTCAAAGGTCTTGTCATACTCATACATATCGTGAAAGAAGTATGTTCATATACCAATTGAGTGCTGAGATATAAGGCAAAAATCACTGAACCGTGAAATTAGGTCACAGTGACCTATAAGTATATTGGGGTCAAAGTTCTGGTCATACTCACTCATAATCTGAAAAAAAGTATGAAAATATACTAATCGAGTGTCAAGATATAAGGCAAAATCACTGAACCGTGAAATTAGGTCATATTGACCTAGGACTACTTTAGGGTCAAAGGTCTTGTCATAAGCAAACATAGTGTGAAAGAAGTTTGTTCATAAACCATTTGAATACCGAGATATAAAGGCAAAAATCACTGAACCGTGAAATTAGGTCACAGTGACCTATAAGTATATTGGGGTAAAAGGTCTGGTCATACTCACTCATAATCTGAAAAAAATATGAAAATATACTAATCGAGTGTCAAGATATAAGGCAAAATCACTGAACCGTGAAATTAGGTCACAGTGACCTAGGACTACTTCAGGGTCAAAGGTCTTGTCATACACAAACATACTTTGAAAGAAGTTTGTTCATAAACCATTTGAGTACCGAGATATAAGGCAAAATCAATGAACCGTGAAATTAGGTCACAGTGACCTATAAGTATATTGGGGTCAAAGGTCTGGTCATACTCACTCATAATCTGAAAAAAGTATGAAAATATACTAATCGAGTGTCAAGATATAAGGCAAAATCACTGAACCGTGAAATTAGGTCACAGTGACCTAGGACTACTTCAGGGTCAAAGGTCTTGTCATACGCAAACATACTTTGAAAGAAGTTTGTTCACAAACCATATAAAGGCAAAAATCACTGAACCGTGAAATTAGGTCACAGTGACCTATAAGTATATTGGGGTCAAAGGTCTGGTCATACTCACTCATAATCTGAAAAAAGTATGAAAATATACTAATTGAGTGTCAAGATATAAGGCAAAATCACTGAACCGTGAAATTAGGTCACAGTGACCTATAAGTATATTGGGGTCAAAGGCCTGGTCGTACTAACTCATAATCTGAAAGAAGTAAGAAAATATACTAATTGAGTGTCAAGATATAAGGCAAAATCACTGAACCATGGAAAGTAGGTCAACCGACCCTTACCGTCATGACTCACAAGTCAGTGTCACAAAGTCAAAGGATGAATGACCAACCATCCTCCTAAGTTGTTTCTATTAAGAAATAAAAAGAAAAAAAAATTCGGGGAGTTCTAGATTTTGACCTCTAGCCCCACCCCCCTGACTCTGACCCAGAGGTTCGATGTCATGGAACCTAAAGTGTATGAAGTATGAATGCTTTATGATAAGTTGTTGTCAAGATATGCCTCCTTGTAAAAGTTACACAGCAGTACATCTATTTTTTAGTGTTCTAGTTTTTAACCTCCAGCCCCACCCCCAGGCATGGACCCAGGGGCCCGATGCCATGGAATGAAACTCAACCCTACAGGGTACCTATGGTCCGAGTATGAAAGCCCTCTGATAAAAAGTTTTCAAGATATAAACTTCTAGAATACTATATCACAGAAAAGCCATTATTATTAATGGTGTTCTAGATTTTAACCTCTAGCCCCACCCCCTGGCATGGACCCAGGGATCTGATGCCATGGAATGAAAGCCGACCCTACAGGGTGTCAATGGCCCAAGTATCAATGCTTTCTGATGAGTGGTTGTCAAGATATGGACTTCTAGAAAACTTTAACACAAGAATTGCCATTTTTGAAGGTGTTCTAAATTTTAACCTCCAGCCCCACCCCCTGGCCTGGACCCAGGGGCCCGATGCCATGGAATGAAAGCTAACCCTACAGGGTATCTATGGTCCAAGTATGAATGCTTTCTGATGAGTGGTTGTCAAGATATGGACTTCTAGAAAACTTTACCGCAAGTGTGACGCGCACGCGCACGGGAACGCGCACGGGAACGGGAACGGAACGTGGACGACCAGGGTGACTGCAATAGCTCTATGCACTTCGTGCAGTCGAGCTAAAAATATGCAAAAACAAAGATGCAAATCAGCTGTGCAGTAACTTACTGCACAGCTGATCAGCATCTTTGTTTTTGCTACACGCCTCTTCTTCTGTTAATTATTGTTAATGTCTCATGTATGTTTTGTGATTCAACAATAAAATTATTGTATTGTATTGTATTGTATTCTTCTTATATTTGAAACCTCAAGCTTCTAGTCTTTTTCTGTGACTTTACAAACCAGTTTAGTCCAACTTGGTCGCAAACCCCCAAGACCAGCTTTCTCGTTACCCAGCTCAAGTGATGCAGGCTATTGAAATAGAATGTGAAGGCACCAGTGACTTGGAAAATTAGATTGCAACTTTTATGACAAAGTTATGTCTCATCATGGAGCTAGCGGCATATAGGGTAGTAGCCTTCTCCTGTCAGCATTACTTATTGTCATAATTGTATTGTGCAGTTTATGATGAAATTGTACTGTTTAGGTTATGTCCAAATTGCACTGTGCAGTTTATGTCTATTATTTGGTTTTATATTTTAGAAGCAGACAAAATTACATGATGATAACATTTGAACCAAATTATTAAGTTATTATTGCCGAGAATCCCCAGCCCCCAAGAACCCAAAAGTCACAGATCACAAAGAATAATTGGTATGAAAGAATCTGCTTTGCTTTAATACAATATTAAGAGAAACATCCTTCCAAAGTTTCAAGGAATAGCAATCGTAAGTGGCTGCAATGTCCAATCCAGTGGATGTAGCTGGCAACCACCCCCTCCCCCTCCCCCCCCCCCCCCAGGTTTCCTGTGACACAGCCTTTCTATATTTTTCCCCCTGTAGCTAGAAGCCTTTTTGAGCCACATCATGAGAAAAATGGCTTTTTTCATATGCGAAAACAAAGGCGCATATGAGCTGTGCAGTTACTGCACAGTGCAGTTACTGCACAGCTGAGCAGCGCCTTTGTTTTTGCTACACAGATAATAATAATATAATCCCTCTTCTTTTCTTGATTAATCTAAAATTTGAAGCTTCTAGCTTTCATCTGTGACTGTACAGGCTGGTTTGTGTTGGACCTGGTCGGAAACACCCTAAAACTGGTTTTCTTGCATCAAGGCTGTAGTCATGAAGCCTTTTGGCTCTCTCTTTTCTCCCAGACAATACATCATAATCCATTGTAAATCCTTGTGGACCACGCCAAAAGATGAGTTAATTAGTTTTGACGACACATCAACTTCAATTATCAACCCTAAAGTCTCACTTTCCATGCTCTAGAAGAGAATGTGGAAGTCTGTGCAAATCGGTGGATAAGGACATTTTTTATCTTCTTTCTTTTTTCTTCTAGTGTTCCATTTTTTTGTGTGTGTGTGTGTGTGTGCATCTGCTTAAAGTATCTTGGCATTTTCTGTCCTTTAGTTTGGATCTATGCTAATAAGCCTTAAATATAGGTTCATTTTTAATTTTACTAGGATAGTAAATTAGAAAACCAACATTTTGCATATGCAAAAATAAAGGCCCAACTCAGCTTCACAGTAACTGCGGAGCTGATCAGCGCCTTTGTTTTCGCCACAAAGATAGTACAGTTTCTGTTTTACGAGTACTTATATCCAAAATTTCCTTCTGTTAGCCATCTTCTGTGGCATACTTTGGAAAATTCTGCACACAATTTTGTTTTCTTGTATTAATGCTTTTTCATCTGCAATCCAAATGCTTCCATTATTAATGTTCCTTCAGAAAGGTTCCAGAATTGTATAAAATTTGCCTTTACATGGGATTAGTTGAAAAGCATGAATAACTGCAGGCTTATGAAAGAAATGAACTGTAGCACTAGAAACTCTGCTTTGTTTTAACTGTTCATCTAAGTAGTTCATCTGTGCATTTGCTGTTCACTGCGTAGATGACAATTATATGCCTACAAAATCTACATGAGGAGCCATTGTATTGCATAAAACCCCCACAGAAATCCCAGGTCATCCATTTGTTTCAGTGAAGCATTGAAACACATGTAGGTCATGTATGCTCAGAATGATGAAATCAAAAACCTCTGCAAATTGCAAACATAAATTACGCACCATCATTGGATGTTACAGGCTATACCCAATGGATATAAAATACAAATTATTCATAACATGGATTTTTGGTCCTTGCCCTTAGTTCTAATACACTCAGTCGTAATATCAACATAACCCTTAAGGGCTGAGCATCGATTTCCATTTGAGAACGATATGGATAACCAAAAGCCAAAGTAACCCATTCTAACAAGCATACAGTGTACACACAAAATGAAATTGTGGGCTGAAGAATATAACATTTTTCCATGCATTAGCATGATGTGCGCAAATAATTTGATACTCAACTGGCTTTGTCAAAACGTAGCCTATCGAAGAACAAAAAATCAAGTTTTCTGATGATTTTGTATGAGAATTTACAGTTACTGTCATTTTCCTAAAATCAGTTAAGACAGATTTCAAAAAGCAAAGGACATCTATGCCTTAGATTGAGATAGTCCCTAAATGACAAATATGTCTCTTTCAAAGACGAAAATGCCTTGTTTGATAAAATTATTGTGTCTTTGCATATTTTAATTGTCAATGACATAATTTATGTCAATTTTAACATAAAATTGGGAATCACATTTTTAAGCATTAATGCAATATGCATAGATTGAAAGCAAATTTTTTTTTGAACCTGTACTGTATCTCTATAAATACATCTACATGGCCTACATATGCTCACCCTGACACCGGTTTGACAAGAAATCCACCATGAATGATTACAATTCTACAGTTGATGTCTTTAAAATTGTCCATAACAACTGTGCTTATTTTAGCTCAGGAAAAATTTCAGGAAATTGTACATTTTCGCCTCGCTGACCCTGTTCCCCCCCTAGACCCAGGATGCCACTTTGATATGTTGTGTGAATGTGAAAAACACATAAACTGACGAAAGGGCATGCTGGGTCCCGGGGGGGGGAACACACCTAGAATTAAACTATAAGATTGTAAATTAAAGATCTTATGCACCATGGTAACATTTCTTTCAAAATAAACTTAAAATTACAAAACAATAAATAATCAATGTGTGTATATTGTTCAGTATTCATATGACAAACGAGCCCATATTTATTTGCTTAAAAAGTGCTGTTGACAAACAAATGCAAATCAGTTCAAAGTCTAATGGTTCATTTGTACCAAAGAAAAGGTGGGTTGTGAAAATATTTAGTTGCATTGTCTCCATTCTGTTAAATCAGCCAAACTGTTTTGTAAACGAAAGTGTATATATTTCTTCGTCTATAAATGTTAAATTCAGCCCAATAGTCATAACATGAAAATTTCATCCTCCCAAATCTGACATTTAGGGACTTCTTACATCTAAGCCATAGATCTTCTTATTGTCATATGAATAATTATCCTCTTGAGGCTTTGTGCACGTGATGTCACCCGATGAAATATCAGTCAACATTTTACGCTAGTATTTTTTGTTTTTGTTTTTCAGGGAACATGATATTTCCTTAAATCCCTTAATGCAACTCCAGAATGGTTTATTTTGTTTGTGTTGAGGCTTAATATCCCAGTCAACAATTTTTCAGTCATGTCGGGACGGAGCCAACGCTTCCTGGGTTTAACCAGTACTGTAGTGAGTTAGTGTGTCTTGCTCAAGGACACATCATGGTGACGCCTGTGGTGATTGAACCCAGGACCTCTCAATTCGGAGTCCAACGCTCTACCACTATGCCACCACGCTCCCTCCAGAAAGGTTTAATGGTACAATCTTTTATCACTGAGTGCCATAGCGCAACTGGTAGCATGTCTGTTTCTCAAGGAAGGGAGCCTGTGACAAATCTTCACATCTGGCATGTTTGTTTCATGAAAATTTGGTCATGAAAAAAATGTCAACAGCCATTTCTCTTCTTCTGTTGATTCTAGAAGAGCATTTGTCACTTAATGGTGAAAGAAATGTGCACTAACAACTGGCAACCTGTCCCTGTGAGACTTGCTAAGGAACAGTGTGGCTAGATCACGCCTACCAAACGTTCCGGTGCTCAACCGTTGGTTGAGACAGAAAATCGATAGGAGTAGTTTCCGGTTGAGCATCGAAGTAGCCAGAAAGGTAAACAATTGTTGCATGCTCTTTGTTGTTTGATTAATAACTTTTCTTCCAGGACGAAAATAAAAAATCTGGGAATTGTGTACAGTGTCTTACATATTCATACATCTGTGGTGTAAACATGAGGTCGAGGAATTATCGCGTTTTGACTGAATCCATTTCAGCCTGATGAAGGTGTATTAGAAACCGACAGGATTGTGTAGAAAACGGGTGTGTTTTAGGCTGTATTTACACTTTTGTGTCGTGTTTCAGGGTAATTTATATACCGCTGATCAAGACACAGTCATACAAATGTCACTTAAATTTGCAAGTCCATTCAGCTGAAGCAACGGGCACAATATCTTAGAAAACATTTCTGAGAATTTTGGTTCAGCATCGGATAATTAAAAATGATAGGGAAATTGAGCTGTGTCATTTGACCATTGTTTACATTCATCGCTCAAAAATATGTTTCAGGAATGCCACATGAGTGCACACAGAGTACTTATTCCCACATTTGCCACTCTAAACTCTGATTTTTCCTAAATATCCAAAAATAGAAGCTGCAGAGTAACAAATACATGTAAAACCGTGTATTTTGTGAACGACAGCCCACAGGCTGGTTTGCATAACTTAAACGGTACTAAAAATACTAAAAAATCCTTTTTTACTGAAAGAAAATGTCAATTTTTTATTTTTTGTGTGGTTGCGCACCGGAGTATTCGGTTGAGCATCGGAAGATCTGAGCATAATTTGCCAGTCTTTATGTGATTTTGGGACGTGAAAACATGCAATAATGGCCTTTATGCGCTACTGTATACATTGTTGGTGAGATTTTAAATGACTTGAGAAGTTGACATATTGCTGTGTATCACTTAAGGTATATTGGTGGTAGCAACTTGAATATAAGCGATGGATTGAAACATGGTTGCATTTTGCATCAATATATTATACAAAACGACACAAAGGACAGAATGCACAATTTCGTATATGTTACAAAGGCGTATCGCTCCACGCATACAGTTGTGGTCACGCATCGGAGTATCCGGTTGAGCATTTGACCATTTCTTTCTATATTTCGCAAACACACACATTTGCACTAGAATCAACATAATTGATCAGCCTGAGTCGTGTAGTGTCATTGGGTGAGCTTTATCCTGACATGGCTACGCTTAGTGACTGAGAAAAGTAGATAAAATGATCTCTGTTATTGTAACTTTTCTCTGACTTCTCTTGAAAGCTAACTAATCAAAAGTTCTAACCGGCCACCAAGGTTTTTATCAATTTTCTTCGAGCCCAAGAGAACTGTATAAATCGTTTTTGCTTCAGTGAATACTCCAATATGTCCGTAAAGATTATCACAAAACAGCTAAGCATAATTCAGAAACGTGCACCAAGGAGAACTTGTCAAACACAAGTACCCTCAATTTCAAAAATTACAAGAAATTGCATTAGGTACTGGGGTAATGTTTCACATTTTGTTCAAAGGCGACGAAAATAATGCCCAGGAAAGCATTTTTTCATGAATATGTTCCATATGAGTTTATCTTTAGAAACAAAAAGGTTTAGGCGTGAAACGTGGCGTTTCAAAAAGTCGCTCCTCACAAAATAATGAAATTTGCGAATTTTAAAAAAGGGGGTATCGGTATTCACTGGAACACACTGCGTCCTGTTTGGAAAATTTTGTAAATGTTTTCACTGCTCTTAGTCGATGAAGTGTCTGTCTTTTTAAAGGTGTTAACAGAAATTTCAGATTATTTTTTTGCTTTGAAGAAAAACCATAAAATGTAAGTGGCCGGTTAGAATTTTTGGCCAGTATATATACTTAGCAAAAGTGAAAACGCTACATGTCACTATAATTATATTCTAGACAAAGTATCAGAAAAGGGGCATTTAATCAGTTTCTGTAATGTTTTCCAGGCTTCCAGCAAATGTTTCGTGAAAATTTCATCGATTGGTCTCATTTGATATCTGAGTTAGGGATCATTATGCGTTTAAAGTGTTTTTCGATAAATTATGCATGTGCGCATGTGCAAGAAAAGATTTTTTACGCTTTTTAAAACGTACGATGCCCGTGTTACATTAAAACGTTTAAAAACTTGACTTATCCTTTGAAACAAGCTCAGAAATCAATGTCTAATTTTGCCATTTTGCCAATTGTCTCCCTTTGACATAAACAAAATAGGGAATATTGAATGTTCGGTATTCTCCGGTGTATACCGATTTTCGAAAAAATTCTTTTGCCAATTCATTAAGGTCTACAAACACATCATTCCTACCATTTCTCGATTAGGAGTATCTTCAAACGTCGATGTAACAACAGGTTCATTATCCTATGGAGATTACATTGAGAAAATTTCAAGCATTGCGATTTGATGAAAAATACCCTTTTCAAGGTTGATTTTAAAAACCATCACATAAGCTTGTGGTGAATCGTTTACAGTTTCTGACTGACACATGTCCTGACTACATATCCACGCAATTCCACATGGTTGAAACGTTTACTCTTGGTTTTCTTAAGTCGTAAACTGTGTGAAATTTCTGTTCAAATTGCACACATAAAAAATGGTACCCTGACACACTGAATGGGCGGTTCTGTCTTTATTTGTGACAAAAACCGTATCATGTTTAGTGTTATGGACAGCCAAGTCTTTAAACATTTCAAAACACTTTCATTTTCATTTTTCAGAAATTTGACAAACAATTAAGGTGTAGCGTTTTCACTTTTGTTCAGTATATACAGACCAGTCTGTATTCACTGTGGTTTCTGTCTAATATGATATCCATTTAAAAAAAAAAAACACTTAATCTATATTATCAGATTCCAGCATTTCTGAATGCCAAGCATCGACGTCAGCCCAAAACCAGTGTGACACTTGTCACAAGATATTTTCTAAAGAACGCTACTTGTGGCGGCATTGCAGACTGGTCCACGTAGAGGATCAAAGGGCAACATGCCAGTTCTGTAACAACAGATTTGTAAATCCAATCTAAAGAGGCACAAGGACCTTGTGCATAGATCAGCTGGCTAGCCTTCACTCCGCTCCACTTCGGTACCTCGTTTCACTTTCGCTAGACGGCTTAGCTTAGGTTGCCTTTAAACTATGGTCGAACCGAGGGTCGAACACATTATGGATTTTGTAAGCAAACTCTAGTTGCTTTATTTGGCGATGTTTGTAAAAGAAATGTATATGTATATGCACCAGAGGTATTTATCTACAGCTGACACTAATCATGCATTCTGAAACTACACGGAAACAGAAAATATCGACTTTATTTATTTCTACTTTCAGTTTGATGTGTTCTATTTATAGACATGTGTGTAGTGTTTTCTTTTTTAAATATGACATATATAAACAACCCTAAGCATTCGTTGCATTGGAATGGTCGGTTCTCAAGTCATATATGTTGAAAGAGACCTAACTTAACACAGTATTGCCTTTCTTTGCTGTTCTTGTTGATTTTTGACTTTCAAATAACTGTTCAATGTAAGCCGTTCCCGTCGGTGTGGAGTATAAAGAAACACCGATGGGAATATCCCGTCTACCTTGTGCATAGAGAAATAAAAACTTACACGTGTAATGATTGCCAAACTCAATATGGTGATAATGTGATAATCGTTACGGACATACTGGAGTATTCACTGAAGCAAAAAAGATTTATACAGTTCTCTTGGGCTCGAAGAAAATTGATAAAAACCTTGGTGGCCGGTTAGAACTTTTGACTAGTTAGCTTTCAAGAGGTCAGAGAAAAGTTACAATAACAGAGATCATTTTATCTACTTTTCTCAGTCACTAAGCGTAGCCATGTCAGGATAAAGCTCACCCAATGACACTACACGACTCAGGCTGATCAATTATGTTGATTCTAGTGCAAATGTGTGTGTTTGCGAAATACAGAAAGAGATGGTCAAATGCTCAACCGGATACTCCGATGCGTGACCACAACTGTATGCGTGGAGCGATACGCCTTTGTAACATATACGAAATTGTGCATTCTGTCCTTTGTGTCGTTTTGTATAATATTTTGATGCAAAATGCAACCATGTTTCAATCCATCGCTTATATTCAAGTTGCTACCACCAATATACCTTAAGTGATACACAGCAATATGTCAACTTCTCAAGTCATTTAAAGTCTCACCAACAATGTATACAGTAGCGCATAAAGGCCATTATTGCATGTTTTCACATCCCAAAATCACATAAAGACTGGCAAATATGCTCAGATCTTCCGATGCTCAACCGAATACTCCGGTGCGCAATCACACAAAAAAATAAAAAAAACCTGACATTTTCTTTCGGGAAAAAAGGGATCTTTTTAGTATTTTTAGTACCGTTTAAGTTATGCAAACCAGCCTGTGGGCTGTCGTTCACAAAACACACCGTTTTATATGTATTTGTTACTCTGCAGCTTCTATTTTTGGATATTTAGGAAAAATCAGAATTTAGAGTGGCAAATGTGGGAATAAGTACTCTGTGTGCACTCATGTGGCATTCCTGAAACATATTTTTGAGCGATGAATGTAAACAATGGTCAAATGACACAACTCAATTTCCCTATCATTTTTAATTATCCGATGCTCAACCAAAATTCTCAGAGTTGTTTTCTAAGATATTGTGCCCATTGCTTCAGCTGAATGGACTTACAAATTTAAGTGACATTTGTATGACTGTGTCTTGATCAGCGGTATATAAATTACCCTGAAACACGACACAAAAGTGTAAATACAGCCTAAAACACACCCGTTTTCTACACAATCCTGTCGGTTTCTAATACACCTTCATCACGCTGAAATGGATTCAGTCAAAACGCGATAATTCCTCGACCTCATGTTTACACCACAGATGTATGAATATGTAAGACACTGTACACAATTCTCAGATTCTTTATTTTTCGTCCTGGAAGAAAAGTTATTAATCAAACAACAAAGAGCATGCAACAATTGTTTACCTTTCTGGCTACTTCGATGCTCAACCGGAAACTACTCCTATCGATTTTCTGTCTCAACCAACGGTTGAGCACCGGAACGTTTGGTAGGCGTGTAGATTAACTGACTATCCCTACATGACCTTCGCTGTTGGCCATTGACATAAAACACCAACTCAAACATAACAAACAACATCAAACTTTTAGTTGTACCATGTGGTTGGCCCAAAATGTCCCCTGTACATCCATTTTATGCACAGGAATTGTTTGCAATAAGTTGTCATGGTGAGATCAAGATACCCAGGGTGGGGCCAAGATACCCAGGGTGGGGCCAAGATACCCAGGGTGGGGGACCAAGATACCCCAGGAAGTTTTGGCCACCCTAGGGCCAACTCATCCGTATTTTAGCCTCAGGGGACCAAGCTGGCCAGGGGCCATGAACTGTTCCTTAGTCTCTGCTTATTTATCCTACTTACATGCAATTTAACATTAGAACTTTTTCAGATATTGGACTGTTACTGCACTCCAATTCAATCAGTTGACTCAATTATCGGTTTAATCCCCAGTGATTTATATATGGACACTATTAGATAGAGTGATTAATAGCGATGTGTGACTGGACTAGATACCAGGCAAATGAGCTGCATCAGAAAACCAACAATTTAGGTTTTCCGAACAGATCAGAATCAAACCTGCCTGTACAGTCACAGAATTAGGCTAGAAGCTTGAAATTTTGGATTTAAGTAAAAGAAGAATTGTACTATCCCTGTAGCAAAAACAACGCTGATCTGCTTCGCAGTTACTGTGAAGCTGATCTGCGTCGTTTTTGCATACTGCAAAATGTTGGTTTTCAAATCTAAATTTCATCACCAGACAAACTGCCTTCAATATAGTTAAATCTTTCTTAAATCTTTCACAAGTATACACCACCCTGTATACCCGTGATTCTTACAGCGCAGACTGATACAACACAAATCGGGCTGTACAAGCACAGAAGCTAAAGGCTGGAAATTTTGGAAGAAAGTAAAGGAATTGTTCTATCCGTGAGGCGAAAACAAAGGGGCTGACAGTAACTGTGAAGCTGATCTGCACCTTTTTTCGCATAATGCAAAATGTTGTTTTTCTCATGATGCGACTCATTTGTCATGTGTCATGAATTGCTGCATCAATCAATGTTGTAAGACATTTAGTTGCATCAGGGTGTACATGAAGCATGTGGATGACATCCAGCCAAGAACTCAACCTACAAAGCCAAAGGAAAGCATGGGGGTTCAATCCACACCAGTGCATGGTTGTGTCCTTGAGAAAAAGACACATTAATTCCATATAGTGCTGGAAATACCCAGGAAGCGTTGCCTCTGTTCTGATGACTGTAAATTGTTGACTGGGACAAAACTATGTAGCCAAGTATTGTCTTGGCTACTGCCTTACCAAAACAAAATGACTGGATTCCTACGAATTTATATTATTTGCGTTTCTAAGCATTTAAAAGCTTTTTGATGTGTTGTGGAAATTCAAAGGTTACCAGAAGAAAATGGAGCATATCCATAGACATAGTCCACGAGAATGTGCCGACTTTGTTGACATTTGCATATCGTACATTTAGGATTCTCTGATGAGCTTTAACAATCCAGATTATCTCTACAAACAGTCTCCATACCCAAATAAAGCTTGCCTTCCTCTTAACCAAGTATGGCATCAAAACTCGCTCCCTAAATATAATCTACCTCGAAAGAAATCTTGGTATCTGGGATTCTGAGCAGTTCACACACAAAACAGAAAGAAGCTAGTTAGACAATTGAAATTAGGGATCAAGAGGCTAGAGGCAGTTTTATGCAGTGAAAAAGAAAGGCACTGATCAGCACAAGTGTCTTTAAAAATTTATGTAAACTGTAGGTTTTCAATTAATGTGACTGCTATAATTCTGTAATTTAAAGAAGACATTTGCATTAATGATTGCTCCCTAACTGACAATAGCGGCAAATGAGAGTGATTAAGGCGAAGTTGCAGCTATACAAGAATTAAACATGCCTCATAAATTCTGCAGCTTAAAGACCCAAGAGCAAAATTCAAGGGAAAGGCTTTAATATTACGGTTTGTAATCAGAAGCCCCATTAGCTTTGAATCTCAATAATAATGTTTTTCAGTTGAATGTGTTCTATTTAATGACGGAAAAGCAAAAACTGTCATGTTAAAGCCTGCACATCAGTTTGATCATTGCCTTATACAGAATTACAGTATTACAAATGAGCCGCGACGCGAGAAAACCGGTCTTCGGGGTTTCCGACCAGGTCCGACATAAATCGGCCTGTACAGTTCCAGAAGCAGGCTAGAAGCTTGAAATTTCGGATTTAAGAAGAAGAGAAATTGTACTATCCGTGTAGCGAAAACAAAGGCGCTGATCAGCTTCGCGGTTACCGCGAAGCTGATCTGCGCCTTTGTTTTCGCCTAGGCAAAAATCCGGTTTTCTCACGATGCGGCTCAAATCATTGTATGCTACAGAAAACTTCCTATGCTAGCTGTATTGTCTTGATGGGCAAACATTAATTTTCTCACCCTCAAAGTAAAAGGCAAGGTCTTTCACATAAAGACTATCAGGGTTCGTAAAGAAATATGAAAAAATTCTAATGACTTTTCCATGACTTTTCAAGGAGAGTTTTCATTTCTCAAGGACAAATCATATTCATGTGCAATTTTATAAAATTCCAGGACTTTTCCTTGAGCAGGACAAAATTAATGCCACTGTTTGAAATTCAAGGACTTTTTCAGGTCTGTGATAACCCCTTACTACTGGCTTGAAAACTTATAACATAGAAAAATCTCCACACGCTTACCTTAATGGTTGGAGAAAACAGGGCCTGTACGTTATCGTTGAGTTTCACCGGCAGCGGTAACTGACTGACGTTCCTTACGTTCTTGACGGCCTTCTGAACGATTCTCTGGCACAGGTACTGTAGTTTGGGGACGTGCTTGACCACCCACGTCACGTACAGGTTGTGTCCCGCAGCCACGAACAATCTCATGTCATTATGCCCCCAACATAGCGCTGTTAGTGGTTTACCCTGTAATGAGTTGAACTACGTCAGAAGGAAGCCAGTCTTTGTGGTTTATAACAAGGTCAAAGACAACCCTGGGTAATTAATTACTCACCCACTCAAAAGGGATGACACATTGGCATCTGAAGATTTAGAAAGTGAAAGCTTTCATGTTATAGATCTAACAAAAGAAATAAATGAGCGCGGATCTGGTAAAAGGTGTCAAGTACATTTTACGCTATTAAAATTTAAAAACACTCTAAATTTGAAATATTTGGCATGTTCTGATATTTATTTCATACAGCTTTAATATTGTAACACAATCCAAGACACATACTTTTCTTATGGTCAAACGTTATTTGTAACATGTATGTTGCCATGGCAACCATTGCGCCATAAGAACTACCCTCATGTTAAAAACCAGGTACGCCCTTTGTATTGCATGTTTTAATCAAACAGCTTGTGAATTCATGCCTATTGCATAGTCTGTGCAGTAGTATAGATGTTTAACTTAAAGAAACACATAGAATTTCGAGAATTTTAGTCTTACCTTCTTTTAATTACACTGATTTAAAGACGTTAACGTCATCAACGTCCAAACGTCATCGACAGTTTTATGACGTCATGTTAAGATTGCATCAACTGCACACCTTTCAACGTTCATATCTTTGCTATTTGTAAAGATAATCTCTTCAAATTTTCAGGAAATACTCAGAGAAACTTGTTCTTCCATATGTAATTAATATCTTAATTTTGATTTTTCTGCCATAAGACCCCTTTTATCAGATCTTGGCCCAAATGGTATTGAACACACAGCTAAAAAATCACAACTACATTTTCCAAGTAGCAGACTGTAAGTTCGGAAATGATCATGAGCATCTAATTTTCGCGGTCTAGTTTCCTTGTGAATTCAAAGTTCATCAGAACCTGTTTCAATCTCGTAACTTACTATATGAGCCTTTGCATGAGAAAACCAACAGTTTGGGTTTCTGACCACGTCCGACACAAACCGGCCTGTACAGTCACAGAAGCAGGCTAGAAGCTTGAAATTTTGGATTTAAGCAGAGGACGGATTTTACTATCTGTTTAGCGAAAACAAAGGCGCTGATCAGCTTCGCAGTTACTGCGAAGCTGATCTGCGACTTTGTTTTCGCATATGCAAATTGTTGGTTTCCTTGTGCAGCGGCTCATATTCCAATACCAAATCTTTGCCCACGTGTGATGTGATTAAGTACATAAGCCAACCATCTCAGTGGCAAAAGAAGACAAAAATGCATTAATGATGTAATCTAAGCTTTGTGTTTTAAGATTTACTGAGTTTTTTACACTACATTACAAAAACACGCCCATGTAATATATATAGATTTTAAAGTAGAAAATGTTTGATATTTTTCTTATTTTTGCTCAAAACATAGATTGTGGGTACACATTAGAACCGCCTTGCCCAGGCAGTTCTAACGAGTACCCACAATCTATGTTTTGGAGCAAAAATAAGAAAAATAGGTATACCCCAGCAAACTCCAGTTTTTTCTGTATAAAAGTGGGGTTAAAGGGGGTATACTTTTCATGGACATGATTTCATGATGATAACTCAATTTCTTTAAAATGTCAAATGTCAGCACAGGCAATATATCCTGATTTTTGCAAGTCCGCAATTTCTCATTTTCTTATACCAGGCTTAGGTAGGTATACTGTTATTCAGAACAGAAGTTTAGTACCAGAGGACCAATGGTCCTGTAAACGCTCACCTGAGTCTGCTGCATATACCAATAAACATGTTTGAATATTATGGTATTTAACCCTAGTGCAGGGGCAGATGAAGCCCTTGGGCCGTTTTCTTTTTTCAGAATAATCAATATTCTGTCCATTTGCCAATTTCTTGCTGGCTTTTCCCTTCAAATGACATTTTAACAGTTTTTCCCATTCAAATGCATGGGCAACCCATGTTGACCTTGCCATAAACTTGGTCAAGGTCATCACAATTAAACACTATATATATGCAGCAAAGTGTCTTAACCAGCCACTATCACTTATTGCACTTCTTAGAAAAATTAAGTATATACATGGCCTTGAACGAAACACAGCAACGAAAAAAGACAGTCTAGACAAATTTGAAGAAAAATGGCTTAAATACAGAAATTTTTTACTGTCGATCCACTGAGTGTTCTCAAAACTTCCCTGATAATACCCATGTCAAATCTTTAAAATTATTTGTAAGTATAGCTAATAAAATCAAAGAACACTGCCAGGCCATGAGCGAGAGTCTACTAGACAACTCATATTTCCTTATATATATACATATATGTTGTTGTTGTTTTCTTTTTCACTTATCTGAGGTGAACACATTGTCATTCGAGTTTAGCTTTAACCCATTTAGTGAAGCTGGAAGAAACACATTATTTTACACAACAAAGTAGGATATACATAAATTTAGATATACTTTGATACTTAGCATCAATGAAAGGCTACCAGTAAATCAGGTTCAATTAACACATGACAATATTTGAAATCATAATTTTTAACAAAATATCAAAATTTTATAGGTGGTAACCATTCATCGATGTAGATATGATATTTTTTTATTGTTAAAACAACTGTTTGTGTTCATATTCTAGACCATCATAACATATTAATTGAATGAAGTGTGACTGAAGAGTGGAGAATGAACGCACTTTCTTATACGCAAATCCACCCATGTAGTTTGTAAGGCACTCAGGGGGATGATCCACCCCGAACCTCTGGGTGCCAAATGATGGGGAGAATAAATGGGTTGCCCTCAGGTAACTGAAAAAAAAAAAAAAAAAAAAAAAAAAAAAAAGAAAAAAAACAGAGGACCACTGGTCCTGTAAACGCTCACCTGAGATCTGCTGTATATACGAATGTTATAGAAAATAGTCCGAGTAAAGGGGCAGGTGAGGCCCTTGGGCCAATATTTTCTCAGAATAATCAATATAGTCTCCATACAAGTTTTTCCCTTCAAATGACATTTTAACAGTTTACCCATTCAAATACATAGGCAACCCATGTTGACCTTGCCTTAAAATAGGTCAAGGTCATCACAGGGTCAAGGTCATCACAGGGTCATGATTTATACATACATTGTAGTACTTGAGTCATCGATGCTTCATACCAAGTTTCTTCGAAATCTGTCCATCGGTTCCGAAGAAGAAGATTTTTGAAGGGTTTATACCATATATGGGCATGGCGGCAATCTTGGTCATGTACCTTGATTGTTTATATACACATTGATTCCCCCATTCTATAGATGCTTCACATGAAATTTGGCTTTGATTGGATAAGCAGTTTCAGAGGAGAAGATGTTTGAATATTATGGTAATATATACATGTATAATGCCCCGGGGCTGGGGCAAATGAGCCCCTGGGGTCCAATTTTTTTCAGAATCATTAATATTCAGTCCTACTGCCCATTTCCTGCAAGACTTTCACTTTAAATGACATTTTAAAAGTTTTCCCCATTCAAATGCATTGGCGACCTATGTTGACCTTGCTGTAAAATAGGTCAATGTCATCCAAAGGTCATAATTTATAAACACATTGTAGTACTTCAGTCCCCGATGGTTCATGCCAAGTTTTGTTGAATCGGTCCATTGGTTCAGGAGAAGAAGAATTTTAAAAGGTTTTTACCATATATGGGCATGGCGGCCATCTTGGTCATGTGACCTGGATTATTTATAAACACATTGATTCCCCCTTCACACAGATAATTCCTATAAAATTTGGCTTTGATTGGCCAAGTGGTTTCAGAGAAGATCTTTGAAAATTTTTGTAATATACATGTATATTGCCCCGGGGTGGGGGCAGACCAACCCCTGGGGTCCAAAATTTTTTCAGAATTACCTACCTTCAGTCCATTTGCCCATTTCCTGCAAGATTTGCCTTTCAAATGACATTTTAACAATTTTCTCCATTCAAATGCATGGGTGACCTATGTTGACCTTGCCGTAAAATAGGTCAAGGTCATCCAAAGGTCATAATTTATAGATACATTGTAGTACTCTAGTCCCTGATGCTTCATGCCAAGTTTCGTTGAAATCGGTCCAGTGGTTCTGGAGAAGAAGAATTTTGAAGGGTTTTTACCATATATGGGCATGGCGGCCATCTAGGTCATGTGACCTTGATAATTTATAAATACATTGGTTCCCCCTTCCTATAGATGCTTCCTATAAAATTTGGCTTTAATTGGCCAAGCGGTTTCAGAGAAGATCTTTGAATATTTTTGTAATATACATGTATATTGCCCCAGGGTGGGGGCAGACCAACCCCTGGGGTCCAAATTTTTTTCAGAATTACCTAACTTCAGTCCATTTGCCCATTTCCTGCAAGATTTGCCTTTCAAATGACATTTTAACAATTTTCCCCATTCAAATACATGGCGACCTATGTTGACCTTGCCATAAAATAGGTCAAGGTCATCCAAAGGTCATAATTTATGAACACATTGTAGTACTCTAGTCCCCAGTGCTTCATGCCAAGTTTCGTTGAAATCGGTTCAGTGGTTTAGGAGAAGAAGAATTTTGAAGGGTTTTTACCATATATGGGCATGGCGGCCATCTTGGTCATGTGACCTTGATAATTTAAATATACATTGATTCCCCCTTCCTATAGATGCTTCCTATAAAATTTGGCTTTGATTGGCCAAGCGGTTTCAGAGAAGAAGATCTTTGAAAATGGTGGACGATGGACGACGGACTGATGGACGACGGACGGACGCCGGATCATGGCCATCCTATAAGCTCACCTTGTGAGCCTAACGGCTCAGGTGAGCTAAAAAAAAAACTAGAGGACCATTGGTCCTGTAGCTCACCTGAGAGATTATCACATTGTAAGCTCATGAGATTTAAATTAATTGAGAATCGACCAATGAAAGTCTATGCATGGACACTATTGACCCCCGGGGCATGGCCAAATTTGACCCAGGGGCATGACTGGCACAATTTATACTGGGGACTACCAAACATTGCTACATACAAAATATAGAAGCTCTGGGCCTTTTGGTTTCAGAGAAGAAGATTTTTTTAGTTTTTCCCATTGTAGGTCTATGGAGACTATCTACCCCCGGGGCGTGGCCAAATTTGACCCCAGGGGCATGGCTGGCACAATTTATGTAGAGGACCATCAGCCATTGCCACATACAAAATATCAAAGCTGTGTGCCCTGTGGTTTCAGAGAAGAAGATTTTTGATTTTTTTTCCCATAGCAAGTCTATTGAGACTATCAACCTCCGGGGCCTGGCCAAATTTGACCCCAGGGGCATGAATGGCACAATTTATGTAGAGGACCATTAGCCATTGCTACATACCAAATATCAAAGCTGTTGGCCTAGTGGTTTCAGAGAAGAAGATTTTTTTTAGTTTTTCCTATTGTAGGTCTATGGAGACTATCGACCCCCGGGGCGTAGCCAAATTTGACCCCGGGGACATGATTGGCACAATTTATGTAGAGGACCATTAGCCATTGCCACATACAAAATATCAAAGCTGTGGGCCCTGTGGTTTCAGAGAAGAAGATTTTTTTATTTTTTTCCCATAGTAAGTCTATGGAGACTGTC
This sequence comes from Rugalucina vietnamica, assembly GCA_964017185.1. Lineage (NCBI taxonomy): Eukaryota > Metazoa > Mollusca > Bivalvia > Lucinida > Lucinidae > Rugalucina > Rugalucina vietnamica. The sequence goes on from OZ024874.1 coordinate 15,352,665, forward strand.
AACCCCCGGGGCGTGGCCAAATTTGACCCCAGGGGCATGAATGGCACAATTTATGTAGAGGGCCATTGCTACATACCAAATATCAAAGCTGTTGGCCTAGTGGTTTCAGAGAAGAAGATTTTTTTAGTTATTTTCCTATTGTAGGTCTATGGAGACTATCGACCCCCGGGGCGTGGCCAAATTTGACCCCAGGGGCATGATTGGCACAATTTATGTAGAGGACCATTAGCCATTGCCACATACAAAATATCAAAGCTGTGGGCCCTGTGGTATCAGAGAAGAAGATTTCTTTATTTTTTTCCCATAGTAAGTCTATGGAGACTATCAACCCCCGGGGCGTGGCCAAATTTGACCCCAGGGGCATGAATGGCACAATTTATGTAGAGGACCATTAGCCATTGCTACATACCAAATATCAAAGCTGTGGACCTAGTGGTTTCAGAGAAGAAGATTTTTTTAGTTTTTCCAATTGTAAGTCTATGGAGACTATCGACCCCCAGGGCGTGGCCAAATTTGACCCCAGGGGCATGGACGGCACAATTTATGTAGAGGACCATTAGCCATTGCCATATACAAAATATTATGAATGTCAACCGGAGTTCGAACGTTCAGACTTCGGATCCCGTACCGAAGTTCGGATCCAAATTTTAGCATCCGGACGTTCGCTAAAAAATCATCATGTTCAATATTTAGGGAAATTTCTTTTAATATATGTCAAAAATACACAAAATCTACTTAGCAGAATAGGAAACAAGGTATTGAATACGAATTTCTAAACATGTAGTGTCAAAGGTCACTAACAGGACAATGCAGGTCAAGGGGGAGCGATAATAAACAAAGAAAGGATTAAAGATGATAATTGGCCTCTTTTGTTTCCTTTTGAAAACGATATGATTCACACTTATCAAGTTTTAAAAATTATAATTATACATACCTCGCCCAGCAAAAACAAGAAGTCAGATGATTGACAGATATATTTTGGGATTAAACAAAACAAGTATGGTTAAGATTTATGGTCGATTCGCGACCTTCCTGTTCGCACCCTATACCTGTTCGCTACCTGACCTGTTCGCTACCAACGCGTTCGCTACCTGTACATGTTCGCTACCTGGCATTTTCGCTACCTTACATTTTCGCTATCTGATTTTCTAAAATGTAAATGATAGTTTATAGAAGTGATGGTGAAGTCATATAGATCTATATCATGAATATTTAATTTTGTTTCATGAAAATATGTACAACAGAAATTTTATAAACTATATTCATGGTTTAATACACATAAAATAATGATCGGTATTTACATACAAACACTTTTACACACACGATGTAGACAATTATAATTATTTATTTTAATATTTTCATAGACAATTAAAAGATGAGATCTGCTGATTGAGGTTATAATTTTAGCATAAAATATATTAAACATGTTAAAAAGAATTATACATTATGATTCTTTAATAAAAAATCTTAAAACATGAGCAATGATTAAAAACATCTCAAAAAGGCAGAAATGTAATTTAGCATATATTTACTAATATACAGAGAATCAAATAAATAAATAAATAAATAAATAAAAACACTAAAATATAAACATGGCGTTAAAAATGAAAATCTGTAATATTGCATGGACCGTGTGTTTTCGTATTGAAAGGTTCCTTACCTGTGTCGCATTTACGGTGCTGCCACTCACCACACCCGTCACACTGGACCGCATGTTGTCTGCTTGTTACTTTTTAGCACAGTGGATACAATTAAAAATTTCCGTTTCCCAATGGTTTTAAAAGATATCAAAGTTAAAACATTAAAACATTAATATTCAAAAGCATTCTAAAATCGAATTATTTAAAAACCATCATTTAAAAATTCAAAAGTCCTACTCGTGAGTAGGCTACTAATCAACTGTGAAGTTTGCTAGTGAGTGAATAATTAACGATCATAATTGGCGGGAAGCTGTGAGGTTCGGTAGTGAGTGAATAATTAACGGTCATAATTGGGCGGGAAGCCGCGAAAAACATCGTGGTAGCGAACCGACTAGGGTCGATAAGGTGCGAAAAGGTGCGAAAAATACCGAGTAGCGAACGGACCAATGGGAGGTAGCGAACGGACTAAGTGCGAACGAACCAGGTCGCGAAAGATCCTGTTACCATGGTTACTATAATCGTAATTTGACAAATCAAATAGGCGGATTCTTAAGCTGCCCAGTTAATGCAAGGATGAATCACATTCGAAATACTAAAAGATTTTCAACATGTATAATGTGACTAAATTGAATTTGTTTGCTGACGCGGCAGTTCGACAAAATGGGAACTCGGTGAATGTTCGTAAATTTTGATAACAACATAATTTAATGTTGCATTATAGAGTTAGTTTTGAGTAATGCTGTTTTAGCGTGATGTTTGTTACTTTTGGGAATGTAAATAAATTTTCCTAAATTGCATGGCGTTTTGTCTCTGCGTCCCATCAACGGAAACAACGCCAAGCTCAGTAACTCTTTATTATGAATGTTCTTGCAAGGCAGCACTCAATTAATACACATGTAAATGCAATATTATGACCTGATCCGAAAAAAAAATGCGAACGTTCGAACCATCCGGATGTTTGTTTCTGAACGTCCGAACCTTAAATCTGACACCGAATGACATCCCTACAAAATATCAAAGCTGTGGGCCCTGTGGTTTCAGAGAAGAAGATTTTTGAATTTTTTCCCATAGTAAGTCTATGGAGACTATCGACCCCCGGGGCGTGGCCAAATTTGACCCCAGGGGCATGAATGGCACAATTTATGTAGAGGACCATTAGCCATTGCTACATACCAAATATCAAAGCTGTGGGCCTAGTGGTTTCAGAGAAGAAGATTTTTTTAGTTTTTCCTATTGTAAGTCTATGGGACCTATCTGTTGCCATGGAAACCACAATTTTGATACAATCTGCTCCAAAACCTAATGCCATCAATCCCCCAACCCAATTATGGTTCACATTAAATTTGATCAAGATCGGCCTACTAGCTTCAGAAATATTCTTCTTTGAAATTGTGGACGGACGACGACGACGGACGACGACGACGGACGACGGATGCCTGCCTATCCTATAAGCTCACCTGTGAGCCTTCGGCTCAGGTGAGCTAAAAAGGTCATCACAGGGTCATGATTTATATATACATTGTAGCACTATAGCCATGGATGCTTCACGCCAAGTTTCATTGAAATCAATCTATTGGTTTCAGAGAAGAAGATATTTGAACGGTTTTTACCATATATGGGCATGGCGGCCATCTTGGTCATGTGACCTAGTTTATTAATATACACATTGGTTCCCCCATCCTATAGATGCATCACATAAAATTTGGCTTCAATTGGCCCAGTGGTTTCAGAGGAGAAGATGTTTGAATATTATGGTAATATTATACAATTATTGACTTCAATGAGGTAGATATAAGGATTTATCTACCTGAGAAAGTGATATTCACCGAGGCCGGAGGCCGAGGTGAATATAACTTTTGAGGGTAGATAAATCCTTATATCTACCGAAATTGAAGTCAATAACTGTTTTGTTATATGACATTTCCACTGTTTCAATGTTTATTTTATATTTTCATTAAAGGAAATAAATGAACAAAATCATAACAGATGTGAAAGAAGGCTAGATAACAAGGGGCCATTGATTATAATTGAAGAATAATTTTGTCTGTTCTTTATAAAACCTATGTTATGGGTACTCGTAAAAATCACTACGATGAGACAATTCCAATGGGTACCAACAACATAGGTTCTAATGAAAAATAAACAAAAGTATCCTTAATTATCAATAAATACTCCGTAGTATCTAGTGCTTTGTTTACCTGTAAAAATTTGTTACTGAAAAGCATGTAGATTTCATAAACTGAAATGAGTTCAGGCTATTTATAGCTAACTGGCAGGTTTTATACACATACAGCAAATCATGTCAATTTCACCAAGCCCATGTTGATTTCATGGTGATGCTATTTTTGGCCAGGAGGGTAATATAGATTTTGGAAGTTAATATAGAAAAACTGTCAAAATAATTAACCTTGAGGAACTGGTTTGATCTGGTTTTCATCAGTCTGGTCTTGTTTTTAAGCAAATATTAGGATTTATTAAAACTGAATGAGCCAATCAGGAGACAGGATTTTCTTCAGTCATATAACAAACATGTATATTGCCCCGGGTGTGGGCATATGAGCCCTTAGGTCCATTTTTTTTTTCAGATATTTAATTAATATTTAGTCCTACTACCCATTTCCTGCAAGATTTTTACCTCAAATGACTTTTTAAAAGTTTTCCCCATTCGCATTGGTGACCTATGTTGACCTTGTCGTAAAATAGGTCAAGGTCACCACAGGGTCATGATTTATATATACATTATAGAACTTCAGTTATTGGTGCTTCATGCCAAGTTTCTTTGAAATTGGTCCACCAGATTCGGAGAAGAAGATTTTTGAAGGGTTTTTACCATATATGGGCACGGCAGCCATCTTGGTCATGTGAACTAGATAATTTATATATACATTAATTCCTATGCATATATTAAGCATTAATATAACTATGCACATATTAAGCATAGATGCTTCACATAAAATTTGGCTTTGATTCAACAAGCGGTTTCAGAGGAGAAGATGATTGAATATTATGGTAATATACATGTATATTGCCCCGGGGTGGGGGCAGATGAGCCCCTGGGGTCCAATTTTTTTCAGAATCATTAATATTCAGTCCTACTGCCCATTTCCTGCAAGACTTTCACTTTAAATGACATTTTTAAAGTTTTCCCCATTCAAATGCTGGCGACCTATGTTGACTTTGCCGTAAAATAGGTCAAGGTCATCACAGGGTCATGATTTATAAATACATTGTAGTGCTTGAGCCATCAATGCTTCATGCCAAGTTTCTTTGAAATCGATCTATCGGTTCCGGAGAAGAAGATTTTTGAAGGGTTTTTACCATATATGGGCATAGCGGCCATCTTGGTCATGTGACCTGGATTATTTATATATACATTGATAACCCCTTCCTATAGATGCTTCACATAAAATTTGGCTTTGATTGGCCAAGCGGTTTCAGAGGAGATGATGTTTGAATATTATGGTAATATACATGTATATTGCCTCGGGGTGGGGGCAGACCAACCCCTGGGGTCCAATTTTTTTCAGATTCATTAATATTCAGTCCTACTGCCCATTTCCTGCAAGACTTTCACTTTAAATGACATTTTAAAAGTTTTCCCCATTCAAATGCTGGCGACCTATGTTGACTTTGCCGTAAAATAGGTCACGGTCATCACAGGGTCATGATTTATATACACATTGTAGTGCTTGAGCCGTCGATGCTTCATGCCAAGTTTCTTTGAAATCAATCTATCGGTTCCGGAGAAGAAGATTTTTGAAGGGTTTTTACCATATATGGGCATTGCGGCCATCTTGGTCATGTGACCTGGATTATTTATATATACATTGATAACCCCTTCCTATTGATGCTTCACATAAAATTTGGCTTTGATTGGCCAAGCGGTTTCAGAGGAGATGATGTTTGAATATTATGGTAATATACATGTACATGTATATTGCCCCGGGGTGGGGGCAGACCAACCCCTGGGGTCCAATTTTTTTCAGATTCATTAATATTCAGTCCTACTGCCCATTTCCTGCAAGACTGTCACTTTAAATGACATTTTAAAAGTTTTCCCCATTCAAATGCTGGCGACCTATGTTGACTTTGCCGTAAAATAGGTCAAGGTCATCACAGGGTCATGATTTATATATACAATGTAGCGCTTGAGCCATCGTACTTCATGCCAAGTTTTGTTGAAATCGGTCCATCGGTTCTGGAGAAGAAGATTTTTGAAGGGTTTTTACCATATATGGGCATGGTGGCCATCTTGGTCATGTGACCTGGATTTCTTATATACACATTGGTTCCCCCTTCCTATAGATGCTTCATATACAATTTGGCTTTGATTGGCCAAGCGGTTTCAGAGAAGAAGATCTTTGAAAATGGTGGACGACGGACGGACGACGACGACGGACGCCGGGTGCCTGCCTATCCTATAAGCTCGCCTTCGGCTCAGGTGAGCTAAAAATGTGCCATGGAAAAAGCTTGAAATTTCGGTTTTACGAAGAAGAGAAATTGCTCTATCCGTGAAGCGAAAACAAAGGCACTGAGCAGCTGTCCAGTTACAATTTTTGTTTATTCACGATAAGCCTGCAGGATTTTCCTGTTACTTCTAATGTCCCTAAAATTTCCTCTGGAGAGAGACAAATAGAATTCATTGGTGGTGTTCAGTGGAGACAGGAAAATTCCAACCAGAGGGTCCAACATTCCATTGCGAAACAAGGCTTGCCAAGTTTCCCACTGGAATGGTGGGCCCTGAGGGTTTGAATTTTCCTGTCTCCACCGAACAACGATTGATTCTTTTTCTCACATACTCTATTTACATTCCCTTTCTAAATACCCGTAATGTCACCTGGTACCATGCTTTACCTCTGGTGACGTTGTCTATCTATCTATCTATCTCTGTATACTGCCATATGCCCTCGCCGACATTCTAGGCAGGGTAGCGCAGCGTCTGATAGTATCAGACAGGAAAAAGAAGAGTTATAGTACACATTGTGTTTATTACATCGCCCGGAAATGGCATCAAATGTAAATAAGTCATTGTAAATGTAGGTTTGATTTGTTCTTTATTAAAAACGAGCGTGAATCAAGAATATTCGCTACAAATTCACTCCATTTTTGTCTAGTTTTGCTGAACGCCATTACTGAAAGCAGTCACTTCGGCTAGAAACAATTTAATTTAGTTGCATGCTTTTCTTTTCTTGTATAAGCAACTCTTAGCCAGTAGTGTAAGATAGATTTTAGGCACCACCAGTGATTACCGGAATCCTTCTATCTTTTTACTAGAGGTATGTAAGAAATAGATGTCTCTCATAATGTGGTACTTTTATTTCAAACATTTTATTCCCCAAAATGACCCCAGACACCCCTAAAATGACTATCAATTGGGCCCTAGTCCCCTGAAATTAAAATTCAAAGGAAAAAACTGTCTTGGGGTTTCTTACCAGGTCCAATGCAGACTGGGCTTTACAGTATTATGTCCCATTGCACCACTCGTTTATTTGAGATTATCTGCCGTGGTTAGAAGGTTGGGTTGGCAGATCATATGATGCATAGCGTCTATAAATAGCTCAGCTGTTCAATACAATGTATCATATAAGTACAATCTCTGACATACTGCGTCAGGGAGTCAACTCTTTGGCTCAGTGGTTAGAGTATTGGATTTCTACCCCGGCAGTTGGGGTTCGAATCAGGGACGTGGGATTTTTTCAAACTAAGCATCATTTCTTAGTTACGAATTTTCATATTCGAAAGAACAGTCATAGCAAATAGCGACTTTTAAACTAGACTAAATGAATCTGTGTGGTGTTATGTTTTTACTGCACAGATAAGTGCATCGGTACTTGGACTTGATTGCCTGCAATATTACATGAGCATGTTTTTCGTGAAATCTCAACTATTTCTGTATGTTGAACTTGCAATAATTGGTTTAATTGGTTTTATCATTCTTTAAGAACAGGATGTGTAGGTGTTTAGAAATGGAAGAGACAAAAATAAGTTTGCGACAAAATTTGATGGATTTCGATGCCTCATTACCGCAAGGTTTTGGGAGTGGAAGCCATTTTGTCTCTTCTGGAACCCTTTGGGACTTCAGTGGGAGATGAAATTTTATTTCCCCGGTATGTCATTTGCCTAAACTTATTAAAGTGTGTTTAATTGATAATTATTGGCAAATTGAATGTGCTAACTTGTTTATAGTAAAATTCCACACAAAAAACACACAAAAAGCTCCAAACAGTGTCTTCTCCTGATGTTCTTACCACAAAATATTCTTGTAATGTGCCCATTCTTGTAAATATGCCCTAGTACAGTATTCAGACATTTAAAAGTAATAAAATAACCTGAATAGTTTGGCTGTCAACATCGCAGACAAATTATTATTGTTGTTCATCATGACTGGCAGAGCCATTCTATAGTTTTTGTACTTTTATCTGAGAGTATTGCCCTAAACTGGGTACTTACCAACTGGACTGATAAGTCTTATTACATATACAACTAATATTGGTTTTCTTATAACCCTTTGTATTGGTGATGTTTCTTATTGTTTATGACAGACAAAAAACCAGCTGTACAGTTTATTTTTGTTTGTTTGCATTGAGGTTTAACATCCCAGTCAACAATATTTCGAAGCTGGCCAGAGGGTGAGTAGAAGTGTACCTTACCTGTGAGGGTACAGACACCCAATGTCGAAGCTGGCCGGATGGTGAGTAGAAGTGTACCTTACCTGTGAGGGTACAGACACCCAATGTCGAAGCTGGCCGGATGGTGAGTAAAAGTGTACCTTACCTGTGAGGGTACAGACACCCAATGTCAAAGCTGGCCCGAGGGTGAGTAGAAGTGTACCATACCTATGAGGGTACAGACACCCAATGTCGAAGCTGGCCGGAGGGTGAGTAGAAGTGTACCATACCTGTGAGGGAACAGACACCCAATGTCAAAGCTGGCCAGAGGGTGATAAGAAGTGTACCATACCTGTGAGGGTACAGACACCCAATGTCAAAGCTGGCCAGAGGGTGAGTAGAAGTGTATCATACCTGTAAGGGTACAGACACCCAATGTCAAAGCTGGCCAGATGGTAAGTAGAAGTGTACCATACCTGTGAGGGTACAGGCACCCAATGTCAAAGCTGGCCAGATGGTGAGTAGAAGTGTACCATACCTGTGAGGGTACAGACACCCAATGTCAAAGCTGGCCAGATGGTGAGTAGAAGTGTACCATACCTGTGAGGGTACAGACACCCAATGTCAAAGCTGGCCAGAGGGTGAGTAGAAGTGTACCATACCTGTGAGGGTACAGACACCAAATGTCAAAGCTGACCAGATGGTGAGTAGAAGTGTACCATACCTGTGAGGGTACAGACACGCAATGTCGAAGCTGGCCAGATGGTGAGTAGAAGTGTACCATATCTGTGAGGGTACAGACACACAATGTCAAAGCTGGCCAGATGGTGAGTAGAAGTGTACCATACCTGTGAGGGTACAGACACCCAATGTCGAAGCTGGCCAGATGGTGAGTAGAAGTGTACCATACATGTGAGGGTACAGACACCCAATGTCAAAGCTGGCCAGAGGGTGAGCAGAAGTGTATCATACGTGTGAGGGTTCAGACACCCAATGTCGAAGCTGGCCGGATGGTGAGAAGTGTACCATACCTGTGAGGGTACAGACACCCAATGTCGAAGCTGGCCAGAGGGCGAGTAGACGTGTACCATACCTGTGAGGGTTCAGACACCCAATGTCGAAGCTGGCCGGATGGTGAGTAGAAGTGTACCATACCTGTGAGGGTACAGACACCTAATGTCAAAGCTGGCCAGAGGGTGAGTAGAAGTGTACCATACCCGTGAGGGTTCAGACACCCAATGTCGAAGCTAGCTGGATGGTGAGTAGAAGTGTACCATACTTGTGAGGGTACAGACACCCAATGTCGAAGCTGGCCAGAGGGTGAGTAGAAGTGTACCATACCTGTGAGGGTTCAGACACCCAATGTCGAAGCTGGCTGGATGGTGAGTAGAAGTGTACCATACCTGTGAGGGTACAGACACCCAATGTCAAAGCTGGCCAGAGGGTGAGTAGAAGTGTATCATACCTGTAAGGGTACAGACACCCAATGTCAAAGCTGGCCAGATGGTAAGTAGAAGTGTACCATACCTGTGAGGGTACAGACACCCAATGTCAAAGCTGGCCAGATGGTGAGTAGAAGTGTACCATACCTGTGAGGGTACAGACACCCAATGTCAAAGCTGGCCAGATGGTGAGTAGAAGTGTACCATACCTGTGAGGGTACAGACACCCAATGTCAAAGCTGGCCAGAGGGTGAGTAGAAGTGTACCATACCTGTGAGGGTACAGACACCCAATGTCAAAGCTGACCAGATGGTGAGTAGAAGTGTACCATACCTGTGAGGGTACAGACACCCAATGTCGAAGCTGGCCAGATGGTGAGTAGAAGTGTACCATATCTGTGAGGGTACAGACACACAATGTCAAAGCTGGCCAGATGGTGAGTAGAAGTGTACCATACCTGTGAGGGTACAGACACCCAATGTCGAAGCTGGCCAGAGGGTGAGTAGAAGTGTACCTTACCTGTGAGGGTACAGACACCCAATGTCGAAGCTGGCCGGATGGTGAGTAGAAGTGTACCTTACCTGTGAGGGTACAGACACCCAATTTCGAAGCTGGCCGGATGGTGAGTAAAAGTGTACCTTACCTGTGAGGGTACAGACACCCAATGTCGAAGCTGGCCAGAGGGTGAGTAGAAGTGTACCATACCTATGAGGGTACAGACACCCAATGTCGAAGCTGGCCGGAGGGTGAGTAGAAGTGTACCATACCTGTGAGGGAACAGACACCCAATGTCGAAGCTGGCCAGAGGGTGATTAGAAGTGTACCATACCTGTGAGGGTACAGACACCCAATGTCAAAGCTGGCCAGAGGGTGAGTAGAAGTGTATCATACCTGTAAGGGTACAGACACCCAATGTCAAAGCTGGCCAGATGGTAAGTAGAAGTATACCATACCTGTGAGGGTACAGGCACCCAATGTCAAAGCTGGCCAGATGGTGAGTAGAAGTGTACCATACCTGTGAGGGTACAGACACCCAATGTCAAAGCTGGCCAGATGGTGAGTAGAAGTGTACCATACCTGTGAGGGTACAGACACCCAATGTCAAAGCTGGCCAGAGGGTGAGTAGAAGTGTACCATACCTGTGAGGGTACAGACACCAAATGTCAAAGCTGACCAGATGGTGAGTAGAAGTGTACCATACCTGTGAGGGTACAGACACGCAATGTCGAAGCTGGCCAGATGGTGAGTAGAAGTGTACCATATCTGTGAGGGTACAGACACACAATGTCAAAGCTGGCCAGATGGTGAGTAGAAGTGTACCATACCTGTGAGGGTACAGACACCCAATGTCGAAGCTGGCCAGATGGTGAGTAGAAGTGTACCATACATGTGAGGGTACAGACACCCAATGTCAAAGCTGGCCAGAGGGTGAGCAGAAGTGTATCATACGTGTGAGGGTTCAGACACCCAATGTCGAAGCTGGCCGGATGGTGAGAAGTGTACCATACCTGTGAGGGTACAGACACCCAATGTCGAAGCTGGCCAGAGGGTGAGTAGACGTGTACCATATACCTGTGAGGGTTCAGACACCCAATGTCGAAGCTGGCCGGATGGTGAGTAGAAGTGTACCATACCTGTGAGGGTACAGACACCTAATGTCAAAGCTGGCCAGAGGGTGAGTAGAAGTGTACCATACCCGTGAGGGTTCAGACACCCAATGTCGAAGCTAGCCGGATGGTGAGTAGAAGTGTACCATACTTGTGAGGGTACAGACACCCAATGTCGAAGCTGGCCAGAGGGTGAGTAGAAGTGTACCATACCTGTGAGGGTTCAGACACCCAATGTCGAAGCTGGCTGGATGGTGAGTAGAAGTGTACCATACCTGTGAGGGTACAGACACCCAATGTCAAAGCTGGCCAGAGGGTGAGTAGAAGTGTATCATACCTGTAAGGGTACAGACACCCAATGTCAAAGCTGGCCAGATGGTAAGTAGAAGTGTACCATACCTGTGAGGGTACAGACACCCAATGTCAAAGCTGGTCAGATGGTGAGTAGAAGTGTACCATACCTGTGAGGGTACAGACACCCAATGTCAAAGCTGGCCAGATGGTGAGTAGAAGTGTACCATACCTGTGAGGGTACAGACACCCAATGTCAAAGCTGGCCAGAGGGTGAGTAGAAGTGTACCATACCTGTGAGGGTACAGACACCCAATGTCAAAGCTGACCAGATGGTGAGTAGAAGTGTACCATACCTGTGAGGGTACAGACACCCAATGTCGAAGCTGGCCAGATGGTGAGTAGAAGTGTACCATATCTGTGAGGGTACAGACACACAATGTCAAAGCTGGCCAGATGGTGAGTAGAAGTGTACCATACCTGTGAGGGTACAGACACCCAATGTCGAAGCTGGCCAGATGGTGAGTAGAAGTGTACCATACATGTGAGGGTACAGACACCCAATGTCAAAGCTGGCCAGAGGGTGAGTAGAAGTGTATCATACGTATGAGGGTTCAGACACCCAATGTCGAAGCTGGCCAGATGGAGAGAAGTGTACCATACCTGTGAGGGTACAGACACCCAATGTCGAAGCTGGCCAGAGGGTGAGTAGACTTGTACCATACCTGTAAGGGTTCAGACACCCAATGTCGAAGCTGGCCGTATGGTGAGTAGAAGTGTACCATACCTGTGAGGGTACAGACACCTAATGTCAAAGCTGGCCAGAGGGTGAGTAGAAGTGTACCATAACCGTGAGGGTTCAGACACCCAATGTCGAAGCTGGCCGGATGGTGAGTAGAAGTGTACAATACCTGTCAGGGTACAGACACCCAATGTCGAAGCTGGCCAGAGGGTGAGTAGAAGTGTACCATACCTGTGAGGGTTCAGACACCCAATGTCGAAGCTGGCTTGATGGTGAATAGAAGTGTACCATACCTTTGAGGGTACAGACACCCAATGTCAAAGCTGGCCAGAGGGTGAGTAGAAGTGTACCATACCTGTGAGGGTACAGACACCCAATGTCAAAGCTGGCCAGAGAGTGAGTAGAATTGCACCATACCTGTGAGGGTACAGACACCCAATGTCAAAGCTGGCCAGAGGGTGAGTAGAAGTGTACCATACCTGTGAGGGTACAGACACCCAATGTCTGAGTTGGACGGAGGGTGAGTAGAAGTGTACCTTACCTGTGAGGGAACAGACACCCAATGTCGAAGCTGGCCGGAGGGTGAGTAGAAATGTATTTCATTCTGACACTGTAGGTTAGGCAGTCTGGTGAACCCTCCCACAGCAAGGTATTGACCACAGTTAGACCAGTCGAGTCGTAAACCTGGAATATAAAGAAAACTGTTTGGTTGTTTTGTGGCTTGGCATCCCAGTCAACAATTTTTCAGTCATGTTAAGATGAAGGCAACACTTCTGGGTATTAAACAACTCATTAAACAACTCATATTATGGGACATTTATGTGTCTTGCTAAAGAACACTTCCCCGTGCCAGTGATTTGGAACCCAGGATCTTTTGATGCGCAGTCCAATGCTCTATCATTAGGTATCTCACTCCCTTTTGGTTAGACACAGTCATTAGTTTATGAAAACTTTGATGAGTCCAGTCCTCTGTACAAGAGAATAGAATTTTCAAAATGATGATGATGATGATGATGATGATGATGATGATGATGATGATGATGATGATGATAACGATAATGCTGATGCTAATAATGATGATTATAATGATGATGACAATGATGATGCTGAAGCTGATGCTGACAATGATGATGATGGTGGTGATGATGATGATGATGATGATGATGATGATGATGATGATGATGATGATGATGATGACGATAATGCTGATGCTAATAATGATGATTATAATGATGATGACAATGATGGTGCTGAAGCTGATGCTGACAATGATGATGATGGTGGTGATGGTGATAATGCTGATGCTAATAATGATGATGACGATGATTATGATGATAATTATGATGAAGGTGATGATAATGATGATGAAGTCACAATAAGAAAACCTGTCTTCAGTGCAACAGATCAAGTAAGGCTGTAAAGCCAATTAAGGCTTAGCCTTTCAGATTTAGAAAAAAAAATCTACAGGAATGAATTAAACTTTAAAGCAAAATCATGCTATGCTTTCATTCTTGTACTTGTGAATAGAATCCTGATCCTGCTGGCAAACCTGAGCTTCTTGAAGAGCCTTAAAAATTATTAAAAGGTATTCTGCTGACTTGAGCATCATTAATGACACCAAATATGACGGCAATAAAACAGGATTTTACCAGAAAATACTACAACAAATCGTAGCAAAGCAGAACAAACGATCTATGCTCACAAGGACATCATTTTATCAGATCTGTCCGATCAGAGCAGTCATTGCAAGCTATGGAGATAAGAACCAAAGATACTGATCCAACTGAACAGAAGCACATGCTGATCTGAGTTTTAACATTGCTGCACCAAGAGGTAGTTTTCTAGCACTGGTCTCTTAAATGAGTATTCGCATGGGAAAACCAATAATTTGGGTTTCCGACCAGGTCCAACAGAAACTGGCCTCTACAGTCACAGAAGTGAGCTAGAGGCTTGAAATAGAGGAATTATATTATCAGAGTAGCGAAAACAAAGGCGCTGATCAGCTGTGCAGTTACTACACAGCTGATCAGCATCTTTGGTTTCGCATATGCAGATTGTTGGTTTTCTGCTTCAGTGGCAAAATTATTAAAATCTTATTAGACAGCTTTAAAATTTATGACTTTGAGATTTGAGCCGCCTAGTGGAAAAACCAACAATCTGCATAGGCGAAAACAAAGACGCAGATCAGCTTCACGGTAACCGCGAAGCTGATCAGCGCCTTTGTTTTCGCTACACGGATAGTACAATCCCTCCTCTACTTAACTACAAAATTTCAAGCTTCTAGCTCTTTTCTGTGCTTATACAGGCCGGTTTGTGTCGGAGCTGTTCGGAAACCACATTGTTGGTTTTCCTACGAGGCGGCTCATTTATCTTCCAGACAGCTGAAGGACATTTTGCTTCTAAAAAACTGTCTTTAATGATCTAGCAAATGATACAATATATAACTTTTTCAGCACCATATTCAAGAAAATGACACTGTTTTTATATTATAGAAAAATATGCTTAAATTCTCTAAAGATTCAAATATTTGTAAATTTTCAATTAGGGATTATTTATGGACCACAAAACAGTCATGTATTTTATTTGAGGATTTGCAACCCTGTCCATGATGTCATAGCTTAGCTTGTACAGTCTTTGGTTGAAAATAACGGACCATTTTCTTCTATCTGACTGAAAAAATACACTTAGGACAGCATCAGTGATTTTTTTACCTGCGCATCCTGCATCTTTTACTCATAATTTTGTCTCTGGGATGCAAAATTTTCATTCTGGTGGGTCCCAGGATGCAATGATTTTAGCAGGTTTGCAATGAAAAATAGTGTTTTGGACTCATAAAGTGGTATCTGGACCCATTGGTACTGAATCTAGTGAGTCCCAAGGACCCATAGTCTCAAAATTGTAAATAAATCACTGCAGCATCATTCCAGTTCCCCTTTTATTACAAGTCTTGCCCTAGTTCTAGAGATGCCACAATAAAAGGTTGTAAGGCATTCATTTGATCATATTCAGCCCCTTGTCTCAAGAACACCAGTCCAGTTTTATTCTTATGTAAACTAGAAAGAAACAGATCAGCAACATATTCACACATTAAGTGTTGTTCTCTGTTTAGTTATTTTTTTTTTGGTTTCGAAGTAACTTCTGGTTCAAGACCTTACTGTGTCCCTGAGCATGATGGTAAGCTTGGTCAGAATTTCCTGAGACAGTTTTCCTCTAGATGTGACACAAATGGTCTATACTTAGTACATATCCAGCTGGGTGAAGAGGAAGAATAGCATCAATTTATTCTATTCATGAGCCAGACAGGTTAGATTATGGCTCTGTTGTAAAGACATCTTGTGAATTATAGCTTCCTATAGGAGCAGCGACACGAGAAAATCAGTCTCCTGGGTTTCCGAACAGGTCAGATACAAACCAAGCTGTACAGGCACAGAAGCAGGCTAGATGCTGCAAATTTAAGATTTAAAAAGAAGAGGAATTGTATTATCCCTGTAGCAAAAAACATAAGGTGCTGATCAGCTTCGCAGTACTGCGAAGCTGATCTGTGCCATAGTTTTTCACATATGGAAAACGTTAAGTTTCCTCATGATGCAGCTCATAGATTATAGGGATGTATTGAACACTCTAGTGCTATATTAGGCAAGAAACTTTTACACTCATGACAATGAATTTGCAGGAGGCTGAAATCATTATCTTTCATTTTTACAACCACAAATTTCACGGTTTAAGACTTGAAGCAAGCTTAGTAAGATGGTGAAGGCATCAGTTAGATGGTGTGTGGCATTAGTAAGATGGTGTGTGGCATCAGTAAGATGGTGTGTGGCATAAGTAAGATGGTGTGTGGCATCAGTAAGATTGTGTGGCATCAGTAAGATGGTGTGTGGCATCAGTAAGATTGTGTGGCATCAGTAAGATGGTGTGTGGCATCAGTAAGATGGTGTGTGGCATCAGTAAGATGGTGTGTGGCATCAGTAAGATGGTGTGTGGCATCAGTAAGATGGTGTGTGGCATCTGTAAGATGGTGTGTGGCATCAGTTAGATGGTGTGTGGCATCAGTAAGATGGTGTGTGGCATCAGTAGTATGGTGTGTGGCATCAGTAAGATGGTGTGTGGCATCAGTAAGATGGTGTGTGGCATCAGTAAGATGGTGTGTGGCATCAGTAGTATGGTGTGTGGCATCAGTAGTATGGTGAAGGCATCAGTAAGATGGTGTGTGGCATCAGTAAGATGGTGTGTGGCATAAGTAAGATGGTGTGTGGCATCTGTAAGATGGTGTGTGGCATCAGTAAGATGGTGTGTGGCATCAGTAAGATGGTGTGTAGCATCAGTAAGATGGTGTGTGGCATCAGTAAGATGGTGTGTGGCATCAGTAAGATGGTGTGTGGCATCAGTAAGATGGTGTGTGGCATCAGTAAGATGGTGTGTGGCATCAGTAAGATGGTGTGTGGCATCAGTAGTATGGTGTGTGGCATCAGTAGTATGGTGAAGGCATCAGTAAGATGGTGTGTGGCATCAGTAAGATGGTGTGTGGCATAAGTAAGATGGTGTGTGGCATCTGTAAGATGGTGTGTGGCATCAGTAAGATGGTGTGTGGCATCAGTAAGATGGTGTGTGGCATCAGTAAGATGGTGTGTGGCATCAGTAAGATGGTGTGTGGCATCAGTAAGATGGTGTGTGGCATCAGTAAGATGGTGTGTGGCATCAGTAGTATGGTGTGTGGCATCAGTAAGATGGTGTGTGGCATCAGTAAGATGGTGTGTGGCATCAGTAGTATGGTGTGTGGCATCAGTAGTATGGTGAAGGCATCAGTAAGATGGTGTGTGGCATCAGTAAGATGGTGTGTGGCATAAGTAAGATGGTGTGTGGCATCAGTAAGATGGTGTGTGGCATAAGTAAGATGGTGTGTGGCATCAGTAAGATGGTGTGTGGCATCAGTAGTATGGTGTGTGGCATCAGTAAGATGGTGTGTGGCATCAGTAAGATGGTGTGTGGCATCAGTAAGATGGTGTGGCATCAGTAGTATGGTGTGGCATCAGTAAGATGGTGTGTGGCATCAGTAAGATGGTGTGTGGCATCAGTAAGATGGTGTGTGGCATCAGTAGTATGGTGTGTGGCATCAGTAAGATGGTGTGTGGCATCAGTAAGATGGTGTGTGGCATCAGTAAGATGGTGTGGCATCAGTAGTATGGTGTGGCATCAGTAAGATGGTGTGTGGCATCAGTAAGATGGTGTGTGGCATCAGTAACATGGTGTGTGGCATCAGTAACATTGTGTGGCATCAGTAGTATGGTGTGGCATCAGTAGTATGGTGTGTGGCATCAGTAGGATGGTGTGTGGCATCAGTAAGATGGTGTGGCATCAGTAAGATCGTGTGGCATCAATAAGATGGGGTGTGGCATCAATAAGATGGGGTGTGGCATCATTAAGATGGTGTGGCATCAGTGGCATCTGTAAGATGGTGTGTGGCATCTGTAAGATGGTGTGGGCATCAGTTAGATGGTGTGGCATCAGCAAGATAGTGTGGCACCAGTAATATGGTGTGTGGCATCAGCAAGATAGTGTGGCACCAGTAATATGGTGTGTGGCATCAGTAAGATGGTGTGTGGCATCAGTAAGATGGTGTGTGGCATCAGTTAGATGGTGTGTGGCATCAGTAAGATGGTGGGACATCAAATAGACGTCTGTTTCTACCAGGACCCCATGGATAGTGTTACAATGAGGTTGGCCTGTACTTCCTGCATCCTTGAACTTAAACTTTCTATTCATGTTCTAAATAACTCTGGAAAATTCCGCACCCCAGCAATTATATCAGATTAACCAAAATAGGGATAGAACCTGTCCATAGAAGGCAGCGAAAAAGTCAATCAATTACATTTCCATAATATTCTCTGCTGTGGTCTAGACAATAAGAATATTGGGTGATGATTTTATAACTGATATTTTGGCATGTTACCCACAAAAACAATTTGTTGTGGCTACCCTATAAAATTGCCAAAGTGTGCTAACCCTTTAAGGCTAGCAAAAACATCTTTTATTGAAATTTATGCCAAATTTTATTTTCACAATGACCTTGTTTTCTACCTAACTGGTGTTTTTCACAGATTTAGTTTTCTCTAGAAATATCAGTAATCATCCCTCAATTTGTCTTCATTTGGAGAAAAATCATGTCATGGAGACAACAAGATTGCAAATTCAGGCAGAAAATTGATGTCAAATGAATAACCAACCAGTTTTTGGCATCTCAGTTGGGTTATATGTGGAAAATACACGTCAAATGCTTCATTATTCCCTAAATACCTTTGTCACACGATATTTAAGGCTGTGTATTAATGTGGCCGCGTGTGCCGCGTTTATTTATGCTCGTTACCGCACGCCACGTAAAACACATGCTAATAATGAGTAACTGAAGTCCGCCTGGAACAAGCATAAGAATGAAAGCTTTTACGTGTATGAAAATGTGACAAGGCTGTAAAATATAGTGCACAAATATTTCTTTGGTTTGTGCAGAATTCATGCAATAATAGCATCAAAAATGATTTTGTTATTCATGGACATTCACTTCGCCCTTCGGGGAGGGCTACACCCTCAATTTTCAACACTCCCCTCGGGACCTAGCGTATGTTAATGAATGAAAAATCATGGTTGATCCCTATATTAACAATATTTTTGTAGTACATGCAGTAACTGAACAGCTGTTCAGTGCCTTTGTTTTCGCTATACGCATAGTACAATAATTATTCCTCTTCTTCTTAAATCCAAAATATTAAGCTTCTATCCATCTCTGTGAATGCACCGACCGGTTTGAGTAAGACCTGGTTGGAAACCCCTGAAGACCAGTTTACTCACATCATGGCTCATATCATTGTGTAAGAACCTATTTTTTGTCTGACCTCCTCAACAACTCAAAAATAAATTTTTTATCCCATGAGTTTTTACTGTTGGGAATTCAATTCTGGTAGATGCAGACAAAAATATCCCAATCAAATTATGAATAAAATAGAATCTAAGAGAAATTTCTTGTTCTTTACAATGTCATTACATCGGCTGCCATTGGGAAAATCTGTCTTTAATTTTTACAATCCAGCAAGATTTTTTTTCATGACTAAATTACCAGAAATTCAACTATACCATATAGGAAAAGGAAACAAATTGATTTTCTAGGCAACATCTTATCAAAGAAATTAGTTATACATTTCAACCAACAATTTCTGTTTCCTACCAGGTCTGACACAAACCGGGCTGTACAGTCACAGAAGTTGGCTAGAGGCTAGAAATTTTGGACTAAAGAAGAAGAGTAATTGTACTATCCATGTAGCGAAAACAAAGGTGCTGATCAGCTTCGCAGTTACTGCAAAGCTGATCTGCGCCTTTGTTTTCGCATAGGCAAAAATCTGGTTTTCTCATGATGCGATTCAAATGTGAATGTTGGCAAGCTTACACATGAATGGATATTTTCACAGAACTCTAAAGACAAGCCCATATTTGGACCAAACATAAAAATAGTCTGAAAGACATTTCTATGCAACAAACCAAATCAAAGAAATAAGGTTATACATCCCATAAATGTCAATGCCGCTGAAATTATGAGCGGTCTGACAGACCTATGGATTTTTTCCTTTCCTGAGAAGAGCACCATCATGAGAAAACCTATCTTGGGGGTTCGGACCAGGCTCGACACAAACTGGTGTGTAACATAGTCATAGAAGAACACTAAAAGGTTGAAATTTCTGATTAAAAAAGGAGAGGGAATGCACTATCTGTGAAGCGAAAACAAAGGCGCAGATCAGCTGTGCAGTTACTGCACAGCTGATCTGCGTCTTTGTTTTCGCAAATGCAAAAAGCAAGTTTTCTCATCATCGTGATGTGGCTCAGTAGACCTAGCTGTCTGTTTGAGTCTGGCTGACTAGGTGAAATTTCCTGATTTTATTTGGCAATTATTAAACCATTTCGTCTGTGAAGGAAATAACATAATCAAGTCCAGTCAAGAAAAGTTAAACCAAGTTTATGAGAAAAAAAAATCATTGTGACTTGAAAAAAACACATCCAATCTAGTTTAGAAAGAAGGCAGGAATGAGACGTAAAATGTGCTAAAATGGAAGAAAAGAAATAAAGTGTCATCCTCAACAACAAAATATCAAATCGAAATGCTATTTCTAACATTATTGATACAATCAAAGTTGTTTTCCCTAGTTTTTGTGTTTGTTTCACACCTTCTTTAAGAAACATGGCAAAACTTATTCTTTTATTTTTTTCTCTGATTTTATATGAGCTGCTGCATGAGAAAACCAACAATTTGAGATTCCGACAAGGTCCGACACCAAAAGGCCTGTACATTCACAGAAGAAAGCTAGCAGCTTGAAACTTTGGATAATTGTACTATCCGTATGGCGAAAACAAATGCACTGATCAGCTGTGCAGTTGCACAGCTGATTTGCGTCTTTGTTTTCGCGTATTCAAATTGTTGGTTTTCCCATGCAGCGGCTCATATGGCTTTATAGCACTTGGAAAACCTCAAGCCTAGGAATTCCTTCAAATAGACCATTTAAATGCATTGTTACCCAGAAAATGAATCCAATTTTATCTAGCTATTACTTCGAAAACCAATTTAGGTTTCGACTATTTCTGTCTTCATTCTAATGTTATTATGCAAATGATATTCATATAGATTCTTCGAGATTTGAACCCTTTAAGTTTTGGAGCATGACATCTTGGCAAACAATAATTATTTAAAAGCACAGATCAAACCTTTTCTAATTGCAATCTTAATTTGATCTACACAGTTTATTTTTAAACGTCCAGACTGCTATAGGCCTGAACAGTGTGTTTGCTATTTCAAGCAGACAGCAGTTTTTGTTGTTGTTGTTTTTTTTCTCCACTTCTTATGAGCCACCTCTGTCATACAGGAAAAGCTGTCTAAACATTTGCCACCTGGACAGACATAAACAAGCCAAAACAATCACAGAGGACTAGAAGCTTGATATTTCAGACTTATATGAGCCGCCTCGTGGGAAAACCAACAATGTGGTTTCCGACCAGGTCCGACACAAACTGGCCTGTACGGTCACAGAAAAGAGCTAGAATCTTGAAACTTCGGATTTAAGTAGAAGAGGAACTGTACTATCCGAGTAGTGAAAACAAAGGCGCTGATCAGCTTCTTTGTTTTCGCATATGCAGATTGTTGGTTTTCCCACGAGGCGGCTTATATATTAAAAAGAAGAGGGATCGATCTATGCCTAAACAGAAAACAATGGCGCTGATCTGCGTCCTTGTTTTCACATACGTAATATCTTTTTTTTCCCCATGATGCATTTAGTATTTGAATGCTAATCCACCAGACAGTCTCTATGGAGAAAATGCAATAAAGTTGGAATTTACTCTAAGTCATCATTATCATTATACGCCCATGCATGGATACCAAAAGTTCATCCCACAAAACCAAGATCCCCAGGAAAGCAAATACATGCAGTACTCTGTAAAACTTTTGAATAATTTCGTATGTCAGGGCCCAGATCAACCGAAAGCAAAGCCTATAAAAGTGAAAGAAAACATTAAAATGCAATGAAAGGTTCTTTACTCAGATATGAACCTCAAGTAAGCAATGATCATGAAACGGTGCAAAAATGTAGAATATTACCTGTTAGCATAGTATGTACAACTCTAGGACAGACATCATCATAGTTGTTCATCAGATAGATAGCACCATATTTAAAACAAACAGCCAGGGTATGGGTCTTCTCTACAGTGGGGCTGTCTGAAAGAATATCAATACATTCAATAGTTTATGAGCCGCGACTAAGAAAACTGGTCTTTGGAGTTTCCGACCAGATCCGAAACAAACCGGCCTGTACAGTCACAGAAGAAGGAAAGTGGCTTGAAATTTTGGATTTAGGAAGTAGAGGGATTGCACTATCCATGTAGCGAAAACAAAGATGCTGATCTTTGTTTTTCCCATAGGCCAAAATCTGGTTTTCTCATGACACGGCTCTTATAATGATGACAATTTCTATAATTTGGGAGGATGTAAAGAAACCAAGCACAAAATCAGTCTTCTGTTCAGTCTTCTGATGAATACAGATATTATTAAGAGACTTTTTTCATCAATCATAAATACTGAAATGTTCGTCAGATCTTAAGTTTTGCAAATTTTGCGAATGCAATGACTTGCAAATTAAAAGTTTTTGCTAATTAAAGCTTATGTACCCTTTTAAGAATGAATAAGTACCTTCTCGCAAAACCAAAAACTTGTTAATAATTTAGAAATAGAAAATTCATAACACAAAAAGTCAAGCAAATATTTCTGAATTTACAGCAACAAAAAACAATTTTACAGGTACGCAGAGTTTGATACTAGCCCCATCCAAGTGCATTTATAACTGTGATATTAAGACACGACAAGATATGGCTGTCTGATTTCATGCTTAAACAATAGCACTTAAGCAGCAACCGGCTCACAAAACAGCATTTTCAACATAACGAAAACATACCCATTTAATATACAGACTTTTTTTCAGATGTAAAAATGGAGTGTCACAAATTTATTGCCAAAAATGCACATCAACAGTTTAGCAACACTTGCCTTGCACAAATGTAGTATGACTGTTGCCCGACAGGTTTGCCATGACTTTGCTACGGGTTCATGAATATTTTGGTACATGATATTTTTAAACATGTTTAAAACTTAAAATTTCCTTTCACGAATAGTTGGCGACTAAGTTCACAACACATAAAAATTTGTGTGACATTCTTACGAATGTTGTATGACAGTTTCACAATGTAATTTGCAGAACAGTTACTGTAAGACAGTTGGGTTGGCTTATATTTGTTCATGTCTTGGATCACAAATGGATAACTGCTACAGATTATTAAAAGTACCCCTTTTTTATAAAAATTTACTTGCAAGGGACTGAAGTTCTATGGACCCCAAACATGATTTTTAGAGGGATAGCCCTGTACTATTTCTAGAAATTTCTTTGAGAAACAGCTAGATTCTTAAACCCTTTAGGGTTAAAGCTATGGTTATGCTGAATTAGATACACAAGTTCATCAACCATTTATGTTTATTCATTGTTGAATGTTTGCTTTGTTTTCCCTATAAAATGAAGAGATACAAACAAGCTGCCTCCTGAGAAAAAAAAAAAAAACACACAAAGATATGAATTCCATGAAAGACCTGGCTTTTGTGATTTGTGCCTTGCATGATAGAAGCCTAGGCCCTTAGCTGGTTTGACTGATATTGAAGCTGATTGGAGTCTTGGCAAAGCATGACAAATGCACTGAATTTTCCATGCAACGACTTCTATATTCTTGATATGAGCCGCCTCGTGGGAAAACCAACAATGTGGTTTCCGAACAGGTCCGACACAAACCGGCCTGTACAAGCACAGAAAAGAGCTAGAAGCTTGAAATTTTGGATTTAAATAGAAGAGGAATTGCACTATCCGAGAAGCGAAAACAAAGGCGCTGATCAGCTTCGCGGTTACCGCGAAGCTGATCTGCGTCTTTGTTTTCGCCTATGCAGATTGTTGGTTTTCCCATGCGACGGCTCATATTTGTTTTTAGAAGCAAGGCTAGTGATTTGCATAAAAATTACATCTTTGGTACCCAATGTCATTTCCGATTACATGGCTTTGTCGGATAATTGAAGCGAGTGTCTTCAATGAATGATTAGGAAAGAAGTATCTTCCAATTTGGGAACTCGAGTAACTGTATTGGCTATTCTTCACAGTCGAAAGGCCGTAGAGCTCCCGACTTAATTGCACTTAACCGGTTGAATGATCAATTTTGTTGCTATAAAGTGGACATACTAAGTGATCTCTTCCTTCGGCAGTCTTGTACGCATTTAGAATAGCTTCTTTGCCTGGGAAGCCTAGTTTTATTTCACAGGAAGCAGTATTTTGATATAATCATATCAAACACTGATCAGTTTGCCACAACAT
The DNA here is from genome assembly GCA_964017185.1 of Rugalucina vietnamica. Taxonomy (NCBI): domain Eukaryota; kingdom Metazoa; phylum Mollusca; class Bivalvia; order Lucinida; family Lucinidae; genus Rugalucina; species Rugalucina vietnamica. The sequence continues at coordinate 15,376,928 of OZ024874.1, forward strand.
ACAGTGAAAATTATGTTAAGGACTGCTTATTTTGAATGACTATTTAGATCCCTTCTGACAATTTTTACTCTTCTTTTTTTTGATGATCAATGAAAATGTTTTTACCCAAACTTTGCTTGCAGAGCATTGTCTGCCAGGAGAAGCTGTCCAAAAACTTTGCACTTTTGTGGTATGGTAAGTTTCTGGGGACTTGCATGCTTTTGAAAGCAAGTCACTTTCCCTACTTGTCGAAATTAGCAACAATATGTCCAATACATTCGCTGCTAATTGAACGCAATTAAGCTGTGATGCGAGAAAAACAGTCTCTGGAGTTTCCAACCAGGTTCGACACAAATTAACCTGTAGAATCATAGAAGCTTGAAATTTCAGATTTAGATAGAGGCATGGTACTATCTGTGTAGCGAAGGCGCTGATCAGCTTAGCAGTGACTGTTTCACATAGGAAAAAAACGTTTTTCTCATTACGTTCAATTTTGTTTTGTAATGGCATTTCATCACATCATCAGTTACAGCAGCTAGTATTATGGACAACTTCCTCACTTTATTAGAAGGCATATCAGATTCATAGTTATGGTATTAATTGAGCCACGACGCGAGAAAATCGGCCTTTGGGGTTTTAATAATAATAATAATAATAATAAAGACTTTATTTAAAGAGGAGGCCCAGTTGGCTTTTCATCCAATCTTCCCTGGGGTCCTCATTTGAAGCATACAATTATATACAATATTCACATAAAATTACAACAATATACATACTAGAAAAACACTAATATGTGATAATGGTACTCCTTAGTTTTGGAAAGTCCATCTTAGATACTCTGTTTTAAACTGAGTTACAGAGGTGCTTCTTCTAATATGATCTGGGACGGCATTCCATATTTTGGATCCAGAATATGTCAGGGACTTGCGAAATAATTCAATATTAGGTTTAGGGACATACAGTGAGTTTTCTGTTGTTGATCTTAGTGATCTTTGACAAACCTCTGAAGTCAAAGTGAAATTGTCAAGAAGGTATGATGGCGAATGATTGTTAAAAATCTTGTACATCAAATTTAACTCTGTTTGGAAATGTCATCCAATTTAATTCAGCAAACATATCTTCTGAGCGTGTATCTATGCTTCTATCTAGTATAATTCTAGCTGCCCGTTTCTGAAATTTTACCATACATTCCGTGAGGTTGCCATTGATGTTTCCCCAGATAGTGCAGCAGTAATCCATGTGCGGTAGAACATATGCATTAAAGAAAAGTTTTCTTGTTGGTATAGGCAGGTAGTGCTTAATTCTACTGAGTAAATGTAGTAGAGAATTGCATTTTTTAATTGCACTTTCCACTTGTGTAGTCCAGGACAGTGTACTGTTTTCAACCAGTTCTGACATAAACCGGCCTGTGCAGTCTCAGAAAAAGGCTACAAGCTTGAAATTTTAGATTTAACAAGAGGAGAGATTGTACTATCCGTGTATCGAAAACAAAGGCGCTGATCAGCTGTGCAGTTACTGCACAGCTGATCTGCGCCTTTGTTTTCGCCTAGGCAAAATTCGGTTTTCTCATGACGCGGCTGAATTGACCAGCGGCATTTTGTAAATGAGCTGCCAATCCTGCAGTAAGTTTGGTTGTGAGTTTCAACACCGCTACACAATGAAAGTATAACATTTCGAGGAAAGGTGTGAATTCGTTAACATGGGGAATTTGTTAACTAGTTAATGAATTTATTAAACTGAGTTTTCATGAACAAATTCGTGTCAGCCCTTATGTTAGTTTGTCATCTTTTGGCTTTTATGACGCATGATTTAAATTTCATTTGCTTGGACATATGACACAGTTTCAATCTTAGCTTAATTTCAGATCAATGCAGCTTTTATATAATATTTTGATGCATTAACTAGTTATCAAGTTCATCAACGTTAACAACACTGGTACCTTTCCTGAACAGGGCCCAGTTGTTCAAAACTTCATAAGCTTAACGTCATTAAGACCTCAACTCGTTAAGTAAATACCGACTACATAAGCAAATACATGTACCCTGTTATTTTTTTCCTCAATTTTTGTTAATAAAATGTGAGAATCCTTTGCATCGCAAAGGATTCTCATATTTTTTCAAACAACTAGTGGACCACTGGTCCTGTAGCTCACCTGAGAGATTATCACATTGTAAGCTCATGAGATTTAAATTAATTGAGAATCGACCAATGAAAGTCTATGCATGGACACTATTGACCCCCGGGGCATGGCCAAATTTGACCCAGGGGCATGACTGGCACAATTTATAATGGGGACTACCAAACATTGCTACATACAAAATATAGAAGCTCTGGGCCTTTTGGTTTCAGAGAAGAAGTTTTTTTTAGTTTTTCCCATTGTAAGTCTATGGAGACTATCTACCCCCGGGGCGTGGCCAAATTTGACCCCAGGGGCATGGCTGGCACAATTTATGTAGAGGACCATTAGCCATTGCCACATACAAAATAACAAAGCTGTGGGCCCTGTGGTTTCAGAGAAGAAGATTTTTGAAATTTTTTCCCATAGTTAGTCTATGGAGACTATCAACCCCAGGGGCGTGGCCAAATTTGACCCCATGGGCATGAATGGCACAATATATGTAGAGGACCATTAGCCATTGCTACATACCAAATATCAAAGCTGTTGGCCTAGTGGTTTCAGAGAAGAAGATTTTTTTAGTTTTTTTCCTATTGTAGGTCTATGGAGACTATCGACCCCCGGGGCGTGGCCAAATTTGACCCCAGGGGCATGGCTGGCACAATTTATGTAGAGGACCATTAGCCATTGCCACATACCAAATATCAAAGCTGTGGGCCCTGTGGTTTCAGAGAAGAAGATTTTTTAATTTTTTTCCCATAGTAAGTCTATGGAGACTATCGACCCCCGGGGCGTGGCCAAATTTGACCCCAGGGGCATGAATGGCACAATTTATGTAGAGGACCATTAGCCATTGCTACATACCAAATATCAAAGCTGTGGGCCTAGTGTTTTTTTTAGTTTTTCCCATTGTAAGTCTATGGGACCTATCTGTTGCCATGGAAACCACAATTTTGATACAATCTGCTCCAAAACCTAATGCCATCAATCCCCCAACCCAATTATGGTTCACATTAAATTTGATCAAGATCAGCCTACTAGCTTCAGAAATATTCTTCTTTGAAATTGTGGACAGACGACGGATGACGACGGACGACGGATGCCTGCCTATCCTACAAGCTCACCTGTGAGCCTTCGGCTCAGGTGAGCTAAAAATACCAGTGTATTTGTAATGTTGCCATTTGAAATTTTAACGAATCATTAACTAACAACATCATTAATTTTGAACAACTGGCCCCTGATAATGCCTCTATTTCCATTAACTTTTACATTTCCAGCCTGTTGCTATCATCTGTGTTGTTGTATGGAGTTTTTGTCTGCTGTGGGTTGAAATCCTGTTAACTGTTTTCCCCTGATGTTACTTAACTGGTAAACTGATTAAGGGTATATACAGGGAATATGTTTACTTTTATGGAAAATGCTGTTATTTGAGTGGGCTACTGCTTCAGTGCTATATGGTCAAGCATGATTTAAGGATTGAAATTCAGATTTTAGCTTTCACTGGATGATGAAAAACATTAGGCTGTTTTAATGTCTGTGAAGCCCGAAGGGCTTCTCGGAGACATTAAAACAGCTAATGTTTTTCATCATCCAGTGAAAGCTAAAATCTGAATTTCAATACTTATATTTACATTTAATATTATCAATCAAGTATCAGATTTTTAATTGCGCATATCACCATTCAGTTTCATGTTATTTGACATTAAATCCGACTTAACATAATTTTGGAACAGCCAAAACGTCAAATTTTCGCGCCTAACGTCATGGCCATACGTGACCAATGTCACGACAACAAGAGTAAACAAACAACGTCACTGGATGGGTTTTGACGTTGCCCTGCCCATAGGCGTGGCCTCTAGATCATGTGACTTAATGTTTTTCATTGGAAAATGAAGAACATCAAGAAAGATACTTTCATCTAGGGCAATTGCAATAAAAATGTAAATATATCAGGATAATACATCCATGAAATGTATACCCCTCTTATGTTGAGCAACAGTCTTGAGAAAACATGCAAACAACTTGCAACTATCTGGCGAGAAAATGACACTTAAGTGACATTCATGCAAATGTTGTGAGACTCTCTCGCGAATTCACATGAATGACATAGTCATGAGAAAAATATGCAAAATTAGGCAGAAATTCACAAAATTGTCGCATAAATGTCCATTAAATGAGACGGCAACATGAAAGTAGAGTTTACATCGTTAATCTTTGTCCCAAAATAGTCGAAAACTGGTCTCCATTAATCGCATTCCAGTGAGATAAGGATTTGAAGAATTAGACCTCATATTTAAAGAGAGAGTTCCCAAATATCATCTACCAAATATTATTAGCCGCGTCGTAAGAAAACCAGATTTTTGCCTAGGTGAAAACAAAGGCGCAGATCAGCTTCGCAGTGACTGCGAAGCTAGATTGATCAGCGCCTTTGTTTTCGCTACATGGACAGTACAATTCCTCTACTTTGTAAATCCAAAATTTCCAGTCTCTAGCCACCTTCTGTATCTGCACAGTCCGGTTTGTGTCAGACCTGGTCGTAAACCCCGGAGACCAGTTTTCTCACGTTGCGGCTCATGTTGGCCCTATCCGTTTCTCACCTGTATCTGAAGTGACCTTGATACCACTATCTCTGTTACTCTCGGATTCCTCCATATTGAATTTCTCACAGGACCAGAGTAATGTCGTTATTTCCATCCCTTCTAAGATGGTTACCTGGGATACCATAGCACCTGTCGAACTCATGATAATGATCTGACCATCCGTCGTCCCGAAAAACACCTGGAATGATAGAAAAGGTTGCGATATATATTTCACAGGTTCAGTGACATTTCAAAGTGGTGGTGTGACCTTGAAAATGAGGTCAAGATCACCATGTATATAAATCTCACAATGATATATGCACATTCAGGTAAAATCATATTGAAATTAAGTTGTGTTCTTGCCTACTGCTTTAGAAGATGGAGAGGAAGAAAGAGTAAGCTTCTAAAACGTGCATATATTGGAAAATCTTTATGTACAGAATAACTCCCTTTCCCTGAATGGTGTTTGGTATTCATAATGCTTTACAAGAATGGATTCTTTCCAAAAATATATTCATATTTTACAGATCTAGGAACATAGAATTCTGAACTGAAAATAAATCATTATTGATCAGCGCTGTATTTGACGTCTTAGATTGGGTTTTCTATGAGCCGCGTCATGACAGAACCAGATTTTCTCCTATGCGAAAACAAAGATGCAGATCAGCTGTGCAGTAACTGCACAGCTGATCAGCATCTATGCTTTCGCTTCACAGCTAGTTCAATTCCTCCTCTTCTTAAATCCAAAATTTAAGGCCTCTAGCCTTCTTCCATGACTATACAGGACAGTTTGTGTCAGACCTGGTCGGATACTCCAGACTTATTTTATTCTGTCATGGCTCCTATAGAAGAATGGCTAAATCTAGTCCTCATGAATAAGGAAATTTTCAGACTAATCAAAATTTCTGTCTAATAAGTCTAGAGTATTTTCATGAATAGGATAATGCCATCTTCAGATAGATGAATTAACAATGGGTAAGAAGCCTTAGAAACCTATATGCTGACCAATAAATTGAGTGGTATGGGCTTTGGGCACAGGGAAGAGTGTCACCTTCTTTGTTGGCAGGACAAAAATAATAACATGACAGCATTCCGATACCCAAACTGAACCCTGTTCAAGCCCTAATCAATTTTGAACATTTCATTGCCAGTAACAGACTCTTGACTTTTCTATTTTAATATCTTCCCCTTTAAACTTAGTTAAGATATAACAGTCTCTTTTTTATTTCTTTTGTGGTTAAACATCCAACTTCAACAATTTTAAACTGCTCTCCCATATACCGAATTTCGCTTGCGAATGCCCTTTTGAATGCAATTTTGCGCAAATTCGCATTAATCACTAGAAATTCGGTAGCATTCAGCAGTATTTTTAAGCATTCATAAGCATTCGGTGAAAATTTCAAGTTATTGCGAAAATTAGGAGCATGCTCCTAAAATTCGAAAGGAAAACAAATTCTTAACATATTTGTAAAATAAACGTAAACATTATTGAGTTTTGGAACTTTTGATGTCTGTAAGAGAATCGCTAGTAAATCGCAATATTTTTTCATTCAAGACTCAGTTTTTAGCCTAGTTTATTTATTCTGCCGCTATCCTTCAAGTAAAAGCCATTATTTGTGTTGTTAGGCTTTCAGCTATCTATAAATGAGCCGTCTCGTGGGAAAACCAACAATGTGGTTTCCGAACAGGTCCGACACAAACCGGCCTGTACAAGTGCAGAAAAGAGCTAGAAGCTTGAAATTTCGGATTTAAGTAGAAGAGGAATTATACTATCCGAGTAGCGAAAACAAAGGCGCTGATCAGCTTCGCGGTTACCGCGAAGCTGATCTGCGCCTTTGTTTTCGCATATGCAGATTGTTGGTTTTCCCATGAGGCGGCTCAAATGTATGACAGACAATTTAAAGCCATGTGAAATTTTAGTTTGCCCAGTAAAATTGTTTTTTTTTATTATGTAAATCGAAGTTTAGGAGAAACAACAAAGTGGTGTGTGTTTCAAGAGAAGACTTGGATCAGTAATGACAATTTTTCCCATGCCCCTTGGCATTATGGGTGAGTTCTATTAACATTGATATTATTTGCCACAATGCTTGCGAATAAGTGACAAATGAAAACAATTTGGCAAGCATTCGCTACACAGTCCCTTCATGAGTAAGGTGTTTACAAGACGTTCTCATTATTTGTAACGGCAATTGTAAGTGTTTTAACATGCGTAACCATTTTCAAGAATTCAGCAGTGTGGCTGACAATCAATCTCAAACATTCTTAAGACATTTATAAGGATCCTCAAGCATTCTTAATGTTTTCGCAAATACACCATTTTCTTCAACCCCCGCACCGTCCATTCGCATCATATTCTGTAATTTCAGCGCGAATTTCAAACTTTAGGATTCGCAAGGGATATTCTGTATATGGGAGAGCAGCATTAGGCATGTGAGGATGGAGCCACTGCTTCCTAGGTATTAATCAGAACTATATCTACCCAGTGCCAGTGGGTGTTCAGAACACGGGGTTTGATCCCAAACTTTCAATCCACTAACTGCCTATTAGTTATGGACAAGTTTTTCCCAGCTATGCCTCTTCTCCGATTCTACCTTATTTGCCTTCTGCGGCTCCAACAAACAAGGAGACAACAGGCACATGTTTTGAGCCGCGTCATGAGAAAAACAACAATGTGGTTTCTGGACACGTCTGAAACAAACCGAGCTGTACAAGCACAGAAGGTTTAGTGGCTGGAAATTTTGGATTTAGAAAGGTAGAGGAATTGTACTATTCGTGTAGCGAAAATAAAGGCGCTGATCAGCTGTGCAGTTACTGCGAAGCTGATCTGCACTTTTGTTTTCGCATATGCAAAATATTGGTTTCTCATGATGCAGCACATATTCTATTATTGAATTTTCTTTTCCTTTTTTTGCAGAAATTATCACACTTGTAAAAACTTTTTTAAAGAAAACTTGGTAATTAGGAGACAGCTACTGAAATGTCAGCCTCGTTAGCCAACAGATGCTATCAAAACAAACTTAACGAACTGGGATACGACAAAACAAACAAAAGAATTGTGTAGACGGCAAAGATGGATTGTCTTGGTCCCAAGGTTATAAAACTTTTCTCATGCTCAGCTCAGCTGAGACTAAAATTTTCCCTGCTCATAAATGTTAAAATGCCAACAATTGTTGGCATTTTAACAATTATTAGCAGTATAGATTGCAGGTTTTGGCGATCTAAACCTTCAATTTCAATGTTTTTCCGTTATATTGGTATTTATGAGCAGTTTTAATTTTATGCTCAGCTGAGTTGAGCATAAAACAGTTTCATAACCTCGAGACCTGGGTGATCATCCAATGCAAGTAGACCTAATGGCTTGCTCAGGCAGAAACTTTGGGTCCAATCTCAATGTTAAAAGACCCAGTTACTGATCAGAGTCATCACTGGATGCCTGTCACATGATCTGATAGTACTGTTTGTGTGGGAATGTATGAGTCACAAAGTGAGAAGCTTGTCTTTAATATTTCAGAACAGGCCTGATATAAACCAGGCTGCATGACCACCATGGGTGGATCCAGAGGGGGGGACAGGGGGTCCGGACCCCCCCCCCCTCCCCCCCTGGAATTGCCAGATTATTAATTTTTGCCATGCTGAAATATTCCGTCAGACCCCTTCCGGGAGTTTGGACCCCCCCTGAGAAAATTTTCTGGATCCGCGCATGACCACAGAAGAAGAACAAACAATTGAAATTTTCAATTGAGAAAGATTGAAGTGGTATTGTACTCCCTATAGTGCATGCAAAAGGACAAATCAAGTGCATAACTGATCTGCACCTTCGCTTTCAAATATGCAGAATGAAGTTTTCTCCTCAATCAAGTTGCCCAGACTGTTGACTGAATTAGAGAATTTTCTACTTAATTGTTTGAAAGTTGAGAGCAAGTACTTTAATCAAGAACTATAATAGCATTGATTCCTGATAAAAATGTCTTGAGAGAATCAATGAGTTTGTGATTTTAAATCATTGTTTAAGTTGTGCCAATCTCAATTTTCTGTGCAAAATAGCACAACTCAAGTAAACCACATATGTATTGATACACACATACTCACACCGTATTAGCGGCAAAACAGAACGCACTATAAGATCGCAGAACGCCGAACTTTTTGACAGGCCAGTGTTGCGGGTAAGGTTATTATCTTATTGTTTTTCATGGGAATTGAAGGCATGGTAGCAAAGGTGAGTATGCCATTAGTTGAAGGCGATTTCTAAAATGTACCTTTCCAAAAATTCCTCATCTGAAACTGGAAAATCACAGTTTTCTATCATTTTCTTCACTTTTTGAACACAAAACTAACAAATATGTTTGATTACGTGTCTTCTTTGATATGATTCAATCGTTTACGAGGCAGAAATATATAATTAGATCCTTTATGCTTATTCTGTGTGCATTAAATATATTTAATCTTATGTTTAAAGCGCTGTGTCTGTTTGAACATATTATATAGTGTATTTGATACTTTAGCAATGGAGAACGCTAGTGGTAGCAATCACAGAAAGCCAAAATTAAATACATTGGGCAATCTAGGAACAATTTAGTTCTGATGCGTTTCAACCGTTTTTACTCTTTCTATGTGGCAATTTTGGTCATTTTTTCAGTTAATTATGTAAATTAGAATAATAATGGAGCTTCTGGACTACGTTTGTACAAACTATATATACATATATTCTCCATTGCTTTGGTTCGCCATTCGCATGTCTTGTGAGAGGACTAATTTCCCTCCAGATGTATATTGTCAATATGGCATTACAACAGTAAACCATTCTGAATCAGATTCAAAGCCTTGGCGTGCCGGTCTGACGGGACAGCAATACATTTTTATTTCCATTTTAAAAGTTTGAACAACAATGTAGATCTAGCTAAAATTATACGTAGTAAGATTGCATTCTCGTCTGTTGATACACATGGAATATTGCAATAATGTTGTTTGTTTGTTTGTTTGAATTGATGCTTAATGCCCCAGTCATGTCGGAACGTTGCCTCCATTTTATGGGACTTTTAGACCAAATGAGAATGTTATGGCATCCAGCAAGTGTTAAATATATAACCATCCAACAAAGCCACAAAGGCTTATATTTGTGTGGAAGGTTTGACTTGAAACCACTTTTTCCTGGGCAGGCTCAGACCCGAGCGATTAACCAGTAATCAGTCAGTCAGCAGAGTACAAGGTATGTCTGGAGGCACAGACAGCCCGTCTATTACAAACAGCCCATCTATTACAATAACATTGGAGTTCACGAAAATATATATGCCTACATGTAGAACAAGACTTTATTCCTCAGTTGATTGCATTGCCTCGCTTGACAAATATGAATAGCACTGTTTCTTGACTCCGACGGCCCCTTCACATTATGCTCAACTGAAAATGTTTTTTTTTTCTGCGAAACTACAGCGACAAGTTCGCTGTAGTTGACAGCTAAATTGATCCGGTTTCCGATCACTGCGCTGTAAGAAGTTTATAGAATAATTAATTTGTATGCAGGTTGATAATGTTGAGCCACCATTTAAGTAGGAGAACAGCAGACACGAAACTCTGACTCAGCATAAGAAGCGACTATGTTTTATCAGAGGCAATCTGAATTTCGTGGGCTCAGCGCGAAAGGGTTGTAACTGTGTTTTTCATAATTTTTCAGGAAAGACAAAAAACATTCTCATTTTTCTTCAAAGCGAATCCAAGGGATGTAAACTAGATGTAAGATGTAAAATGTCATTAAAAAACATTGGAAAATTTAAGTTTGCAAAAAATTTAATTTTTAAAAGAGTTATTTGATATTATTTGAGTTACAACCGTTTCACCGCTGAAATGTTGTATAAATCCATTGCATTCTCAGCGCGAAATGGTTGTAAGTTGAGTTACAACTGTTTCGCACTGAATATGCATACAAAATCATGGTTGTAACTTGAGTTAATGTAACAACAGCCAAATACCATAAAACATACTAATGTCTTTGAGTGGATAGCTATTGTATCTTCATTATTTTATAAATTCAATACATTTTGCATTTTTATAATTGATACATGGTATAATTATAGCACCATGTCCATCTAGAAACTTACAACAGTTGCCTGGAAACTAAATGACCACATAATTTCTGTCAGAGTTTAACTTTATTCAACATGAACATTAGATAAGCAAAAGTGAATTCAGGAGTCATAAGTATTTCATTTTAAAACAACATAAGAATAAATATTAGTCTCAGTGAGAGAAAATACCCCTTTCGGCATGCAAAAAGCAATGGTTCAGGTGAGCCTATGCATCCATAATCTCATCAGAATCATTGCTTTTCTCTGAGGTAATCTGTGGACCAAATGGAAGCTATTGCCCCAATAACAGAATGAGGCCTGAACCCCTGGAAGGGGTCATTTCAGAGCTTCTGAAGGGACTTTCTGCGTTGAGGCTAATATACAATGCAATACAGTAAAGCTCCTAATGATTTAGATCTATGATTGAAAACTGTTTCTATCGATCATGTTTAATGTGATTAAAAAACAACAGTTTCATGTTTTAAAAAAGATAGCAATTAGTGCTGAAACAGATAAGACTGATGCATATTTCTGCAAATATGCGAGCCGGGATACTACTTAATTTAAGGAAAATTTTATTCAGTTATTCTCCAGTTAGGTATCAAAATACCTGGAGCCTGGAAATTCTCTATGAAACTAAAAGTGCAGGATTTTTCTTGCTCATAGAAAGTATCCATTTGACCCTTTTCATGTTATTTTCAAAGTGGTTATAATTAAATATGTGGAGTGTGTATACATTAAACAGGTATGGCAAGCCAAATGCACACTAATTCGAGAAACCTAGGATATGTCCGTTAAACCTGGTTTATCTATTACATAAACCAGGTTTAACGGACATATACCAGGTTTAACGGACATATACTAGGTTTCTCGATCGTTATCCTAAGTTTCATTACATAAACCAGGTTTAACGGACATATACTAGGTTTAACTACAAAACCTATGATAACAGTTGTTAAACCTGGTTTATGTGATGAAACCTAGGATAACGATTGATAAACCTGGTATATGTCCGTTAAACCTGGTTTATGTGCGATAAACCTGGTTTAACAACTGTTATCATAGGTTTGGCAGTAAAACCTAGTATATGTCCGTTAAACCTGGTTTAAGTGAGGAAACTTAGGATAACGATCGAGAAACCTAGTATATGTCCATTAAACCTGGTTTATGTCTGTTAAACCTGGTTTATGTCCGTTATCGTAGGCTTTTCTGCCAAAACCTATGATATCAGTCCATAAACCTGGTTTAACGCACATATACCAGGTTTATCTAGTAAATGTGGAGATAAACCAGGTTTTACAAACTTTGTCATATTCTTTAATATAGTAGGCAAGCCAAATGCACAATAATTCGAGAAACCTATCCTCCGCCTAGGTTTAAGGAAGGAAACCTATCCTTCGTCACGTGATTACATATACCAGGTTTCTCGATTTTTCATTGGTTCTAGCCTAGATATCGCCGAAAACGTTAAACCTGGTTTCTATGAATCCGATTGGCTAGCTATCTGTTCGGGAAATCTGCGTCATATCTGTTTTTGTCCCATACAGGCCTTACCTGAGCTAGCCCAGGTAATTATAAGCATACTATCTCCGGTAATTTTACGAGACTTCACGAGAATTCCCGATGATGACTTTAATCCATTTATCTCTAGTGTTTTTATAAGGATGTAATCAACATTTTTATGGCTTTCACTGCGATTTAGTATTTTGAAGATGTTAATTGTTTAATTGTAACATAGAATGTAGGTTCCCGCGATTTGACTGCAATGAAACTATAAATTAACAAAGTAGTTTTGAAAAATGTTTGTAACAAAACCAAGGACGCTGCTACATGTACTTGGTGGTTATATCAGGGCTAAGCACAAAATATGCACAATGCTGATTCTTGTTTAACAATGCGTATATAATCCTCTCTATTTTTCTTTCTCTCTCTCTCTCTCTCTTTGTTATTTTTTGTCTTTTTTTTCAATTTTAAGACACCCGGTGCCAATCTGCATCATAATGTTCGCATTTAGAATTAGCATGAAGTCGTAAATCAATGTTTGCGACTATGCTCTTTCTTTATGTGACCTTTTCTTTCTCTCTCCTTCCTTCTCTCTCTGTCTCTGTCTCTGACTCTCTCTCTCTTAAACAGCAATCACACATTAGCATATAAGCCAAACGCATGCCGGGCGTGTTGACAAAAACAGTTAAATTCAAGATACGCCAGGCGCACGTCGGAGACACGTTAGAAACGCATTACTCCGCGTTTTGAACGCTTGGTTTACGCTTGATGCACATTGATATACGTCGCTGTGCGCTCCAGGCGCATTTTGGGCCCATTTTTTTGAACATGCTTAAAAAAATTTCTACAAGCTCAGCGTGTCCCGGGCGTGTGTTTTATATGTTAAGTTTTACACACGCGCGTTACCAGGCGCGATGAATACGCTTCGAACGCGTTCGGTGCAGGTTTTAGGCACGCCAGTGTACGCTTCATGCACGTTCCGATTTTATGAGATAGTGCTCCAGTAGCGTGTCCCCAGCGTGTGTAAGACGCGCAATGGACGTTTGTTGTGCGGCATGTAGCACGTGCATATCGTGTTTAGGACATACACAAAAACGTACTCCAAAACTTTGAGATTTTTAATACGTCAGGCACACACGCCTCAGTCACTTGCTACTTAGTGACTGCTAAAGCGAGTAAAAGGAACAAATTAATTTTTATACGTCCAAAATCTTCAGCGTGTTGAGATTTTTCATATGCCCGGCGCGCGTTTGTGTCATACGCTACAGTATGACTGCTGTTTTAGTTTAGTTCAATTTTGAGATCCCCAGTGCTAATGTGCACCATAATGTTCACATTTAAAATTAGCATAAAGTCGTAATTCAATGGTTGCGTCTATGCTCTTTCTTTCTTTCTTTCTTTAGCTAGGCAGATTAAGTCAATTTTCCATAAGAATCGTGCATTTGGTGATACAAGCATGAAATTTGGCATGGATGCTCCGAATACCCAATTTTTTAAAAAAATATCGTTGTCCAGCAAAAATTCAAAATGGCGGACAAAATGGAGGCCATTTTAAAAATGGCCGCCCTGAAAGACTACATATCATAGTTTGTTACCAAAATCTTCACTGAATTGACTTTTTTTGTTTTTGGTGTCAATGACCATGTCTAAGAACCCATTGAATCCAAAGTTTCACTTTTGTTTCATAATGGCGGACAAAATGGTGGCCGTTTTTCAAAATGGCCGCCATCAAAGGCCTAAATTACAGTTTTTCACCGTACATTTCACTGCATTGACTGATTTTTATGTTTTTGGTGTCTAAATATATGTTAATGAACCTATAGAGTCTTAATATTTGCATGGATATCTTGTATCTATCGTTTGTCATGACATACTTGCAAACTGTAAGACGAGATCATCTGCTTTTAATTCGCAAAATGCATATTATATGTTTTTGTGTGATAAAAATAATGATTTTAATTGCATTTGTACTTGTATAAAGTTGATATGAATATGTCAGGTGATTTGAAAGATTATCTCTTTTGCATTTATTGCTTTAGAAGTTAACACAATTAAAAATCATTATGGTGGCTATGTTTTGTCTCTACAGGTGCTTTTCTTTGAAACAGGGAATCCACCGTTTTGATTGTAAAATGGGAGCATTTTATAAACGATTTTTTTTGCCAAATCTCGTGTTATGAGAGTGAAATTATTCCTTGTTTTAAAATAAATGCGCCATAAATGCCCATGCTGTCTAGTGTAATTGACAATGATTGTTTTGAATGGATTTATTATGGCCACTTGAAATGGTCCATAAGTTGTCTGTAAGACAGGTGTGGGTATCAGTGTCATGTTTGCGGTAGTCACGTGCATTGTATACACAATAAATGGGCATCAAGGACACCCTGTGACCTGGCCCTGGTTTCAACTATGTTTCATGCGTGGGCATAGCTAGCCTTACTTATGGAACAGACTAAATGGATGTGAGGGTTGGTAGTGAAGTTGTGGAACAGGTCGCATAGGTTTGCTATTTAGGGATATGGTCTCTGGTGGTGGCTGTGAACTGGCTGCTGTTACACTCTGAAAAATCAATTTGGAAAAAGTCCCACCAACTGATTCGCCTTCTCGCCAACCACAACCTGTCACTTTTGACCCGAGTGTATTCAGCCTGTGCGAGAAATGTCATGTTTCATGCTGCAGAGGAGAGTTGGGCCATTGGCTATGACTACTCTGAACCACCTCTGGTGAAATGGTAGGGCAATGTTCCATTTGATTTGTAATGTAAAGCTTTAGACTCCCTTCTCTCAAAACTTGTCATTCAAAATTTGGATGCTGTACTTCTAAGTACCAGCGGGATAAATGGTTTGGGCATCTGGAGCATAGCGATAGAAAAATTTCTCAAGTATGCAAACAGCACAGAAGAGACAATGCAGGCCAGAAAAATTGGGACGAAGTATTGCAAGATGGCAAAAAGAAACTTAGAATGGATTTTGCTACCCTCAATACCGGTCTGAATGGAGAGGGTGTTCGCGAGGAGGAAAATGGACTTTTACCTGGATATGATGATGGTATAATGATGAAATAAGATTTTTGTGTTCATGCCTGCACTTGAATTGACAGTTTGTGTGATTGCGGGAGAGCCAATCCAAAGGTATCGGGTCTAAAGTTATCCAGTATGTATGAAACATAAATGGGCAGGTAAGGTATAGAATTATTATGTTTATTTGAATGTAGTTGAATAGCGTACTTGAATGTACATGTTCTGCTTACATGTTCTGCTATCACAGATGGTAAAAGGATAAACTCTTAGCCTTGAATTAGCTGATTTCAACATATACCGGAAGCGTTCGCAAAGTCAGACAATGAAGAAAAGATGTTTACCACCCATTGGGGATGTGAGAAATAAATAGGCTGCTCGTACATCCAGGCAAAACGCCCCGGCAAGTGACTGACAAACCAACAAACAAACAAATGATGTGTTTTGTAAAGGGCATACAATCATAGATTAAAGCCATTTATAGTCATAGAATTGAAGCTAATGTTTCCAGAAACAATGCTAAGTACCACGAAAGTGGACCTGCTGAATGATGTTCAGTAATTCTGAAATCGAGCTAGGTGACTTCCATGCCAATTTGTTAATGTCGCTGATTTTATTTCCAATCATCTCACCATTGTGACCAGTTAGGGTTAGAGAATGAATATGCACATGTGAGACAAGCCAAGTTCTGCTTGCGGATGTGTCAGGTGGTTTTACTCGAAGGTACTCTCGTTTATGCCCTATCTACTGACTGGCCTGTCTCAAATGAATTAAAATAATCTTAAAAGGGATATAAACTGATATAAAACTTTAGCAGGCCATTGAATGTGCTAGTGTTGAGGATACTTCAGAAGAAAGTTGATTCAAAGTTCATTGAGCATGTATTCAACCTTGCAAAGTTTTTGTTTGTTGTGTAGGCTAAGGCTGGTGTAGATAATGTTCCTCAAGGCGTTTGAATAAAATTTGTGATGTCTAACCGTGCTCTACAATAATGGAAGAACTCTTCATTCAACAATTATGTCTTTCGAAGGCATGACCTTGCCATCAGTTCCAGTGAGACAGAATACATTCATATGATGACGTACTTCCAACTCCAATAATAAAGGGGTGCATTTGGGTGTCAACAATACACAAAATGTAAATTGAGCCCCCAAGTGAACGGGGTTTTTCATATTTTTTTTTCACTTCGCATATACTATGGACAACACTTACCCCTACAATGTCAGCTGTAAGCGGCATCTAATAAACCATGGCTGTCTGCAGCCGAATGCCAAGGACAATGCAAATGTTACTTAAGCCTAGGTTACATTTGCCCCGATCATCGTACGATTTTTCGGTCTGCGATTTTCTCTACGATTTTTAGACATCGTAGGAGATCGTGGGCTACGACATATGTGTTAACAATTCATACGGGCATCGTGCGATTTTTTGATCTGCCATTTGTCGACGTTCTCATACAAAAACGCAAGGCGATCGTACGGCGGTCGTATGTCTCCGCAGATAGTACGTAGATATCGTACGGATCCCGTGCGTTGTCCGTACGGAGTCCCTAAACGTTTTGATACAAAACGCAAGGAGGCCGCACGGTAGTCGTAGGGTCTCCGCAGACTGTTAGTGGACATCGTACGGACTCCCTTGGACTTCTGACTGATGCCTTGGTTACATTTGGCCTACGATTAGCTTGCGATGATCGTACGATGCCATTTTTTGCATTTTCGTGCGGCCTCCGCAGGGTGACCTTACGATGTCCCTACGATTCTACGACTTCCTACGATCTCCGTAGCCTCTGCGATCTTGTAATAGTCTGCACTATTACAAATTTTAAAATCGTAAGACCGTAGACCGTAGACACGTCGTAGGGCATCATACGGGCACCGTACAGATACCCTGCGATAATCGAGCGGTCACCGCACGATTTTTGTTTATGATAATTTGGGAACAAAAATCGTACAGTGATCGTAGGGAGGCCGCAAGGGGTAATGCCTAGTTGGTTACATTTGCCCCGATCATTGTACGATTTTTCGGTCCGCGATTTCCCTACGATTTTTTAAAAATCGAATGTTATCATGGGCTACGACGCAGGTGTTTACAATTCATACGGGCATCGTTCGATTTCTTGTTCTAGCTTTCTTCGATGTCCTGAGTCGGAACTGTTTGGAGAGCGTAGGGAAATCAAAGGGACTCCGCACACTTTAAGTTGAAATCGTACAGAGCCCGTGCGATGGCCGTGAGGAGTCCTTACGATTTCTTGCGGTCTCCCTACGATAGCCGTACAATGTTAGGTGTCCGTACGATTTTAATAAACTTGTGATATAACCGTACGGATGCCGCACGATAACCCTAAAGGTCTACGATTATCTTATCATTTTAGTCCCCAAATTACCATAAAACCGTGCGGTGACCGCACGATAATCGCAGGGTTTCCGTAAGGCGCCCATACGATGATGCTACCTACGACGTGTCTACGGGCTACGATCGTACGATTTTTAAAATTTGTAAAAGTGCAGACTACTACAAAATCGTAGAGGCTACGGAGATCGTAGGAAGCCGTAGGAAGTCGTAGGAAGCCGTAGGAAGCCGTAGAATCGTAGGGGCATCGTAGGGTCACCTTGCGGAGACCGCACGAAAATGCAAAAAACGGCATCGTACGATCATCGCAAGTTAATCGTAGGGCAAATGTAACCTAGGCTTTATTAACAATTAAATGCAGTGAGTTGTTAAGTTGCAAATGAATAAAGTTTCGCTAACAGTAGTTACCTAAAATGATCAAGCAATTATAATATTGGAATAATATATAGAAAAAAGGGTTGCAAACAACAGCTTTCGCTCATAAAAAGTACATAATTTTGCCTTATATTTGGTAAATATGTCATGTAACATTATAAGCAAAAGGAAACGATGTGCTTTTTTAGATTCTATAAGTTCAATAACATATATTTAGACACCAAAAGCATTAAAATCGGTCAATACAGTGAAATGTTAGGTGAAAAACTGTAATTTAAGCCTTTGGCGGCGGCCATTTTGAAAAATGGTCGCCATTTTGTCCGCCATTATGAAACAAAAGTGAAAATTTGGATTCAATGGGTTCTTAGACATGGATATTGACACCAGAAACCTAAAATCAGTCAATGCAGTGAAGATTTGGATAACAAACTATAATATGTAGTCTTTGAGGGTGGCCATTTTGAAAATGGCCGCCATTTTGTCCGCCATTTTGAATTTTCGCTGGACAACGATATTTTTCAAAACAGTTGGGTATTTTGAGCCTCCATACCAAATTTCATGCTTGTATCACCAAATGCACGATTTTTTCACTAATCTGCCTAGCTACTTTCTTCGCATACAGCACTCTGTATTTATCCAAGATTTTTTTTTATATTAAAGAGCAAACATTTCATTATTTTATAGAAACACGCGAAAAGCGAAAAAAAAAAAAAAAAAAAAAAAAAAAAAAAAAAAAAAAAAACATGGGCCGGTTATCGCTAAAAAACTAGAAAAAGTGCCTTGAGAGGCACGTATACCCCCGGCTGGTAGCTCCCCTACACCCCTAGGCCCACAGCCCCCAACCCATATATGCTCACTGATGCTAATACAATGAACCTGCATTCCCGAATAAAAGAGAGCAACCTCAACAAGTACTACTTATAAATTTGTATTTGCAAAAGCACTGTCTAAAACCATGGGGAGGAAGAGTGTAGTAGAATGACAGGTCTATTTCATAACAGTATACAGAGCTGACTTGTATACTCAATCTAGGACTTGATCGCGGACATTGAGGGTCAGGTCCTCAGTCCTAGATGGAAAATAGAATGTCATTCTTCAATAATATTAATTAATTAAAAAAAAAAAAAAAAAAAAAAGAGATGTCCTAGATTTTGACCTCTAGCCCCACCCTGGGCACTGACCCTAAAGTATAATGTCATTAGGCACAAGGCAAACCTTATAGAGTACCTATGGTGCAAGTATGAATGATTTCTAAACATGGTGGTGAAGAAAAGTACAAAAAATAAAATATTTAAAGAAGTTCTAGATTTTGACCTTTAGCCCCACCCCCACACATGGACCCTAGAGTCTGAACCTTACATGGTGCCTATGTTCTAAGTATGAATGCTTTCTGACAAGACTTTGTGATCCTAGATGTCAAGAAAATAGACTTACAGAAAATTTATCATGGTATCTATCATATTACAAATGTGTCCTAGATTTTGACCTCTAGCCCCACCCCTTAGGATGGTGACATGGAATATGAAAGCAAACCCTATCGGGTATCTATGAACTAAATAAGAGCACATCCCTATGATTGAGTGTTAAGATATGGACTAAAAGAAGAAACATTAACATTGTAAACAGCAAATTTTAAAGGTGACCTAGATTTTGACCTCCAGCCCCACCCCTGGGCATGGACCCTGGGGTCCGAACTCATGGAAACAAAGCAAACCCTATAGGGTACCTATGGTCCAAATATGAATGGTTTCTGACCACTAGTTCATGAGATATACACCACTAGAGAAACTTTAACCAAAACTTTGACGTAAATTCTACGAACGTTCCGGAATTACTAACGAACTAACTAACTAACGAACATATGAACGGACGAACGGAAAAGCAAAAGCTATATACCCGTCGGCATAAATGCCGGGGGTATAATAAGTATGTGATCAATGTTGTTATTATGTCTTAAAATGTATATATTGTATGTATTTGATATGTGTCACTCAAATAAACTATTAAACTATCAAACTTTAACACGGGGATGGCTCATATGATGCTTCAAACTGTGGGTTTCCGGTTAATACGGGGTTAGGGCATGAAGAGACTTGATGAAACGAAGTTAGTGTTTCAAGTGAAGATAGTGTTTCGGTCCCAACTACATGTATATATACAGTATAGTTGCCAAACAGATCGATCTTTACGACATGTTGGCAAAACAATTGGGCATTGATTAATCATATCCCCATATTCCCATAAGGCGCGAAGGTGTGAATGTACATGTATAATGACACATTAGTAATTGCCAACTATGACATTTGTTAAATATGACCGCATCAAGGCAGATCACAGCTTTATTTTTCAATATACCGTATATATTTTGAATGCGGTGTAAATTTTGCGGCTCCTGTTAATTTTTATTTCCTTTGCGCTCTATCATGCTTTCCTATTTATTATGACCTACTGTTTTCAACTAAAAATAAAATCTGGAACCTCGGATTCTAACCGACGTAGCATCTTTTTTTACAGAAGCCACGTAATTTACACCGTATCGAAACTTATTTATTTATTTATTTATTTATTTATTTATTTCAAAGAGTTCATTGATATAATTGTAAAGAATTCGCAGGGACAAGCATATTGACCAATCAGATTGTGAGAAACCTGGTTTAACGAAACACGTGACATATTTACCTGGATGAACGATCCGACCAATGGAATACCGAGAAACTTGTGATATGAAAACACGTGACCTTGGAGAAAAACCTATGCTTGGGATAGGTTTATGGAAACCTATCCTCCGCACAGGTTTAGGGAAGGTAACCTATCCGGAGGACAGGTTCAATAGAATTAGTGTGCATTTGGGCCAATGGAATACCGAGAAACTTGTGATATGAAAACACGTGACCTGGGAGAAAAACCTATGCTCGGGATAGGTTTATGGAAACCTATCCTCCGCACAGGTTTAGGGGAAGGAAACCTATCCTCCGCACAGGTTTAGGGAAGGAAACCTATCCGGAGGACAGGTTTAACGGAATTAGTGTGCATTTGGCTTGCAGCCTAACTAGAGATTTTACGAAAGGGTTGTTAAACCAGGTTTAACACTTTTTTACCTGTGATATCGCAAGTTTTAAGTAAAACCTATGATAACAGTCCATAAACAAGGTTTAACGCACATAAACCAGGTTTAACGCACATAAACCAGGTTTAACGGACATAAACCAGGTTTAACGGACATATACTAGGTTTATGGGTCGTTATCCTAAGTTTCATTACATAAACCAGGTTTAACGGACATAAACCAGGTTTAACGGCCTTATACTAGGTTTCTCGATTGTTATCCTAAGTTTCATTACATAAACCAGGTTTAACGGACATATACTAGGTTTCACAAAGAGAAACCTGGTATAACTATCAGAAACATAGGTTTAGGGAAGAAAACCTAGGATAACGATCGAGAAACCTCGTATATGTCCGTTAAACCTGGTTTATGTCCGTTAAACCTGGTTTATGTAATGAAACTTAGGATAACGATCGAGAAACCTAGTATATGTCCGTTAAACCTGGTTTATGTCTGTTAAACCTGGTTTATGTAATAGATAAACCAGGTTTTACGGACATATCCTAGGTTTCCCGAATTAGTGTGCATTTGGCTTGCCATAATATGGTTAATGATGAGTTGCTTCCCTTCATACATACTGGATTTTCAGTGCGAAAAGGTTGCATCTTGAGTTACAACTGTTTCGCACTATATTTGCCTTATTATTGTTCTCAGTCGGCTCAGTGAGAAAGGGTTGTAACTCAACTTACAACCCTTTCGCACTGAACAAACTATGGATTTTAGTTACAACCTTAGGACAATTATTGGTTTTTAGGGGTCAGGAATGGGTTTCCAGCTAAATTATTTTTACAGTACTTGTATACATAAAAAATATGACAAATCATGCAAAAAAGTGATTTTCACCAAAAAATGTAGTTACAACCCTTTCGCGCTGAGCCCACGATTTATCTTTTTATTTTTATTCTTCCTTAGCGGCCGTCGACCAAATACTAGGATGACGGCAGTGTTTGGCATGTGATGGTATATAAGTGACTCTGATGGTATCCCAGGTAGCATCATTTGAATCACCCCCTGCCAGATCAAATATTGATTTAATATACATTGTCGTTCTAAAGAAAAGCCACAGCTAATGCAACTCACGTTCAATACAATTTGAAGTAGATCTATGTAAGCTTACGAGTGCATGTCGATTATGCCATACTGTCACAATTTTACTGTTGCTTTTTGTGTCTAAATCCTCTTTCAATATAATAACAGTACAATGTAGGTAATATGCATGACCAACAATACGAAACGTTGAGTTTTTTGCCGCTTTAACAGCTTATTTTACGAGGTTCTTTTAGGTTTTGAAAGATTTAGTTTATAGATTGCCATAGAAGGCGTTCACAGATTGTAGTCTCATCTATGAAAAGGCGTTCTCTATTGCATTTTTTATTTACCCCTCCTTTCTTAAATCGTACATAGTTCGGCCAAACTTTTAAACTGCGCGGTGAATCTTGGGTGATGTGTAGGGAAGATATTCAAATGTTTTATGGATTAGCAACCTTTTCGATATCATTTCCATAATTAGAGAATATACATCATTAAGCCGACTTTTACCTGTAAACAGTGCAGATACGAAAGTTCAAAAGGATGTCATGGCCTTCATAAATGGAAATCAGAAACAGCTACTGCATAGAACATTGCATAATTTATTCGACAATAGCTATGGGAAGTCATTTTGAATTATACCATTGTTATCTAATGTAACTAGAAAATGTGGTTATGAAACACTATGCCCCCAACTGGTAAGTCACTTTCAAGATGTAAAAATGTCCAAAAAAGTTCAAATTGTAAAAAAAAAGTGACAAAAATTAATCTGAGGAGTATATCCCAACCACATGCATATCTTCAAAGCATGGTCACAATGTCTGCAAAGTTTCAAAAGTATCGGTATTAAGTTGTAGGAAGAGTTGCGCACACAAGGAACCCTCTATCCATTCACTAAAATGCCTGAAAAAATGACTAAGTTCAAATTGTGAAAAAAATGAAGAAAAATAATCCAAGGATTACATCCAAACCACATGCATATCTTCAGACCATGCCCATAACACATGTAAAGTTTTAAATGAATTGGCATGAAACTGTAGAAGGAGTTGTGCACACAAGGTAACCACTGACCATTCATTTTCATTGTCAAAATGCCCGAAAAATGGCTAAGTTCAAATTGCGAAAAAAGTGACAAAAATTAATCTGAGGATTATATCCAAACGACATGCATATCTTCAAAGCATGGTCACAACATCTGTAAAGTTTCAAGAGAATCGGAATAAAACTGTAGGAGGAGTTGCGCACACAAGGTACCCACTATCTATTCACTTTATCAAGAATTAAAAAGGGAAATAAGGCCTGACTTTTTTTATTTTCTGGTTCTCGGGAGCGCCGACCCTATTTTTTCAAAAACTGGAATAAAAATAAAATTGCTATCGCTCAATTTTATTTTTTTTATTGCCGCCGATCGTAATTTTCCGCCCCATAGCGAAATAAAATACCGGACATTTTTCGCGGGAGAGTTGTGTGCTGGAACACCGTCAAGGCGATAATTTACCTCCGCACCGGAGTATCCGTGTCTTCAAAGACGCTTGGCGATTCTGTATTAGTAGAAACGTAGGTATCAACAAGCATTTCTTAACATTGACGCAGGAAGCATGGCCCACTCGGACTCAGAATCTTACTTTAAGATTTCAATTCATTCTCTGGGTAACGAGCATCGCTGAAATTCAGTCTAATTTGAAGACATTTAATTACACTAGTCATTACCTTTATAGAAGTGATATCTAATTTGAAGACATTTGAGCCGCCTCGTAGGAAAACCAACAATGTGGTTTCTGAACAGGTCCGACACAGACCGGCCTGTACAGTCACAGAAGCAGGCTAGAAGCTTGAAATTTTGCATATAAGTAGAAGAATAATTGTACTATCCGAGTAGCGAAAACAAAGGCGCTGATCAGCTTCGCAGTTACTGCGAAGCTGATTTTCGCCTTTGTTTTTGCTTATGCAGATTGTTGGTTTTCCCATGGGGCGGCTCATTTAATACTCTAGTCAGCATAAAATATTAGTGAAAGTTTGCCATTTAAAATACATTAGATTTTTATGGCTGCAAAAATGATTTTTTTTAAATATATAAAATGGTGATAATTTTCTTAATTCTGTTCAAAACACACATGTTGGGTACTCGTTAGAACCACCTCATCGAGGAGGTTCTAATGAGTACCCACAATGCATCTTTTCAAGCAGATGCCCTGTAAACCCCACTTCCCTGTAAAAATGGTGTTTACCAGGGTATTCATCATATAGGCTTGTTATCCTGATGTAAGTCAGCATAAAAGTGTTTTCTAGTTATACAACTAGAGGACCATTGGTCCTGTAGCTCACCTGAGAGATTATCACATTGTAAGCTCATGAGATTTAAATTAATTGAGACTATGCATGGACACTATTGACCCCCGGGGCATGGCCAAATTTGACCCAGGGGCATGACTGGCACAATTTATAATGGGGACTACCAAACATTGCTACATACCAAATATAGAAGCTCTGGGCCTTTTGGTTTCAGAGAAGAAGATTTTTGTTAGTTTTTCCCATTATAAGTCTATGGAGACTATCTACCCCCGGGGCGTGGCCAAATTTGACCCCAGGGGCATGGCTGGCACAATTTATGTAGAGGACTATTAGCCATTGCCACATACAAAATATCAAAGCTGTGTGCCCTGTGGTTTCAGAGAAGAAGATTTTTGAATTTTTTTCCCATAGCAAGTCTATTGAGACTATCAACCTCCGGGGCCTGGCCAAATTTGAACCCAGGGGCATGAATGGCACAATTTAAGTAGAGGACCATTAGCCATTGCTACATACCAAATGTCAAAGCTGTGGGCCTAGTGGTTTCAGAGAAGAAGATTTTTTAATTTTTTTCCCATAGTAAGTCTATGGAGACTATCAACCCCCGGGGCGTGGCCAAATTTGACCCCAGGGGCATGAATGGCACAATTTATGTAGAGGACCATTAGCCATTGCTACATACCAAATATCGAAGCTGTGGGCCTAGTGGTTTCAGAGAAGAAGATTTTTTAGTTTTTCCTATTGTAGGTCTATGGAGACTATCGACCCCCGGGGCGTGGCCAAATTTGACCCCGGGGACATGATTGGCACAATTTATGTAGAGGACCATTAGCCATTGCCACATACAAAATATCAAAGCTGTGGGCCCTGTGGTTTCAGAGAAGAAGATTTTTTAATTTTTTTCCCATAGTAAGTCTATGGAGACTATCAACCCCCGGGGCGTGGCCAAATTTGACCCCAGGGGCATGAATGGCACAATTTATGTAGAGGACCATTAGCCATTGCTACATACCAAATATCAAAGCTGTTGGCCTAGTGGTTTCAGAGAAGAAGATTTTTTTTAGTTTTTTTCCTATTGTAGGTCTATGGAGACTATCGACCCCCGGGGCGTGGCCAAATTTGACCCCAGGGGCATGATTGGCACAATTTATGTAGAGGACCATTAGCCATTGCCACCTACAAAATATCAAAGCTGTGGGCCCTGTGGTTTCAGAGAAGAAGATTTTTTATTTTTTTTCCCATAGTAAGTCTATGGAGACTATCGACCCCCCGGGGCGTGGCCAAATTTGACCCCAGGGACATGAATTGCACAATTTATGTAGAGGACCATTAGCCATTGCTACATACCAAATATCAAAGCTGTGGGCCTAGTGGTTTCAGAGAAGAAGATTTTTTTAGTTTTTCCAATAGTAAGTCTATGGAGACTATCGACCCCCGGGGCCTGGCCAAATTTGACCCCAGGGGCATGGCTGGCACAATTTATGTAGAGGACCATTAGCCATTGCCACATACCAAATATCAAAGCTGTGGGCCCTGTGGTTTCAGAGAAGAAGATTTTTTAATTTTTTTCCCATAGTAAGTCTATGGAGACTATCGACCCCCCGGGGCGTGGCCAAATTTGACCCCAGGGGCATGAATGGCACAATTTATGTAGCGGACCATTAGCCATTGCTACATACCAAATATCAAAGCTGTGGGCCTAGTGGTTTCAGAGAAGAAGATTTTTTTAGTTTTTCCCATTGTAAGTCTATGGGACCTATCTGTTGCCATGGAAACCACAATTTTGATACAATCTGCTCCAAAACCTAATACCATCAATCCCCCAACCCAATTATGGTTCACATTAAATTTGATCAAGATCGGCCTACTAGCTTCAGAAATATTCTTCTTTGAAATTGTGGACGGACGACGACGACGGACGACGACGACGGACGACGACGGACGACGGACGACGGATGCCTGCCTATCCTATAAGCTCACCTGTGAGCCTTCGGCTCAGGTGAGCTAACTAGAGGACCATTGGTCCTGTAGCTCACCTGAGAGATTATCACATTGTAAGCTCATGAGATTTAAATTAATTGAGAATCGACCAATGAAAGTCTATGCATGGACACTATTGACCCCCGGGGCATGGCCAAATTTGACCCAGGGGCATGAATGGCACAATTTATAATGGGGACTACCAAACATTGCTACATACAAAATATAGACGCTCTGGGCCTTTTGGTTTCAGAGAAGAAGATTTTTGTTAGTTTTTCCCATTGTAGGTCTATGGAGACTATCTACCCCCGGGGCGTGGCCAAATTTGACCCCAGGGGCATGGCTGGCACAATTTATGTAGAGGACCATTAGCCATTGCCACATACAAAATATCAAAGCTGTGTGCCCTGTGGTTTCAGAGAAGAAGATTTTTTAATTTTTTTCCCATAGTAAGTCTATTGACTCTATCAACCTCTGGGGCCTGGCCAAATTTGACCCCAGGGGCATGAATGGCACAATTTATGTAGAGGACCATTAGCCATTGCTACATACCAAATATCAAAGCTGTGGGCCTAGTGGTTTCAGAGAAGAAGATTTTTGTTAGTTTTTCCCATAGTAAGTCTATGGAGACTATTAACCCCCGGGGCCTGGCCAAATTTGACCCCAGGGGCATGAATGGCACAATTTATGTAGAGGACCATTAGCCATTGCTACATACCAAATATCGAAGCTGTGGGCCTAGTGGTTTCAGAGAAGAAGATTGTTTTTAGTTTTTCCTATTGTAGGTCTATGGAGACTATCGACCCCCGGGGCGTAGCCAAATTTGACCCCGGGGACATGATTGGCACAATTTATGTAGAGGACCATTAGCCATTGCCACATACAAAATATCAAAGCTGTGGGCCCTGTGGTTTCAGAGAAGAAGATTTTTTAATTTTTTTCCCATAGTAAGTCTATGGAGACTATTAACCCCCGGGGCGTGGCCAAATTTGACCCCAGGGGCATGAATGGCACAATTTATGTAGAGGACCATTAGCCATTGCTACATACCAAATATCAAAGCTGTTGGCCTAGTGGTTTCAGAGAAGAAGATTTTTTTAGTTTTTTTCCTATTGTAGGTCTATGGAGACTATCGACCCCCCGGGGCGTGGCCAAATTTGACCCCAGGGGCATGATTGGCACAATTTATGTAGAAGACCATTAGCCATTGCCACCTACAAAATATCAGAGCTGTGAGCCCTGTGGTTTCAGAGAAGAAGATTTTTTAATTTTTTTCCCATAGTAAGTCTATGGAGACTATCAACCCCCGGGGCGTGGCCAAATTTGACCCCAGGGGCATGAATGGCACAATTTATGTAGAGGACCATTAGCCATTGCTACATACCAAATATCAAAGCTGTTGGCCTAGTGGTTTCAGAGAAGAAGATTTTTTTAGTTTTTCCAATAGTAAGTCTATGGAGACTATCGACCCCCGGGGCCTGGCCAAATTTGACCCCAGGGGCATGGCTGGCACAATTTATGTAGAGGACCATTAGCCATTGCCACATACCAAATATCAAAGCTGTGGGCCCTGTGGTTTCAGAGAAGAAGATTTTTTAATTTTTTTCCCATAGTAAGTCTATGGAGACTATCGACCCCCCGGGGCGTGGCCAAATTTGACCCCAGGGGCACGAATGGCACAATTTATTTAGAGGACCATTAGCCATTGCTACATACCAAATATCACAGCTGTGGACCTAGTGGTTTCAGAGAAGAAGATTTTTTTAGTTTTTCCCATTGTAAGTCTATGGGACCTATCTGTTGCCATGGAAACCACAATTTTGATACAATCTGCTCCAAAACCTAATGCCATCAATCCCCCAACCCAATTATGGTTCACATTAAATTTGATCAAGATCGGCCTACTAGCTTCAGAAATATTCTTCTTTGAAATTGTGGACGGACGACGGACGGACGACGGACGGACGGACGGACGACGACGGATGACGGATGCCTGCCTATCCTATAAGCTCACCTGTGAGCCTTCGGCTCAGGTGAGCTAAAAATACTAGTCAGCATAAAGTGTTTTCTAGTCCTATCTGATTACATTCTACACTGGAAAGTATGTCTTTTTATTGTGTGACCCAAGACACCTTGAAATAAACCTAGTCATAGATAAAGACCAAAAAAAAAAAAAAAATTGCAATTTTCTGACTTTTATTTTTATTTTTATTTCGACTGTAAGGTTTTTCAGCTTATATTTTATTTTTATTTTCTCCTCCTATCCAAACTTTGGTCAAAATCTCCCGAGAACCAGAAAATAAACTAGAGGACCATTGGTCCTGTAGCTCACCTGAGAGATTATCACATTGTAAGCTCATGAGATTTAAATTAATTGAGAATCGACCAATGAAAGTCTATGCATGGACACTATTGACCCCCGGGGCATGGCCAAATTTGACCCAGGGGCATGACTGGCACAATTTATAATGGGGACTACCAAACATTGCTATATACAAAATATAGACGCTCTGGGCCTTTTGGTTCCAGAGAAGAAGATTTGTGTTAGTTTTTCCCATTGGAGGTCTATGGAGACTATCTACCCCCGGGGCGTGGCCAAATTTGACCCCAGGGGCATGGCTGGCACAATTTATGTAGAGGACCATTAGCCATTGCCACATACAAAATATCAAAGCTGTGTGCCTTGTGGTTTCAGAGAAGAAGATGTTTGAATTTTTTTCCCATAGCAAGTCTATTGAGACTATCAACCTCCGGGGCCTGGCCAAATTTGACCCCAGGGGCATGAATGGCACAATGTATGTAGAGGACCATTAGCCATTGCTACATACCAAATATCAAAGCTGTGGGCCTAGTGGTTTCAGAGAAGAAGATTTATTAATTTTTTTCCCATAGTAAGTCTATGGAGACTATCGACCCACGGGGCGTGGCCAAATTTGACCCCAGGGGCATGAATGGCACAATTTATGTAGAGGACCATTAGCCATTGCTACATACCAAATATCAAAGCTGTGGGCCTAGTGGTTTCAGAGAAGAAGATTTTTTTTAGTTTTTCCTATTGTAGGTCTATGGAGACTATCGACCCCCGGGGCGTAGCCAAATTTGACCCCGGGGACATGATTGGCACAATTTATGTAGAGGACCATTAGCCATTGCCACATACAAAATATCAAAGCTGTGGGCCCTGTGGTTTCAGAGAAGAAGATTTTTTAATTTTTTTCCCATAGTAAGTCTATGGAGACTATCAACCCCCGGGGCATGGCCAAATTTGACCCCAGGGGCATGAATGGCACAATTTATGTAGAGGACCATTAGCCATTGCTACATACCAAATATCAAAGCTGTTGGCCTAGTGGTTTCAGAGAAGAAGATTTTTTTTAGTTTTTTTTCCTATTGTAGGTCTATGGAGACTATCGACCCCCGGGGCGTGGCCAAATTTGACCCCAGGGGCATGATTGGCACAATTTATGTAGAGGACCATTAGCCATTGCCACCTACAAAATATCAAAGCTGTGGGCCCTGTGGTTTCAGAGAAGAAGATTTTTTAATTTTTTTCCCATAGTAAGTCTATGGAGACTATCAACCCCCAGGGCATGGCCAAATTTGACCCCAGGGGCATGAATGGCACAATTTATGTAGAGGACCATTAGCCATTGCTACATACCAAATATCAAAGCTGTGGGCCTAGTGGTTTCAGAGAAGAAGATTTTTTTAGTTTTTCCAATTGTAAGTCTATGGAGACTATCGACCCCCGGGGCGTGGCCAAATTTGACCCCAGGGGCATGGCTGGCACAATTTATGTAGAGGACCATTAGCCATTGCCACACACAAAATATCAAAGCTGTGGGCCCTGTGGTTTCAGAGAAGAAGATTTTTTAATTTTTTTCCCATAGTAAGTCTATGGAGACTATCGACCCCCAGGGCGTGGCCAAATTTGACCCCAGGGGCATGAATGGCACAATTTATGTAGAGGACCATTAGCCATTGCTACATACCAAATATCAAAGCTGTGGGCCTAGTGGTTTCAGAGAAGAAGATTTTTTTTAGTTTTTCCCATTGTAAGTCTATGGGACCTATCTGTTGCCATGGAAACCACAATTTTGATACAATCTGCTCCAAAACCTAATGCCATCAATCCCCCAACCCAATTATGGTTCACATTAAATTTGATCAAGATCGGCCTACTAGCTTCAGAAATATTCTTCTTTGAAATTGTGGACGGACGACGGACGGACGACGGACGACGACGGACGACGGATGCCTGCCTACCCTATAAGCTCACCTGTGAGCCTTCGGCTCAGGTGAGCTAAAAAAGTCTGGCCTAACTCTCACAGAATGGGCCCCTAGCCCCTTGAATTTACCTGAAAGAAAAAATATAGGTCCTCTTAATTTTCATATACAAACTACATACCAAATTTCAAGATCCTAGCTCTAACGGTTCCTGACCGAGTGCAAAGTGTTACTCACGCATCACAGACTCACTGGACTGGACTGGACGGACAGACCCAAACCAATATGCCCCCTCAACTTTTTCAAAGTTGGGGGCATAAAAATGTCAATTTAACTGACTTACCCGCGAAATTGGCATATCAAACCAGAGGACCAATGGTCCTGTAAACGCTCACCTGAGTCTGCTGCATATACCAATAAACATGTTTGAATATTATGGTATTTAACCCCAGTGCAGGGGCAGATGAAGCCCTTGGGCCGTTTTCTTTTTTCAGACTAATCAATATTCTGTCCATGGATGCTTCACGCCAAGTTTCATTAAAATTAATCTATTGGTTTCAAAGAAGATATTTGAAGGGTTTTTACCATATATGGGCATGGTGGCCATCTTGGTCATGTGACTTAGATTATTAATATACACATTGGTTCCCCCATCCTATAGATGCTTCACATAAAATTTGGCTTCAAATGGCCAAGTGGTTTTAGAGGAGATGTTTGAATATTATGGTAATATACATGTATATTGCCCCGGGGTGTGGACATATGAGCCCTTAGGTCCATTTTCTTTTTTAGAATCATTAATATTTAGTCCTACTACCCATTTCCTGCAAGATTTTCACCTCAAATGACTTTTTAAAAGTTTTCCCCATTCCAATGCATTGACGACCTATGTTGACCTTGTCGTAAAATAGGTCAAGGTCACCACAGGGTCATGATTTATATATACATTGTAGTACTTCAGCCATTGGTGCTTCATACCAAGTTTCTTTGAAATCGGTCCTCAAAATTCGGAGAAGAAGATTTTTGAAGGGTTTTTACCATATATGGGCATGGCAGCCATCTTGGTTATGTGAACTAGATAATTTATATATACATTAATTCCCCCATTCCATAGATGCTTCACATACAATTTGGCTTTGATTCGCCAAGCGGTTTCAGAGGAGAAGATGTTTGAATATTATGGTAATATACATGTATATTGCCCCGGGGTGGGGGCAGATGAGCCCCTGGGGTCCAATTTTTTTCAGAATCATTAATATTCAGTCCTACTGCCCATTTCCTGCAGTACTTTCACTTTAAATGACATTTTAAAAGTTTTCCCTATTCAAATGCATTTGCGACCTATGTTGACCTTGCCGTAAAAAAAGGTCAAGGTCATCACAGGGTCATGATTTATATGCACATTGTAGTACTTTAGCCATCGATGCTTCATGCCAAGTTTCTTTGAAATCGATCCATCTGTTCTGGAGAAGAAGATTTTTGAAGGGTTTTTACCATATATGGGCATCGCGGCCATCTTGGTCATGTGACCTGGGTTATTTATATACACATTGTTGATGCTTCACATAAAATTTGGCTTTGATTGGCCAAGCGGTTTCAGAGGAGATGATGTTTGAATATTATGGTAATATACATGTATATTGCCCCGGGGTGGGGGCATATGAGCCACTGGGGTCCAATTTTTTTCAGAATCATTAATATTCAGTCCTACTGCCCATTTCCTGCAGTACTTTCACTTTAAATGACATTTTAAAAGTTTTCCCTATTCAAATGCATTTGCGACCTATGTTGACCTTGCCGTAAAAAAAGGTCAAGGTCATCACAGGGTCATGATTTATATGCACATTGTAGTACTTTAGCCATCGATGCTTCATGCCAAGTTTCTTTGAAATCGATCCATCTGTTCTGGAGAAGAAGATTTTTGAAGGGTTTTTACCATATATGGGCATCGCGGCCATCTTGGTCATGTGACCTGGATTATTTATATACACATTGTTGATGCTTCACATAAAATTTGGCTTTGATTGGCCAAGCGGTTTCAGAGGAGATGATGTTTGAATATTATGGTAATATACATGTATATTGCCCCGGGGTGGGGGCATATGAGCCCCTGGGGTCCAATTTTTTTTTTCAGAATCATTAATATTCAATCCTACTGCCCATTTCCTGCAAGACTTTCACTTTAAATGACTTTAAATGACATTTTAAAAGTTTTCCCCATTCAAATGCATTGGCGACCTATGTTGACCTTGCCGTAAAATAAGTCAAGGTCATCACAGGGTCATGATTTATATACACATTGTAGTGCTTGAGCCATCGATGCTTCATGCCAAGTTTCTTTGAAATCGATCCGTCTGTTCTGGAGAAGAAGATTTTTGAAGGGTTTTTACCATATATGGGCATCGCGGCCATCTTGGTCATGTGACCTGGATTATTTATATATACATTGATTACCCCTTTCTATTGATGCTTCACATAAAATTTGGCTTTGATTGGCCAAGCGGTTTCAGAGGAGATGATGTTTGAATATTATGGTAATATACATGTATATTGCCCTGGGGTGGGGGCATATGAGCCCCTGGGGTCCAATTTTTTTCAGAATCATTAATATTCAGTCCTACTGCCCATTTCCTGCAAGACTTTCACTTTAAATGACTTTAAATGACAATTTAAAAGTTTTCCCCATTCAAATGCATTGGCGACCTATGTTGACCTTGCCGTAAAATAAGTCAAGGTCATCAAAGGGTCATGATTTATATACACATTGTAGTGCTTGAGCCATCAATGCTTCATGCCAAGTTTCGTTGAAATCAGTCCACCGGTTCTGGAGAAGAAGATTTTTGAAGGGTTATTACCATATATGGGCATGGCGGCCATCTTGGTCATGTGACCTGGATTTCTTATATACACATTGGTTCCCCCTTCCTATAGATGCTTCATATAAAATTTGGCTTTGGTTGGCCAAGCGGTTTCAGAGAAGAAGATCTTTGAAATTGTGGACGGACGGACGACGGACGGACGACGGATCATGGCCATCCTATAAGCTCACCTTGTGAGCCTAAAGGCTCAGGTGAGCTAAAAAGTCGGCGTTCTGCGATCTTATAATGCGTTCTGTTTTGCCGCTGATACTGTGGCACAAACATATTATTAGACATAGGCATAGTGATTTGTCACTTGCCTTGCAAACCAAGGTCCATATGACGTAAAACTGCTCAGTGGGATGTAAAACATAGCTGCCACCACTATAATCATATTATTGGCTAACAGCCTGACCAATCATATTACCTTCTGATCATCAGGTGACCAGACACCACAGGTTATTGAGGTGTTGTCGAGGTTCAACATGGACGACCAGTACCGCTGTCCCGCCACAGAGCCGACCAGGACGAATCCGTCACAATAACATATCAGTGCCATTCTACCATCGTGGGACCACGCAAAATCTGTCACCTACAAGAAATAGTAGAATTATCTTTGTTTTGAGAGAAAAGTTTTCTTTTATTTGATTTGTGGTTTAATGTCCCAGTCAACAATCAAGTCAGGACAAAGCCACTGATTTCTGGGTATTAACCAGTAATTTGGGGAGTTGATATGTCTTACTCTTATGCTAAATATAAGGACATTAACTGGCGCAAGCAGGGTTAAAACCAAGTTGCTCTCAATTGGAACTGTAATACTCAAACACTAGGCCATGAAAAAATTATTCCTAGTATAGTGGACATTTTTTTCACTGTGTCTGTTTAGGAGATCAATCTTTTGATCAAAGTCAAACCTACAATCTGCTTGTTCTCATTTTCAGAAACAGCAAGATTACCAGTTTAAGCAGTAACACACAGGCCATTCAGAGACAACCAACACAAATGAGAACAACTGATGCAGAAAAAATCAACAAGCGACAACAGAGAGTATATACCTATTCGGGAACAACTAACCATAGATCATTCTAATTTGTGGTAAGTTGTTCCCATACAGGTACATGTACATGTATTTGTATCATACAACCTTATCTGATTTTATCTGTGTCGGTTATTCCCAGTTAAGTTGGTTGTCTCTGGATAGCAAGAGTGAGCATTAAAATATAGTACAACATACCTGACTGTTCCTATCATTGATAAGCTCTATGGACCACCTCCCCTCATGTTTGATCCACACAAAGATTATTCCCTGGGCATCACACGTAGCTAGCTTCTGGTACGGCTCATTCCAACGGACCAGTACAACCTGAAATCAGGGAAAAAAGTAAATTATTTTAGCAATATAGACCACCTTCCCTCATGTTTGATCCACACAAATATAATTCCCTAGGCATCACACGTAGCTAGTTTCTGGTATTGCTCATTCCAACTGACCAGCACAACCTAGAAAATACAGAATTTTACAAATAAACAATACTGTTAATTGGGAAATTTTTCGCGTGACTTTTATTTCGCAAATTTTCTATTTCCGAATTATTAGCAAGTTCTTGAATTCGCGAGTGAGTGTCCATGTATTCTATAAAGCTTATAGTGACTCTTTATTAGCGAGAACTTTGAATTCGCGAGGCAACCAATTCGCGAATATTAGGGAAAATTAAGTTCTCACGAATATTTCCAGATCTACAGTAGTTCAAGTTTTCAAAAAATTTAATGCTTTTCTATCAAATAATGAAATGTGAACAGCAAATTTACAAATGAAACTTTGCTGTCACGTATACGTTAGTAAGCCCAATCAGATGTTGCATTATATTTGCAGGTTCATTAGTTTGTATTTGAAGACATTTTAGGACATGGCACATGGTAAGGTTTTGTACTTTTTGTACTTTGACAATTTTAGAGGCATGGCACACGGCAAGGTAAATGTCAACAATTTCAAATCTGCTGCAACAACAGAATTTGGACTTTTATTTTCTGAAATATAATAGACAATCACACTTTCAGGGTATCACTTGTGTTACAGACATGACTTCCTTGTGTTACTAGCAGCTTACACTTGCAAAATCTAGTTTTCATATCATGCACAAAGCATCACATTGCAGTATGTTCATGCAGAATCACTGTAATTCGACGGAAAAGGGAATTATGTCATGTCTACTGCAAAATGTAAAGGGAGTACATAATCATCATACCGATAAAACAGTTTTCAATAGACAGGTACAATATTATTGTTTACATTATTTGACCTTGACCTCGATGACGTAGTGCGCGTTGCATTGTGGTTAAAACTTCCACTTCCGGGTGGCAAAAACATTTCCGGTTCAATGTTGTTTACATACATTACTGAGTTTAAATTAAAGTAAAATGTGTGCCGCCATCCTAATCAGGGAACAACGATGACATTTAAATACAAAATTACAAATAATTTTTTGCCTTTGGCTCTTTTATAAAGAATTTAATTTCTCACACCTTGGGCAAACGATGTTGGATCCGCGCGCGAACGAAAATATGTATTACTTAGATATGACTTATAATTAAATAACAATTTGCGCCATTATGCGGCCACGTCTGCAATCAGACTAAAAATTCATTCATAATGGAAAAAATAATAAATAAAAAAAAAATAAATAAAAATAGGTAATAAACAATTAAATAAATAATTAGTTCTTTTTCCTTTTTCCGACCTTGTTTGTACCGAGCCTTACATAAATAAAAGTGCGTTTATCTTAGCGCTTTTTATGAAGAATTTTTGCTCCTTTTTCTCCATCTTTTTCATTCTTAAGAATATATTAATTAATTAATTAATTATATTTGAATAATCAAATTGAAATATAACTAAGTCCAGTTTAAATAATAACTATTCAAAGGCTATACACATATTGATGATCATAATCAATTTGAAAGAAACGCGGTTTCAGCTACTGAAGACAGTTTTATGACACCTCAAATTACGATGCCCATAATCATGATAGTCGGCTTCTTTAATTATTATTTATTACACCCTCTTCAAAGCAATGACACATTCTTGGGGTACTATATGAATGAAAGGGATTAATGAGTCCCCGGGGCAGCCGGCGTGCATGTAAAGTCGGTCGAACAGGTGTTGATATCGCATGGATTAGATCTCGAAGCAATATCTTCCTTCGAGATTAGATCTATGATTCCAGTGTCGTAAATAAAAATGGATACACTTCAAAAAAATATTATAACTTGTGGATAAATTATATTTATTCCACGGACTGAAAAAAGTGTTAGTGTTTTTATTATTTCACCGCATGCAAGACATAATTGAATCGTGTGCTCTTGAGAGAGAGAGAGAGAGAGAGAGAGAGAGAGAGAGCACCCAATTTCTAACGGCTTAAGTTTTTTTGTTTTTTTTTTTCTCATAAAACTCGTTTTTCATAAAACTTAAACTTGCTTCAAACACGGCTCAAACACGGAAATTATTCAATGTTGATATCTGATTTCTATCTACCGTATAAAAAACAAACTTTTGATTGACTGAGATGCAAACCTTTTTAATCCCGCACGGGAAGTAAACGCTAAATACTTATAATACTAAACTAGTAATGCGCTAAAATATTTGGAAATGTAATTTGTTATGAACAAGTAATATTTTGACATTATTTTACATTTGTAATACATCAAAACATTACAATTCATTACACATTCATTGAACTGGGGTCGCTTTTTTGCCACCCGGAAGTGGAAAGAAGTCACGTGAAAGTCACCTGACTTACCTGGATAATATAGACCACGTGGGTTGTGACGTATTGTTTGTATCTGTGTATATAACACGACCATGTCATGGCTCCAAAATTGATTATTTCGTTATATGTCTATAGTAAGTAACCTTATTATAACCCCAAATATAGCGTTTTAACAAGTATAAGCTTTAACAAAAAGCTTGGTCTACGCTTCGCATATATAAACTAGAATGCCAAAGAATCTGACCGTACTCCCATTTCATCGTGATGCATTTGACTGACCAGAAATAAAACGCTGTGCGGTGAAAGCATTCATACCTGACAATCGACTGTCACGATACTGTCGGTTCATTTCATTCCGTTGTGGCTTAGATAGAATGTAATTGGCTAAACGGCAGGTGGGGCGCACTCAAAGCTTTCATACCTGACCATAAAGCG
The DNA here is from genome assembly GCA_964017185.1 of Rugalucina vietnamica. Taxonomy (NCBI): domain Eukaryota; kingdom Metazoa; phylum Mollusca; class Bivalvia; order Lucinida; family Lucinidae; genus Rugalucina; species Rugalucina vietnamica. The sequence goes on from OZ024874.1 coordinate 15,414,595, forward strand.
TCACAATACCGTCGGTTCATTTCATTCCGTTGTTGCTTAGATAGAATGCAATCATGCACTAGTTCCACGAATTTAACAATTTGCCCCATTTTTTGGTACCTACTGCACCATTGGTACAAATGTTACCAACCAAAGGGAGGTTCGCATGGGTGTTTGGGGGTGTTTACACGGTCCTTGGTGAAACGACCCGGAATCCTACTAACACGAAGGTCAAGCCACTAGACTCAAACGTGCAGTTGCAGTTGTAGAGAGGTGTATGAGTTGTCTTGTAAGTAGGTCAATCTCAAACCTTAGAGTAGTCTACGCGCTGGCGCGTAGACAATGAGTTTGGCCTGTATACATATTCTGTCCATGGCTTACATGCACTGTTTTCATTGCACTTGGTTTCAAGAAAGAGTTAGCTCATATTAGCCTGGCTTCTTTTTATGGGACATTGGCAAACAGTATAGAAATTTCATCGAAAAATTGAATTAAAAATCGAAATCACTCTTGATGCCCCTAAAATGACAGTGAACTCTCCTAATTGATGCAGGGCTTTTCCTCACCTTTTTTGGAAATGTTTGGTACTAAGAAATTGGGGGAAAAGTGCCAATTGTTCTTTAAATCGGGAAAAAAATAGTGTGCTTTTCACCCAGAAAGGGAAAGTTTACCTTTTATGGAATTTTTCAGCCAACTTGGAGAAGAATTGGTACTGGAAACTGGACCCAGTTTTGTATAGATATAGCACAGGACATTGACGTTTAATGTCTACAATCAAAATAAAAGGTCCAAAGTGCCCTAGAAGCCCCATTGCTGTATCGCTGAGCGTAGCGAAGCGAAGGAGGACAACGCTAAAAGTGGGTGGGGTAAACAGTCAATAAATATTCATGCAATTTTCAAAGGTTTTAAACTATAATCACTCACTTTCATCATGGTAGGCATGTCAAACAAGATTTTTTCTTCAAATTGGTATATTTGGTTCCCTCCTAACCCCATTCTGTGATTTTTATTGGACGATTTTCTTCTCCGTTTTTTTCACTTCCTTGTTCTTGACAGGAGCATTGGAGAACCATTTGGTGATGACGTCACTGAAGCGTCATCATTCGCGTAAAGTTAAATAAATAAAATTCAAACTTTATAAACAAAAATATAAAAATAAATGTAGAATATTTGATAAAATTTACTTCTCAAATTATATATTCTTTTAACAAAAAACAGTTTAGAAACGAAAAAAATATTCGTGGTACGATGTTTTACCCGCACGTGACGACGATCTACTTTCATTTTTGAAATGGAAGAAGAGTACGTCCCAGTAAGGGACACCTCAAGGTGTATCCTAACCATGAATACTAGTACCACACGTAGTGGAAGTTGTTGGTAAGAATAAATGATATATGTGTAATTATCATTGAATTATTCTACTATTAAAAAGGTGAGTGGAGGTTTGGGTCTATCGGAATGTTGTGAAGTAAGTTTAAATATTAAGTTCCGCTGGTGAACAGTGTGGAGGTGGGTACGTGAGAGGAGTAGGAATAGAAATTCAGCTCAATTTCTAGTAGAGGTTCGACTATCTTCTTCATTCTTCTTCTTATTATTATTCACGGGGGTGATTCAACTGATACTATCTGTGCTAGCGAGTTGAAAATATTGCAAAATTCCGCAGACGCACGTCTGAGACACGTTCAGAACGCGTTACGAGTGAGTTGAATACGTTTGACGTACGTTCTGTGCGCGTTGCTGACCGTCGCTAACAGTCGGTGCGCGTTTCGTGGACGTTTGAGCTAAAAAAAAAAAAAAAAAAACATGCTTAAATTTTTTTCTAAAGGCTCGGTATGTCCAGGGTATGTGTCTTATACGTTTCGAATAAGATCCACGCGTTTTTTAGCCCAAACGCGCGCGAAACGCGCAGAGACTTTTAGCGACGTACAGCGACGCGCGCCGGACGTACACCAAGCGTACCCAACGCGCTTGTAGCGAGTTTTGAACGTGTTTCCGACGTGCGTCTGGCGTGTGAGGAATTTTGCTATTTTTTCAACACGCCCGGCGCGCGTTTCACTTATACGCTGATGTGTGACTGCTCTTTTAGGCACGTCAGTGCAATCTACACGCGCGTTCCGATTTTATGAGATAATGCTTCAGTAGCGTGCCCCAAGCGTAAGCGAGACGCACATTGAACGTTTGCTGTCATTTCATGATGACTTAATACTCCAAGATCAGGCTTCAGGGGAGCGTTCTCAGGACCAATGGTCCTCTGGTTTATTTATCTATTTATTTTATTTTATTAATTAATTTATTAATTTATTTAGCTGCTGTTATAATTCTGTTTCTCAGTTTGAAAATTAAAAATCGTGCCAATTGTATAGCCAAACCCTATGCAAAATATTATATGGTGAATTATGTACTGACTGGTGTGACATGTGAGAGTCTGCAGACCGACTGGTAGCTTGAAACGTGCGGGATTCAACCTGATATATCCTATATACAAGTTTTAATCTAGCATACATTGTACTTATTAGAGAGGTTATTTTATAAGCCAAACTAATAACGCAACACGATAACGACATCTTTTTTGCGTTTTACTGCAATGCAAGACGGTCTACCACCAGACATATGCTGGTCAGCAATCGCCAGTGAAGAATTGGGTACAAAAAGTTAAGTTTTCAGAGCATGGTCATTGGGTGGAATGCGCCTTCTGTGAGATTCTGGAAGTCAGTTTTAGCACAAATTGATTCTTTAGGGATCGTCCAGTAAGGCTCGATGAGGTGATTGCAAACTGCCGTGTTCCATTTGTACCCAATTTGTTTTTAAAACAAAGTTTGCATCATTGAAAATTAAACGCTTAATACTGAGCATTCCAATGAACACAATAGAAAATGGAATTAGGAAAAAAACTAACGGCGAATGTTTTAATGAAACTTTTGTGGAAACAAGTTCATTCCGTCATTCAGCATTGTTAGATAAAAAAAAATAGCACCCAATCGTTGGGTCAGCAACATCCATAACAAATGAGCCGTCTCGTGGGAAAACCAACAATGTGGTTTCCGAAGAGGTCTGACACTAGATGTTGCTATAGCAACAAAACGAATAAAGTGATTTTTACAAAAGTTGCCTTAAACGTGAAGGACTACACAATAAACATTTATGTAAAAACAAAATTCAAATATCGCCAGCCTGACAACGGAAAATGCCAATTTCCACTTTTTCTCTATACAAGTCAACGGAAACTTCAAGTTGCCATAGCAACCAGAGTTCTTATCTGATGGAAATAAAAAACACAAACTTTTGTTCCCCCTACCCATGGATGCTCCACATAAAATTTGGCTTTGATCGGCCAAGCGGTTTCAGAGAAGAAGATCTTTGAAAATGTGAACGGACGCACGCACGGACGGACGCCGGCTCGACTACCATACTATAAGCTCCCCATGAGCCTTCGGCTCAGGTGAGCTAATAATAAAGCTATATTCATTCGTACTGGAATACCCGCACCACTAGAAGCTTGAAATTTCGGATTTAAGTAGAGGAGGAATTGTTATATCCGAGTAGCGAAAACAAAGGCGCAGATCAGCTTCGCAGTTACTTAGAAGCTGATCTGCGCCTTTGTTTTCGCCACAAATGTTAAAATGTGAGGAGTAAACTAGAATGGTGGGGGGGGGGGGGGCGAAAATGAGTCTTCATTTCTGCTCAAAATTGAGGAAAATGTATCTTTTGACAGTAAAATTCATCATTGTCTAAAGTGGAGCAGGGGTAATCCTGAAAACCGACATTAATTTCTAAGGTACGAATACACATCACATGTCGCGTTTTGGAAAATCGCTATGCATTTCATTTTTTTTTTGCCAAGACAATACCTCTAAAAATGGTTAATTTCTTGAGACGAATAACACAGAATGTTACACCCAAGATGTTGTGAGATGTGTCGATCGTCCGGCAATCTAATTCAGTAGAGACAAATTATTTGATAACGTTCCAGAATATAACATAACAAATAAGTCGATGTTGCGTTATAAGTTTGGTAGATTAAGAAAGATACGGTGTGAACAGCGCAGGGGCCTATTGGTAACGAGAGGTAAATGGGTTCGATGCCTATCTCCGCCGTATAATATCCCTGATCAAAGAGCTTAAATTTAACCATTGTACAATGCCCTGGAATTGGTGGTTCCGTCCCGACATGTCTGAAAAATGTTAACCTAGCGGTTGACTAACAGAAACGAGAGAGAGAGAGAGAGAGAGAGAGAGAGAGAGAGAGAGAGAGAGAGAGAGAGCGCTACGCCCTCGGTTTTCAACACTCCTCTCGGGACCTAGCGAATGTTAATGAAATTTGATCGCTTTTATTGCATAAATTCTGCCGAAACGAAAGCACTATATTTTACAGCCCCATCACATTTTCATACGCGTAAAAACTTTCGTTTCATGCTCGTTCTGGGCCGACTCAGTTTCTCATTACTAGCGCGTGCTTTGCATGGTGCCCGGTAACGAGCATAAGTAAAAGCCATGTATTGACAGCACGTGCGCGCGTGAATTGCAATATTAATGCATGACTTTCTCTTCATTAATTAACGGCTGTTAATATCGTGTGACACGGGTATTTATGCAATAATATCCGTTCTTCTCTCGCATGGTTTGCGGCACAAGCAGGTACAGCACGTGAAGCACGTGTTTAATAAAAGCTGTCGCAGGACAGCGTAGCTCGCCTGACTTGTGCTTTGCCACTACATCTGTTAAAATCTATGACCCATGACCTTGACCTCAAGGTCACTCAGGTGGGTCATGATGTTACAACATAAAACTTCAGACCAATGCAACGTTTTCAACTTGATCAATCTACATGTTCAAGAGATATAGACTCATAAAAACATTAACCAAAACTTAAAAACAAAACTTCCAAGTCCGTGACCCTGACCTCAAGGTCATCCAGGTGAGTTGTGATGAATAGCATAAAACCTGAGACCAATATCTATCAACATGCAAGTATCAACTTTATCCATCAACATGTTCAAGAGATTTAGACTTTAACCAAAAAAATTAACATAAAATTTCTAAGTCTGTGACCTTGACCTCAAGGTCACCCAGGGTAGGTCATGATGGTACTGCATAAAACTTCAGACCAATATCTACCAATATGCAAAGTATCTAAGTCCGTGACCTTGACCTCAAGGTCACCCAGGGTGGGTCATGATGGTACTGCGTAAAACTTCAGACCAATATCTAGCAACATGCAAAGTATCAACTCAATCCATCAATATGGTCAAGAGATATAGACTTACAAAAACTTTAACCAAAAACTTAAGACACAAAATTTCTAAGTCCGTGACCTTGACCTCAAGGTCACCCAGGGTGGGTCATGATGGTACTGCGTAAAACTTCAGACCAATATCTAGCAACATGCAAAGTATCAACTTGATCCATCAACATGGTCAAGAGATATAGACTTATAAAAAACTTTAACCGAAAGTGTGACGCGGACGCGGACGTACACGTAAACGTACACGTAAACGTAAACGGGGACGACCGAGGTGACTACAATAGCTCTGTGCACTTCGTGCAGGCGAGCTAAAAACGAAAACCGGCAACGTAGTACTTAGGAAATTCCGATTAAAAAAAAAAAAACGACCTTTCTAAAAAGGCTAAAAATAATGTTAGGGACGAGTAAAAAATAATCAGTACACTCGCCCCACAAGGCGGGTCGTTTTCTGGAAAAATCTCTATGGGGGCATCATTTATAAATGACTTGCACAGTTGCAAGCACATACGCACGTCTCTGCATGCCCTTCTGGCCTAGAAATATCATATTAACGGTCCAATCTAGTTAGTTACCCAGTCAGTTACCTGCAGGTCAGGCAGGTGAAAAGAGCAGTGACACCGTGTGGAGAATATTAGTCCCTAGCACTCACAACAGAAATATTTTATTTGGGCACCAACTTGTTACGTTTGGAAAGCGGAAAGAGTCAGTGACGTTGTGACCCTTCTCTGTCAGGTTATAGGTGATTTTCCGTCTCTCGTTGAGGTGCGCTATCTTCTTCTTATGATCAAAATGGACGATAGAACCAAAAGCGCGCCGTATTCTACCTTGAAAAGTCGGCGACGTTGGTGCTTGGTTTTACCAGCATTTACTGCGGGGACGTCAACGTTTGTTTACGTCGAAAAACCTAATGGTTCTCCAACGTTCCAGAAAACGTTTGAAAATGTGAAAACAAAGTCGCGTTATTCTTCACAGGGTGTAGGTATCATAGACGCATTTTCGCCGATGTGAAGAAGAATCTTCGATGTACATGTAGGATACAAAAACGGTAATTATTTTCAATTGAACAGATGCTAAAATGAGCTGAAAAGTCGTCCCATCCCACATTTTAGGAAAATCACCGTTGTCTTCCTTGCTTCGCTACGCTCAGCAATTCAGAAAAAAGGGGTTTTAGGGCACTTTGGACCTTTTGGTTTGCTTGTAGACATTAAACGTCAATGTCCTGTGGATATAGAAAAAAAGCTTTACGATGGGCAAGTCCAATCGTCATAAATGGGTTGAACTTCCTTGAGGTTTAATTGACACCAACTTCAGGATCAACTATTAATTAAAAAGTCCAAATCAATACTTAATACTGGGTTTCTTCAAGAAAATTGTGGTTTGGAGGAAATAACTATAACAGAAACAACAGATTATCTGCATTAAGGAATATTCAAGGTCTTGAGAATGCAGTTTTAGTAGTACAAAATGTGTACCAGTTCACAATCCACTTAAACTACATGAAGCATTGTAATTATATATACTAATATCACAAGTACCAGTATAAGCATTTTCAAAACGCTTGTCATCTCTCAGCACTATTTTCACTGTATGACATAAACCCACGGCGAAAACCACAGACCGAAAAGACTCTGGCAGCTCAGCCATAGCGAGATCGCAATAAGGTAAAAGGAACTGGTGCAGTCAGAACCAGGTGAGGGGACAATCAGGTACAACAGAACATACTGTATGCTGAGTGAGCAGCTATTTCCCTAAAGCATGGCCGCTCAATTACCTGAACTTAAATATATAAAAATGCACAATTCGCACATACGAACAAAACCTCAACACCAAAACACAAAACAAATAGAACCAATACAAAAGGACAGCCTTGGAAGGGTCAGTAATGCAACCTACTTTCAAGTTCATGTACATGTTGCTTCCATTTAAGAAGAGTGTATACACGAGCCGCGTCATAAAAAAACCATCAATGTGGTTTCCAAACAGGTCTGACATAAACAGAGCTGCCCAAGCACAGAAGATGGCTAGACGCTGGACATTTTGGATTCAGAAAGTAGAATTGTACTATCCCGGTTACTGCTAATCTGATCAGTGTCTTTTTGTTTTCGCATATGCAATGCATTGGTTTTCTCATGACATGGCTCATATACTGGTTCCAAACTTGCAGTTTATGAATTAATTATCCACATGGTTACCGGGCAAGCTACAAGTACTTAGTGCACACTTTTCAACATTAATTTAACTGACAAAATGCTCTTCTGGTTGAAACAACCATCACTGCTTGTGTTATGATTTTTCCCTTACTTCTAGGTTGAAAGCATCTGAAATTCTTAGGGTCCCCTTACTCTCTAACACATACTCCCTAACACTTACTCTCTTACTCCCTAACAGTTACTCTCTAACAGTTACTCTCTAACAATTACTCTCTAACACATACTCTCTAGCACTTGCTCTCTAACACATACTCTCTAACAGTTACTCCCTAACAGTTACTCTCTAACAGTTACTCCCTAACAGTTACTCTCTAACAGTTACTCCCTAACAGTTACTCTCTAACAGTTACTCTCTAACAATTACTCTCTAACACATACTCTCTAGCACTTGCTCTCTAACACATACTCTCTAACAGTTACTCCCTAACAGTTACTCTCTAACAGTTACTCCCTAACAGTTACTCTCTAACAGTTACTCTCTAACAATTACTCTCTAACACATACTCTCTAGCCAGCCTTCTCATTAAGTTTTGAAGTAGAAGGTTCAGATCAAAAAGTAGAAGGCAGGGGGGTTTGGGAGCCCTCCCCCAACAGGGGTACAGGGGGCAGCGCCCCTGTTGGGGGGCCCAGGAGGGCGAAGGAAGCCCCTCGTCCGAAAACGATTTTAAAGAATTTCTGGACCCCCTAGGTGGGCTCTCCATGACCCTTTTTATACCCCTCACATTTCTGCATTTTGTTGAAATTTTGTTTAACACCAGAGCCCTTGGGCTGACCTAAGTGGGAGGGGGCAGTGCTTTTCCTTTCTACCTTTTTGCAAATCGTGTTTGAGGAAATATTAAAATATTACTTTGCCACTTAAGTTATGAATCAAAAGTCTAAATGAAGCTGCTAAAGTTTTAAAACATTGTGCTAATAAATATTATTGCATAAATACCCGTGTCACACGATATTAACAGCCGTTTATTAATGAAGAGAAAGCCATACATTAATATTGCAATTCACGCGCGCACGTGCTGTTAATACATGGCTTTTACTTATGCTCGTTACCGGGCGCCACGCAAATTACGTGCTAGTAATGAGAAACTGAAGTCCGCCCAGAACGAGCATAAAAAAGAAAGTTCTTACGCGTTTGAAAATGTGATGAGGCTGTACAATATAGTGCACCATATTTTTTTCGTTTCTGCACCTTATTTCTTTCGTTTCTGCAGAATTTATGCAATAATAGCGATCAAAAATGATTTTGTCATTCATTAACATTCGCTAGGTCCCTCGGGGAGTGTTGAAAACCTCGGGCTACGCCCTCGGTTTTCAACACTCCCCTCGGGACCTAGCGAATGTTAATGAATGAAAAATCATGTTTGATCCCTATATTCTTAGTCAAGTTGTGCCAGATCTTTTGCACGAGGTGAAAATGATTGGAATCACTAGTAGTAAAACTCCGTCACTCAACAGGGCTGAACTCTTCGACTTAGTAATTGATCGTTAACCAAAGCTGTCATGCGTAGTTGATATGATACCTACCAGTGTCTGACTTCGATTTTTTCGAGAAATAATTGTCAATGAAAGATTGACGCTTCATTGTTGCTGTGAAAACAGCGTCGTGTAACCGTGAGAAACTCCTTGCCCGTGATTTTGTTACCAGTGCGGCGGTAAAAATATGGGTGCATTTAAAGTGCGAAACGAAGTCATTCGCGAAAAAAAAAAAGGGTTCCCCCAAAATTTGGCCACTTCGAAATTGCAAAATTTATCGCATTATTTTGTATATATTTATTTCGCGCTGTCTCGCGAATATTTTTTTTCCAAAAAAAGCTATAATAGTTTGGGATATTATCTGGCCAGTCTGTTAGTTGTATTTACTCCTTTTCGCGAAGAGGACTGTTTCGCATTTTAAGCGTACCGTGAATAATAGCGGTGTTCATGTAAACTATCGGTGTAGAAGTAAACATTCGGAAGCAAGCGAAATGGCCGGTTTTCGACGTGTTTCGAATAAAAACACAACAACCAAAAGCGGTCTGTCATGACTATTGAATCGGATCGATTTCTCGCTCGCGCGTATTCGTTTCTTTCCTTTCCAAAACATATTACAATTTGAGGTAAATCTTTTTTTTTTCTTTTTTTCTACTTTCGTTTTTGAAACTGCCGAAAAAGTACACGGCTAAAACGCGGCAGTAGACGGCAAAATTGCCGTCGGCCGCCTCTTAATGAGAAGGCTGCTAGCACTTGCTCTCTAACACATACTCTCTAACATTTACTCTCTAACACATTCTCTAACACTTACTCTCTAACACATACTCTCTAACACTTACTCTCTAATACATACTCCCTAACACTTACTCTCTAACATTTACTCTCTAACACACACTCTCTAACACTTACTCTCTAACACAGTCTCTAACACTTACACTCTAACACTTACTTTCTAAAGTCTCTAATACTTTAACTCTCTAACACTTACATATGTACTTTCTAAAACATACTCTCTAAAACACACTCAAACCCTCAGAGTCCGACGCTCTGCCACTATGCCATGGCACCCAATGGGACTTCTTTGAAATGGACAGTAAAGTTACCTGATTTTACAGAGACACTATCCTAACCCTTTCAGTATGACTTTTGTGGTTCATTAATTTTGTTTGAAACTTTGTAGCAAGGTCTACATATGATGTGGATCATTTTGTTGGAGGCAATGGCGTGTTAATGACTTTGTTGCATGATGGAAGTTTCTCCTACTCTCTTCGTGACATGGAATTTCCATGGCATATATAGCATTAATTTTGTTTGAACCACTTCTTGGTGAAGGGGTATCACAAAATAATTTGGACATAATTTCTTGGAACAAGGCTGAACCATACACCATCTTTCATAAACTGCCTTTATCAAAACCACCCTTTTCTAAAATTCCTTGAAAAAATGTGACATTGTAATCCTTTTTACTTATACACCCAAAAGTCTTTAAAAGAGTCACAAAAATTTTGTGTTCTCTGATAAAAATTGTGCCAAAAATTGATCTTAAATCAGTTTATTGATCATTTACAAGGGAGATATTCCAAAAACCTTTAAATTGAAATTCTAGCATTTTTTATCACATTATGAAAACTTGCCCATGCAACAAACAGAGATTTTTTGAAAAGAAAAGAAGAAAAATAAGAAAAATAAATATACGCCCGCAAAGCCCAGTTTTTCTATATAAAAGCGGGGTTTAAGGCGTTATATATTGCACAGACATGTTTTCCTGATGGAACTGATTCTCAGAATGTTGTGGCATTTAAGAAGACTTGTGGCATGCAAATGGGTGACATGGTAATATTTTCCAGTAGCCTACAAGGCGACAAGGGAGAAATAGTCTTCGTAAATGAACAAACTTCTCCTTATTTTCAGCTGAGGGAGAAGTGAATATGTGAATACATATGCAAACCTGACATTCAAGTCAAAACTTCTCCCAAATTTTCTTGGAGAGAGACAAAACTTCTCCCTTAATTTCTTGTCTAGTTTGATATTCAACCCCGCTATAGGTCACAGTTTCAAGACAATGAGATTTTGGAAAAAGCAGTTTCTGAAAGATGATTAAAGACAGTACTTCTTAGGACTGTGCTTAATGGTCTGATGATTAAAATGGGTTAATTCTGTTAAGACAATAATTATTGTCCTATTATGTGACAACAACCTTTAAAGAATAAGAAGTTTTTTCCAGAAGCAATTTGTGACAACCACCTCTTCACAGGTATTTGAGCCTTTGCATAAGAAAAACAACAATCTGGGTTTCCGACCAGGTCTGACACAAACCGGCCTGTTCAGTCACAGAAGTAAGCTAGAAGCATGAAATTTTGGATTCAAGAAGAAGAGGAATTGTTCTATTCCTGTAGCGAAAACAAAGGCACTGATCAGCTGTGCAGTTACTGCACAGCTGATCTGCGTCTTTGTTTTCGCATATGCAGATTTTTGGTTTTCTTTTGAGGCGGCTCTGGTATTTTTAATTGCTAACCTGTGTTCACCTGTTATAAACCAGAGAAATGATTGATTCAGATCATTACGAATTATTAGACATGGGTTGCAGAGCACAATCTCATCAATTCAACCTTGTTACAAGAAAACATGTCTTCTTGTTTCCAACCTGATCCTTTGTAAATCGGGCTATTGCCAAATTATATGATCAGAGGGGCTAGAAATGTTTAATGTCTGAGGAATTCAAAAGGATTTTTTTCTTCATCTTTTTATAATGCTTAAATTTAAGCATTGAACCTAGCAACTGATCTTGTTTTATGCATATGTAGAAAGGATGTTTTATCCTGTTACAGCTAAAATGGGAACTTATTAAGCTTGCACCTATGTACAACAGCCTTACAAAAATGTTTGAAATATTAATGGCACAAAATCGATCATAGAGTTCAGTCAATATCATTGTATGAGCCGGTTCATAAAAAAAACTTAAGCACATTGCTATGCAGCATCAACTTCAGTCATACTAAACAAAATGGGCCACGGCGTGAGAAAGCCGATATTCGGAGTATCCGCTCAGGTCTGACACAAAGCGGCCTGTGCACATACAGAAGATGGCTAGAAGCTTGAAATTGTACTATCTGTGTAGCAAAAACAAAGGCGTTGATCCTTAACAGCATGTGCAGATCCCGTTTTCTCATGGCGGCGCGGCTCATTTCTTCCAAACCCGGTGTCCGGTATGGGACTTGAAACTTAATTGTGACAATTACTGCTGCAAATTTACTGGACTTTCTCTTTTTACTTCTAAAGTCCAATTCGCATGCGTAAAAAATACACACGTGTAAATATACTCCGGTGTGTATTTATACTCCGGTGTGCAAATCAACCTGAGAGTAAATTTAAATTGCGTTCGCATGGGTTTTATCGCCAGGAGTATTTTTGTAGGTAAATTTATCATTTCTGGATTAAAACCTGTTCATTTAAGTTTTCTGTATTTGCAAAACAAGAAGAGGCTGCTTCAAGGTGTTCATGTAGACTTTGGCAGGAGAGGGGAATCATGTAATGGTCAGGCATAACCTTAGCAGTTATACAGTTCCCTTTTTTCATCCTTTTACAAGGAATTACTGTTAAAATGCCCCAAGAATCCTAACCAAGAATGATGAAGAAATAGTGTGGCTGTTTGCACTCCATATGATCTAAAATGTTATGAATGGCAATAAACTCTTATTTAGCAACAATGTCCACAGTTTCAGCAACTGTCATATCACGGGTGGTAATCAGGGGAACTAGCTCCAAAAAGAGTCAACGAGATTTTGTTCCCTCGACACATCCGGGAACTCACGAGCTAGTCCTCTCGACGGAAAAACATAAACAAAGGTATGTCTCGAAGCATTTTATCAATATTTATTTCTTTATAAGCTGTCTGCTGCAAAATCCGGCAATGGTAGTCTGTGTAGATATGATTTAACACCACTCGCTGATAGGATTGGTCCTTTGAATATGCACGGTGCGAATATGATTGTAAAAGAGCGTTGAAGACACGAAATGAAAATATGTCAACACGAAGATTTGGGACCACTATTTTTTCATTTTTCGTCAAATATATATCCTTCCAATCGCATGAAACATCATCCCTGATAAAACTAAGCCCCTGAAACCATATAAAAGCAAAATAATCCGGTGGAAACATTGTTTTGGGAGGATATTGACTAAATTACCGTCCGAGCTAGTCCTCTCAACATGGAGCTAGGTGCCTCGTCAAGGAGATAGCACCCTTGTTGAGGTTTTAATGTTGGAATTAGACGGAATCCTCGCGTCGGTCTTCCGTGCGTGGTGCCTCTGTGCAAATGTTTTACGAGCCACCGAAGTGTAACTTCGGAATGCAGCTTAGCCAGCTGATCTATGTTTGAATCTCTCTATATATATGTATATGATACAAATATGAGGGTTTCAATGGGGTACCTTTGAAATCGCTAATCAGTAAAATTTTGGCCCAAAAATCGCTAATCAGTAAAAGTTTGGCCCAAAAATCGCTAAACAGTAAAATGTTTGCCAAAAAATCGCTAATCGGTAAAATAAATGGCCAAAAATCGCTAATCAGTAAACCCCAATGGGACCCTCTTATATGTTCTGAATGTGCGAAAGCATAAAGACATTTGTGACATTTATTTTTCAGAGTCAATGATGTCTAGTAAAAACATTATACGAATTTTCAACTGAAACTTTCATTTTTACTTATGACAAATCGCTGTATTTTGTATAGGCGTGTTTTGGTAATGTGTTGTTTTCGTTCGTATGTTTTTAGATACAGTAGCATAATGAATTGTGGTCTGCTGTGAGTTATGAAACGGTTAACATCTGTAAAACATCTGTAAAATTGCAGTTAACTATCCCATTTCTCGTGATATTTATATTGTAAATCATAATGTCCAAGTTATAAAATAGTATACTATCATGGCCCATGCTAATTGTGTATACAATTTATGATCATTTCCTATCTATGGTGCTAAAACCAGGAACGACAGCTATCATGAAATGACATTTTTGACTCAGTAAAACCTCAACGAGGGTGCTATCTCCTTGACGAGGCACCTAGCTCCATGTCGAGAGGACTAGCTCGGACGGCAATTTAGTCAATATCCTCCCAAAACAATGTTTCCACCGGATTATTTTGCTTTTATATGGTTTCAGGGGCTTAGTTTTATCAAGGATGATGTTTCATGCGATTGGAAGGATATATATTTGACGAAAAATGAAAAAATAGTGGTCCCAAATCTTCGTGTTGACATATTTTCATTTCGTGTCTTCAACGCTCTTTTACAATCATATTCGCACCGTGCATATTCCAAGGACCAATCCTATGAGCGAGTGGAGTTAAATCATATCTACACAGACTACCATTGCCGGATTTTGCAGCATACGGCTTATAAAGAAATAAATATTGATAAAATGCTTCGAGACATACCTTTGTTTATGTTTTTCCGTCGAGAGGACTAGCTCGTGAGTTCCCGGATGTGTCGAGGGAACAAAATCTCGTTGACTCTTTTTGGAGCTAGTTCCCCTGATTACCACCCGTGCATATAATCAGGTAGGAACAAAAAATGTGAAAATTCGTTTTCTAAAAGCAGAATATTGACTTGAAATAAAAATACTCATGGGTAAATTTTACTTTGCGTTCGCATGGGACATACTAGTAAATTTACACGCGTGTATTTGTAAAAATAAAATTTGCATCTGGTCAGACCCAGGAGTAAATTTACCCATATGTAAATATACTCCGGTGTGTATTTGCGTTCGCATGCGCCATTTACTTACCCCGAGTAAAATTTGCACACCGGAGTATATTTACACGTGTGTATTTTTGGCGCATGCAAATTGGACTTAACTTTTAGTATGATATGAGCCGCCCCGTGGGAAAACCAACAATCTGCATGGGCGAAAACAAAGGCGCAGATCAGCTTCGCAGTAACTGCAAAGCTGATCAGCGCCTTTGTTTTCGCTACATGGATAGTGCAATTTCTTTACTTTCTAAATCGAAAATTTCCCATCTCCAGCCATCTTCTGTGCTTGTATAGCTCGGTTTGTGTCAGACCTGTTCGGAAACCACATTGTTGGTTTTCCCACGAGGCGGCTCATATGTTTCACAGAATATTAAAATTGGTAAATTTAGATATAAGCCTTATCATGAGAAAACCAACATTATGCATATGCGAAAACAAAGACGCAGATCAGCTTCACATTCACAACACCTTTGTTTTCGCTACACGGATAGTTCAATTTCTCTATATTCTAAATCCAAAATTTCCAGCTTCTAGCTAACTTCTGTGCTTGTACAGCTCAGTTTGTGTCCGTCCTGTTCGAAAACCACATTGTTGGTTTTCCCATGAGGCAGCTCATGTTATGTCTTGCCTAAAGCTAGTATCTCACTGGCATGCGAATTTCTCGAGACTGTTTTGCGAATTTTGCCACGGACTTTCCCACGACATTCGTGCGAGTGTTGCATGAGTGTCGTGAGTATTTTCATGTGTCGCGAACTGGTCGCTAACTGGTCGAGAAGGTTTTAAACATGTTTAAAAGTTTTATGCAATTTTTTTTGCTAAAATATTTTGCAAGATTATCGTGCAACTGTCGCACGACAGTCGTGGGATAGTGGTGCGAGTGTCGTGTGCGACAGTGGTGCGAGTGTTGCAAACCTGTCGCCGCAAAATTTTGGCGAATTTACAATGCGAAATTTTCGCGTCATTCGTACAAATTCCCCTACTGATTGGTATGAATGTCGTACGACAGACGCACGACAGTCTTGAGAAAACATGCGAACACCTCGCGACTATCTGTTGAGAAAATTAAACTTAGCGACATAAGTACGACTGTCATGCGACACTCTCACGAATGTCTCGCGACTGTCATACAAATGAAAATAAGCTACATTCGTGGGAACGTCATGAGACACTCTCACGAATGTCGTGCAACTGTCGTGCGACAGTCACGCGACAGTCGCGAGATATATTTTTTAAAATCAGACCGAAATTCGCGAATTTGTCATAAAAATGTCCATTCAACGAGACTGCAACGTGAAAGTTGTGTTTATATCATTAATCTTTGTCGCGAATTAGTCGTGAGCTATTCGCGAACTAGTCTCTAGTTGTCGCATTCAAATGAGGTAGGGGCTTAAAGCATCAGCTGAAAAACTGGTGGAGCAAAATGATCAAACCAACTTAGCCTACATGCCTATAGTATAGAAAACATGCTAATGTCACCCAGCTAATTAAAGTAATAATTGTTTTAATTAGTATTGTTTAATTGCAGTAAAATTTAAGGTATTTCATATTTCTGAAGAATTTCTAAAGCAGTCAGTTTTACTTATTATTATGTATATAAAGTTTTGCTTTAGGGTTATTTTCAAAGTCTTAGATAAGCATTATCAACACATCTGGGAGATTGCTTAATTGGAGGCCCAGGGATGCAGCAAGCTGGTGGAAAATTTTGCTACCTGTGGATAGCAATATGGTGATAGCCTCTTTCTGGCTTATCAGTAGGGGTCTCCCATATTAGGACATATCCTTGGGCTGATATCAATGCCATCTAGTGTTACTATTGTAAGAAAGAATTTGATTGGAAGACTGCTAATGAATCAAAGGGGAATTCTGGGAAAGTTATGCTAATGAGGCTGGAAGGAGGGAATCTTGGAATTTCGAATTTTGGGATATGCAATGATAATGATAAGGATTGATTATATGATATGAATAAGTAAATGGTGACAATGAAAATGACAAAATGAGAAGCAAGAAACTATAATATTGAATTTGAGGCTTAGTTGAAGAAAGATGTAACGGTTGTATGTTAGTGATTAATGCCAGGTGGACTTGTTGAACAGTAAACATGAAGAAAAAGAAAAAGAAAATACAAATTAAAATTGAAGAATAGAGAAATGGACTTGAGTCTAATTCCCCACCCAGTTATGTTTAAATTGAAAAATTAATTAAACTTAAATGTAGCCGAAAAACATCTGGTTACACTAACAACAATGACAGCCAGCTTTTACATTCTGGTTTTCATTCCTAAAGAGATATTACAGAGAAAACATCTATGTCATACCAATGTCTAGGATAGCCATGTTAGAATTGAAAAGACACCTACTGATGGCCTCCGAGGACACATAAACTACAATGAATTATACGAACAGCATCATGAGAAAACCAGATTTTTACCTATGCAAAAACAAAGCCGCAGATCAGCTGTGCAGTATTATAACTGCACAATACTGCACAGCTGATCAGCGCCTTTCTTTTCACTACCCGGATAGTACAATTCCTCTTCTCTCTCAATCCCAAATTTCAAGGTTCTAGCCATCTTCTGTAGCTGCACAGGCCGGTTTGTGTCGGACCAGGTCGGAAACCCAGAAGACCAGTTTTCTCGCATCATGGCTCATACAATATTGATAGCATTGTCTGCAGGACATGCATACAAGATCATGGACAACTGACAATAGACTAAAGAGTCTATTTTCTTTGTTTTTCTTTGTTTAGTTTATTTGTTTCTTTTCTTCCATATCAACAAATTATCCTAATGCAGTGGGATGCTTTCACACAGCAAAATGGACATATTAAAGGGAAACATTACTATTTAATTCCCGCATATGATTTTCATGAAACTTCTTATGCTTCAAGATAATGGTATCCTTGGACTAAAATCGAATTAAAAGTGGGGAGTCACCGGCCTCGTTTCCATGGTATCAGAACTTTTTGGATGTTTCTCGTGAATTTCAGAAAACCGCACTCGTAGTGCATATGTGTTTTAATATATATGTTATATATGCAAAAACAACTTAAGCACACGATGAGTGTTATTTTCTTACATTTTGATACTATTAGCTCATAAACTGGGGAGATTACATGCAAAATTAACTTTCCCGCCATCTTTTCAAACCTGGAAAAAGTACGTATTTTTGCGATATCTCCTAAACTACGCATATGATTTTGATTAAATTATACCAACAGATAGGAAACGTGGTAACCATTTAAAATGTCAAATAAAAAGTTGGGGTCACCGGATTGCGTTGGAAGATATAGTGAAAAAACGTTCATTATTCCCGCCTTTTTTGTTTTAACGCCAAACGTTGCACTGACGTCGCGTATATTTATGCGACGTCATCAACAGCAAAATAAACGTTTTCACACATAATTTACCTTATACACGAATTTGGGTATATCAGTTGCCACAGAACTTCTTTTAAAATAAAAATGAACAATATGTATACCAGCTTTAGGACTTAATTACGCAGAAACAAACAAGATTCTACAGCTTGCAAAGTCATTGAGAAATCAAAACAAAACGACGTTAAAAACTGCGCGTAACATACACATACTAAACGCCGACGTTGCGCAAACAGTGTGCTCATAAACAAACAGTGTGCTCATAAACAATAGTAATGTTTACCCTTAAGGCATCAATGGGGAAATAGACAAAACATATTCTTCAATTGTCAATGACTTTGTTGACTATCCATCCAGACTACTACTAAAACCCGTCACACCAGGGTGGCATTGTTTTCCGGCGATCTTGGGGCGTTTTACAAAAATGCAGAATGCTGAGGTGAGCGCAATACCAATGCCACCAACGCCGTTGCAACAGTATGTAATGAGAACAACCATATTGTAATGAAAAAAAAAAACAAAAAAAAAAACAAACAAACAAAAAAAAAACACTGTTTCATCACTCAATGCAATTTGACATAGAACTTTTTCACGCAATCAAATTATCGTCTTGTATAACAGGAGAAGAAAATGAAAGAAAAAATATCATTTTACCCTGTGCTTAAATCAGTCACTAAGTTTAATCCCCAATTAGTCTCTCGGATGTCTAATCCCTAACTCTATAGGATCAGAGAGTAATTAATTTTCTGCAGGAGCTTAGATACCAATCAATTCATAGTTACATAATAATGCACTGTTATTGAATTGGAGAGATAATGAAATATAATCAAAGTTTCCGTCTATCACTTTTTTTACCATTCTCGTTACAGGCGAGATGAATTGTGCGAAAGAAACTGAATCAAAAAATTAAAAAATGTTCATTTTTCAAAAAATGGGAATGCTGTGGATCAAAACTAAAGTATAGATCACATTGATGTTGCATATTAATGAGCCGCATCATGAGAAAACCAACAATGTGGTTTTCGACCAGGTCTGACACAAATCGGCCTGTGCATCTACAAAAATTGGCTAGAAGCTTGAAAGTTTGGATTTAAAGGAATAGGTTTACAAACATTATCCTTCATTTCAAAAGAAAGAGATCAACGAAAGAAACGTTTTGACACCACATTTATTAAAATCGGTTCAGTGGTTTTGAAGATATGAAAGTTTTATGATTCAACAATGGCCGCCTATGGTGGCCGCCATTTTGTTTAGCTAGTCACATGAAAATTTTCAAAAAAAGGAAAAATGCTT
The DNA here is from genome assembly GCA_964017185.1 of Rugalucina vietnamica. Lineage (NCBI taxonomy): Eukaryota > Metazoa > Mollusca > Bivalvia > Lucinida > Lucinidae > Rugalucina > Rugalucina vietnamica. The sequence continues at coordinate 15,433,908 of OZ024874.1, forward strand.
ATTTACAGTAGTAGGCTTACTTTTTACATTCGAAAAAACAGGTCAGAATGATTCTATTAAGTGAATGAAAAGTATTTCAACAACTTTCAATCTTTAATTTGCATGGAAATAGCAGATATTTATAATTCCATGATTGTGAGGGAGTGACGTCATACCCTCACAGCTTCGTTCTGGATTTGGGCCACAAAAATTTTCAAACCGCTATAATTTTCTTATACATTGGTTGATTTTAATGAAATTTGTTGCAAACTGTCCAACTACATGAAAGCTTTCATAAAACAAACACACAATAGTTTGTGAGCTTATTCCTTTAAGAAGTAGAAGGATTGTACTATCTGTGTAGCGAAAACGAAGGCGCTGATCAGCTGTGCAGTTACTGCACAGCTGATCTGCACCTTTGTTTTCGCCTATGCAGATTGTTGGTTTGCCCATGCTGTGGCTCAAATGATAAATGACTTAAGCCCTGTTTACACATTCACAATTTTCTCTACGATTCACCATGATTCACCTCGATTTCTCATGGTCAGAAAAATCGGGATGGATCGGGATGAATCGTGGCGAAAAGTGGAAATATTCAAAGTCACTACGATTCCAGTAAGAATGTCCACGATATTAGTATGGTGTCTGTAAGGTATCGCTACGAATCAATGAGGATTCATGACGGCAACGCTACGGTCAATGAGGATTAACCACTGTGGCACAACGAATGCTCACGGTGCTTGTATGGTTCGATACGGTACTAGTACGATTCACAGCAGTAGCCGGCGTGGCCAATCATGGAGCTCCGTAGCAAAACCGTGGATGAATCGTAGGACAACCGTACACAATTCGTGGTGAATCGTGAGAGTTTGTGGTGTCAAAGATTCCATGGTTTCGCTACGGTCACGGAGCTCCACGATTGGCTACGATCTCTCACGAATAGCCGCGAATATAGCTACGTTGTCAGTACGAATAAGCATGATTCCGCTACGGTTGCGTTACGAATTAGGCCACGCCCAATAACCACCATGATTCGCCACGATACGCCACAAATGTTTTAAACAGTTTAAAACTTCCTAGCGCTACCGTGGAGTTTCCCCGAATCATCACGATTCATCAAGATTCACCATGATTCACACCGGTTTTACTACCAATCACCAAGGTACACCAAGGTACAAGACGATTTTACAAATCGTAGCGAATAGTAGTGGCACCGTAGCCAAAAATCGTGAATGTGTAAACAGGCCTTTATAATGTGGCTTAAGGCCTCGTCACACATAAGCAAAAATCTCTTGACATAGACTTGCATTTTATTGCTAAAAAGGATTTTTGTTTGCTTCATTTATTGCTTGACGTCCCTTTCAACAACTAGCACCAAGACATGTCCATAGCTTTTGACTTGTACGTAAAGCAATAAATCAAACAAACAAAAACTTTTTTTTTGCAATTAAACCCAAGTCTTCATCCAGAGATTTCCTCTTATGTGTGTCGATTCATTTAAAGTCATGACTGAGTGTTAAGCAGATTGTACATGTATTTTTGCCAAATATTTCATTTCATATCAAAGCCTATGACCTTTTTACTATACATGTTTTGTTTGGGTTGAGGCCTAATATCACAGGCAACATTTATTCTGTCATGTTGGGGCAGCCTGTAAGCAACAGCTTCCATAAGACAAAACATAGCCTGTCAATCTTTCTACAGTATTGTTTCTCAATTTCACTTTCTCAACATCTGGAAAACATGTCAGTGAAATGTATACTCCCGTAAACCCCGCTTTTAACTGGGGTTTACAGGGGTATACCTAATTAGATCCAAAACATACACTGTGGGTTCTTGTTAGAACTGCCTCGGCGAGGCGGTTCTAACGTGTACCCACAATGTATGTCTTGAGCAAAAATATTAGAAATATCAATTCTTTTCTGGAGAAATTTTCAACTTTTACAGCTGAAAAAAAAATCTCTGTATATTGCATAGGCAAGTTTTCGTAATGATACGACAGAATTAGATTCAGGTTTAATACCATTTAAGACTGGGAGAGAAATGTCTTCATCTAGCCGAGATTATCATTAATCTCCCTGTCCTACTTTCTAATGGAATCATTGACTGAAACGTCAAGAGAAAACACAGGCGATTGCATTTCAAAAACAAATCTTTGTTTTTATTTTTTCTCTAGTGTATCCAATAACGATGCTACGGTTAATTTGATTTTATTGTACATTATCCACCTTTAGTGTCGTGTAAATTTGTTTTCGCCAAAAAATAAAAAAATCTGCAACTGAAGAAGAATCTGCTTCCAAAAATTTCATGTCATTGTTTAATGCCTTACTCACACCAACATCTGTCCATATGAATTGATCTTTCTTAAAATTTTTAGTCTTTGACAACAAAAATCAAACATTTTTAGGCATGGAGGAATTTGTGTCAGGTGCTCAGCATAAAAATCTGGTCCCCGAGTTAATGAAACTTTTTTCAAGCTCAGCTCAGCTGAGCATGAAATTTCATCTGCTCATAAATGCTGAAATAGTCAAAATAAATGGAAAATTCAGGTTCAAAACTCAAAAACTAGTAATTTATCCTGTTTGTACAATTGTTGGCATTTTAACATTTATGAGCAGTCTAAAAAACACCTGGAATTAAAAGCTTTAGTCGCAAAATGGTAATACTTGCTGAGAAAATGAAACAAAATAGTTGCAAAACTGTCCAAGGATGCAAAATATATGGGAAACATAACACGTGTAAAACCCAAGATTTGTAGTCTCTTGCTTTGATGACATAAAAAGCAAGTGACCGAGCATCTATTGTACAATAAGCAAGTGACCGATCCTTCCACTGTACAATCGCAAGTGCCTTTACTTTCTTTCACTTCCGCTCCCCTTCTGTGGAATTTGATAATCTGAACCTGAAATTTCAATCACGATAGGCTTATATTTCAGAGTTTATCAGCATCAATTTCAGTCTCAACTGAGTCAGAGATGAGCATGAAAAATAGTTTTAACATCTCGGGACCTGGACATTTTGCAAACATATCTTTTTGTTGTCATCGTGTAGTCTCATTCGAACTCCTCCAGACATATCTGAGCTAATCAAGTTGTGCTTACACTAGTTGCTATTGCTACAATTATGGTTACACGCCAAGAAATGTCCTTATTTGGAATGATTAATTGGATACGCAAGGATAAGTCTTTCCGACTAAGAAGTAATTGTAAGCCAAAGAAATGAGCCGTGTCATGAGAAAACCACCAATCTGCTTATGCGCAAACAAAGACGCAGATCAGCTTTGCAAAAACTGCGAAGCTGATCAGCACCTTTGTTTTTGCTACTCAGATAGTACAATTCCTCTTCTTCTTAAATCCAAAATTTCAAGTTTCTAGCCATCTCCTGTGACTGAACAGGCTGGTTTGTGTCGAACATGGTTTGAAACGCAAAAGACCTGTATTCTCGATTCGGCGCTCAAATGAAGACGGGACATATACGCAACTTAGTTGAACTAACTTAAATATTTGCGTGAACCTCAATTTTGGTATATCAGAAGATTTTGTGTTTGAACAGAGTTTTGTTCGTTTGGTTGAGTTAATAGTGCTTTACGTCCACAGTTAACATCTAAGGTAATGTCAGGACAGTCAGTTATCCTATCCACATTGTTCCTGGGCAAACCTATCAGTACTTAGTGCCCATTTCTTTCACAACTAACTGTCAAATGCTCTTCTTGAAACGACTAAGAAGGAACAATGTCCAAAGACATTTTCACAACCAAATCTTCATGAAAGAAATGTGCTTGGCTGGACATTCTTTGGTCATGAAAATATTTCTATTGGCATTCTTAAAATATTTCTATTGGCATTCTTAAAATATTTCTATTGGCATTCTAAAAATATTTCCATTGGCATTCTTAAAATATTTCCATTGGCATTCTTAAAATATTTCTATTGGCATTCTTAAAATATTTCCATTGGCATTCTTAAAAGTTTTTTATTATTATTTCTATTGGCATTCTTAAAATATTTCTATTAGCATTTTTAAAATATTTCTATTAGCATTTTTAAAATATTTCTATTGGCATTCTCAAAATTTTGAGCATGTCTAACAGGTTTAATAAATACTTTTAAGTGGAAATACTTGCAAACTGTGACAAAATGAATAACAGGAAAAAAAAAACAATGACATGACTTTACCTCTGATCTATGTCCTCGTAGGTTGAAATTGGAGCGATTTGGAGGATCATATTTCCGGCAGTGACTCGTCGTAAATGTGACTCCGACAATTCCTTTGGCATTTCCGCTGGCTAGCCACCCCTCACTGTAGTACTGTCCACGATTCAGTTTCCAGCCATTGTTCGTGTCACCAGGTAAACTGTCCGGAACTTTGCCCATCCATGTTAGAGAATGTAAGGTACACTCAGTTCGTGATGAAATGTTTTGTTCAAAATGTAAATGCATACTGTGATGTTTTATTGTGACAGAAAAACTCTATCACTACTCAAAATTAATGTATAATGGAAAATCTCTTGATATTAAATTTGAAATGTCAGAAGAGACAAAAATGCCGACATATATCCACACTTGCATTTCCAAAGGAAAATTTCTAACTGTATAGGTCTACAGTACCATTGTCAGGAAAATTCAATACTCCGGCAGTTTCCAATACTGTTTTATCTGGCCGTTAAAGCTGCCAAAAGATCAAATTATCGTAAACAAATTATTCCTTACATATTATCCTACTGTATTCAAAGTCAATACCGTTTTGTTCACAACTGCTGCTTTTGGCGTTTACCAATTCTGTCTTGGGAGAACGTATATTGAGTAATGGCTCCAGAATACTGATTTCTCGTTTCTCCATTCGGCCATAAAGGATGATAGTTCTCCAATAATGCTCAGCTGTATTAGGACTGATTCTCTTATCGGTGACGAATCACTTGCTTCCAATCACAATATAGCATACAGTCTGAAAGAGATAGGGGTGATTTCTTTGTATAGTATGAAATTATGAACAATATCTTCTGAAAATCTGCTTTTTATATAATCTATGAAAACAAAGGCATTTGTCAGCTGCATAACGTTAAATTGCAGACTGCTAAGTGACAATTTGGTTTTCCGACCTGGTCTGACACAAACCGGCCTGTTCAATCAGGGAAGCAGGCTGGAAGCTTTAAAATTTGGATTTAAGTGGAAGAAGGATTTCACTATAGATCTGTCTAGTGAAAACAAAGACGCTAATCAACTGTGCAGTTACTGCACAGCTGATCAGCGCCTTTGTTTATGCCTATCCCTACTGATTATCTGACTTCATAAAGCCTTTGTTTGTCTGTTTGTTTGTCTTATGTCTAAATTACATTCTTGTCAAGGGCTACAGAACTTTTGGTTCTACATAAAATGTCTCGACATAGACTTGTGTTTAACTGCGAAAATTACAGTTTGTTTGTTTGCTTTATTGCTTTGCGTCCCAGTCAACAGCCATGGTCAAGTTGAAACGTTAGCTGTTGAAAGGAATGTAAAGCAGTAAACCAAATAAACAAAAATTCTTTTTCGTCAAGGAATTTTCGCTTATATGTGACAGGGCCTTTACTGAGTACCAACAGCTTATGTTCACATAGAGATAAGCATAATGAAGTCTGAACCACACCTACATAATCACCAGTATTCAGACATACAGGTACTATGTATGTATAAGTTATTAACCACACTGTACTGAATAAGATCATACACTTCACAGAAGAGGTTCAAACTTCTAACATACATCCACAACTTAATGCGTCATGTCACAAAAAGTGAAAGACAAACTGGGTATTAAATGCAAGGCTGATCAGTACCTTTGCATTCACATTATGGTTTGTTAATGCAAGGCATTCCTTAAACTGAATTCTACAGCCTCTAGCTGTCTTCTGCACATACAGTAGTATAAACCTGCTCGAAAACCTAAAAGACAGTTTTTTTGTGTGTCATGTGTCATACTTCAGAAAAATATTTGAGTTGACAAGATTTATGCAACTTAAATATCTTGATTCTCTGAAATAATGTCTGTGCTTGCAGCAAAGTAACAGTTTCACAACAAGACGTCAAAGACAGTTGAGCCGCTGCATCAGAAACCCAACAATTTGAATATGCAAAAAACAAATGTGCAGACCAGCTTCGCGGTACCCGCATAGCTGATCAGCGCCTTTGTTTTCGCTACACAGATGGTACAATTACTCTTCTCCTTAAATGCAAAATCTCAAGCTTCTAGCCTTCTTCTGTGACTGTACAGACTCGTTTGTGTCGGACCTGGTCGGAAACCCAGATTTTTGTTTTCTCACGCGAAGGCTCAGTTTTTGCATGAGTGACTCAGTGTCATTAGAAATCAAGCTCCGTTAGAAGAAACAAGTCTAATCAATATTAAAAAGTATCTTCTTGGAAATTATCTGTTTTTAATCATACACTTGAGAGAAACCTGGAATATTTAGTTATAAATTGGTAGGAATTCTAGAAAGTTCCTTATACTGCTATCATAGATCAGACACACATAACCGAGATATAGTAGGAAATATAGTAGGAAGTTTTGAAACGGCAAAATTTTAATGGACACCTGTAGATCTAAAATTGCAAACCCAAACACATGTAATTTTCTATATCCATACATAATTATGAAGACCATTTTCTCTGTTTAGTCTGTTGCAATCACCAACACTGCAAGAAAAAACAGTTTTTCCAGGTTCCGACCTCGTCAAAAACTAACCTGGCTGTTCAGTCAAGGGTAGTACCATATTCAATCTAATTACTGCACATGTTCCAAATAAGCCCATGTTTTTTTTTTTTTGTGGGGGGGGGGGGGGGGGGGGTTCCTCTCTTTAGAAATTCAGTAATCATTCTTATTAGCACATCAATCCTTTTGCCAGAAATGACTTTAGAATGTGTATATATATTTAACTCCCTTAATAATTTCATAATCATAAATTCCAACATACATGTAGAATAAAAAATCAAATGTATTCTGATTTTCACATTTTTCCCTCAATGGCTTTTAGAAAGCATCAAAAATTTAAAAAACAGGTTAACAGAAGATTTAAGATGTGTGCAAAGTATTAGAAAGATAAGAAACACATATTTTGTTACCTCAACTTGCAGTTATTTAGAAACAGCGAAGAACACTGTGCGCTTATTAGAGCAAATACTGTAATTCAAAATACTATATAGCGCAGAGCATAAAAGGTGCTATAAACGTAATGAATGAAGCCAATAATTAACTAACTGATTAATCATGTCCTACCTCTTACGTATGGCCTAGATGTGAAAGAAGTCTTGTTTCCGATTACAGCCAGCATTGATCAACACGCTGCTGATTCAATTAATTATTGACTAGTATTTTCCTCTCGTCTCTGACTGAGTATGTGAAACTCTTTGTCAATATTCCTTGCAACTTTGACAGTTGTGACGCATGAGTCAACCTGAAAATAAAGCCATTGCACGGGGAAACGGAAACATTACAGGGATATTGTTGGCTTGACGTCAAAAAAGGGACATTTCGAGAAAATTTCTCATCTACGGGCCCTAAACCCTATCTCCTGTCCCGTCTACTTTAACCCATATTCACTGGGTGCTTCCTTCGTCCCGATATAAAAAGGTTTTGTTTGATTTTTACTATAGGTCCCGATAGGATTTGGTTTTGTTTGATTCAGGTACCAGATTTTTTTCTACAATAATTCCTAGAATTTGGTCAAAGATTTGATTTGATTCTAATTTATGATGTCACTGAAAGAATTTCAAATCATAATATACTGCTTTGAATGCAATTTTATGATAAAATTTAATTTGATTCGTTAAAAAGTGATATAGAATAAGCAAATTATATTATTGTTGACTCTGTTTTGTGGAGATTTACTGTGTTAAAGAAGTAGAACAAAACCCGGTACCAAAAAGTCAAACAAAACCTTTTTATATCGGGACCAAGGAAGCGCCCAGTGATATTTGACGAATGGATTTTCCCATCATTATCATTTGGGTGAGTCCACTTTCATTATAAGGGGCGTCAGGAATGATTTTTAAATTTTATTCTATTTTTCGATAAAAATTCTTTAAGCAAACAGAATAGCCCCGGATGGGACGCCGCGTTCTGCGGCGTCACATCTGGGGCTATTCTGTTTGCCTATGTCCCACAAAAGGGATGCCAGGCTTATATGAGTTAATACATTATTAAAATGGCCCATACTTTCTGAATGCCCCATTTATAATGAAGGAGTGTTTTTGTCAATGGGCTCTTTCAAATCTATCCCTGGAAAACACTTTTTTTTCTTTTTTCTTTCTTTTTTTTTTTTTTTTTCTTGGTGGGGGTGCATTTATGGATCAGCTGTTCTGTCAGACAGACTGATCAACTTCTATTTTTATCACTGCTTTGAAAGTATGAATCAACCTGAAATGTCATGGTATGAGGAAACTTGAAATAATTTTATTTTATACTTTACAGTGAAAACCAATGTATATCAAAACTTGATAAAATTGGTATTTTCATTGATATGAAATTTCACTGATATCAAATCTCACTGATGTCAAAAGTCACTAGTGACTGATATCAGCCTATATCTTCACTGTAGATTTTGGATTACTTCTGACGTCTTGCCGTCATTAAATGTGTCTCACTTCAGAAATTCAAACGCCTATAACTCCATTATTTATGAACGAAAACATAAAGTGTGGGTATTCATTTTCTTAGTTAGAACGTAAGGAACAATGTGGTACCAAAATTATTTGTGTTTTCAAAAATTTTTGGTTTTTGCATTTTCACCGCCTGCCTTGTGAATTGGAAAATGCCAGTGTATTGTATAAAATAAAAAGAAAATTTGCCTTTTTTCGGTGAATACCAAATATATTTCATCTCGTGAGTTGAAAACATAAAAATTTTCACTCGTGCTGCGCACTCGTGAAAATTCTGATGTTTTCAACTCACTCGATGAAATATATTTGGTATTCACCTCAAAAAAGCAAATATCCTCTATATATTCGGTTATGATTACATCCCTTCAAAGAATCATTATAGAAGCCTCCATAGCAAGGGGGTCATGGGTTCAATTCTGGGCTTCTCTGGACATTCAGATAAAACTTTAAACCGAGGTCACTTCTTCATATGACCATAGCTGTTGAATGAGGCATACAACATAACTTCAACGAAACAATCAACAGATTAACAAACATATGAGCCACCTCATGGGAAAACCAACAGTGTGGTTTCCGACCAGGTCCGACACAAACCAGCCTGTACAGTCACAGAATAAAGCTAGAAGCTTGAAACTTCGGATATAAGTAGAAGAGGAATCGTACTATCCATGTAGTGAAAACAAAGGCGCTGATCAGCTTCACGGCTACCGCGAAGCTGATCTGCGCCTTTGGTTTTGCATATGCAGATTGTTGGTTTTCCCATGAGGCGGCTCATATATACAACTCACTGATGCAGCCGCGGTAGTGTAAAGGATAGCGTATTTGCTTAGCAATCAAGAGGTTTCTGGTTCGAAACCCGGCTGGTATATATGCCTGTCATGTTGGTGACAAATGCTCACCCTGACGTAATAAAGGCAAACCGCCCATTGGGGGTCACATTTGATGCCGATATTAGTGATCGATCGGTCAAAGCTTAGAAACTTTCTAGATGTGTCAATTACTGGTGGTGATAGTGACAAACTTCACAAGTTTCTATAATAAAAATGTTTGACACCCATGGAAAAAAATACAATAGTGACACAAGTAGCTATTATTTTAGCTGTCCAATGAAGTGTCCACACAATTACCTATGCCGCAGAAAATCTAATTAATTAACACTCTATATTGGCAGCTGCATAATCACAGAATAAAGAAAAAAATCAATGGATAGCATCATAAGCAAAACCAATCTTTGGGAATTCCAACCAGGTCTGACAGTCGTACATCAACCGGTACAACTGCAGAAGATAACTGATAACTAGATTTTTGAAATTAGGATTTATGAAACGGAGGGGAAAGTACTATCTAAGCGGCAAAAACCAAGGTGCTGATCAGCTGTGCAGTTACTGCCCCTTTGTTTTGCATGATCAGAGTTTCTTATGACTGGCACCAGAGATAGGAAGGAAAAACAAACAATATCGGTGTCAACAATTGTGTGAGATCAAACAACCAATTACATTAACAATGGTTCTAATAAGAGCTGTCGCAGGACAGCGTAGCTCGCCTGACTTGTGCTTTGCCACTACATCTGTTAAAATCTATGACCCATGACCTTGACCTCAAGGTCACTCAGGTGGGTCATGGTGGTACTGCGTAAAACTTCAGACCAATATCTAGCAACATGCAAAGTATCATCTCAATCCATCAATATGGTCAAGAAATATAGACTTACAAAAACATTAACCAAAAACTTAAACACAAAATTTCTAAGTCCGTGACCTTGACCTCAAGGTCACCCAGGGTGGGTCATGATGGTACTGCGTAAAACTTCAGACCAATATCTAGCAACATGCAAAGTATCAACTCAATCCATCAATACAGTCAAGAGATATAGACTTACAAAAACATTAACCAAAAACTTAAACACAAAATTTCTAAGTCCGTGACCTTGACCTCAAGGTCACCCAGGGTGGGTCATGATGGTACTGCGTAAAACTTCAGACCGATATCTAGCAACATGCAAAGTATCAACTCAATCCATCAATATGGTCAAGAGATATAGACTTACAAAAACATTAACCAAAAACTTAAACACAAAATTTCTAAGTCTGTGACCTTGACCTCAAGGTCACCCAGGGTGGGTCATGATGGTACTGCGTAAAACTTCAGACCAATATCTAGCAACATGCAAAGTATCAACTTGATCCATCAACATGGTCAAGAGCTATAGACTTTTAAAAAACTTTAACCAAAAACTTAAACACAAAATTTCTAAGTCTGTGACCTTGACCTCAAGGTCACCCAGGGTGGGTCATGATGGTACTGCGTAAAACTTCAGACCAATATCTAGCAACATGCAAAGTATCAACTTGATCCATCAACATGGTCAAGAGATATAGACTTTTAAAAAACTTTAACCAAAAACTTAAACACAAAATTTCTAAGTCTGTGACCTTGACCTCAAGGTCACCCAGGGTGGGTCATGATGGTACTGCGTAAAACTTCAGACCAATATCTAGCAACATGCAAAGTATCAACTTGATCCATCAACATGGTCAAGAGATATAGACTTTTAAAAAACTTTAACCAAAAACTTAAACACAAAATTTCTAAGTCTGTGACCTTGACCTCAAGGTCACCCAGGGTGGGTCATGATGGTACTGCGTAAAACTTCAGACCAATATCTAGCAACATGCAAAGTATCAACTTGATCCATCAACATGGTCAAGAGATATAGACTTTTAAAAAACTTTAACCGAAAGTGTGACGCGGACGCACACGTAAACGTAAACGTAAACGTAAACGCGCACGACCGAGGTGACTACAATAGCTCTATGCACTTCGTGCAGGCGAGCTAAAAACTACATCAATTGTTGCATCAATACCGTCAAGCTAACACCAACATACGAGCCGCCTCGTGGGAAAACCAACAATCTGCATAGGCGAAAACAAAGACACAGATCAGCTTCACGGTAACCGGGAAGCTGATCAGCGCCTTTGTTTTCGCTACTCGGATAGTACAATTCCTCTTCTACTTAAATCCGAAATTTCAAGCTTCTAGCTCTTTTCTGTGCTTGTACAGGTCGGTTTGTGTCGGACCTGTTCGGAAACCACATTGTTGGTTTTCCCATGAGGCGGCTCATACGATTAAGGCACCACTAGCAGTGTTCATGAAACTTGTGAAGACTTTACAGGACTGTTTGTCAGATAGCCTCTGGAGGTTTCTCAAGATACTGAGCGGAAATAAAATTCCGACATCAATCAATTTACAAGGGCCATAAGTCTAATCAAAATTTTGTGAAAAATAACGGGCAAGAATCCTTAGCTAGGTCTTGGCAATGTTGCTGTGCACATAAAATTTGCTCAAATTCTGTCCCTTTTTTCTCAAAATATTGAATGGAAACTAAATTCCGATGTCAACGAAGGGCTGTAACTCCATTAAAATATGTGAAAAATAAGAGCTGTCGCAGGACAGCGTAGCTCGCCTGACTTGTGCTTTGCCACTAAACTTATCAAAATTTATGACCCATGACCTTGACCTCAAGGTCGCTCAGGTGGGTTGTGATGGTACAGCATAAAATTTCAGACCAATATGCACAGACATGCAAAGTTTCAACTTGATCCATCAACATAGAGATATATAGACTTCAAAAATCTTTAACCCAAAACTTTAACCCAAAATTTCTAAGGCCATGACCTTGACCTCAAGTTCACCCAGGGTGGGTCATAATGGTACAGCATAAAACTTCAGACCAATATCTACCAACATGCAAAGTATCAACTTGATCCATCTACATGTTCAAGAGATATAGACTTCTAAATACTTTAATCGAAAACTTTAACAAAAAATTCTAAGTCTGTGACCTTGACCTCAAGGTCACCCAGGGTGGGTCATGATGGTACTGCATAAAATTTCAGACCAATATCTACCAACATGCAAAGTATCAACTTGATCCATCAACATGTTCAAGAGATATAGACTTCTAAAAACTTTAATGAAAAAGTCACTACAGCACGAAATATAGGTCAAGGTCACTAGATCAATGTGGGTGCAAAGTCGGGACATCGAGGAGAAGCCATAAGCAAGGTTTGATGGTTGTAGGCTTTATAGTTGATGAGATATTAAGGGTTGGCTTAAAAAATGACAAAGTCACTGGAGCATGAAATATAGGTCAAGGTCAGTAGGTCAATGTGGGTGCCGAGTCGGGACAAGGAGAAGCCATATGCAAGGTTTGATGGTTGTTGGCTTTATAGTTGATGAGATATTAAGGGTTGGCTTCAAAAATGACAAAGTCACTAGAGCACGAAATATAGGTCAAGGTCACTAGGTGAATGTGGGTGCCGAGTCGGGACATCGAGGAGAAGTCATATGCAAGGTTTGATGGTTGTAGGCTTTATAGTTGATGAGATATTAAGAGTTGGCTTCACAAATGACAAAGTCACTTGAGCAAGAAATATAGGTCAAGGTCACTAGATCAATGTGGGTGCAAAGTCGGGAGATCGAGGAGAAGCCATATGCAAGGTTTGATGGTTGTAGGCTTTATAGTTGATGAGATATTAAGAGATGGCTTCAAAAATGACAAAGTCACTGGAGCATGAAATATAGGTCAAGGTCAGTAGGTCAATGTGGGTGCCGAGTGGGGACATCGAGGAGAAGCCTTATGTAAGGTTTGACCAGTGCTTGCACTAGTGGACGTTTTGGGCGTTTTTACGTCTTGAAATGACTCCCGTACGTCGAAAAATGACACAGCAGACGTCAGCTGACTTCCACAAAAATCCTCCTACGTCCTGCAGCAAGGCACGCGACGTATGGTCAGAAATGAAAATTTACCTATTTCAGTGTATTGAAATCCATCTTAAAACTCTTAAATTAGGGATTAGTGACAGCGAGTCCATGCCTTCAGGGTGTAAAGGTGTCTTATTTTAACTGCTGAGCAGAGAAATTTGTGTCAAAACAATAAACAGATCAAGGTCAAGTGTGATCAAAAGTTTACCGCTAGACACTAAGACAGGTATATTGGACTAATCCATTAATATTGGGTAAAACTGCAATATGGAATAGTCCATTCTAGGCTGAATATCAATACTGTGAAGGAAATCAATACACATTTTTGAAGCATCTCAACTTTGCATTTTTTTTTTTTTTTTTTTTTTTTTTGAACTGAGATATTTTCCACTTTATTATTGTCACATGGGGATATATGAAAGGCAAGTGTTGGTGGATTTTTTCTTTCAAAACTTTTTTAATAAGCAAGTTGTAGAAAAAAAAAAAAAAAAAAAAAAAAAAAAAAAAAAAAAAATTATTAAAAGATTTTTTTTTTCTTGTTCAGCAAACTATCTAGGGAACTCAATACCTTGACCAGACACTAATAATAATAATAACAATAATAAAATAAGATAGATCTACTAATAAGGATTAAAATGTATAATAATAAATGAAAATAAAAAATGAAATATGTAAATTAATAATAATTTTCACATATTCATGAATTATATTTATTTAAAGTCATAACTGGTACAAGGAATACATACCCCAAGCAAATTGAGAGACTATTTCCCTAAAGGTGGCCACTAAGTTACATGAACTTTGAACACTAAACATATGAATACATGCATTATAGGTGCAAACAGTACAAAAATGACACTAAAACATAAACAAAATAACAGAATTTTCACCTTGGAAGTGTTCTATATATAGGATGTAGTTACAAAATAATTAAATGTGTGCATGCACACTTGACACATCGCACGCGAGTAATTTAGACATGCGGCACCGCCACTAATCTATGACTTCCAGATTTTGGGCCTGTGACTTCCAAATCTTAAAGGGTGGAAGTCATGACTTCCTGGCCCAAAAAGTTAGTGCAAGCACTGGTTTGACAGTTCTAGGCTTTACAGTTGATGAGAAACTAACACAGCATCTGAGCATTGTACAAAGGTGTTCTAGATATTGAACTCTAGCCCCGCCCCCAGGCAGGACCCCACGGGTCCCTTCACACTAAATCACAGAGGGCCCTCATATGCAGCAATGTTCCAAATATGAATGATTTCTGGTCAGTGACTATCAAGATATAACAATTTTAAAAACTGTAACCGAAAGTGTGACGCGGACGTAAATGTAAACGTAAACGCGGACGACCGAGGTGACAACAATAGCTCTACGCACTTCGTGCAGGCGAGCTAATGAACAATCCAATCAATGTTGATGTACACACTTTGTCAATGTTGATATGCATACGGGTCCTTCTTAGATAAACTGCAAAAGCACTAGTGGAAATTTTGATGCAATAACTTTTCAAAAGTGGGTGGGGTCAAATAAACAGTTGCAAATGAAAGAAGATAATTATTTATTATGTTGAAATGACAAAATAAACAATTTTAGAGTATTATCTGGTCGTTTTCTATATTTTTTTAATTTTCTTTTTAAAAAAAAAGCCAGATTTTTGGATGTTTTTTGTGACAAAAATTAGCACTAATTTTTAAGCATCAAAAATAGACTACCAGAACGCTTTTTCTGTATTCTTTTATTATTAAACTGTTAACAATGAACATGATGAACTGTTCTGTTATTTTAGCAATGATAATTTGGCTATTATATCTGCCTTGAAACTTAAGAGGATTTTGAAATATGCTGATCGGATGTTACCCTGTCAGTTAAAAAAATGTGTATTTTTACCGTTTTTCATCTTCATAATCATGTTGCTTTTTCTTACATTTGATATTGTAAGGTGCGTCTAAACACTCTTCTTTGCAATTTAGTATGTCATTTGCAACAGGAAAGCAACACTAACTTTGCAAAAACCAACTACATAACGTACAACGAGTGTCGGTCATAAGGTTACGTACCTAACTTCTCCCGTTAAATCGTCCTTGGGGTCGAAAATAGCGATGCGCGAATGTTGTGCGTATACGTAATAAAACTGTGTACTACGTCATCACTTTTTGAGGCATTCATTCCTTGCCGTTTGTTGCAAAACGAAAGTACAATACGAACGGTCACATGATTTATTGGAATTTACGTCCATAACGAGTTTCGTTTTAATCGCTACAACAGTTTAGTGACAAACTGCCCAGGGATGACTGTTCATGCGTGCTTGTGTTACGCTAATTTGGTGAATTTTGTACTAAATAGGTATGTTTACATGTTGTCGATGTCAATTTGATTGAAAAATAAATGGATGTCATGATGACAATTACGAGATGATTATCACGCATCAACTGTTACGTTCGAAACACAATGGGTGAGTACTCAGTTTGGTAGCATTATAAACGGACAAGGATTCAGTCTTGCATTTGAATCAAATGCTAAATGTTTTTGAAGGTTATTGTTTCGACTATCAGGCAGGGATCTTATAATGTCATTATTTGTTGGCTGCTTTCATTTAGACGCTGTATTTGACACTGCAAGGGTGTGTTAGGGACGTTGTTGTTGACAAGCTAGGTAACGTCCATACTGAGATTAAATATATTCTGCATTCACATCAGAGATGATCATATTGTTTACAATGTATCCCTTAAAACAGCTGCAGTTTCTTACAACTGGTACAGAAATCTAATGACTTTTTTCAATTCCCCCTACTCCACCTTTCATCCTGTTCCTAACAGTAAAATCTGTTTTCAAAGGATAGGTAAACCCTTTGTAGTATAAAATGACCTAAGTAACCCCAGGAATACAGCAGTATACTTTTATCATAGTAGCAGTACAGAGCTGTGTCACGTAAAAAGACAAAATAGCCAATAACCATTTTTGAATGGACAGTTTATTTCATTTAATACAATGCAATGCTCCATAATAAATCTAGTTGATAATCCGTCTTCTTTGAAATGAATGACTCTAAAGCTTGTATATGGTAATGATGTTTATAAAGATAAAACATCAAAAAAATCATTATGGCATATTCTTCCTTTTCTCTGGACATGGCCATTAAGTGTACCAAAATAGAAAAGAAAACATCTTTTGATGTAAAGTTTTGACCTCCTGATTTCAAGGACATTTAGTGATCAAAAGAAAAATGTCACAGCTGTTTCTTTTGAAATTCTAGCCGCTTGTCAAACTTTGACAATGTGACCATTATCTAATTGTGAATGACCACAGCAGGAAAAATCATTAGATTATGGAATCAGTTGTACTTAGCGGGCGACTAGCAGCTAATAACGTAGTTTGCCGAAATTTTCGGACAAACGTTAAATAATTACGATCGTTTATGTTAGAAAATTATTGACTGACAACCCACAGCAGAAAATAATTCAAAAAAAAATTGGCCGAAAACTTTGGAAAATATGACCTAACATTGGAAATCGTGCCATGAAGAAAGTTTGTGATGGCGTATTTACCGTATATTCTACGTATCGGTATACGGTAAAAAGAGACAATAATCGATTAAGAATGAAAGAGATAAAAGCCAATCATTCTATTAAGCTATTAATTTACCGTAAGCAAACTGTCAGTTTATGATTAAAGAAGTTACTTCAAGCACTTGTGTTTGTCTCCTTATTAATCCATTATTATCATAATCCCTTGACTGATTTGTTTACCGTTGAACACGTGGTCCAAAATACCTCCAACAGTGTGTGTAATTGACGCTCGTTAGCGGGTAACGTGTTATTGAAACTATCGGCTTCTTTTGAAGTCTGTTTACAAAGCTTCTTTGCCGGGCTTGATGAGCCGATCCTACACAGGCATAGCGGCGTTTACAAAGAATTCTTTGGATGGAGAACCCAATCAACCAGTTTTGTTTGAATATGGTTAATTAAGGCGAGCTTTGAAACGAAACATTCCCAACATAATTAACAGCCAATTAATGCATTTGTTTCTTAAATCTTTGCAAACATTGTTTGACCATACAACGTCGACAAGACATTTTCACGCTTTTTGATTTGTCAGTGCCCGACACCCAATGATTTGTTTCCTATTTTTTTACCCTTACTACAAATACGCAACAAAAAAAAAATATTTGTACATTCATCTGTGAATATGGATAAATTCGTTGTGTGTTTCAAGAGTAGTGAAGAGGCACTGCCTCAGTCATGGAAAACAGCTCCGTTGCCACGATCCAAACCGAAGAGACCA
The DNA here is from genome assembly GCA_964017185.1 of Rugalucina vietnamica. Taxonomy (NCBI): domain Eukaryota; kingdom Metazoa; phylum Mollusca; class Bivalvia; order Lucinida; family Lucinidae; genus Rugalucina; species Rugalucina vietnamica. The sequence goes on from OZ024874.1 coordinate 15,451,560, forward strand.
GTGGGACGTCCGCGAAAGCGACCATTAGATTCGGCCGAGGACAATTCTTCAAGTGCAAAACGTGTGTGCCCTAGTGATCCCCCCAGTGAGCCCAGTGTTAGCCCCAGTGAGCCCAGTGATTCGCTCGGTAACATGGATAATACAGTCAGCCCCAGTGCGCCCAGTGTTAACCCCAGAGTGCCCAGTGTTAGCCCCAGTGATTCTACCTGTAACATGGATAATACAGTCAGCCCCAGTGAGCCCAGTGTTAGCCCCAGTGAGCCCAGTGTTAGCCCCAGTGAGCCCAGTGTTAGCCCCAGTGAACCCAGTGTTAGCCCCAGTGAACCCAGTGTTAGCCCCAGTGAACCCAGTGTTAGCCCCAGTGAGCCCAGTGTTAGCCCCAGTGAACCCAGTGATAGTACAGTGAACCCCAACACCCCTGGCCTTAGCAATATACCTGGGAACTACAAACATTTCACTTTGAAACAGAAGCTGAAGGTCCAAGAATTCGCGAAGTTACATGGAATTCGTACAGCGGCGAAGCACTTCAAGATTCCCAAGTCTACCGTTGACACATGGCCAAAAACAGATTTCTCCAGTGAAGTTCGTGACAAGAAGGGCGCGTTACCCAGATCCGGTAGACCTCTGACATACCCACAGGAACTCGACATGAAAATCCTAGAATATGTTCTAGAAGAACGAGATCTTCAGAATGCCGTCAGTGTCGATGATATCTGTCGGTTTGCAGCGGATGTTATCAAACCTGTGTCACCCGGGGTTTGCTGCAAGCCGTCGATGGGCGGCCGCATTCATGAAACGCCATGACCTGTCTCTACGAGCGAAAACATCTCTAAGCCAACGTTTGCCCAACGACCTAGAGGAGAAGCCCGTCTCATTCCACGAGTTTGTCACGGCGAGACGAGAAGAAGATGAATTCGACGACAACCTCATCATCAATATGGATGAGACACCTGTCTACTTCGACCTACAACCGAGTAAGACGATCAACAAACGCGGTGCTAAGAGTGTCTTTATTCGAATGACGGGAAGTGAGAAACGACACTTCACGATGGTGCTAGCGGTGTCAGCCAGTGGCGACGTCCTTCCCCCCATGGTGATTTTCAAGGGGAAACGGGAACTCAACATTCCAACTCCACCCGGCTGGATTGTAACTGTGCAGGACAAAGGGTGGATGGACGAACAACTTATGATTCGGTGGATAAGGGACATTTACCTGAAGTTCACAAAGAAGGAACGCTCACTACTAGTGTTGGACAGTTTTCGGGGACATTTGACAGAGAGTGTAAAGAAAGCGTGTAGAAAAGGCAACACGGTTATGGCAGTAATTCCTGGCGGGTGCACATCGAAGGTACAACCTCTAGACGTCTCGATCAACAAGCCGTTTAAAGCTGATCTACGAAAGTCGTGGGGGTCCTACATGCGAGTAGCATCGAGAGAGGCGCGAGAAAAAGGCGATCGGGTGAAGGCGGCTACCAAAGAGACAGTGTTAGGCTGGCTGGCCAGCGCAGTGAGGTCGATCGAGGAAAAACCAACCATGGTGATGTACAGCTTCCTAGTGTTTGGAATTAGTAACAAGTTGGACGGTAGCCAGAATGACCTTATTCGTCAGGACATACCCATTGAGCGTAAGGACGCTAGTGACAGTTCTGTGTCTCTGAGATCTGTGTTTGAAGACAGTGATGACGACGAGGAGTTCGAGGGTTTCGACGAGAGCGACATCCCTGCCATCGCTGCATCTCTTGATGGACTGGTAGAATGAACTGTGAACTGTGTATTGTGGACATACATATTCTGAAGTGCTCATGGATAGTACGGTGAATTTGGTTAACTTGATACAATGATTACAAATTTTCTATATAGCAAGAGCATTTGTTCATTTATGCATTTTATACTCATGACTTGTCTGACTGGTCAGCCGTCAAAATGAAGTATCATACCCAGTGGTTCATTTTGCCGTCTGACTCCAGCACATTATCAAAAAGCCAAGCTGTTAGACACTTTTGGGTGAAAGCCATTATTTACAGAATAACAAGTTTTTATGAAAAAAAAATGTATAACAATGTATCCCTTAAAACAGCTGCAGTTTCTTACTTAGCGGGCGACTAGCAGCTAATACCGGTAGTTGCATAATGAAGGATGAAATGAGAAAGCAATGTTGCGGATGTTACTGCTTGACAGGTTGAATGGACGTAAGTTTGACAATTATGTGCCAAAATGTCATTGCTAAAAACAGCAATATATTGCAGCTGGATGCACACCAGATATTTACAAAATTCTTGTATGGCAAAGAAAACTATGCTTTGAATTTCAGGGCTTTTTCTCTATACAAAACTGGGTCCGGTTTCTGGTACCAAATTGTTTCCCAATTGGCTGAAAAAATTCCCAATTGACCTGGAACCTTCACAATTAGCAGAAAAATCCCAATTTAAAAGGTATATACTTTCTTAATTTTGCTAAAAATTGCACTATTTTACCCCCAAAATTGTCATATCTTTTCCCCAAATTACACAATTTTTTCCCAATTTCATTGGTACCAAAAATTTCCCAAAAAGGTCAGAAAAAGCCCTGAATTTATTCATATGTTTGGGAGTTACATACTCGAACACAGAATGGAGTGCTTGTATAATGTTTACAGATAATTTTCAGCATTTTGACATGTCAAAGTAACATCCGCAACGATCAGTGACTGCTGAAGAAAATGTAAAAAACTGTGCTTAATCGTGCAAGAACTATCTTTTTATGACAAATTTAGGCAAAATGAATAACTGCCCAATATTTCTAGGTGGATATTGTTGCAAAAAAGTAGATTTTCAATTTTTGTATAAATGTCCAGAAATGTTGCAGTTTATCTCAGAAGGACCCATACATAATTTGGTAAAATTCTGTCATTCATTCTCAAGATATTGAGTGGGAATGAAAGTCTGACGTCAATCAAGGGCCTTAACTTTTGTGAAAAAAAAATGACGGGTAAGAGTCCGGAGCTGAGTCTTCTCAGTGTTGATGTGCATACAAAATTTCTACAAATTATCATGAGCTGTGACCTGCATTGTTGAGTAATAATTCACTTCACTGTTTGGAGAACAGTTGTAAAGCAGATCGAATCACGAGTGCGCAGCGCAAGTGATTTATCTGCGTACAACTGACCGACAAATAGTCAATTATTACTCAACAATTCACGCACTAGAGATGTTGCAATAAACGGAATAAAATCATTTTAAACCTTCAGTTTCTTTTTTTCCACCTGAAGAAATCCCGCCAAACTTTTGACTGTACCACAAATGTTTACATTTTATGTTTGTTACATTTTTAACGCACTGAAATGAAGTTACACCTTCTAACGTCATGGTAACATGACTTATGGGATAGTTGACGTCATAATTTAATCAAGATGGCATCAAAACGGTGCAAAGTGATGTCATGCTAATCCGCCAAGTGATATACCTCTCAATATACCACTGCACTGTACCATTGGCTTCTATAGGCAGGGTGTGTTAGAATACATGATAAGTTTCATGGATATTGGTTCATTGGTTCCAGAGAGAAAGATTTGTTTTGTGGTATATTAACTTCCAAGTAAACAATTTTTAAGTCATGTTGGGACGGCGAAAGATTTTTAACGAGTTTAAATTTTCTACCATATTTGAGTGTGGCAGTTATCTTGGTAATGTGACCTACATCATACTAATATAAATTGTAAGAAAATATCTGCAGCTATAAGATACACAACAAAACAAGAGGCCACACAACAAAACAAGAGGTCCATGGGCCACGAAGCTCACCTGAGTGTACAGCTAATGTAAAATTTATGGACAAAAGACAATCAAATAAAATGATTTGGATAAAATGCCACATGCAGTGTAACAAAGTGCAGCATCGAGTTCTACTTTTTACACATTTCTGTAAAAACAAAATTCAAATATCTCTAATGCGATACTAGCATGGACAGCTTATTTCCACTTTTCCCATTGATTTCAGTCTGTTTTTTTTTTAATATTTGGTCAAAAATATACCCTTTATCACGCACAAGCAACAAATGAAAATAAGCAATTAGGACAAAAGTGTGACACATACAGGTCTGGACTACTCAGTACTCAATAAACATTTCTGCCAGAAACAAAATTCAAATATCTTCAAGGAAACAGCAAAAATTGTCAATTTTCAGTTTTTCTCATTATAAGTGTGTGGGATGAATATGTTGTCATAGCAACCAGTTTTTATCCAATCAGAACAAAAAACATGATTACACTGAAGTTGGCTAATTTGGCGCACCTTAGCAATATGCCCATTTTTGTGTCAACACAAGTCAGTGATGCAAGGCAAACAAAACATGAAAATGATTTGTTTGTTTGAATTGATGCTCAACATCCAAGTCAACAGTAATGGTCATGTCGGGACGTTGCTTTCATTTTATGGGACTTTTACCCAACATTAGGATGTGGCGATCAAAATGTGCTTCATAAATTTAACCACCCAAGCAAACCGATAAGGCTCATATGTATGGATGGTTTGACTAAACCACTTTCCTTAATACTGCGTTTACACTATGTTCCTGGCGGCCCCGGCAGCCCTGTTTCCTCGAAACATAGTGTGCCGTGGAATTTTGGTCATATATTTTTCTGTTTTCAAGATCTATTACGTCTTGTTAAGCTTTCTTATGTTGTATTACGATATCCGTAACATACTGTGGTAGTGATAAGCCAGTGTGTCACGGAGGTGCTAAGGTGCATTAGCCTTACGGTTATCCATGATCTATCACGATAATTAGCACATTCTATTACAGCCTGTTACGGTCAGCAAGGGACAAACCGTAGACACCTGGCATTTTAAAGCGTTTTGTGTGCCTTTTATTTAGGTATAAGCCCTTTGAAATAATAACAACCACGCTCCTCAACTTCAGACTGCAGAGTTGATTAAGAAAGTTCGGGATTTTATTTCTTCTTCAATGGCATAGTGCATCGTATGGTCTCTATTGTTCACTATAGTGATTGCTCCAATATGAAGGAATTTTAAACTTCACGCGCTGTGATAACCGTAACAAAATGTGATATACGTAGTGGAACGGGGTCAACACCGTCAAGGACCATAACGCACAATAACTTAACGCAACAAAACGTGTTGAGTATTCCGTAGGAAATGGGATGATACGTAAGATGACCATGATCAAACGCAGCTGAACGTGAAAGATCCTTAACTTGCCGGGCTATTCATTAGATTCTCCATTGCACTACGGACCGCCTCCAAGTTTCACTGCGTACTGTCTCGTACTGTCACGGTGTGTTACGTTCAGCCGGTTTCATCACGACCCATTACATTAATTCTCATTTCCGCCGTGACTGCCTTGGCAGATTTTTAAACTGTCAAAAAATTTGCCACGGTGTCCATCGTTATCACCGCCTGCTACGTTTGCCTATCCCAGACGATCCCCTGCGTTGCCTCATGTTTATCCCGTTTTGAACATGGTTGTCTGAAACGTGACCGCCGGGAACGTAAAGTAAATGCAGTACATGTATAAGCAGGCTTAGACTTGAGCAGTTAACCAGTATTATAAATCAGATAGTCGGTCAATACTTTAGAAGCTTTGCCTGGAGACACAAGCAGCCATACATGTGATATTTTCTTTCAACACGGTCGGGAGATTTTCAGTTTGAAATCGTATTATTTGCTCTCATATCGGGAGGTTTATTTTCTTGTGGTGATGACCGATATTACATTGTCAAATTTTACTGAGGCTGATCAAGTTTATTCCCTTTTTTTGTAGATGCTTTTGAAGCCGAAGAATGAAGAATAAAAATGAATAGCTTGTAAATTCATACCATATTATCATAACAAATTAATAACAAATTAAAAATTGTACATACAAACATCCGAATACTGAAGCGCTTAAATCCAATGTCAGTACTACAATGGGATTTTCTTTGGACTCACTGCGGTACACACTCCTTGATAGTTTTTGGTCATTCTGTTGTTGATTACAATCATTTTAGTACATGGTCTATTTTCATTACACTTGAACGCACATGCTGATGAGCAATTAAATAGCTGACACCAGACTTGTTAAACCAATTAATCAGATTTAATCCCTCTTGTAAAAACATCAAGTATTGATAATCCAATTATTCACACGTTATGACACAGTATCCAAAAATAGCCACAGGTAATATACACATAATCTAGACTGGGTCAAGATGTCACGCAGCGTCTTCATTTCAACTACCATATTTACCATCCTATAAATTAAAAATTGGACTGTTGGATAAAAAAAACAACAGCAAACAGTTCAATTAGGGGACTTCGGCAGATCGGGAGACCATCGGGAGTGGGCCCTTGAAATCCCTAAAATACGCCGAGATCGGGAGATATCACATGTATGCAAGCAGCCCATCTATTTCTCCTAGACCCCAATGGGCAGGGGCCCAACATGAAAATGAAGTATAAAACTCACCTTTTCAACTCTTAAGGTCAAATTGCACTATTTTATTTTGTCATTCTGGCTGGGTTTTCTCAAATTTGATGTTTACACAACACGTACAAAGTAGTTAACATTTTAATAATCTGACATTTACTTGCAATTTTTTCAAGGTGTCTTTTTATAATGATCAATACATATATGAAATATACACAATTTTTAAAGCTCCTTTTAACTACTATAGCTAAATTGAGCTCTGTAGCTAAATTTTGATCTGTTCTGAGCCTGATACATGTAGTTGTGACTTAAACTCAGTTTGGACCATGACCTAATGCATTTTGTGATACTAACAATCCAACAGAGAAGCATAAATTGACATAAAATTTGCTTTAGAACAATATCCCGGTGACACTCAGATCAACGAAAAAGCGGCTCCAGTGGTCGAGCGGTTAACAGCTTCATTTCTTAATCACTAAATCATCTCACCGCTGTGTCTGGTGTGGGTTCGAGCCCCACATTGGCCACGTGAGACAAGGCAAGTTCTGCTTGCACTAACAACTTTCTATGCTCCTTTTGCTCTTGCATAATTAGCAGCCATATTTGTTTTGGTAATTTAAATATTTTCTTTTTTAAAATACTTTTTGATTCCTTGCGATGATAATTGAAGAAGAACTAAAATAGTGCATTTATAAATATAAATTAATAAAAAATATGATTTTGAAGCGTCAAAGAATACCTATAAATAGGAAATTCAGTACCACTTCCTGTGTTTACATGATTTTGGACACTGAAATATAGCCTTCAAATGAATTTTCCTGAGCCAGGTCAGACTTTTCCTGGAAAGAATGATGTCTATATTTTCACAATATATCAAAATTATTTTGAGTCACACGTTTGCTGCGAGAGTCATGGCATGTTTTTGGACCCTACTTTTTGTTTACATAGATGACCATATATTTGGAAAGTAAATAAATATTTTTTTTAATTTTGAATCAATTTTTCTTTCAGTTTCACATTTGCAGACAGGAAATACTTAAAAAATATCTTAACAACAGAAAGAAAATAAAATTTGATTGTTTAATGACAAAATTTTGTGAATTTCTAACTGTCAGATTTGAATTTGCTTATAAATATTCATGCAATAACCCCTCCTTATTTATCTGAGCATGCTCAGTGATGCTGATTTATTGGAAAATACAGATCTAAAAATAGATTTTGGTGGGATTCCAGCTTTTCACAGGAGCAAAGACAAAGAAGGAAAAAGTTGTTAGTGGCTTGCGGGTGTGCCAGGTGGTTTTTCTTGGGGTTCTCCCATTTTCGCCCACCTACTGATTGGCCCTTCTCATAGGAGTTGAAATAATCTTGAAAGGGATGTAAAACTGAATTAAAAAAAAAAAAAAAAAAAGAACAACGAAAATGGTTTATAATTTTAATAATATCAAGAGATCAAAAGAAAAAAGAAAAGAAAATACTGAAGGCAAGGTTTTGAGCCGATTTTAATAAAGATATTGTTAAAGATATTGTTGTTTATTGAGAACTATATTTACTATTATTATTTTTTTTACAACTAAGAAAAACAAACCTAAACGGCTAAACATCCACAGAGCTCCACTTTGTCATAAATGTCAAACCACGAAAACTGATGACAATTGGCTTATCAACAGTTCTCTACATTAGAAAGCAACAATAATAAAACAACTTGTTGCTCAAAAGATTACACAAGCCCTATATATAAACTTTAAACTACCTACAGTGGTGTCAAATTTCATCTCCTGAGAATTTTCTTATCTTTTCATCTCAAAACATTTTGGTTGGAGCATCATCCATTGCGCTTGCGCACAAGAATTTTTCACCTGGGACATTTCGATCCAATTTTTTCATACCGGAGAGAAACCTATTCATCACAAAACGCGAAAGTATGTCGGATGTCGGTAGGTTGGTTGGTAGGTAGGTAGGTAGGTGGGTGGGTGGAGGTAGGCAGGTTGGTAGGCGGGTAGGCAGGTGAGTGAGTGGCTGGATAAGAGATGGGTCGTGGGCGCGCAGGCGGGCGAGCAGGTCGGTTAGACAGTAGGTAATATCTTGGATTTCAACGAAGTTCGACTGTGTATTAGCTGCCACTGAGCCTCTAAACTTATCCTAATGGGTGGAAAATTGGAAAATGTTGCATCCATATTCTCCCTTCCTTTTTTTTTTTTTTTTTTTAATTAGGACCCTATATCATTAGCAGGTAACAATTAAAAGCATGTATGCTTAAATACTGAAATCCGACCCTTTTAAAGCTGATATATGCATCCAGATCATGTACAATAATCTGCTAGATTACGCGCACAGTCATGCATGTACACTGTTCAACTGGATGATTGAGACCGCGGTGACTGAATATGAGCACTTTTAGAAAATCGTATGGATCTCATGACAGCGATTGGTTTTTGACCTCACTCACTCACTCTCTCTCTCTCTCTCTCTCTCTCTCTCTCTCTCTCTCTTCACAGATGCAACTGAATTTTTGTAGTGTCATGCATACATACATATTTATGAAATCATGAAAAATGGAAGTGAGAATTATATAATTGCAATTGCATTTTTCCTACAAACCGGAAGACCTGAATGCAATTCGCACCTGTTTTCGTCTTCAACAGAATTCATGATGATCTTCCCACCTCGCAATTTGTTTGTTTTTACCTTTGTGATAGGTAGACAACAATTGAGCATACTAAAATATATCATATCAAACATCATCACCGGCATGAGAAAACTTTTTCGCATGGCGCGAAAACAAAATGCGAAGCCGACCAGCGCCTTTGCTTTCGCACTTTCGAAAGTGCAATCCGGCACCTCTCTAAATCCCAATTTTCAAATCCCTAGCCATCTTCTCTATTCTTTGTTTTCGTCGGTCTGTGACCTTCTCGAAAACCACAATGGATGGTCTCCTCGTGAGGCGGCTTATATCATAGTTACATCTTGTTGATTTCGGGTTGCCGTGGTTACCGAATTGTAGGTAAAATTCTGAAAGCGTAAAGCTGAACAGGTAATTTGCACAGGTAGATCTACCAATTCCAATATATTCCATTTCGAATTCCGACTTTCGACTCTCTCTCTCACTCTAGTTAGTTGGTCGTTCCATTCAGATTGTGCATATCTATATTCCCTAGGGATAAACTCGGGATTTATGCAGACCCACTGGAGGGATGTGAAACCCGACCCCACAGGATGCGATATTTGACCGGGGAGGAACTGAGGTGAGTAGATGGAGATTACCAGTGTTATAGATGAATGCAGCAAAATAACGTTCTAATTCTGATTATTATACATGTAGCTATTCATATCTTCTTTGCAAGCCGAGCCCTCGAGCCACTCGCAAAATATATAAGTAACAACTTCAACTACATGCATGTTCCTGAGTTCTCTTGAATGCTGGACTTACATTATGAAAACTTGCCCATGCAATATACAGCGATTTTTTTCAGAAGCAAAAATTAAAAAATTCATTATATAAATTTCGATTTTTTTAACATTTTCGCTCAATACATACATTGTGGGTACACGTTAGAATCGCCTCGGCGAAGCGGTTCTAACGAGTATCCACAACATATGTTTTGGATCAAAAATAAGAAAATTAGGTATACCCCTCCAAATCCCAGTTTTTCTATATAAAAGTGGGGTTCGAGAGGGTATACATTTCACAGACATGTTTTCCTGATTATTTCCAAGCACACAATGATTCTCCAAAAGCATTTTTTGATGCAAAGTTTGTATTTTACGATAAGTTTCATGTATATGAAATCATCATTATATATAATACGAGTTCGTTTGACAAGAACAATGCTTATAGTATATTGACTTAAATGTAGCAGGAATTACCTAAATGTCAGTACATGTATTAAACATATGAAACAAACAATTTATGTCTTTTGAAGAACCCTTTTCTCTTTATGTTTTCGTACCTACACCAATTGTTATTCATTTGAAGCAGATATTTTATCATTAAATACTTGATAATTGTGCAAAAAACTGGCAAAACTATTTCTTTATATCAGCTATTGACGTAAATTCTGAAATCGAAATAATCTGAAAGAACAGTATGAAATGGAACGCAATAGTATTTGCATTCCTCATGATTTTAACGGAAACCCACCCATGAAAAACTATACAATACACGGATGTTTTAGTGAACTTCTAATTCTTGCTCAAACGTACAGATGGCGGGAACATATTACTGGCGATTCTACTTACAATCTATGTTTTGGAGCAAGCATGAGAAAAGTGTAAAAATGTACACCTTAATTGGGTGTAATAAGCCCTAAGGTATCTACCTTTCACGGACATTTTTCCTGATGTGTTGCTGGTTCTTTCCGCTTCTGCAACACGTTTCACTAGTGACAAAGTCATCAGTGGCTGATTTAGATCTGGATGGTCGGGCTTCCCATCTCTTTCTCGGATTAGACTTTTAACCGATGTTGTATGGTACTTTTTAATAATAAATGCTGACAGCATGGGCAATTAGGTATATTTTGACGAGGCTGTGCACAGGCATTTGGCATTATGTGTGCCTCTGAACAATAAGAGAAGAACCCTGTAATCCTGAGCTACGTGTGTTTGTAGTAAGATCATGATGGGACTGGGGGCTATTAAAACCACGTTCATTCGAAGGGATTGTACAGCCTGGTTTATGTCGGACCTGTTCGGAAACCACATTGCTGGTTTTCTCATCAGGCGGCTCAAATTTTAACAACACTCAGGTGGCATGACTGAGAACAATGTGACACTCATTGAGTCTGATGTCCGGGCCAATTTAAGAAGAAAGCAAAGCCTACAACCACATTTTGCTTTAGAATGCTCATTCAATTTTACCTCCATCTTTAGTTACACCACAAGTAAAAAAAAAAAAAAAAAAAAAAAAAGGAACAAAGCCATAGCCATTGTAGAAGAATAGTTTTCAATCCAACGTGTTGAAACTACGTTGTTTTACGACCTTGTTGGCAAGAGAAAGCATTGTTAATAGCCTCAAAATAACAATCAAAGAGGGAATTTAATACTACTAATTGGGAAAGAATCATTAGGTAGAACAAGTTCATTTTCTGGTAATAGGTAACAGATACGCAAGATTTATTAACTACAAAATTACAAATATATCTAGTCTCAAAATTCTCAAGGAGCTATCCCTAAGTTTTTTTTCAGGGGCTAAGACCCTATACTTCAAATGTTTGTTAAATTGTCCGTGCCAAAAAAGACCTTATCGCACATTCGGGTGGAAAATGCGTCTCAAGAAAAGTGCAATACTTTTAAGGTACTTTCATGGGCTCATTGCAGCAATAGAAATTAGTAGAAAGTATGTTTAAAAGCATGCTATACTGTCTTTTCTAGGGACATTTGGCGATAACATTTAAGATTACCAACCCCCAATGACAAACTATGCCAGCAATGTAGTATACAAGCCATTTTGGATATATTTTCAGAAAGACCCTTGGTTGGTGGCTAGTTCTCTCCCTTTTCGCTGTGGTGGTGGGTATCACCTACCTCAGAACGCTAGACTCCTCTCCCTCGGGACAAATATCGCACCAGAATAACGCTTCATATGATTATGTAATTGGTAGGTAGAACTTTTTGATTACTTCACAACCTCGATATAACACGATTCGTTACATAACGAGTTTGCATATAACACGGTTTAGAGATACAAGTTAAATTCTCGATGAAACACGATCTGTCACACATAAGCGAAAATCATCTGCGAGTATTTCCAGTCTAACAAAGCAAAAGAAGCGAAATAGGTGCCATTTATATTTGAGAGAAAAAATTTTGATCAAATTGAATCATAATTATTACAACATACCGTTCCTAGCGTTAACACTAATGTCATTGTTCTGTTTGTAGTGGGTGGGGGTGCGGCGGGTTGTGTCCTAGCCGCCAGGCTGTCGGAGGACCCCCGAGTCACGGTGCTCCTACTAGAGGCAGGAGGTGAGGAACTCACCAACATCTGGAATAGCGTGCCCTTGTGGAACCCACTAGGACAGGGAAGCGACACGGAATGGGGATATTATTCAACACCGCAGAAACAAGCTTGTTTGGCATCTAATAATAAGGTATTACACGTATTATAGATAGTACTCGTAGTTCTTAGCAGATTTTCAGAAAAGAGCGTGTTTTTTTTTCTCTCAAAAAACTCGTTGCGAACGTCAAGAAAGAAACAGACATAAGTATTCATCACATGACCAGCTCTCTTCCATAAAGGTGGTCAACCAGCTATCCTTTGTTCTTATACACAACATATCGTTCGAAAAACTCGACATTTTAACAACATTCAGACTGATAAATATTGCAGAAAATTATTTTGCACTGCAAGCAATCAAAATGATTTGAAACATTGGATTCGTTTGATCATGAGATACTATAATATGTGAGAATTTAAAGTTCTAAATATAGATTCAGGTAGAAATTCTAGCCGCTTGTCAAACTTTGACAATGTGACCATTATCTAATTGTGAATGACCACAGCAGGAAAAATCATTAGATTATGGAATCAGTTGTACTTAGCGGGCGACTAGCAGCTAATAACGTAGTTTGCCGAAATTTTCGGACAAACGTTAAATAATTACGATCGTTTATGTTAGAAAATTATTGACTGACAACCCACAGCAGAAAATAATTCAAAAAAAAATTGGCCGAAAACTTTGGAAAATATGACCTAACATTGGAAATCGTGCCATGAAGAAAGTTTGTGATGGCGTATTTACCGTATATTCTACGTATCGGTATACGGTAAAAAGAGACAATAATCGATTAAGAATGAAAGAGATAAAAGCCAATCATTCTATTAAGCTATTAATTTACCGTAAGCAAACTGTCAGTTTATGATTAAAGAAGTTACTTCAAGCACTTGTGTTTGTCTCCTTATTAATCCATTATTATCATAATCCCTTGACTGATTTGTTTACCGTTGAACACGTGGTCCAAAATACCTCCAACAGTGTGTGTAATTGACGCTCGTTAGCGGGTAACGTGTTATTGAAACTATCGGCTTCTTTTGAAGTCTGTTTACAAAGCTTCTTTGCCGGGCTTGATGAGCCGATCCTACACAGGCATAGCGGCGTTTACAAAGAATTCTTTGGATGGAGAACCCAATCAACCAGTTTTGTTTGAATATGGTTAATTAAGGCGAGCTTTGAAACGAAACATTCCCAACATAATTAACAGCCAATTAATGCATTTGTTTCTTAAATCTTTGCAAACATTGTTTGACCATACAACGTCGACAAGACATTTTCACGCTTTTTGATTTGTCAGTGCCCGACACCCAATGATTTGTTTCCTATTTTTTTACCCTTACTACAAATACGCAACAAAAAAAAAATATTTGTACATTCATCTGTGAATATGGATAAATTCGTTGTGTGTTTCAAGAGTAGTGAAGAGGCACTGCCTCAGTCATGGAAAACAGCTCCGTTGCCACGATCCAAACCGAAGAGACCAGTGGGACGTCCGCGAAAGCGACCATTAGATTCGGCCGAGGACAATTCTTCAAGTGCAAAACGTGTGTGCCCTAGTGATCCCCCCAGTGAGCCCAGTGTTAGCCCCAGTGAGCCCAGTGATTCGCTCGGTAACATGGATAATACAGTCAGCCCCAGTGCGCCCAGTGTTAACCCCAGAGTGCCCAGTGTTAGCCCCAGTGATTCTACCTGTAACATGGATAATACAGTCAGCCCCAGTGAGCCCAGTGTTAGCCCCAGTGAGCCCAGTGTTAGCCCCAGTGAGCCCAGTGTTAGCCCCAGTGAACCCAGTGTTAGCCCCAGTGAACCCAGTGTTAGCCCCAGTGAACCCAGTGTTAGCCCCAGTGAGCCCAGTGTTAGCCCCAGTGAACCCAGTGATAGTACAGTGAACCCCAACACCCCTGGCCTTAGCAATATACCTGGGAACTACAAACATTTCACTTTGAAACAGAAGCTGAAGGTCCAAGAATTCGCGAAGTTACATGGAATTCGTACAGCGGCGAAGCACTTCAAGATTCCCAAGTCTACCGTTGACACATGGCCAAAAACAGATTTCTCCAGTGAAGTTCGTGACAAGAAGGGCGCGTTACCCAGATCCGGTAGACCTCTGACATACCCACAGGAACTCGACATGAAAATCCTAGAATATGTTCTAGAAGAACGAGATCTTCAGAATGCCGTCAGTGTCGATGATATCTGTCGGTTTGCAGCGGATGTTATCAAACCTGTGTCACCCGGGGTTTGCTGCAAGCCGTCGATGGGCGGCCGCATTCATGAAACGCCATGACCTGTCTCTACGAGCGAAAACATCTCTAAGCCAACGTTTGCCCAACGACCTAGAGGAGAAGCCCGTCTCATTCCACGAGTTTGTCACGGCGAGACGAGAAGAAGATGAATTCGACGACAACCTCATCATCAATATGGATGAGACACCTGTCTACTTCGACCTACAACCGAGTAAGACGATCAACAAACGCGGTGCTAAGAGTGTCTTTATTCGAATGACGGGAAGTGAGAAACGACACTTCACGATGGTGCTAGCGGTGTCAGCCAGTGGCGACGTCCTTCCCCCCATGGTGATTTTCAAGGGGAAACGGGAACTCAACATTCCAACTCCACCCGGCTGGATTGTAACTGTGCAGGACAAAGGGTGGATGGACGAACAACTTATGATTCGGTGGATAAGGGACATTTACCTGAAGTTCACAAAGAAGGAACGCTCACTACTAGTGTTGGACAGTTTTCGGGGACATTTGACAGAGAGTGTAAAGAAAGCGTGTAGAAAAGGCAACACGGTTATGGCAGTAATTCCTGGCGGGTGCACATCGAAGGTACAACCTCTAGACGTCTCGATCAACAAGCCGTTTAAAGCTGATCTACGAAAGTCGTGGGGGTCCTACATGCGAGTAGCATCGAGAGAGGCGCGAGAAAAAGGCGATCGGGTGAAGGCGGCTACCAAAGAGACAGTGTTAGGCTGGCTGGCCAGCGCAGTGAGGTCGATCGAGGAAAAACCAACCATGGTGATGTACAGCTTCCTAGTGTTTGGAATTAGTAACAAGTTGGACGGTAGCCAGAATGACCTTATTCGTCAGGACATACCCATTGAGCGTAAGGACGCTAGTGACAGTTCTGTGTCTCTGAGATCTGTGTTTGAAGACAGTGATGACGACGAGGAGTTCGAGGGTTTCGACGAGAGCGACATCCCTGCCATCGCTGCATCTCTTGATGGACTGGTAGAATGAACTGTGAACTGTGTATTGTGGACATACATATTCTGAAGTGCTCATGGATAGTACGGTGAATTTGGTTAACTTGATACAATGATTACAAATTTTCTATATAGCAAGAGCATTTGTTCATTTATGCATTTTATACTCATGACTTGTCTGACTGGTCAGCCGTCAAAATGAAGTATCATACCCAGTGGTTCATTTTGCCGTCTGACTCCAGCACATTATCAAAAAGCCAAGCTGTTAGACACTTTTGGGTGAAAGCCATTATTTACAGAATAACAAGTTTTTATGAAAAAAAAATGTATAACAATGTATCCCTTAAAACAGCTGCAGTTTCTTACTTAGCGGGCGACTAGCAGCTAATACCGGTAGTTGCATAATGAAGGATGAAATGAGAAAGCAATGTTGCGGATGTTACTGCTTGACAGGTTGAATGGACGTAAGTTTGACAATTATGTGCCAAAATGTCATTGCTAAAAACAGCAATATATTGCAGCTGGATGCACACCAGATATTTACAAAATTCTTGTATGGCAAAGAAAACTATGCTTTGAATTTCAGGGCTTTTTCTCTATACAAAACTGGGTCCGGTTTCTGGTACCAAATTGTTTCCCAATTGGCTGAAAAAATTCCCAATTGACCTGGAACCTTCACAATTAGCAGAAAAATCCCAATTTAAAAGGTATATACTTTCTTAATTTTGCTAAAAATTGCACTATTTTACCCCCAAAATTGTCATATCTTTTCCCCAAATTACACAATTTTTTCCCAATTTCATTGGTACCAAAAATTTCCCAAAAAGGTCAGAAAAAGCCCTGAATTTATTCATATGTTTGGGAGTTACATACTCGAACACAGAATGGAGTGCTTGTATAATGTTTACAGATAATTTTCAGCATTTTGACATGTCAAAGTAACATCCGCAACGATCAGTGACTGCTGAAGAAAATGTAAAAAACTGTGCTTAATCGTGCAAGAACTATCTTTTTATGACAAATTTAGGCAAAATGAATAACTGCCCAATATTTCTAGGTGGATATTGTTGCAAAAAAGTAGATTTTCAATTTTTGTATAAATGTCCAGAAATGTTGCAGTTTATCTCAGAAGGACCCATACATAATTTGGTAAAATTCTGTCATTCATTCTCAAGATATTGAGTGGGAATGAAAGTCTGACGTCAATCAAGGGCCTTAACTTTTGTGAAAAAAAAATGACGGGTAAGAGTCCGGAGCTGAGTCTTCTCAGTGTTGATGTGCATACAAAATTTCTACAAATTATCATGAGCTGTGACCTGCATTGTTGAGTAATAATTCACTTCACTGTTTGGAGAACAGTTGTAAAGCAGATCGAATCACGAGTGCGCAGCGCAAGTGATTTATCTGCGTACAACTGACCGACAAATAGTCAATTATTACTCAACAATTCACGCACTAGAGATGTTGCAATAAACGGAATAAAATCATTTTAAACCTTCAGTTTCTTTTTTTCCACCTGAAGAAATCCCGCCAAACTTTTGACTGTACCACAAATGTTTACATTTTATGTTTGTTACATTTTTAACGCACTGAAATGAAGTTACACCTTCTAACGTCATGGTAACATGACTTATGGGATAGTTGACGTCATAATTTAATCAAGATGGCATCAAAACGGTGCAAAGTGATGTCATGCTAATCCGCCAAGTGATATACCTCTCAATATACCACTGCACTGTACCATTGGCTTCTATAGGCAGGGTGTGTTAGAATACATGATAAGTTTCATGGATATTGGTTCATTGGTTCCAGAGAGAAAGATTTGTTTTGTGGTATATTAACTTCCAAGTAAACAATTTTTAAGTCATGTTGGGACGGCGAAAGATTTTTAACGAGTTTAAATTTTCTACCATATTTGAGTGTGGCAGTTATCTTGGTAATGTGACCTACATCATACTAATATAAATTGTAAGAAAATATCTGCAGCTATAAGATACACAACAAAACAAGAGGCCACACAACAAAACAAGAGGTCCATGGGCCACGAAGCTCACCTGAGTGTACAGCTAATGTAAAATTTATGGACAAAAGACAATCAAATAAAATGATTTGGATAAAATGCCACATGCAGTGTAACAAAGTGCAGCATCGAGTTCTACTTTTTACACATTTCTGTAAAAACAAAATTCAAATATCTCTAATGCGATACTAGCATGGACAGCTTATTTCCACTTTTCCCATTGATTTCAGTCTGTTTTTTTTTTAATATTTGGTCAAAAATATACCCTTTATCACGCACAAGCAACAAATGAAAATAAGCAATTAGGACAAAAGTGTGACACATACAGGTCTGGACTACTCAGTACTCAATAAACATTTCTGCCAGAAACAAAATTCAAATATCTTCAAGGAAACAGCAAAAATTGTCAATTTTCAGTTTTTCTCATTATAAGTGTGTGGGATGAATATGTTGTCATAGCAACCAGTTTTTATCCAATCAGAACAAAAAACATGATTACACTGAAGTTGGCTAATTTGGCGCACCTTAGCAATATGCCCATTTTTGTGTCAACACAAGTCAGTGATGCAAGGCAAACAAAACATGAAAATGATTTGTTTGTTTGAATTGATGCTCAACATCCAAGTCAACAGTAATGGTCATGTCGGGACGTTGCTTTCATTTTATGGGACTTTTACCCAACATTAGGATGTGGCGATCAAAATGTGCTTCATAAATTTAACCACCCAAGCAAACCGATAAGGCTCATATGTATGGATGGTTTGACTAAACCACTTTCCTTAATACTGCGTTTACACTATGTTCCTGGCGGCCCCGGCAGCCCTGTTTCCTCGAAACATAGTGTGCCGTGGAATTTTGGTCATATATTTTTCTGTTTTCAAGATCTATTACGTCTTGTTAAGCTTTCTTATGTTGTATTACGATATCCGTAACATACTGTGGTAGTGATAAGCCAGTGTGTCACGGAGGTGCTAAGGTGCATTAGCCTTACGGTTATCCATGATCTATCACGATAATTAGCACATTCTATTACAGCCTGTTACGGTCAGCAAGGGACAAACCGTAGACACCTGGCATTTTAAAGCGTTTTGTGTGCCTTTTATTTAGGTATAAGCCCTTTGAAATAATAACAACCACGCTCCTCAACTTCAGACTGCAGAGTTGATTAAGAAAGTTCGGGATTTTATTTCTTCTTCAATGGCATAGTGCATCGTATGGTCTCTATTGTTCACTATAGTGATTGCTCCAATATGAAGGAATTTTAAACTTCACGCGCTGTGATAACCGTAACAAAATGTGATATACGTAGTGGAACGGGGTCAACACCGTCAAGGACCATAACGCACAATAACTTAACGCAACAAAACGTGTTGAGTATTCCGTAGGAAATGGGATGATACGTAAGATGACCATGATCAAACGCAGCTGAACGTGAAAGATCCTTAACTTGCCGGGCTATTCATTAGATTCTCCATTGCACTACGGACCGCCTCCAAGTTTCACTGCGTACTGTCTCGTACTGTCACGGTGTGTTACGTTCAGCCGGTTTCATCACGACCCATTACATTAATTCTCATTTCCGCCGTGACTGCCTTGGCAGATTTTTAAACTGTCAAAAAATTTGCCACGGTGTCCATCGTTATCACCGCCTGCTACGTTTGCCTATCCCAGACGATCCCCTGCGTTGCCTCATGTTTATCCCGTTTTGAACATGGTTGTCTGAAACGTGACCGCCGGGAACGTAAAGTAAATGCAGTACATGTATAAGCAGGCTTAGACTTGAGCAGTTAACCAGTATTATAAATCAGATAGTCGGTCAATACTTTAGAAGCTTTGCCTGGAGACACAAGCAGCCATACATGTGATATTTTCTTTCAACACGGTCGGGAGATTTTCAGTTTGAAATCGTATTATTTGCTCTCATATCGGGAGGTTTATTTTCTTGTGGTGATGACCGATATTACATTGTCAAATTTTACTGAGGCTGATCAAGTTTATTCCCTTTTTTTGTAGATGCTTTTGAAGCCGAAGAATGAAGAATAAAAATGAATAGCTTGTAAATTCATACCATATTATCATAACAAATTAATAACAAATTAAAAATTGTACATACAAACATCCGAATACTGAAGCGCTTAAATCCAATGTCAGTACTACAATGGGATTTTCTTTGGACTCACTGCGGTACACACTCCTTGATAGTTTTTGGTCATTCTGTTGTTGATTACAATCATTTTAGTACATGGTCTATTTTCATTACACTTGAACGCACATGCTGATGAGCAATTAAATAGCTGACACCAGACTTGTTAAACCAATTAATCAGATTTAATCCCTCTTGTAAAAACATCAAGTATTGATAATCCAATTATTCACACGTTATGACACAGTATCCAAAAATAGCCACAGGTAATATACACATAATCTAGACTGGGTCAAGATGTCACGCAGCGTCTTCATTTCAACTACCATATTTACCATCCTATAAATTAAAAATTGGACTGTTGGATAAAAAAAACAACAGCAAACAGTTCAATTAGGGGACTTCGGCAGATCGGGAGACCATCGGGAGTGGGCCCTTGAAATCCCTAAAATACGCCGAGATCGGGAGATATCACATGTATGCAAGCAGCCCATCTATTTCTCCTAGACCCCAATGGGCAGGGGCCCAACATGAAAATGAAGTATAAAACTCACCTTTTCAACTCTTAAGGTCAAATTGCACTATTTTATTTTGTCATTCTGGCTGGGTTTTCTCAAATTTGATGTTTACACAACACGTACAAAGTAGTTAACATTTTAATAATCTGACATTTACTTGCAATTTTTTCAAGGTGTCTTTTTATAATGATCAATACATATATGAAATATACACAATTTTTAAAGCTCCTTTTAACTACTATAGCTAAATTGAGCTCTGTAGCTAAATTTTGATCTGTTCTGAGCCTGATACATGTAGTTGTGACTTAAACTCAGTTTGGACCATGACCTAATGCATTTTGTGATACTAACAATCCAACAGAGAAGCATAAATTGACATAAAATTTGCTTTAGAACAATATCCCGGTGACACTCAGATCAACGAAAAAGCGGCTCCAGTGGTCGAGCGGTTAACAGCTTCATTTCTTAATCACTAAATCATCTCACCGCTGTGTCTGGTGTGGGTTCGAGCCCCACATTGGCCACGTGAGACAAGGCAAGTTCTGCTTGCACTAACAACTTTCTATGCTCCTTTTGCTCTTGCATAATTAGCAGCCATATTTGTTTTGGTAATTTAAATATTTTCTTTTTTAAAATACTTTTTGATTCCTTGCGATGATAATTGAAGAAGAACTAAAATAGTGCATTTATAAATATAAATTAATAAAAAATATGATTTTGAAGCGTCAAAGAATACCTATAAATAGGAAATTCAGTACCACTTCCTGTGTTTACATGATTTTGGACACTGAAATATAGCCTTCAAATGAATTTTCCTGAGCCAGGTCAGACTTTTCCTGGAAAGAATGATGTCTATATTTTCACAATATATCAAAATTATTTTGAGTCACACGTTTGCTGCGAGAGTCATGGCATGTTTTTGGACCCTACTTTTTGTTTACATAGATGACCATATATTTGGAAAGTAAATAAATATTTTTTTTAATTTTGAATCAATTTTTCTTTCAGTTTCACATTTGCAGACAGGAAATACTTAAAAAATATCTTAACAACAGAAAGAAAATAAAATTTGATTGTTTAATGACAAAATTTTGTGAATTTCTAACTGTCAGATTTGAATTTGCTTATAAATATTCATGCAATAACCCCTCCTTATTTATCTGAGCATGCTCAGTGATGCTGATTTATTGGAAAATACAGATCTAAAAATAGATTTTGGTGGGATTCCAGCTTTTCACAGGAGCAAAGACAAAGAAGGAAAAAGTTGTTAGTGGCTTGCGGGTGTGCCAGGTGGTTTTTCTTGGGGTTCTCCCATTTTCGCCCACCTACTGATTGGCCCTTCTCATAGGAGTTGAAATAATCTTGAAAGGGATGTAAAACTGAATTAAAAAAAAAAAAAAAAAAAGAACAACGAAAATGGTTTATAATTTTAATAATATCAAGAGATCAAAAGAAAAAAGAAAAGAAAATACTGAAGGCAAGGTTTTGAGCCGATTTTAATAAAGATATTGTTAAAGATATTGTTGTTTATTGAGAACTATATTTACTATTATTATTTTTTTTACAACTAAGAAAAACAAACCTAAACGGCTAAACATCCACAGAGCTCCACTTTGTCATAAATGTCAAACCACGAAAACTGATGACAATTGGCTTATCAACAGTTCTCTACATTAGAAAGCAACAATAATAAAACAACTTGTTGCTCAAAAGATTACACAAGCCCTATATATAAACTTTAAACTACCTACAGTGGTGTCAAATTTCATCTCCTGAGAATTTTCTTATCTTTTCATCTCAAAACATTTTGGTTGGAGCATCATCCATTGCGCTTGCGCACAAGAATTTTTCACCTGGGACATTTCGATCCAATTTTTTCATACCGGAGAGAAACCTATTCATCACAAAACGCGAAAGTATGTCGGATGTCGGTAGGTTGGTTGGTAGGTAGGTAGGTAGGTGGGTGGGTGGAGGTAGGCAGGTTGGTAGGCGGGTAGGCAGGTGAGTGAGTGGCTGGATAAGAGATGGGTCGTGGGCGCGCAGGCGGGCGAGCAGGTCGGTTAGACAGTAGGTAATATCTTGGATTTCAACGAAGTTCGACTGTGTATTAGCTGCCACTGAGCCTCTAAACTTATCCTAATGGGTGGAAAATTGGAAAATGTTGCATCCATATTCTCCCTTCCTTTTTTTTTTTTTTTTTTTTTTAATTAGGACCCTATATCATTAGCAGGTAACAATTAAAAGCATGTATGCTTAAATACTGAAATCCGACCCTTTTAAAGCTGATATATGCATCCAGATCATGTACAATAATCTGCTAGATTACGCGCACAGTCATGCATGTACACTGTTCAACTGGATGATTGAGACCGCGGTGACTGAATATGAGCACTTTTAGAAAATCGTATGGATCTCATGACAGCGATTGGTTTTTGACCTCACTCACTCACTCTCTCTCTCTCTCTCTCTCTCTCTCTCTCTCTCTCTCTCTCTTCACAGATGCAACTGAATTTTTGTAGTGTCATGCATACATACATATTTATGAAATCATGAAAAATGGAAGTGAGAATTATATAATTGCAATTGCATTTTTCCTACAAACCGGAAGACCTGAATGCAATTCGCACCTGTTTTCGTCTTCAACAGAATTCATGATGATCTTCCCACCTCGCAATTTGTTTGTTTTTACCTTTGTGATAGGTAGACAACAATTGAGCATACTAAAATATATCATATCAAACATCATCACCGGCATGAAAAAACTTTTTCGCATGGCGCGAAAACAAAATGCGAAGCCGACCAGCGCCTTTGCTTTCGCACTTTCGAAAGTGCAATCCGGCACCTCTCTAAATCCCAATTTTCAAATCCCTAGCCATCTTCTCTATTCTTTGTTTTCGTCGGTCTGTGACCTTCTCGAAAACCACAATGGATGGTCTCCTCGTGAGGCGGCTTATATCATAGTTACATCTTGTTGATTTCGGGTTGCCGTGGTTACCGAATTGTAGGTAAAATTCTGAAAGCGTAAAGCTGAACAGGTAATTTGCACAGGTAGATCTACCAATTCCAATATATTCCATTTCGAATTCCGACTTTCGACTCTCTCTCTCACTCTAGTTAGTTGGTCGTTCCATTCAGATTGTGCATATCTATATTCCCTAGGGATAAACTCGGGATTTATGCAGACCCACTGGAGGGATGTGAAACCCGACCCCACAGGATGCGATATTTGACCGGGGAGGAACTGAGGTGAGTAGATGGAGATTACCAGTGTTATAGATGAATGCAGCAAAATAACGTTCTAATTCTGATTATTATACATGTAGCTATTCATATCTTCTTTGCAAGCCGAGCCCTCGAGCCACTCGCAAAATATATAAGTAACAACTTCAACTACATGCATGTTCCTGAGTTCTCTTGAATGCTGGACTTACATTATGAAAACTTGCCCATGCAATATACAGCGATTTTTTTCAGAAGCAAAAATTAAAAAATTCATTATATAAATTTCGATTTTTTTAACATTTTCGCTCAATACATACATTGTGGGTACACGTTAGAATCGCCTCGGCGAAGCGGTTCTAACGAGTATCCACAACATATGTTTTGGATCAAAAATAAGAAAATTAGGTATACCCCTCCAAATCCCAGTTTTTCCGTATATAAAAGTGGGGTTCGAGAGGGTATACATTTCACAGACATGTTTTCCTGATTATTTCCAAGCACACAATGATTCTCCAAAAGCATTTTTTGATGCAAAGTTTGTATTTTACGATAAGTTTCATGTATATGAAATCATCATTATATATAATACGAGTTCGTTTGACAAGAACAATGCTTATAGTATATTGACTTAAATGTAGCAGGAATTACCTAAATGTCAGTACATGTATTAAACATATGAAACAAACAATTTATGTCTTTTGAAGAACCCTTTTCTCTTTATGTTTTCGTACCTACACCAATTGTTATTCATTTGAAGCAGATATTTTATCATTAAATACTTGATAATTGTGCAAAAAACTGGCAAAACTATTTCTTTATATCAGCTATTGACGTAAATTCTGAAATCGAAATAATCTGAAAGAACAGTATGAAATGGAACGCAATAGTATTTGCATTCCTCATGATTTTAACGGAAACCCACCCATGAAAAACTATACAATACACGGATGTTTTAGTGAACTTCTAATTCTTGCTCAAACGTACAGATGGCGGGAACATATTACTGGCGATTCTACTTACAATCTATGTTTTGGAGCAAGCATGAGAAAAGTGTAAAAATGTACACCTTAATTGGGTGTAATAAGCCCTAAGGTATCTACCTTTCACGGACATTTTTCCTGATGTGTTGCTGGTTCTTTCCGCTTCTGCAACACGTTTCACTAGTGACAAAGTCATCAGTGGCTGATTTAGATCTGGATGGTCGGGCTTCCCATCTCTTTCTCGGATTAGACTTTTAACCGATGTTGTATGGTACTTTTTAATAATAAATGCTGACAGCATGGGCAATTAGGTATATTTTGACGAGGCTGTGCACAGGCATTTGGCATTATGTGTGCCTCTGAACAATAAGAGAAGAACCCTGTAATCCTGAGCTACGTGTGTTTGTAGTAAGATCATGATGGGACTGGGGGCTATTAAAACCACGTTCATTCGAAGGGACCTGACAAATTGAACGTAGATTGTATAGCTTCGAAAATGACAAAACTTTATCCCAATTAATGTCAGTTTCTATCATATGAGATACTGCAATTGCTCCAAGAATAACTGTAGAACTAACACTTGTTGTACATAGCATGCGATTCCATGGTTCCGATATGAACCACCGCATCAGAAAACCAACAATTTGCTTATGCGAAACAAAGGCGCAGATCAGCTGTGCAGTGACTACACAGCTGATAAGCGCCTTTGTTTTCGCTACACGGATAGTACCATTCCTCTGCTACTTATATTCAAAGTTTCAAGCTTCCAGCGTTCTTCTGTGACAGTACAGACCGGTCTGTGTCGGACCTGGTCGGAAAGCCAAATTGTTGGTTTTCTCACTCAAAGGCTCAAATGATTAAGACAGGTTTGGTGTAAACGAGCAGATTCTGAGCCGCGACGCGAGAAAACCGGTCTTCGGGATTTCCGACCAGGTCCGACACAAACCGGGCTGTACAGTCGCAGAAGCAGGCTAGAAGCTTGAAATTTCGGATTTAAGAAGAAGAGGAAGTGTACTATCCGTGTAGCGAAAACAAAGGCGCTGATCAGCTTCGCGGTTACCGCGAAGCTGATCTGCGCCTTTGTTTTCGCATAGGCAATAATCCCGTTTTCTCACGATGCGGCTCAGATAGCACAGAACTGGTATCAAATTCTTTCACTTGAGCCGACGGCATGGTAATGCCAGGATTGTGCATACCGACGAGCAATATGCACGCCTGTACCATTTAGACAATGCAACAGTCAGCATGCTCAGTATAATATTAACAAAATCAAGTCTATCTTAAAGTCATTGTCCTTTTTTACGGATAGTTCTTTTGGTTACTTACCTTTGTTTGGGCTCTTTTTTTTTTCAGTTTTTTGTCCCTTTCAAAATTATTTTTTGGATTAATGTAAAGGGTCAAGTAGCTTATGAAGGGAGATCTTGTCATGTGCTCTTGAAAGGGTGCATTTGTTCAGGAATCGCCTTCTGGGAAGTAGCCTACAACGTAGCTCGCTTATTTAGTTCGATGCAAATTTGCCTGGACATTTTCGGTTTGTTTGCAACTAGTCTGGGCTTGAAATGCTGCAAGCCGTAATGTTCAGGGGTACCTAAACGGACAGTACAATTCATCTACTTTCTAAATCCGGAAAGACTGAAGACTGCTCGGTCTGTGTCAGACCTGGTCGGTTACCCCAAAGATTCGTGCCTTACTATTTGCCATTTCTCAGTTTAAAATAGTGCGACTCGAAGATCTTAATTATTATGTTTGAAAGTGTCGGTACCAGATATAACAGAACAAATGTTTTGCACATCTGCCAAACATGAGCACACGTTATGAATTAGTTGATCTCTTTATTTATAATTGTTTATGTCTTGTTTATATTCCTATGTCAATTTTTTTATGTTCATTTAAACACCGACAGATTTACAAGGTGAAAATAGGATACGTACATGTAGACCTATAACAAGTAACCACATTTTTTGCATAGGCGAAAACGCAGAGCAAACCATGAGGCGACAAAGTTTTCTCTAAAACAAGTAGATGAGATGCGTGTATTCAAGTCACCGCGGCACATTAGTATCTAGTTGCAACATCACTGCCCAGTACGTCCTTGCTGAATACGGTTTATATCACTGCCCAGTACGCAGTGATAAGCGTACCAACTACGGACGTACTATAGGCAGTGATGTTGCGACTAGACCCTTGTCCCGCGGCAGCTGTTTTCTCGTACTGTTGCCTCCAGTGGCGTTGAGCAATGGTGACTGGTTCAGTTACAGCCCATCATCAATGATACGTTACATGGCAGGAAAGTCCAGGAATTGATACCCAAACCCAAAAGTCCAACTCAGATACCAGACGGGAAAAAAATTCTGAAGACATGAAATGAGCCGCCTCATGAGAAAACCAACAATATGCATATGCGAAAACAAAGACGCAGATCAGCTTCGCGATAATCGCGAAGCTGATCAGCGCCTTTGTTTTCGCTACACGGATAGGACACTTCTTCGTCTTTTTAAATCCGAAATTTCAAGCTTCTAGCCTGCTTCTGTGATTGTACAGCCTGGTTTATGTCGGACCTGTTCGGAAACCACATTGCTGGTTTTCTCATCAGGCGGCTCAAATTTTAACAACACTCAGGTGGCATGACTGAGAACAATGTGACACTCATTGAGTCTGATGTCCGGGCCAATTTAAGAAGAAAGCAAAGCCTACAACCACATTTTGCTTTAGAATGCTCATTCAATTTTACCTCCATCTTTAGTTACACCACAAGTAAAAAAAAAAAAAAAAAAAAAAAAAAAAAAAAAAAAAAAAAAAGCCATAGCCATTGTAGAAGAATAGTTTTCAATCCAACGTGTTGAAACTACGTTGTTTTACGACCTTGTTGGCAAGAGAAAGCATTGTTAATAGCCTCAAAATAACAATCAAAGAGGGAATTTAATACTACTAATTGGGAAAGAATCATTAGGTAGAACAAGTTCATTTTCTGGTAATAGGTAACAGATACGCAAGATTTATTAACTACAAAATTACAAATATATCTAGTCTCAAAATTCTCAAGGAGCTATCCCTAAGTTTTTTTTCAGGGGCTAAGACCCTATACTTCAAATGTTTGTTAAATTGTCCGTGCCAAAAAAGACCTTATCGCACATTCGGGTGGAAAATGCGTCTCAAGAAAAGTGCAATACTTTTAAGGTACTTTCATGGGCTCATTGCAGCAATAGAAATTATTAGAAAGTATGTTTAAAAGCATGCTATACTGTCTTTTCTAGGGACATTTGGCGATAACATTTAAGATTACCAACCCCCAATGACAAACTATGCCAGCAATGTAGTATACAAGCCATTTTGGATATATTTTCAGAAAGACCCTTGGTTGGTGGCTAGTTCTCTCCCTTTTCGCTGTGGTGGTGGGTATCACCTACCTCAGAACGCTAGACTCCTCTCCCTCGGGACAAATATCGCACCAGAATAACGCTTCATATGATTATGTAATTGGTAGGTAGAACTTTTTGATTACTTCACAACCTCGATATAACACGATTCGTTACATAACGAGTTTGCATATAACACGGTTTAGAGATACAAGTTAAATTCTCGATGAAACACGATCTGTCACACATAAGCGAAAATCATCTGCGAGTATTTCCAGTCTAACAAAGCAAAAGAAGCGAAATAGGTGCCATTTATATTTGAGAGAAAAAATTTTGATCAAATTGAATCATAATTATTACAACATACCGTTCCTAGCGTTAACACTAATGTCATTGTTCTGTTTGTAGTGGGTGGGGGTGCGGCGGGTTGTGTCCTAGCCGCCAGGCTGTCGGAGGACCCCCGAGTCACGGTGCTCCTACTAGAGGCAGGAGGTGAGGAACTCACCAACATCTGGAATAGCGTGCCCTTGTGGAACCCACTAGGACAGGGAAGCGACACGGAATGGGGATATTATTCAACACCGCAGAAACAAGCTTGTTTGGCATCTAATAATAAGGTATTACACGTATTATAGATAGTACTCGTAGTTCTTAGCAGATTTTCAGAAAAGAGCGTGTTTTTTTTTCTCTCAAAAAACTCGTTGCGAACGTCAAGAAAGAAACAGACATAAGTATTCATCACATGACCAGCTCTCTTCCATAAAGGTGGTCAACCAGCTATCCTTTGTTCTTATACACAACATATCGTTCGAAAAACTCGACATTTTAACAACATTCAGACTGATAAATATTGCAGAAAATTATTTTGCACTGCAAGCAATCAAAATGATTTGAAACATTGGATTCGTTTGATCATGAGATACTATAATATGTGAGAATTTAAAGTTCTAAATATAGATTCAGGTAGAAATAGATCTAATTGTTGTTACCTGGAATTGTTGTAACAATTTGTGGTCATTGACCTGTTATTTTAGCACCACCGTTGTTGTTTTATATATAAAAAGCCGCGCAACTGATTCTCTTAGATTTCCTCTTCTGAAATGTATATCTTTATGCACGTTTGTGTAACCACGTTTTCTTCTATTGTGGAAGTGGTAGGGAATATTTTACTCTCCCCACCCCTGTGAGATATTGTCAGTTTTGCGTATCACCAGTATTAAATGTCGCAGTTGGCTATTCAATGGCTACTGTGCATCTTCTTTTTGACTAGAAATGCTACATACATGCACCCAAGTTACTCGGGGGTTCCGGTATGACAAACCGGATGTTGTACTCCCGTGGGAGCCGCCATGATTTTGTCACGTGGGCTAAAGACAAGGAGAAGACGTGGGAGTACAGCAACATTCTGCCATATTTCCTTAAATCTGAAGACATTCTTATTGAGGAGCAAAAGCTATCAGGTAAGAAAGAAGAAGGACAGTAACTCATTTTACAAATGGAACTCCATATGAGCCGCATCGTGAGAAAACGGGATTGCAAGTTGCCTATGCGAAAACAAAGGCGCAGATCAGCTTCGCAGTAACTGCGAAGCTGATCAGCGCCTTTGTTTTCGCTACTCGGATAGTACAATTCCTCTTCTACTTAAATCCGAAATTTCAAGCTTCTAGCTCTTTTCTGAGCTTGTACAGGCCGGTTTGTGTCGGACCTGGTCGGAAACCCCGAAGACCGGTTTTCTTGCGTCGCGGCTCAATTATTATGCTAGCTTATATTTGTTTCCAGAATAATCTTTCAATCTGTTGCGTCTCCAAGTTTTCTTTTTATACCGCATCTTATCATTTCTCATTAAAACCAAACTTTTAAACATTAAACATGTAATTTTTGTAAGCGGTGATTTATTTATGTCAGTATCTTTTTTAATTGTTCTCACATCTATAAATTGTTCTCAGATTTTCCCATTTTTTGGTCCCAGATTTTCACTCCAGTTCGGGACCTATCGCCATTTCCGGTGTACCACCCGAGTTGGGTGAACTCCATGAGTTATTTACATCGGCTGGTCAGGATTTACGATATAAAACGGTGGATTGTACGGGAAAAGAAAACATAGGTAGGTATGTAGGTCAATAAGTCTGTGCGAATCCGTGTAAAGCTTGACGCCAATTACGGTGAATCAATAGATGTTTTTCTTGCAAATTAAAATAGAACATTATAGAATAAGTTGGATTAGAATCTGTTCATTGAAGCTCTTCCATTTACCTACTCTCGTTCGTCCATTATGTTGGTTATATTTATTTTCGTTTGATAATTTGGCTACACAATGGCCGTGCTGGTTCCTTTGCAGGTTTTTGTCGTTTCCAGGCAACGGTTCGGGAAGGTCAAAGGTCAAGTTCTGTGAGGGAGTTCCTTAGACCAGTGATGGGTAGATCTAATCTCCATGTCTCTACACATTCCATAGCAATTAAAGTATGTCACCACGCGTTCGCTCCATTTGAACCCATATCGAATAGATTGTTAAACTGGTACTGCGAGTAGTATTTTCATTTTTTTTCTTTGCTTTTTGAGGCTCCCAAACATGAAACAGAAACTCATTAGAAGCAACACTGAAAATGAAGCGAGAGCTCTTTCGAGGGCCCGCAAAAAGATATACCAAACTTACTTTCAGAAGTTGCTATAATCAGGCATTTTATTTGCATGCAACTGAATGCCACTTTATCGTCAAGTCATTTCATGAAAATTCTGATTTTATTTCTTGCAGGTTCTCATAGCGAATAAGAAAGCTCTAGGTGTTGATTACATTCGCAATGGTAAGAAGCGGACGGTTGGTGCCAAGAAAGAAGTTATTCTGACAGCAGGGGCTATAGGATCGCCACAGCTCCTCATGCTGTCAGGGATCGGGCCGAACGGTCATTTGGATGCATTGAAAGTAGGTTATGTTTCAAGTGAAAAGGAATAATTGGCAATACAGACTAAAACGCGTGCGCACATTAGTTTTAATTGATTATTGAAATTATTGAAAACGTTTATACCAAATGTTGGACAAAGATAAATGGCTCAGTAAATACTACCTCCCACAGCTTGTGGTTGGCCGCTGTAACATGGGTTTATATGTTCACGTAACTCCAGTATTAACTGATTAAATGAAATAGGCTGAGATCCTTTAAAAGCAGTGAGCATATTAATGAGAAAAGGGATGGGCCATACCACGCTTTCGGCTACTTAAGCCTCTTCGGCTACGGTGACCATTTAGATTTGGCAAAATGGAGTCAAAGTGAAATACTGTAATTTTGCGACTTCAACAGGAAAGTCGATACAAAAAGACTAGTATTGTCCAAATAGAGCCAATGGTTAGAAAATGAATCTAAACCGATAATGTAATGGATTTCTGATTTCTCAGAATACCCTCGCTGTACTTGAAGGACCAAAAGGAAAATGTAACCTGCTCTATGGATGATGTACGGGGAGACATTTTACATGTTTTAGGGCCACCACAGGGCACAGCACCAACAAGTACTTTTTTGTAAATCTATTGTAGATTCCAGTTCATGCCAATCTACCAGTCGGGTCCAACCTCCAAGACCACGTGACATACAAGCTGCTCGTACACACGAACGAGTCGTATACAATAACTTCTGAGAGAGCTTTTAATATCTATTCTTATATACAGTATTTCCTCTTAGGGAAAGGTATGTTATGAATTTATGTTATTCATATTGCCAATGAACTCAGTTAGTGCAGCAATATGGTGACAAAGTTTGACAGAATTGCTCACTAAATGATAAAAGCAAAACACTTTGTATGAGCAATGAATTAATGATAACAATTATTTTTGGATAGGGACCCATCTGATATCATCCAAGATGGCCGCCATTTTCCAAGATGGCCGCCAAAATCCTTTGAAAATACTGTAATCATCTTACTGGGCCCAATGCACTGTACAAAATCCATAGAAATAGCTTTATTTTGCACTTTTGACGTTTATTTGTCTTTAATTTACATGCTACAATGAGATAAAAACATAGGGATACATTCAAATACCTATTTAGGGGCAAATATTGCGAAAAATGGCTGAAATTGTCAAAAAAATAAAAAATGAAAAAAATGTCTCGGAAATAATTTTGGATGTATAAGTACTAAGTTGTAGTTGAGTTGTGACTTGCTATGAATCAATTATCCTTGTTATAATAATCATGTGAAAACCAAACTAATGACTATGATTTTGAAAATGCCACATTCATTCTAATAAATGCTCGTTCAGGTACAAGATAATAAGCGTGTTTACATTCCGCGGCTGAAAAAGTTGAAAACGTAAACTAACATTTTGGTGGCCAATAATTTATGATTTAAGGATTATTAGCCTAATATAATATGACCATTTAAATGTTTGAAAGGACTTAAGAGGAAAAGATAATGATACGTTTATTGCAATTATTGCAAAAATATGGTAAAAACTGTTCGGCTGGCAAGAATTTTGATTGTAGCTAGGCTGCCAGATGGTAAAAAGCCATCAAAAAGCACTTTAGGTGGCCACCTGTTTAGCACAAATTTCCTTTGTACAGTAATTTAGTACTGTCTTTGGGAAGTATGAAAACCAATGTTGTTTTTTTCGGTCAAGATGACTGCAAAAGTACTTTTATTGTGGGTGAAAGTTACGTATTCGTCTGTTACTTCTTGGACAACCATCGGATCCCTAATCTTAAGTTTGCTGCCTTTTTCATGGTTGTGTAATAGATTTTCATTGCACAGCTGCTAATATTTGAAATGTAGCACTATGGACACTTATTTAAACTGTAAGGATCTGCTGCATGCCTATTCTCCATATTAAAAGTGTTCGAGCACAAATCTGAACATCCACTGACAGTAATGTGCATGTGTTATGTACGTTTAAATAACCTTGGGAAATAAAACAAAAATATGTGACAGCATTCACTAGAATGATTGCTATGACAATGTTCTATAGCCATATAATAAGATATATAAACATGCTGGCTATCGTAATGCTCAAATATCAAAGAGATTTTCAGACATTAGAGGAAAATAACAGATAAATTAAGGGGGTATACCAACAACATTGCTGATATCTCAGCAACCAAAAACTCTAGAGAGCTGAACTTTATATCAAACGATTGTTAGAATAATGTTCTATAATAATATGATAAGATTCAGAAAGAATTCAACTTTCTCAGTGTTCAAATATTCATAAGAACTTTCAATATTAGAGAAATATCACAAAACAAAGGAGGGGGTATACCTACAGAAACATTTATAGCTCAGCAACCAAAAGTCATAGAGAGCTGAAATTGGTAACAAATAGTTGTTATGTGTTATGAAAACATTCTACAACCACGAAATAAGATACATAAACAATCCTACTTTCTTGTTGTTGGAATATTGATGAGAACTTTGAATATTAGATATTAATCTTAGAAAAATACAGGGGTATGCAACCAAATGTTCTAGAGAGCTGAAATTAGTATCAAATAATTGCTATGACAATATTCTATAACCACGTAATAGGATATAAGCAAGCTGACTTTCTTGTTGCTCGAATATTTAAGAAACCTTAAGATATAAGAAAAAATCACTGGCAAACGAAGGGGGTATACCAATAGAAATGCTAATATCTAAGTGACCAAACGCTCCAGAGAGCTGAAATTGTTATCAAATGATTGCTATGATAATGTTCTATAATCACATGCTAAGATACACAAACAATCTGAATTACTTGTTTTTCGAATATTGATAAAAACTTTAAATATTAGAGAAAAATCACAGAAAAGTGGAGGGGCTATACCAACAAAACAAATTATAACTCAGCAACCAAAAGTCGTAGAAAGCTGAAATTGGTATCAAATGATTGCTATGATAATGTTGAACAATCAAATGATAAGATAAATGAAAATTTCGACTTTCTTATTGTTTCAATATTGATGAAAACTTAAAATATAAGAGATAAAAAATCACAGACATATAGTGGGGGTATACCAACAGAAACGTTTATATCTCAGCAACCAAAAGTCATAGAGACCTGAAATTGGTATCAATTGATTGATATAACAATAATGTACAACCATGTAATAAGATATATGAACAAGCTGACAATCCTGATGCAAAACTTTAAGAAAACTTAAGATATAAGAGAAAAAACACAGACAACTGAAGGGGGTATACCAATAAAATCACTATTTTAAGTGCAAAAGTGACACTTTTATGATGAAAATGAAATTCACTGGCATTATATGTCATGAAATATATCAACTAATGACTTATCTGATATAAATATCAAAGAAATAGACACATATACGATAGTACCCATGTATATTACTGGGACTCAGCGGCCATCTTGGATTTGGCAGCCATCTTGGATGATTTTTCGTGGGTCCCTATCTTAAATTATTTGGAACATCATATACTGTCATCATGCCAACTTCCATGCTTTTATCATGAGGTGAGCAATTTTTTCACCATATTGCTGCACTAAGTGCGATTTTAGCAAACAAGGTCATTTAAACATATATCACCAACAAGTATCCATCAATTCAGTTAAAACATAATACAAAAAAGTAATATTTAGCCAAGGAAGCAACACTTACTTAATGAAAATGTTCGGAGGTATAAAAAACGACGATGCCATGCGCGAATCCAGAAAATTTTCTCGGGGAGGGGGCGGGGGGTCCAAAGTCCCAGAAGGGGTCTGACGGAAAATTTCAACATGGCAAAAATTAATAATCTGGCAATTCCAAGGGGGGGGAGGGGGTCCGGACCCCCTGTCCCCCCCCCCCCTCCGGATTCGCCCATGGATGCAGCAATTAAATCAAGAGCTTTCTTTCCAGGGATTTTAGCATCAAATGAAGGTATCTTTGGGACTGCTCAACTTAAAACAGACAAGAAATCTACCAGTCTATCACCAGACGTACAGCTTACATTATCCGCGGTCCTGGACGAATTTCACCAGGTAATTTATCAGACTCATGTGTAAATTCTGGTGTTTGATAATGAAGTTTTGCAGAAAAAAATATGAAATTATTGTCCATTCCACAGTTTTCTTTAAAGATAGATGCAGGTTTAAGATTTTGGACAAAAACTCAGCATCTTATTCTGAAGTGCATTAAGAAAATTACAAAATAAGTGCCACGCACCGAGACTCAGTGAATTTCACATATTTAGCCACAAACTCCATTTCTAAGGAATAACATTGAGGGTCGGTTTGTTGTAGAAACTAAAACACCAATAATGTCAATTTCTGGTACATGTTCTACAGCCGTCCAGTAATTCTAGCTCCCCGGAGGCGGAGGGATTCACAATCACCGTGGAACTACTTCAACCCGAAAGCCGTGGCAGCGTACGATTGGCGAGTAGTAATCCATTTACCCCACCAATCATAGATCCGTCATATTTGTCCTCTCAGAGGGATGTTAACACACTAGTTAGAGGTATGGTCTTAAAGCATAGACCACATAAGTTAATTTGCATGATGCAAGATATCCCAAAGAATTTTATAAAGCTATTTTGAAGTGGGGTATTTTCGTCCCTTAATGCATGTAGCCCTTTCAGTTGGGTAGATTTGTGTTTGACTGGTTTGTTGTCAAGTAGGCTTTAATATACGTATATTTTCAATCAATCAATCAATCAATCAATCAATCAATCAATCAATCAGTCAATCAGTCAATCAATCAATCAATCAATCAATCAATCAGTCAGTCAGTCAGTCAGATTAGTCAGTCATTCTATCAGTAAATGAGCCGCCTCATGGGAAAACCAACAATCTGCATAAGCGAAAACAAACTTCGGACGCAGATCAGCTTCGCTACTCGGATAGTACAATTCCTCTTCTACTTAAATCCGAAATTTCAAGCTTCTAGCTCTTTCCTGTGCTTGTACAGGCTGGTTTGTGTCAGACCTGTTCGGAAACCACATTGTTGGTTTTCCCACGAGGTGGCTCTATGTTCGATTATTTTTCGTTGTACAGGCATCAAAGTCGGTCTCTCACTCCTCACTACTCCATCAATAAAGCCCCTGAAAGCTAAGCTAGTGCCCAATCCATCATCGTTGTGTAAACAACACCGTATCAAAAGCGACACCTACTGGGAATGTTTGATACGTAACCTAGCGGTCGGTGCCGGACAGATAACATCTACCTGCTCAA
Organism: Rugalucina vietnamica; assembly: GCA_964017185.1. Taxonomy (NCBI): domain Eukaryota; kingdom Metazoa; phylum Mollusca; class Bivalvia; order Lucinida; family Lucinidae; genus Rugalucina; species Rugalucina vietnamica. The sequence continues at coordinate 15,487,540 of OZ024874.1, forward strand.
TGGGGTCGGGCTCAAATCAGAATTCGGTCGTGGACTCTCATTTAAGGTGAGTTGTTTGCATATGAACCTCTGTTATATGTTTTGTTGTGGTCTGATTATGGCTTAACGTCCTAGTCACCATTCCGGCTCTCCACCATTAGCCACCCCCCCCCCCCCCCCCCTGCGCGGGTAATAATTATAAGAATACATGTATATAAAAATTAAGTTTCCGACAACCAATGACCTTGACCCAAACGTGTTAATCCTTTAATGATATGCGTTTGGTATTTAGTAACTTTTGTAACTTTTTCAATTAGTTAAATCAGCTACATTTGATATTCAAAGCAAAATGTCTACACGTGGGACCTGAGTTCACTATATTACACACCATAGTTAATACAGACACGTTTCTTTTGAAATCAATGTAATTTGTTGCTGAGCATGACAAAACTTGATTTTGCATGCGCTATTCAGCTGACAAGCACTGTTTTGATTTCACATTTAGTGCAACCCCTATTTTAAATACATAATTATACGAATTTTAAGCCTCTATAACAGTCTCTTTGGTTGTACAGCCCGGATCGTTTTGCACTGGTCGGAAACCTTAATGTCATTTTTGGAGGGGAACTATGAACTTGAAACATTGCTCTTTGGATACGGAGTGATTTGTCAATATCATTGAAATTTACTTTTCAAAAAGTAAAAATTGATAAGTTGTCAGTCAATCGTTACAATCGACCGAATTATTTAAGTTGTCACATGATAGGTCATTATGTGTCATGTTGAACAGCAAAATGCGTCATCTACTTTTTTCATTCAATATTTTACTTAAAACATCGGGTCATTCAATGTCTCAGAGTTATAGGGTTTTGATATAATATAACGTTCTCGGCTGTAAAACAAGGTTTAATCAGTATTTTTGACATTTCTTTTAGAGTAAAAGGAATCCAGAATCTTCGAGTTGCTGATGCCAGCGTAATTCCATCAAGCGTCTCGGGTGATTTGGCTGCAACGGCGATCATGGTCGCAGAGAAGGCTGCAGATCTTATCAGAGGGCATGAAAGCGTCAAGTTCTACAGAAAAATATCTGAAAGGGCCCTCAAACTGAAAGTCTAACACCAGGAAAACATGTCCATGCCATGTACACCCCCTTGAATCCCAATTTTGTATAGCTAAACTGGGGTATGCAGGGGTATACCTATTTTTATTATTTTTGCTCAAAACATAGATTGTAGGTACTCGTTAGAGGCGGTTCTAACGTGTACCCACAACCTATGTTTTGAGCAAAAATAAGAAAATATCCAAAAATGCATTGATTTTTTTTTCAATTTTGCAGCTTTAAAAATCTCTGTATATTGCATGGGCATGTTTTCGTAATGACATTATTGTACAGAACATAGGAGGGTTATATCGGAACGAGCATTCAATGGGCATGTCTGGAATTTGAACTGACTTTTTAAAACATCAGCAAACACGAGTGCAGTCAAATGTTGCAGAGCTCCGCAGTTTATAAGAACATATAGAAGGGTTATATCAGAACGAACATTCAATGTGCATGTCTAGGATTTGAATTGACTAAAACATCAGACAACACAAGAGCAGTCAAAAGTTGCAGAGCTCTACCGGCAAAGCGTCGAATTTGGAGCGAGAGGCGCTGGTTTTGAACTCTACCACCACCATGTAAAGTCTTGATGCACGTCACACTGAGCCTCGAGTAACTAGCTTCCTCCTAATATGACTGAAAAATTGTTGACTTGTCGTAAGTCTTGATACTCAAAACACCCTGAAGTTGAAGTTTATTGAAGTTTAGGCTATATTAAGAGATGAGTTGTAGATTTTGCATTTTAATACTTAATTTATTTCATGTAATTTTGATATTATTATACATAACATCATGATTTCAAAGAATCAAGCCAATATAAAATGTTCTTGCATTTTATTTCAAGAAATTATAATAAAACCTTTCCTATCTATAGTGTTTGTTTAGTCATTTTAGTGTCCATGAAAAATGAAAAATGTTATTGACTATACTTTTTTGTATCTATACAAACTCGACTCATTGCAGATGGATATAAAGCTAGAACTGTCTAAATGATCTTTCAATGAAAATTAATCTATCTAATTGAGCCGCCACATCAGAAAACCGACAATGTGTACATACCAAAACAAGGCACACTTCAGCTTTGCAGTAACTTCACAGCCGATCAGCGCATTTGCCGTTTTCGATCCAGGGATAGTACATTGTCTCATCTTTCTAAATCTAATCATTTTCTGTGGCTGTACGGCCTGGTTTGTGTCATCTAGATTGTAGGCTTGTGAAGGTTCAAATGAACAACAGACATGGAGCCTAATTGATAGTGGTGTTGAGATAACAGTGATAACAAGGCATCTTCTGCCACGGTCAACAGAATGCTGGTGACTAGAGTCCAATGTGTCTGTAACCTTTTCCATAAGCATCACCACTCAAATTTACGACCCGCAAGTTTGAAAAAGTTCTCATTGTGCGGTTTGAAAAACGCTTTTAATTTTGCAATAAATTCTGGACTGGTCTTAATCACATTACTGGTGTCTGAACCATTTCGACCTCTGTCAGACTGGTAGCAAGCGGCAGTTTTACTCAACATATCCTTTCTTAGACAGTAAAATCCCTTTTCTTCGTTGAAAACAATGTTTTCCTGTAGAATTGCATGTTCAAGATGAAGGAATTCTTCCACTTCACTCAGAACTTTATATGGACTCCTCTTGAAATCATTTATATCGATGATTTTGATTTGGTTTCTGTCAAAATATTTCAGAAATCGTGCAAGTCCTTCATCGTATATGGAATGCCTAATGAAGGCTGAGTTTTTATATATCTGACCGGTCTTGTTAGATACGACTGCGGCCATTAGGTTATACTTATACCTTGCTGCATAGTCATTGAATGTGAAATGAGACAAAGTTCTTGACACAGGTTCACGAAACATCGCTATCAATTTTATATCAGGATTCATTTTATGAATTCGACTAGCCACATATGTGTTTTGTAAATATGAAGGCGCTTTCACAACCGTTAGTTGATCTGGGTAACTACAAGGCATAGCACGACGATACCACTCTAAACCTTCACGGTAGTAATTTACGAAAAATTCTAATTCATACCTTGGTTGGAACAATATTTTGATCCGTGGATGCATTGCCATGAAGTCAATCAACTCCCTGGTTCCACATTTAAAATTTCCAATGATTATACACGTTGGGAGTCGTTTTTCGCATCTGCCGTATTCAATATTCACATGTTTTCGTGCTGCGCGGTGTATAGCGAATGCATATTGTCTAACATCCACCTCTGAGTAAGTGAAATTCAGTGAACGGCCTTCTTCAGATCTGTTTGACTTAGACTGATTATCCGCATCAGCCGTGAAAGTCAACTTTTCTGTACCAGTATAGACAGTAGTCAGAATCTGGCCGATTCTAGTTTTGTCCCTGAAGCCTTGTTCAGGCAGGTTGAAAAACTTTGACCGGAAGTCCAATTTAATAACAATATAATCAACAACACCAGCCGCGAAGCAACATAAAGCTATGACCACCTGTCGTCTCATCATTTGGCTTTCTTTTTTAAGCGACGTATCTTGACAGTCTGAAAAACAGAATATGAGCCTATACATGAGAAAACTAACAATATGGGTTTCTGACCAGGTCTGACACAAATCAGGCTGTACAGTCACAGAGGCTGGCTAGAAGCTTGAAATTTCGGATTTAAGAAGAAGAATTGTAGTATCCGTGAAACTAAAACAAAGGCGCTGATCAACTTAGTTACTGTGAAGCTGATCTGCGTCTTTGCTTTCGTATATGCAGATTGCTGGTTGTCTCTGTACATACAGGTGTCATGGTCAGCTTATCCGTGGATTGGCGAAAACGTTGCACGAAAGTCTTAAAACGGCACGTTTTCAGAAAACATCCATACTTTTTGCCAAATATCTCCATAACTAGAAATAATTGAAAATCGCATGCTCGAATATGTATAGCTTAGTATCTATTTAAAAGCCTTTTATTCAAATTAATTACTACTATTGATAGCGCAGCTCATTCTTTTGCACCATGTGTGATTTTACATGATACGAACCACGACAGTCGCTTTATACTTGAAAGACCAGACGGACAATAGCTTTTGATACGTCAAATAACAGACGTAGAAACGACTTTGGATACGTGTCGCATCAGACGTGTTGAGTGCGATTATTTCAAATACCCATGGCACCCTGGCATTGTTTGGCCTTCTTAAGCGGTCAACTTGGAAGTATACGTTCAAAAAATAAATTGTATTTCTTAAATTGGAAATGTTATGGATATCATACAGTTTATAGATGGGTAAAGAGAAAATGGCCACCTTAAAGACACACGACATTGGTTCACTATATCACATTTGCACAAAATCAACATTAAGACACACATTGTTGAAATATTGTTAAAATAATGTTGTTTCGGTCAACCTTTAAACATTGTTGAATCAATTCGATTCACTGAATCAACATTGATTCTACAACATTGTTTCAAAGTTGAATGAATCAACATTGGTTCGAAATTGTTTCAACTTTGTGTGTCTGCTGTTTTGTTTCCACTCAAACACAGTATAACTTTATGAGAGTGATATAGTGGTCGGGGTTTGAAAAGGTACAAGCAGACAAAGATCAGGAAAAGACATAATCATAAAAAGATTTCCACCTGATTGTCTCAGTTCTTGGTCCTTGGTTAATCTTATTTTAAAGGCGCTGATAGTCAGCGACCTTAACCACGGCCGGTTGTGCGGTCGTGTGATCTAGTGGGTAGTTAGTTCCCATCATCCTCCAGAGGTTGTGGTCTCGAACCCCGACCGACACATACGCGTGTCATGTTGATGACTTTTGAGCCCCCGGACTCTGTGGCAGTATGCAGGATGCACAATATATACATCAGTATATGTATTTGAAGGTGGTCGGGTTGCGATATGGGCACTCACCCATTGGGGGCTAAAGAAATAGATGGGCTGCTTGTACATCCAGGTAAAGCTTATACACTACTGACCGACCATCTGATTACTGGTTAACCCCTCTGGTCTGAGCTTGTCCAAAACGTGGTTCAAGTCATACCATCCATACGTATAAGCATTTTTGGCTTAGTTGGATGGTTATATTTCAAGCACTTGTAGGATGTCATGACATCCTCATTTTGCGTAAAAGTCCCATAAAATAGAGGCAACGTCCCGACATGACCTTATCTGTTGACTGGGACGTAAAGCATCAATTCAAACAATCAAAAGCACATGTTTTTGTTCCGTTGGTATAAAAACTAAATTCTATCAAAGAAGCACATTGGCAAACAAATAAAGCACAGGTTATGCCATGGTGTTTCTAGGGCGAAGACTCAACCGAGCGAAACCAACAATCAGTTTGAGCCCTGGTATGCCCAGGCACAGACCGCAAAGTTCAGTTCCGGCCCATGCCATACTGAATTTATAATCAAAATTAGGGGTATACATATAATTAAAGCTAGAAACAATGAGCTATTCGTAAATAACTCCCCGTCTCATGGCGCTTATACATGTGCGTGTACTGAGTCGCGTAGTGCTCTATTTGAATATTTAAAATTGCTTTGCAGTAGCCATGTATCAGTTAAGTTATGTGGAATATTATCAAATGTCCACACTATCTGCTTTCATTTTTTTCCAAATTTCTATATAGTCAAAAGTACAATCAGCTTTTTGTTCATCGACTGGCCATCTTGAGTAAAAAAGCGGCATATAAAATCGTTTAAAGACAGTCGTTTCACTTTGTTTCCTTCCCAAGTAATGTTTTCTTTATGCAATTTATGGTTTGTAGCGATGCAAATTAAACCATATACTGACTATTGCATAACAAAGAAGTGTTTTAGTAGACCCGTATCATAAAACGTTGATCTACCGTCTGGGTCATTCCGTATCGGCCGTCTGTAATTTCACTTATCATATGACATTCGCTCGTCTGTACTTTGGCGTATTGTTTTTGTCGCCAAGCGACAGAATAAAACGATAAATACACTGTAAAAGTTGATTATCAATGATCCTTCAGATGGAGATTGAAAAAATATATGCCTCAATAAGATTATACCATGAAAAGTTTAGGTATTCTTTGTAAAATACAGCAAAATAACTTACCCGCCAAAACGCACGCGCTGACATAAACATCTGGAATTTGACGTACCAGTTGGAATTTGACGAGCCGTATGTACGGTGTGATGTGTCTCTTATATTATTCTCACCATGAGAAAATCTGCTAGATATACTGACGTCAATAAAAAACGCCTCATCGAAAATGTTGCATAACTTGGTCAATGGATACACATTATGAACGAAATTTGCATTTTCTTTATTTTTACGTTCTCTCTCATGGCACGACATGTAGTGTCATCGTAAATATAACACGGACAAAGAAATTATACTAAAACGCAAAAGAAACGCAACAAAAGTATATTTTACGTGCCTACACAATGAGCAATGATTTGCCATAAACAAGATTTGATCACATATTTTCGTTCTGACGTTAATGTGACGTGTGTGTGTTTGTGTGTGTGTGTGTGTGTGTGTGTGCGTGTGTGTTTTTTGTAAACAATTTGCGTCTAAAATATATATGTTTATTTCGATTTAAAAACAAACAGCATCAATCGATAGTCTGGTGTCTGTTGTCTGTACAAGCAGAAAAAAATATGTTTGGAAATTATTGTTTAGCAGCACTCTAAGTTGATGCGTTTCTTTGTTGACGTTAGCTTACTTTTTTTTCAAACTGCCATTACATACTCATTACGCTCGGCTAGGACGCGATCTTTTTTGTCCTGAGGGCTACATTATGTCATTAACGGCTACGATTATTGATATTCGTTTGCCCATTAACGGTAATACGTCCAAACTTAAACACAACACACACTCACACGCAATAAACGTCGACCAAGGCATAAAATTTCCATATTTGCGTTTGTTGTCCTTTTTGCTTTTAGCTGAAAACAAACATTGGTTTGAAATTTCATTTTCGCATACAATGTAAGGTATTGTACCTCTGTGACTTTTTTTTAAAAACTTTCTCGGCAACCATAAGCCACCGCGTTCTGATTTTCATTTTGTATGCAAGGCAAAGAATTGGACTTGGCAATCCTAATAGCACCGAAAGAAATTTTTGAGTCGATAAGAAGAAATTCGCATTTTAAAAGTGTTGCGAAACTTTTGCGTTTAAGTATATATAAGTCATAAGACTTGAGGGTGTTTAGTTTAGCACAAAAGCGTGACGCACGCGAGGCAAAACACATCCGTTTTCTCGATGTTAAAATATAGCATGAATAGCGATAAAGCACATGGAAACAGTATGTAAACTTACAAAATAATATCCCTTTCTACATATAAGCACAAGAACAAAAATATAGGGAACGTACTGAGGCGTGTATCCAGTATGTTTACATATACTCGTGCTATGTGACACAGTACAGATGAATAAACTGGTCGAAATAAGTTAGGCCATAGCTTACTATCCCCCATATAGATGTAAAGCTACAGTCACACTGTCACGTTTCGAGGCCTACGTTTTACAACGTTTCTGAAACGTAGCAATACGGCAATATACGTAGTAAAACGTATTACAACGTAGTGGAACGTATTACATACGGCTATATACCTGGCCCATGCCATGTTCGAACTAAAAAAACAGTTCGAACGTGGCACTCTGATTTACGTAGCTTATACCTAGTAAAACGTAGTAAAACGTAGCAAAGCGTAGTCGAATCGTAGTAAAACGTAGTACATACGTAACAAAGACGTAACAAATACGTACTAAAACGTAAATTACAACCCGGTGGAACTCTACGTATCAATACGCAGGGACTACGTTTCAATACGTTTTACTACGACTTGCTACGTGTTACCCTACGTTTTGATAGGTTTCAGTAGGTTTCAGCAGGTATTATTAGGTATCACTTCGTATTGACACGCTCTACTACGATTTAACTAAGTAATACTACGTTTGGTTACGCATACGGGCCGTAATAGAGGTTAATGCTGATTTCCCAAACATTTTATATGATATGGAATCATGGCGTTTATATGAATATATTTCATACGTCAAGAAGGACACAAAAGCATATAGACTGATTACAGCCGTAGATGTTGAAATATATTCCCAAAGTGCCATGCCTTATTTTATATTATGCTGATATGCCATACCATACTTTACATTAAGCTGACTCAAACATCTACGACTGATCAAATCTGGCAGAGCAGTAGCCGGAATCCTGGCTACTACAAACATCAAAGCCATTCACAAATGTGTTTCGGTTCCCTAATGGGCATAACACCATCATCAGTACTGAGTAGGGGTAATATCATTACCATGTAGCAGGTGATTTATTGCTGAAGTAAGGCCAGCACTAGGAGTCCAATGAATAGCCTGTTGCATTTTTTCAGGTATTGTTGTAAAATTGAACTAATGACCCTTCTAGATATATTTTGTCCTAAGAACAACTGAACAGAGGCTTCATAGCCTGGTTTCAGTATGTTAGAAACAGAACATACATGTAGCTGAAAACATAATCAAATGTCATCAAATGCTATTCTTGTTGTTTTGTTATTTATATTGCATGCTCATTTTTGTGGATATCAAAACCGGGCCCAAACATGTTAATCATACTGGGAGATAAAACCCGATTGAGTATGTAAGGTATGGTAACACAGTTTGTAATTTGTCTTTGCTTGCGCCCAAGCGTCGGCCAGCACATTATTTTACCAGATATCAATCGTAAGTGAGCACTTGTTAAACCAGTTGTAGCCCGGCGCTAGACCGCCAAACTCTGGAGTGGCCAGGTCTATGATTCGAATCCTATAGCTGCTATTTGTTTCCTTCAGTAAGATATATATCCCAACTTACTACAGTGGTTAACGAACCTGGAAGCAGTGAGTCATTCATACACGCACATGACTGGAATATTGTTAATTGGGACATTAAACCTCATGTAAATCACCCAATTTACGCAATAAGTTTCAATGTGAAATGGCTCATGTCATAATGTACAACTTCATCCTTTTTGGTGGACAAAATGCTATTCTACCAGCATTCTGTCTATTTTGTTTCATGTTAATAAGGGACATGCACAAAGTACATGCACATGTATTTTTAACTGATTCATGAATTCAAATTACAAGCAATCTTCTCTCAAACTTTTATTTCATTTTCACATTTGGAGGAAATGTTTCCAGGGTAATAAATCTCTCTTGTGGCCCGACTTATAGACAGCAGTTGTTTGTATCTGATGGGATCAGTATTAGTGGCCAGTTATTCAAATGATCCATGAAGAAATCTTGCATAACCACTAGCCAGATTTGATAAGTCTGATGAGATAGTCAGAGAAGCAAAATCTTGACCAAGAAGAATAGAGTCTTTGAAGTGGAGTGGACTATGGTATCATATATGTAATTTTAAGATTATATAGAAAAAGACATCATCTCATCAGACTTTATAAGTCTAAAAAGCATACGATTAAATTTCCAAAGACTATGATACGATCATCGAACGCTCAAGTTCATGGCCAGTACGCATGGGATGAAGAATCGGGTGCAATTTAGAAACAAATAGTAATATGCACTAAATGTGTACAGTTTGGTTGTGATTTTTTTTTAATGCAATAAATCGAGTCACAAAATATAGAGAAAAAAGGTTACCTCTTCTGTGTCATCTTGCAGTGCACTTAACAGCCCCGATGCATGCGCAGATTTGCCACCCCTGGAGCTTTTCTTGGATCGCCTCTTTGTGGCCATCATGCAACTAATTAATTTTGGTGCGATAATTCCAATAAACACGTCACGGGTACAACGAAGTGAACTATCCGGACGCTACATAGTAATAACCTGATAAAGCCTACTGAATCGTAGGAAAGCGTATCGGCACGTAGTAAATACGTAGCTAAACGTACCAATCCCTAGTGAAACTGTGGCCCTAAGCCGTTGGATAACCGGACAATACGTAGCGATACGGAGTAAAACGTCGCAAAACGTAGCTACATGTATAAACGTACTGAAACCTAACAACCTGCAAAACCAACATAGGCCTCGGACTGTAGCTTAAAAGCTTCAACTTTTTCTCGTATTCGTAAACCAAATGTATGAATATTTTCCATGTGTGTCGCATAAAGGCAGGAACTACGTAGAAAAGAAAAAGTCTCTGACTCAACTGAGCAAAATAGTCGTAGCCCATTCAATTTGTATATATAAGCCACGTTATAAGAAAGCCAACATTTTTGCATATGCGAAAACAAAGACACCGAACAGCTTCGCAGTTACTGCGAAGCTGATCAGCGCCTTTGTTTTACATGTAGCATGTAGCACAATTCCTCTACTTTCTAAATCCAAAATTACCTGCCTATTGTAATCTTATGCACCTGTACAGTTCTATTTGTGTCCGACCTGTCCGGAAACCACATTTCCCATTAATCTTTTATTCACAGACTTCTCACGACCGTACCTGATTTTAAATGTTATTTTATCGAATTCAAAATGATCTTTGACACCAAAGGGACGCGCAAGTCCCTAGTGCCAATATACGCTCCTTAAGTTTTTACTGAAACCATGATGAAAATGATATCCCAAAATGGCCAAACCGACATGATTATGTCAACTTTTGTGCAAATATGCAAAGCCGCTTACGGTAGTGGTGAGCTTACCCACGGACAAAAATAAAGTATGAAACAACCAATTGTATACCGTCCATAAAACGTAACGCACTGTCATTCTGAGACAAAAAGTAAAAAATTAAAAAGGCTGTAGAACTGAACAGTTTGCAAAATTATGAAATTACTTTCATGTTTTGCTATGGTCAATTTTGGTCATGAGCTTAAGAAACGACGCATGATATCGGATTGAAACATTTGACTTTATTACAAAGAGAGTGACTAAAATTTGAACCGGAAGTTCTCAAAAATGGTAGGAAATTTTCACTACAGATAAACTAGGATGAATGTGATGTAGACTTGAATAAAATGGTCGAATAAATCACGTTAATTTGTAGAAAAATGGTGATAAGGCAGATTTTTAAAATTGCCAGATCTTTCTCGAAAATAGAGGTTTTCAAAATCACTGTAAATCGTCATTTTATGAGAAATTCAGAATCTCTCTTGATTTTCGTATTTGCTAGGTCATGACAGCCGCGTTCAAATAAAAATCTGGGTCCTGTTGCATAAACTTAAGCTGTCATTAAACCTTAAGCTGCCATTAAGTTCAGGGACTCTCTTAGTGAAGATGGCATTAATTTTCTGTTATAAAAACAATTTTAAAGTACTTCCGGAGCTACATTAGCAAATACAGCTCTAAGTAGACCCTAATGTCGATTTCATAGACAATAATGCAACAGGAGTAAAGCTGTCATTAGTGGTTTTCTCCAAAAGCGAGGCACATGCTCAATTTGCGATAAAACTCTGCCTTGGGCTTTTCTGAAGAGTTGAAAAGCTAATGAAATAAAAATGGTTTGGTGGTCGGCAGGCATTTATGATCCCACAAAACTGACTTTAAAAAGTCTGCGTTTCTTTTTGTACTTACTACACACATTCGTTGAGCAAGTTTCAAAGATTTCATATACGTGTGCATGGTTTTGAAATCATTAGCCCAAACAAACCAATAAATAGAGAGAGAGAGAGAGAGAGAGAGAGAGAGAGAGAGAGAGAGAGAGAGAGAGAGAGAGAGAGAGAGGAAAAGTGAGAAACTTTGCAACTTTTCATTTGATGAGTATCTTTTGATATAATTTATGTCGCTGTTGAAGCTTCTGAGATCCATTAATATTTGATCAATATTATTTCAATATTTTCACTATTCGTTGATCAAACACAACTCTTTTTGAATATTGCAGCTAGATGTATGTGACTATTTATCCATTTAGGTCTAGTGTTCTTTGTATATACGATTGATTTTTGTAATTTATTTGACTAATGGCACAAATGCCCTAATTCAAATATAATTATTTATAAATGGCTAGTGGAGCGATTTTTTTCATGTAAATATTTTGGTTTTGATACTTTTAATGTTTAATGCATGCGCATGAAAAAAAAAAAAAAAAAAAAAAAAAAAAAAAAAAAAAAAAAAAAAAAACTACAAGAACTTCTTTTCTAATTTGTTGCAGACCTGATCATTTCTATGATGTCTACGCTTTTAAAATACGCTTCTGAAACCATGCTAGGTTAAAAGTTCCGTCGTTAAAGCTACAGTCACACTGTCACGTTTCGAGGCCTACGTTTTACTACGTTTCCAAGTCCCACGTTTTGCCCTTTTGTCCGGTTTTGCAGGTGCACTGCAAGATGACACAGAAGAGGTAACCTTTTTCTCTATATTTTGTGACTCGATTTATTGCAAACCCCCCACCCCCCCCCCCCCAAAAAAAAAAAAAAAAAAAAAAAAACAAAAAAAAAAAAAAAAAAACAAAAAAAAAAAAAAAAAAAAAAAAAAAAAAAAAAAAACATCACAACCAAACTGTACGCATTTAGTGCATATATTGCTATTTGTTTCGAAATTGCACCCAATTCTTAATCCCATGCGTACTGGCCATGAACTTGAGCGTTCGATGATCGTATTCTTTGGAAATTTAATCGTATGCTTTTGTGTCCTTCTTAAGACGTATGAAATTATATTCATATAAACGCCATGATTCCATATCATATAAAATGTTTGGGAAATCAGCATTAACCTCTATTACGGCCCGTATGCGTAACCAAACGTAGTAATACTTAGTTAAATCGTAGTAGAGCGTGTCAATACGAAGTGATACCTAGTAATACCTGCTGAAACCTATCAAAACGTAGGGTAACACCTAGCAAGTCGTAGTAAAACGTATTGAAACGCAGTCCCTGCGTATTGATACGTAGAGTTCCACCGGGTTGTGATTTACGTTTTAGTACGTATTTGTTACGTATGTACTACGTTTTACTACGATTCGGCTACGCTTTGCTAGGTTTTACTACGTTTTACTAGGTATAAGCTACGTAAATCAGAGTGCCACGTTCGAACTGTTTTTTTTAGTTCGAACGTGGCATGGGCCAGGTTTATAGCCGTATATAGCCGTATGTAATACGCTCCACTACGTTTTAATACGTTTTACTACGTATATTGCCGTATTGCTACGTTTCAGAAACGTAGTAAAACGTAGGCCTCGAAACGTGACAGTGTGACTGTAGCTTAACCTGTTAACCTTGGATCGATTTTTCTGACGTCCGTTTGAAAAGACCGTGTACATAGCGGGAAGAAAAGGCCAATTAGTTAAGCTATGAAACCAAAAAGTTAACAAAATATTAGAAAAATGCGATATTAATATTATGGATCAAGTTTAAATTGTAGGTACTCGTTTAAAATCGCAGGCTAATGATTATTTGTCTAGAATATAAGAAAGGATAGAAACTGGTCTTAACATACACATAAGATTAGAGGCATTTAAATAGAAAGACGATGCATTACATATGTTATGCTATGATTTTGTATAAAAGTATTGAAAAAAGGCTTTTGTGACGTGCTTTGTATTAAACATGTAAGCTCCTTTAAAAATACAGGGGCACTGCTTTCATTTTATATAGATTTTTCATATCATAAAAATGTGTTTGATCGAATGAATAAAAATCAAACAAGAAATGAAGAAACTGCTTTTATGGATAGTTTTGTTCTGCCAAACGTTTGGATTCTTTATTTATTACATTATTTTAAGACCAAATATAACTCTAGATTTTACTGGAAAATATAGTAAAAATTCATCATTCGATATGATTCGGGATTTCAGTGCGTATGCTGTTAAACAAAACGGAGTTTTCCAACATCAAGTCGACGGTTCTAAAATCGACATCTCTTCTGTCGACAGTTCCTTGAACTTCATCTACTCAGAAACAGCGATTAGGCAATATGCTAACGCAATAAACATGGCGGCCCGGAAGTACGTTGATATTGGTTCCGGTGCATGCGCACAAAGACTCCCACAGTGTATAATCATTGGTAACTTTAAGTGTGGAACTAGGGAACTCATTGATTTTATGTCGATACATCCACGCATAACAATATTGTTCAAACCATATTATGAAATAGACTTTTTCAACAAACTGTATTCAAGAGGTTTAGAATGGCACAGGCGCAGTATGCCGTGCAGTAACGAAAAACAGATCACGGTTGTAAAAGCGCCATCGTATTTCCAAAGTGACAATGCACCAAGTCGTATTCATGAAATGAACTCTTCCATCAAACTGATTGCCATGTTCCGTGAACCAGTCTCAAGAACAATGTCTCATTTTACTTTCAATAAATATGGTGCACGGTACAGATATGATTTAACAGCTGCAGTGAGAGATAGAAATGGTGCTATAAATGAAAAATCAACATTCATCAGACATTCCATATACGACGAAGGACTTGCAAGATATTTAGAATATTTTAACAAAAGCCAGTTAAAAATCATCGACACAACTGATTTTCAGCGTGATCCTTATAAAGTGTTGCACGAAGTAGAAGATTTTCTAAACATTGAACATACCATTCTCAGGGATAACTTTGTATTTAACCAAAAGAAGGGGTTTTACTGTCTCAGAAAGGATCTCATGGATAAAACAGCCGCGTGTTATCAGATTGACAGGGGGCGAAACGTCTCAAAGTCGAATAGAATAATCAAGACGAGTCCAGAATTAATTGCAAAATTGAAATCTTTCTTCAAACCTCACAATGAGAACTTCTTCAGGCTGGTAGGCCGAGTATTTGACTGGTGATAGTGAAACAACATGATTGAAGAACACGTCTGTGCAATGGATTGATATGGTTTGGATCAAAAACAATAAGAAAAAAATGTATATCCCTGTGTACCCGTTTTCTATACAAAAGTGGGCGTTAGAGGGCATACATTTAATGGAAATATTATCCTAGTGAAAAAAAAAACAGTCTGGCAGCTGTCATTAGTTGCATATAGTGTCTAGAAGCTGCAATGAAATAGAGAAAGTGTGGCCGTTTGAACTTTCAAGGGTACATGTATGGAAAAAACGTTAATATATTTATAGCAATTCAGAAAGCTTTTTTTTATTTCTCCATTCGTGCTATGCATCAGGATAACATGTCCTTGTAATACTCCAGGTTTATATAGCAAAAGGTACAAGAAGGCAATGATCAGGAAAAAGAACAATCAGACAGAAAGTCCTACTCCAAAAACCGAGGTGGGGGAAAACTAAATAGACAATTAGAAACTTATACATAGAAAACATATCCTTTAAGCCGAGTGAGCAGCTATTTCCCAATAGGCGGCCACTCAGTCACCCGAACTTAAATAAAAATGTGAAAACGTACATAAGGATCAAACAGTACAAAAAATCGACTCCAAAACATAAAACAAATGGAACCACAACAGAAGTATCGCCTTGGAACGATCAGTAATATAAAATTACTGGGAGGGGGGGGGGGGAGGGAGGGCGCTTAAATCGATTTTACAGGCGCCTTACCTCACTTCATCTTCTGCAGTGGTTCACGACATTTAGTTAAATCTAGTTGTTCGGTCCTCGTGGTGAATCTCTAACTACTCTAATAAATGAATCATCAAGGGATATGTGATATGCAGAGGTACATTTCTTACTCTTATTTATGCTTTAAAACATAGATTGCTGATCTGCGCCTTTGGTTTTGCATATGCAGATTGTTGGTTTTCTCATGATGCAGCTCATATGCAGATTTCCAAATCATTCAGAGCGATTTTTTTTTCTCTTCGCTGCAGTGAAGCCGCCTTGCCATGATGCGAGAAAGGAACGGACTGCCCAAGACAGGGAGTGCATGTATACATTAATACATGTAATTTTAATTCACACTTAAAACAGTGGGGGATCCAGGATTTTTGAAAGGGGGGTTCAAATTTACCAAGGGGGGTTCGTTTCGTTTAAAAAAAAAATGGGTAAAAATTTGCGCCAATCTAGTTTTGGAAGAAAAGAATGTGTCCTGCCCGGAATCAATCTAGTGACCTACGGATTTACAGCACGTCATCTTAACCACTGCTCTATTTGCACAAGGATGAATGCAATACGTTTTCCAACCAAATACTAACTTACCTAAAAGATCGTCTTCCCAATATTATAGATTTCTGTTTTTAGAAAATATCATTGTATAAAAAAGGTAAAATACTTTGACCGTGCCGCTACATATTCATGCGAAGATTACATGATGAAGAATAGGTAATGTCAACATTCACGTGTTTATTGTTTGGCTGCGTATTGTCCCGCAACACCAACGGTTTATATGACTATCACATGCTCACGTGTCTGAATCTACCTAATAACAATATGCGCTCGATCCTGTCACGTGAGTTCAAGCGACACGATTGACTCCTCCGCCTGCAAGGTATAGCCACGCCCACCCCTATTTCCTTAGACAAACATTGTGTTTTTGCACCTATATTTACCTGTAAAAAACACGTGTTGGTTTGTTTGTCTACCCCACGTGTTGTCTAACCGTCATTGACCGTTAGCTAATGTGCAGATTTGAATGGTCAATATAAAATGAATATTAATGATGGGTGGTTTGACGGAGGACTCAATTTGGAGAAAAGATGAATTTTTTGTTTGGACACAGAATGCAACCACTGCATTAGTCGAAATGGATATAGAACAGTAAAGCATGTAAATAAACAAAATCAGCTTTTGGAAATGGAACAGATTAAAAAAGATCATCATGTTTACCAGATATACACAAATTTTAGTTTGCTGAGGTTCTAAGCAGTACCCACAATCTATGTTTTGGATAAGAAAAAATGTATACCCATACAGACCCAGTTTTACTATGTAAAAGTGGGGTAAAAGGGGTTATATATTACACTGACATGTTTGCGTGATGGGGTGCTTCTACCGTGCGCAAACTGGATATGTACCTAGAGGATCGAAAAGTATGTTGTAAATGGTTCTTCTTTGCTTTATCATCATTCCCGTATAATGATATGAAAATTTTATGTCGTAGATATCTCTGTAAATTCTTGACGTAAGAGTTTTAAATTATGCATGGAGCTTGATAATGGCATGTAGCATTGTGTATTAGACAGTCAGACAGTCACATAATGCGTCTGTCATTAGCAAAAAGTCGGTAACTTTGCCACCGCAAGACGTCTGTCAACAGAACATTCACCGAATATTTCTATTGACAGACATCTGTCAAAACATACTCCGTAATGTTTTTCAATCGCTTTATTCCTTCCACTGTTCTTCTTATTTTCCTGAAGTCTGATGGCGGAGACCTGCGTTCATTGTCTGCTATATTTTCAGTACATATGAGCCGCCCCATGGGAAAACCAACGATCTGCAGTACAATTCCTCTACTTTCTAAATCCAAAAATTCCCGTCTCCAGCCATCTTTTGTGCTTGAACAACCGGTTTGTGTCATACCTGGTCGGAAACCACATTGTTGGTTTTTCCACGAGGTGGCTCATATTTTTATTTTTGTTTGTTTTCCATCTGAGATTGTGTATTGGAACACTTGAATAGTGACAAATCTAGTTGTTTTGGCACTACACTGTACAGTCTAGTCTATTATTGCCTAATGTAGATATATTTCTCTGTGGCATAATGCATTTTCTTAGTGCTACATGTACAAGTATGAAAAATGTCATCAATCCAGTTCTTATCCGCAATTTCTACACACTGTTTGTTTTCAAAGTATTCTAGTGACGAAGAACCGACTTCATAGATCAGTTGGCGCACTTAGGTGCCATTTTACTGCGTGACCTCGTTCAACGTCCGTAACAAACGGAAACACACCGTCTACTGACTTGATAGCCGTGATACCGAGGTCTGTGTGTTTTCGTCTACCGACCTGATAGGGGTGCCGATCTAACAGTGATACCGAGGTGTCTGTGTGTAGAGATGTTCTCACAACTTGCATCACCAGTCGAATTCCCTTCTTGCAAGTTTGAAAAAGTTCTCATTGTGAGGTTTGAAAAACGCTTTTAATTTTGCGATCAATTCTGGACTGGTCGTTATCATTTTACTAGTGTCTGAACCATTTCGGCCTATCAGACTGGTAGCAAGCGGCAGAATTACTCATGTTAGCCTTTCTTAGACAGTAAAATCCTTTTTCTTCATTGAAAACAATGTTATCCCGTATAATTTTATGTTCAAGCTGAAGAAATTCTTCCACTTCACGCAGAACTTGATATGGATCCCTCTTGAAATCAACTATATCAATGAGTTTGATTTGTTTTCTTTCAAAATAATTCAGAAATCTTGCAAGTCCTTCATCGTATATGGAATGCCTAATGAAGAAAGAATTGGCATCGATGTTACCCGTTTTGTTTGACGTTACTGCAAAATCCAGATTATATCTATACTTTGCTCCAAGGTCATTAAACGTAAAATGAGACAGTGTTCTTGACAAAGGTTCACGAAACATGGCAATCAATTTTATATCAGGATTCATTTTATGAATTAAATTCGGCACAGATTTATTTTGTAAGTATGAAGGCGCCTTGACTACCGTGAGTTGATCTGGGTAACTACAAGGCATAGCGCGGCGGTACCACTCTAAACCTTTGGAGTAGTGCTTTGCGAAAAATTGTAGTTCATACTTTGGTTGGAACAATGTTTTAATACGTGGATGCATTGCCATGAAGTCAATCAATTCCCTGGTTCCACATTTAAAATTTCCAATGATTATACACGTTGGGAGTCGTTTTTCGCATCTGCTGTATCCAACATTCAAATGTGTCCGTGCTGCGTTGTGTATAGCGAATGCGTATTGTCTAACCGCCTCTTCTGAGTAGTTAAATGTCATTGAACCTTCCTCTTTAGAACTGTCTGCCTCTGATTTGTCCACTTTATCTAACAAAGTTCCCTTTGTTATACCAGTAGATCTATGCACAGCACTATTCAGAATGTTGTCGACTCTAGTGTTACCGCTGTAGCCTTGCTCGGTGAATCTGAAAAGTTTTGGCCGAAACCCCAGCTTTATTTTCCTATTTAAAACTACATAATCAGTTACACCAACCACAAGGCAACATAAAGCTATGTAAACGAGGCGGCGTCTTAACATCTGTTCCCCTTTTTGAAGTATTTCGGTTATCTGCAAAATAGTATGAGCAACACTATGAGCAACTATGAATTCCTGAAAACGGTTCAGCGAAAACAACCCTATTATAAATGTAAACTTCTAGGTTTCATGACCTTAATGTCGATTGGGCCAAAAATGGTTGTTTCATCTACTACTACTATACGATTTTCATATCCTGCTTACACTATTTTAGCTGCCCAAAGGGTCACGAGATGAGCTTATAGCATGGTAACTTGCATCAGTTATATCGCGATTTCTGCATGTGCAGTAATGATGCGCGTGTGCAATTCTTTTGTGCGGTCCGTATGTGCATCCGCATGTCCAAACTTTCGAACATGTATGGCTAGACCAGTGGGCCATTTTAAACCTGCGGGCCAATCTAAAAAGAACATTTAATTTCATGAAACCAGGTTGGTGATATGTTTGCGCTCTCACGATGCTTTCAATGCGCTGACTGCGTGTCGAAGACGCTTGAAGGCCAAAACAATTATGAAGTCTCCGTCAGATTTCTTCGTTTAGTGTCTACAAGATATGATGAAAACAAATAAGAAAGAAAACATAATATCAGCAATAAAAATAGAATATTGTGTTGTAAAAGAAAATCATGTCCGATTAATGCATTATTTGGAAACATGCATCATACAGATTTTTATATGTTCTCATTCGACAAGTCATCCCGAAGAACGGAATAATTTTCAGCCTGCAGGTGAGTTTTCAAAATCTGACATCATGCAGAGTAAGAGATAAAGATGGACTTCAAAACTATAGAAACTATTTATTTTTCAATCTTACCGCTAATGTATAGTTCGTGATGACACGACCACGTGATTCGGAACTGGTCAAGATTCGAAACTAGCCAAATCGTCGTTGGTAAAAAAATCACGTTGGCAATAAAAATAGAATATTGTGTTGTAAAAGAAAATCATGTCCGATTAATGCATTATTTGGAAACATGCATCATACAGATTTTTATATGTTCTCATTCGACAAGTCATCCCGAAGAACGGAATAATTTTCAGCCTGCAGGTGAGTTTTCAAAATCTGACATCATGCAGAGTAAGAGATAAAGATGGACTTCAAAACTATAGAAACTATTTATTTTTCAATCTTACCGCTAATGTATAGTTCGTGATGACACGACCACGTGATTCGGAACTGGTCAAGATTCGAAACTAGCCAAATCGTCGTTGGTAAAAAAATCACAGTAGCTGTAAGAATAGTTATGGTATTTCATTTTTCCATTTCTCCACAAAGTATTTTCGAATTTATCTTAAGCATGTAGCTGCCGTTTTAGAAAGTCCTCCAATAATATCTGATCAAATAATGCTTTTATTGAAAGTGATTATTTCAGTATGTATTGAGTCTCATTTTTCAAAATCTATATTTGATTTTCAAAAATGGTGAATTATTATTGATTTGGCAGATTTTCAATAACAATGTTAAATTCTTTTTTTTAAAAGTCGGGAAGTCTCTATTATAAATCGCTTGCTATGTTTAAAAAAAAAAGTAAATGCAAGATCGTTTGGAAACAGTGAAAATGTTCAAAGGGAGGTGTTATGTGTCATATTGCGCTATGTCGAGGGGGGCGGGGGGGGGGGGGGTACTGGACCCTTATCAGCGACATTTTATAAAGCAGTAAGGAGAGCCAGATAAATATGCTGCAATTTCATACTCAGAATTATATATTACTGATCTCAAAGGATTGCAAGAAAAATATAATGTGCATTATTACCCAACCCACTATTTAAGAAATAGTTCAGCCCTGGCAGTGAATTGTTGAGTAATAATTCACTGTTTGGAGGTCAGTTGTAAGTTGATATATCACGAGCGCGTAGCGCGAGTGATATATCAACTTACAACTGACCGACAAACAGTGAATTATTACTCAACAATTCACTGCCAGGGCTGATCTATTTCGATTCTAACACAAAAATACAACTTTTTTGGCGTGTTACTTTCTGAAGCTTCCCCCGCCCATTCATGAGTTGGCTGTTCCATTTACCTCCAGAGGATGAAAACAACAATAACACGGATAACGCTTTACTTGCGCCAAAAATGACTTTAATTGTGAGTAAACAATTCAAAAACATCAGGGAATCGATTTAATCATACATTTCATTAACAACTTATTGAATTTGAAAGTAAAGAAACAATATTTACGTCAGCGAGTGAGTGACGTCAGTGCGGAATGATATTATTGTCATTATGCTGTCATGGCGGCTGCCGACAACACGTTTCAATCAGAGTCAGCCGATCAAGTTTTTTCTACCATTTTCCGGACAAGAAGGTATGTTTTATTGTTTATATACGTTCACTGTTATATTTCCACCTGAAACATTTCCTGAAAATATATTTAGGGTACTCTGAGTATTGGAATGCGACTGCAAATGGGAGAAAGCTTGTGTTTGGGACTGGGTGGGGAAAGTCAAAGGGTCTGGCTGTTTGAAAAAACTATGCGACCTCTCTTCCGCTATCATGCCGGAAGACTTCAAAGCTAGTGCCGAATCAGTATCACCGCCAGCATGAATAATGCCACTAGACCTGCGCCTCTCCTGATCGGACGGAACAATATATGAACTCAGACTCTCGGCATTACGGTGACCAGTCACGGACATTATTCCTTGGTTGGAAACTCCAGCCGCACACAACATGGTAGCTACAGTTGCACGAATGCAATGGTTTGTGTAGCGTTTACTCAGGCCAGCATCAGCGGATAGCCTTGACATGAATGTATACAAGTAATTTACTCCGGCCGCACTCTTTGCATACCAAACCTCACTATTGGGGTCAAATTGGGTTAGAGGTTTCTGAAAAAGAGCCTCAATTTCAGGGTGTAGTTTAGATATTTTTCATATGCTATAATAGGACAATTGTCAGTTCCAGTTTCATACATTCTAGGGGCCTTATTTTTTTCCCGTGAGTCTATTCCGTGATGTGTCTTATCACTTTCATTGAAGGTCATAGTTAGATATCTATGACCCTCCCCATCCGTAACAATTTTGAACGAATTCTTTTTCAGGGACCGAAGACCTTCTCGTCCACGTCTGCCAAAATGACTCATTATGTCGAAAAGGACTTTGTTTTGGAGGCATTTTGGGTTGCTGAGACTCAGAACACCAGATTCCTTCAGCTTCTTCAAGTCGGCATGGCTAATAGGGTCTTTATGTTCTGAGGTATCTTTACCTTCCCGTTTCATTTGCTTTATCATACCCGTCAAAACTTGATTTGACTTCATAAAAGCCCTGTCTTTCATCACATTTATTTGCCGTTGAAATGGCGGACTGGTTAGATGTCGGTTCAGGCCCGAGCGAATGCCAACTAGCGATGACCTGCTGTACTCAGTTCCCTTAACAGTTTGCAAACTTGCATAAAAGTTAGAAAGCAAATTATCTAACTCTGGTGGTTCAAGGTTCTCAAAATTAGAGTCCTTCTCAGTACTACTCAGCCACTCTGAAATGAGAGTACAGATAGAATGGTGTGTTTTTGTATTAATGTACATGTATGTTGCTCATAAATTTATGAAAAAATGTGATAAATTACCTCAAAACAGTGAATTATTACTCAACAATTAGGAACTGGAGAAATTTTGACTTTCTTTTCATTATACTACTTAAAAATAATTGTTCATTTTCTATTTCAGAACAAAGCTAATCTTGGGAGACCATATGAGAACAATATTTGGAGTATTTTCACAAATTCAATAACAACACAGGCTGTGAAGATTTGGAATTCTCTGGATACACTATATTCATTAGGAGGATCAAACCGACAAAAAGGAAAAATGTACTGGAGTATTGTGATGGTAATGTTTACAAAAAATAAAGACATTCACAATGATGCTGTTTGAGGAATCAGGAGACCACCTGTCATGTATACATACAGTCACATGTAGCAGACTGAACTAATGAGAAAATTAATTTACAGAAGGTACTGCAACATATTTATTTTAAAAGGTAAGGCAGTATACATGACACAGATATCTCTACACACCTTTGAATGTTTTGACAGCCCACTTCGTTTGACCCTTTGTGGTCTTCTCTGTGGTGTTTGAGGCTAATGCCTCAATATCCTGTTGGCTTACAGGTTTGAAGCGACAGCTGCTAGTAGATGGCTGTGGCTCAATGACCTCGACATCATCAATATTTGCTGGCTCTTCTGTTAGGCTTGTGTCGAATTCATCCACCAGTTGGAGGAGATCATTCATGTCATCATCAATTTGAACATCCACCTACATGTACATCAGAATAATCAAAACGTGTTTATGTGCCATATATATGTGAAAACAAAGGCGAAAACCAGCTGGGTGGTTACCACAAAACTGATCAGCATGTTTACTTTCGCTACAGGGATAGTACAATTCCCCTCTACATTTTTAATTCAAAATTTTCAGCCGCTAACAAACATGGATTGTGGCCGAGGCGGTTCTAATGTGTACACACAATCAATGTTTTGAGCAAAAATATTAAAAATATATATATTTTTTTCCAATGAAAGGCTTTTCAATTTTTACTACGAAACAGAATCTGTTTTTTTTTTTTTTTTTTTTTTTTTTTTTTTTTTTTTTGCATGGGAAAGTTTTTGTAATGGTATTGTATCTGACGTGGCCAGATCTCAAAATGTAGGTTTTCTCATGATTCTATCGTCAATATGCTGTGCCACAAAGGCTGGAAATTTTAGATTAAGAAAGAACAAGGACTTCGGTATTGTATGGTGTGAAAATAAAAGCGCTGATCAGTTATGCAGTTGCTGCGCAGCTGACATGTGGTTTTGTTTTGGCACATGCAGAGTGTTGGTTTTCTCACAACGCAGATCATGCTTTTATTGAAAATGAAAATTGAATAAATAAAACTAATTTACATTACTGGTGGGTTTTTATCCCTTTACAATTTATGCTCATTAGCAGACAAAATTTTGCATGGACACTTTGCAACCATGCAGTTGATTAGCAATATTTTGCCCCAGGCATTCCTGCATTCCTAAATACATTGCCAGGTTTCAATTTGAGCCGTCACATGAGAAAACCTGGGTTTCTGACTAGTCTTGTCAGCAACCAATGAGACCTCTGTATAATTCAGGTTTCCGACCATGTATGACACAAACCAGCCTGTTTAGCCGCATGATAGAGTGAGAAGCTTCGAATTTTTTTTTTATGGGTTGCGAAAATAAAAGCGCTGATCAGCTGTGCAGTTACTGCACAGCTGATCTGCACCTTTTGTTTTTTGCCTACAAAGATGGATATTGTTGGTTTTCTTATGCGACGGCTCATTTATAAATCTAAAGCTTATTTGTGGAAGTCCTTGATAGAAGATACATATATTAAATAATACAGGTTTTCTCAATTTTGGGCCCTCAAAGAAACAACAGAAACAGGCCAGTTATTCACAAAAGGTTTTCTCCTGGACTTCTTTGCGATGCGATTCAGGTCACGAACCTGGTCAGTTGGTTCATTTGCTGGTTCATTTGCTGGTTGTGAGGTGGTCTGTTGCCTGAAAAAGGCTTGTAGCTCTTGATATGTGGTTGTATTCTTTTCAAAAATCTCATGCAGAAACACCCTTTTCTTTTCGCCTGTCGCCTGATTCTGGATGCAATACTGGCGCACAAATCGAGGCATCTCATCATCGTAATGGGATGTAACTGTCCAGTTTCGGATATAACATGGGACTATACCATGGCCTGGTAACCGGCTCACAAGTTAATAAAGAATAAGCTTCCAGATATAATAGAAGAATCAAATCAGAGAATAGATAGGTGATAATTGAAAACGCCAATGCAGTCGACGAATGTGGATCTAAAATACACTGAACAGTGTTTTTGATAGCAAATTGTCAACCTCCACATTAATGGCATTGTATCTTTTAAAGACGCTAGTCCAATTTGATTTTGAACTTATATGGAGAGTCAGACGAATTGAATATTCATGGCATCTAGTATATATGTTATTGTTGGGTAATAAAACAGTTATGAACATGGCTGTTTGGTGAATAGTCAAAACCATTGCCCCTCGGTGCCTCGGATGACCATTATGGACTATTGCCCTCGGCCTTCCTCCTCGGGCATTAGTCCATCATGGTCATCCTCGTCACCTCGGGGCAATAGTTTTGACTATTCACCAAACCACCATGAAATAACTGTTTAGTATGTATGATGCACGGGGAGACTATTAGGAAGATCCGATCACAATTGAAGGGGCTACAGTGTTGACACTACTAAATATCAATTTTCAAACACTCAAGGGCAGCTAACTCCGCAATGATGTAGTAACTGCACAGCTGATCAGCACCTTTGTTTCGTTACACAGATAGTACAATTTCTCCTCTGCCTATATTTATAATTTCAAAATACTAGCATTCTTCTATGACAACACAGACCGGTTTATGTCGGACATGGTTGGAAACCCCGAAGACCGATTTTCTTGCTTCGCGGCTCATTTATTTACAGTTGAGGTCGTTGCCCTTATACTTGTACTATACAAATGAGCCGCCTCGTGGGAAAACCAACAATGTGGTTTCCGAACAGGTTCGACACAAACCGAGCTGTCAGGGGCGGATCCAGGATTTCTGAAGAGGGGGTTCAAATGGAGAAATGAGGGGTTCGTTTGCCTAATTTCAGACAAATTTCTATTAATTCCCCATGAAAATGAAATAATTTTGGTCCTGAGGGGAGTTCGAGCGAACCCCTTGAACCCCCTCTAAATCCGCCACTGGCTGTACAAGCACAGAAGAAAGCTAGAATCTTGAAATTTCGGATTTAAGTAAAATAGGAATTGTACTATCCGAGTAGCGAAAACAAATAAAAGGCGCTGATCAGCTTCGCGGTTACCGCGAAGCTGATCTGCGCCTTTGTTTTCGCCTATGCAGATTGTTGGTTTTCCCATGGGGCGGCTCAAATAATTTTTTTTTTTTTTTTTTTTTTTTTTTTTTTTTTTTTAGCAAAAAAGCAAAATCAATAATATAAATGCTTCAAAACAAGTGACCTACTTAGACAAATAAATTTCCAAATTTCTAATATATATATATATATTTTTATTATTGCTTTTGTCCAATTCTATAAATTTTCACGAGGGCGTATCATAATTACGCGAGAAATTTCAGTGTCCTTATGATAAATGAGTCTATTAGCTTAATAATATTTCACATCAAGCTTGCTTGGAATATGTCTACAGAAATATTCATTATGGAATAGTTTGCACGAATTTTATTCTTTTATTCTACTAAAGGATGCTAAAGTAACATAAAGGTGCTGCTGTTTTCTTGTACAAAACACTGACAAAACAGATTACTTCCCTGTGAAATCAAAGTTGAAAATGACTTTTTATAATGAGTGTATAAAGGAAACAAGACAACTTTGAAGCAAAAGCAACACGTCACAGAAGCTCGACCATAAACAAAACATACATTTTAAACATTAACGTACATTACAATGTATTTTAGCATCATTTTTATTCAATTTGAAACGGTACGGTAAAACAAAGACTGTTCTGAATCAAAGGTTCGGACTTTTCTCCGTAATTGTGGAATGCCTCTCGTATATGCTAGGCTCATTTGTATATTATCTTTTAATAAACTGAAAATCAAAAATCTTGCACCACCCTATTTTTGTTATTTTTTTATGACCAAGTAGAACTGTTTTTATTTCTAACATTATTTTTGGTTAATTCCAGTATCAAAACTTTGACTTTGCAGCGACTTCAATAATGTGGATGATAATGCAAACTTTTTGGGGCAAAAAGTGTAAAATTGCATTTGTTTTGGGAAAAATTGATTATCAATGAAAATTTTCAATGAGTTTTCATTGTACATGTGATCTGCATCATGGCAGTAACGGAAAAGCAATAAAACATTTTGAATTTTAGGAAATTTGGAGTTTTTACAAAATTTTGAAAATTCGCATTTTCGGAAAATTAACCGGTGGCTTTGAAAATTTCTTTTAAACAGCAAAGAAAACAATCAAAAATGCATTCTTAGGCTATGGCAGGTAAGCACATTCCCCACTTGTCTCTTTTGACAAATTTCATAAACAGAAGTCATATCCGTTGGCTGTACTTCCGGTTTGCATGCAGAAATTTTTAATTTTGATTTTACAACTATCATTTAGTAATTTTTATGCGCCATTGTACTGTTTTGAGATTGAACAACTTGCCCCACACAATCATGTTTGGGGGACCAAACAAACAGTCCCAGCAAAGCAGCGTAAAGATGGTGCTTTGTTTTGGTACAGTTTTAAAACAAAGGCAAAGCGCGCCAAATAAAGCACTAACTTTAAGCTGCTTTCCTGCGACAATTTGCTTTGTTCCTATCAATTTATTGTTTTGGACAAGTTGTTTTATCCTCACTCATTACAATGGCACATAAAAATTAAAAGAATATGAAAATGGTAACTGTAAAATCAAAATTAAAAATTCTTGCATTCAGACCGGAAGTACAGCAAACGGATATGACTTCTGTTTATGAAACTCTTCAAAACAGTCAAATGGGGTATGTGCTTACTTGCCATAGCCTAAGAATGCATTTTTGTTTGTTTTCTTTGCTGTTTAAAGGAAATTTTCAAAACCACCGGTTAATTTTCCGAAAATGCAAATTTTCAAAATTTTGTAAAAACTCTAAATTCCCTAAAATTCAAAATGTTTTATTGCTTTTCTGCTACTGCCATGATGCAGATTACATGTACAATGAAAACGCATTGAAAATTTTCATTGATAATCAATTTTCCCCAAATGCAATTTTACACTTTTTGCCCCAAACTTTTTGCATTATAATCCACATTATTGAAGTTGATGCAAAGTCAAAGTTTTGATATTGGAATTAACCAAAAATAATGTTAGAAATAAAAAAAGTTCTACTTGGTCATAAAAAATAACAAAAATAGGGTGTTGCAAGATTTTTGATTTTCAGTATATATATGCTTCGTTATTTTTCATAATTTCAAAAGTTTCAAAAACCGGCTGTCATAGTATGAAGTAGAAGACGAAGTACATTTTATTTGTGATTGTTCTTTTTATAACTGTGAAAGACTTGAATTTTTTGATTACACAAAACGTAAAATTCCAAATTTTGTTTCCTTAAGTAGTCATGATATTTATCTGGCTGATGACGTGCGAAAATGAAGACATTTTGAATAGATATGGGTGTAACGGGGATAGCCTCCCTTGGAAATATGCAAATTTCAGCGGTGGGATTATGACAACTGCCAGACCGGGGTTGCCTTACCCATCATCAGTGTAGCCCCCAGGCTAAGACTCGGGACGAGTCTTCTCGGAGGGGGAAGTAATGTAACGGGGATAGCCTCCCTTGGAAATATGCAAATTTCAAACTCGAGACTTTGTGAATTGAGTAAGTGTTGGGTATATAGCGCAGTAAACCACCCTTGGTGGATGAGTATGCTTTTCCACTGACGGGGTTTCTGTGGCTAGGATCGGCTGTTCGTTACATGGGCAATTTGTGAATACATATTTTTCTTTACGTGGATAAGATTATCATATGGATTTTTCTACCAGTTTGGTTATTATGACAGATTTAGTTGCATCATAAATATGAACATGTTCACTGTGGTATTTTTGTATTTTTTTTTTAATTGTATATGTATATATTTTTTTTATTTCACTAATCAACATAATGAGATATTTTGTTATTTTCGTTTATGTTCAGCATTATTAAGCATATTTCATACCATGGTATGGTCCATGATAGGAATAAAAATAACTTATCTTATCTTTTCTTACATACCTCTATCATAAAGATAGAAAAATTCCGGTATTTTAGTGGTGGTAGATAAATCGATCTTACACTGCTGGTTTGGTTGCTCATGCAAGATAAGAAAAGCACGCGATATAATTCGATCGTTTCTACTGCTTGCAGCAATGGCGTTCACCAAAACTAGACAAAAGTGATGTTTTTCACAGCGAGTATTCTTGAATCACGCTCGTTTTAAAATAAAAACAAATAAAAACTACATCTCTATTGACTTTGACAACGATCTATTTACATTTGACGTCACATCCGTAATATGCACAACGTCACAAGGGTTAAAGCACGGTACCAGGTTACGTTACCGGTAAAAGGATAAAATCGGAGTATGTAAGAAAAAGAATCGATCATGGGTGCCCAGTGGAGAAAGGAAAATCCCAACCCTCGGGTCCACCGTTCCAGTGGGAAACTCGGCGAGCCTCGTTTCCCACTGGAACGGGTGGACCCTCGGGTTGGGATTTTTCCATCTCCACTGGACACCCATGATGGATTCTATTTATCTTATCTTATCTTATCTTATCTTATCTTATCTTATCTTATCTTATCTTATCTTATCTTATCTTATCTTATAACTTTATGATCTAAAAGGCGTTTACATTTGGGTCCTCCCAGGGTAAAATGTCGGAAAAACGATGGATTTCCATAATGTTGCCATCTTTGGTATGGGGTACTGGAATACTATTCTAAAGTGTTAGAACATCTTTTAGTTTTGGGACTGTATATCCACAGTATGACAATAATCCTGGCACAAGTGGAGTTATTCAGTCCAGTGGATTTTTCGTAACGATATCTGACGTGAGAATCAGTTCCGAAACAAATCAGACACAACTTCAAGAAAATAAAAATACTATAATCTCTAATATATGTCAATAAGGTTCACTTATTCAGTACCAGACAAGCTCAACTTATTCACCAGCATTACGAAAACTTGCCCATGCAATATACAGAGATTTTTAAAGATGTAAAAAATGAAAATTTTCAGTAGAAAATTTTTGCTATTTTTCTTATTTTTGCTCAAAACATAGATTGTGGGTACACGTTAGAACCGCCTCGCCGAGGCGGTTCTAACGAGTACCCACAATCTATGTTTTGGAGCAAAAATAAGAAAAATAAGTATACCCCTCCATATCCCAGTTTTGCTATGTAAAAGTGGGGTTCAATGGGGTATACATTACACGGACATGTTTTCCTGATGATGCGCAGAAAAACGTAGTTATCAGTTCTGGGCCCTGCACTCAAAGACTGCCACAATGCATCATTGTCGGGAACTTTAAAAATGGCTCTCGGGAACTGGCAGATCAACCGGAGTCAGATCAAAGTGATCCGGACGACTGACTTCATACGTGATTCTTTTCATATATTTACATGTAAATTCGGGTAACTGAGTGGCCACCTATTTGGAAATAGCCGAATACTCGGCTTACGATATGTTCCCTTTGTATAAGTACCTTATTGTTATTAGTTTTTCCCCATCTCTGTTTTTTGTAGTGGGATTTTTTCTGATTGCGCCATTCCCTGATCATTACCTACATTTACATTTTTCCCAATGTGAATTACCGATATTGTTTTGAACCCAAAGAAAAAACATAATTTGTAAAATTAAAATTCAAATGTAAAAGGTTTGGCTTACATAAGAAGTATTTTTTTTTTTTATTTTTTTTTCTTTATTTCGCTATTCGGACTTGTTTCTTTTATGCTTATGACTGAAATAAAATGTGTTTGTCCGTTAAAAATAACTTTAGCTCAGGGACGTGTGTCCAAGCTTCTTATTTTACTTGTATTGTGGTGAAATATTTTTAATGTTGTGTCTTTGGGTGATTTGATATACATGTATCCGCTAATGTCCTATGGTTAAATACATAATTGAGCCTGTGCGTGAGAAAACCAACAATTTGGGTTCCGACCAGGTCCGACACAAACCGGGCTGTACAAGCACAGAAAATAGCTAGAAGCTTGAAATTTCGGATTTAAGTAGAAGAGGAATTGTACTGTCCGTGTAGCGAAAACAAAGGCGCTGATCAGCTTCGCGGTTACCGCGAAGCTGATCTGCGCCTTTGTTTTCGCCTATGCAAATTTTTGGTTTTCTCATGCACAGGCTCAATTGTAATTGTGACAGATAGCCAGGTCATTTAATCAACTAGAAATCTGAAACCTATGCACTTATAAAATTTCCGAGCCTTAAGTCATGGAATGAGCTATGGAGCGCAATGTAATTCCTGCGAACATGGAAAGGTACAAGTAGTCAAAGATCAGGAAAAGGCGCAATCAGAGAAAGATTCCCACTCCAAAAACCGAGGTGGGAAAAAAACCAAACTAACAATCAGGTACTTATACCATAAAAACATTTCGTAAGCCGAATGAGCAGCTATTTTCCCAATAGGTGGCCACTCAGTTACCTTAACTAAAAATATGCAAACATATATAAGGCGCCAACAGCACAAAATATTTTAAACACCAAGACATGAAACAAAAAGAACCACCACAGAAGTATCGACTTGGAACGATCAGTAACACAAAGTTACTGGCGGGTTTAAATCGATTTTACATGGCCATAACCTCACCCTCAGCTTCTGCAGTGGTTCATAACATTTAGTTAGTTCTTCGGTCCTCGTGGTGAATCTCTAACTAGTCAATGAATCACCAAGAACAAACACATAAATCATGATACACATCCTGATGAATCAAATACCAGGACTCACAGATTCAGTAAGCTGCCCGACGATGGAGATCCCTGGGCGCCGAATAACTTACTAACTCCGGAGCAAACGAAAAACATCAGATGGACCCCGGTGGGCCAAGCAACAGACAAGAAGCTCCGGCCCCAACCAACTAAAATTAATAGCTTTAAGTCGGGGCCATCATAGAGTCTGACGCCCGACCCACCGGCGTGCAATTAAAGAAGGCAGCATAGTTATCAACCGTGATTGGGTTAAAAACTAAGCATGCAGACTGTCGCATAACATTCAAGTTATAACCTATACGTCTGTAACGTGTTATGTTATGATTTTTCTAAACTGAAAAGAAAAAAACATTACTTCCTATAAGTTTCTTAAATTTGTAAACCAAGTCACCATAAAATTCTGGTTCCGAAAGGCCCTCACTTACTAGTAAAAGAGTCTTTAACCCAACATTATATTTGGAAATCAATTCATGGTGTCTACGATAAAATTTAGAAAATGTTTTTCGAAGTTTATGATACCGATAGCCCTGTTGGAAAAGTTTGGCCGTTAAACATTTATTTCGAGCGTTGCAGTCTGTAACATGATTGCAGACTCTAGCAAACCAAATAAGCTGCGAAATGTATACGCCATAAGAAGCACGACGAAAAGTTTAAACAACCGTCGGAGTAAGTTTACAATCCGTATAAATGTTGAATTAAAAGTTCGAAATATTGAAATGCAAAAAACAATGTCGAAGAAACAATGGATTGCCATAATATTATCGGCATCTGTATGCAGTGCTGGAATAGTGTTCTACGATGTTGGATTTAGTTTTAGTTTAGGGACTAAACACCCATATTATTACAATAATTGTCGCCCGTCACAACGGGTGACATATACGATAGGATTTTCCCTAAGAAACAGCGAAGAAAACCGACAGAATCCAAATAAGAAAATATGTATGGTTCTCGAGATATTCTACATGCCATTCGACAAAGCGGGAAACCAGCAACATTTTACCGACAGGAACTGACTATTGAAAGGCAGAAAGTGATTGGTTAGATCTATTCCGACCAATCATACATTTGGTCTTGAAACTTGTTCGGTATTCTTTGCTGTGGATGGACTTGATTTAGCGATTATGAGTGTACACAGTCGTTTCGCAAGTCGTTTCGTCTCCTGGACACAAAATTTCGATTCTGTATTTTGATTAGGCAGGATGTTCAACAGAACATTACACCCCAGCACACAAATGGATAGACCGAGGTATAAAAGTGTTACGCGATGTAGGTTAGACAGTTGATCTACATGTATATCCTGACAGATAACCATTCTTTCGCAATCCAGGACTAAATGGATGGTGGTGTAGATCTAAATATCAGATAAACGGGCGATACTAGCTTTTTTAAAAGCTATCCTTGTGCTCAATATTATTACAAGAATGCAGACACATATGGAGTTACAGTACCTCAGTATATTCGCTTGTCTGAAAACCTAATTTCTGAAATAAGAATTTCTGCCAACGAGACGCAATTTCAAGAATATTATATAAACTCTAGTACAGTGTCAATTAAATTCACCTATTCAGAGACTGCTTTAACCAGACAAGTTGATCTTATTCACCAGAATGCCCAGACAAACGTAAAAATCGGTTCTGGACCCTGCACTCAAAGACTCCCACAATGCATCATTGTTGGGAACTTTAAATGTGGTACTCGGCCGGGAACTGATTTTATGTCAGTGCATCATAGAATAAGAATATTGACAAAACCGTATGAATTGGAATTTCTTTGACGGACATTACGCTTCTGGTTTGGAATGGTATCGACGCCACATGCCATGCAGTTATTCAAATCAAATTACCGTGGTCAAAACACCTTCGTATTTCCAAAGCCAGACAGCTCCTGGTCGTATACATAGTATGAATTCTACCATCAGGATTGTTGTATTAGTCCACGAACCAGTGTCAAGGACTATATCTCAGTTCACTTTTAACCCCTCGGGTATTTACGCTACAAATACAATCTCGCAAACGCCGTTCTGGTAAAAACAACAGGCAATGTAAATAACGATTCGTACTTTGTCTAACATTCTGTTTATGATGAAGGGATGTCGAGATACTTAAAATATTGTAACCGGAGTCAGATCAAAGTGATTGAGACGACTGACTTTATACGTGATCCATTTAGAGTTCTACACGAAATGGAGGAGTTTCTTAATCTCGAACATACCATTCAACGTGAAAATATTATTTTTAACATCGAGAAAGGACACCACTGTCTGTGGACAAATATTCAGAGTACAACAGCTGCCTGTTATGGTGATAAACGGGGAAGACATGACAATAATACACGTGGATTGGCGAAAATGTCTTCCAATGTGCTAAAGTTGTTCTTTAAACCACACAATGAAAACTTTTTCAAGCCTGTTGGCCGAGTGTTTGACTGGTATGCAGCTTTGTGAAGAGAGCAGAGGGGATAACTATATCCAGATGTCTCAATTGTGGAGATATCTCGTCGGTTATATTGTTTGAGTGGCCTTCGATACAACAATGAATCATAAAACAGCACACGTGTGTAAGAAGTATAGCACAAAAACATGTTGCTTTTAAATAAGAGGTAGTTCTAACGAGTAAAACAAAATCTATACTGAAAAAAAAAAAAAAAAAAAAAAAAAAAAAAAAAAAAATACGCAACAATAGGCCACCGAGGATTTTTGAGTTTAAGGTTAAACGTTGATAATTTCAGGTCTGTTGCTGTATGTTTCCAATTCGTGGTATATTATGGTATATCATGCAAAAAGCTGAGTTTCATTTCGATAAAAATTGAATTAGAATTTTTGTCGTCTTAAATAATGCAAATCGAGAAAGATTTGCT
The DNA here is from genome assembly GCA_964017185.1 of Rugalucina vietnamica. Lineage (NCBI taxonomy): Eukaryota > Metazoa > Mollusca > Bivalvia > Lucinida > Lucinidae > Rugalucina > Rugalucina vietnamica. The sequence goes on from OZ024874.1 coordinate 15,521,846, forward strand.
CTGCGCATGCGCACACTTTTGAATCTCCAAATCATCAAGAAACAATGTCAGCTGCCCCCTTATTAAAATTCATGAAAAAGAAATAAAGTTCCATGACACACAAGCTCGTAATTAAAACCATCAGAATCCCTATGTTTAACTGAAAGGGGATAATTTAAATTTTACTCCTATATTTCTTTAACGTGTGAGTTATCTGCTGAGTGGTACATTGTGATTTTAAATGGGGGTTTATAGCGGATTTAAATCGTACCATTATTTTAATGCTTGCGCATGCGCACTGTGTGGTATACTTCTTTCAGCATGCCTACGGTCGGCATCGCATAACTCATCAAAATACTCATCAAAATGAAAATCGGTTTCTTGCATTCGGAAGCCTAACATCTAATGCAAAAGTAGAGAATGCAATGATTTCTATTTGTATCATAGTTTGCTCAAAATTTAGTGGAATATAATTGTTGCGTTTCTTTTTTTGTTCAGTTTATTTTCAGGGAACAAAGAGAAAAAATATAGCACTGTAAACCCCAGTTGTGTGTAAGGGGGGGGGTGTACATTACACAGACCTTATTCCAAAACGGGACACCGGTTAAAATAAATGAACTGCTTCTAGTAGGTACATGTAAAACTAGTTGCGAAATCTCACTACGCGATATTACACATATGTCTCATATCTCTTCATTCGGAATGGATGACGAGCCTCTTCGGCCCATGGAGATTGTACACATCAGCTGAGTTGTACGAGTCTATTGTAAAACATGCTGTGGTATGATGAAAATTATGGAAAAGGTACAAGTAGGCAATGACAAGGAAAAGGCGCAATCAGAAAGAAATTCCAAGTCCAAAAACCGAGGTGGGAGAAATCAAATTGATAATTTGGTACTATATCGTAAGCCGAGTGAGACGCTATTTCCCAATAGGCGGCCACTCAGTTACCCGAACTTTACTTAAAATATGAAAACATCAGACTCAAACAGCACAAAATTTCGATTCCAATACAAAACAAATGGAACCACAACAGAAGTATCGCCTTGGAACGATCAGTAAAATTACCTGGGGGGGGGGGGCAGGGGGGGGGGGCAAAATCTATCTTACAGGCGCCTAACCTCACCCTCATCGTCTGCAGTGGCTCTAATATACACAAATATATTTACACTCAATAAGAAAGATCATGTTAAGAAATGTAAAACATAGGTACCAACGTATAAAATACGTAACGGAACGCAGGGTGAGCGGCTGTTGAAGTGAGGTGGTCACAGTACTATCTTGGATAGAACAAATAAAATGCAGAGGGCTAAGTGAACAGCCAAATCATATTCATGTGCCCACAATGTCATACAACATAAAGCTCTATATGTGAATAACTTTGATAAATGAGAACCACAGCAGTCCCACCTTGGTACGGTCAGTTATTTATAACTGGGGTGGGTAGGAGGGTGGCGGGGGGGGGGGGGCTTAAACCGGTTTAAATTTGTTTTGTAACTTATTTGTCTCTTTCTGTTCTGTTGCATAGTTTAAAATTAAGTTCACATTTCATGGGGCGATGATCAGACACATTTGTAACAATATCTTCCAGTCTTGTGACTGTGTATGTTTTCTTACAAATCACTATCTTTAATAGAGTCCCAAAAATACTGACCCCTTCGTCCCTGAGGCTCAAATTATATCACCCCAAGTATGATTTTATGAGTTGACTTGTATTTAGTGACAGTTTCATTTACCTGTTCTACACAATCTTTAAATTCATCAATATTGTCTGTGAGCCCCTTAGAAGGCATGTTTTAATTTTTTTCTCCCTGTAGCTCAATACATTGAATTCTATTACCACCGTCGGATAATACTTTCACTAGATGGTCAAATAAAAATAAAACCTGGGTCCTTTAAGAGCAGTGAACATATTAATGAGAAAGGGGTGGGTCATACCGCGGTTTCGGCTACTCAAGCCTCATCAGTGACCCTTTAAATTTGGTTACATGGAGCCAAAGAGAATAACTGTTAATTTTCAACTTTAAAGAGGGTAGTCAGCACAAAGACTAGTATTATCCAAAGGGGGGGCAAATACATTAAATGTTGGTTAGAAAATCAATCTAAACCGATAAAATTTCTGATATCTCAGAATACCTTCGCTGATCTCAAAAGACCAAAAGAAAAATATAATCTGCACTATGGATGATGTACGGGGAGACTTTTTAGGGCCGCCACACGGTACAACACCAGCTGCAGTAATAGCAAATAAAAATAAAACCTGGGTCCTTTAAGAGCAGTGAGCATATTAATGAGAAAGGGGTGGGTCATACCGCGGTTTCGGCTACTCAAGCCTCATCAGTGACCCTTTAAATTTGGCAACATGGAGCCAAAGAGAATAACTGTTAATTTTCAACTTTCAAGAGGGTAGTCAACACAAAGACTACGTAGTATTATCCAAAGGGGGCCAAAATACATTAAATGTTGGTTAGAAAATCAATATAAACCGATAAATTTCTGATATCTCAGAATACCTTCGCTGATCTCAAACGACCAAAAGAAAAATATAATCTGCACTATGGATGATGTCCTGGGAGACAATTTAGGGCCGCCACACGGCACAACTCCAGCTGCAGTAATAGCAAATAAAAATAAAACCTGGGTCCTTAAAGAGCAGTCACCATATTAATGAGAAAGGGGTGGGTCATATCGCGGTTTCGGATACTCAAGCCTCATCAGTCTTTTTTTCCAAAATACGGCTACTCCACCATTGCCGCGGGGCATTTGTACCGAAAGAATTGGATCATTTGTGCCCACAGCTTTACCCACCCCAACATATTGCGACACCTCAGTAAGTCTATGTAAGTAGCAATCAAATAACCAGTGTTCTGATAATAATATCACATCAACACCAATCTTATCATAACAATCCTGTATAGCTATTTTAGATGTGGCAATCTCTTACAGTTGAATGTTAATAACCACAACCTTGTAGTACCCTCCCTGTGCTACGTCCTTTGTTTCGTGGGCGTTGTCTGTGGTAAATAGATTGTCCCATAGCAGTTTTGATTACCCTGGGTGTATTATCACAGTTGTTAGCAGATGATATTGTTGGTGACTATTGGTTATTGCGGTTCAGTAACGGTCGTATTATTGGCCGCTGACAGCTGGTAACTAATGGCTGGCCCAGTAGATGTGGTGTTGGCGGTACTGAATTTATCAAGTAAGGCGGTAGGACTTGTTAGTTAACAATTGGTAGCACTCGATAGGGATTCATAGGCGCCGCTGTTTGTTGCTCCTGACCAGTAACCAGGTTTATATGAGCAGCTCTCGTTTCCACGTATGCATGTTATTGTTGCCTCATTACGCCCAATTATGAAAACATGCCCATGCAATACACAGAGAATTATTTCAGTTGTAAAAAATGAAAATTTCATCGGAAAAATTTTGATATTTTTCTTATTTTTGCTCAAAACATAGATTGTGGGTACACGTTAGAACCGCCTCGCGGAGGCGGTTCTAACGAGTACCCACAATCTATGTTTTGGAGCAAAAATAAGAAAACTAGGTATACCCCTGCATACCCCAGTTTTACTATATAAAAGTGGGGCTTAAGGGGGTATTCATTTCACGGACCTGCTTTCCTGATGAATACACAGCGATTTTTTCAAAAACAACAATTGGAAATTTCATTGGAAAAGTTTGGCGAAGCGGTTGTCACGAGTACCCACAATGTATGTTTTTGGTCAGAAATACTCTGCAAACTCTATTGTAAAAGTGAGGTTTAAGGGGGTAGACATATCATGGACATGTTTTCCTGGTGTGCTGTCATTATTACCATTTATTAACGGGCTTGCACCTTTATAGCTATCAGTTTGTATTTTGTTTTGAGAATGAGCTTGCACCGACTCATTCATTTGCTCGATTTGTTGTCACTTGTTTGGCTACCTTGATTTTTTAACAATTGGATAAGGATCAGGCTTCATTGTCCTGCAATTTTAAGTAAGATATTCAGTGAGAAAGTCTTTGTATTATTGCCTACTTTTACATTTTTATCCCAATGTGAATTACCGATATTATTGTGTACCCAAAGAAAAACATACTTTGTGCAATTTAAATTCAAAAGTAAAAGTTTAAGCTATCAAAAGAAGTTTGTTTTATTATTTCTTTGGTTCGCTATTCGGACTCGTTTCTTTTGTGCTGTGTTTATCTGTTAAGAAAATTTAATTATTCAATTTTATAGCTGTAAGTCAGGGGCGTGTGTCCAAGCTTGAAGAAGAATCGAGTTTATTTAATTTAGATTGTGCTGAAATATTGGATGCTGTGTCTTTGGATATTATATATACGCTAAATTATGGTTAAATGCATAAATGTATATTGCATCAGACGGCATGGCCATTTACTGAACTAGAAAGGACCTTTGAAAGCCATGTACTTTTAAAATTTCTCAGCTTTATATTATAAATGGAGCTATTGGGCTCAGTGTAATTTCTGCAAACCTGCAGAAATATAACAACCGTTGAAGTTAGCATACAATGACTAACGTATAAATGTTGAGTTAGGCTACAATTGAATGATTGAAATGTTAAGAACCATGTCGAAGAAACAATGGATTGCTGTATTATTATCGGCTTCTATATGGAGTGCTGGAATAGTATTCTACAATGTTGGATTCAGTTTTAGATTAGGGACTATACATCCATATTATTACAATAATACAGACACATATGGAGTAACTAAGTATATTCGCTTGTCTGAAAAACTAATATCTGATATAAGAATTTCTGCCGACGAGACGCAATTTCAAGAACATAATATAAACTCTAATATAGTGTCAGTTAAATTCACCTATTCAGAGACTGCTTTAACCAGACAAGCTGATCTTATTCACCAGAACGCACAGAAAAATGTAGATATCGGTTCTGGACCCTGCACTCCAAGACTCCCACAATGCATCATTGTTGGGAACTTTAAATGTGGAACTCGTGAACTTATTGATTTCATATCAATGCATCCTAGAATCAGAATATTGACAAAACCCTATGAATTGGAATTCTTTGACCGACATTACGCCTATGGTTTGGAATGGTATCGACGCAAAATGCCCTGCAGTTATTCAAATCAAATTACCGTGGTGAAAACACCTTCGTATTTTCAAAGCCAGACCGCCCCCGGTCGTATACATAGTATGAATTCTACCATCAGGATTGTTGTATTAGTCCGCGAACCAGTGTCAAGGACTATATCTCAGTTCACTTTTAACCCCCTCGGGTATTCACGTTATAAATACAATCTCGCAAACGCCGTTCTGGTAAAAGCAACAGGCAAAGTAGATAAAAATTCATACTTTGTCAAACATTCTGTTTATGATGAAGGGATGTCGAGATACTTAAAATATTTTAACCGGAGTCAGATCAAAGTGATTGAGACAACTGAATTTATACGTGATCCATTCAGAGTGCTCTACAAAATGGAGGAGTTTCTTAATCTCAAACATACCATTCAACCTGAAAATATTGTTTTAAATACCGAGAAAGGACACCACTGTCTGAGGACAAATATTCAGAGTACAACGGCTGCCTGTTATGGCGATAAACGTGGAAGACATGACAATTATACACTAGAAATGGTGAAAATGTCTTCCAACGTGCTAGAGAAGTTAAAATTGTTCTTTAAACCACACAATGAAAACTTTTTCAAGCTTGTTGGCCGAGTGTTCGACTGGTAATTTTTGCTTTATATACTCGTAGTTGCATCGGTTATGCAGCCGTGTGAAGAGAGCAGAGTGGGTAACTATACTAGAGGACTTTGAAAACGCATCACTGTACATCGGTTATCATTTGCTTAAAAACTTCCTTAAAGTTAAGCGGATGTACAAAATAATTATAGTATCGTGTACGTCAACTCGATAAGCAATATTTATCCATAAAGATCCATAAAAAATGTTAGCTCGTGTGTTTGCTACAGCTGTTTTCACAGACGTCATCGAGGCGTAAGAAAATCCTAAAACGGCTACACAAAAGGATTTTGTTGAAAACAACCCGTCTCCGGTGATAGCTAACAACCTTAAGCACAAGAAAAAAAACAAAATAAAAATGGGGGATTTCTTTCAATGTCGTTTTTGGCGCTAACGTTATTTGATGACGTCAAGCGTAAGTGTGCAAAATACCTTTAGACATTCGATTACAGCGTCAAAAGTAATTGTAATTTTTAAGTATGTCTCTGCTTATTTATTGTGCACAAAAACGTTCGAATTCGTTTCATTTTACTCGAAAAAAAAAAAAAAGTTTTCCTGATAAACGTAAAAGTGACGTAACTATCGCGGTTTTAGTGCAAATGAAAGCAAACCAACAGCATTTGCTTGGCTTTTGGTGTTTCCAGAAATCATGTTGTATCTGATGAATATTTGCCGTCCCCATACTTTGGTTTTGTTGAATTCTGGGTAACGCTTGAATTCATTGTGTATGCCGTTAATAACAGGCGTTGACGTTTCGGTTTTGGTATCAAAGTTAAGCAGACTAGCCGTACTTTTCAGTTCAAAAATATTTTTGTCGATATATCATGTATTCTGAGAGTAAGTAGCAATAAAACAAGTGAGGCGTTTTCAAAGTCCTTGAGTATATATTCAGATGTCTCATTTGTGGAGATATTTCGTCGGATGTACCGTTTTAGCTGTCTTTGACACAACAATGAAATTTAAAACAGCACATGTGTGTAAGAAGTATAACACAAAATAATTTTGCTTTTAAATGAGGGGGGATTCTAACGAGTACCCACAATCTATGTTTTAGAGAACAAAGAGAAAAAATATACATCAGGAAAACATATCCATGAAAAGTATACCTCCTCATACCTCACGTTTATATAGTCAAACTGGTGTGTACAGGGGTATACCTATTTTTCTTATTTTTGTTCCAAAATACTCGTTAGAACCACCTTGGCTAACGTGTACCCATAATCAATGCTTTGAGAAAATATATAAAAATTAACCTTTTTTTTTCTATTTTTCAATCTAAATGCTGAAAAATTCTCCGTATGTTGCGTGGGCGTGTTTTCGTAATGTAGCCCTGTAACCCCAAGTTGGGGTGTAAGTGGGTATACATTTCACAGACGTTATCCTAAATGGGACACCGATTAAAAAAGAACTTCTTCTATTAGGTACTTGTAAAACATGCTGTGGTATGATGAAAATTATGGAATAGGTATAAGTAGGCAATGGTCAGGAAAACGCACAACCAGATAGAAATTCAAACTCCAAAAACCGAGGTGTGAAAAAACTAAATTGATTCATTAGGTACTTATACTTATCGTAACATAAGCATATCGTTAGCCGAATGAGCCTGAGCTATTTCCCAATAGGCGGCCACTCAGTTACCTGAACTTGGCCCTAAAAAGTCTCCCGGTACATCATCCATAGTGCAGATTATATTAATTTAATATAATTTCTTTCGGTCCTTTGAGATCAGTAAGAATATTCAGAGTATTAGAAATTGTTTGTTTAGAGACATCTTCTAAACGATGTTTTAATTTTTGACCCCGTTTAGGCATGTGTCTTTGATTAAGACTTGCCTAGTAGTGTAAATGTTTAGTAGCTCAATACATTGAATTCTATTACCACCGTCGGATAATACTTTCACTGGATGGCCAATGTCTTTTTTCCCCAAAATATAACCGCGAGGCATTTGTACCGGAAGAATTGGTTCATTTGTGCCCACAGCTTTACCCGCCACAACATACTGCGACACCTCATTAAGTCTGTAAATAAATATAAAAGTTTGATCCTTTGGAAGCAGGAAAGATGTACAGTATGGGCCATAAGTAGCAACAAGTTGGCTTCTTTAAAAAGAAACCAATGAAAAGGTCAGCAGCCGTTTGTTATAAGATATTCCTTTAAACTTGCTCTAGATTTCAGTGTTGTTGATTCTCTGGTTTGTCATTAATTTCGATTCTCATACGTTTCAGTTTCGTTTCCTATACATGAATGTCGTTTCTTGTTATGAACGCTTGACCAGTGTGTGTATCTGTCACTCAAGGCATTGAACAAAATTTCTGATGTTATGGAACCAAAGCCAATACTAAAGGGAACACGATTACAATCAATATGTCGATGTGTAGAAAACCATTTTGCAGTGCAGTCAATTTGTGACAGAGTTCTGAATTTTGACCTGCAGCCACACTACCAGAAACAGACCCATGGGACCGATGTGATGGACTAAAAGTCAGCCATATAGAGTTCCTATAGTTTCTGTACCCCTCGTCAGGGTATATACGATCTAAACCTAGATGCGCTATGATAAGCAGTCACCACGATCGAGACTGCTTGCTAGATTTTACCGTTATTTGACGGGGAGTGTCAAAAATGGATAAATTTAATTGATTGCGGTTAACTGTCTAGTCAGTATAGACGGGTTCACTAGTTTTTATTAAGCGCTTTATGTGACAAAACGCGTAATTGAGAGAGAGCAGTCGATCATGGGTAGAATTTTCTTCATATTCAAAAGTAAACACTGTGGAAAAGGTCGTGAGGGACCTTTTCCAATCAAACAACAAGTGTTCTTGTAATAAAATGTCACATCAGCACCAATCTTATCATAGCAATCCTGTAGAGCTATTTTAGATGTGACAATGTGCTTACACACACTCTGCGTGCCAAATATCGACAATTGACCAACGCCGGAGTGAAATAGCTAACTCCGAGGCAATAGCCAATGCTTGAGGAATATGGTGAGTGTGTTTCTTGAAAACTTCCAAAAATTAAGTAGACATATGACTTCACTTGAGTTTTGCTTATCTTTATATCTTTATTTGAGCCGCCTCGTGGGAAAACCAACAATGTGGTTTTCGAACAGGTCCGACACAAACCGAGCTGCACAGTCACAGAAAAGAGCTAGAAGCTTGAAATTTTGGAGTTAAGTAGAAGAGGAATTGTACTATCCGAGTAGCGAAAACAAAGGCGCTGATCAGCTTCGCGGTTACCGCGAAGCTGATCTGCGTCTTTGTTTTCGCATATGCAGTTTGTTGGTTTTCCCATGAGGCGGCTCATTTCATGTTTAACAGTGTACGAAGAAATAAAAGTTATTTTTACCTCTAATACGGCATGTGATCATAATTTTTAAAGAAAAGCGAAGAAAATAATATAAGAATGTGCATTTCGTACGTACAGTCAACTGTCAACTGCTGGCCTGTATATACTGAAGGATATTTTCCGGTGATTTGCACTTCACGAGGTACATGTATACAAGCTAATAAATGATTGACTTGTTTATGAAATTGTGCATATGGAAGAAACAGTGTATATCTGATATTAAGAGAACCGAAGCACGCATGTATTTTGGTATATTTTGAACATTTCCAAGCATGTAATTAACAGACCCTCTTTCGCCGTGAGGAAATGAGGGTAACGTTTACGCCGGAGTAAGATTCGACTGCAGCCGGAGGAAATGTTAGAGAAGAGATAAGACCAACTACGACGCCCGATTTTGTTCTCAAGATTTGATGGTCTTTAATCAAGAAATCATATTTACTTTCACCCTATGCTGACCTGTAATGCCTATAATCTACTACAATACGCTTACATTGTGGCGTGGGATCGCGAGCGCACGTTCAGTTATACATGAAATTGAGGACATCTTGTAACACGTAACACATATTGTCTCAAATTCGCAGTGTATCATAAATAAAACTATTTCTGTACACAAAGATACAAACGAGCAATAATAACAAAATCATGGCTTGCTAGATTCTCCACAGACATGCAATGCAACATGCACTAAAAGAGCGCAGTTTTATTTTTATTTACGGGCATTAAGATTGTACAGTTTCACTCGGCCGATTCATTCATATTGATTCAGAAAACGTTTTGTTACTATGCAGAAATTAAATGTTCATACCATACTTTTTAAATACGAATAGTATTAATTTTATTAAAAAACGGTAATGGGTATTCGTATGTACTTAAACCGGCATCGCGGTATTCCCATAACCGTGCACGTGCGTGCACGTATGTATCATTATATAGATGTACCGTATATACCGTATCTGCCAATTACTGATGCTACTACCCTATTTTCTTTATTTACATCAGATCTTGATTTTTGCAGCTCGAAACATGACAGGACCCTATAATGATAGGCATCTGTAGATGTCCTTGGAAGTTTTAACTATCTCCATACTTACGAAAGACTAAATAATGGTTATAAGTCCTAAGCATCACAGATTTACCGCTTTAACATGATAAATGGAATTAATAATATTTGACCGATCGGAACAGGCGTGTCATTCATATTTAAAACGATAAATATGTGCCGCAAATCTACGACGATTAGTAGGGATTATAGCTGTTTTAGGGTTCTGAAATGACATTACATATTGTGAACAGTTATGAAAATATGCTTGACAGTTATAAAATCAATTTCAGAAATCAATATCAATGATCGTGACAAGGACTTCAACGACAAAGTAGAGTAAAAAACTATTTTTGTTTTGAATCAGCATTCTGTGCAAACGTTATCATCCTCAGGCGTTGGTCATTCCATATGTAACCTTCCTCCGGTGTTGGCGATCTCATTATGTTTTCCACAAGGAGTCTTTGGTGGCGAATAATATCTAAACGCTTCGTCAGAAATGAGTTTTAAGTAAAATAGTTTGTACAGCGAATATGAGTCATAAAGTATAGCGTGAATAGAGAACGAAAAGTCTTGACTTCTAATTCGATCTTGACAATCAAAACCACAAAATCGTGCATGTTTTCTTGTATTTCATATATTCCAGACATATTGTATAACATTTTGTAAATTTTATGTGGAAGCAAGACCATCTCCACACTAACTTATCATAACAAAAAGATAATTTCCATACTCCATAAAATATTTCATAGATTTGCTGACAACCCGTCACACGCTGTTCCTCAGGCGTTGGCTATTGCCTCGGAGTTAGCTATTTCACTCCGGCGTTGTTGAAATATCGATAATTGGCATGCAGAGTGTGTTACAGATTTAAAAATGTCAATAACCTTAACGTTGTAGTACCTCCCTGTGCTACATCCTTTGATTCTGAGGCATTGTCTGTGGTGAAATGATTGTCTCATAGCAGTGTTGTTAACCCTGGGTGTATTATCACGGTTGTTGATACAGTTGGTGTCCATTGGTTATTGCGGTTCAGTAGCGTTCGTATTATTGGCGGCTTATGGCTGGCCCAGTAGATATGGTAGTAGCGGTACTGACTTTATCAAGTGGGGTAGTAGGACGTGTGAGTTAACAATTGGTAGCACTCGATAGGGATTCATAGGCGCCGCTGTTTGTTGCTCCTGGCCAGTAACCAGGTTTATATGAGCAGCTCTCGGTTCCACATACGCATGTTGTTGTTGCCTCATTACGAAAACTCGCCCCTGCAATTCACAGCGATTTTTTTCAGAGGCAAAATTTGTAAATTTCATTGGAAAAAAAGCGATGCGGTTCTAACGAGTACCCACAATGTATGTTTTGGGTCAGAAATACTCTGCAAACTCCAGTTTTTCTATATAAAAGTGAGGTTTAAGGGGGTATACATTTCATGGACATGTTTTCCTGGCGTGCTGTCATTGTTACCATTTACTAACGGGCTTGGACCTTCATAGCTATCAGTTTGTATTTTGTTTTGAGAATGAGCTTGCACCGACTCATTCTTTACATCGATTTGTTGTCATTTGTTTGGCTACCTTGATTTTTTAACAATTGAATAAAGCGCATTACTCTCCAGCAGTGGATCAGGCTTCATTGTCTTGCAATTCTAAATAAGCTTTTCAGTGAGAAAGTCTTTGTATTATTGCCTACTTTTACATTTTTATCCCAATGTGAATTACCGATAGGTGTTGTGAACCCCAATTCTAAATGCACATTGAATGAGAAAACAGATACTTTGTGCAATTAAAATTCAAATGTAAAAGGTTTGGCTAACAGAAGAAGTTTGTTATTATTTCTTTGTTTAGCTATTAGGAACTTGCTTCTTTTGTGCTTATGGCTAAAATAAAAATGTGTTTATCTGTTAAGAAAATTTAATTTAATCAATTTTATAGCTGTAAGTCAGGGACGTGTGTCCAAGCTTAAAGAAGAATCAAGTTTATTTCATTTAAATTGTGCTGAAGGAAATAAAAATTAAAATTGAGATCCTTTAAGAGCAGTGAACACATTAATGAGAAAGGTGATGGGCCATACCGCGGTTTCGACTATTGAAGTCTCGTCAGTGACCCTTTAGAATTGGCAACATGGAGCCAAAGAGAATTACTGAAATTTTGCAACTTTCAACAGGGTAGTCGATACAAAGACTAGTGTTGTCTAAATGGGGCCAAATATATTAAACATTGGCTAGAAAATGAATCTTCACCGATAATAAATTTCTGAGTTCTCAGAATATCTTCGCTGATCTCAAAGGACCAAAAGGAAAATATAACCTGCACTATGGATGATGTACGGGGAGACTTTTTAGGGCCGCCACACGGCACAACACCAGCTGCAGTAATAGCAAATAAAAATTAAAATTGAGATCCTTTAAGAGCAGTGAACACATTAATGAGAAAGGTGATGGGCCATACCGCGGTTTCGACTATTGAAGTCTCGTAATACTGTGTCTTTGGATGATTTGATATTATATATACGCTAATGTCTTATGGTTAAATGCATAATTGTAATTGTAACAGATGGCCAATTCGTCGGAGTGAGCTTACAGTCCGTATACATGTTGAGTTATAAGAATAAGTTGGAAATATTCAAATATTATGAACCATGTCAAAGAAACAGTGGGTTGCCGTTATATTATCGGCCTCTATATGGAGTGCTGGAATAATATTCTACAATGTTGGATTCAGTTTTAGTTTAGGGACTATACATCCATATTATTACAATAATACAGAAACATATGGAGTAACTCAGTATTTTCGCTTATCTGAAAAAAAAAAAAATAATATCTGGTATAAGAATTTTTCCCAACGAGACGCAATTTCAAGAACAAAACAAAAACTCTTAATATAATTAAGTTCACCTATTCAGAGACCGCCATTACGAGACAAGCTGATCTTATTCACCAGAACACACAGAAAAACGTAGATATCGGTTCTGGGCCCTGCACCCAAAGACTCCCACAATGCATCATTGTTGGGAACTTTAAATGTGGAACTCGGGAACTTATTGATTTCATGTCAATGCATCCTAGAATAAGAATATTGACAAAACCCTACGAATTAGAATTCTTTGACGAATATATCGCATATGGTTTGGAATGGTATCGACGTCACATGCCATGCACTTATTCAAATCAAATTACCGTGGTGAAAACACCTTCGTATTTCCAAAGCCAGACCGCTCCCGGTCGTATACATAGTATGAATTCTACCATCAGAGTTGTTGTATTAGTCCGCGAACCAGTGTCAAGTCACTTTTAACCCCCTCGGGTATTCACGCTATAAATACAATCTTGCAAACGCCGTTCTGGTAAAAACAACAGGCAAAGTAGATAACGATTCGTACTTTGTCAAGCATTCTATTTATGATGAAGGGATGTCGAGATACTTGAAATATTTTAACCGGAGTCAGATCAAAGTGATTGAGAAGACTGACTTCATACATGATCCATTTAGAGTGCTTTACGAAATGTAGGAGTTTCTTAATCTCGAACATACCATTCAACGTGAAAATATTGTTTTTAATAACGAGAAAGGACACCACTGTCTGAGGACAAATATTCAGAGTACAACAGTTGCCTGTTACGATGATAAACGCGGAAGACATGGCAATGATACACGAAAATTAGTAAATGCACCCGAAAACGTGCTGGAAGAAGTTAAAGGCGTTCTTTAAACCACACGATGAAAACTTTTTCAAGCTTGTTGGCCAAGTGTTTGACTGGTAATGGTTGCCTTATTGGAAAAGGTCCCTCAGGACCTTTTCCACAGTGTTTACTTTGAATATGAAGAAAATTTTACCCATGATCGACTGCTCTCTCTTAATTACGCGTTTTGTCACATAAAGCGCTTAATAAAAACTAGTGAACCCGTGTATACTGACTAGACAGTTTACCGCAATCAATTAAATTTATCCATTGGTGACACTCCCCGTCAAAAAGCGGTAAAATCTAGCAAGCAGTCTCGGTCGTGGTGACTGCTTATCATAGCGCAACTAGGTTTAGATCGTAGATACCCTGACGAGGGGTACAGAAACTATAGGAACTCTATATGGCTGACTTTCAGTCCATCACATCGGTCCCATGGGTCTGTTTCTGGTAGTGTGGCTGCAGGTCAAAATTCAGAACTCTGTCACAAATTGACTGCACTGCAAAATGGTTTTCTACACATCGACATATTGATTGTAATCGTGTTCCCTTTAGTATTGGCTTTGATTCCATAACATCAGAAATTTTGGTCTATGCCTTGAGTGACAGATACACACACTGGTCAAGCGTTCATAACAAGAAACGACATTCATGTATAGGAAACGTATGAGAATCGAAATTAATGACAAACCAGAAAATCAACAACACTGAAATCTAGAGCAAAAGGAATCTCTTATAACAAATGGCTGCTGACCTTTTCATTGGTTTCTTTTTAAAGAAGCCAACTTGTATAGTTGCACCGGTTATGCAGCTGTGTGACGAGAGCAGAGGGGGTCACTTTATTCAGATGTCTCAATTGTGGAGATATCTCGTCGGTAATACTGTTTGAGTGGCCCCACTAACAAAGAACATAAAACAGCACACGTGTAAGAAGTATAACACAAAACACGTTGCTTTAAAATAACGAGGCGGCTCTAACGAGTACCCACAATCTATTTTCAGAGAACAAAGAGAAAAATTTATACATCTGGAAAACATATCCATGTAAAGTATACCCCCTCATACTCCACTTTTATATAGTAAAACTGGGGTTTACTGGGGTATACCTATTTTTTTTTTTTTTATTTTTGTTCCAAAACATACATTGTGTCAATTTTTAATGCTGAAAAAAATTCTCTGTATATTGCATGGGCAAGTTTTTGTAATGTAGCCCTGTAACCCCCCGTTGGGTGTAAGTGGGTATACTTTACACAGACGTAATCCTAAACCGGACACCGGTTAAAATAAATTAACTGCTTCTAGTTGGTAGTGCCAGGGAAGAAACACGAAGTTATGTATAACATGGGAAAAGTCTCTAAAAGCCTAAAATCGAGGGGTCAATAAGCAATTTGTTAAACTGTATTATTAGGTATATATGTAAATTGTATAAAAATGGATTTGACAGCAGTCCTAAATGCAAATAGGTGGAGATAACTCTTGGTTTTTGTACCCACCCAAAAATTTACAATTTCTCACATAGAACAAAAATATAGTATCCTATGTAGTTTACTGCCGTTTTTGCTATGAATCGAAGCAAAATGGATGTTGGCAACATACATGTAAACCAGTTTTGGTTTTGTTGTTGTTGCACATGCGCTTAATTGGAACCTGCTCTAAGGTCATTGTGTTTCCGATCGGAAATGAAATACTGGGGACCATAACTAATTTTAGCTTTGAACTATGTTCACCCCCAAGACTCAAAAATCTTTTTTACTAGGGACACCTAACAGATATTTACACATATATGCTAGCGAGAAGCTGGGTCTAGGAGGGGACGATGCTCACCAGACCATGGAACATAAGTATTTTTAAACAGTGTGACTGGAAGCAGAATGACATTAAAACACGTTCAAATGATGCGCATGTGCGCATGTGCAACAATTGCTTCTGTTTATAGTAAAACCTTGCAGTCAAAAACATAGGAAATTATCTTTTTGCTCCATGAACATAAGAAAAGCTGTGTAAGAAATTGTAAATATTTGGATAGGTACAAACAATCAAGAGTGATCTCTACCCGTTGATCTTTGAATAATATTACTATTATTTCTAATAATATAATTGTTTAACATATTTGGTCCCATTTAGATAATACTAGTCTTTGTATCAACTGCACTGTTGAAAGTTGTTCTCTTTGGCTTCATGTTGCCAAATCTAAAGGGTCACTGACGATACTTAAATAGTCGAAACTGCGGTATGGTTCATCCCCTTTCTCATTAATGTGTTTACTGCTCTTAAAGGATTTCAGTTTTAATTTTTATTTGCTATTACTGCAGCTGGTGTTGTGCCGTGTGGCGGCCAGAAAAAATCTCCCCGTACATCATCCATAGTGCAGGTTATATTTTCTTTTTGGTCCTTTGAGATCAGCGAGGATATTCTGAGAAATCAGAAATTTATTATCGGTTAAGATTCATTTTCTAACCAATGTTTAACATATTTGGTCCCATTTAGATAATACTAGTCTTTGTATCAACTGCACTGTTGAAAGTTGTTCTCTTTGGCTTCATGTGGCCAAATCTAAAGGGTCACTGACGAGACTTAAATAGTCGAAACCGCGGTATGGTTCATCCCCTTTCTCATAAATGTGTTCACTGCTCTTAAAGGATCTCAGTTTTATTTTTATTTGTACATCCTCAATGGTATATATATAGATCTACTATTAACATGTTTTCAATAGGTTACTCGGCATGCTCGGAGCGCAAAAACACTATCACGAATATTAGAATATTGTTAATAAAAAGTAATAAAAAAGTGAAACTAAGGCCGAACTGAAAAAGGGAGATCACGTGGCTTTGGGTTTCAGTCTGAAATATCAGGTAGGGTAGGTAGTTTTTTTTTTCAATCAAAGGCGTATAAAGTATTGGTGTACATGTATATATCATGTAGCTGGCTCATAATGGACATAAACTTTTTAAGGGATATATTTTTATTTATGTACGAGGGTTGGGATTTAAGTTCGTAGACATTTGCCACTGATTTTATATCAATTCATTAATCTGATATTTGGTGCATTATGCAAAATGATAGCGATTTGATGTAAAATTGTAGAAAAGATGGTGCAATGGTATTTAAATGGCATGTGAGATGTCAGATGGACGCACTTGAATTTTACACGATGAGAAATGTACACGCCTACAATTAATCTACAATCTCCATAGCCAACATTCTTATTTTAAAACACGGATATGCTTAATGCACATAAAAGTTAAGTATAGAAGCTATTTCGAATAATGATATTATTTCGACAATAATAATTAACACATTCCTGAAGGAAAATTTGCAAAAAACTAAATGTACGACATGTTGTTTGGTTCCAAACAAGGTGTTTCAAAGCCGAAATTTATTAAAATTTGACGTAGTTTCGACGTCAAAGTTATCACGGCGTGCCCCGGGTGACGGAGGGCCATAGCGTTTAATTCATTGTTGTGCTGAAGCCATACTGGATACACCCGTGCTTAATATCTCATATTATAGGTAAAAGAATATATTTTCAGATGATACAATTTTAATTTCTGTATGACAGGCATCTGAACTTTTATAAAAAAAGTCTACGAACTTAAATCCCAACCCACGTATACTTTATTACAATTTTTTTATATTTTACATATTTTTCGTATTTTAAAAGTGAAGAAGGTTAGTTTCGGAGCTGAATTTTCGGTAGGGTAGGGAAACCCCAAGCAGGGCCATTTTTAGACCTAACTGATAGCGATTGATCGTTTTCCATGATGTTTTGAACTTGTTTTGGTCTACTTGAAAAAGCTCCCCTTAAACATTGATGAGGTAAGTTCGATAAACATACAGTTATTATAGTGTTAATTGTGTTTTCTCATATTTTTTATTTCGTTTTATGTACATTTTGGTTGAATGACAATATTGATAAAAAGTAAATACATATTTAATATTTTGTACATGTCTCCAGGGTTGAACACCCAGCGAATTGCAATGGCGTGTGACGATGTCATGTTTGGTACACTAAGTGCAAATGACACATGTACTGGTGAACGGGAACTGGCCTGAGGTTATAAAACATTTGTTGGCATTTTAACATTCATGAGCATGATAAATTTTAGTCTCAGCTGAGTTGAGCATGAAAAAAAGTTTTGTAACCTCGGGGCCAGGACGTGAATACAGACAGACAAAAATAGTTCGGTCTATGGTAACATCTGAAATCAGGTAGAAAATACTTTAACCCATATTTGACGAATGGATTTTCCCATCATTATCATTTGGGTGAGCCCATTTTCATTTTTGGGGGCGTCAGGAGTGATTTTTAAATTTTATTCAGTTTTTCGATGAAAATTTTCTAAGCAAACAGAATAGTCCCAGATGGAACGCCGCGTTCTGCGGCGTCACATCTGGGGCTATTCTGTTTGCCTATGTCCCATAAAAGGGACACCAGGCTTAAATGAGTTAATGTCAAATGCAAAATATAAATAATCAGAACTTCTCACTTCAGTCGTGATACGGGTCACTGAAGAGGTTTGAATAGCCATGGTATGGCCCATCACCTTTCTCATAAATATGCTCACTGCTCTTAAAAGGATCTCAGTTTTATTTTTATATTATTTTTTTTAAATTTCAATTTGTTACGCAGCGGATGGCTTTTCTCGACGTTGCTTCCACGTGAGTGTGACAACCCTAGTTTGTGTAGGGGTCCCATAAAATGGCCTGGGGCAACCATAGCTCATCAGTGGGACGGTAAGCAGCAAAGAAAAGAAACAGACAAACAATTGAATTATGACGCTTATAAAACAAGTGTGCGAAACAAAACTATGACGTAAAATGTTTTCATAAACAAAAACAAAGACAGATACCGCCATTCAGAAGATGAGTGATAAAGTTTTTACGCTGTACCTTTAATGAAAATAAAGTTAAATAACTTAAACAATTAGATCATGCAAAAAATACATTACGAAAACGTGCCCATGCAAGAGATAGAGATTTTTACAGTATCAAAAAATTGAAAATTTCATAAAAAATCTTTGATTTTTTTCTTATTTTTGCTCAAAACATAGATTGTGGGTACACGTTAGAAAAATAGGTATACCCCTGCGTACCCCAGTTTTATTATATAAAAGATGGGTTTAAGGGGGTATACATTTCACGGACATGTTTTCCTGATGATGTAAGCTATTTCGTGTCATATCTGTTTTGTCTGCAATTAGATCGCAGCCGGGAGGCATGCAATAAACATGTGGTAACCGTGATATAACCTTTTCAAGTGTTTCTTTTCATGACATCAAACATTCGGTGAAATCTCCCACCAGTGTAAAGGACCATATTACAATTCAACTTTCATCCCATCAGATTGTCATGCAAAATCGCTGTAATTGCATGACAAAATCGTTGCAAACGCCGTCCTTGAAAAAGCAACATGTAAAGTTGATGCATGTTCATACTTCATCAAACATTCTGTTTATGTCGAAGGGGTGTGGAGATACTTAAAATTCTTTAACTAATTATATATATGCTAATGTCTTATGGTTAAATGCATAATTGTAATTGTAACAGATGGCCAAACAACCGTCGGAGTAAGCTTACAGTCCGTATACGTGTTGAGTTATAAGAATAAGTTGGAAATATTTAAATGTTAAGAACCATGTCAAAGAAACAATGGATTGCCGTGATATTATCGGCTTCTATATGGATTGCTGGAATAGTATTTTACAATGTTGGATTTATGTTTAGTTTAGGGACTATACACCAATATTATTACAATAATACAGAATATTATTACAATAATACAGACACATATGGAGTAACTCAGGATATTCGCTTGTCTGAAAAACTAATATCTGATATAAGAATTTCTGCCAACGAGACGCAATTTCAAGAACATACTATAAACTCTAATACAGTGTCAATTAAATTCACCTATTCAGAGACTGATTTATCCAGACAAGCTGATCTTATTCACCAGAACGCACAGAAAAACGTAGATATCGGTTCTGGACCCTGCACTCCAAGACTCCCACAATGCATCATTGTCGGGAACTTTAAATGTGGTACTCGGGAACTTATTGATTTCATGTCAATGCATCCTAGAATCAGAATATTGACAAAACCCTACGAATTGGAATTCTTTAACGAACATTATGCTTATGGTTTGGAATGGTACCGACGCCACATGCCATGCAGTTATTCAAATCAAGTTACCGTGGTGAAAACACCTTCGTATTTTCAAAGCCAGACCGCTCCCGGTCGTATACATAGTATGAATTCTACCATCAGGATTGTTGTATTAGTCCGCGAACCAGTGTCAAGGACTATATCTCAGTTCACTTTTAACCCCCTCGGGTATTCACGCTATAAATACAATCTCGCAAACGCCGTTCTGGTAAAAGCAACAGGCAAAGTAGATAACGATTCGTACTTTGTCAAGCATTCTATTTATGATGAAGGGATGTCGAGATACTTGAAATATTTTAACCGGAGCCAGATCAAAGTGATTGAGACGACTGACTTCATACGTGATCCATTTAGAGTGCTTTACGAAATGGAGGAGTTTCTTAATCTCGAACATACCATTCAACGTGAAAATATTGTTTTTAATAACGAGTCTGAGGACAAATATTCAGAGTACAAAAGCTGTCTGTTATGGTGATAAACGGGGAAGACATGACAATAATACACGAGAATTGGTTCAAATGTCTTTCAACGTGCTAGAGAAGTTAAAGATGTTCTTTAAACCACACAATGAAAACTTTTTCAAGCTTGTTGGCCGAGTGTTTGACTGGTAATTATTGTTTTGTATAGTTGCCTCAGTTATGCAGTTGTGTGAAGAGAGCAGAGGGGATCAGGCTATTCAGATGTCTCAATTGAGGAGATATTTCGTCGGTTTATAATGTTTAAGCTGCCTTCAACACAACAATGAACTTTAAAACAGCACGCGTGTGTAAGAAGTATAACACAGTATAACACAAAAACATGTTGCTTTTAAATAAGAGGTGTTTCTAACTAGTACACACAATCTATTTTCGGGGAACAAAGAGAAAACATTTAGCCCTGTAAACCCCAGTTGTGTGTAAGGGGGATGTAAATTACACAGACATAATTCCTAAATGGCACACAAGTTAAAAATAAATGAACTGTTTCTAGGTACATCATATATAGTGTAAAACTAATTGCGAAATCTCACCACGCGATATTACACATATGTCCCAGAATGGATGACGAGTCTCTTCGGCCAATGGAGATTGTACACATCCGCTGAGTTGTACGAGTCTATTGTAAAACATGCTGTGGTAAGATGGAAATTATGGAAAAGATACAAGTAGGCAATGACCAGGAAAAGGCGCAATTAGAAAGAAATTCCCACTCCAAAAACCAAGGTGGGGAAAAACTAAATTGATAATTAAGTACTATATTTTAAGCGAGTGAGGAGCTATTTGTTTCTCAATAGAAGGGCCAACTCAGTTAACCGAACTTAATTAAAAATATGAAAACGTACATAAGACTCAAACAGCACAAAAATTCGACTCCAAAACAAAACAATAAGAACCACAACAGAAGTATCGCCTTGGAACGATCAGTAATATAAAATTACCTGGGGGCTAAAACCGATTTTACATGCGCCTAATCTCACCCTCATCCTCTGCAGTGGCTCTAATATACACAAATATAAACACTCAATAAGAAAGATCATGTTAGGAAATATAAAACATAGGTACCAACGTATAGCATATGTAACGGAAAGCAGTACAGGGTGAGCAGCTGTTGAACTGAGGTGGTCACAGTGTCAGCTTGGATAGAACAAATAAAATGCAGAGGGCTAAGTGAACAGCCAAATCATATTCAGGTGGCCACAAAGTCATACAACATAAAGCTCTATATGGCAATAACAGATAAATGTGAACCACAGCAGTCCCACCTTGGAACGGTCAGTTATAAATAACTGGGGAGCTTTAACCGGTTTATTTTTGTTATGTAACTTATTTGTCTCTTTCTGTTCACTTTTGAGTAGTTTAAAATTGAGTTTATGTGTAACAATATCGTCCAGTCTAGTAACTGTGTATGTTTCCTTAGAGGGTCTTTTATCCACGACAAAGTAATCCAAGGTCGAGATTTCATTGCCTGCCGGGCTGATGTATGTGGCTTCTGTAACACTAAGTTCAAGATCACTATCTTTAATAAAGTCCCCAAAATACTGATCACGAGGACCGAACAACTAACTAAATGTTGTGAACCACCGCAGAAGCTGAGGGTGAGGTTAGGTACCTGTAAAACCGGTTTAAGCCCGCCAGTTATTTGATATTACTGATAGTTCCAAGGCGATACTTCTGTGGTGGTTCTTATTGATTTGTGTCTTGGTGTTTAAGATTTTTTGTGCTGTTGGCGCCTTATGTATGTTATCACATTTTAGTTAGGTTTAAGTAACTGAGTGGCCACCAATTGGGAAAATAGCTGCTCATTCGGCTTACGATATGTTTTCATGGTATAAGTACCTGGTTGTTAGTTTGGTTTTTCCCCGGCTCGGTTTTTGGAGTGGAAATCTCTTTTCTGATTGCGCCTTTTCCTGATCTTTGCCTACTTGCACCTTTTTAATGAGGTGTCGCATTATGTTGGCATTGTTGGGGCGGGTAAAGCTGTGGACACAAATGATCCAATTCTTCTGGACAGGTACAAATGCCTCGCGGCAATGGTCGTTAAACATTTATTTCGAGCGTTGAAGTCTGTAACATGATTGCAGACTCTAGCAAACATAATAAGTTGCGAAATGTATACACCATAAGAAGTCTATGTAAGTAGCAATCAAACAAACAGTGTTTTTATCATAATATAAAATCAGCACCAATCTTATCATAATTTTCCTGTAGAGCTATTTTAGATGTGGCAATGTGCTCAAAGTTTTAACCAGAGGACCAATTGTCCTATAAACGCTCACCTGAGATCAGGGATATGCGAATTAAGTTGAATTCGCCGTAAAATAGGTCAAGGTCATCCCAGGGTCATGATTTATATAAACTTAGTAGAGCTCTATTGCCTGATGCTTCATGCCAAGTTACAAAATCATAGGCCTTCTGGTTCTGGAGAAGAAGATTGTTAAAGGTTATTTTGCTATTTATAGCCATGGCCACCATCTTGCTCATGTGACCTTAACCTTTTATACAAACTTTCATTTCCCGTTCCTAACGATGCTCCTCATAAAGTTTTGCTTTAATTGGCCTAGTGGTTTCAGAGAAGAAGATGTTTGAATATTATGGTCATATACATGTATATAGCCCCAGGGCAGGGGCAGACAACCCCATTCGGTCAATTATGTTTTCATAAACTGAAATTTTCTGTCCATTTGCATACTCCCAGCAAGTTTTCCCCCATTTATTTACATTTTACTAATTTTTCCCATTCAAAGGCATTAGCAGCCTAAGTTGACCTTGCCGTTAAATAGGTTAAGGTCATTCTCGGGCCATGATTTATAGAAACTTTGTAGAGCTCTATTGCCTGATGCTTCATGCCAAGTTTCAAAATCACAGGCCTTCTGGTTCTGGAGAAGAAGATTTTAAAAGGTTTTTGCTATTTATAGCCATGGCGGCCATTTTGGTCATGTTACCTGGACCATTTATATAAACTTTAGTTTCCCCTTCCTAACAATGCGTCACATAAAGTTTGGCTTTAATTGGCCTAGCGGTTTTAGAGAAGTAGATGTTTGAATATTATGGTTATATAAATGTATAAAGTCCTGGGGCAGGGACAGACAACACCCCTGGGGTCAAATTTTTTCTCTTAAACATAAATCTTCTGTTCATTTGCATACTCCCAGCAAGTTTTCCCCCATTTAATTACATTTTACTTATTTGCCCATTCAAATGCATTAGTGACCTAAGTTGATCTTGCCGTAAAATAGGTCAAGGTCATCCCAGGGTCATAATTTATACAAAGTTTGTAGAGGTTTATTGCCTGATGCTTCATGACAAGTTTCAAAATCATAGGCCTTCTGGTTCTGGAGAAGATTTTTTTTAAAGTTTTTTTGCTATTTATAGCCATGGCTGCCATCTTGGTCATGTGACCTTGACTTTTTATATAAATTTTCATTCCCCGTTCCTAACAATGCTCCACGAAAAATTTGGCTTTAATTGGCTCAGCGGTTTCAGAGAAGAAGATGTTTGAATATTATGGTCAATTACATGTATATAGTACCGGGGCAGGGCCAGACAGCCTTCTTGGGTCAAAATATTTTCATAAACATAAATTTTCTGTCCATTCGCATACTCCCAGCAAGTTTTCCCCCATTTATTTACATTTTACTATTTTTTTCCCATTCAAATGCATAAGCGACCTAAGTTGACCTTGCCGTAAAATAGGTTAAGGTCATCCCAGGGTCATGATTTCTATAAACTTTGTAGATCTTCATTGCCTAATGTCTCATGCCAAGTTTCAAAATCATAGGCCTTCTGGTTCTGGAGAAGAAGATTTTTTTTTAAGGTTTTTGGCTATTTATAGCCAAGGCGGCCATCTTGGTCATGTGACCTGAACCATTTATATAAACTTTAGTTCCCTCGTCCTAAGGATGCGCCACACGAAATTTGAATTTGATTGGCCGGGCGGTTTCAGAGAAGAAGATGATTGAAAAGTGAGAACGACGCCAACGACAACGATAACGACAACGACCACGACGGACGACGGAGCATGGGTATCCTATAAGCTCACTTTGAGCCTAACGGCTCAGGTGAGCTAGAAATGGCATTCACCTCAACGTTGTAGTACCTCTCTGTGCTTCATCTCTTGTTTCTTAGGCATTGTCTGTCCCATAGCAGTGTTGTTAACCCTGGGTGTATTATCACAGTTGTTACAGAGTTGATACCAGTTGGTGACCAATGGTTATTGCGGTTCAGTAGCGGTCATATTATTGGCGGCTGACAGCTGGTCCAGTAGTTATGGTGGTGGCGGTACTGACTTTATCAAGTGAGGCGGTAGGACTTTTGAGTAAACAATTGGTAGCACTCGATAGGGATTCATAGGCTCCGCTGTCTGTTGCTCCTGACCAGTAACCAGGTTTATATGAGCAGCTCTCGGTTCCACATATGCATGTTGTTGTTGCCTCATTACGAAATCTCGCCGATGCAATACACAGCGATTTTTTCAGAGGCAACAATTTCATGGGAAAAAGTTTGGCGATGCGGTTCTAACGAGTACCCACAGTCACTGTGTATGTTTTTGGTCAGAAATACTCTTCAGACTCCAGTTTTTCTAAATAAAAGCGAGGTTTAATGGGGTAGATCTATACATTTCATGGACATGTTTTCCTGGTGTGCTGTCATTATTGCCATTTATTAACGGACTTGCACCTTCATAGCTATCAGTTTGTATTTTGTTTTGAGAATGAGCTTGCACCGACTCATTCATTTGCTCGATTTGTTGTCATTTTTCTGGCTTCCTTGATTTTTAACAATTGGATAAGCGCATTACTTTCCAGCAGTGGATCAGGCTTCATTGTCCTGCAATTTTTAGTAAGATATTCAATGAGAAAGTCTTTCCCAATGTTAATTACCGATATTATTGTGTACCCAAAGAAAAACATTATTTGTGCAATTGTACCCAAAGAAAAACATAATTTGTGCAATTAAATTCAAAAGTAAAAGGTAAAGCTATCAAAAGAAGTTTGTTTTATTATTTCTTTGGTTCGCTATTCGGACTTGTTACTTTTGTGCTTATGGCTAAAATAAAAATGTGTTTATCTGTTAAGAAAATTTAATTTATTCAATTTTATAGCTGTAAGTCAGGGACGTGTGTCCAAGCTTGAAGAAGAATCAAGTTTATTTTATTTAGATTGTGCTGAAATATTGGATGCTGTGTCTTTGGATATTATACGTGTATATACGCTAATGTCTTATGGTTAAATGCATAATTGTACATTGCATCAGATGGCAGGGCCATTTACTAAACTAGAAAGGACCTTTGAAAGCCATGCACTTTTAAAATTTCTCAGCTTTATATTATAAATGGAGCTATTGTAATTTCTGCAAACCTGCAGAAATATAACAACCGTCGAAGTTAGCATACAATGACTAACGTATAAATGTTGAATTAGACTACAATTGAATGATTGAAATGTTAAGAACCATGTCGAAGAAACAATGGATTGCCGTAATATTATCGGCTTCTATATGGAATGCTGGAATAGTGTTCTACAATGTTGGATTCAGTTTTAGATTAGGGACTATACACCCATATTATTACAATAATACAGACACATATGCTGTAACTCAGAATATTCGCTTATCTGAAAAAGTAATATCTGGTGTAAGAATTTCTCCCAATGAGACGCAATTTCAAGAACATAATAAAAACTCTAATATAATTAAGTTCACCTATTCAGAGACCGCTATTACGAGACAAGCTGATCTTATTCACCAGAACGCACAGAAATACGTAGATATCGGTTCTGGACCCTGCACTCCAAGACTCCCACAATGCATCATTGTTGGGAACTTTAAATGTGGAACTCGGGAACTTATTGATTTCATGTCAATGCATCCTAGAATCAGAATATTGACAAAACCCTACGAATTAGAATTCTTTGACGAACATTACGCTTATGGTTTGGAATGGTACCGACGCCACATGCCATGCAGTTATTCAAATCAAATTACCGTGGTGAAAACGCCCTCGTATTTCCAAAGCCAGATTGCTCCCGGTCGTATACATAGTATGAATTCTACCATCAGGATTGTTGTATTAGTCCGCGAACCAGTGTCAAGGACTATATCTCAGTTCACTTTTAACCCCCTCGGGTATTCACGCTATAAATACAATCTCGCAAACGCCGTTCTGGTAAAAGCAACAGGCAAAGTAGATAAAAATTCATACTTTGTCAAACATTCTGTTTATGATGAAGGGATGTCGAGATACTTGAAATATTTTAACCGGAGTCAGATCAAAGTGATTGAGACGACTGACTTCATACGTGATCCATTTAGAGTGCTTTACGAAATGGAGGAGTTTCTTAATCTCGAACATACAATTCAACCTGAAAATATTGTTTTTAATACCGAGAAAGGACACCACTGTCTGAGGACAAATATTCAGAGTAAAACAGCTGCCTGTTATGGTGATAAACGGGGAAGACATGGCTATGATACTCGGAAATTAGTAAATGCACCCGAAATCGTGCTGGAGAAGTTAAAGGGGTTCTTTAAACCACACAATGAAAACTTTTTCAAGCTTATTGGCCGAGTGTTTGACTGGTAATTACTGCTTTGTATATCTGCATCGGGTATGCAGCTATGTGAAGAGAGCAGAAGGGATAACTATATCCAGATGTCTCATTTGTGGAGATATTTCGTCTGTTATACTCTTTGAGTTGTCTTCGACACAACAATAAACTTTAAAAACAGCACCCGTATGTTTCATGGACACAATCATTCAGGAGCAGCATGATTCAAAACCTGCATTATTATTAATGACCTTTTTTCAAGTTCCTTTTCTTATTCTCTCTTAGGATGACAATTGTGCTTTGTTCATGTATGTACTATGCAGTTAATTCCTAATACAGTTTTATCGTTTAATCTTTTAATTTATTCAACTTTATAGCTGTAAATCAGGGAGGTGTGTATAAGCTTAAAGAAAAATCATGCTTATATTATTCAAATTGTGTTGAAATATTAGATGTTGTGTCTTTGGATGATTTGCCATTGTATGTTCGCTCATTGCGGTGGTGAAAACACCTTTGTAAACAGCCAAACCGCCCCCGGTCGTATACATAGTATGGATTCTACCATCAGGATCGTTGTATTAGTCTGTGAACCAGTGTCAAGGACTATATCTCAGTTCACCTTTAACCCCCTCGGGTATTCACGCTATAAATATAATCTCTCAAACGCCGTTCTGGTAAAAACAACAGGCAAAGTAGATAACGATTCGTACTTTGTCAAACATTCTATTTATGGTGAAGGGATGTCGAGATACTTGAAATATTTTAACCGGAGCCAGATCAAAGTGATCGAGACGACTGACTTCATACGTGATCCATTTAGAGTTCTGCAAGAAATGGAGGAGTTTCTTAATCTCGAACATACCATTAAACCTGAAAATATTGTTTTTAATACTGAGAAAGGACACCACTGTCTGAGGACAAATATTCAGAGTAAAACAGCTGCCTGTTATGATGATAAACGGGGAAGACATGGCAATGATACACCGAAATTAGTAAATGCACCCGAAAACGTGCTGGAGAAGTTAAAGGCGTTCTTTGAACCACACAATGAACACTTTTTCAAGCTTTTTGGCCTAGTGTTTGACTGGTAATAATCGCTTTGTATAGTTGCATCGATTATGCAGCTGTGTGAAGAGAGCAGAGGGATCACTTTATTCAGATGCCTCAATTATGGAGACACCTCGTCGGTTATACTGTTTGAGTTGCCTTCGGCACAAGGAACCATAAAACGACACACAAGTGTACGAAGTATAACACAAAACAAGTTGTTTTAAAATAACGAGGCTTTTCTAGCGAGTACCCACAATATATTTTCAGAGAACAAAGGGAAAAAATATAGATCTGGAAACATATCCCATGAAAAGTATACCCGCTCATACCCCACTTTTTATAGTAAAACTGGGTTTTACAGGGGTATATAAAAACCTATTTTTTCTTATTTTTGTTCCAAAACATAGATTGTGTCAATTTTCAATGCTGAAAAAAAATCTTTCGAATTAAAGATATTCAGAGTGTTCAAAACACTCACGTTTAGAAACGTACTTCTAAGCAATGTTTGAATTATTTGACCCCGTTTAGAAATATGTCTTTGATTTAGACTTCTCGTGTAAATTTTCGAAATTACAGTACAATAGTCTGGCTTTCGTTGCCGGTTTTAAAAGGGCTACTGATGAGGGTTCATTACCCGAAATTGCACAATATAGTCCGTCCTATTTCCCTCTTAATGTTTTACTGCTTCAAAAAGATCAAACCATTATATTTTATCTGTATATTGCATGGGCAAGTTTTCGTAATGTAGCCCTGTAACTCCCACTTGACACAGACGTAATCCTAAACGGGACACCGGTTAAAATAAATGAACTGCTTCTAGTAGGTAGTGCCAGAGAAGAAACACAAAGAATCTTAATGGATATGATAGGAAAAGTCTCTAAAAGCCTAAAATCGAGGGGTCAATTTTTAAAACGCGTAATTTAAGCTAGGTATATATGTAGATTGTATAAAAATGGATTTGGCAGCAATCCTAAATGCAAATAGGTAGAGATAACTCTTAGTTTTTCAGTCTACTCACGCAAAAGATTACAATTTCTCACACTGCTAATGTTCATAGAGCAAAAATATAGTTTTCTATGTAGTTTACTGCGGTTTTTGCTATAAATCGTAGCAAAATGGGTGTTGTCAACATAAACCAGTTTTAGTTTTGTTGTTGTTGCGCATGCACTTAATTGGAACCTGTTCTAAGGTCATTTTGTTTCCGATCGGAAATTAAATACTGGGGACCATTACAATTTTTAGTTTTGAACTATGTTCACCGCTAGACTCAACAAGATATTTACACGAGAAATAAATATAGATCTGTAAAACATATCCCATGAAAAGTATACCCCCTCATACCCCACTTTTTATAGTAAAACTGGGGTTTACAGGGATATACCTGTATTTTCTTATTTTTGTTCCAAAACATAGATTGTGTCAATTTTCAATGCTGAAAAAAATCTTTCGAATTAAAGATATTCAGAGTGTTCAAAACACTCACGTTAAAACGTACTTCTAAGCAATGTTTGAATTATTTGACCCCGTTTAGAAATATGTCTTTGATTTAGACTTCTCGTGTAAATTTTCGAAATTACAGTACAATAGTCTGGCTTTCGTTGCCGGTTTTAAAAGGGCTACTGATGAGGGATCATCAGACGTAATCCTAAACGGGACACCGGTTAAAAATAAATGAACTAAAATCGAGGGGTAAAACATGTTCTAATGATGCGCATGCACAATAACAACAAAACCAAACCTGGTTTTTCGCAAATACTTGCAGTCAAATACATAGAAAGTCATACTCGGGACAAAGAAGCACTATCACGAATATATTGTTAATAGAAAATAATAAAAAAGTGAAACTTAAGCCGAATTGAAAAAAAAGGTGTGCTTAGGTACATGTAGATCACGTGGCTTTGGGTTTCAGTCTGAAATATCATGTAGGGTAGGTAGTGTTTTGTTGTTGTTTTATTTCAATCAAATGCGTATAAAGTATTGGTGTACATGTACATGTTTATATCATGTATACTTGGATTTTTTTTCAATATGCAGGGCAGGGCTTAGCTAAGCCCAGCCTTGGTTGATTTCATTGTTGAGAAAGGGTCCCAGAGCTGACAATGTATAATTGAGGTAAGGTGACTATGCTTGTTGTTTTTGTGCTATACCTGTGTTTCACCTGAATGGTTTCAAAACAGGTGAAGTGTATGGTAGACACACAAAAACATAAACATTCTGTTTCTAAAACATAACCATACAGCTACACTCAAATAGTTCTATCAAGTTAGCCAATGCCTCTATTTTTGTCAACAACTCTTTGCTTTACTGATGGTACATGACCGCAGTAGAAGGCCAATTAAGTACCATTCGAAAAAAATAAAGCGATTCGGAGAACCAGCTGATTTTACTTATTTTTCCTGCAGGTCAGCTTAGGGTCAAATTAGCAGCAAATTTGCTGCATCAAAAACGGTCGTTAGCAGCAATTTTACTGCAGCAAAATCTGTCATGTTACATGTAGCAGCAGCAATTTTACTGCAGCAAAATCGGTCATGCAAGTTTGCTACAGCAAAAGCAGTCAAGTTAACGTCAATTTTGCTCGCAGCTGTAGCGAAATTTGTCAAGTTAGCAGCTATTTTGCTACACAGAAAAACAGTCAAGTAAGCAGCAATTTCGCTTGCAGTCAACATTTTTGTCGCAGATTGTTTTGGCCAGCGCATAAGAAAATGGCAATTAATGTCACAATCACGTCTACGACCAACGTTCAGCAAAAAAAGTTCCATATGTATGTGGAAATGTTTGTCGCCATTTTTTTTTTCTTTTTCGCCTGGCTGCGATCGCTATGTAGAAAACTATGTAGAAAACGATGATGAATGCTGTAACAGAACTATTACTATTACCAACGTTATGGAAAATGTTGCCGATTTCAAGTTTACAGTTTCGTCTGGCTGTGGGCGCTACAGCAAAAGCAGTCAAGTTAACGTCAATTTTGCTCGCAGCTGTAGCGAAATTGGTCAAGTTAGCAGCTATTTTGCTACACAGAAAACTAGTCAAGTAAGCAGTAATTTCGCTTGCAGTGCAGATTATTTTGGCTAGCGCATAAGAAAATGGCAATTAATGTCACAATCACGTCTACGACCAACGTTCAGCAAAAACGTTCCATGTATGTGGAAATGTTTGTCGCCATTTTTTTTTTATCTCATTTTTTTGTTCTTTTTCGCCTGGCTGCGATCGCTATGTAGAAAACGATGATGAATGCTGCAACAGAACTATTACCAACGTTATGGAAAATGTTGCCGATTTTTTACAGTTTCGTCTGGCTGTGAGCGCTATAGGAAACGAATACTTATGCTGCAAACAAGACTGTTCCATCCCACCCATAACACAGCTTAAGGACAAAAGTTCCCTGCCGGCAGTAAAAGTGTCCATAGACTGGGTAATAGGTGGGATACAAAACGTCTTTTTGTGATGACATTCATCATCGTTTCATATAGTGCTCTAGACAGACTTAAACGAAAACGAGAGACCAAATTGCCCCGTAGCTCACCTTAGTGATTTACTCATCAGAGTAAGCCTTCAAGATAGACGATGATACTCTGGATCCTTGTCTGTATGGACCCCATGGGCACAATTGACAGTATTTATAAAGAGGATTACTATACACTGATTTGCACTAAATATGAAAGTTATGGGCCTTATGGTTTAGAATTCTTTTCTCTTCAATCTAATGCAATCATTCCCCTACCTCAATGAATACACAGATGCTTCATATAAAATTTGATCGCATAAATTTGGCATGGTCTTAGAGATAGTCATAAATGAAAGTGTAAACGGATGAACGCACAAACGGATGCACGGACGCCGGCTCAAGTACCCTGATCCTATAAGCTGACCTTGTGAGGGCATAGGTGAGCTAAAATATTGGCCACAAAAATCCACTTTTAATGCTAGTGACAGGGAACTTTTGTCCAGAACTCGGGTCACAGGCAACAAGGAATAATCATGTTTGCGACATTCATCACCGTTTTCTAATGCGCTCACACTCATACAAAAACAAAGAACGTTGTCGACAAAAAATTTCCTCTTTTAATGATGACAGGGAACCTTTGTCTGTAACTCGGGCAATAGGAGAGATAGAAAAGGCGTGTTTGTGGAATTCATCTTATTTGCTATTAGCTATATTTAAACGAAAACAATAGGTGACAAAAGCTTTCGCTGCAGCTAACTTGACCATTTTTTTTGCTGCTGCTGCAACAGATTCGCGCTCACTAGACTGAGCTGTCAGTCAAATTCAACAAATGTGTAGTATGACAGAACAACACTTTACAGATCCGTACTGGGACTTCCAGTAAGAAGTTATTGCACTTTTTTCTGCCGCCTTCATTAGTAAATTAGTAATTTAAAGTAAGCCTGCATCATTTGATATTTACTTGTTGAAAGGAAAAACAGAGAGTCATACAACAAGAATGTTTACCAGGCATTTACTAAGGGAATTTTCAATATGGTCATACTTAAATACAGTCATGTAGTACAGAATATTTTTCTGTGACAGTATGTGTTTACCCATCATTTTCAGTGCATGAGGTTAAATTTTGATACTGATTAGTTCAACAATAACAAGTGGGTCAAAGTAACAATCCAAGTGAGAACTACCTATTTTAAAATGTAATGGTCAATTTTGTCATTGTCAATAAAAAATTGACAGGCTCCGCCCTGCAGATTGAAAAAAAAAATCAGACTATAGCTGGCTTATGATGGACATAACCTTAATGCTAACCATTTTTCCCCAGATGATTGCTTGTCTATGAGCTCACTTATCTTGTGGGATATATTTTCACATATATGTACATATATATTTTATTACATATTTTTCACATACTTTTTTCGTATTTTTAAGGAGAAGAAGGTTAGGTTCGGAGCTAAATTATAGACCTAACTGACAACAATGAATCGTTTTCCAAAGGTCGTCACGTTTGATGTTGGTCTAGTTGAAAAAGTTCCCTATAGACATTGATGCGGCAAGTTCGATAAACATACAGTTGTTGTAGTTTAAAGAATCGGTGACGTTCTTGGGGGTTTTATGCCTCGTTTTCAAAATACCATAACAATGTCTCAAAGGTTCTGGTAGTGGTATTTCATGATTAGGGCAAAAGCCCAATGTATTCTGAACCTATAACTATTAAAAGTTTTGACTATTTCCTCCAAATAGTGTAAAAAAGGCGATTTTAGCAGGGGTGGGGGTCAAAATTTCATTTGTGAGGAAAATTTAATTTTTCGCTTTTCCTTGCTTGTAGTCCTTTAATTCCACTAGTGTATCATATTTTGTGCATGCAACACTGTGTAAAGTGCGATAAACATGCATAATGCCATTGAAATAAAATTGGAATATTACGACGTCAACATTTTGGGTACAAACCTTTAGCAGTTACCTGTATAATATTATTGTCGAAGTACTACCAAACATTATACAAGGCAGTGAAGGCACTGTTAACTCATAAAAAAACCTGCTATCTGTTATATACAAAACCTTATACCCAGATCAGGGATGGCCAGCCAGCAACTCAGAATTGTGTCATTAATTAACAAAACTTCAATCCATCTTCTATGTCTTGCACAGCTTGATTAGAGTTTGATCTTAACCAAAAACATTTTCTCCAGACACGGCCCATTGTGACAAAACTTGGTCACACTGAGCAACCTTGCATGAATATTTATTTACCTGTATAAACCTGTTACAACACGCTCTCCAATGTATTTATTTTTCTGATTCGCTTTAATGTCCCTTTCAAGATTATTTCAGCTCGTATGAGATTGACCAATCAGTAGGTGGACGAAAACATGAGAACCCAGAGAAAAAACTCCAGGCACACCCGCAAACAGAACTTGGCTTGGCAGTATAATGGTTGTGTCGAAGAGATTATAATCATAAAAGTTACTTTTGATTCGATTCGATTATGGCCGAGCATCCTTTAATAGGTACAGTTTTTCAATCATTTTGGGATTGAGCCACGTATTACTTCTTGTACCAAGTACTGGGGGGGGGGGGGGGTAGTGTGTCTCAGACACAGCACGGCTCCCCACGATTGGATCAAACCCAGGACCTCTATTTAGATTCACTTTTATTAAAGAACTGAAAGATTCTTGTTTTGATGCCTAACGTGATATAATGAGCAAATGTAGTTTTTTTTTAGAATGAATGGAAAATTGAGTAAACACCCTTAAAGTTGGTGATTTGAAATTTAACGTCACTGTATTGTACCAATGACAAAGACATTTTACGTT
This sequence comes from Rugalucina vietnamica, assembly GCA_964017185.1. Classification (NCBI taxonomy): domain Eukaryota; kingdom Metazoa; phylum Mollusca; class Bivalvia; order Lucinida; family Lucinidae; genus Rugalucina; species Rugalucina vietnamica. Next base: position 15,556,101 of record OZ024874.1, read on the forward strand.
CCCATGGTACTGGCTAATACCTAGACAGTGGTGGCATCGTACCGACCTGACTGAAAAGTTGTTGATTTGGAAGTTAATACATTTAAAAAAAAATAGGAAAACAGTCCAACAAGGTTACTGTTTGGGGTGCAAGAGGTTATTGGCCGTGTAAACAAGTGGACAATATTAGTATAGAATGATTACAAAAGTTTGTTCCACAGAATATACAGTACCCTCATTTTCTGGGGAATGGAACGTAAAAAGTGGTTATAAATCAAACAGATTGGGGTTAATTTTGGAAACAAATGTATATATCCATTTTTTGTACTTTATATACATGTATGGCATACAACTTAATTGCTGTTTTGTTTTCTTTTTAATTTTAAGTTAAAAACACTTTCAAATACTTGGGCTCTAGTACTGAGATAACATTTTGGGCTGTAGGGTACTGTTCCCCCCCCCGAGTCCCAGAACGCCATTCACATATATTATGTATAATATGACAATACATTCATATGCAAAGGGATTTCTTGGGACTCGGGGGGGAACAATGTTAAATAAATACTTTTCTATTTTTCTATATGTTTAATACCAAACATGCCCATTTTAACCCAAAAATAAAGCACTACTTCTTTAGAAACAAGAACCTCAATCCAATATCATAAACTATGGACTACCAGCAAACATGTATACAAAAACAGAAGCATTTGACCAACATTTATTTCTATCAAAATCTGAGGCAGCTATACATTATGGCTCCCATTACCACCGTCAGAGGTCCTTGTGTTTTCTCATATTTGTATTTTGTTTTATGTGCATTTTAGTTGAATGATAATACTAATAAAAAGTAAATACATATTTAATATTTTGTACATGTCTCCAGGGTTGAAAACTCAGCGGAATGCAATGGCGTGTGACGATGTCATGTTTGGTACAAATGGCACATGTACTCGTGAACGGGAACTGGCCCTGAGGTTATAAAACATTTATTGGCATTTTAACATTCATGAGCATGATATATTTTAGTCTCAGCTGAGTTGAGCATGAAAAAAAGTTTTGTAACCTCGGTGCCAGGACGTGAATACAGACAGACAAAAATATGTTTGGTCTATGGTAACATCTGAAATCAGGTAGAAAATACTTAATGTCAAATGCAAAATATAAATAATCAGAACTCCTTACTTCGGTCGTGATAAGTCTTATCTTATTTTTCAAGGATCTTTTTTTTTTTTTTTTTTAATTTCAATTTGTTGCACAGCGGATGGCCTTTCTCCTCCATATCAGATAGACGTTGCTTCCACGTGAGTGTGACAACCCTTGTTTGTGTAGGGGTCCCATAAAATGTCCTGGGACAACCATAGCTCTTCAGTGGGACGGTAAGCAGCAAAGAAAAGAAACAGACAAACAATTGAATTACGACGCTTATAAAACAAGTGTTCGAAATAAAATTATGACGTAAATGTGTTCATAAACAAAAACAAAGACAAATACCGCCATTCAGAAGATGAGTGATAAAGTTTTTACGCTGTACCTTTAATGAAAATAAAGTTAAATAACTTAAACAATAAGATCATGCAATAAAGATGTAAGCGTTTCATGTCGTATCTGTTTTGTCTGCAATTAGATCGCAGCCGGGAGGCATGCAATAAACATATGGTAACCGTGATATAACCTTTTTAAGTGTTTCTTTTCATGACATCAAAATTCGGTGAAATCTCCCACCGTGAGCAACATCCGTGTGAGAAAAATGAGTTTTGGAGGATGAAACATGCCGGGCTTAATTCTTTCTTGTGTATCTTATATTCTTATTTTGGGTTTGTATGAATAGTTTCTTGATCTATTAACGCTCTAAATAATTTTAATGTTAATTTCGTTCATTGCATACATGAAATAAAATTGTAAAGTGAATGAATAAAACTAAAAATACCGTACATAGAACATGCAGAGTTTGGCAAAAAAATACTCTCAATTTGCTCTTAGAACGACTGAGAAACGTACGAGTGCAGTGAAGAACACAGCTCAGATTATATTTTGTACATGCATCAGATTTTTTTTTTATCTTTTATTTTCATTAATACAATGACTGAAAACGACGTCAATGACTTACAATCTTTTTACAATTAGGTTCCATTGCAATAAACGTGTATTTTTGTAATTTGCATCGGGATTCCTAGCTGTAATATACTCGTATTATGCTGTTGAATGCTATTATCGTATTTTTCAGAGATAAGTCAAATTTACACTTCATCGCATGAGTCCCAGTCGTTTGGTAAGTTGGGTAGGGGTATGTTTCTACTCAAAATATTCTGACAGAGATTCATGGTCACCAATTGTATCATCTGAATCGATTTTAGAACTTGAATCTCTCCTCAATGCAAAATTTCAGACTTTGTTTCGTTAGAAATGAAAATATATGCAAATATGTCAGAATCAGAATAGTTAACTGGTGAAGCATGAAATTGAAAATACCACACAAGGGGCATGGGCTTGATCGGAGGGGATCAGTACCGAGCTCTCACAAGAGAAGTAAATTTAGACAGATAATTATCTGACATTTCAGCAGAGAATCAGGGAGGTTATTCCAATCTCTAACAGTCTGAAAAAATATGTAAATAAGCATTTGTACTTGCTGAAGGTATAAAATGCCACCAGAGTGTTGATTCCCACAACGCCTATTCTTTGGGATAAGGTCATCTATGGGTATCTTTGCCCTTTTAGACCTTAGTAAAGCAAAAGATTTGTATATATTCCTTCCTCCTTTGCTGCAGTGATTCCCCTTTTAGTTTTAAGGATGCCAGTCATACTACCTTTTCCATGTGTATAATTCCTATATACTTACAAACCTAGCTGCACGCTTTTGCAATTTCCAAATCATCTAAAACAGCAGTCACACAGTAGCGTATAAGTGAAACGCGCGCCGGGCGTGTTGAAAAAAATTGCAAAATTCCACATACGCCAGACGCACGTCAGAGACACGTTCAAAGCGCGTGAACTACGAGCACGTTGGGTACGCTTGGTGTACGTCCGGAGCGCGTCGCTGTACGTCGCTAAAATTCGTCGCGTGTTTCGTGCGCGCTTGGGATAAAAAATAATAATAATAAAAAAAAAAAAAAAAAATTAAACATGCTTAAAATTTTTTCTAGAAGCTCAGCGTGTCCCGGGCGTGTGACTTATACGTTTCGAATAAGTTCCACACGCGCTACAGGCGCGTTGAATACGCTTCGAACACGCTTGGCACACGTTTTAGGCACGTCAGTGTACGCTACATGCGCATTTCGATTTTATGAAATATTGCTTCAGTAGCGTGCCCCAAGCGTGTGTGAAACACGCGTTGAGCGTTTGCTGCGCGTCTGTAGCGCGTGCTTAGCGTGTCTGGGACGTAACACAAACGTACTCTAAAACTTTGAGATTATTTATAAGTCCGGCACACGCATCAGTCACGCGCTAATGTGTGACTGCTAAAGCGAGTTAAAGGCACAAATTAATTTTTATACGTCCAAAATCTTCAGCGTGTTGAGATTTTTCATACGCCCGGCGCGCGTTTGGGTTATACGCTAATGTGTGACTGCTGTTTTACAGACCTGTAAGCCAAATAAAAATAAATAAATCCCTTGAATTTATTTCAGAAACAAGATTTTGCTCAGAATCACAAAACCCTTCAGTAGAAGCGTCAAAACTAAAGTTTGATGGCTCCAAGCTAGAATTAGCCTCTGAGCAATTCAGCTCAGGATCGATTGTCTGCGATTGCGTGGTAAATGGCAGAGTTGACGAAGTAAGAACATTGTCATTCCGTCTTAAAACACATAATGAGGACACTGAAAGAGAAGACGAAAATTGTGGTCACCGCATAGAGATTGTTACTCACGGGGATGAATACGAGTTCAACTGTACTGAAAATGAAATACGCACTGAGAGTGTTGCGCTGGTCAATCTTACCATTGCTTTGATCGTGAAGGGGCCGGTAAATATATCACTGGAGTATGAATTGTCCGTTCAAGGTAATTATAGACAGAGCTATGTACAAGGTAATGTCACCATAAACGATAGAAGATATCTTTGGTCGATTTCAGTATGACTGAAAGTAATAGTCTAGGCAATGATCAGGAAAAGGTTGCCTGCCTTGATCGGATAAGATGGGTTTGTTTTCGAGCTCCGGGTTTTGATTTATTTTTGATGGCATTCTTCCGTTTCATGATGTCTTTTGATATATATTAACTCGTCTCGATATTTGTCTAGGGATATATGATCGTTTACATGTTAATATCTAGTGTGTATTGAGTATTTTGTCTTTTTTCACCCATGCAGTTATTTACCTGTGTTTACCTGTATAGCTGCAACTGCACTTTTGTTTTGCTTTGACATTTATGCTGTTTCGGGTGAGTCCATATGTTTCATGCATTGTTATATGTATATTGCTGTGGTGTAGTTATCTCTAAGGCAATGACTGACTTAACCCGTCCCCTGACAGTGCGTTTTGAAACGCGGCATTATGCAAGGTTAGGCCATGAAGAAATTCTCGAAAGTTTGGAAGAAAACTTAGAAAGTTCTGAGATTAAAGCTATTCAGCTAACAGAGACAACATGTCTAGTGACAGTTTCTACCAGAGAAGCAAAAGAGACTCTATTGTCAACAGGCTTGAGTGTCAGAAATATGTACAACAGTTTGTATGATGTTGACCAGGTCATTACAAATGTTACTATTAAAGATGCCCCTTTCGAGTTGAGTGATAGCTTTATCATGTATCATATGAAACAGTATGGTGACGTCATTGAGAACAGTTTGAAAAGAGGAAAAATCAAAGGCACAGACATAGAAACAGGAACAAGATATATACAAATGGTTAACGTTAGAGATGTATTGCCTAATGTTGTAGAACTAGGAAGATTCAAGGTTCGTCTGTACTCTGATAACAAAACGGAATGTCGAATCTGTAAGGATACAGGCCATCCTTTCTTCCGTTGTCCACAAAGAGCTAGTTTGCCACCCAGAATCTGTGGAAGATGCAAAAGTTCTGACCACCGCACCAAAGAATGTACAAATGATATTGTTTGTAATTTTTGTGATGGGTCAGGCCATATGCAAAAAGACTGCGAAGATTATAAGCTTAGCCAAGCCAGACAGACGTATGGCAGATACGCAGAAGAAATACTTGAGGCAAGAAAATACAGAATAGAGGATGATAACAAAGTGATGAATGAAACTTCTACCTCGCTTAATCCTGAGGATAAAGTCCCAGAAGATAGTGTTAGAAAAACTCTTGAATTTAATGAAACACACACAAATGACACACATGACGAAAATCAAAACACAGCAGAAAAATCGAACATAGAAACAGAACAATCGAACATACAAGTATCAGAGAATACGAAACAAGACAATACAGTTCAGAACCGGATCCCTATAAAAAACCTTCAGCGTACGCCAAATAAAGTCGTGAATTTCGTTTTGGGAGATTCAAACGGTGTGCGTATAAATGTGAAGGACCCAGATGTGAAAAATATCTCAAAAACTGGTCAAAAAGCAGCTGAAATAGGCACGCTGCTGAAAATTGCAGAAACAAAGGCTAGCGGAAGGAGTGTACAGAATATTCTCATTCACCTGGGAACAAATGATGTCTCAAGACGCAGGGACGACTCAGCCCAAGCAATGGTTGATATAACGACAGCAATAAAAGAGACACATAAACAATTTCCAGAGGCTTCCATAGCATTTTCAAGCATTCTGCCTAGAAGAGGTAAAACAACCGCGATAAAAACACTGAACGAGACTTCAAAAGCAGTAAATGAATATGTACGAAAAATGTCAGTGAAGGAATCATATTTGAGCTACCTGAACAATGACAATGATATGGTGGATAACGGTGTACCAATAAAAGCATTCTATGATCCAAGTGACGCTACCGGAGTTCACCTCAGTGCCAAGGGAGCTGACGTACTTGCAGACTCCTTCCAAGACTTTTTCAACTGTGGGCACATATCAGATGATGAATTTACTACGCCACACGCACAGAAGCGTAACCGTAGTGTATTGTCAAATACACCCCCATCGGACAAACAGATAGCCAAAACCAATAAAGTGACAAAGTAAATACATACTCTGTCCTTTTTCGATGCTACTTTTTTCAGTTAATGTAAATGGTTTAAGAAATTCAAGAAAACGACAAAATATTTTCAATTGGTTTGTTACACAAAAAGCGGACATTGTATTGGTCCAAGAAACACACTGCGAAAATGATGAGAAAAAGCAAGAATGGATAAAAGATTGGAAAGGCAATAGTTTTTGGAGTTTTGGCACCAGTTTGTCCAAAGGGGTGGCTTTTCTCTTTAACGAACATGCCAACTTCAATATTATTTCTAATGAAACATATGAAAATGGTAGACTGATGTCGTTAAAAATTGAAATTAATGGAATAAAGTTGCAAATCCTTAATATTTATACACCTAATATACCAGCAGAACGAAAAAGGTTCTTAAGGAAAGCAACAGACAAACTTGATGAAACATTCGTACATATTATTGCGGGTGATTTTAATTGTGCTATGGACGGTTCTCTTGATAGATGCCCACCATCAGCCAGTAGAGACCAAGGTCTGTTAGAAATGAACGATATGATACATCAATGTAATCTAGATGACATTTTTAGAAAACGATTTCCAAATAAACAAAGTTTCACATTTTCACGTGGGACCTCAAAATCCAGAATTGACATGTTTTTAACGTCAAGGGTGTTAGACGGCTATATAAAATCAACAGCGATTGTACACTTTCCTTTTAGTGATCATGATGCCATAAAGTTAAATGTTGTTTTTTCAGAAATTGCAAGAGGTCCTGGAATATGGAAGATGAATGTTAAAACCATACAGTCAAATATTTTCCGAGAAATCATTGAAACCCTTTGGCCTCTGTGGGCAACAGAGATTGAATCATATGAAAGTCCCATTTTATGGTGGGAAAGCATTAAATATAAGATAAAACATCTAACAATTGAAGTAAGTAAATCTCTAAATATCACAAAATGTAAATTTCAAAAAATGGAAGCTAGACTAAATGAGATAAAAGATTCTGAAAACAATATTTTAAAAAACGAATGTAAGTATCTTAAACAGCAAATAAAAGAATATTATGAAAATCAACTTGAAGCTGCAAAAATTCGGTCAAGAATAAAAATATATGAAGAGGGTGAAAAATCCTCTAAATTCTTTTTTAACACTGAAAAGAAAAATGCTTCGCAAAAACTTTGGACGAAAATAAAATGTCAAGATGGTACATATAGTTCTAATATAAACATAATCTTAAACGAGCAAAAACAATTTTATAAAACTCTATTCACCTCGGAAGGTTCCGATGAACAAGAAGCAAACATTATTCTCGACAACATAGATAAAACTTTAACTAGCGATCAAAAAGAATTTTGTGAATCAAACATTACGGAACAAGAAATTAATAATACCATAAAGCTATTGAAAATTAATAAATCTCCTGGAGACGATGGTATTGTATCCGAATTTTACAGGGAATATTGGTATTTGATACGTTACGAATTCACTCGAGTTATTCAACATATTTTTACAGCTAATACTCTATCACCTAGCCAATACAATGCAATACTAACTTTACTTTATAAAAAGGGCGAAAAAGAGGATATTCGAAACTGGCGACCTATATCGCTTTTAAACACAGATTACAAGATTATTACCAAAATTCTTGCAGAACGTTTAAAAAAAGTTTTACCCTTTATTATTCATAGCGATCAAAAAGGCTTTGTTCATGGTAGAAACATTCAAGAAGCAAACCGTTTATTACAAGACATAATACCATATACAGATCAAAATAATATGAATTCAGCTATCATTTTCCTTGACTATGAGAAAGCTTTTGACCGAGTAGAGTGGTCATGGACGTTAAACTGCCTAAGAAAGTTTAATTTCGGTGATAAATTTATTTCCTGGGTAAATATGATATTTAAAGATGCAAAAACTTCAATTTTAACTAATGGGTTCCGCAGTACGTATTTTAGAATCAGTCGGTCAATGAGACAAGGATGTCCGGTAAGCCCATTACTTTTTATATTACAAGCAGAACCTCTCGCCTGTGCAATAAGAAACAGTACTATTATCAAAGGGATACCTTTACCGGTAAATTACCCCGAAACTCAAAACAAGCCAGAGGTTAAAATCAATGGATATGTGGATGACACACAACTTTTTGTATCTACAGAGGATTCTATCGTAGAATGCTTTAATACACTTAAATGCTTTGAACACGCCTCTGGGGCAAAGGTTAATAAAAACAAAACATATGGATTGTATACTGGCGCTTGGAGAAATAAGACTCCCGAATATAACGAAATTAGCTGGACAAATACAAATATAAAGACTCTAGGAATACACCATGGATATGAAATTGATAATGCAGCTATATGGTTAGAAAAGATTAACAAAATTAAAAACTGTATTCAGGTCTGGAAAAGTAGAGATCTAACATATAAAGGCAAAGTACTGATAATAAAAACGTTACTACTTTCACAAATAGAGTTTATAGCGAGTGTAGTTAATATACCAAACAATATTGTGAAACAAATAGACACTCTTCTATGGTCTTTCTTGTGGAATTTCAAACAACCTTTAGTGAGTCGAAACACTATGCTTCAGAACACAGACATGGGTGGGATAAACATGACAACGTTATATAATACATTAATGTGTAAACAAATTAAGCTCATTTATAATATTATTTCATCAGAAAATGCACATTGGAACTTGATTGGAAAGCACTGGTTGCAGAAATTTGATAATGAGTATTGTGACTCCTTCTTTTTATGCAAGTGTTCCAACATTAAAGGACTTAATATATCAGAACTACCATATTTTTATCAGGGGTGTGTCACATCTTGGTCGTGCTTTATGGGCAAAATTGAAAAGTCTTCTAAACAACAAATACTTGATGAACATTTATACGGCAATATAAATATCTCAGTCAGAAATACACCAATATTTTATTCAGACTTTAGCAGATGCAATATCAAAACAGTTAGAGATATATGGAATATACAAAATAATGATTTTCACGATGAACAATATATACAGAACAATATAGCACCAATACACAACTGGCGCCAAAAATATAACAAGCTAAAAAGAAACATTCCAGAGCGGTGGGTTAATATTCTGAGATCCAATGATAACCAAATACACGCTAAGCCTTTGTTAGAGATTAACAATGAACTATTATTGCACATGAACAATAAAATTATTGAAACAAATAAGCTGTCATTTAAACTTATCAAAAATCACCTTCTGAACGATGCACTGGTACCCAAATGTCAGTCGAAATGGGAAGCAATATACAATCAAAATTTCAACTGGAAGTTAATCTGGGATTCAATAAACCGAACATTATGTAGCAATAGGGAAAAACAGTTTCAGTGGAAACTTGTCCACAACGCAATTTTTACTGAACACAAGCTGCAGTTAATGAACTTGTCCAACGGATTATGTCATTTTTGTAAGAGAGATACAGAAGACATAAAGCACCTTTTCTACACATGTCCTATCACTTATGCAGTAGTTAGACATATCCAGGAAAAAGTCAACACAGTTCTTAACGCTAATGATAGTCAAATTTTGGATTTAAACAGTCATCATGTAATCTTGGGTTATGTAGGTGGTGACGAGCTTAAGAGAAATTTTGTTAACTTCTGTCTAATATTGCTTAAATGGGAATTATGGAAAATAAGAAATAACATAAAATTCGAAAATCGCAGGTACACAATCAATGACATTTCAGGATTCATTATGCAAAAATTAAAGGATGCTACAAATTTCATTGCTAGGACCAAAGTTTCTAGAACAAACGAAAAAGTGATAAATCTTTTGAAACAGCTCGAACAAACCCAAAACATGTTTTGAATAATACCATCATGTATCTTGTCAATCATCTGCCTCTTTACATCATTCTAAAAAGCTCAAAAACCTATTAACAGACTGTCTTTCCTCTAACCCTTTCATACCATGAATGTATATACCCAAGCATAAACGACCCTGATTCAGTCTTCAGACCTTCTCCTGGATCAGTGGTCTATGCAAGGGTATTGCATCACTTCTCAACTTCCTTCCATATATTGCTTTATTCTATGTATTATTAATTAGTTTATTCTATTTCAGCTCAAGGCAGGCAACTCCGATACTTCATGTACAGTATGAAAAATTTTGATTTTCTGTTTTCGGGAGATCGCTCTAGCGGTGTTTAGTACAAGCATCCTAGGCTCTTTCCAAAACAGCAAAAATGCTATTTCTAGTCTGGGTTCAAAATACTGTTTAAAACGAAATCACAAAAAATGTATCTGAATGCTAAATTAATAAATGTTATGGTTTTGTGAAAAGAAATGTTGTAAAAAAACCCTTTGATATTTAATATGCACTTGTATGTTATTTAGAAGAATAATTGTATCTTTGGTGAATTTATTTGTATTCTCATGTAAAGTACATTCATAAAGAGAGAAAAAAAATAAACATATATAATGGATATCATCATCTACCCATCAAATCATCTCTTTCTGTTCATTTCATCCTTCGGAGAAGCTTGATGAAAAAAAAAAAAAAAAAAAAAAAAAAAAAAAAAAAAAAAAAAAAAAAAAAGGAAATGACGCAATCAGAAAGAAATTCCCACTACAAAAACCGACGTGGGAAAAAGCCAAGCTAACAATCAGGTACTAATACTAAGAAAACATAAAGCAAGCCGAGTGAGCAGCTATTTTCAAAATAGGTGGCCACTCAGTCACCCAAACCTACATAAAAATATGAAAACATACATAAGGTGCTAACAGCACAGAAATGAAACACCAAGACATCTTTGAAATCTTTTAAAAAAATTAATATATATACTTGACAATTTTAAATTAATATCGGGTTTACGGTTAAATGTTAATAAAACCATTATTTTAAAACTAGGTTCGTTGAGATATGCCAATAAGTTAAAAAATTTGAAATTCGAGTGGACTTCAGAGTCGGCGAAAACGTTAGGAATAGTGTTCTCTAATGAAAAATCTAAATTACTTGAAAATAATCTAATGCCAAAACTTAATGATTTTAGCAATTGCCTAAAAAGATGGAACCACAGAAAACTAACATTAATGGGAAAAATTACTGTCGTGAAAACTTTTGCTGTACCTAAACTTATATACCCTCTCACAGTTTTAGACAACCCTTCAAAAGAAATTATCACTACTATTTAAACATCAATTTTTAAGGATGTTCGCTGCCAATGAAAAAGTATTCAAACTTTTTTTCTAACCTCTCTTTTTTGATTCCAAAATACAACACAAGGCATTTGAAAACAAAATAAATATAGGGTAGTGTGCATTTTCTCAAGCTACAGGCCTCTGAATGAGACCTCCGAGCACCATGTTTTAAATTTAGTAAAATTAATTTAATTTTCATTTCTTTGAAACATACCTGTCTTGAACAGAAATACACCTAGAATGCTTTCAAAAGTCATAATATTTACGTAACACAGACTATTTTGGACCAAAAGCATAGAAAAATTTGCAACTTGAAGTGGATGACATAATTTTACGATACCTTTTCCAACCCTACCCCCATACTTGAAAAGTCGGAAAAAATCAATATTTTGAAATGTGCCAAACCCATATTTGTTGATTCAAACTTTTTCTTGTATTTTCACACAAAATAGAACTTGGTAATATTGTTCGAATAAAAGAAAGAAATATATAGGGTAGTGTGCATATAAGAGAGAACCAACAACTTGAAAATCGCCATTTTAAGCCTTTTTTCGGCTGTTTTGTTTCTTAAAGCACATTTCATAAAAACACCTAAAATTTTAAAACCAGCACACCAAAGACACAAAGACTGACTTAGAAGACGATGTACACATATACTGCTGCTAAAATAAACATCGAACTAGAGCAATTAATTTGAAGATGTGTAATATTCAAGTTTAATCTACCCTACCCCCTAAATTTTACTGGCAACTAAAATTTTCTGAAAAGTTGCAGAAAATGGGGTGAAAAAAATGAAGTTTCTTAGATTGACAATTTTCATGGCTCATTCAATGCATATCATCAATAAGTATCCAAATATAAAATATTAGGAACATATCTGCAACCGTTTACGAAATATTCAACAAAAGAAAAACCGGAAGTTCCGAAATGTCAAATGTTAGCAGCGAACATCCTTAAATTCACATGGAACTCAAAACCAGATAAAATTACAAGTTGGCTTCTTTAAAAAGAAACCAATGAAAAGGTCAGCAGCCGTTTGTTATAATAGATTGCTTTTGCTCTAGATTTCAGTGTTGTTGATTCTCTGGTTTGTCATTAATTTCGATTCATGAATGTCGTTTCTTGTTATGAACGCTTGACCAGTGTGTGTATCTGTCACTCAAGGCATTGACCAAAATTTCTGATGTTATGGAATCAAAGCCAATACTCAAAGGGAACACGATTACAATCAATATGTCGATGTGTAGAAAACCGTTTTGCAGTGCAGTCAATTTGTGACAGAGTTCTGATTTTTGACCTGCAGCCACACTACCAGATGGACTAAAAGTCAGCCATATAGAGTTCCTATAGTTTCTGTACCCCTCGTCAGGGTATCTACGATCTAAACCTAGATGCGCTATGATAAGCAGTCACCACGATCGAGACTGCTTGCTAGATTTTATTGCTTTTTGACGGGGAGTGTCAACAATGGATAAATTTAATTGATTGCGGTTAACTATCTAGTCAGTATAGACGGGTTCACTAGTTTTTGTTAAGCGCTTTATGTGACAAAACGCGTAATTGAGAGAGAGCAGTCGATCATGGGTAAAATTTTCTCCATATTCAAAGTAAACACTGTGGAAAAGGTCCTGAGGGACCTTCTCCAAAAAGATCAGTGCTTATGCAAGACTATAAAAACGGTGGACTAACTATTATTGATTACTTTATTGAAGCTTTGAAAGCGGGATGGCTAAGAAGAATTTTTGATGAAAATAATAAAGGCTTATCGAAAGAATAATATTTGGAAAAAATAAATAAGTTTGGAGGAAAGTTGATTTTAGAGTGTAACATACATAGTTATGATTGTAATCAGATTGCTAAAGAGAATACTTTCCTACGTGATGTTTTATTAGGGTAGAGTAAGATTAATACTGTTGAAAGCACTGATGTTATTGCTAAGGAAATTATCTGGAATAACTCTCAAATAAAATGTGATAATAAATTATTTTTTTTTATCAACAATGGTTTGAAAAAGGCATTAAATTTATAAAACATATATATGATTTTAGATCAAGAAATTTTTACACCATTGAACACTTTAAACATTTGTACAATGTATCACATAATAACTTTTTAAAATATCATAATATCGTTTCAAATATAAAAAGTATTTGGAAAAGAAAATTAAAAGATGAAGATTTTAGAAATTTACCATTAAGACGAAACAAAACCCTTTATATTCTCACTCAAGAAAAACAGTCGATAAACAAACATTTTTTTAACATTAGATTAAATGCAGTAAAAACACCTGTTATAAAGTCAGAAGCAAAATGGACCGATGATTTTCCTCAAGAACAACTTAATTAGTCGCAATATTATCAAATGAGTATAAACTGCACAGTCGACGTAAAATTACGAAATTTTAACTATAAATATCTCATGAGGATTGTGCCAAATAACAAATACCTGTTTAAATGTAAACTAGCTCCGTCTGTCCTTTGCGATTTCTGTGCAAGGCATGAGAAAACTAATGTACATTTATTTTGGGAATGTTGTTATGTACAAGATTTATGGTCTAAAATTCATGAAATACTAACCTATAATAACATTGAAATACAATTGAGTTATTTCACAATAAGTTTTGTGTTAATTATGGTACAAACCCAAAACATCTTGTGTTTAATTTTATTTTTCTTCTGGTGAAATACTATATTTTCTCAACAAAATATAAACAACAACTACCGACAATTAATGGGTTCCTAAATTTATTGATTCAAACGAGAGAATTCGAAGAATATATAGCTTTCTCAAAAAATGAACTTGATATACATAACAAAAATAGCATTTGATTAGATTTCTTAATTAACTTCATATTTAATGTCAGTTCTTTTTTTAAGCACCGCACTTTTTTAGCGTTTTATATCGATAGACTCTGAAAGTTCCATGAGCAAAACTTGTGAGAATCTCTTATGATAATATTTTGTTGACCGGCCTCTGATGAAATGAATGACATAAAATAGTGTATATAGAACGAAGATACTCTATAAGAATGTGTCATGAGTGTGTGCATACTTCTTTTTTTCTTATCTTTTTTATCCTTTTCTTTTCTTATTCCATTTTCAATGTTAAGTCAGCCAATCCGATACAAATAACCGTGCAATAAATGATAGATGATATAGATTACATAAATCATATACATTTGGGATAGCTTTAGTATTATTTCAATATGATATAATTATGCTAAGCACCGTTATGCATTGGACGGTTTTTTTTTTATCTTTCTTCTTCTTGTCATAGAAGTATTCTTGTTCCATCAAATTTATTATAACCAACGATGTTAACGTATGCTACGTGAACTTGGTTTATATCTTCACCATAAGTTTCTACTCATGCTAGCTACGTGTTTCGGCTTTTACATTTATCATTATATATTTTGGAATAAGAAAGAGAAAACGATTGAAGGACCTCTGACGGTGGTAATGGGAGTTATAATGTATAGCTGCCTCAGATTTTGAGGAAAATAAATTTTGGTCAAATGCTTTTGTTTTTTTATACATGCTTGCTAGTAGTCCATAGTTCATGATATTGGATCGAGGTTTTTGTTTCAAAAGATGTACTGCTTTATTTTTGGGTTAAAATGGGCATATTTTGTATTAAACATATAGAAAAATAGAAAAAGTATTTATTTAACATTGTTCCCCCCCGAGTCCCAAGAAATCCTTTTGCATGTGAATGCATTGTCATATTTTACATATAATATGTGAATGGCGTTCTGGGACTCGGGGGGGGGGGGAACACTACCCTACAGCCCAAAATGTTATCTCAGTACAAGAGCCCAAGTATGTGAAATTGTTTTAAACTTAAAAATAAAAAGAAAACAAAACAGAAATTAAATTGTAAGCCATGTATAAAGTACAGAAAATGGATATATATATATTTGTTTCCAAAATTAACCCAAATCTGCATGATTTATAACCACTTTTTATGTTCCATTCCCCAGAAAATGAGGGTACTGTACATTCTGTGGAACAAACTTTTGAAATCATTCTATACTAATATTGTCCACTTGTTTACACGGCCAGTAACCTCTTGCACCACAAACAGTAACATTGGTGGATTGTTTTACTTTTTTAAAAAATGTATTAACTTTCAAATCAACAACTTTTCAGTCACGTCGGTACGATGCCACCACTGTCTAGGTATTAGCCAGTACTATGGGAACTTAAAATGTCTTTGTCATTGGTACAATACAGCGACGTGAAGTTTCAAATTACCAACTTTTAGGATGTTGACACAGTTTCGCCATTCATTGTCATAAAACTATTTGCATATTATACCACGTTAGGCATCAAAATATGTATCTTTCGGTTCTTTAATGCAACCGACTCTAAATGGAGGCCCCGTGTTTGATCCAACCGTTGCCTGAGACACATTAACTCCCCAGAATACTGGGTACAAGAAGTAATACCTGGCTAAATCCCAAAATGACTGAAAAATTGTTACTATTAAATGATGTTCGGCCATAATCTAAATGAACCAAAAATAAAGTTTATGATTAGAATCACTACGACACATCCATTACACTGAAACGGGACGCATGTGAGACAAGCTAAGTTCTGTTTGCGGGTGTGCCAGGCGGTTTTTGTCTGGGATCTCGTGTTTTCGCCCACCTACTAATTGGTCCATCTCATACGAGCTGAAATAATCTTAAAAGGGACATAAAACTGAATCAGAAAAATAAATACAAATACAAATACAAATACAAATAATTTATTAAAGTCTCACCTCATAAAAAGTTAAAAATACAAACATTTAAAACTTAATACGTGAGAGGCTCTAGTTTAGAGCTATGAGAGACTATAAAACCGACGTTTGTACATTATTACATATTTACACATTTAAAGGAAATAAAACTTGCATCTCAGTATCATAGATCAATTTAAAAGTCAATTATATAAAATTCCGCGTCTGGTTCTTAAAATGTCAAAGCACATGTTCTTATACTCTTATTAATTTTACAGTTCAATATTGAGGATAGCAGCTCTTGGTCATTCATATTCATCAAATCTGGGAATTCCGCAGACAGTACCCTAAACATTACTTCTCTTAAGTCTTTATACACCGGACATTTAAGTAGTACATGTTCCTCATTTTCTATTAAATTGACACAGTTGAAACAAGTTCTTGAATCGTCGGATAGGCGCTCATAGCGCCCCGTTTCAAGACGAATTGGCGCCACTCCACATCGGAACTTTGCATAAGCACTTCTATAACCATGCGGCATTAAACAATTTAGATAATTTTCTATTTGATATACACTTTTAAACAATCTATATGTTCTTAGCTTATTTCTTCCAGTTCCCTGACGTGCATTAATTCTGGTTATGTCCTCCCTCCATGAGTCCACGAATTTGTGAAACAGATAATCCGCTAAATTTGCTTTCATCACTCTTGGATTCGTAACTTCCGGTTCGTATAAAATACCAGCCTCCCTTAACGTTTTGCTTACTCTGTAATTCCAATTTTGGCAACGACCATTACTATTTCTTTCCGCCCAATCGAAGATTTTACGATTTAATCTACAAGAGTCCATACTTTTAAGTCGTAACCACTGGTTAATAACACTAGACCACAGCCGAACCGACGTAGGCTTCCACCCTGTATCACCATATACGGCGGAATTCGGTGTATACCTCCCCACTCCCATATAGTACCTTTCTGTAAGCTGTACTGAATTAATGGAGGAGAACTGCCTGGTTCCCCAAACAGCTGCTCCATAGCTTATGACACTCCATACCATGCTGTCGAACAGTTTCTGGAATGACCGGAAAGGTAGACCTCCGAATGATTTGCTTTTGGCGATGACAAGTCCTAGGGCTCTATTAGCAGCCTTGGCTACGTGATTTGCCATTTCTGAGTAATCCAAATGTTCCGTAGGACGTATTCCTAGATAGATGTAATAATCAACAAGATTTAACGCTTTGTTACCACATTTAAAACTGAAATCCGTTTGTAAAACACCCACAGGGCGAAAATGCACAATATTTGACTTCTGTTCGTTAATATTTATTTTATTGAATTGACACCACTCGCCGAGCTGATTCAGCAGAATCTGCAGGTCTTCTTCCTTTGTCGCAAGAAGGACTAAATCGTCTGCGTAGAGCAAAACGGACACTATTTCTCCATCTATTTCAATTCCAATGCCTAAACTATTAATTTTTATGACTAGGTCGTTGACATACAGGTTGAACAGCAGAGTTGACAATGTACAACCTTGCTTAAGGCCACAGCCAGCGTCCACAAAATCTGTTTTTAAACCATTTATTCGAACGGAACACTTCACATTGTCGTAGAGCGATTTTATTGCATTATGTAGCGTTTTTCTTGCTAACACCACAGTTTATGAATCCGTGTGAAATTTAGACAAGACGAATCAAGCAACACATTTAACTTTTAATGTAATAACCTCAAAATCTAAATCATAGTCTGCCTGGCCTTCGGACCTCGAGCCTTATATACTCTGACAGAAGCTCCGGTGAATCCTGCGAGTCTCCTGTCAGAGTACTCCCAACTCATGGGAGAAGGTGGTAGCTTGCTCCGCTCACTCCTCCCATGCATACTACCGCAGCGGAGCTCCAACACATCGAGCTCCCTCGGAGTATGACGGGAGGAGCAAGGGAATCACTACCTGCAACGTATTTTCGTTACACAGCCCTCCCCCAAGACTGAACCTCCGCCGTTCAGTTTTGAGATTGGGTGGCACGGTCCGAAAGTCAGGCAACAGAAACAAGCAATTATTCAATGCATAAAATCAACATTCATAATCAATGTCAATTCAAAATTCCATGTAAATGTCAATGTATGCACTTAGCACTTTGAAAAAAAAAAAAAAACATAACAATTAAATGTCTTACCGAAACAAATTAATCCATGAGATACATGTAAATCCATTTGATAACACAAACATAAAGTTAATCCACTTTCTTAGAAAAAGCACATGTCATTTAATCAATAATACTGAATAACTCATTGTCACAATTAATTCCTGGTACACAGTTTGTTTAAATCACTTCCTATGATAATGTCCGTTCATGTACTCCACGAATTCTCCATGAATGTAATTGAAAAGCGCCTGTGGGTCAATGTCCTTCGGGTCCACAGAGTTAGTATATCCCACAGACGCTACACGCTGTTCCTCGACACGCCCATCCGCAAACGTCGTCGTCGTTTTCACCAGGGAAAGATTTACACCCTGGACAAGTACCGTAGGTGTACTGGTCCCTCCGTCGGTCGTCGCTCCATCGGTCGTCGCTCCATCGGCTGTCGCTCCATCCGTAGTTGCTCCATTGGTCGCCGCTCCGTTGTTCGTTGCTCCGTTGGTACCCGGTTGTGGCTCCCATGACGTGTTTGAAGCCTTCGCCGAACCGCTCCCGTCGTTTGGTGAGAAGCCAGGCTCCGAAGCATTCGGTGCCTGCGATGTACTACAGTTTGACGACTCAGGATCCCGAAATGTAGCATCATAAGCCTTTGACAGTGTATTCAGCATCTCTTCAGCATCCGATTCAGATAAGTAATCAAAGTCCACAGTTGAGATGTCGGAGAAATATGTGGTCTCCTGAGAGTCCTGGATATTCCCACTATGTGGGACATCCTGCTGGCTTAGACTCTCTGTATCTCCAGGATGTAGACTGATAGCGTCGTCAAAATCACATGTCTCCATTGGTGTCCCCTGCCGACTCGACGTCGAAACTGATGGCTCCGAACTTACTGTCGGTACCGTTTTACTTGGTGTGCCTCGGCGTCGATATTCACTGGCATCACAATACAGCTCCGCCGCTCCAGTAGTCTTAGCCTGTACCACTGCTGCTGGAAGACTATGTCTTTTCTTCAGATGGGCACTAAGATAACTACGCCTCAGGAAGGTAGACACACAGCCATCCTCTGGACACTCAAAATATCTGGTCCTACTGGCATGACTCTCTTTAACATGGCGCTTCAAATTCCGGGTGTTGGTGAACCCGGAATTGCAGACATCACACACGAATTTCTTATCTTTTCCCATATCATCCAAAACACGACTGTCCTCTGTAAACTTCAATCCTAAATGGCTGCAACCACGTGTATACACTGGCATGTACTTCCTGTTGAAATCACAAAAATCTCGTGCACAATTTGATTGGCTGTGTGCCAAAGGAGCAAAACGATGTCCAAGTTTCGCCGGATCACACAAATGCTCCGCTGAGATTTGTCCGTGCTTTACTGGACATTGTATGCTTGAATGGTCTTGCTCCGTTGACGAAAGCTCCGGTGACCTTTCATATCCAACATCTGCGAGTTTGAAATTTTCCTGACATAATGTAGGAAATGGGGTTTTCTTTGCAGTGTCGACAAAAGAAAACGTTTCGATCTTCTGTAGTGAATAATTTTCAGCATTGCTGTCTACCACACATGATGTTGGAGAAAGTACAGCACCTTGACTGACTCCTGCAGACGTTGAATTCAAAGTTTGGTTTTTATCATTTCTTTCAGCACAATTTTCCAGATATCTCTGAGAGAATTTTTCCAAACTAGGGAAAGCTACAACTTCGACAGTATGTGCTACTGACGCTTGGAACCAGTCTAACTTTTCTGTACCTTTATAGGGCTTGATGTTGTCTCCGTGCACCACCACAGGAGCTGAGCTCCGGTCACACTGAATCTTGAAGAGGACATCACAAATCTTTTCAGTTATGACCCATGGACCAGTCCAGTGTCGGGAAATCTTACATTTTACACCAGGGGTTGCTTTCTTTTGATTTCTCCATACCAAATCACCTCGATTGTAGCTATATTCTTGAACCCTGCAGTCATATTGCTTCTTTTGCCGTTCTGCTGCTTTCTTTGTGGTTTCGCGCACAAGACGATGTGACTCTCTTAGTTTTGACTGAAGCTGGTTTACATACTCAGAGGCCGTAAGAACTTCCTCATCCGGGCTTGGCTCAGTAATGATGTCAATCGGAATTGTCATTTTCTCCCCATAAACCAGACGATAAGGTGACATGCCGGTACTTTCATGGACTGTGCTGTTATAAGCCATAACAACGAAATCAAGATGCTGGTCCCAATCTCGCTGATTTTCTGATACGTATTTGGACAAGATATTGTAGACAGTCCTGTTAGTCCGTTCTACCATTCCATCGGATCTAGGATGTAATGGACTGGTTCTTGTCTTCCCTATCTGGAATAAATCACAAACTTCCTTGAATAGGGCACTCTCGAACTGCCGACCTTGGTCGGAGTGTATCTCCCTCGGACAACCATAGCGCTTTATCCATCCTCTGAACAGGTAATCTGCCACAGTGCTAGCCTTAATATCTGGTAGAGGGTATAATTCAGTTAGCTTGGTAAAGTAGTCCCCAACAACTAAAATGTAGGAATTCCCATTGCCTGACGTCGGATATGGCCCTGACAAATCTGCAGCTATGCGTTCAAACCTGCCACCCAAGACATAGGATTTCATTGGATGTCGCTTTCGGCACTGTGGCTCATTTCTTTCCCCACATATTCTACATGCTCTGACGTAGTTGGTTGTTGAATCATGCATCTGCTGCCAGTAAAACGGGCATGCTTTTGCATTCTCCCATGTCTTTTTAATCCCTGGATGTCCTGATGTATGTGCATCATGAAGATGCCACAGCACTGAGTTGACTAATGATGCTGGTATGCAAATTCTCCATCTGATATCCGTCTCTGAGAAGTACCATTTTAAACACAATAGATCATTCTTGATTTCTAGCAACTGCCATCTGGCCAACCAGAATTTAGTTTCCGGACTCTTGTCGGAAATTTCATTCCAGCATGGTTTTTCTGAGCCATTTCTTTTCAGATTTATTATGAATGAAATGTTTTCATCTTCATTTTGAGAAAAAAGGTACAAGTAGGCAAAGATCAGGAAAAGGCGCAATCAGAAAAAGATTCCCACTCCAAAAACCGAGGTGGGAAAAAACCAAACTAACAATCAGGTACTTATACCATGAAACAATCGTAAGCCGAATGGGCAGCTATTTTCCCAATAGGTGGCCACTCAGTTACCTTAACTTAACTAAAAATATGAAAACATACATAAGGCGCCAACAGCACAAAATATTTTTAAACACCAAGACATAAAACAAAAAGAACCACCACAGAAGTATCGACTTGGAACGATCAGTAACACAAAGTTACTGGCGGGCTTAAACCGGTTTTACATGGCCATAACCTCACCCTCAGCTTCTGCAGTGGTTCATAACATTTAGTTAGTTATTCGGTCCTCGTGGTGAATCTCTAACTAGTCAATGAATCATCAAGAACAAACAAATAAATCATGATAAACATCCTGATGAATCAAAAACCAGGACTCACAGACTGAGTAAGCTGCCCGACGATGGAGATCCCTGGGCGCCGAATAACCTACTAACTCCGGAGCAAAAGAAAAACACCAGTTGGACCCCGGTGGGCCAAGCAACAGACAAGAAGCTCCGGCCCCAACCAACTAAAATGAATAGCTTTATGTCGGGGCCATCATAGAGTCTGACGCCCGACCCACCGGCGTGCAATTAAAGAAGGCAGCATAGCTATCAACCATGATTGGGTTAAAAACTAAGCATGCAGACTGTCGCATAACATTCAAGTTATAACCTATACGTTTGTAACGTGTTATGATTTTTCTGAACTGAAAAGAAAAATCATTAATTCCTTTAAGTTTCTTAAATTTGTAAACCAAGTCACCATAAAATTCAGGTTCCGAAAGGCCCTCACTTAAAAGCGTCTTTAACCCAACATTATATTTGGAAATCAATTCATAGTGTCTACGATAAAATTTAGAAAATGTTTTTCGAAGTTTATGATACCGATAGCCCTGTTGGAGAAGTTTTGCCGTTAAACATTTATTTCGAGCGTTGAAGTCTGTAACATGATTGCAGACTCTAGCAAACCTAATAAGTTGCGAAATGTATACACCATAAGAAGCACGACGAGGAACGTCACCATCCAAAAAAGGAAAATTTACTATATCAAAATCGAAGTCATCGCGCTTATCATAAATTTTAGAAGAAACAAATCCATTTGCAACAGAAAGATGTAGATCTAAAAAGGGGGCTTCAGTATCTGAGATATTGGCTTTGTTCAACTGAAGTTCAGGTGGATAAATTTGATTGACCATACCTTCAAAATAAGGGTTGTCACTTTTCAATGATTCTGTATCCAACTCCTTTTCTGCCCGTTGTCTTGGGGGAGCCGAAGGAGGCTTATTGGGTCTCCTTCCAGGCTTTCTCCTATGGGGTAGTGGTGCCTGTGACTGTGTAGTCGAACTCCTTTCACTACCATCCGCATTTCCGTCATCACTGTTTCCAAGGCTATCTAAGTGCAATTCGAGCTGCTCCTCTCCGGGGAAAATGGCAGTAAATGGCTCAACTGGTGTTGTCCATGGCATTTCACACTGTCGGCAAATAACCTCGTCTCCTCTTACAAGTCTAGACATTGCATCAGCATTTCCATGATTCGTGCCTGGTCTGTGGATAATTTCAAAGTCAAATTGGCTCAGTTGCTGTAACCATCTTTGCACTTGGCCTTCTGGTTCCTTGAAACGGTGCAGCCACCGCAAGGATCCATGATCTGTGCGCAAAATAAAATGCCTTCCCAGTAAGTAGTGCTTGAAGTATTTGGTGAAAAATACCGTAGCTAACATCTCTTTTCTGGTGACACAGTAATTTTGCTCTGCTTTTTCCAGTGTCCTGCTTGCGTATGCTATAACACGCTCATATCCTCCTTGAATCTGGGATAAAACACCTCCTATGGCATAGGAACTTGCGTCAGTGTCCAAAATGAATTCAGATCCATTGACATCAGGGTATGCAAGTATAGGCGTATGGATGAGGTTTTCTTTAAGGCTAAGAAAAGCTTTCTCACACGACTCCGTCCAGTCCCATGTTACCTTGGGTCTTGTCAAATCATATAGCGGTTTTGCTACTTTTGCATAATCTTTCACGAACTTTCTGTAGTAAGAGGTTAGGCCTAAGAAACTTCTCAGTTCAGTCACTGTCTTTGGCATTTGTATGTCCATCACAGCTGTAATTTTGGCCGGATCCGGTTTGACACCCTCCTTTGACACAATATGACCCAGAAAGGAGGTTTCATGTCGAAAGAAAACAAACTTTTTAGCTTTCAATAATAATCCAGCCTCAGTCAGTCTTTCGAAAACTCTTCTTAGATTATCAAGTTGACCATCAAAAGTCTTGCTGAAAACGATTATGTCGTCCAAGTAAAGCACAGCTATGTACCACTGTAGGCCTGCAAGCGTCCGTTCGATCAGACGTTGGAACGTCGCCGGAGCATTGCAAAGACCGAACGGCATGGTAACATACTGATACAATCCTCCTCTGGGCGTAGCAAATGCCGTCTTTTCCTTGTCTTCTTCTGCTAAAGGTACCTGGTGATAAGCCATATCGCAATCAAGACTGGTAAACCAATGCGAACCAGAGAGGGCATCAATGTTATCATTGATCCTTGGAATAGGGTAAGCGTCTTTGATTGTTTTCTCATTCAACTTCCGGTAGTCGACGCACAATCTCCAACTTCCGTCCTTTTTCCTTACCAGTACAGTTTGAGCAGACCATGGACTATTAGACTTCTCAATCAAACCCTTTTCTTCCAATCTTTTGACCTCTTCATCCAATATGTCACGCTTAAAAATTGGAATTCGTCTTGGGGCATCTTTGATTGGTGTTTCGTCTTTCAATTTTATTTTGTGGCTGCCGAAATTTGTGCGACCTACTTCACCTGGCTTGGCGAAATTCCCTTGATGGTGTAACACAAAGTCCTTAAACTTGGCTGTTTGCTCCGGTGACAAATTCTGACATCCTTGTTCAAACATTTGCTTTAAATGATCTGGGATTTCCGTACTGACATCATCAGAAGTTTTCTGCTCCATTAACCCTTCTTGCTGTTTTGGCTCCTTTAGCTCCTTTGACATTTCTTCTTGTTCAAAACTGAATGACTGTCCAACCTCTTCTACCTTTGAAAATAGTGCCACGGGAGTCCCTTTGTTAATCTTGACCGTGGTATCACCTGGATTTAATATCCGAGCACAGACTGCCGAACCGGAAGTATCAACAAGAGTCCTAGCAACAGCAAGACCATGAGATTGAACAAACTTCCGATCTGGAATCAAAATGCCCTGTTCATCGTGAAGTCCGTCTGGAAACTGCTCTTTATTTTTCGTTTTTACAGGACAAATGATTTCATGTCTAGCTGGTATATAGCATGTCACAGCTGCAACAAACTTCTGCAACTTATGACCTTTTTGCTGGTCAGGCTCTACCTTACCACCCAACTGAATGACAAATTCATGAGAGCTGAAGTCGAAATTACACTTAAAGTGTCTGATGAAGTCCTCACCCAGTAAATTACTGGTGACATCTCCGACCAAAACAACGAAGAACAGCTCCTTTCCTTCAAGTTCTAATGCCATCAGTCCTTCACCTTTGCATTTGATCTCCTGACCATTTGCTGTGCTAAATTTGTGCTTTGTAGGTTTAAGCTCCGGTCTGTGCTTCTTGGGTATCTTGTTATAAGAGTCCAGTGTGATAAATGTGTTCCGGGCACCACTGTCAACTTTCCAGTTTATGTGATTACCATACAAGGATCCTGATATCATCATACCTTCATTGAAAGGTGTTCTGAGACACTGATTCTGTCTGTTTTGTATAGGCCTCTGCTTATCAACGACCTTCTCGCGGCCCTCCGAGTTGGTCGTTTCTAGTTTAAATGGTCATCACTTAAATCCTTGCTGTCTTTGGTTTCATGCATATTGCTTGAATTCCCATCATTCGGCTTCTTACTTAATCTACCATCGTCATTGTGAAAGGATTTGTTCCATCTTGTATTGCTCCGACCACCACTTTGCTCCCTTCGTTGCCATGGTTTCCTGTTCCGCTGATATGTGTCTCTCCCATAAGCAGCATTTGCATCTCCGCCCAGGTCGAATACAGGTTTTGCTGGTTTGTTCTTCTTGTCGCTTTCGCCTAACCGAATACATTCTTCCTGGATTGCATTTTTGACAGCTTCCTGCAAAGTCTGGGGCTTTGTGCGTTTTACTGCCATTCTAAAGTCCGCAGAATCGCTACAATTTTCAAGGAATGTCGTCAGGGCGTTCTCTCTGATGACATCCAGGCTCTCAGGGTACGCTCTCCTGAAAAGACTTTCAACAGCTTGGCCAAAATCTCTGAAATTTTCATCAGCTTTCTTTCTTCTCAACTTCGCTTCGGCGATGTAACTATCTCTCATGGCAAGAAGTCCAAACCTCTCTTCCATATGTCCTTTAAGTGATTTCCAGTTACTTTGCACTTCATACGGTAGTCCATATGCAAATAATTCTGCTTGTCCTCTCAACAAACACAAAAAGATACGTCTCGCTTTCTCCTGGGACCAGTTATTTAATGCCATCAAATTTTCAAAGTATCTGATGAATTCGAGCCAAACATCAGATCCACTGCCACTGAAGGTCCGTCGGGCAGCAAATCCCCCAGTTTCGGTGCTGGTAATTTCAGTTCCCCTTGTGAAAGTTATTCCCTCATTGTCATTCTGAGAAGTCATTGTTTTACATGAAGAAGTGCAATCATTTATCCCTGTGTAAGCTCCTATTTGGTTGTTGTTTACATCTTGTAACTTAACATTATGCGGAGCTACTGTATCACTCCGAACTACGGTAGGAGTTTGTATACCACTCCGTTCAATTGTCGTTTCACTTACATGTGACCTACTTTCAGTACACTCAGGTGTCATAGGACTACCTACACTGCTCCGTGCAATAGCCGGAGACGCTGTAGCCGTCCAATCAGTCTCTCCTGCCGAGGGCTTCCTATCGTCCTTCAAAATTCCAGACGGACTGACGTCGCTACTCCGCATAGGTGCCGGTGTAGCCTGCCAAATTCCGATCAGTTGGAGTATCAGGAGTAAAGTACGTCATGGGTGAAGATAAAACTTGTTGCTCTTGATGCTGGTTTGGGTACTGATTATAGATTTTACATGGCGATTGTTGGGTCTGTGCCCTTCGTTGGTAAATGTTCGAATTGTTTATGTCCCATTTACTCGCATTTGATGATGTTTCAGATACTGTTTTCGTCAATAATGCAGTGACTAGAACTGCAATGACTGCTGTTGTCGCTACAACAATATACAACATGCAATCCTCTGTAATAATGAGAGTGTTGAACGCTGAACTTTTCCGTGCGCACCAAAAGCATAAAACAGCCAGCACTGCTAACGTGACTCCATAAAGAAGTGTTTTCAAAACAGTCAACATTCTTTTTACACAAGTCGAGGGAGCACAGCTGAGTTCACTGCCATCTGCCGTCACAAATTCGGAGCGTTCTGTATCTGTTTCTCCATGTTGTACTGGAGATTTGTACAGTACTGGGCTACCGACATTCGAAGGAGAAGGCATGTAGCTACCAAAACCACTATCAGGCAGTGTAGCAGAATGGTTGTCATAAATTGGAGAGAATGAAAATGCTTGACTTACAGTTTCTGTTCCTTCTCTCGCTTCATTCATCGGAGTGCTCCTTCGGAATCGTGGCTGCTGCTCTGGATACGGTGTTCCATAGGGCGTACCATTCACATCACGTCCATCGTTGCCGTTTGATAAGTCCATTTTGCCTCAACTTATTTCACTTATCCCACCGCTGCCACCAATGTAGCGTTTTTCTTGCTAACACCACAGTTTATGAATCCGTGTGAAATTTAGACAAGACGAATCAAGCAACACATTTAACTTTTAATGTAATAACCTCAAAATCTAAATCATAGTCTGCCTGGCCTTCGGACCTCGAGCCTTATATACTCTGACAGAAGCTCCGGTGAATCCTGCGAGTCTCCTGTCAGAGTACTCCCAACTCATGGGAGAAGGTGGTAGCTTGCTCCGCTCACTCCTCCCATGCATACTACCGCAGCGGAGCTCCAACACATCGAGCTCCCTCGGAGTATGACGGGGGGAGCAAGGGAATCACTACCTGCAACGTATTTTCGTTACAATTATATATATGCCCTGTCAGTCCTAGATTTTCAAGCTTAGAGAATAGTAACTTCCTGTTAATTGAATCATATGCCTTTGTAAAGTCAATAAATGCGACGAACGTAGATTGACGTTTCAGCTTCCGAGTCTCAATTATTGACGTTATGGATTGAACATGATCTATCGTACTTCGTCCTTTTCTGAATCCATTCTGGGGTTCACAAATCACATTGTTTTCTTTTTCCCATTCCAAGAGTCTGTTATTAATTACGTTGCAATATAACTTATAAATCGCAGGAGTTATCGTTATTCCCCGATAGTTGGACGGTACTCGTTTATCTGACGTCGACGCTTTTAAGACAGGTGTAATTATTCCACACTTCCAAAGCTCTGGAATTTTTCCTAATCTGAAACATTGATTGAACAATGCCTCTATGATAGCTAGTAAATTTGGTGTTTTCCAAATTTCAGCAGGGATTTCATCGATTCCTTCCGCTTTTCTATCATTCAACTGTCGTAATGCAGCTATAATTTCAGACGTGGATATCGAACTATTCCATACATTAACGTTATGTCCATCCTCGTACGGTGTGTAACCCTCCCTGTTTGTTTCAATTATATCTATATTAGGGTTTAGTAAGTCCTGAAAATGCTTTCTCCATACTTCAAGGATTACTTTAGTGTTACAACTGACTTCGCCACTGGGTAAAATAACTTCCATGGGTATCTGATTTTGTCTTTCTTTACCAACTCCTATTTTCCCTATTCGCTTCCAAAAGTCTTTACTATTACTCGTGTCCAGGTTTGGTATTTCCATTTGAGCATTTTTCTGGTGTCTTCTCTTTGCCCTCTGGCACTCCTGGTTGAAAACTTTTCTGGCACCCACGAATATCGCTCTTAAACGATTTCTTTCAGGATTTTTAGATTTAAGCATATTTTTCTCCGACTTACATACATTGTTCCACAACTCTGTTAACTGCTCGCTCCACCATGGTTTTGACACCTTTCTTTTCTTATTGTTATGCCCCACAACCGCGTTTATTTGCCTGTGATTTATTTTCTTAACCATTTCGTCTTTAACAAAAACGACTAAGTCACTATAAACTTTATCTAAATGATCCTGCAATGTTAAGTCCCCTTCAAGCCTGCTAATATATTCAGTCATTTCATCGTGTCTAGTATTTAGGAAGTCATCCGGGACATGCCTATCAAATTTAGTGAAATGCACCCGCACATCCTGATCGTTATGAGCATTTGGTATTTTCCGGACATTGTCCAACAAAAAATCCCACATTAGGAGAGAATGATCCGGGTGAGAGGTTTCTGGTTCTATCGTTCCTAGAAGTTTACTGCTGTTAAAAAGGTCGCTCTCCGACGTGACCCTAAAGTTACTGAAGTTATCCAAACTTTCATACGGCACAAAACAGTAGTCAACAACTGAACTTCCCTGAGAGCCTATAAACGTATAATCATTCTTGGCGCAATTTCTTCCGTTTAAAATACAGCAGTCCGTGTCAATAAGAAAGTCGCATAATCGCTCCCCTTCTTTATTCACATGAAAGTCAACCACATTGCGTTCAGGTAATATGTCAACCCCTGGGATGTAATCTTCAAGGTCTCCCACTCGTCCATTAAAATCTCCGCATATGAAAAACTGCTTATCTTGACAATATATATGTACTTGGTGCATCAACGTGTCATAAAATTCGGTAAGGTCAATGGATCTGGTTGATTCAGATGGGGGAACATAACAAACACAACAATTGAAAATATGATTTCCACGTTTCGACCTACATTGAATCCATAAAATACCCTCATGCTCGCTATCAAGAGTTTCCACTATATAGTTCTCTGACACATCGTGTTTTATGAAAAAGCCAATGCCCCCAGATCCTTTCTTAGCTTTTGTATGTTTTGTCCTGTTCTGGCCGTACCAAGTATATCCTGGAAAATATAGGCACTGATCACCAAATAAGTGGGTTTCTGCGACACCGATTATATCTAAATTATTAAGTAACAAACATTCACTTCTCAGTTTATAGTTATCTGACTTAATGTCCACATTCCACCCCCGCACGTTCCAAAACCCGCAAGCGTATCACTGCCTTGATTCATGTCGTGCACCCTTACTCCTATTGTCACGTGACCCATATTGCCTTCCGTATACACGGCCTTGATTTCTGGGTATATCATAACTTCCTGTGTTTATACTATGGTCTGTATATGACTGCTCGGATCTCTGCTGATAATCGTGTCGTGAGCTTATCCTTGATCCTCTAAGTTGTAGATTGCTTTCCCCTAACGCATGTAACACTGCTCTGAAGTTCGCATTTATCGCACGCTGCGCTGCAGGGACGTCATTTTCTATAAATGCTTTGCAATACCGGGTACTATCTTTTAGCTTCTTCTTATGCTGCATAACTAGCTGTTTAGATTCCTTTGAATCCAGAGTAGCCTTGACAATGCCGGGAGTTGATCTATTCTTATTTGGTAGCCTGACTGCTTCAACTACATGTATGTTTTTCAGATTTAAAGTGTCTCGTATCATATAATGCACCCTCTTCTTAATATCTTCATCCAATCTTTCAGGAAAATTTCTGATGATGATATTCTTTATTCTCGTATCTTCACCAATACCCTGCATATTTGTCACACTATCCCGCTTTTGTTCTTTTAGGCCTTTCTCAATACCTTCAACTTTATTGCGAATCTCTTCCAATTCGTCAGCGATGCGTTCACCCAGTGTGGGAATTATGGTTTCTTTCACCCTAAGCACCCCTTTTTCTGTTTCTTTGATATGATTTTTCACCCTGGTCAGTTCACTATCCAAATCTTTCTTAATACCCTTAACTTTGTCATCAATTGCCTTTCTTACATTTTGCGTGACCTTTGTTTCCACTTTCTTAGTCAGCCCATCCATTCGACTGTTGAATTCCTCTCTTACTTTACCTATTTGATCTTGAAGTTGTTTCACAACTGACTGACTTTCGGTTTTCATTTCATCAAACCTTTTATCAATTGATGCTTGCAAGTCCCTTACTGCCCTTAAAACTACCTCAGTGCCCATGTTATTTGAGTCTGATCTAGTTTCAATCTTCTGTTCCCGTTTTGGGTTTAGAATTCTACGCCTCCCTTTCCTCTTTTTGTTACTTTCAGCACCCGAGCTTATATCTGAGTCACTGCTAGAATCTTGTCTAATACACTGAAGGCCGTGTTGTTACAGGTTTATACAGGTAAATAATAGTCATGCAAGGTTTGCTCAGTGTGACCAAGTTTTGTCAAAATAGGCCGTGTCTGGAGAAAATGTTTTTGGTTAAGATCAAACTCTAATCAAGCTGTGCAACACATAGAAGATGGATTGAAGTTATGTTAATTAATGACAGGGTTCTGAGTAGCTGGCTGGTCATCGCAGATCTGGGTATATGGTTTTGCATATAAAAATAGCAGATTTTCTCATGAGGTAACAGTGTCTTGTTTAATCTTTGGTAGTACTGAGACAATATATTCTACAGGTAACTGCTAAAGGTTTGTACCCAAAATGTTGACGTTGTAATATTTCAATTTTATTTCAATGGCATAATGCATGTTTAGCGCACTTAACACAGTGTTGCATGCCCAAAATATGATACAGTAGTGGAATTAAAGGACTACAAGCAAGGAAAAGCGAAAAATTTAATTTTTCTTACTTATGAAATTTTGACCCCCACCCCCGCTAAAATCGCCGTTTTTAAATCATATGGAGGAAATAGTCAAAACTTTTAATAGTTATAGGCTTAGAATACATTGGGTTATTGCCCTAATCATGAAATACCACCACCAGGACCTTTGAGACATTGTTCTGGTCTTTTGAAAACGGGGCATCAGACCCCCAAGACTGTCACTGATTCTTTCTGACGGTGCTACCTTATACCTTACACCTATGTTGTTGAAATGGTATATGCATGCTATTGTTCTACTTGATTGGAAGACTTTATAAATATATAAATGACAAAAAAGACATAAATAAAACAATAAGAACCACCACAGAAGTATCGCCTTAGAACGATCAGTAATATAAAATTACTGGCGGGCTCAATCGATTTTACAGGCGCCTAAGCTCACCCTCAGCCTCTGTAGTGGTTCACAACATTTACCTCGTGGTACTAGTCAATGAGTCATCAAGGACAAACAAATAAATCACGAAAATCACCATGATGAACCAAAAACGAGAACTCACGGAATGCGATTCAGCAAGCTGCCCGACGATGGAGATCCCTGGGCTTTCAGTTTATCATTTTAATACTTTGAAGTTATCTTTCAGACAAATTGAAGATATACATGAAGATTTTTCTTGGTGAAAAAAAAAAAAAAAAAAAAAAAAAAAAAAAAAAAAAAAAAATACAGCGTTTTGAACTTAGCCAATTTTCATTCACTTTACATATTGAACCATGGCATATAGTGCCTACTTCGTGAAATCAACTCCTTCAAGAGTTTACAGTATATCTTTGAAATATTTTACAGTTATCTTTCAGACATATTGAAGATGTGCATGAAGATTTTTCTTGGTGATGAATAATGGTTACCGGTGTTACAGCGTTTTCAACATGGCAAACTTTCGTTCACTTTACATATTGAACTATGGCATATCGTGTCTACTTTGTTAAATCAACTCCTCCTAGACTCTTCAGTGTATCCATTTAATACTTTTCAATTAGCATTCAACCATATTGCAGATGTGCATGAAGATTTTTCTTGATGAAAAATTGTTAAAATACTTTGTAACTAGCAAACAGGGTTTACAAGTTATCACCTTGCGGGGGTGGGGTATACTGTAAGCCTTGCTTGCAGCCATTTTCTTGATTCCTCATGTTTTACTAGTGAACCACCGCAGACCTTTCTATTGGACTCTGTTTAAAGAAGCTACCTTGTATTCATCTTCACTTACCCCTATTGTAATACTTCTAGCTGAAGAAGGATTTCATGCGAACATTTCGTGTTGGCCACCCACACCCTATGTCGACAGTACGACATCAAGTACAACCGAACCAACGATTGCAACAAATCCATTGACAGACACGCCATCGTCATCAACTGCTGTGAGTTCAACAGATGACATAAGGTCATCCACTTCCACGGTTATATCTTCATCAAATACATCAGCTGCGCTTGTCGCAGAACCAAACGTTGAAGAGGAGTCAACAGCTGAACACCTCCCGTCAGCCTTCTCTAGTACGCCGTCTGATACCGACACCGATTCGTTGACATCTGTCCCGCAAATTCCAACTTCGACTTTATCAGGTACTGATGTAGAATATTACCCAGCAGGCACATGACGCCAAAATGACGTCATATCAACGTCGATGTGACGTTGATATGACGTCATTTTGGCGTCATGTGCCCGCTGGGTGTTAAGTAAAACATTCAGCATTAACATGTTGATCCAGTGACTGTTAACTCAATGATTATCACCGTTCGACTGTCACTAGCAATTTCATTTTAAAATCGTGGCTGCAAGTTCACTTGCACTAAATAATATCACCTTGTACGCAAGTTAATACAGAAAATAAAATTAATAAATGAATGAAAAACAACAATCAATAAAGTTAAGATTCCAGCAGTGGCTTGCTCATATAATCATATCACATTTTCACATTCGGATAAATATTGTGTACAAGTAACCGTCCGTATATCTATCAGAATCCGCCACGATAAGGGTTCTAGCGACACGATTTGCTTATTTCAGTGATCATAGGAAGTGGCTTGGCAGCAGGACTTTGTCTTGGTATTTTGCTTCTGGTGGTTGTCATCTGTTGTCTGAGGTGCGTATGGTAGACATTTATCTGTTTTTGTTTTATTGTGTTTTTCTATTTGTTGTTGTTGTTGTTGTTGTTGTGTTTTCGAATGAGTTTGTACAGGCTCGTTTACACGTGTAAGAAAAATGACATGTGGACAGTCGGTGCTACATTGCAAATTATTTCATCGAAACATAAATTGCTTATCATCAGGAAAACATGTCCGTGCAATGGATACTCCCTTAAACCCCACTTTTACATAGAAAAAACTGGATTTTGGAGTGGTTTACCTATTTCTCTTATTTTTGCATCTAAACATAGATTGTGGGTACTCGTTAGCGAGGCGGTTCTAACGTTTACCCACATTCCATGTTTTGAGCAAAAATAAGAAAAATATCAAAAATTTTCTGCTGAAAATTTTCATGTTTTACAACTTTAAAAATCTCTGTATATTGTATGGGCATGTTTTCGTAATATACTGATAGCTATACCAAACTTGAGGCCAAAACAAGTGACTTACAGCATGACCATGTTGAGAAATCTATAGTTACAATTATTGCAGAGTGTTGACCCAGTGTAAAAGTGGATTGAAAGATGTTGCAAGTAGAAAAGGGTACAAGTAGGCAGTGATCAGGAAAAGGCGCAATCAGAAAGAATTACTCCCCTTTAACAAAAAAAAAAAAAAAAAAAAAAAAAAAAAAAAAAAAAAGAAAGAAAGAAAAAAAAAAAAAAAAAAAAAAAAAAAACGAATTGAAAAGCCAACATGTCTATCAACATAGATCACCCTCGACAATTAACATAAATTCAGTGAAGTTTATGGCGTTGTTTACCGTTTCGTAGCAAATGTTATCGTTTACCATTAAAGCATATTGTAGCTCTTTTCACATAGTGCAAATTCTATTGTACCAAATCAAGATAAATGATAAATTATTTTAAGCTCGTTTCGAATTTAAATATGTTGCATCTTTTTTTCTTTTTTTTAGAACAAGGAACAAGAAGAAGAAAACAACGAAAAAGAAACGAACCAAGGCATCCCACAATCCGTCGTCAAACAACTTTCATAACAATCTCGTCCAACCAACAAATCACGAACCGAACGACTTGCACGATAACTATCACGACAATTATGTAGAACCGAACAACTTCCATAATGATTATTTCGAGCCTAGCGCAGATAGTCGTCAGTACGATACTGGCGAGTATTCTACAATATCCGAATTTTACTCATACCCTTCAGATTTTTCCTGGGTTAGAAGCTCTGAAAATGCGCCTAATCGCGTCTATGGTAGTACCAACGATGAAACATGCCTTAAACAAGTTGTTGACCCTCCTTTGTCTAAAGGGTACTCTTTGGCCAAGACGCCAAAGCAAATTAGGTTTGCTGACAGGACAGACACTGGGTCTGTTAATTCATACTTGAAACCATTGTCAAAGGCAGATATGTTGACAACTGTAGATCGTAAGAATGGATACAAACAGTTCTCAACTGACTAGAGACTTTACAAATACTTTTGTTTCTATATAGTCCTATTATATTGGTTGTTTTGTGTTTTGGTGTTGGGTTTTGGAGCTGCTTGCACCTTGCATTTTTGTGTGTTTGGTTGGGTTTGGGTGGCTGGGTGGCCGCCTGTTGGGATGTGGCTGCTCGCTAGACTTAAGATTTGTTCTTCGTATGTTTGGTATAGGTACCTGATTGTCAATTTAGTTTTTCCCAACTCGATTTTTTGAGTGGGTTTTCTTACTGAATGCACCATTTCCTGATCAATGCCTATTTGACCTTTGCATATATTTCCGTAATAAAATACTGGACACGAACTGGTTGAAAAATGCCACAAAATGTGTCATCCGATGCGCATCGGAAAATGGCATTCCTGGTTGCAGGATACTGGTATCTGTAAATAGTAAATAACTACCCCGTAACCAAAAATAAACCGATTTTACCGATCTTGAAAGTTTCTATTTTACTGTAATTCTCTGTGATTTATGTTGCCAAAACTAAAGGGTCACTGATGATGCCTTAGTAGCCGATACCGAGATATGGTAAGACAAGTTTTCTCATGACAACAGATCAGTGCACAACACAAGATGTTGAGGCATGTTTTACTGCTTTTCCAGCATCAGCATCATTTCCTTGATGGCAATATCAGGCTGCAAAGCACCACAGTCGACCGACAACAATTCTTTAATCTGACCAGCAATATGCCGACTTTGGTGCTGAGAAATCAGGCTTTTTTCCTCCTGAAGCACTACAGCAAGAGCCTGGAGAGATTTTGGTGCCAGTATTCCATTAAAGACCATATCATGCTGTCCCAGAATGTGTAACACTTGTTCAGCGGGAGGCATGTCTGGTGGATGGGTTGCCTAGTCCTTGACCTCAACGTTGTACCGACGTAGGTAATATTGGCTAATACTGGGGAGATTTCATCTGACATTGTCCTCCTAGTACCAACGATGGTACTGGTGCTGAAAATGCTTTACAACAGGTTTGCTCACCTCAGTGTGTGCACTGTACAGCTGTGAGGCCCTCCCAGGGGTTTTGGGTATTCAGGGAGAGGGTTATTTATTTTCAGGGATTTGGGGAGAAGGGTCATTTATTTTCAGGGATTTGGGGAGAAAGCATAGTTTTAGGGAGCAGGGAGCAGGGGGCTGAGGAAAAACATTTTAGGGAGCTGGGGAGAAAGGTCATTTTTCTTTCAGGGAGCAGGGAGCAAACCCCCCCCCCTGGGAGGGCCTCAGCTGTTCATGAGAAAATGTGTCTATGGAGACATGTGTAACGAACAGGCGAGCCAAGCCACAGAAAACCCCATCGGTGGAAAAGCATGCTCATCCACCAAGGGTGGTTTACTGCGCTATATACCCAACACTTACTCAATTCACAAAGTCTCGAGTTTGAAATTTGCACATTTCCAAGGGAGGCAATCCCATTACATTACTCTCCCCTCCGAGAAGACTCGCCCCGAGTCTTGGCCTGGGGACTACATGGGTAAGGCAACTCCATTCTGGCTGTTGTCATCATCCCACCGCTGCCACCAAATGTAACGAACAGGCGAGCCAAGCCACAGAAAACCCCGTCGGTGGAAAAGCATGCTCATCCACCAAGGGTGGTTTACTGCGCTATATACCCAACACTTACTCAGTTCACAAAGTCTCGAGTTTGAAATTTGCATATTTCCAAGGGAGGCAATCCCGTTACACATGGTTATTGTGTGAAAAAGCTCCAGTGACAACTGATGCACAAATTGAACGATATGGCAATTTTGTGAAACATGGAGGGGCGACCAGTCAACTTTCACATTGATTTTTGAAGCTTCTTTAAGTGCCATCATCTCAAATAAGCCCTCATTTGAAAGATAAAAAGTCGCTTTATGATGATATGGAGTTCATATTTCATGAAATATAACAGTTCTTGTGTTACAGGTCCTCAAACACATTTCCTTAACTTTTTTTTGTTGAGTATATAAAATTACTTCGGAAGTGTGTGTGTGTGTGTGGGGGGGGGGGGGGGGGGAGGGTAGGCTTTTATCGGGTTTAAAGGCACCAATCCCCAACCCATGTCTATGTTACATGGGCATGTTTTCGTATTTGTGACATACGTTTCCAATTTATTGAGTGGTAACCTGTCTGCTCGTCGATGGTGCTTCCTTATGTTTATGATGATACCGGAAAACTTAACACAAACATTTACTCTATTTCTATGTTGATGTGAGGACGCTCAAAGTCTTTGAGGATACTCAATCTAACTTCGGATGAAAAAAGTTTGTTTTTCAACGTATCTCTTAGCCGCACAATCGTAAAATTTGCCAAGATTAATGAAATTTAACTCCGCACAAGTTTACATGTAAAAAAGTACAAATGGGCAATGATCAGGAAATGGCGCAATCAGAAAGACATTCCCACTCCATAAACTGAGGGGTGGGGAAAATCTAAAATGACACTTTGGTACTTATACCATGCCGAGTGAGCAGCTATTCCCCAATAGGCGGCCACTCAGTTACCCGAACTGAATTAAAAATATGAAAACGTACATAAACATGCGGGTTTAAATGAATAAAAATGTACCATCTGCCTTTTATTTGATAAATAATGCGCTTTAATGCTATTCTAATCCACTAAGCGCCACCTTTTGCGCCCCTTTGAGCTTCTTCACGCCACTTTGCGCTAATTTACTGTATATAGTGGCATCATTTTTGTTTTTACATGACGCAAATATAATGTGGAAAAGGTAATTATATTTATATGCTATCTTCCCTAGGGGCGAAACGACTAATGGGGGCGAAACGACTAGGGGGGAAACGACTAGGGGGGAAACGTCTTGGGGGCGAAACGACTAGGGGAGGAAATGGTTTGGGGGCGAATCGTCCCGGATTCCTCAGTATGCCAAAGCGTTCAGTAACCCAGATCGTAGCTACGATGGCAAACATAGAAAAGGTGAAAATTCTCGTTGTTGGCGATTCTGGTTAGTTAAAACTACACATAATCGTTTGATTTATGTTCTGAACAACTTCTTCGATGTCAAATTAATCCATGTCAACCACACAATATTGAACAATCGGCTTTCAAAAATTCACCTCAAAGAAAACAGATTTCGCATGTACCAGTAATTCGGACAAGAGCTATGAAATTTTATTTTAATCAGGGTCTCTATAGACACCTACAGTGCTATTGTTTACATTATTTGACCTTGACCTCGATGACCTAGTGCGCGTTGCATTGTGGTTGAAACTTTCACTTCCGGGTGGCAAATCAATTTCCGGTTCAATGTTGTTTACATACATTAGTTATTGATTACTAATAATATTTGGCATAAATTTGTATTCATTAATTTGTTTGCTCTTTTATAAATAATTTCATTTTTAACACCTTCTTGAGCGTCTCAAGACCCTAAATGATGTTTGAACCGCGCGAACAAAAATATGTATTACTTAGATATTATTTATAATTGATTAACAATTTGCGCCAACCACGCGTCCACGTCTCTGCAATCAGACTAAAAATCATTCAAAGTGGAAAAAAGGTAAAAAAAAAAATTATATAAATAAATAGTTCTTGGTCCTTTTTTTCCAACCTTATTCATATTTGTACCGTAGCTAGAAATAAAATTGCATTCATCTTAGCGCTTTTTTATGAATGAAAGTTTCTTCACCTTTTTATCCATCTTTTACATTTTACTTCTTAAGAACAAGGACACTCTATCGATAGAGTGTCTTTTTAAGCCTGGCGTCCCTTTTATGGGATATAGGCAAACAGAATAGTCCCAGATGAGACGCCGCAGAACGCGGCGTCCCATCTGGGGCTATTCTGTTTGCTTAGAGAATTTTCATTAAATAATTGAATAAAATTTAAAAATCCCTCCTGATGTCCCTAAAAATGAAAGTAGACTCACCCAAATGATACTGATGAGAAAATCCATTCGTCAAATATGGGTTAACTCTTGCTCACATTATATTTAAATAATCCCGATGAAATATACAATGATAATAATCAATTTGCCAGAAAGAAGGGCGATTTCAGCTATTGAAGACAGTTTTAACTTTTATGACACACTATCTCTAATTACGATGCCCATAATCATCATTACAAAAACTTGCCCAACTTTTTTAAGGTGTAATTTTAAATGAAAACATTAATTTGAAAATTTTTGATATTTTTTCTTATTCTCGGGAGGCGGTTCTAACGAGTACCCACAATCTATGTTTTGGAGCAAAATTAAGAAAAATAGGTATACCCCTGCATACTCCAGTTTTGCTATATAAAAGTGGATTAAGGGGGTATACTTTACACGGACATGTTTTCGTGATGTGATAATCGGCTTCTTTAATTATTATATATGACGCCTTCTTCAAAGAAACGACACATTCTTGGGGTACAATATGAATGATAAGGGGATTAATGAAGTCCCCCGGGGCAGCAGGCTGGTGGGTTCAGTCAGTGACAGTCGATTAATTATCATTACATGTGTTGACATCACTTGGATTAGCAAAAGATAATTATGATTCCAGTGTTGTAGATAAAAAATGGATACACTATACATAAAGTAATTTTAATTTGGGAATAAATCAGAATTATTTCATGGAATGAAAATAATTAATGCAAGTGTTTTTTTTATTTATGTTTTATATATATTTCACCGCATGCAAAACAAATTTAAATTACGTGCTCGAGAGAGAGAGAGAGAGAGAGAGAGAGAGAGACCAAATGAGAGAGAGAGAGAGAGAGAGAGAGAGACCAAATGATGGCTTTTTCACGTTTCTTTTTGTATTTATAAAACTTTAAAAAAAAATGATTCAAACGCGGAAATTATTGAACGTTGATTTATGATTTATACCATGGCAATATTTAATTTTTTGACTGAGATGCAAACATTTCTAATTGACTTGTAACTGCCCTATACGTAGGTCACTTTTAGTGATAACGGGGTACCAGTTTAATTTTCTAATTCCGCACGGGAAGAAACGCCAAATCTTAAAATACTAAATTAGAAACCAGCATCAATTAATGAACAAACAGTTTGGAAATGAATTTGTTATGAATAATATTTCGACATTATTTTTACACTTTAATACATCAAAACATTAAAGTTCATTACACATTCATTGACCCCGTCCCGAGGTTGCTTTTTTGCCACCCGGAAGTGAGAAAAGGTCATGTGATAGTCACATGACTTACCTGTATTTTATGGACCACGTGGTTTGTGACGTATTGTTTGTACCTGTGTATAGTTCTATAGAGACCCTGTTTTAATCAATATCTGACTGTCTTTTGCATATTTAGTTCTAGAAAAAGAACTGATCAATTTCGTATTCACTACATGCTATCGGTTCTAGTTGAAGCCATGGCTATAAAAGTCAGTTACAAAATCTCACCATTTGGATGTCAAAACAGCATGATCACATGATGTCACTGTATATTCATATTATTCCATTCATGGTACTATCAAATTACACAGTATTCCACCAAAACAGTGATAATTAGTAAAATTTCCAGTTGTTTACTTGTTCATCCAACAGAAATCAGCAAATCCATGTGCATGATGTCATGTGACATTTTGGTATACAGTACAATCAAGTGGCAGGACAAGATTTCAGACACAGAGGTCCTGAGGAAAGCAGGGATGCAAAGCATGCATACAGTCTTAAAGCTAGCACAGCTAAGATGGACTGGCCATGTTATAAGAATGCCTGATGCGCGACTTCCAAAGAAAGTTTTCTATGGAGAACTACAGGAGGGAAAGCGCTCTCAAGGTGGCCAGAAGAAACGCTACAAAGACACCCTCAAAGCCTCTCTGAAGGATTTCGAAATACCAATGGGGTCCTGGGAACAGACTGCACAGGAGCGATCAAAGTGGCGAGGTCTCATCAACAAAGGAGCAGCTCTCTATGAAAAGAAGAGAATCTGTGAAACTGAAAGAAAGCGAAGAGAGCGCAAAGCCAAAACAAATGTGCCACCAGCAGACTCTATGACATTGACTTGCTCTACTTGCAACCGACAGTTTAGAGCCAGAATTGGCCTAGTCAGCCATCAAAGAACTCACCAACACACATCAGCACTATTCAAGAAATAATGATGGTCTTTCTCATTAGTGAGAGACGAACTATCATACAGTACATCACCAAAATTTTGCACCACAAAAACTGGTAGCATAGAATAGAATAGAATATTTTATTTGGTATACAATAAGTGTTCACCACAACATACATGTAACAATAAATAACACAGCATTCCAATCAATACATTTTTATTGTGTGTTGTACACACAGATAAACTGACTTGTTTACTTGCAGAGTATATTTTGCTTAATTTATATCTTGGGCAAGTCAAGTCGCCCCAACGACTCTGCTTTGGTATTTGAACAGAGCATACATTTTAATTTACCTAACGGTGCAATTCCACCTTAGGGCGGATGAAGGTGATTTATGTCAGAAATTGATCAACTCAGTATCTGAAGAAAAATAAAGAATGAAAAAGATTTCTGGAGGGGGGTTCAAAGTCTCCAATGGGGAGGTGGGGGGGTCTCCTTTTTATATGCTTTGCCCTCAATTGACCCATGAAAATGAAATAAGTTGGTCCCAGAGGAGGGTTCTTTCTAGCAAACCCCCTCTTAATCTGCCACTGTACCCAGATAAACACTGTTTGCCTCTAGCAAGGGTGTTAGCCTTCAAATAAACATTAGGTAATGGCTGTTGCAGTAAAATGTTGGTGTTTGGGGTGTCAGTTCCCAGTCTTCCTGAACAAGTGTTGCCTTCAGTTACCAGAAGGGGCCTGATTACGGGAATTGACTACCGGAATGGACATTTATATGTGTCCTGGAGTACTTTTTATTTGGTTTTTGGGGATAGACAGTCATTAGTTCGAGAATCATGTGGTTTAAGTACAGTTTGTTCGATGTGGTAGCCTATGTCAGGTGCTAGGTCACTGCTACAGTACTAGCACATTTTACTTATTTCTATTTCTGTTCACCTCTGTCTTGCTGTATAACAAACACAGTGATCTCTCTATATTTTAATCAAATAAATCTCTGAACAGTAGCCACAACACAGTCCCCGCCAATGAGCTAACTTTACCACTCTGGGAAGTCAATTTTGCTATACTTGGTTGGATTATATCTTGGGCAAACTATCTATATGACTACAGAAGTATGTTTTTTCTGCAAATAACATATACATGTATTTAAAGTACCAAAATCCATAGCATAATGTCAATTCCAGTTGTCAATTCCCTTAAAAGTGCTCATTCTGGTCCATTCTGGTAAAGAAACGCACTCCTGAAAAAGCCTTATTATAGGTTTCATCAAAAAGCCATTATAGGATATGCTGGTCTGCAGCTCTATGACCATATCGCAGTTGCTAATGGCGGAGGTGCAAGCATCCCTATATATCTACCATCCTGACCAACATATTCTCAATACACAAATACTGCTATACATGTACATGTAAGCATTGTTATTGCTTTAGGGTCATTATATTTGAATCATTTTTTGGATGTCATTACCTTTTTTTGGGGGGGGGGGGGGGTGGTAAAAGTTGATTAAAATGGAGGCAACATCTCGACATGTCCAAAACTGTTGACTGGGACATTCAGCATCAATTCAAAGAAACAAACAATCTTTTTTTCTTCTTCTTTTTTATGTTTATAGATATCTTGCACACAAGATTATAATAATCAAAGGGTCATAATTCAGCAAAGAGTTATATTTACTGACAGAAAAATATACATGTCAACAATCTTTTCACAAGGCATTTATTTCATGAAATTTTAAGGCCCTAGCATATAGGCCATTCAAAAAGGAATCAGTATATGTCTTGTCCATTGAAAAATAACTTCAGAAATACCATATTGGTTCTAATTAGCGCACATGCTCCAATAGGCACACACCCTGGTTGTTTCCGAAAAGTGCATAAGCACACACTGCGCCAGTAGTAAATTATTTTACACCAATTCTACACAATGTTAAGTTGTTAACGCATATGACACATTAAAACTGAACAGTAAATGATCATAAACTACTTTGCAACAATTTGAACACTTATTGACATCACCGAAATTCACCATTGAAAGATATGACATGGTTATTTCAGCATTTTGATGTGTTGTTTTCGTTCTTAGTGTGTGTTTCTTTATTGTAACCTCAACTTTTAGTAATTTTGAAAAGTTAAGCAGACTGTGCGCTAATTAATACGAATACGGTATTTAAGTTTCAATAAGCCAAAGCAAGCAAAATAAAAGGGTCCTGCTTAATGTGTCTGTCATATGTTGCTATTGGATTATCCATTTCTTTTTTCTTTTTTTTTTTTGGAATCATCAATGGGCATACACTGTACTTCACTGAACTTACACAGAAGGTCAGTTTGCACATGTGTTAAGTATAGGAGAAAGTCCGAGTAAGTATCCATTCCTGAAAAATAATGGATCCGAGGCCCTGAAGGGGCCGAGGATTCATTATTTTTCAGGAATGGATACTTACGAGGACTTTCTCCGACTTAAAATACACCATACACTGGCGCCTTTGTTTCGTTATAATAAGCTCTTTTAATCTTTAGACAGCAAGCCGGTTGTCATGACCAGACCTTGCACAACATATTTCCGCTTAATTTTCTTTTCTCGCGACATGATATGTTGGTCAAACTATCCCACGGACATAACGAGGAAACTAACTGTGAACGATGTTAACACTTTCTCGTGCATCCATGTACAAATAGAGCATTCACAGTAGTTTCCCTTTTTACACATCGTTAAATGTAGTGTCTATGTTCAATACCATTTAATTATGATTTTGTATAAATACATAATGTGTGTTAATCGATGAGACAGCGTACATGGGATTTTGTATAAATACATAATGTGTGTTAATCGATGAGACAGCGTACATGGATCTGTTTAGGGCTAATCTCCATGCTCGAAAGACAGAGGACCATTATAATGCCCGGCTGTTTTGGGGGTAAACAGCTGGTCATAAATAACTGTGCGAAGTCTGTTCCTACTGCCAGGTTTCTAATTCACCTCACACTAACCCTAACCTTCTAACAATGAAACCAGGGAGCAAGAACCTTTTTCATACAGAAATATGTGATGATTCGTTGGATATAACGTTTTGGGGAATTTATGATACCGACTATTTCATCGCAAAGGATTTCAAATACTAGGAAGAAATTGTATTTAATATTAGGTAGATTCTAAACCATTTGCTAGAAAAGCTTCCAATCAGCCTGCACAAAATTTAATGTCTTTGAACAAAGCGAACACATTATTTTGGGGTGCAGCAAAGGGAAAATGAACACTTCATTGGTGACCATGACTTTTGTGCTCACACGAGCTCATGCGAAAAATAATGGACACTAAA
Source organism: Rugalucina vietnamica (assembly GCA_964017185.1). Classification (NCBI taxonomy): domain Eukaryota; kingdom Metazoa; phylum Mollusca; class Bivalvia; order Lucinida; family Lucinidae; genus Rugalucina; species Rugalucina vietnamica. Next base: position 15,599,932 of record OZ024874.1, read on the forward strand.
CTGTCCATTCCCGAAAAAATAATGGACAGTTTTTATAAAAGAATGACGTCATGGGTGTATTTTAACTGAGAACAATGGCTGACTGAAATATGAAAATATTGTGTAAAAAATGGTGACAATGGAGTACTCAGCGATCTAGTCACACTGGAGTGATTTTAAACAGTCAATATTGTAGATTGGTATGTTTTCTTCAATCGTCACATAAAGTTTTTTAGTGACACATCAGCAATATTGAAAAATCTACTCTTTTGTAATGAAAGAGTTAACATGTCATTCCCGTCTTACAAAATCTACCACTATTGCATATTAAGTTTTAAATGAAAATTAAACAAAATAAATGTCAATTTTAAAAGTATAAAATTGTAGTATTTCTTTTGTCTGACAGTGCTCTGTCGTTGTCAGCACGACCGTCTTGTGGATCTATCTTATCTATCTTCTGATACGGAGTAAATAGCCAGTGTCATCTGCATATTTACCCAATTAAAATGTCGTAAAACCCAATTAAGCTACAACACTCTGGGTACAGAAATGCAAAATAAATCTTTGATATGCAGTTCAGATTATCAGGCCCAAGAGAAGTCACAAATCGGTACAGTACTAAGATTTTGGTTTAGAAAAAGGTACAAGTAGGCAAAGATCAGGAAAAGGCGCAATCAGAAAGAGATTCCCACTCCAAAAACCGAGGTGGAAAAAAACCAAACTAACAATCAGGCACTTATACCATGAAACATATCGTAAGCCGAATGAGCAGCTATTTTCCCAATAGGTGGCCACTCAGTTACCTTAACATAATTAAAAATATGAAAACATACATAAGGCGCCAACAGCACAAAAAAATTTTAAACACCAAGACATAAAACAAAAAGAACCACCACAGAAGTATCGCCTTGGAACGATCAGTAACACAAAGTTACTGGCGGGCTTAAACCGGTTTTACAGGATCCTAACCTCACCCTCAGCTTCTGCAGTGGTTCATAACATTTAGTAAGTTCTTCGGTCCTCGTGGTGAATCACTAACTAGTCAATGATTCATCAAGAACAAACAAATAAATCATTATAAACATCCTGATGAATCAAAAACAAGGATTCACAGATTGAGTAAGCTGCCCGACGATGGAGATCCCTGGGCGCCGAATAACCTACTAACTCTGGAGCAAAAGAAAAACACCAGTTGGACCCCTGTGGGCCTAGAACCTAGATCTTGGTTCAAAAATGTTCATGAGTGTAAACAATATATATAAGTTTTGATTTTACTGTAGAAAGACTGTTTTATATCAGCAAAAGAATAACTTGTTCAGCGTGGCAATATCATCACGCCTCTACATTTCTTTATATGACTAACATATTTCTGTTTACTTTTTTATGCTTTGTTTAATGTTCAATGCTATTTATCACTTGTTTTTGCTAGCATCATGATTTTAAATATTTAATAAGTTGCCTCCGTTGTTAATGATGTACAAGTACAAGCTTTTAAAATGTTTCTCTTTATTTTTTACATTTCATTTTTGGTCTTCAATAGATATTATATAGTTTTCAGTTGATAAAAAGGGGTAGAATGAATAATTACTGAACAGTACCAAGTCAGAGAAGGTCAATAGTGTATAATGTGAAGTATTTGCCTGTCAGTTTTTCACATTTACATATTTCAAAATTGTCCAATTTTTTATTAAAATATCTAGGTTTTAGCAAAAAATTCCTCGCTGAAATTCGGATATTTTTCAATTTTCAAACTTGTATTGACAAGCTCTTCAATCAACACTGGGAACTGGTATGCAATTTTTATGGAGTTTTAGTGCACGGAACAATGTTGACTTTTGTGTGTACTTTTTAAACCAAGATCTAGGTTCAAAACCAAGATCTTAGTACTGTACCTAGATTTGTGACTTCTCTCGGGCCTGTTTATTTTCTTTGTTGTTGGGTATAAATTAAGATACAATTTGGTACCAATTTCAACTGCATTAAACTGTAAACCAGTCCATTAGCATAACAGATTTGGGTCAACTTATCCCATGTCCATATAACCTCGCCTCGGGGCCAGGTAGCAGTACCCCAAGACACATTTTTGATTTCATTGTATCAATACCTGGTTCTTCTATTCTTAGTTTCTCATGTTGTTGTAATATTTATTTGACCCACTGCAGGTGTTGGGAAGACGTCACTAGTTCATCTAATATGTCACAATGAGCCTACCTCTAACCCCAACTGGACCATTGGTTGCTCTGTGGAAGTCAAGGTAATAGAGTCAGATTTATAGGCTCATTAAGAAAACATGCCCATGTAATAACCGAGGCGGTTCTAACGAGTACCCACAATCTATGTTTTGTATCAAAAATAAGAAAAATAGGTATACCCCTATTAACCCCATTTTTCTATATAAAAGTGGGGTATGAGGATATACATTTCATAGATATGTTTTCCTGATGTGCTTAAAATTCACCATAAGACTACTGCACAAAACACAGAACATCAGGAAAACATGTCTGTGTAATGTATACCCCCTTGAACCCCACTTTTGTATTGAAAACTGGGGTTTGCAGGGGTATACCTATTTTCCTTATTTTTGCTCCAAAACATAGATTGTGGGTACTCGTTAGAATCGACTCGGCGAGGCGGTTCTAACGTGTACCCACAATCTATGTTTTGAGCAAAAATAAGAAAAATATCAAACATTTTCTACTGAAAATTTTCATTTTTACAACTTTAAAAATCTCTGTATATTGCATGGACTTGTTTTCGTAATGATACTTTATTTTTTCAAAAAGAATTTGTTCCTCGCTGAATGCATGTAAAAGCAAGAGATAAATATTTTTGAAGGTTCAGGGAGTGCCTCAATGATATAATAGCCTATTTTCAAGCCTCAAGAGGAAGAGGAATCATTCACAAACATTAATATATAACAACTATGACAGAAGTAGGTGCTTACATTATCAATACATATATTTACTGTATATACTGCTGCATTTAGATAACAATTTAGAATTATTATACCCCCGGCATTTATGCCGACGGGTATATAGTTTTCGCTTTTCCGTTCGTCCGTTCGTATGTTCGTTCGTTAGTTCGTTTCTTCGTTCGTAATTCCGGAACGTTCGTAGAATTTATGTCAAAGTTTTGGTTAAAGTTTCTCTAGAGGTGTATATCTCATGAACCAATGGTCAGAAACTATTCATATTTGGACCATAGGTACCCTATAGGGTTTGCTTTGTTTCCATGAGTTCGGACCCCAGGGTCCATGCCCGGGGGTGGGGCTGGAGGTCAAAATCTAGGTCACCTTTAAAATGTGCTGTTTACAATGTTAATGTTTCTTCTCTTAAGTTCATATCTTAACAAACAATCATAGCAATGTATTCTTATATAGTTCATAGATACGCTTTAGGGTTTGCTTTCATATTCAATGTCACCAAATCCTGGTTACCGTCCCCAGGGGTGGGGCTAGAGATCAAAATCTAGGACACATTTTTATATGATATATACCATGATAAACTTTCTGTAAGTCTGTTTTCTTGACATCCACTTAGTTTTGCCAGAACGCATTCATACTTAAGACCATAGGTACCATGTAAGATTCAGACTCTAGGGTCTACGTGCGGGGGGAGGGGGGGGGGGGCTAGAGGTCAAAATCTAGAACTTCTTTAATAATTGTATTTTCTGTACTTTTTTTTACTATCATGTTAAGAAATCATTCATACTTGCCCCATAGGTACTCTATAAGGTTTGCCTTGTTTCTAATGACATTAGACACTAGGGTACATGCTGGGGGTGGGGCTAGAGGTCAAAATCTAGGACATCTTAATTTTTTTTTTTTTTTTTTTTTTTTTTTTTTTAAGAATGACATTCTAATTTCATTACAATCTAGGACTGAGGACCTGACCCAAAATGTCCGCGCTTATGTCCTAGATTGGGTATACACGTCGGCTCTGTATACCGCTCTAAAATAGATATGTCATTCTAAAACTACACTTCCCCATGTTTGTATGTAAAGTACTTTACACTGCTTATTTCTAAAATGTACTTGATGAGGGTGCTGTCTTTCGTTGGTGATGTGAGGTTCAATGTCAGGGGTGAGCTTGTGCCGGGTTGTTTAGGTAGGGGGTAGGGAAGGGGGCTTGGTGGTTTCTAAAATGTACTTGATAAGGGTACTGTTTTTCGTTGGTGATGTGAGGTTCAATGTCAGGGGTGAGCATGTGCCGGATTGCTTAGGTAGGGGGTAGGGAAGGGGGCTTGGTGGCTATCAGCCGGGGGTATACGTGCCTCTCAAGGCACTTTTTCTAGTTTATTTATCTTTTGAACTTTATTTTGATATTCATGAATCATATACATGTGTGAGTGTTTTTTATGTTAAAAATGCTTTTTGGTTACTATTAAAATAATAAAATTGCACTCAAGTTTTTATAATACTCATTATTTTTTACAGTTACATGAATACAAGTCTGGTACACCCTCAGAGAAGACATACTTTATAGAGTTATGGGATGTTGGTGGCTGTACCAGTCATGAGAACAGTAGATCTATCTTTTACAACCCTGTACATGGTATGTATTGAACTTCTACGAAAACTTGCCCATGCAATATACAGAGATTTTTTCAGAAGGAAAATTTGAAAATTTCATTGGAAATATTTTGATTTTTCTTAAATTTTCGCTCAAGACATACATCATGGGTACACAAGTACCCACAATGTATGTTTTGGATCAAAAATAAGAAAATTAAGTGTACCCCAGTTTCTCTACATAATATATAGATTTAACGGACATGTTTTCCTGATGACTTATAGATAAAAAATACAAATGCTGTATTCATTCTAATCAGTGCATATGATCCAAGTGCATACCTATATCTTTTCCAACCAACCTGTGTGAAGGACCAAATTGGTTGGCTGACATATAAGTATTGTCTCAGTAAAAACAATAATCTTTGTCGCAGGAAAAGTGGTTTGTCTTCATTATACTACTGTTTATTGTGCCTGCCTCTCTGTTGTGCTAGTTGCCTTTCGTTTTGCCAGATGGCTACCTTGTTGGGAAAGAGCTAGTCATTCTGCTCTTTGTGTGTGTTGTTGGAAAAAAATGTTTTGTTGTGTTTTATGTATTTTTTTTCCCACCTGGTGTCTATGTTTGGACTTTAAATTTAATTGCAGCAATTCCTGGCCCCTCTATTCTTACTTTGTACCAATGTTGTATACAAGTTTTGTCACTATTTGTAGTAAAATTTGATGAAAAAATTATTAGTAAAAGTTTTCATAAGTGATTTGCCACAAAGAAAACCAATGCTTATGCAGAAACAAAGGCGTAGATCAGCTTCACAGTAACCACAAAGCTGATCAGCGCCTTTGTTTTTGCTACACCCGACACCCTCTTCATCTAAAATCTGAAATTTCAAGCTTCTAGCCATCTTATGTGACTGTGCAGAACGGTTTGTGTCTGACCTGGTGGGAAACCCAAATTGTTGGTTTTCTCACAGGAAGGCTCAAGTAGATCGCATGATTATGCTAGATTTGGACTAGCTGCCTTCAGTAATCTCTGTATTCTCTTTGATTTAAATTGATTTTTCACAGGCATTACACAAAATGATGAGTTTCTTCTTACTTTGTTCCTCACAGATTTATTTACCTCTTCTATATTTTGCAAATACTCCTACCAAACCCAGAGCCCACACAAATTTTGTCTGAAATGCACAGATATTTGAGCCAAGTCATGAGTACACCGACAATGTAGTTTCTGAACAGGTCAGACACAAACCGAGCTGTTAAAGATGGCTAGAGGCTGGAAATTTTGGATTTAGAAAGTAGAGGAATTGTACTATCCACGGACCATGTAGCGAAAATAAAGATGCTAATCAGCTTCACATTAACTGTGAAGCTGATCTGCTCCTGTGTTTTGGCATATAATGTTGGTTTACTCATGGCGCGACTCATTTGTTTACCAATATCTGTGTTCATTTCCAGGGATCATACTTGTCCATGACCTCACTAACAGAAAATCTCATCAAAACTTGAGGAAGTGGCTGGCTGAAATACTCAACAGAGACAACTCCAAATATCAAGGAAATGGGTAAAGCATGTAATTAAAAATGTTGTAATTGTATGGTCTTGTCATTCAATGCAATGTTGATCAGGAAAACATGGCCGTGATATAAATACCCCCTTGAACCCCACTTTTATATAGCAAAACTGGGGTATGCAGGGGTATACCTATTTTTCTTATTTTTGCTCCAAAACATAGATTGTGGGTACTCGTTAGAACCACCTCGCCGAGGGTAACGTTTACCCACAATCTACGTTTTGAGCAAAAATAAGAAATATATCAACAATTTTCTGCTGAAAATTTTCATTTTTTTACACCTATAAAAATCCTAGTGTATTGCATAGGCATGTTTTCGTAATGGATCTGCGTCATTGTATTGGTATTGTACCAAAGTTGTACACAAGTTTTGTCATTGGATTATCCAGTTTTCTCATGACATGGCTTATTTTGAAAAAAACTTCAACCTCATTGTAACTTAGTTTTCAGTATAACACAGCCATGTCATGGCCCCTAAATCGATTACTATGCTATATGTCTATATAGAACTTTAGTAACCTCAATGTAACACAGTTCACTTATAACAGGGTCTACTTCTATGAACCAAAAAGATAGGGTTATATTGAGGTTGACCTGTACCATTAACCATTTTGTTCCTTCGCAGGTATGACTATGACCCTGAACAGTTTGCTGGGAACCAGTTGCCAGTGTTGGTGATAGGAACCAAAGCTGACCAAGCCGAGACTATACGCGAGAAGGCATTATCCAGGGTGTCCTCAGTGGCTGAGGAATGTGGTGCTGATCAGTTTAATTTGGTGAGTCAACTATCTTGGGTGGGGGGAGGGTGGAGGACGTGGTGTAGAGTGGGTATACTGAGACTATATGGGAGAAGGCATTATCCAGGGAGTCCTCAGTGGCTGAAGAATGTGGATCTGACCAGTTTAATTTGGTGAGTCAACTATCTTGGTTGGGGGAAGAGTGGAGGACCTGGGGTAGGGTGGGTATACCAAGACTAGACCTGGGAGAAGGCATTGTCCAGGAAGTCCTCAGTGACTGAAGAATGTGGTGCTGATCATTTTAATCTGGTGAGTCAATTGCAACTATCTTGGGTTGGGGGAGGGTGGAGGACCTGCGGTAGGGTGGGTATACCGAGACTATATGGGAGAAGGCATTATCCAGGGTGTCCTCGGTAGCAGAAGAATGTGGTGCTGATCAGTTTAATTTGGTAAGTCAACTATCTTGGGTGGGAGGAAGGATGGCAGACCTGGGGTAGGGTGGGTATACCGAGACTATATGGGAGAAGGCATTATCCAGGGTGTCCTCGGTAGCGAAAGAATGTGGTGATGATCATTTTAATCTGGTGGGTGAACTATCTTGGGTAGGGGGAAGGGTAGGGTGGGTATACCGAGACTAGTAGCCTGGGTTCCAGTCTGATCATTTTCTCTCTTTTTTATTTTTTCGTTTCTTGGTCAAAAATGACACTGAAATCAATAACGGCTACCGATACATTAATTTGATGTGCAATTTTTATAACGTACGCATTGTCGAAAAAAAAATAATAGAACAATAATTATATTGACGACTGGACCCAGGCTACGAGACTAAACCTGGGAGAAGGCACTATCCAGGGTGTCCTCAGTCGCCGAAGAATGTGGTGATGATCATTTTAATCTGGTTAGTGAACTATCTGGGGGGGGGGGGTGACTACCTCGGTAGGGTGGGTATTAGGCTGACCACTGAGGTCGACAGCAGGTACATGTTATCCCTCTTATTGGCTGAAGAATATGGACCTGATTATTTTAATCTCTAGAGTAAACTTCCCATAGAAACAGTAATTAATATAAATATTTTTGAAATTAATCCTGGCATCTTGGGCATAATCATAAATTTCCAGTGCTTGCACTAGTGGAAGTCTGGGAGTCAGAATTGGACCGTGACTTCCAAAATCAGATGCCAGGAAGTCACTGACTTCCAATATCACCATGTTACGAATCAAAATATAATGTTTTACATATAAATATGAGACAAATTCTATAGAAAAGAGCATTTTCACATATAATTGAAGAGAAAACAATCCAAATTGGTTAAATTTCTAAATAAACATAAATATCAGACTCAGCTTGACTTCCACAGGATGCCGCTTGAAAGTCCTGTGACTTCCAGTTTTTCAAGCATACTGCAATCACTGAATTTCCCCTTCCTCTGCTGTTGCAACAACAGACTGATCAGTTATTGCAAAAGAAAACACTGAATACTGATATATTGCTTTCAAGAGGCTAACCAAGAAACAGTAATTGTTTAGTAACAGTCTGTCCGTACATGAGCACAATTGTTTACAGATTACAATTCAAACTTTTCCATCTCCTTGCAAAATAAGCTTTCCCCTGGCATGAAGATATTACGAAAACATGCCCATGCAATATATAGAGGATCTTACACGAGTGGTCACCTCGGCAAGGCATTCCTAACAAGTACACACAATCTATTTTTTGGAGCAATATTAAGAAAAACAGGTTTACCCATGCATACCCCAGTTTTGCTATATAAAAGTGGGGTTCAAGGTGGTATACTTTTCATGGGTATGTTTTCCTGATGATATTGCAGAACATTGCAGATCATTTGAGCCACCGCATATGAAAACAGAGAATATACATAGGCAAAAAAAGGTGCAGATCATTTGAACAGTTACTCCACAGCTGATCTGTGACTTTGTTTTTGCTACACCGATGGTAAAATTCCTCTTCCTCCTTAGTCTGAATTTTCAAGCTTCTAGTCTTCTTCTATTGCTGCACAGAATGATTTGTGTCGGACCTAGTCAGAAACCCTGAAGGCCTGTTTTCTCGCATTTTGGCTCATAATAGTATTATAGAACTATTAAACTACTTGTTACAGGATTGTCAAGAAGTGAAATGTATAGCCCCAGGTTCAACAAATGCTGTAAAATTATCCAGGTTCTTTGACAAGGTCAGTATTACTACATGAGAAGGTACTTTAACTCGTATAATAAGCTTTGTCTCCTATTTATGGGACATAGAATAGTTTATAGTCCCAGATGTAACGCTACAAAATGTGGCGTACCATCTGGGGCTATTCTGTTTTCTAAGTAATATCATCGCATAATTGAATGAAATATTAGTAGTATAATATAGGATTTCATATTTAAGTGTCAGAAAATGGGTTTTTAGCTCACCTGAGACGAAGGCTCACAAGGTGAGCTTATAGTATAGTAGTCGAGCCGGCGTCCGTGCGTCGTCCATCGTCCACATTTTCAAACAACTTCTCCTCTGAAGCTGCCGGACCGAATCTTTTCATATTTCACATATAGCATCTACAGGTGGGGGGAACGAATATTTGTGTTTTTATTTCGATCGGATAAGAACTCTGGTTGCTATGGCATCTTGAAGTTTCCATTGACTTGTATCGAGAAAAGTGGAAATTGGCATTTTCCGTTGTCAGGCTTGGGATATTTGAATTTTGTTTTCACATAAATGTTTATTGAGTAGTCCTTCATGTTTAAGGCAACTTTTGTAAAAAATCACTTTATTCGTTTGGTTGCTATAGCAACATAAAAGGTAAATTTTCGAAAAAAAAATATTAAAAAACCTTCTTCTCAGAAGCCATATGGGGGATGAAGGTGAAATTTAGCATACATACTTATGACATTAGCCTGTACAAAGTTTGTGTTTTTTATTGTCTTTGTCCAACTACTTTGGTTGCTATGGTAACTTGAAGTTTTCATTGACTTATAAGGCAAAAAGTGGAAATTTGCAATTTCTGCCGTTTCATTGACGATATTGAGATTTTGTTTTTACATAAATGTTTTTTTGAGTAGTCTTCCCCGTTTTGGCAACTTTTGTCAAAATCGCTTTATTCGTTTGGTTGCTTAGTCAATAATAGCATTTTCGAAAAAATATTCAAAAATTTTCTTCTCAGAAGCTGTAAGGCGGATGAAGCTGAAACTTTGCATACATGCTTATGATATTAGCCTCTACAAAGTTTATGTTTTTTATTGTCCTTGTCCCACTTCTTTGGTTGCTATGGCAACTTCAAGTTTCCATTGACTTATAAGACGAAAAGCAGAAAATTGCAATTTCTGCCATTTCCTGAGACCTGAAAAGTGGTAGATGCAAACAACTAATGGAGTAGATGAAGGTATTTGATTAATTTAGGTCAAGGTCATCTCTTGACCTTGAAGGGTCTGTCGTCCATACACACTTTTCAAAGATCTTCTTCTCTGAAACCGCTTGACCAATCAAAGTGAAATTTTATGTTTAGCATCCCTGGATAGTAGGGACGAAAATTTGATGGCGAAATCTGGGTCACATGACCAAGATGGCCGCCACACCCATATATGGCAAAAACCAAAGAACCGGCGAGCTGATTTTCACGAAACTTGGTATGTAGCATTTGGGACTCCAGCCCATCATAGTTTGATAAAATGATGACCCAAGGATGACCTTGACATATTTTACGGCAAAGGTCAATTTTGGAAACATAGGCTTTTACATGGGAAAAAGTGAAAATTATGGATTTTTTGAAAACTATTGCAGCCTGAGACCTGAAAAGTGGTAGATGCAAAACAACTAATGAAAGTATGTGATTGATTTAGGTCAAGGTCATCTCTTGACCTTGGCCGATCTGTCGTCCATACACACTTTTCAAAGATCTTCTTCTCTGAAACCACATGGCCAATCGAACTGAAATTTTATATGGAGCATCCCTGGGTAGGGGTTTCGGAAGTTTATTCCTGAAATCCAGGTCACATGACCAAGATGGCCGCAGTGCCCATATATGGTAAAAACCACTCAAAAATCTTCTTCTCCAGAACCTGCATCCCGATTATCACGAAACTTGGTATGTAGCATTTGGGACTCCAGCCCATCATAGTTTGATCAAATGATGACCCTAGGATGACCTTGACTTATTTTACGGCAAGGTCAATTTTGGAAACATAGGCTTTTACTTTGGAAAAAAGTGAAAACAATGGGTATTTTGTAAACTAAATGCAGTCTGAGACCTGAAAGTGGTAGATGCAAACAACTAATAGAGTAGATGAAGGTATGTGATTAATTTAGGTCAAGGTCAATTTTGGAAACAGGCAAACATAGAAACAGGGGGAAAAGTGACAACTAGGTCTCAGGTAAGCGTCATGATTGTTGTAATACCCATTTAGGGTAAAAAAAAAGAGACAAAAATTCACTTTGTCAAGTGACTGTAACTATTGACTCTCAGGTGAGCGATCTTTGCCCTTGGGCTACTTGTTAGTATCAAGGATTTTTTTCCCATAGAGATATAATAATTTGAATCAGTCCACTTTCATTTTAGGGCAAACCAGAGTGATTTTAATATTTCATATCACTGTCCTAGCCCCTTATTTTAAATCATCGGTGTTTCTAGCATGCCAGTGGTTTACACAATTTTCAAGGTTTGGCATCATTTTCCAGTTTCAATATAAAATAATATTAATTCATTTTGCTTTGAATTTCTATTTGTCTTTCTTCCAACTCATTCCTACCTTTTCAGGTGATAGAAAGAAGATACTATTCAAGGGAGGTAAGTAAATTCATTAAACACAGATTACCCTCCTTGTTAGCTCACCTGAGCTGAAGGCTCACAAGGTGAGCTTATAGGATGGCCATGCTCTGTCATCTGACTGTCCGTCCGTCCGTCCGTCGTTGTCCATCCACAATTTCAAAGATCTTATCTTCTGAAACCGCTGGGCCAATCAAAGCCAAACTTCATGTTGAGCATCCTTATGAAGGGGGAACGAAAGTTTATATAAATGGTCCAGGTCACATGACCAAGATGGCAGCCATGCCCATATATGGTTAAACATAAAAAAATCATCATCTCTGGAACCGGTGGACCGATTTCAACGAAACTTGGTATGTAGCATTGGGGACTCTGGCCCATCATAATTTATATAAATCATGACCTTGGGTTGACCTTGACTTATTTAACGGCAAGCTCAATTTTGGTTACATAGGCTTTTCAATGGAAAAAAAGTGAAAACATTGAATTTTTCAGGCAGTTTTGTAGCCTGTGACCTGAAAGTTGGTTGATACAGACAACATGTTGAGCTTACGAAGTGATGTAAGTATGTATTAATGGTCAAGGTCATTTCTTGACCTTGGCCAAAGGTCATGTACAAATTTAATGTTAAACTTAATTTTCTCAGTAACCGCTCAACCAATCAAAGCCAAATTTTATATGTAGTATCCTTAGGACAGGGGAATGAAAGTTAATATAAATAGTCAAGGTCACATGACCAAGATGGCCACCATGGCTATAAATAGCAAAAACCTTTAAAAATCTTCTTCTACAGAACCAGAAGGCCTATGATTTTGAAACCTGGCATGAAGCATCAGGGGAAGGAGCTCTACAAAGTTTATATAAATCATGATCCTGGGATGACCTTGACTTTTTTTACGGCAAGGTCAACATAGGTCGCCCATGCATGTGAATGGGGAAAATTTTCAAAATGTCATTTGTCGGGAAAAACTTTTTGAAATTGGGCAAATGGACAATATACATGTATATTACCATAATATTCAAAGATCTTTTTCTCTGAAACCGTTTGGCTAATCAAAGCCAAATGTCTTGTTGAGTATTCTTAGGAAGGGAGAATGAAGGTTATATAAATGGTCAAGGTCACATGACCAAGATGTCTGCCATGGCTATTAATAGCAAAAACCATTATAAATCTTTTTCGTCTGAACCAGAAGGCCTTTGAAACTTGGCCTGAAGCATCAATGAATACAGCTTTACAAAGTTTGTATAAATCATGACCCTGGGATGGCCTAGACCTATTTTACGGCAAGGTCAGCTTAGGTTGCACAGTGAGAGTTTACAGGACCATTGGTTTCTGGCTTAGCATTCCATTCAACAGAAATGGTCATGTAGGGACATTGCCTATATTTTATGGGAATTTACCCCAACTTTAGGATGACATGATACCCAAAATGTGCTTGAAATATAACCATTCAAAAAAAACATTGAAGGTTACATGTATGAAACCACTGTTCCTGGGCAGGCTCAGTAATTTTGAGTGGTTAACCAGTAATCAGATGGCCAGCCAGTTATATATAAACTTTGCTTGGACTCCCCTGGATGCACAACCAGCACAGATTTCTCAATTATCATGGCTCCAATGGTCAGAGGCCCAATGTGAGATAGATAAAGATGTAACAATTAACCATCTGCATTTTTTGAAGACAAAAACATACTATCCAAACTTTATAAGGGGCTTCTTACATTTGTATTCACATTCAATACTCTGAAAACTTTTTAATAATATAACATTGGCAGTCTTTTGTTTTGTCATCAGGCTAGATTGTCCGTGCAATGTATACCTGGACCCAGTTGTTCAAAGCATCGTTAGCTTAACGATATCATTAAGACATAAATTTGTTAAGCAAATATCAGCTAAAGTAACAAATACACTGTTATTTTTTGTTGAAAAAATGTGAGAATCCTTTGCACTGCAAAGGATTCTCACATTTTTTTCAACAAAAAATAACAGTGTATTTGTAATATTAATGTTTGAAATTTTAACAAAACGTTAACGAACGACGTCGTTAATTTTGAACAACTGGGCCCTGCTTGATGGTAAAACTAGGGTGTTCAGGGGAATACATAATTGGTCTTTTTGCCTCTGCAACAAAGATTGTGGGCAGTCATTAAAACTGTTTCTAATGTACCCCCACAGTCTATATTTTGAGTAAGAATAAGGAAAGTATCATTTTTGGTTACTGAAAACTCATGCCTTTTGAGCTATAATGATTGCTTAATATTGTATAGGCATGTTTTTGTAATGGACTAACAACTTTTATGAAATGGACCAACAACAGTTTTTGTAATGGACCAACAACAGCTTTTGTGATGGACTAACAACAGCTTTTGTAATGGACCAACAACAGTCATGAACATCACGAGTTCTGTCATTTGCCTTTTAAGAACAGTAAAACATTGGTGGGATTCAAGTTTGTCTGTTAAATCTTATGATAAGATTACCTGTCATCATTTAAGCTGCTACACTGAGTAAACCAGTCTTTGGAGTTTGTGACCATCTCCAACACAAACTCACAGTTGATAGCTAGATGTTTGAAATTTCCATGATGAAAACTTGCCCATCATGCAATATACAGAGATTTTTCATCAGTAAAAATGAAAAATTTCAGTGGCAAAAATGTTGATTTTTTTTCTTATTTTTGCTCAAAGCATAAATTATGTGTACACCTTAGAACCGCCTCTCCGAGGGCGGTTCTAGCGAGTACCCACAATCTATGTTTTGGAGCAAAAATATGAAAAATGTGTATACCCCTGCAAACCCCAGTTTTTCCAGATAAAATGGGTTTAAGGGGGTTTATATTGCATGGACATGTTTTCCTGATGGGATTTAAGAAGAAGAGGAATCATACTATCCATCAAGTGAAAACAAAGATGTTGATCAGCTGTGCAGTTAATGGACAGCTGATGGCTGTTATGCAATAAATGCACAGCTGATCTGCATCTTTGTTTTGGCATAGACAAATCCTGTTTCCTCATGTCATGGCTAATTTTATTTTGACAGAGATATTTTCATAAGAAACATTGATTTACATTGCAAGTATACATTTAATGATTTTGATGTAATCAAAAGTGGGAGTTATCATGTAGAATTGTATACTCAGAGTATGCATGTCTTTGCAATGTATATGTGCAAGTTCAAGTTTCAGACGTTCATGAAAATAAATATTCAACCAAATTCATTTTTGGGCCTTAATTTCTTTTTATTTGCTCACACACATTGTTTAAAGTGAAGGGTTAGTTTAGTTTGACTTCGTTATGTTATGAACATTAAGGTGTATCATACCTGAGGGACAATTTTTGCTTTATTTTTATTTTATTTAATGTATCTAGCAAAAATATGAGCAAGGGTCATTCAAAAGTTGATTTCTTAAGCCCCGTTTACACATTCACGATTTTTGGCTATGGTGCCGCTACGATTCGCCACGATTTGTAAAATCGTCGTGTACCGTGGTGTACCATAGTGATTCGTAGTGGAACCGTGGTGAATCGTGGTGAATCTTGACGAATCGTGATGATTCGGGAAACTCCACGGTAGCGCTACGGAAGTTTTAAACTGTTTAAAACATTCGTGGCAAATCGTGGTGGTAATTGGGCGTGGCCTAATTTGTAGCGCAACTGTAGCGGAATCATGCTTATTCGTACTTACACCGTAGCTATATTCTCGGCTATTCGTGAGAGATCGTAGCCAATCGTGGAGGTCCGTAGCGAAACCGTGGAATCTTTGACACCACGAACTCTTACGGTTGTCGTACGAATCATCCACGGTTTCGCTACGGAGCCCCACGATTGGCCACGACGGCTACCACAGTGAATCGTACTAGTACCATATCGAACCGTACAAGCACAGTGAGCATTCGTTGTGCCACCGTGGCTAATCCTCCTTGACCGTAGCGTTGCCGTCATGAATCGTCATTGATTCGTAGTGATACCTTACAGACACCGTACTAATATCGTGGACAGTCTTACTGGAATCGTAGTCACACTGAATATTTCCACTTTTCGCCACGATTCACCCCGATTTTTCTGACCATGAGAAATCGTGGTGAATCGTGGTGAATCGTAGAGAAAACCGTGAATGTGTAAACGGGGCTTTACCAGAAACAATATTTAGCCCACCTCATTGGAAAACCAACAATGTGGTTTCCGACCAGGTCTGACACAAACCGACCTGTACAGTCACAGAAAAGAGCTAGAAGCTAGAAATTTCGGATTTAAGTAGAAGAGGAATTGTACTATCCGAGTAGCGAAAACAAAGGCACTGATCAGCTTCGCAGTTACTGCGAAGCTGATCTGTGCCTTTGTTTTCACCTACGCAGATTGTTGGTTTTCCCACGTGGCGGCTCATTTATCATAATCATGCCAGTCTAAGTATTATATAAAAATAATAAAAATACATTTCAGCATCACATAAAATTAACATCAGGATAACATGTCTCTGTAATGTATAACCCCTTATACCCCACTTTTATGTAGCAAAATGGGGGTATGCAGCGGTATACCTATTTTTTTTCTCCTCCAAAACATAAATTGTGGGTATGCATTAAAATCGCCTCGGTGAGGCGGTTCTAACATGTATCCACATTCTATGTTTTGAATAAAAATAAGAAAATATCAACAATTTTTTATTTTACAACTTAAGAAAAGTCTGTACATGTATATTACATGGACATGCTTTCATAAAAAATAATGAAAAAGTGTGTTTGGTTTGTGACCAATACTGACACAAAACCATGGTTGTACAGTCACATTAGATGACATTGTCGTTGAATGAAGATAGAAAGATGAGTAAAAGGAGAGGAATTGTACTATCTATGATGTTGAAAATAAAAGCTGTGACCAGCTGCATTGTTTTTTTTTCATAAACAAGAGGTAGGCTGTCTTAAGACATACCAGTTGGTTTTTGTACCATGTCAACTCCAATTCCATACCTACTTGCTGATTTGTCTCCATACGAGTGAAATAATCATGAAAAGGACATAAATCTGAAAACAAACATGGAATAAATAAACACAATGATTTTAACTTATTTACATTTATTGCTAGAAATTGAAAAAATGTAAAAAAATTAAGAATAAAAGATAAAAGAGACATAAAAAGTTAGTTACCGGAACATGTAATTGTAAGCTTTGTATGCAATAAATCAACTCACAATTTGTCATGCAATAAATCAACTCACAATAATAATTATTTATGTCCATATGACTGTTGATTATACATTTTGTATTTGCAGGGCCATTTCTCACCAACAATGGAACGGCGGAGATATATACCAAATAAAGGCTCTCATGTGGACTAACAATGTTTATATGGGCTGTGTCAAGAGAAAACTTGTCTTTGTTGTTTCAGGTTAGGTCTGACATTAACTATACTTAACGACACTTCCAACACTACCGATAGAGTTTTTTTTGTTTTTGTTTTTTTTGCTGTAATTCGAAAATTACTTGAGATATTGAAATGAAATTGGCAGGGACATTGGAAAAATTCTGAAGACGTCTATCAAGGTCATATTTATTATGTCTCCTCCCGACAGGGTCGGGAGATATATTGTTTTTCCCCGTGCGTCTGTCTGTCTGTCTGTCTGTCCGTCACAAATCGTGTCCGCTCTATAACTTGAAAACCGTTAAAGATTTTTCAATGAAACTTGGTACACTTGTAAACCACGACAAGACGATGTGTCATGCACAAGAACCATAACTCTAGCTTGAGTATTTTTGGAGTTATTTCCCTTTGATTATTTTCGATACAATTTCGTGTCCGCTGTATAACTTGAAAACCGTTAAAGATTTTTCAATGAAATTTGGTACAATTGTAAACCACGAGGAGACGATGTGTCATGCACAAGAACCATAACTCTAGCTTGAGTATTTTTGGAGTTATTTCCCTTTGATTATTTTCAATACAATTTCGTGTCCGCTGTGTAACTTGAAAACCGTTAAAGATTTTTCAATGAAACTTGGTACAATTGTAAACCACGACGAGCTGATGTGTCATGCAAAAGAACCATAACTCTAGCTTGAGTATTTTTGGAGTTATTTCCCTTTGATTATTTTCGATACAATTTCGTGTCCGCTGTATAACTTGAAAACCGTTTAAGATTTTTCAATAAAACTTGGTACACTTATTAAGCATGATCAGACGATGTGTCCTGCACAAAAACCATAACTCTGGCTTGAGTATTTTATGAGTTATTTCCCTTTGATTATTTTCGATACAATTTCGTGTCCGCTTTATAACTCGAAAACCGTAAGAGTTATTTCAATGAAACTCGGTACACTTATAAAGCACGATGAGATAATGTGTCGTGCTAAAGAACCATAACTCTTGCTTGCATATCTTTGGAGTAATTTCCCTTTGATTATTTTCCATACAATTTCGTGTCCACCCTATAACTTGAAAACTGTAAGAGTAATTTCAGTGAAACTTGGTACACTTATAAAGCACGATGAGACGATATGTCATGTACAAGAATTATAACTCTTGCTTTCATATCTTTTTTGGAGTTATTTCCCTTTGATTATTTTTCCATACAATTTCATGTCCACTCTATAACTTGAAAACCATAAGAAATATTTCAGTGTGACTTGGTACACTTGTAAAACATGATGAGATGATGTGTCATGCTAAAGAACCATAACTCTTGCTTGCATATCTTTGGAGTTATTTCCCTTTGATTATGTTTCATACAATTTTGTGTCTGCTCTATAACTCAAAAACCATTAGAGATTTTTCAATGAAACATGGTACACTTATAAAGCATGATGAGTTGATGTGTCATGCTTAAGAATCATTACTCTTGCTTTCATATCTTTGGAGTTACATCCCTTTGATTATTTTCCATACAGTTTCGTGCCGGCTCTATAACTTGAAAACCGTAAGAGATATTTCAATGAAACTTGGTACACTTATAAAACAGAATGACAGGATATGTGATGCACAAGAACTCTTGCTTGCATATTTTGGACATGCACATAGAAAGGGGGGAGACATCAGTTTTCACATAGAAAACAAATTCTAGTTATGCCTGCAAACCTTTCTTATCAAACGCCTCGGTGGTTTGAACACACCAAACCTCAGTTTCAAAGGTCGCGAACTAGAGTCCTTGAAAAAAACATTGTTTCATCATTTATACCAAACATTTATTGTGATACAATAACCTGTTTTTCTTTTTATCGCATCCGTTCACAGAAAAAAAGTTGAAAAGTACAATATCACAGCAAATTATTTGATCCAATCAGCTACTACTGAGTATAACCGACATAGAATAGCAGACTGGCGGCGTCTACGCATCGAAGACACGACCGCAACAACTACGCTGCTAAATACCGTTCCACTCATCCCTTACACATATTACAAATTTCAATGACAATTTTACATTGGCTGGGTTTCGTCTCTTTAGTACTCTAAATTCAATGTCCCAGATATGCGTTTGAATTTTAGATCAGAGGAGTTTGCCCTGATGACCAAGGTAAATAGTCAGTCTAATTGCTCGGCAGAAGGTTTAGCCATGTATGCTGTATGAAACTTCGTACAGTCATGCATCAAACACATGCCCCTATGATATCCTGTAGATTGCGTGTAGTCCATGTATATAGTTATTTTTCGGTCAGACATGTTATTCTTTTATGTGTTGTGAAAATAAAAGAAAAGAAAGAAGAAAAACAAACAAATGGGGAGTCAGTGAAAAACGGAGGAACTTTTGTTCATGATCCTTTTTTGCTTCACATGAATTTTGTAACTTTTGAATTTTTGGGTTGTCTAATATTCAAATGAATACTTGCAAAATGTCGCAACCATTTTCGATAAATTTTACATCAGTGTTTGTGCCATTAGCTGATGAACCAATGGCGAAAATATCACGAAAATTGCTTTCCCCGTTTTTGAGATGTAACAAATTCTTTATCGGTTGCGTTGGAAGTGTCGTTAAGTATATTTTTAATCTGTAAAAAGATGACCAGATGTTTTTTTTTAATTAGAAAATAGAGGCATTGTATTGTCGTCATTGTGAAAAAAATGGTGCTGACCAGTTCTGCTTCAACTGCACTATCAATCTCCATGTTTGCATTCAAATGCATAAAGCAGGGTGCTCTTGACAAAGCTCATATTAATCATAGGCATGTTACACTTCCATCATTATGTGCAATAAAGTTTTGACTGTTATAGTCTCTACTTTTCTATTATGATCTGTCGTATATAAAGCATTGCATACATGTGATACCTCCCAAATCATCATCAATTCCCTCTATAAGATTTGAATAAAATATGCCACTTTTTTAGGATTATTCAAAGTTAGCCTGAAATGAACCAAAATGATTCCAATATATTCTATACATTTTTGTGAAAACCTCACTGAATTGGGAGAAAAAATGTCCCTGCTGCCTCTTTCAAACTAACCACAAGTGTATGCATTGGCCAGATGACACACATGTTCTTTTAAATTCAGTTAATTCATAATAAAATTTTGTTCAGAGTTACATTGCATTATGAAAACATGCCCATGTAATATACAGAGAATATTTTCAGCATTAAACATTGAAATTTTCATTAGAAACAATTTGATATTTTTAATATATTAGCTCAAAACATTGATTGTGGATACACATTGGAACCGCCACTGTGAGGCGGTTCTCATGAGTACCCACAATCTATATTTTGGATAAAAATAAGAAAAAAAAAGGTAGACTCCTGTAATCCCGTTCTACTAAATAAAAGTTGGGTTTAAGGGGGTATACATCGCACGGACATGTTTTCATGATTTATATTAACACATCTAAAATAGTTTATTTCTTATAATGATACACATACATGTATAACTGTAGAACAAATAGCCTAATATATTAACTTTAAGATAGTATCATTTTATTTCTGGAGAAACCAACATGTTCTGCACAAATCGTCAAGAAAACTAGGTATCAAATTTCACTGTTTTCAGCTGTTTTGACAGAAAATCATCAGATTTTGGTAAAAACGAAGGGAAAAACTCCATTTGCATTCAAAGTAACTTAAAATGTTTGATCAAACATGATAAAAACCTCTTATTAGAGCTTTAGTTGTCACTTAAACTCATTTTAGACCATCCTAATGTGTTTTGTGATACTTAAAATCAAGCAGAGACAACATGAATTGACACTCTCTTTAGTGCCTTATCCGGATTATTTTGGATCCGAGGTTAGATTGATGAAGAGAGTAATAATTGAATGTAAAACACTGATCATAACTTATTTCTCTTGGATTTTCAAATTTCATTTTTCATGGAAAACAAGATTTTGTTTTGATACAGATTTTGCTTTTGTAAGTTTTCATCCTATTAATGGGAAAATGTAAGTGGATTTCATTTAACCTTAAGTGAACACTTAAAAATTGCTTCTCAGGCTCATGGTTGTCAAAATTCTGTAATGTCATGCAACTCAGCAGCTTTTTTCGTGCATGAATAACTTTTATTCAATATGAAAAGAAGGTAGCTTTAACAGATCCAGAGCAAAATAGAATTTGCCTCAACATAGCATTGTTTTATATTTTTGTAAAGCTGCTGCCAAATTAAAGTGAATAGAATTTGTTGAGTCTATTGGACTGAGACAACAGAAAGTGTTGCCAGGCTACACAGACAATTAGCTCATAAAAGTGTGTACAAATTGGACAGTCTGCATATGTTGGCTTGAAGCTGTCAAGATCGCCTCCTTTGGATGTACCAGTGTCTGAAACAAATATACCAAGAATTATAAAACATAATAATAAAAGTAAAGTAGAAATGAGCCACATAATAAGCAAACTAGTTGCCCAATGAAATCAAAGGTCAATATTAGCAGATTATAAATAGTACAGTGTTATTTCTTTGTTTGATAGATTTCAAGCCTACAGTTGGCATCATCCAAAACTATGGGTATGCTAGATTACATAATAAGACTTGACCATTCTTTCCTGTTGGAGCATTCAGGAGAACTGGAGGATTGGCATCCTAAATGTTTCAGTTATATTTGACGCTTATGTGACATCACTTACCTATGATAGGGCTCACATTTTTCGATTCTAAGTTTGTTACATCTGGTTGTATATTTGAACTATAGTCCCACAAATGCCCTTTTAAGTACATATTGAGAGTTCCATGGTTGAGATATCCATTTTATGGTATTTTTGGCTGAAATACTTTAATACCTTGGTTGTTGTATGCCTGGGCTTCTTTGTACTGCCTCTGAGCCAGTGGTTTGGTGTGTTGATTTTCCTCCTCTTTGATCTCTTCGCAGAGCTCAGCTATGTGTGTCCCAGTAAGTGTTTGGCGATCTGGAATATTGTAAAAGGGTTAAATTCTTTGCTGCATGGAACTTACCAAAATTGACTGGCACACACCTAGTGTAGCCTATTTTCTAACATTAAACAAGCCACGTTATCGGCCATACCACAGTGAGAATAAGTACCGATGAACTTGTTTGTTAACAGGGATGAAATATAAATTCTGACCCTTGGATGGCATTAACCCACTTTATAGAAAGGTTAACACGGTTGCCGACAGATTTTAACGGGGACATGTACAACGTTCAGTTTGTCTACATAATGCAATGAAGGATTGTGAGCAAAATGTATCTACAAGTAGGAAACAATTCTAACGACTAAATCCCAGGTTGGGTTTTACAGAACCAATGACCATTTGAATCTTGAAATGACTTAATGAATAGTATGGTGTGTTTCTGTGATGTGACTTCTGTATGTTTCTTTATGGTCCAAATTCATTCTACAAACCTGATCCTCGTATCCATGACACAATCGCTTTTCTCACATGATCCTCACTATAACCCATTTGAATGCAACTTAGAGCTGCTGGCGAATTCAAGAAGCTTTCAACGGAATCCTCATCCATGTGCTGAAATTACAAGTTTTGTAAATAATTTTAATATGCAACCAAGGGCCGCGCCCATTGGTGCATAAAGAAATAGATGAGCTGCTTGTGCCTCCATGCAAAGCTTATGCATTACTGACTGATCATCTGATTTCTGGTTAACCGCTCTTGGGAATGGTGGTTCATTTCAAAGTCTACATATATTTGACATTCTCAAGATGATTGTCAATACAAAGACTAGAACTACCCAAAAAGGTTTTGGTTCCGTGTACCGTATTTTGCAAAACGGTACGGTTGGTACGGCACGGTGCGAAACGGTAGTGTAGGTACGATACGCTACGGTACCGTGCGAAACGGTTCTGTATGGTGAGAAATTGGGACACGACGTTCCGAAAACGCCGTTATCGGCCAGACAGTCGTGCGGATATAAAGCCAGTGCTACAGGTTACAAAAAGGTACAAGTAGGCAAAGATCAGGAAAAGGCGCAATCAGAAAAAGATTCCCACTCCAAAAACCGAGGTGGGAAAAAACCAAACTAACAATCAGGCACTTATACCATGAAACATAACGTAAGCCGAATGAGCAGCTATTTTCCCAATAGGTGGCCACTCAGTTACCTTAACTTAACTAAAAATATGAAAACATACATAAGGCGCCAACAGCACAAAAAATTTTATACACCAAAACATAAAACAAAAAGAACCACCACAGAAGTATCGACTTGGAACGATCAGTAACACAAAGTTACTGGCGGGCTTAAACCGATTTTACATGGCCATAACCTCACCCTCAGCTTCTGCAGTGGTTCAGTGATATACAAGAAATAAGAAAAATCATATTAAGAAAATACTAAACATAGATACCAACGTTTAACATGAATAACGGAAAGCAGGGTGAGCAGCTATTGAAGGTATTAGGTGGTCACAGTGCTAGCTTGGACAGAACAAGTAAAATGCAGAGGGCTAAGTGAACAGCCAAATTATAATCGGGTGGCCACAAAGCCATGCAACATGAAACTCGTAATCGTAATAACTTTGATAAGTGTGAACCACAACAGAAGTCTCCTACTCATTTTTAGGTGTATTAACTTTTTTTTTTTATTTTAACATCTATTTTTTTTGCTAATTCTAATGAAATTTAGCCTCATTTAGCCTGAATTTCTGAAGATATCAGAGAGGCATACATAGATGCTGTAAGCTAGTGTAAATATAGAACTATATACATGATAAGAGACTGCATAGCAGTCTAGCTATCGGCACGACGGGAGTATGAGGTTTTCTCACAAGCTAACATACGGATTTATATATATATGTTCATTATTTAGGTTACGTTTAAATACTTCCTCATTTTCGCATACGCATGTCTGTTTTTTTTACAGGTAAATTCACAGGTAAGACAATTATAGCAAAATAGAAAGTAGGATTTCCTACATTGGGTAATATTATGTTTCAGGTTTGAATGAAGCATAATATCTATCTAGTTAAAATGTATCCATTTTCTAAATATTTAACATTTGAATATGGATTTCCCTGTAGTGCGGATAATGCCGCTTATCCGCATGACGGACGTGCCGATAAGCGGCGTTAATGGCACGACTGTTGTGCGGATAGCCAGTGTCGAGAAACAGTACGGTTTGCAGTGTACATTGCGAAATGTTTCGGGAGGAATCGTGCCACACTGTGCGAAACCGTAAGGTGGTTGCAGTAAGATTCGGTGCGGTATTAACGGCGCGGTACAGTAAGCTTCGGTACAATGTGGCGCGGTTAATGTGCTACGAGTACGATGTGATACGGTAAGTGCGTTAGAACGGCGTGAAACGGTGCGATACAATTCGGCGAATACGGTGTGATGGAATGTGTAAGTACCGTGCGTTACCCATCGAATACGGTGTTAGACGGTAGGGTAAGAACGGTGCCGCTACAAAGATGCGTTAAGAACGGTGCAATGAGGTATAATATGGTGTGAACTGTTACAATTTGTACGAAACGATACGGTAGGTAAGTGTGATATGGAACGATACAGTTAGGTATAAAATAATAATTTGCTATACGGTACGTACATAAACCCTACCGTTATACCGTTTCATGTCGTACCGCTCTTACCGTTTCTATTGTACCGTAGACTACTTTTCGTAACCTATCGCATCGTATCGCGTCACACATTGCGTACACATTGCATCATACTTACCGTACCGTATCGCACCGCACTCAACGTATCGTATCGCACCATATCATATCGATCCAAATCGCATCCTAAACTACTCGCCGTACCATATCGAACAGTATCGTACAGTACCGTTTTGCATTCCACTCAAAGTACCATATATACCGTACCGTATCGCACCCTACTTATCGCATCGTATTGTACCATACTTACCGTACCATATCGCAATATTCGCACCGTACAGTATCGCACCTTGTCATGTATCATACCGTATTGCATCATTACTCATCGTTACATATCGAGCAATATAGCCCCGTACTTACCGCATCGAATAGCACCCTACCCACTGTACGATATAATACGATGAGTAGGATGCAATACGGTACGATACGATAAAGTGTGTAGGTGCAATACGGTACGGTAAGTCACGTGACGGTGCGATACGCTTCGCAAAGTGCGGCGCAATACGGTTAAAACGGTGCAATCTCCCGTGTTCTTTACGATAGGTAAAGTACTATAGAAGCGATATGTGTGACGACACGAAACAGTAAGGTACGGTATAAAAACGTACCGTACCATACAGTAATTACCGAACCGTGTCTACCATTTCGTACCGTATCGCACAGTAATTACCGAGCCGTGCCGTACAGTATCGCAGCGTAATTACCGTTACGTATCGCCCCGTACTAATGGAACCGTTTGATACATGTACCGTATCGCACCGTAACGTATCGCGCCGTATTTCCAGTATCGTATCGTATTGTACTTGCCCTACCGTATCGCACTGCACTTATTAGAACTTATCGCACAATATTTCAAGCACCGTTATAATTTTAACGTTCTTACTGTACCGTATCGCACCGAATTCATTGCTAGGAATCGCACCGTAAAAATCGAACCATATCGCTTTATACTCGCGGAACTGCATCGCACCGTTCTAACGTACCGCAGTGTGTCGCTGCGTAACCACCATATCGAAACGCACCTTTTCTTAACACGTCGTACTCGTAACATACATGTCGCACCGAATCGTACCGTATCAAAACTTACTGCACCGCATCAAACCACCACACCCTACCGCACCATACAGCACCGTAGCTGCCTTACCGTACCGTACTATACGGCACCGTTCCTATCGCACTGTGCTTCCCACACCATTTCGCAACGTTCACACAACAATTCCGTTTCTCACCATACCGTGCCGTACCAATCGTATCGTTTCCCACCGTAACAGAGCATGGCACCTTTGATACGAAAATTAACATTGCTAGAACTGTATTTGAACAAAAGCTGTCTCGTACACCATTTTTCTCACTCTCTCTAATGTTTCTCCAAAACTATTAAAGAAGTCTCAAGTGTTATTAAAATATTCTAGACATACCGAATAAAGAAGGCATATCATACTCAATAAAATACACAAGAATTATACGATTTTTAGAAGCAATGTTCGTTTTTTTGGCATTTCAAAATCTATAAACACTATCACTTACGAACTAATCCTGATACCTTATTAAAAGTAAGAATGATGTTAGAATGTGGTCAGTATGGGCAGTGAATGTTAAGATAACGATTGTCTACGTGACTTTCGACACTTTTAAGTACCCGGATGGTGGTCACTGTGGTCATTTTTAGCCATTTTTGTTTTACTGACCTTTGCGGTTTAAATGCAAACGTGACAATGAGCATAGAGGTTTAACGCCGACATTTATTCTAACAGTCCATTTTACTATCTCCTATATAACCGAGCACAAATCATGCTTCATTTTTTTTATTTTCATTTTATCTTTGATTTCACAACGTTCCATGTTCTTGATCTGCGCGGTGTGACTTTATGCTGAATAAAGTTTCTCGTATTTGTATTTACAGAAGCTTCAGTACTGATAGCGGTAAACTTATTGCAGATTGTTCATAGTAATACATTATACATGTTATACAAAGTTGAGGTTTACTTACTGGTGAACTCCTTTTTTCCTATTTCTTCAACAGTGTATTGTTAACTCTAAGAACTAACCAGTCTTCGTGGTATCTGCCTCTGTACTTTGTGAGCGTTCGATAAGAATGCCACGCTCCAATCTCCTCCCTCGACTGAAGACCATGGCTCTGTGGTCCGGACGTACTCGGCTAACCTGGTTTATAAAGCTTTTAGTAGTGTCACGGGAAAACCTTTCTCTACAATCTCTCTTCACCCTAAATCTTCTGTGTCTGTAATCCCGAGTAATACTACATCGGACGAAAACCACATAACTCAGGACGGCTTACAATGGGACGTCTAGACGCTGAGCCACTTTTGGAGAAAACGAGAAAACGAAACAAAGTCAATGAACCCATTAACTCTCCAAGTAGACTGAGATTGGCCTGCGTCGTATTTTATCAAATTGATTTATGGGGTGTTTAATTTTCGCATCGTTTTGATAACACTACATTAGTCCGGCTCTTTGCATGACCCGAAAATTAACAAGAAATTTGTCATGCGACGGTGCAATTATCTTTGAATGATATGAATGCTGGATTTTTTTTTCTTCTTTTCCTCTGCAACAACCACACTTTTGTGAGTGGTTGATAAGTTCAAAAGGCACTGCTTTCATATTTTATTTATTGTATTAAATCTTTATATTAGTATAAAGAGTTTAGTTTTTTTTTTTTTTTTTTTTTTTTTTTTTTTTTTTTTTTTTTTCAGTCAGAATAAGGCAGAAGTGTCACTCTCATCATACATGCCCTTGTTAATTTTGCACGAGTGAAGTGAATTAGAAAGCGGATATCTATTCGGTTTTTTATATCAGACGTCTAGACAACCAAAATACACATCGATTATACTCGGTCGGGTGTGTCGGCTTGTATCTAAAATATATGTCTGAAAAAAAAAACAAAAAAAAAAAACAAAAAACAAAAACAACAAAAACAAACAAACAAAAAAAAAAAACCTGTAGTTGAAAGTCATTGCCCTTTATAACAAGTCAGCCTTATAAATACGTTAAAATATTATTAACATAAACACAGCGCTTTCATATCACGATTTTGCTTTGTTATGATGACACCTTATACAGTTACAATATTCTAACTGAGCTTTTTTATTCCAGGACTGGCCGTACTAGTCCTTTATCATGAATCTGAAATGACCTGCATGTGTGATAGGTATGTCGACATTTCCCGTGGAGTTGGTATTTATTTACACTACCTGGCTTCGGGGTTTCCGACCAGGTCCGACACGAGTCACAAGAGCAGGTTAGAACTTGAAATTAAACTTGAAATTTCAGAAGAAGAGGGATTGTACTACTGCGTAGCGAAAGCAAAGGCGCTGATCAGCTGTGCAATTACTGCACAGCTGATCTGCGTAAGGTAAAATCTGTTTTCGTGTAGCATATAAGTCGGTCAATTAGTTTAAAGACGGAAGTTAATGCGTACTCATACAAGCACCAGTTTTAGTCTATATCCAACCACTCTCAATGCCATAATGTGATCATGTCAGAGTGAAATTCAATTCGTCTGGTCATTCAGTGTTTAACACTGCTTAAAGAGTAAATAAAACAACATCACTTAAAAACCACTTTAAGAAAAGAAATTAATTACGAATTTTTTTTATTTTTTTTTTGCATGTGTATTAAGTGGGGAAGTAATAAAGCACCATAGTAAAACACATCACTGGTTATGTACGTGTATAGCAAGAAGAATATCTGGTAGATACATGGCTCGAATGTCAGGCTTATGTCTGTTGAAAATTCATTTGATTGAAGTTTTCATATTCTTTGATATCTATTTATCTGTCTGTCTGTTTTTAAATGCCAATTTCCTGCCGGCTTTTCCCTTCAAATGACATTTTAACAGTTTCCCCCATTCAAATGCATTGGCAACCCATGTTGATTTTGTCATTAACTGGGTCAAGGTCATCACAGGGTCATGATTTATATATACATGTACATTGTAGTTCTTTAGCCTAGGCATCGATGCTTCGCGCCAAGTTTCATTGAAATCAGTCTATTCAGAGATTTTTGAAGGGTTTTCACCATATATGGGCATGGCAGCCATCTTGGTCATGTGACCTAGATTATTAATACACACATTGGTTCCCCCATCCTATTGATGCTTCACATAAAAATTGGCTTTAATTGGCGTAGTGGTTTCAAAGGAGATGTTTGAATATTATGGTAAGATACATGTCTGTTGCCCCGAGGTGGCGGCATATGAGCCCTTGGGGCCACTTTTTCAGAATCATTAATATTCAGTCCTACTACCCATTTCCTGCAAGATTTTAACATCAAATGACCTTTTTAAAGTTTTTCTCATCCGAATGCATTTGCGACCTATGTTGACCTTGTCGTAAGATAGGTCACGGTCACCGCAGGGTCATGATTTATGTACATATTGTAGTACTTTAGCCATCAATGCTTCATGCCAAGTTTCTTTGAAATCGGTCC
The DNA here is from genome assembly GCA_964017185.1 of Rugalucina vietnamica. Taxonomy (NCBI): domain Eukaryota; kingdom Metazoa; phylum Mollusca; class Bivalvia; order Lucinida; family Lucinidae; genus Rugalucina; species Rugalucina vietnamica. Next base: position 15,628,923 of record OZ024874.1, read on the forward strand.
ACCGGTTCCGGAGAAGATTTTCGAAGGTTTTCTTTCCATTTGTGGGCATAACGGCCATCTTGGTCATGTGACCTAGATTATTTCTATATACATTGATTCCCCCATTCTATAAATGCTTCACATAAAATTTGGCTTTGATTGTTCAAGCGGTTTCAGTGGAGATGTTTTTTTGAATATTATGGTAATATACATGTATAATGGCCCGGGGTGGGGGCATATGAGCCCCTGGGGTCCATTGTTTTTCAGAATCATTGATATTCACTCCTACTGCCCATTTCCTGCAAGATTTTCACTTTAAATGACATTTTTAAAAAAATTCCCCATTCAAATGGATTGGCGACCTATGTTTTCCTTGCCGTAAAATAGGTCAAGGTTATCACAGGGTCATGATTAATATACTCATTGTTGTACTTGAGTCAACCATACCTAATGCCAAGTTTCGTATTAATCGGTTCACCGGTTCTGGAGAAGGAGATTTTTAAAGGTTTTTACCGTATATGGGCGTGGCAGCCACCTTGGTCATGTGACCTGGATAATTAATATACAAATTGGTTCGCCGTTCCTATAGAAGCTCCATATAAAATTTTGCTTTAATTGGCCTTGACCGGTTTCAGAGGAGAAGATCTTTGAAATTGTGGACGGACGACGACGACAGACGCCGGAGCAAAGGAGCATGGTCATCCTATAAGCTCACCTTGTGAGCCTTAAAAAAACCTACCGCTTCCCATTCTAAAATTTCAATGTTCCCTAGATAAATATTCGAACCTCTTCAGTCCTATCGCTCATGATGCGGCTTATATTGAGAAAAAAAAAAAAAAAAAATCAGTTTGTGATGCAACGGTCCGATTACCTTTAAAGGATATGACTTCATTAACTAACATCTATAATAATAATAATAATAATAATAATAATAATAATAATAATAATAATAATAATAATTATAATAATAATGAATAGATGTTTTATAGCTTCATCTGCAACAAGCAACAACAAAACCTAATTTTGTATAGTCAGAAAAAGGTATCATCAGGAAAACATGTCCGTGCAATATATACCCCCTTAACCCCCACTTTTATAAAGTAAAACTGGGGTTTGCAGGGGTATACCTATTTTTCTTATTTTTGCTCCAAAACATAGATTGTGGGTACTCGTTAGAACCGCCTCGGCGAGGCGGTTCTAACGTGTACCCACAATCTATGTTTTGAGCAAAAATTAGAAAATTATCAAAATATTTCTGATGAAATTTTCAATTTTTAATAGAGGTGAAAAAAATCTCTGTATATTGCATGGGCAAGTTTTCGTAATGAAAAACTGAACTGCCAGTTTCTCTTTCATGACCATGTTAATAATTTTATCGCATGTTTTCCTTTAATTCACGTGGATTTGAACGCGGACATATTATTCGGTTTCCTTTATACAGGCGTTTTAATCACTGTATATTCGTATAACCTTAAAGTCCTCAAATATTTTTTTTTTCGAAATCATACGTCTAGACCGAAGAAAATGTACAATTATCATATTTAGTAGATGGTATCATAAGAAGTTAAAATATGTGGCAAACCAACAAATAATAGATTTATTTAAGTCAATGACCTTCATCATGACAAGTCAGAAAACTTTATTTTATATCTAAATTGGTTTTTATTTATGTTACGTCTACACCGGGCCACGTTCTCACTACGTCCTTACTACGTCCTAAAAACAATTAAGGACGTAGTGAGGACGTGGTACGGTCTTTTAAGACGTGGTAGGAACGTAGTAAGGACGTAGGGAGGTCTTGATAGACGCGGAGGTCTTGGTCAAATTTTTAACATGCTCAAAAGAAACGTGGTGAGGACGGGGTGGAATTAGAACGCAGTAAGGACGTAGTAAGGACATGGTAAGGACGTAGTAGGAACTTGTAGGACGTAGAAAGAACGTGGCGCAAACGTAGTGCGGTCTTCGTGGACGCGATGCAAGTTTGTTGCAGACCATCAAGACCTCGCTACGCTTCTACTATGTCCTCGCTACGTCCTCGCTAGGTCCATCAAGTTCTCGACAAGACCATACCACGCTTCTTGTACGCCCTTACCGCGTCCTAGAAGACTGCACTGCGTTCTTATCACGTCCTAGCGGTTCCTAACACGTCCTTAGTAGGTTCTGATCACGTTCACACCAGGTTCGAACTACGTCCTAATTGTCCCGTACCCTCAAGCAGTTTCTTTCGTTTTTATTTAAATCTTATCGAAATCGGAACATGAACAAAGAAGTACTCTTGCAACTTGCTCTCCTACAAGGACATCATGCCTTACTTGGTGCACAGGCTGCACTTGTGCTATTTCACAGAAGGAGGAATAGAATGACAAGACCTTGTTGGGTGAGCCATTGGCTATCAGCTGAAAGAAGACTTCAGTATGGGCATTACGACCGACTACTAGCGGAGTTGAGGATAGAGGACCAGCAGTCATTCTTCAATTTCATGCGAATGCCACCAGAAATGTTGTCCGCCCGTCATTTCCTTATTGCAATTTCAAGCTGTTTCGCAACTTATCTGACTCTTAATACACGACATTAATATATTTACAGTTAGAACGTGCTGGAAACGTAGTTCGCGCGTGGTATGAACTGATTGGTCTTTGTGAGGACGTAGCAATGACGTAGTGGAAACTGGATGAACTTGGTGAGCGCGTATTGAGGACGTAGTGGAAACGTGAAGGACGTAGTAAGGACGTAGCGGGGACTTAGTAAAGACATAGTGGGAACTTAGAAATCCGAAATTGTTTCATTTTGACCCCGTCCTCGCCACGTTCTTGAATTTTCAGAACGTGGTAAGGACGTGGTGAGAACGTGGTCCAGTGTAGACGTAACATTATTGCCAAATTTCAGTCAACATCTGGGCCATAGGTGGATCGATACCACTTTTTCTGTTGATAAATAAACCTATAATGTTATAAGAGCTTAAAATTCGAGGGGCGATCCGAAAATACATATAAAAATGCGATAAAATAACTTTGCGTCAACCGATTTATCACTAGTTCTCACGAAAGCGGGCCAAATTGGGTCATAGCGTAAAATGCACATCTTATTTTAATGAATAGGTAACCTGAATTAAGTTTGCGTTTTGAAGTATCTACTTCGTATTGAAATATTTGGACAGAAAACTTTAGTCTAACATACCGCACGGTGCATATGCTAGCGTGTGTTGATGCAAGGCCTCTATTCAATCTGAATGTCATAGTTAAATATGTCGATTCTCACTTATATTTAATTGATTGACTTTTCGCATTAAAACAGCCATACACGCTCGGAAAATGTTACTACAGAAGTATTGTTCTGATCCATAATAAATGCCCAATGACCAGAGATAAATGGAAATAAACAAAATCAAAGTGTATATGTCATTGTCTTTGGTGTATTCTACGAGCCCAGATATAAAAGCTTAAATAAATTCTTTCAAAAAGAGATAATGCATTATGATTGTTTTCGCCAGAGAGTCTCAAATACTTATCTCGACAATAAATGAAAGAGGTTGTGAAAACAAACATTATTCATACTTTTCAGAGGTAAAAAATGCACGGAATAGTGTCGATTACTTATGTTTTCAATTACACCAAAATCGATGCCATGTTGTGTGCTCAATAAGGATCAGTCAGACCAGAGAACGGGTTCCAACGGATGCCGAACGGATGCCGAACGGACAGAAAATATGCAAAAAATACTTGTCCGTTGATATCCGTTCCAAAAAGTCGTCTCGAGGGCGGTGAAGACCATCGCGGAAGATTTCAGGAACGTGTAAACCGGACGAGAACCGCATTTGTAACGGACAAGGAACGGTTAACCAACGGACAGAACGGACAAGGAACGTTTAACTAACGGATATTACCGGATGAGGAACGGATGTATACCGGACAGAACGAACATGAACCGCACGAGAAACGGGCAAAACGGTCGTCTAACGGTTAACGAACGTGTTTAAACGGTCACGTGACGGATGAAACGGGTATAAATACTCAGGCAAGAAAAATTGTGCTCAGAACGTCACGATGCCACCAAAAGGCAAGTCGAAAAGAACACCTACAAAGGGAAAGGGACGAGGGCGAAAGAAGGCCGTAGTGCCCTCCCCTCAGCCGCGTCGTCTAATCCCTATAATTTCGCAATCCATTCATCGGGACAACAAGTCTTTATAATGAATACCCCGATAAACTCTACTTAAGGAGCATATATAAAAGAAAATTTGGTTTACGTGAGGAAATTGTACTCGTTTGAACCGCCTCGTCGAGGCAGTTCAAACAAGTACCCACAATATATATATATATATATATATATATATATATATATATATATATATATATATATATATATATATATATATATATATATATATATATATATATATATATATATATATATATATATATATATATATTGAGTAGATGTAAGAAAACTATTACATTTTTTCATCTATTTTTTCATTCTTGAACGTAAAAATATTCAATGTACTTGAAAAGGCATTTTTTCGTAATGTTCATTGAAGCTCTTCGTTAAAATATACTAACCTCTCGAACTACAACAGAGATAGTGTTGTGAGGCACCCTCCATGCAAATTTCATGTTTGCGTTGGACCCGGATGCCAGATGCCGTAATGTGATGGCCAGCTTAAGCCCGGGATGGAGTGGATCCCTGTAATGGGTTCGCTGTCTCGTTATTCTCGGACCCACTCTCTCGAGGATTTCGTCAAACATTTCGGGTGATATCCTTAGAAAGTTGACGAAGGCTTTCTGGTCCTCCCGCCGAAGTTCTGTCATTAGTTGGTCATAGAGACCAAAGTGTCTTCTCCTTTCTGGGCTTAACCAGGCTCTACACCACCATCGCCGCCTTCGTATCTTCTTACCCTGACTGGTCAGTTCATGCTCATCAATACTGACCCCAAGCAGGTCTATCTCAGCCTGGATCAGCGCTGCTTGGCACTCAAGGCCGGCTCTTACACGACAGTCCATTGCACTAATATTTTATTCAACTAATATTCTATATTCCTGAATGTCCTAACACACAAAGTGATAGAAATAAAATGAGTGTAGGATTGGGCAAGTCGCATCTTTTAAGATTGAGGTAATTGGTTCGATCACATGAAACAGAGCTTATATTCGTTACTTGAACGTTCCCTGTCCGTTGTTGTCCGTTTAGCAAACGGTCCCCGTCCGTTCCAGACCGTTTTAACCGTTACATGTCCTTTAGTCGTCCGTTGGCCACCACTTTCGACCTGACGCGAACGGGTATCTACCGGATGACTACCGAATGTAGAACGGATAAGTACCGGGCAAACCGGATACCAACGCACAGCTAACGGACAACCAACGGACGCCCAACGGATTCATTTATCCGGTCTAACCCGTTGGAACCCGTTCCAAGTTTTGAACATGCACAAAACTTGTCAACGGACACCAACGGGTAAAACGGACATCAACGGACACGGAACGGGTTCACCGGATAAGGAACGGATGCCAACGGACACCAACGGACACCAACGGACTTAACCCGTTTGACGTCCGTTCGCCTGGTGTGACTGATACTATAATCACTTAGGATTCTGCATATGACCGGTGCAATACATTAATTGTCAGAAGAATGCATTTCGGGTAGATCTACTCGAATTTATTGAGAAATGAACGGTTGTTCTGATAGGGATTTTGTGTGTGTATTCAAAATGCGTGTCAATATTTTTCATTAGGCTCGAGCAGAATGTCCTGTAGAATAGGTTATGTACAAAATAGAATACAAAATACATCGTATTCGTTCTTATTAGCACACAGTGCACTTACATGCAACTTTTCAAAATAACTTGAAGTTAAGGTAACTAAATATCGTTCTAATTTGCGCCCACTACGAACGGAAGCATCACATACAATTTGCTGAAATGACAATGTCAAAAATATCAATGTCAGATGATGTCATTCAAGTGTTCCATTCGTTTAAAACAGCGATTCATCATTTAATGTTAAGTTTTGATACGGTATTTATGTGTGAAATTGGTGTTAACTACCAATATATTAGTCGAGCCATGTGCGCTTATGAACATGTTTTTTTTTTCGGAAACGTATAGGGTGTGCGGTTATCGGGGCATGTGCACTAATTAGAACGAAAATGGTAGTCAACATCTTTAATAGGGCAAGTGGTTTTCAGCAGTCTTATAATGTCTCGAATCAACGTTGAATCTACTGACCAGCGAACATCAAAGACCTTGATCAACATGCGCAGATTTTTTTTGCTCTTCCTCTTGTTGAAAACGTCGATTGTAGATCGCATGAGCGAGACGGTTCAAACGGGTACCACAATCCATGGCCTTTGTACAAAACTTCAAAGCATAGATTGAGGGTACACATTAAAACGCCTCGACTGAGTTCCCACAATCGATTGATATTGTCAACAGGAAGGAGCAAGCGTTTCTCCAGTCGTTAGTTAAAAAGAAATATCTGACATAAAAATATGCTGCTTGCGCGTAAGTTTGACTATAAGTATGTTCGCTGCTAACATTTGACCATTTCGGAACTTCCGTTTTTTTTTTTTTTTTTTTTTTTTTTTTTTGTTGTTGTTGTTGTTGTTGTTGAATATCTCTTAAACGGTTGCAGATAATATCCTAATGTTTTATATTTGAATACATATTGATGATATGCATTAAACGCGTCATGAAAATTGTCAATCTAAGGAACTTCATTTTTTTTTCGCCCCATTTTCTGCAACATTTTAGAAAACTTTAATTGTCAGCAAAATTTAGGGAGTAGGGTAGATAAAACTTACTTATTATACAACTTCAAATTACTTGCACTGATTTGATGTTTATTTTAGCAGAAGTAGATGTATACAAGGTCTTCTTTATCAGCATTTCTTTCTTTGGTGAGCTAGTTTAAAAGTTTTGGGTGGTTTTATGAAATGGCGTGTAAGGAATAAAACAGCCGAAAAAAGGTTAAAATGGCGATTTTCAAGTTGTTGGTTCTCTCTTATATGAATACTATCCTATGTTTTTCATACTGTATAAATTCGAAAAATATGAACAAGTTCTATATTTTGTGAAAATACAAGTAAAAGTTTGAATCTACAAATATGGTTTTGACACATTTAAAATATTGAGTTTTTCCGACTTTTCATTTCAAGTCAGGGGGGTAGGGTTGTTAAATGAGTCGAAAAAAATGTCATCCACTTCAAGATGAAAATTTGTGTTTGTTTTAGGTCCAAAATAGTCAACGTTACTTAAACAAAAATGACTTTTGAAAGTATTCGTGATGTATTGATTGTCCAGGAATGTATATGTGAAAGAATTGAAAATTAATTATTTTTTTTTTTTTCAAATTTTCAAACATGTTGTTTAGAGGTCTCATTCAGAGGCCGGAAGCTTGAAAAAATGCCCACTATCCTATATTTATTTTGTTTTCATATGTCCTATTTTTTATTTTGGAATAAAAAAAAAGCGGTTAGAAAAAAAAGTTTGAATACTTTTTCATTGGCAGCGAACATCCTTAAGGTGTACTAGAGCATTCACCATTTTTTTCATTATCTACTGGTTCCCAGCTTATTGAAATCAGTATTGGAGATAAAGGTAACCACCCCCTTGGATTATAGATTATTTTCTCAGCGGGGGGGGGGGGGGTTACCTTATTTCCAATACTGATTATGTGAAAGCTGGGAACCAGCAAATAATGCAAAAAAATTGAAATTTTCAAAGGTACATGTATTCTACGGGACAGTAAAAAGAAAGAAATAGCTGAATTTTGCCTTTTAGATAAACTATAATTTTATGTGTTTAAAACAGCCATTGTGCCCAATGATCCATAAGACAAAAGGGTTTCCTGTTATTTGTAGGTTTTTGAAAGTGCAGGCTTTCTATGAAATTGACACTAGTTTTTTTCTTAAAGTACAATATATTTGTACTTCTTTGGACTGAAAAACAGAAATATATTTTTCTAGATACCCGTAAATTGGTTGCATATTTCAAAAGCAGTATTTAGTCCTGATAAGAAGCACTAAATGATTATCGTTAGCGATTGCTTATTTTCATACCAGACTGTGTAATGTTTAATACGCCTGACTCGTAGAATACAAACCAAAACAAAGTAGTGTTGTTATGCCGTCCCATGTGTTTAGGCACTATGTGATATTTACTGAGCAAAAACTTTAAAACTCGTTACAATAGACATGTAACAAGTAAAAGACAGGCATTGAATCTCTTTTTGGTCCAATTAGTTTCTCCTTTTTTACGCCACTCAAAATGCCCACTTTCGTGAGAACCAGTGTTATATGAAATTTAGTGCGAATAAATATTGACACTTTTGTAATTAAATGCCATTGTCATTTTAAAACAATGACGTCAGACGTTCATGTACGAGACAGCTTCTCGTTGACTTTGTTAGTGTTTTTTTTTTTTTTTTTTTTTTTTTTTTTTTTTTTTTTTGGGGGGGGGGGGGGGGGGTAGGAAAGTTGGTCGACCGTTTATTTTAATGAAAAATAATTGTCTAACATAAAAAAAAACATACGGCATTCTGATGCTTTATCTACTAATACGGTGAAATTGAATTCAACAGGTTAGCGTAAAATATGCCAGAACGTCGATTTTATTTCGTATTTACTTAAATTCAATACCTAGATTTCTGGTCGATGTTTAAGAAATGATAAAAAGACTGGCATAAACTATAAGTAGTAGAGACAATGTCAAGAATAAAAATGTTTCAAGTCTTGCAGTAAGTGTATACTTTTAAAAAATGTCTTCGTGAAAATGCAACATTCAGTTTTGTTTATTTGACAGAGTCGGTATTTGCAAGCCTCTGGAGACAAATCTACTCGATAAAACCCCTTGTAACTTTACAAACATAAGCCGTGTACGTTGTAGTTAATAAGTATTAAATAAAATGTGGGCATACGCAATCAAAACGGGCGTTACAATACTTTGAACGAAGAAGTATTTTGAAATAAGAATAACGCTTCGACGTTACGCAGCGCCGCATATAACGTTAGGCGGTGTTTCCATAACGACAGCTGCAAAGCATGTGTGCGTATTATGTAATCTTGGTCTTGTGTTGGTGGTCTAGTCTCAAATACTGACGTGTCGTCAGTGACGTCAAGTACTGACGTGATGTTAGTGGCCTCTATTCGTACGAATAGAAATTGTGAACTTTTTGCGATTAATTATACGAGCAAACGTTTGATACAATGAAATATTTGAATTCACTCTTGTCATAATGAATTATTATTGTAAAAAATATACAGTTTCCTTGTTCCTTGCTTCCAGTTTTCCATTACAAGATTTTTTTTGTGGTAAAAAATGAAAATTTTCGATATTTTTCTTATTTTTGCTCAAAACATAGATTGTGAGTACAAGTTAGAACCGCCTCGCCGAGGCGGTTCTAACGAGTACCCACAATCTATGTTTTGGAGCAAAAATTAGAACTAGAGGACCATTGGTCCTGTAGCTCACCTGAGAGATTATCACATTGTAAGCTCATGAGATTTAAATTAATTGAGAATCGACCAATGAAAGTCTATGCATGGACACTATTGACCCCCGGGGCATGGCCAAATTTGACCCAGGGGCATGACTGGCACAATTTATAATGGGGACTACCAAACATTGCTACATACAAAATATAGAAGCTCTGGGCCTTTTGGTTTCAGAGAAGAAGATTTTTGTTAGTTTTCCCATTGTAAGTCTATAGAGACTATCTACCCCTGGGGCTTGGCCAAATTTGACCCCAGGGGCATGGCTGGCACAATTTATGTAGAGGACCATTAGCCATTGCCACATACAAAATATCAAAGCTGTGTGCCCTGTGGTTTCAGAGAAGAAGATTTTTTAATTTTTTTCCCATAGCAAGTCTATTGAGACTATCAACCTCCGGGGCCTGGCCAAATTTGACACCAGGGGCATGAATGGCACAATTTATGTAGAGGACCATTAGCCATTGCCACATACCAAATATCAAAGCTGTGGGCCTAGTGGTTTCAGAGAAGAAGATTTTTTTATTTTTTCCCATAGTAAGTCTATGGAGACTATCAACCCCCGGGGCGTGGTCAAATTTGACCCCAGGGGCATGAATGGCATAATTTATGTAGAGGACCATTAGCCATTGCTACATACCAAATATCAAAGCTGTGGGCCTAGTGGTTTCAGAGAAGAAGATTTTTTTTAGTTTTTTTCCTATTGTAGGTCTATGGAGACTATCGACCCCCGGGGCGTGGCCAAATTTGACCCCGGGGACATGATTGGCACAATTTATTTAGAGGACCATTAGCCATTGCCACATACAAAATATCAAAGCTGTGAGCCCTGTGGTTTCAGAGAAGAAGATTTTTTAATTTTTTTCCCATAGTAAGTCTATGGAGACTATCAACCCCCGGGGCATGGCCAAATTTGACCCCAGGGGCATGAATGGCACAATTTATGTAGAGGACCATTAGCCATTGCTACATACCAAATATCAAAGCTGTGGGCCTAGTGGTTTCAGAGAAGAAGATTTTTTTAGTTTTTCCAATTGTAAGTCTATGGAGACTATCGACCCCCGGGGCGTGGCCAAATTTGACCCCAGGGGCATGGCTGGCACAATTTATGTAGAGGACCATTAGCCATTGCCACATACCAAATATCAAAGCTGTGGGCCCTGTGGTTTCAGAGAAGAAGATTTTTTTATTTTTTTTCCCATAGTAAGTCTATGGAGACTATTGACCCCCCGGGGCGTGGCAAAATTTGACCCCAGGGGCATGAATGGCACAATTTATGTAGAGGACCATTAGCCATTGCTACATACCAGATATCAAAGCTGTGGGCCTAGTGGTTTCAGAGAAGAAGATTTTTTTAGTTTTTCCCATTGTAAGTCTATGGGACCTATCTGTTGCCATGGAAACCACAATTTTGATACAATCTGCTCCAAAACCTAATGCCATCAATCCCCCAACCCAATTATGGTTCACATTAAATTTGATCAAGATCGGCCTACTAGCTTCAGAAATATTCTTCTTTGAAATTGTGGACGGACGACGGACGACGGACGGACGGACGACGACGGACGACGGATGCCTGCCTATCCTATAAGCTCACCTGTGAGCCTTCGGCTCAGGTGAGCTAAAAATAGGTATACCCCTGCATACCCCAGTTTTGCTATATAAAAGAGGGGTTCACGGGGGTAGACGCTTCACGGACATGTTTTCCTGATGGATAGAAACATTTTATCTTGTTTACATTTCAACTTAAAAGTTTGTATTTCAGTGTTCATTTGTGTTACATCCATGATTACATGTACCCACATTGCCATGTTTATTCTACAGCATGCGCTAGTGTAGCCTTCCATCAAACATGAATCTGTCGAATACTCGCATAGAAAACTCTTTGATCTGAAAAAAGAAGAAGAAAAGAACTTGTTTATGGATACGATGAGCCGAAATTGTAATGTTAACACTTATTGAGTGATCAGAATGTTAAGTAAGAAAAGTTATGACTTTATTTTTAGAGGGGTGACCAATCTTCCCTGGATTGGGCTTACATGTACACCAGCAAAATAAGTATCTATATAGCCTAGCATGATTGCTACACTGCACATTAGGTGCTTCTCTCTGAGGACAATGTACCTATTTATCAGTGAGAAAAGAGATAATACTTCAATAGTTTGAAAACTCCATCTATCAGGCGAAATGGTAACGTCACTGCCGTGCGTATATAATATGAGCAGCCTGCATTAGAAAACCAACAATTTGCATATGCGAAAACAAAGTCGCAGATCAGCTGTACAGCTGATCAGCACCTTTGTTTTCGCTTCACAGATAGTAAAATTCCTCTTCTTCTTAAATCCAAAATTTCAAGCTTCTAGCCTGCTCCTGTGATTGTACAAGCCGTTTTGCGTCATACCTGCTCGGAACCCAAATTGTTGGTTTTCTCACGCACAGGCTCATATTATAATGATACTTACTGAAACCGGCTTACAAACAGCATTCGACAGCCATCCTGACATGTCGTGATATACTTGAGCATTCTGATTAGTATCTTTCAAGTTCTCGCAAAGTCTACAAAATCCCATTTCAAAAATCTGCTTGTATTTCTTTTTCCACTCAAAATAACTATTAAACAACGGTCTGTTTTCACTGACACGTTTGATATATTCCCCGGCTGTGTGCAAGTCTTTGAAGTCACGAACATTTATATAGGAATTAGGTATCACTAAATCGTCCATCGGCAGCTTCCATGCAACGATCGGGATTTGATTCCGCATTAACGTCGACCAGTATTTTTCCGACACATATTCACGACAGTCGCTATTTTCAAAAGCCAAATAGAACTGATATGATGATTTCAGGTCTGCTTCATCTGGCAAAGGTTTTCCACATTTACCGTACACGTCAACGTTTATGAATTTTCTCAAATATTCAATAAGTTTGTATCTTCGAGCATCGTCTATGCAATTGCTTATAACCGCAACAGCTCCTCGTCTGGTTTTATTAGCAAAGAAGTCGACACTTTCCGGAGTTATTTCTTGTTGCGAAAGACTTTCCTCCTCTGTAAGTCGTCTATACTGGCCGTACGGTGCATAAACGTCCGAATCCTTTGTAAAGGACCAAGTCCAGTTAAAGACTCTCTGCCATGCACCAAGATTACCAAATATCATCGATATTGGTTCAAGATTATACAAAATCCAAACTTGGTCCTTTCGGCGATATCTCGGGAACTGAAACTGGAATCCACTGCGCATATTTTCTGCCCACGTGATGTCACTCAAGTGAAACACTACAGCGTCCGCAGTTTCTATCTCCCGTTTGTCCCCCGTGAGAATACACGCCGACTTACAGACGTTCGCAAAGTCACGCTGGCCGTCATCGTACCATTTCATAGATCCAAAGAACGGCGTCCATAGCAGAATTTTGGGTTTGCTACGAATATATTTTTCATGAAAAATTGTCTTGAAATTTTGTTTAAACCCCGAAGTTGGTACCAAAGTTCGAAACTCTGTATTGTTCTCGTTGACAGAACCCAGTTGTTTTATTATCAAAGTAGCTAATGTCATAGACAAAAACAATTTCCAGTAATGCCTTAATCTAAAATAAAACCATCGCGTCCCAATGGTAATACAAAAAGCCATCTTTAATTCTTTCGAGAAAATTTTAACAGGTTTTAACTTTAAAATGATGTGTATGACCTACGCAATGAGAAAACATGCATCGCAAACATGCATCGCATGTTTTGGTGTACAGTCGTGAACGAGCAGCCAGGACAGTGTCTGTGCTGTCAAAAAGCGGGCTTCGCACAGTTCCTATAATTGTAGTTCAAGAATGCATGTTCTTTAAAACAACTTGCAGGATATTCCATGCCTGGTCTGGAAGAAAATGTTTAAAGGCCCATTTTCTACAGACGATGCTTAAATTCTTAAGTCTGAGAGTTGTGTCAAAACTGTTTTGTTTTATTCAAGTTTTGGGTTGAACTCTTCGTGTATCTTCATTGGATAATCTCACTAATTTTATTTATTTTTAGGCTTTTAAGAGGTTTAAGCAAAGAAACTCGAGTTCCCGACTGGCTAAATGTTACAGGTTTTGGTTGACCATGTATCAGTTTCGTCAAAATAAATATTTGCTGTTTAATATTCACTTCGTTTGCTTATCAGATTAAGCATTGAAGTACGAGAGAAATCAACAGAATTCACATACGACGCAATTGCAAACACAATAATAGAAATGATGCTGGGGCTGTCAGAAAGTGATGATGATGATGATGATGATGATTGCTTTCGTAGTACAGTCAGTTTCCAAGGTTTAAGCTTCTCGACAGCTGTTTTTTTTCTTCTCTCAAACCACCAGGAAAACATGTCCGTGCAATATATACCCCCTTGAACCCCACTTTTATATAGAAAAAACAACAACAACAACAACAACAAACTGGGGTATGTAGGGGAATATTTATTTTTCTGATTTTTGATCCAAAACAGATTGTGGGTACTCTTTAGAACCGCCTCGACGAGTGTACCCAAAATCTATGTTTTGGGCAAAAAATTCTTTTCTTTTCTAATTCAAAACTACATGTATGAAAAGAACACAAGACAATAAGTTTGTTATCATATTTTCAAGTATTTTAGTTTACACAACAGATGCTTTTTTGTACAATAATAAAATACATTTTGAGTAATCTCAAAACTTGAAAATGTGAAAGTTAACAAGTTAAGATCATATACTTGTATCTGGAAACCGCCTTCCAACCATCACCCATTGTCGTACAGTAAGGTGTTTGTCGGACATGCAAACTTTTCTCGAGATGTGGCTTATATACGAGCCGCTATTCGAGAAAACTGGTCTTCGGGGTTTCCGTCCAGGTCTGAAACAAACCACCCGCAAAGTTAGTCTCTTAAAATTTTCGGTCTAGCCCGCAAGTATTCTCAGAAAGATATCCTGGCATCGCAGTTATAAAACTTTTTTCATGCTCAACTTACCCGAGACTAAAATTCATCCTGCTCATAAATGTTAAAATGCCAATAATTGTTTATAATTTTAACATTCAAAAAATGAGATATACATTTTATTATCTAAACTTGATTTTCTACCAACTTTGCTTAATTCAGTGTTTATGAGCAGTGAAACGTTCTGTCTCAGCCGAGTTGAGCATGAAAAAATGTTTTATAACCGCGAACCCAGTTTTCATTAAGAACAACAACGACATAACCCATCACTGAAAACTTGTATATGTAGCTTGTTCATTATTATACCAGAGGACCAATGGTCCTGTAAACGCTCACCTGAGACCTGAGATACCAATAAACTTGTTTGACTAGAATGCTAATATGTGTATAACCCAAGGGCAGGGTCAGAATACCCCCTGGAGTAAATGTCTTTTTCAAAAAATAAAAATTCAGTCCAATTGCCAATATGCTGCAAGTTATGCCCTTCAAATGACATTTTAACAATTTTCACCATTCAAATGCTTGGGCGGCCTTAGTTGTCCTTGCAATAAAATAGGTCAAGGTCATCCCAGGGTCACGATTTATATAAATTTGAAGAGCTCCATTGCCTTATGATTCATGCCAAGTTTCAAAATTATAGGCCTTCTGGTTCTGGAGAAGAAGATTTTTAAAGGTTTTTGCTAAATATAGCCATGGCAGCCATCTTGGTCATGTGACCTTGACCATTTATACAAACTTTCATTCACTCTTCCTAAGAATGCTCCACATTTGGCTTTGATTAGCCAAGCGGTTTCAGAGAAGAAGATGTTTGAATAATATGGTCATACACATGTATATAGCCCCAGGGCAGGGGCAGACAAACCTCTGGGCCCAAAATATTTTCATAAACAGAAATATTCTGTCCATTTGCTCATTCCTAGCAAGATTTTTGCCATTAAATGACATTTTCCTATTTTTTTTTTCCCATTCAAATGCATAGGCGGCCTAAGTTGACCTTGCTTTGTAGAGCTCCAGTCACTGATGCTTCACATCAAGTTTCAAAATCATTGGCCTTCTGGTTCTGGAGAAGAAGATTTGTAAAGGTTTTTGCTATTTATAGCCATGGCAGCCATTTTGGTCATGTGACCTTGACCATTTATATAAACTTTCTTTCCCCCTTCCCAAGGATGCTCCATATGAAGTATGGCTTTGATTGGCCAAGCGGTTTCAGAGGAGAAGATGTTTCATTATTATGGAAATATACATGTACGAGGGATGTTCTTTAATTCTTGTCATTTGCTTGGTTACCTTTTCTGTCGACAATAAATGAGAATGTTGTTTATATGTGATGAAAGCCCAATCTTTTCTGGTCAGATTGGTATCAAAATTATTTCTCTCCGACGCACGGTCATAAAGTAACAACATTCTAAAAACAGGGCACAGTAATGACACTGTGATGTTTTTCATTTAATATAAATATATGATGTTTTTCATTTAATATAAAATGAGCCGCGACGCCAGAAAACCGGTCTTCGGGGTTTCCGACCAGGTGCGACACAAACCGGCCTGTACAGTCACAGGAGCAGGCTAGAAGCTTGAAATTTCGGATTTAAGTAGAAGAGGAATTGTACTATCCGAGTAGCGAAAACAAAGGCGCTGATCAGCTTCGCGGTTACCGCGAAGCTGATCTGCGCCTTTGTTTTCGCCTAGGCAAAAATCCGGTTTTCTCACGATGCGGCTCAAATATAATATGTTATTTCGATCACTTGCATAGCAAATGCTGTAACATTTGCAACAGTATATACAGGCCCATTTTCATTTTACATTAAAACTTGCCATTCATATGGGCATCCAAAAACAGTTTTGTAAAATGTTTTTACATTGACTTGATAGAATTATTGCCCCTGCTTTATGACATCATAATATTTTCAATATACGCTATTTAAAATCACTGCGCATTTTAGAACTTTTCATGATTTTCATATTTTGCAAATTGGATAATATGGTGAATTTGTCAAAGTTATTGTTATCCCAATTTTGTCTAAAATAGTCTTAATGCATATTCGCTGTAAATTGCTAAACTGCCAATGTTACAATTACGTCAGGTTTAAGGTGAAGCAGTCGCATGGTTTCTAACAGAACTGGCTACGTCTAGTGTAACAGAAACCCAGTCAAATTTTATGAGTCAAAACGTCTATCAAAACGCTTCTTAAATTTGCCAAGTAAATGAATTTTGTGAAGTTGTAGTGGGGTTAGCATCTGGTAACATTGTTCTAAGGACACCTCTTCCAAAGAAAATTTTGTGTTATCTTTCAATATGTTACAACTCATAAGACGAGGTTTTAGAGGATAAAAAAATCCAAATCTTATATAAATGGAATTGGCAAAGATTTAATACAAAGCAGCAATAATAGTTCGGGTCAGTCATAACTTGACTTGGAATTATGAGGATCTGAAACTTCTATGCTGACGTTTTTCAATTTAACAATTCACAACAAACAGGTGTTGTGCTATGTTTACATCTCTCGTAAAAATCGCAATTTATTATTTAGGAAAATAACTTTTCGCCTATGCATTAGCAAGGCAAGGGAGACTCCGCAAGTATTAAATCGTTTCAAACATTATACTGGCTATTGGTACTGGCTGAGGTACGTGTTTGCAGTGTCATAAAGGTGCCCCTCTTTAAAGACTCATATTGCAACGATTAATTGCTTCATTCTAAAATTGTTGGGCGGTTTCAATATCGCAAAGAACCTGTTTATAACAACCAAGTATCTTTCTTCTGGTACAGATGCTGGTTAAGGAGAAAAAAAATCGATGACAAGAATTAAAGAACACCCCTCGTATATTGCCCTGGGGCAGGGGCAGACAACCCCCAGGGGCTAAAATTTTCCATTAAAATTAATCTTCTGTCCATTTGCCTAGTCCCAGTAACTTATACCCATTAAATAGCATTTTACCATTTTTTCCCATTCAAGTGCATTGGCGACCTAAGTTGACCTTGCCGTAAAATAGGTCAAGGTCATCCTAGGGTCATGATTAATATAAAAACTATGATGGGCCCACATCCCCGATGCAACATACCAAGTTTCCTGGAAATCAACCCACTGGTTCTGGAGAAGAAGATTTGTAAAGGTTTTTGCTATATATAGCCATGGCGGCCATCTTGGTCATGTGACCTTGACCATTTATATAAACTTTCTTTCCCCCTTCCATAGGATGCTCCATATGAAGTTTGGCTTTGGTTGGCCAAGCGGTTTCAGGGGAGATGTTTCATTATTATGGAAATATACATGTATATAGCCCCGGGGCAGGGGCAGACAACCCCCCAGGGGCTAAAATTTTCCATTAACATTAATCTTCTGTCCATTTGCCTATTCCCAGTAAGTTATACCTATTAAATAGCATTTTACCATTTTTTCCCATCCAAATGCATTGGCAACCTAAAATGACTTTGCCGTAAAATAGGTCAAGGTCATCCTAGGGTCATGATTTATATAAACTATGATGGGCCCGCAGCCCCGATGCTACAAACCAAGTTTCGTGGAAATCGGCCCACTGGTTCTGGGGTAGATGATTTTTAAAGGTTTTTGCTATTTATAGCCATGGTGGCCATCTTGGTCATGTGACCATGCCATTTATATAAACTTTCGTTCCCCCTTCCTAAGTTTGGCTTCGATTGGCCAAGCGGTTTCAGAGAAGAAGATCTTTGAAATTGTGGACGACGGACGGACGACGGAGCATGGGTATACTATAAGCTCACCTGTGAGCCTTCGGCTCAGGTGAGTTAACCAGAGGACCATTGGTCCTGAGAACGCTCACCTGAAGCCTGATCCTGCAGTATTAAGTCATCATAAAATGACCTTGACCTTGAATACTCACACACCTTTATTGAATTCATAAGTTGTCTGCATCTGCAAAGTTTCAGGTCTCAGGCTGCAATAGTTTCCAAACCCAGTGATTTATGAGAAAACCACAATTTTAATTTTGATATTTAAATGACTTTGGGTCAAGGTCAAGAAATGACCTTGGCCTTCATTAATTACTTACCTTCATTGACTCCATTGGTTGTCTGCATCTAGCAACTTCCAGGTCTCAGACTGCAACAGTTTCCAAAATATCCATTGTTTCCGCCTTTTCCCATGTAAAAGCCTATGTTTCCAAAATTGACCTTGCTATAAAATAGGTCAAGGTCATCCTATGGTCATCATTTGATCAAACTAGGATGGGCTGGAGTCCCAAATGCTACATACCAAGTTTCGCGAAAATTGGCCTGCCGGTTCTGGAGAAGAAGATTTTTGAGTAGTTTTTACCATATATGGGCGTGGCGGCCATCTTGGTAATGTGACCTGGATTTCGTGATCGAACTTTCGTCTCCCCTACCCATGGATGCTCCACATAAAATTTCACTTTGATTGGCCCAGCAGTTTCAGAGAAGAAGATCTTTAAAAAGTGTGCATGAACAACAGACTGGCCAAGGTCAAGAGATGACCTTGACCTACATTAATCACATACCTTCATCTACTCCATTACTTGTTTGCATCTACCACTTTTCAGGCATCAGGCTGCAATAGTTTTCAAAAAATCCATAGTTTTCACTTTTTCCCCATGTAAAAGCCTATGTTTCCAAATTTGACCTTGCCGTAAATTAAGTCAAGGTCATCAAAGGGTCATCATTTTATCAAACTATGATGGGCTGAAGTCCCCGATGCTACATACCAAGTTTCATGGAAATCGGCCAACCAGTTCTGGAGAAGAAGATTTTTGAGTGGTTTTTACCATATATGGGCGTGGCAGCCATCTTGGTCATGTGACCTGGATTTCGTGATTTAACTTTTGTCTCCCCTACCCATGGATGCTCCACATAAAATTTCACTTTGATTGGCCCAGCAGTTTCAGAGAAGAAGATCTTTGAAAAGTGTGTATGGACGACAGACTGGCCAGGGTCAAGAGATGACCTTGACCTACATTAATCACATACCTTCATCTACTCCATTAGTTGTTTGCATCTACCACTTTTCAGGCATCAGGCTGCAATAGTTTTCAAAAAATCCATAGTTTTCACTTTTTCCCATGTAAAAGCCTATGTTTCCCAAATTGACCTTGCCATAAATAAGGTCAAGGTCATCCTAGGGTCATCATTTTATCAAACTATGATGGGCTTGAGTCTCAAATGCTACATACCAAGTTTCATGAAAATCGGCCTGCCGGTTCTGGAGAAGAAGATTTTTGAGTGGTTTTTACCATATATGGGCGTGGCAGCCATCTTGGTCATGTGACCTGGATTTCGCAATCAAACTTTCGTCTCCCCTATCCATGGATGCTCCACATAAAATTTCACTTCGATTGGCCCAGCAGTTTCAGAGAAGAAGATCTTTGAAAAGTGTGAATGGACGACAGACTGGCCAAGGTCAAGAGATGACCTTGACCTAAATTAATCACATACCTTCATCTACTCCATTAGTTGTTTGCATCTACCACTTTTCAGGCCTCAGGCTGCAATAGTTTTCAAAAAATCCATAGTTTTCACTTTTTCCCATGTAAAAGCCTATGTTTCCAAATTTGACCTTGCCGTAAAATAGGTCAAGGTCATCCAAGGGTCATCATTTTATCAAACTATGATGGGCTGAAGTCCCTGATGCTACATACCAAGTTTCGTGGAAATCGGCCCACCGGTTCTGGAGAAGAAGATTTTTGAAGGGTTTTTACCATATATGGGCGTGGCGGCCATCTTGGTCATGTGACCTGGATTTCGCGATCAAACTTGAAATGCCACTACCCAAGGAGGCTCCACATAAAATTTCAACTAGATCGGCCAAGCGGTTTCAGAGAAGAAGATCTTTGAAATTGTGGACGACGACGACGACGACGGACGGACGACGGACGACGGACGGACGCCGGATCATGGCCATCCTATAAGCTCACCTTGTGAGCCTTCGGCTCAGGTGAGCTAAAAATGGATTGTGGGTTCGAGCCAGTCTTTCTGACGATACTTCAAACATTGGCTCCATCTTAGTTTGACCATAGCTGTGGCGGGATGTCTGACAGTCAAATCATAACCCAAATGCACATGTTCAAAATTGTTCTTGGAAACATACAGCTACTAGGCATAGCTGATCATCCGATACTCGAAAGAGTATATGAAAAATCAGAAAACGATCGACTCTGTATCTGAAGAAAGATAATGATTTAGGTGAGCTAGCACATTCTATTTACCGTGTTCTTAGCAACAAAGGGAGTAGGACTCCCAAATCAAAATGACAAAATGACAGTTTGGTGACTGAGTTGCATTCTGCAAACATTGCGAGAATAACTGGCAGGGGGGCGGGGGTGTCTAGTACACAGTCTTTGAGCCTTTGCATGAGAAAATCAACAATCTGGGTTTCCTACCAGATCTGACAGAACCGGCCTGTACAGTCACTTTAGAAGGCTAGAAGCTTGAAATTTCAGATTTAAGAGGAAGAGAGATTTTACTAACCGTGTAGCGCCTTTGTTTTCGCCTATATGCATATTGTTGGTTTTCTTATACGAAGGCTCATTTGAAAAGAGAAAGTTTGTTATAATACATGTATATATACTCTTGTGAATACAGTTACTGTAACTTTATTATCAAATAAACACAAATTAAATGTTGCTGCCACATGAATACATATATTTATACGTACATGTAATGTATAACTAATTGACAAATAAAATATTTTCTTATTATAATATAATACGCAAGTTTACAGTAGTGACAGTGAAAACATAATATATATGGGATGTCATGAAATGCTAAATAACCACCCAAGTAAACAACTTAAAGTTTAGATGCATAGATGTTATGACTAAACACTTTTCTCGGACAAGCACTGACCCTCAAGGCGAACAACAGTAATAACTCAGTAGGGTATATGCTTATTATGCACCAGTTATTTGTATATACCCGTATACGGTCCCTCTGGGGCTGGCTGGGGACTCATCAGAGGTTAAATCACGGCACTTTAGCCCCGCTATGTCTCAGCTATCCCCGGCCCTACGGGAACCGGTGATACAAATGACTGGTGCTTAAGGCCTTGTCTGGAGCCATAAGCAGCCCGTCTACTTCACAGTCCGAATTGGGCCCGAAAACCGTTAAAGGCCTAGGGGATTTAAGGCCTGATTTCGGCCTCATGTGTTGGTAAACCAGAGGACCAATGGTCCTGTAAACGCTCACATGAGTCTGCTGCATATACCAATAAACATGTTTGAATATTATGGTATTTAACCCCAGTGCAGGGGCAGATGAAGCCCTTGGTTGGTTTTCCTTTTTTCAGAATAATCAATATTCTGTCCATTTGCCAATTTCTTGGCTCTTGCTGGCTTTTCCCTTCAAATGACATTTTAACAGTTTTTCCCATTCAAATGCATGGGCAACCCATGTTGACCTTGCCATAAACTTGGTCAAGGTCATCACAGGGTCATGATTTATATATAAATTGTAGTACTTTAACCATGGATGCTTCACACCAAGTTTCATTGAAATCAATCTATTGGTTTCAGAGAAGAAGATATTTGAAGGGTTTTTACCATATATGGGCATGGCGGCCTTCTTGGTCATGTGACCTAGATTATTAATATACACATTGGTTCCCCCATCCTATAGATGCTTCACATAAAATTTGGCTTCAATTGGCCAAGTGGTTTCAGAGGAGAAGATGTTTGAATATTATGGTAATATACATGTTGCCCCGGGGTGTGGGCATATGAGCCCTTAGGTCCATTTTTTTCAGAATCATTAATATTTAGTTCTACTACCCATTTCCTGCAACATTTTCACCTCAAATGACTTTTTAAAAGTTTTTCCCATTCCAATGCAATGGCGACCTATGTTGACCTTGTCGTAAAATAGGTCAAGGTCACCACAGGGTCATGATTTATATATACATTGTAGTACTTCAGCCATTGGTGCTTTATGCCAAGTTTCTTTGAAATCCGTCTACCAGATTCGGAGAAGATTTTTGACGGGTTTTTACCATATATGGGCATGGCAGCCATCTTGGTCATGTGCACTAGATAATTTATATATACATTAATTCCCCCATTCCATAGATGCTTCACATAAAATTTGGCTTTGATTCGCCAAGTGGTTTCAGAGGAGAAGATGTTTGAATATTATGGAGATATACATGTACATTGCCCCGGGGTGGGGGCAGATGAGCCCCTGGGGTCCAATTTTTTTTCAGAATCATTAATATTCATACCTACTGCCCATTTCCTGCAAGACTTTCACTTTAAATGACATTTAAAAGTTTCCCTATTCAAATGCATTGGCGACCTATGTGACCTTGCCGTAAAATAGGTCAAGGTCATCCTAAGGTCATTATTTATATACACATTGTGGACCTTGAGTAACTTATGCTGCATGCCAAGTTTCAAGATCCTAGGCTTTTGGGTTCTGGAGAAGAAGATTTTTAAAGGTCTTTACCATATATGGGCATGGCGGCCATCTTGGTCATGTGACCTGTATTATTTATATACACATTGGTTCCCCCTTCCTATAGATGCTTCATATAAAATTTGGCTTTGATTGGCCAAGCGGTTTCAGAGGAGATGATGTTTGAATATTATGGAGATATACATGAATATTGCCCCGGGGTGGGGGCATATGAGCCCCTGGGGTCCAATTTGTTTCAGAATCATAAATATTCAGCCCTACTGCCCATTTCCTGCAAGACTTTCACTTTAAATGACATTTTAAAAGTTTTCCCCATTCAAATGCATTGGCAACCTATGTTGACCTTGCCGTAAAATAGGTCAAGGTCATCCTAAGGTCATTATTTATATATACATTGTGGACCTTGAGTCACTTATGCTACATGCAAAGTTTCAAGACCCTAGGCCTTTGGGTTCTGGAGAAGAAGATTTTTAAAGGTTTTTACCATATATGGGCATGACGGCCATCTTGGTCATGTGACCTGGATTATTTATATACACATTGGTTTCCCCTTCCTATAGATGCTTCATATAAAATTTGGCTTTGATTGGCCAAGTGGTTTCAGAGGAGAAGATCTTTGAAATTGTGGACGGACGGATGACGGACGACGGACGGACGGACGCCGGATCATGGCCATCCTATAAGCTCACCTTGTGAGCCTAACGGCTCAGGTGAGCTAAAAAATGAATTTTGGAATTTTGTGGAGAAAAGTATTGCATATAGCAGGTATAGGTCCCTGCTTATAAATTCTAGCACAACTATCACATTCAAATTACACATGTTGCCATGGCAACGCCCAGAAAAGCATAGAAATGCCACTTTTTTCAATTTTGGGTCTATTTTTCACCATTTAACATCATTTTCAACTACCGGCCCACGCGACGAACAATTTCTTATTATGAAATAATTATGAAGTATCATCCAGAGATGTTGTATGCTAAGTATCATTGTGTTCGTCGTGTGGGCTGGCACTTAAAAATTTAAAAATATGTTCAGAAATGGTCAAAAAATGACCAAAAAGTGCAAAATGTGCTCTACCTATGGTTCTTCTGGGCGTTGCCATGGCAATGCTTGTAGGATAAATGAAGTGCTTGTTCTTGTTTTTGATAGAGGAGACATATGGCTGTATTAAGCAATAGTTTTCTCACCTAAATTCTAAAATTTATTTTTTAGCAAAATCTGAGGCCAAAATCATGCGTTAAATGCCCTAGTCCTTTAAAACATGTAATTAATTATGTATATTGTTTAAGCACACATATTAAGTTTGCATGAAAAATATGTAGGTTTACAGTCTTTTCTTTGATAATTGGCGTTTACTACACTAGTACATCAACTCACTAAATACATTCATGAAATTTATAACAGACACATTTGAACGTTCAATACTGTTCACAATAAGTTGCATTGGCCAAGCTTTTTTTTAGTCATTTGTTATGTTGAAATGCTTAATTTTATCATAATACATTTGCTGCAAGGTAAAAAGGTAAAATGACTAATTTGCTTTTTTAAACATATTCTGTATTATCAAGATGGTATTGACTATTATTTACAAATGTTGAAATGAAAGAACTTGAGCAAATATTTCGACTAGCATTACGAAAACATGCCCATGCAATCAACAGAGATTTTTTTAGTTTTAAAAATTGAAACTTTGGTTGGTAATTTTTTTGATATTTTTCTTATTTTTGCTCCAAAACATAGATTGTGGGTACACGTTAGAACCGCCTCGGCGAGGCGGTTCTAACGAGTACCCACAATCTATGTTTTGGAGCAAAAATAAGAAAAATAGGTATACCCCTGCATACCCCAGCTTTACTATATAAAAGTGGGGTATAAGGGGGTATACATTTCACGGACATGTTTTCCTGATGACCACAAATGCAATCAAAACACGAGTATCTTGTCATTGGTCAAAAATGAGCCTCTTTGCTAGCAAACTCTTGTGCAATGTTTCAAATCAAAATTGCTTGAATTCATGATGGAAACTATTATATCGCATGGTTGGTGGATCTAGTGGCATAGATATAAGACTTAAAGCGAACGAAGATCGATTCTCTTGATCATAAAGACAGTTTTTAATCGTGGACTATAAATTGAGATCACTTGAGCAATAAAACGAAAAGTCTCGATCTTCATTATGAAATACTCGGACGTAGATATCAGTGTCATATCACAACCATGATGCCTAGATCAGACTATGGTAAGCCATCACGCAAACACCGCTTTCACATATCCCTCAACTGGTTGCCGGCACATAGGACACCTGGAAAGAGCGGGGGCGCACTGTGGGCACGCCACCATATGACCACAGTTCACGAATATCACTGCTGCTCTGTCCTCTAAACAGATTTTACAGGCGAAATTGTCCTTTAAACGTTGGTTTTCTGCTAGTAAATCGTCTAAATTTTCTGTGAAATAAACAATTTTCATACATTATACGATTAAAAAATGAACTTTTTTGAAGGATTTTAATGTGCTTTTATCAGTTACGTTTTGTTTTGTTTATGTATTCTTCAATCTGAACTAAAGAAATTGCATTAAACAAAGATACCACCAATCGCCTTATACCTAAGATGTTAATCGGCTTAAATCTATTAAATAAGAACTTTACAAATGAACTAATACATGTACCTATAATGCATTTTAAACCGGAATTTTAAGAAAGAATGAAACATACACAATCTCAGAGCACGCAATATATGCTTCGTAAGGTCAGCAGGCTTAAGGCCAGCAGGCTTGTAAAAGGAGCTTCCATAGAAAATCAAAATATTCTTTTACTTAAATTAATTCACTTACCATTATTTTCCGTGCTACAAGTACTGTATACAGAGTCACTTCTACACACAGAATTAGTTTGAACACAGTCGGCGACATTATTGGACACAGCACTACTGGAAATATCACAGTCCTCTAGTTCCTCACAAAGTTCAGCGATCTCAATTCCCTTGAAATAGGAATGCCCTGAAATGAATTGTTGAAAAACATGAGACTTAATTAAGGTATTTTCTAAACTTTAACTTTTGAAGACCAGAAAGATTTGTGTGAAAAAGCTTCACTGAAGCTTGTGTCAAGTCTAATATTTTATAATTAAAAACCAAGTTGGGATTTTTTATTATTAAATTGTATCTATTTCTGTGCATACTATTCTTACTTTGTAAAGATAAAAATGGAATTAAGTTCAAGCGCTTTTACTGGTTTACTCAATTTTGAATGCATCAGGAAAACATGTCCGTGCAATAAATACCCCCTTAAACCCCACTTTTATATAGTAAAACTGGGGTATGCTGGGGTATACCTATTTTCCTTATTTTTGCTCCAAAACATAGATTGTGGGTACTCGTTAGAACCGCCTTGGCGAGGCGGTTCTAACGTGTACCCACAATCTATGCTTTGAGCAAAAATAAGAAAAAATATCAAAATTTTTCAGCTGAAAATTTTCAATTTTTAAAGGTAAAAAAATATCTGTTTATTGCATGGGCAAGTTTTCGTAATAACTCAATTTTGAATGTTTGATTACATTCCTGACTTAGATCGAGTATTCCAAAGTTAGTCTACTTACGTTTGTCTTCCATGTATTTCTTGATAGATCGTTGTACCAGACTTCTCTTGTAACCCATCTCAATACAACTCAGAGCAGCTGGAGTTTCCATCACATCCTCGACTGCTTCTGACTGAAAAATAGAGAATTCAAAAGTTATATACATGTTTTAAACACTAAAGCGCAATTAAAACGCACTATGATCCTTTTAGCCATGGCTGCTGCAATGAAACGGTCAATACGAGAATCAAACTTAGTCATGTTTGACATATGTCAAATCAGGGCACAGCTGACCTAAACATTACATTATAACATGGAGGTATAATCAGTCATTATAGCCCCATGATTATAACAAAACTCTTAACAACAGACGATAAAAAAAAAAAAAAAAAAAAAAAAAAAAAAAAAAAAAAAAAAAAAAAAAAAAAAAAAAAAATCATTTCTGAAATTTGGAATTGGCGTCATTTAGGGAGTATATGGTTGTATTCAAGTAAATAGAAAAACCTTATATACCTCCTCAGCAACCTTTGGACAGTCCTGCTCAATACCATTCCCTTTCACCTTGTCTATAAATGGTTGCCCCTTCACCAAGATGATATGTGGACAGTGTGGGTACCATTTGGCATGCTCAAACCATGGGTCATCCCCTGGTTCCCAGTTCCGTAACCCTCCACCACAGTGGTAACATCTCACAGCATCTCCTATGCCTGGAAATGATATGTCATGTAATTTTGTATAATTTATTTATTTATTAAATCTATCATTATGGCGCAATAACGTTAAATTAATATGTAGGATAACATTTTTATGCGACTTTACGCCTTATGTCTGTATGGAGTCAATGGACCAAATCTACTTTCTAATTATGAAAGATTATCAAAAGAAAAGACGAAGATGAAAGAGGATGAAGAAGAGAAAACTAACCTGTGTGTACGAGCCCTGCCTCTGCTAAGGTCTCCGGTTTGATTCCAAGACTTGCTTGCCACTTTTTGAATGATTCCAGTCTTTTTGAATACACGGCATAGTGAGGATATTTCGGTTTGTGCGTCTGGATACCAAGTTTGTCCGGGAATTTCTCTGAATAAGCGGCGTTATGGTTAACAGTTGTCAGAACTTGAGCGGCCATCTAACGACAAATTCTGGAAACAAAATTTTATTACAATGTTACTGACATGACATTCAGGATCATTTTAGTAATGATTATGCATGCATTTTTCACGGTTCCGTATGACAGCTACCCCAGATATGCACCTTAGATCGCCTTACTGAGCCGCCTCGCGGGAAAACCAACAATGTGGTTTCCGAACAGGCAGTCCGACACAATCCGGCCTGTACAAGCACAGAAAAGAGCTAGAAGCTTGAAATTTCGGATTTAAGTAGAAGAGGAATTATACTATCTGAGTGGCGAAAACAAAGGCGCTGATCAGCTTCGCGGTTACCGCGAAGCTGATCTGCGTCTTTGTTTTAGCCTATGCAGATTGTTGATTTTCCCACGAGGCGGCTCATATTATAGTAAAACTTGGGGAAAATAGGGGTTGGCATAAAAGTATCAATTTTTGATATTAATCCATAAAATCACATTTTGTGGCAATCTGTTAGAATTGAATCAATGGGGCGATCATAACAGATACTCAAAATGTTATGCAAAGATACAAACAAAATCAGCTTCACACACTCACGAGTTGAAGCCCCGACATGCTACGAGATGGTACGAGTTATAACTCGCCGCTTGTCGCTCGAGTTGCCACGAGTTGAAAAAGTTTAAAAGCTGTCACAGACTCACGAGTTGAAGCTACGAGTTAGCGCATATCATAACTCGCCGCTTATCGCGCGAGTTGCTACGAGTTGTAATGCCCTACGAGTTCTACACGCCATCCCTACGATATAAGTTGTGGGAACTCGCGGATACTCGTAGGAGTGTCGTAGTAAACTCGTGAGATGTCGTAGGAACTCGTGAGAAGTCTCCTTCAAAATCGTAGCAACTCGTAGGTATCTCGTAGCAACTCGTATGTATCTCGTAGGCAACTCGCCATGTTTGACAAGACGCCGAGAATGCATGACATCCCACGACATTGCTACGAGTTCTGTACGACAAGCTACGAGATCAGTACGAGTTATGCTCCGCCCATGCCCCGCACACTTTAAGACGGCGAGTTGCTACGACTTGCTACGAGGATTTTAAACCGTTTAAAATTCTCGTAGCCTTTCCACGACATGCTACGAGTTGGGAAGAGTTCTGTACGACAACCTCCGATATATGGCGAGTTATCTACAAGTTGCTGCGAGTTCACCAAAAAAGTGGGCGGAGCTTAACTCGTAAGTCCAACTCGTGAATGTCTGACAGGGGCTTTATTTTAAAACACATTATGCTGGGGGGGGGGGGGGGGGGGGGTTACTAACTAAGGGGTGATTGTGGTGCGGGTGTGTGGCCCAAATTTCTGAAACCTACCCCAATCATATACCTGGTCATTGAAAAAATAGACCCATAATTCATATACTTGATTGATCAAAATATTGACCCATTCATCTATTTTAGGATTACTGTCCTTTGATTTTTATACACATTCATATACTAATTGCTGCTTCGAACAAGGTGAAAAACAACAACAACAGCAACAAACAAACATAATAATAATAATAATGGTGTCCAACAATTTCACCTCAATTACACCAATTATGCCAGAAAAGATGGGCCATTGATATACCACACAGGAAATCTAGGGCTATTCATTACTGTTGTGTGAAAAAATGGGGCCATTCGTATATTTTTACTTGAAAATTGAAGCCTATTCATATATTGGCGAGGCTGAAAAAGGGGGCTATTCGGGCGGCACATCCCTACTATGTCATATATAGGTAGTTACCCCCCCCCCTCCCCCCCGCGAGACTTTATACAAACGGAGATGTTTATTGTTAGTGTTACGTGTAACTGACACACCAAATAAAATATTCTATTCTATTCATTGATGGTAACCTTCCACAAATCCATTTTAATTATTCTGGTTTGATCTCAGATGTAGCATAGATAATGGACAAATAAATTTATTCTCACCGATTTTTAGTAGACCTGTAATTCCAAAATTCCTGAATTTTCTGGTAATGCTTAAATTACGTATTTCCTTTAATTTCTGTTATTTTTATCTTCCTGCCGTCTATTTTAAGCCTACGAAATTCCGCTTTTGATTCTAAAAAAAGCAATGATAAATATAAAACTGGATTTCCGGATACTATAAATAGAAAAACAACTGGATTTTCCTTATTTTCAATGGTGGTTTCTAAATTTAACTTCCGGAAAAGTTCCGTCAATTTCCGGTTATTTCCGCTGTTCAGGTGTTGAATATAATAAACTCCCGAATAAACAGACAAAACTTGTTTTTATATGCCCAATATTCTAAATAAAGAATAACGTTTCTAATGTTTAGTAGATATGTATGCCTCTTATGTCTTTTTAACACAATATATCTCTAGTATTTTGTTTCACTTCTTCACTCTAAAGTTCACTAAACAGCTTTTGTTCCTGTTCAACCGTATCACCGAATGAACAAGATAATGACGAATTCATAATATATATACTATACATATCTAAAAATATCTGTTGATAAATAATTTTAGTTTGGGAATTTTCCAGTGACTAATATACCCAGGGGGCGGGCAAATATATACAGCCACTTAGTTTCATGAATTGACCATATGATAAATTTCCCACATTTCTTAGTCCGGCAGAAAACAAATTTGACCTGGAATTGAGTTCTAAAGTTTTTTTCTTTACTGAATCACGTTCAGTAGACATTGCCTTTGAAGCACCTTGGCATCATTGAGCATTTTGGTATTTTCAAGATGGCGTTTAAGGATTTATCAATATTGACATGAGTGGGTGGGGTATGTAAAACAGAAATCTACTGTTTTCTTGAATCTGTCAATCAAATGATGATGTGTATTTATTGCAAATAGACGTCAATGATACTAGGAATGACTCAATATAGTTATTATTTTAAAATTTTAAATAGCTTGGCGTAAAATTGGAAATGTAACTGGTTTTCGTGGGACCCATTTCCTGGAAAATGGAATGCATTTGAATAAAAATTTCGCAAAGCCTAAATGTCTAGGATATATAATCTGACAAACTATGGGTTATTTTTGTGCCATGGAAATGTATTTCTCTGGGAAAAGATAGTGTAAACATATTTTTCTGGAAAATTCTGTAGTGGGTAACTTGGGGCGGCTCTTGTGCGCTTATTGTTTGCTGAAAGATGACATGCCTTTTGTTTCAGGTTCTTATATGACTGAAGTCAATGACTACATCGAAAAATCTGTCTTATTTTTTTCAAAAAGCTAAGAAAAATGGGTCCGACGATTTCAACCCGGAAGTAACTGAAAAATGACTCACTTGCTCTGAGCTGAACACTCATTCCACAATCATGTATACACAAATCCATGTATTTGCCACATATTCAATAGTCCCATGATAAAGCATGCTAAAGAATGTTGCATTGTTGACAAAATAAACAATGCTTTTTTATACAGGTAAATCTTCATTTATGTATATACAGTGACCACCCATAAGTCCTTAAGATGATGGCCAGAATATAAAATAATCTTTAATACGGGTCTCTGATTGTTTTTATCTGGCAAAACTGTGGTTATTTCAGTGCCAAATGATAAATATGTATCAGTCTTGTGTAATTATGTACATTCTATCACAGTTTTTCAAGATAGGATACAAGAAGACTGTTAGCTTTCTTGTAAAACACTGTATAGATGAAATAAGTCAATGTTTTCCATGTTTTTGGTTTTACTTTCAAGTTTTGATTCATACAATTAGCACTTTAACTTTCAGAACCATAGCTCAAGCTAGTTTGCCTTATCAAGATACAATAATTATCACATTCAAGGTGGCATTCAAGAAGGCAGCCATGATTTCTTGCGCAAAACGAATTTGGCCTAGAATTGAGTTTTAACATTTTCTCGTACTGAATACACTTAGCACTTAAAGGTCATTACTCTAGACATTTTGCCTTATCAAGATAAAGGATAATAGAGCAAGTTTGTATTTCAATATTGTGTATTTCAAGATGGTGGAAGGATGGTTTGAAAGATTGTGAGTGTTGATAAAGATCTCAAACTAGGTACAAAACAATGAAACGGTTTGAAAGCAAATAGCATGCAAGCTTTAATGAGGAAACTTTTAAGATGTAGAAACTCAAGCAGCAGTATAAATGATCTTACAGTTGGTAATAATGAAGCAATAGCTACCATTATAATTAACACTAGAGTGATTTGACAACAGGCAAGGTTAGATGACATAGGCATAAACACATAAGCACACGAGTTTGCACTAGTGACAACCTCGATATTTGCAGATACATATACAGCAGATATTCAAAGCAAAACGAAGAAAATATCACACACGAAAGTATATGTGGGTCAAATAAAAAAAAATCATTTGTTCTATATCAGATGACTCGATCTGTCATTTTATATAATGGTCTACTAGTGATCCGTCAAAGTACGATGTTGAAAATTTCCAAACTAACCTCAAAGTGATAATGTTTGCCTGGTATTTGGTAGATAAAAAAT
This sequence comes from Rugalucina vietnamica, assembly GCA_964017185.1. Lineage (NCBI taxonomy): Eukaryota > Metazoa > Mollusca > Bivalvia > Lucinida > Lucinidae > Rugalucina > Rugalucina vietnamica. The sequence continues at coordinate 15,660,865 of OZ024874.1, forward strand.
TCCAGTAAAAATGTCACAAGGCATGCAATTATTGTTCGGAAACTAGGTTGTACGGACAGTGATAGAAACCAACAGTAGCTGATTAAACTAATTAGTAAATTAGTATAGCAGACAATCAGAACTCTAAGTTGATAGTTTAAAACGGAAAAGATGACATGTACTTTCAGAAGTTTGCAGCAAGGGTATTGTCATTGAAAGAAGTGGTATGAAAAGCACACATAAAGAAGGAAGCACCCGTATGCAGCAAATGCAGTTTACAGCACTTGAAAATCAGGAAAGGATTTCAGCCACTATAGATGTCAGAGATGCATTTGTACTGTTATGTTTTCAGTATCTGACTCACAGGCTAAGCATTGTTGTGATGAATTCATCACCATTGAAAGAGAGGTCCGCCACGATTGATGTAGAGAAACAATAGGGAATAATAAAGCTATTGCTCCTTGTGCATGCCCTTTCGGGATGCGACACAATCAGCTATTGTTATGTCATTGGTGATGGCATTGTGATCAAGGTATTGCAGGATGGTTATTTACTTCCAATTCTGGTTGAAACTGATGTCACATTATTTTTGATGGTTTAAGAATAAGCTATGTGCTTCCATGTGCCGCAGTTGCTGCTAGGCAGGACTTGGTTGTACAATCTCCGTTCTTGCCAAGACAACAATGAATGTACATGTATAAATGAACAGACAGTTGTGTTTTAAAATTGGTTACATGCGATTTGAACATTTATCTTTTATACCATTATGTTGGTCTAAACAATCATTATAATGGCTAGTTTAACATATCCCATTCTTCATGAATGGAAGACACATAATGGTGCTTTACGTTGTGTAAAATTGTATTTTGTATGATACATACTTGTTTGGTATGCTTGTATTGTGGTTTAACAATCCATTAAATAAACAATCAGTCATGTTGAGATGGAACTTATATTTTTTTGGTATGAACCAGTACTATTATAACCATCACCATGGAAATGTTACAATGTCATGTACAACTCTGTGGTGGCGGGTTCACTCCAACCTTTCAATTCATAGTATGACACTCTACCATAGGCTACTGTGTCCGTCTTACAAACCTTTGTGATTTTTGTGTATCTTAATATATATGGGCCAAGATCTGACAAGAGGGGTCTTATGTCTTAAAAATTCAAAATTAATATATAAAAATAACAATGTGAAAGACCAGGTTTAGCTGAGTATTTCCTGAAAGTTTGAAGAGATTATCTCCATAAATATATGAGAATCAAAAGGTGTGTAGCTGTTGCAATCTAAACGTGATGCCATGAAAAAATGTTGATGACGTTTTGACACTGATGATGTTAACGTCTTTATACCATTGTACTGAAAAGAATCTATGACTGAAATTCTCAAATGTGTATGTCTTTTTTGAAGTTCAACACCTATACCACTGTTCAGATTATGAAACAGGCACAAATTCCCATGCAGTTTGATCAAATATGTACAACAAAGAGCGTTCCTTTTTTGAAATGAGGGTATTCCTTATGGCGCAACAGTTGCCATGGCAATATGCCTGATACTAATATCTTTGTTTCATAAGATATTATATGTGTCTTGGTTTGTTTAGTTTGGCATACATATCAGAACATGTCAAATATTTCAAATTTACTTGGTTTTTAAATTGTAATAGCATACAATGTACTTTACTGTTTAGACCCCTTTTGTTTGATCGGCGCTCATATATGAGCTACTACTTGGCAAAATTTACGAAAACATCTAATAAGCTCTTAGCACTGAATTGATTATGGCCAAAATTAGACTGGACTGACATGATGCATAAATGGATGACAAGTATATTATTATGCAGGTTGCCAAAGAAATGAAGTATTGCACAGGGAATACAAGCGTAAAAATACATAAAATACAGTTTTGATGTTTTGACTACCATCTTGGATGCCACTCTGCATATTGTAATTAGATAATTGGTGAAAAAGACATGCCTCCATTCTTAAAATGCTATGCCTTACACAAAATGTTTCCATTAGCACAACATCTCAAATGTGAACAGGTAAAATTGTGTTTTTGTGCTTCTTATCATGGCCGCCATCTTTGATGCCATCTTAGTTTCTTAAAGCTACAAATGTTATGAATTGTTATAAAGTGTTATGATTCATAACTTCTCTATTTCTTACTCTAGAGCAAACCAATAAATCGAATCATAGATTTGTCCCTTATATGTAAAAATATTGAGTTTTGCCATTTCTGGCTTCCATTTTGGATACTATCCAATATATCAAAATGCTCAATTATGCCAAAGTGACATCACTTGGATTCTTCAAGGGCTAGGTCTGCTTATTAAGATTCAGTAAAGAAAAACACTTTAGAACATAATTCCAGGTCCTCTCAGATGGAAAATATTGATTTTGCTATTGATTTTTGCTATTTCTGGCTTCCATCTTGGATACCATCTTGAATATATCAAAATGCTCAATGATGCCAAAGTGGCATCACTTGGATTCTTCAAGGGCAAGGACTGCTAAACAAGATTCAGTAAAGAAAAAAACTTTAGAACTCAATTCCAGGTCCTCTCTGAAGTCAGCTCTTTTCTACCGGACTATCTGTTCCTATCTCGGATCTAAAATTGGATCCGAGGTTTCTATGGTTGGGGATCCATATCTGTTGTCATTGTGTCTCTTTCTCTCTTCTTCAATGGGTGGTCTGGTGGGGCCCCCCGCCCATTGGAGCATAGGAGAAATAGATGGGCTGCTTGTAATAATAAAGGTGTTCAACAATTTCACCTCAATTACACCAATTATGCCAGAAAAGATGGGCCATTGATATACCACACAGGAAATCTGGGGCTATTCATATACTGTTGTGTGAAAAAATGGGGCCATTTTAAAATTGAAGCCTATTCATATACTGGCGGGGCTGAAAAAGGGGGCTATTCGGGGAGCACATCCCTACTATGTCATATATGGGTAGTTACCCCCCCCCCCACCCGAGAATCTGGCAATGGTGCTCTACACATGACCCTGGGATGACCTTGACCTTTTTAAGGCAAGGTCAACTTAGGTCGCCCATGCATCTGAATGGGAAAAAAATAGGAAAATGTCATTTAATGGCAGAAAACTTGCTAGGAATGAGCAAATGGACAGAAGATTTATGTTGATGAAAATATTTTGGGCTCCCGGGGGGAGGGGGGTCTGTCCCTTCCCCCGGGCTATATACATGTATATGACCATAATATTCAAACATCTTCTTCTCTGAAACCGCTCGGCCAATCAAAGCCAAACTTTATGGGAAGCATCCTTAGGAAGAGGAAATGAAAATTTGTATAAATGGTCAAGGTCACATGACCATGATGGCCACCATGGCTATAAACAGCAAAAACATTTAAAAATCTTCTTCTTCAGAACCAGAAGGCCTATGATTTTGAAACTTGGCATGAAGCATCAAGCAATGGAGCTCTACAAAGTTTGTATAAATCATGACCCTGGGATGATCTTGACCTTTTGACAGCAAGGTCAACTAAGGTCGCCCATGCATTTGACTGAAAAAAAATAAGAAAATGTCATTTAATGGCAGAAAACTTACCAGGAATGAGCAAACAGAGAGATGATTTATGTTCAGGAAAATATTTTGGGCCCAGGTGGTCTGCCCCTGCCTCCGTTCTATATACATGTTAGGATTAAAATATTCAAACATCTTCTTTTCGAAAACCGCTTGGCCAATCAAAGCCTAACTTTATGTGGAGCAAAATTTGGAAGGGGGAATGAAAATTTGTGTAAATGGTCCAGGTCTCATGACCAAGATGGCCGCCATTGCTATAATAACAAAAACCTTTAAGATCTTCTTCAGAACCAGAAGGCCTATGATTTTGAAACTTGGTATGAAGCATCAAGGAATGGAGCTCTACAAAATTTGTATAAATCATGACCCCGGGATGACCATAACCTATTTCATGGCAAGGTCAGCTTAGGTCGCCCATGCATTTGATTGTGGAAAATTGTTTAAATGTCCTTTGAAGGGCAAAACTTGCAGTAAATTGGCAAATGGACTGATTTTTTTTATTCTGACCCTGCCCAGGGTTATATTATACAATTATTGACTTCAATGAGGTAGATATAAGGATTTATCTACCTGAAAAAGTGATATTCACCGAGGCCGGAGGCCGAGGTGAATATCACTTTTGAGGGTAGATAAATCCTTATATCTATCGAAATTGAAGTCAATAACTGTTTTGTTATATGACTTTTTAAATGTTTAAATGAGGCAATTCCAATGGGTACCAACAACATAGGTTCTTATGAAAAATAAACAAAATTATCCCATCTCACTATCTAGTGCTTTGTTTACCTGTAATAGTGTGCTACTGCAAAGCATGTAGATTTCATGAACTGAAATGAGTTCAGGCTATTTATAGCTAACTGGCAGGTTTTATACTCATACGTGGGATCATCAAAAATTACGTGGACTTTTCTGATAACTTATGATTATATGACTCGATTCCACTCAAACTTTCAATCCACATGGACCCATGTAATATGCAGCAGTGTGCAAAATTTCATCACAATCCCTTCATCCGTTACAAAGTTATTGTGAAATGAAAACACCCACTTTCGCCACCATGGAGCACTCCGATGACGTCAGTGACGTCGACGCAAAAACACTGATTTTGAACCACAAAATGTGCTTTTTAGGGCTACTGATTTTTACAGTTTTACTGCTCAAAGTATGTTAAAAGATTATTTAACTATTGGGACATGGTTTAAATTACAAATCTATATAAATTTTTTAATGTATTGCCTTGATTTGAAAATAAATTTGGACTGGGCTTACTTTTAACATTATAATTTAGACGTTAGAACATTTTAAGTGACAGATATGAATTTCGATATTTATTTGGGGTCCTATTTGTTCAAACGTGCACAAAATGTTTCATTTGTAATGCTTTATCGAAGGACCTTGAAGTTTTACCGGCAACTTACGAAATTAGGATTAGTTTCAAATGGGAATTGTACAATATTGCCGGTTGATCTGTGTTGCATGCAATTCAGACATCGCTTTAACATTTTGAAAAAAGCAAACATGTATGCCTAAGCAAAACAACGTAGGTGCACAACCGGACCGCCGTAATTTTTGAGCAAGCATAAATTGTTTTGTTATGGATTTATTAAGACACATGGCACGTTTGGCTGTGATCTGCAAAACCGTTTTGAAGAAAACGCAAAAGAAATGCGATACTGCAGTGCCAAACTTAACGTCATTTCTGACGTGCTCCGCCATGGGGAGGGTGGGGTAAGAAAAATCATCACCAACTGCTAATAAAACATTTTATATTAACCAAATTTTCAGAATCTAGTGGAGATATACTTAACCAAATTCCCAACGCACCTAGTAAGATTCTGGCCAATATTTCAAAAACAAATCGACCAAAAATGATCAAATTTAAAACATGATAAGATACATCATCTTGAAATAATGTGGTGAAATTTCATTGCGATCGGCGATTTCTATCGATATTTTTTGAGCTTTTTGTTAGCACACCCATGATTCGAAAAATCAGGAAATACGTACAGAAAACAACGGTAGTGTAAGGTAAGGGTAAATCGTACATAACGTTATAAAAATGATTTGAAGAACAATTTTATTGTGTGGTAGTGAGAATTACATCCATAATTCACTTACAAAAATTGAAATTTACTGCTTAAGTAAGTTCCCAAAAGCTCAAATAAACAGAATTTCGAATCTATCAGTTCAATTCCTCTAAACAAATTAATATCTAGTGCGTCTCCTATTAGCCTGTACCACCGCTAAACAGCGCTGTCGCATGGATAGAATGTGATTTCCTAAATTTTGTGGAATGTTAGACCACTCAGCAACCAACACTTGCTCTAACTGGCGACGGGTTTGAGGATTTACAGGAATTACAAAACGCTTTTAAAGTAAACTATTGAGTCTTTGTATGAGAAAACGGACGGAGGGACGGACGGACGGACGGACAGGCTGAAAATGGAAACGAATTTAACTTTATGACAAAATGATTGCCTTTCAAACTTGAACTCGAATGATACCAAATGGTTGTGTTTAAGCAAGAAAAAATGGCGAAATTAATACTTCCTTTTTGCATTGACTTAACACGTACCTGCGTAAAATACGTAACCCCCTCAACTAAACCGATCGCTCCAGCCATTTTTTCAACAGATAGACGATTCATTTTTATTGACTTCGATATGATACATAACCAGGCTTCCAATAAAAGTTTCAGAATGAGAAAAAGCTACATACCACAAGGAGCACGTGCAGAAAACATGTTTTTCATGATTTACTTTTTGCGCTATTCCGAGAGAAATTTTGTGTGAAATAACCTAGTAGGTGTGTGTAAATGCTTAAGAGACAAGCGTGTGCAAAATTTCAAAGTCAAATCTTTGACGAAAGTGAAGATATTCAAATTTTAAAAGTAGTGCGTTGGCATTTTTGCCAAGTGTATGCAAGTTTATTGCCAGCTGAAATTTGTTTATGTTTGCCGGAAATGTTGTCAAGTTATGGGAAAAGTCCACGTAATTTTTGATGATCCCTCGTACATCAAATCATGTCAATTTCATGAGGCCCTTGTTGATTTCATGCTGGTGCTATTTTTGGGTACTCAGGAGCACTCAGGAGCGTAATATAGATTTTGGAGGTTAATATAAAAAACCTGTCAAAATAATTAACCTCCAGGAACTGGTTTGATCTGGTTTTCATCTGTTTGGTCTAGTTTCAGAGAAATATAAGGATTTATTAATACTGAATGAACCAATCATGAGACAGGATTTCCTTCAGTCATATAACAAACATGTATATTACCATTCTAGTCAAACAAGTTTATTGGTATATATCTCAGGTCTCAGGTGAGCGTTTACAGGACCATTGGTCCTCTGGTTTCTTTTACTCTCTCTCTCTGTGTGTGTGTGTGTGTGTGTGTGTGTGTGTGAGAGAGAGAGAGAGAGAGAGAGAGAGAGAGAGAGAGAGAGAGAGAGAGAGAGTTTCATCACCACACGTTCGTGTGACATTTTCTTATGGATACTACCGTTTGACACAGTACAAAATATTATGTAACCGCATGTAGAAGGCATGTCAGTCCAAGCTTCATGAAAATTTGTTTGATTGATGTTTTACGTCCCATTCAACAACTAAGGTCATGCCTGGACGTTGCCTCCATTTTATGGGGCTTTTACCCAAAATGAAGATGTCATGACACCCAACAAGTGCTTGAAATATTACCATTCAACTAAGCCACAAAAGGCTTAGTTTGACTTGAACCACTTTTCCTGGGCAGGCTCAGGTCTGAGCAGTTAACCATTACTCAGAGGATCAGTCAGTAGTGTATAAGCTTTGAATAGAGGCTCAAGCAGTCAGTCTATTTCTTTAGGCCCCAATGGACGGGGGCCCTCATGAAAATTTGAAATGGTTGTACATGTATTAACCATTGTGCGTTATATTAAAACTACTATTAAAACTGTGTTTTATGCACCGAGTGTATATTGTAGCGTCTACATGACTTGTGACTCTTTTTGGTATTTTAGATGTTTGCTGTTGGGTACGTTCACATGGGTTTACTGCGTACCAATTTTAGACCCATACATACATGTTTACTAGGAATCTGCTTCTCCCTTCAAATTTTATTTTTGTTTATTGCTGTTTCCCACAACTGGATACCAGTTACATGTAGATGATGGCAGATCGGATTGCAGACACGCGGAATGTAATAGTACATTACGAAAACATGCCCGTGCAATATATAGAGATTTTTTCAGTAGCAAAAATTGAAAACTTCATCAGAAAAGTTTTGATATTTTTCTTATTTTTGCTCAAAACATAGATTGTGGGTACACTCGGCGAGGCGGTTCTAACGAGTACCCACAATCTATGTTTTGGATCAAGATTAAGAAAAATAGGTATACCCCTGTATACCCCAGTTTTTCTTTATAAAAGTGGGGTATAAGGGGGTATACATTTCACGGACAAGTCATCCTGATGAGCTCCAACTTTAGAAAGATGTATTTTTGTCTGATTTTTGGTGATACACTTCATATTTGTTAGTTTTGCCTACTTGAGCTTTAAGAGGCTGACTTGAAATGCGTCTCAGTCAAAGAGCAGAACTGTTTGATCTTTACACTTTTTGATGTTTCATGGATCGTAAAGAAAATGTAACGGGCGCGAAGCACAGACGGCAAACAACGGTACTTAATCAGAAATGATAAATCTAGGCCAAATCATTAAATAAAACATAACTCTGCCGGTGAATTGCTTCCGGATTTTTTTTTTAACTCGAACAGGATGAAACAATTAAAAAGTAAACCGTACTGTTGCGATAAAATTTCCTATTTTGGTCACCCACAGGCAAACAGTTACACCAGGGCCCAGAATTACAATGCTTCCTTAAAGTTAAGGCCCACCTTAGTTAAGGTGACAAATTTTGAGACGATATTGTACCGTTAAAATCAATAACTGTATTTACGAAAATATACAGATGTGTATAATCCTTGCATTGTTTATTGTCGCACCCCCGTGACCGCCTTAATCCCGGATACCTGTTAATTTAACGGAACAAGGAACCAGTGTGACCTTTGCCACGACATGTTTACAAAATTGTATTATAGAATAAAATGTTATTTACATAATAAAACGTATAAGTTTGATTTCAGTAAGTTTTAAATGCATCTTTTTGGATGCTGAAATTCGTCACCTTAACTAAGGTCTACCTTAACGTTAAGGTCCAGCATTGTAATTCTGGGCCCAGGACAACATGTCCGTCAAAAGAGAATAAGAATATAGTAAAACTGGGATATGCGGGGGGTTTACATTGTTTCTTATTTTGATCAAATACATCGATTGTGGGTATTTGTTAGAACTAACGTGGCCCACAAGCAAAAATCATAGGGAAAACATGTCCGTATAATGTATACCCCCTCGAACCCCACTTTTATATAGGCAAAACTGGGGTATGCAGGGGTATACCTATTTTTCTTATTTTTGCTCCAAAACAAAAATTGTGGGTACTCGTTAGAACCGCCTCGGCGAGGCGGTTCTAACGTGTACCCACAATCTATGTTTTGAGCAAATATAAGAAAATTATCGAAACTTTTGTTCTTGAAATTTTCGTTTTTTACAACATTAAGAAATCTCTAAATAGCAACGTTCGAGCCGTGAATATGCGGTAACCAAGACAAAATTATCAATGCTCATCTAGAATTGTCAATAAAGTATTAGTTTGGGGATAACGATCAAGTTCGCCCCCCCCCCCCCCGCATTTTTTTTTTACATGTTTAATACAGAAATTAGATAAACAAAATTGCTTAGGGTTGGATTGAGTGCAGGTGAGTGGGTGTATCTATGAATCGGAGCTATTTTGATGAACAATATATAGAGGATATTTGCTTTTTTGAGGTGAATACCAAATATATTTCATCGAGTGAGTTGAAAACATCAGAATTTTCACGAGTGCGCAGCACGAGTGAAAATTTTTATGTTTTCAACTCACGAGATGAAATATCTTTGGTATTCACCGAAAAAAAGCAAATTTTCTTTTTATTTTATACAAAACACTGGGCATATTTCAATTCACAAGGCAGGCGGTGAAAATGTGAAAACCCAAATAATTTGAAAACCAATAATTTTGGTACCACATTGTTCCTTACGTTCTAACTAGGAAAATGAATACCCACACTTTATGTTTTCGCTCATAAATAACGGAGTTATAGGCGGTTGAATTTCTGAAGTGAGACACATTTAATGACGTCAAGTAAATGGAAACGTCAGAAGTAATCCAAAATCTACAGTGAAGATATAGGCTGATATCAGTCACTAGTGACTTTTGATATCAGTGAGATTTGATATCAGTGAAATTTCATATCAATGAAAATCCCAATTTTATCAAGATTTGATATACATTGGTTTTCACTGTAAAGTATAAAATAAAACTGACTCAACCTCATCACATAAAATATTAATTTTCATTTTGTTTAAATTTTTAGAATCCCATTTTAGCTGAAAACAACAGCACCTGTATATATATATTTATTCAATACATTTTATTTTAACTCGAACACGAAGGTATTTGGACAATTAATGAGTATATGTAATCTTTTATTCGGGTCACAGAGAAATAAAACGTTGGCTACGTTCGGGGTTCTCCCAATGGTAAAATCTGCAAATCTACCTATGGTACTGTTGGTACCATTTTTACCAATGGTAACCAGAAAACCCTGCGTGCGTTCGTAGTTCTTACCAATGATAAAAATGGTACCATTGGTAGACAAATTCCGTTCAAGGTTTTACCAATGGTACCATTGGTAATGCCAATGGTACCAATATTACCAACATACGGCAGCAAATGATGCAGACAGACTACAGCGTGGGTAATTCTACCAACGCGGGAAAAGTCACGTGATTCAATATATATCATGAATTTCGTAAATAAGCAATACTTTTGTCATACATGCAAATGTAAATGTTTTAAATAACACAATATACATGAAGTAAATAAGAAAGACAAAAACAAGAGAGGTGTATTGATCAATATGATAAAAACTCCACCATGTGATCTACCAGTGGTACCATTGGTACCAATGGTACCAATGGCAGCAGAAAAACGTTCAGGGTTTTCTGGTTACCATTGGTAAAAATGGTACCAACAGTACCATTGGTAGATCTACAGATTTTACCATTGGGAGAACCCCGAACGTAGCCAGGAACGATTTTCTGCTGCCAATGGTACCATTGTTACATGCTTTATTCTAAGGAATTTAGCTTATCATATTCAAAAACAGAGTTAAAGGCATATAATTCTAACATAGAAGCAATAGCACGCCAATTTGCATTACTTATTGAATGGCCCTCGTACATAGTTAATTATGGGCACCTCAAAGATAATACCATTTTTACAACGTTTTATTACATAATAGTTATCTGCTTGATGCGTTTTTGTTTTCTTTCAGTGTCATTATACGCCGGTGATAGAGTATGGTTAATTTTCATACTTATGTCCCCCATTAAATTACCCCACCCACAATGTTTTAGAGATATTTTGTGCCTACATCGCCAATACCTACCATAAATGTGTTTTATTGTTACATAGCCTACTAAAGGGGGTCTCAGATGCAAAATACAAGGTAAAAAGCTAGTTTTAGTAGCAGAAACAACACAACAAGTGTCAACAGTGTAGTTTATGCGCCAAAATGGGCGTGGCCTAGAAAAAGAGCCCACAGAACTGGCTGTAGGAGTCGGAAAAATTGAACCCCATCATTTTTTATAATAATAACAACACACATACAATTTTAGTACGAAAATCGCACGGGAATACATCTCGACCCTCACTATCACTTGTTTTTGTCTTTCTTATTTCACACCGTACATACGGCTCGTCAAATTCCAACTGGTACGTCAAATTCCAGATGTTTATGTCGGCGCGTGCGTTTTGGCGGGTAAGTTATTTTGCTGTATTTTACACAGAATACTTTAACTTTTCATGGTATAATCTTATTGAGGCTTATATTTTTTCAATCTCCATCGGAAGGATCATTGATAATCAACTTTTACAGTGTATTTATCCTTTTATTCTGTCGCTTGGCGACAAAAACAATACGCCAAAGTACAGACGGGCGAATGTCATATGATAAGTGAAATAACAGACGGCCGATACGGAATGACCCAGACGGTAGATCAACATTTTATGATACGGGTCTACTAAAACACTTCTTTGTTATGCAATAGTCAGTATATGGTTTAATTTGCAGCGCTACTAACCATAAATTGCATAAAGAAAACATTACTTGGAAAGGAAATAAAGTGAAACGACTGTCTTTAAACGATTTTATATGCCGTTTTTTTAGTCAAGATGGCCAGTCGATGAACAAAAAGCTGATTGTACTTTTGGCTATATAGACGTTTGGAAAAAAAATGAAAGCAGACAGTGTGAACATTTGATAATATTCCACATAACTTAACTGATACATGGCTACTGCAAATCAATTTTAAATATTCAAATAGAACACTACGCGACTCAGTACACGTACATGTATAAGCGCCATGAGACGGGGAATTATTTACGAATAGCGCATTGCTTCTAGCTTTACTTATATGAATACCCCTAATTTTGATTATAAATTCAGTATGGCATGGGCCAGAACTGAACTTTGCGGTCTGTGCCTGGGCATACCAGGGTTCAAACTGATTGTTGGTTTCTTTATGCTCCAATGTCCAGGGGCGTTGTTAGGCATCAGTTGTCTTCACGCATTCGCTCGGTTGGGTCTTCGCCCTAGAAACACCATGGCATAACCTGTGCTTTATTTGTTTGCCAATGTGCTTCTTTGATGGAATTTTATTTTTATACCAACGGAACAAATACATGTGTTTTTGATTGTTTGAATTGATGCTTTACAACCTCTGGAGGATGACGGGCACTAACTACCCACTAGATCAAACGACCGCACAACAGGCCGTGGTTAAGGTCGTTGACTATCAGCGCCTTTAATATAAGATTAACCAAGGATCAAGAACTGATACAATCAGGTTTCAAACCCCAACCACTATATCACTCTCATAAAGTTATACTGTGTTTGAGTGGAAACAAAACAGCAGACACACAAAGTTGAAACAATTTCGAACCAATGTTGATTCAATCAACTTTGAAACAATGTTGTAGAATCAATGTTGATTCAGTGAATCGAATTGATTCAACAATGTTTAAAGGTTGACCGAAACAACATTATTTTAATATTATTTTAACAATGTGTGTCTTAATGTTGATTCTACGGTTTCAACATTTTGTGCAAATGTTGATATAGTGAATCAACGTCGTGTGTCTTAAAGGCTCAGCTTAAAGGTGGCCATTTTTGAACGTATACTTCCAAGTTGACCGCTTAAGAAGGCCAAACAATGCCAGGGTGCCATGGGTATTTGAAATAATCGCACTCAACACGTTTGATGCGACACGTATCCAAAGTCGTGTTTACGTCTGTTATTTGACGTATCAAAAGCTATTTTCCGTCTGGTGTTTCAAGTATAAAACGACTGTCGTGGTTCGTATCATGTAAAATCACACATGGTGCAAAAGAATGAGCTGCGCTATCAATAGTAGTGATTAATTTGAATAAAAGTTTAAATCAGGCTTTTAAATAGATACTAAGCTATATATATTCGAGCAAGCGACTTTCAATTATTTCTAGTTATGGAAATATTTGGCAAAAAGTATGGATGTTTTCTGAAAACGTGCCATTTTAAGACTTTCGTGCAATGTTTTCGCCAATCCACTGATAAGCTGACCATGACACCTGTATGTACTGATGCATGGATGTCCACACAAGACTGCCGATTATTATTTTCTTTTGAAACCATTAGCTAAAGTATAATAAAACAAGAAAAAACAACAAAAAATAATTTACCCGCCAAAACGCACGCGCTGACATAAACATCTGGAATTTGACGTACCAGTTGGAATTTGACGAGCCGTATGTACGGTGTGATTTACTTCATATATATTGTGTTATTTATAACATTTACATTTGCATGTATGACAAAAGTATTGCTTATTTACGAAATTCATGATATATTTTTAGGCTCGCCATATTGAATCACGTGACTTTTCCCGCTTTGGTAGAATTACCCACGCTGTATTCTGTCTGCGCAATTTGCTGCCGTATGTTGGTAACATTGGTACCATTGGTACCAATGGCATTACCAATGGTACCATTGGTAAAACCTTGAACGGAATTTGTCTACCGATGGTACCATTTTTACCATTGGTAAAAACTTTGAACGCATGATGTTGGAAGTTTTGGACATGAATCAAATCTTCAATTATTGTTCCTTTGCACAAAAGCCGAGGATAAAGCGTAAAGACGTCCAGGCATGGTGACTCGGCATCCAAAGTTTAGAAACTTATAGGAAAGAATGATTTTTTCTTTGCAGTTTTAGAAAAATCATCATACGTTACTAACGTATAGGATATATTGTAAAAGTGATGCGACAGTCTGCACGCTTAGAATTTAACCCAATCACGGTTGATACCTGACTATACTTCCTTCTTTAATTGCACGCCGGTGGATCGGGCGTCAGACTCTATGATGGCACCGACTTAAAATTATTTGTTTTAATTGGGACCGGAGCTTCTTGTCTGTTGCTTGGCCCATCGGAGTTCAACTGGTGTTTTTCATTTGCTCCAGACATTCAGTGATGTCGTTTTTTAGGGATCTCTGACTGTCGGGCAGCTTGTTGTATCTGTGAGTCCTCGTTTTTGATTTATCATGGTGTTTATTATGATGCATTGACTACGTTAGAGATTCACCACGAGGACCGAGCAACTAACTGAATATTGTGAACCAAAGCAGAAGCTGAGGATGAAGTTAGGGTCCTGTAAAACCGGTTTGACCCCCCCCCCCATTTTACTTTTCTGCCAACTGTTCCTTTGCACAGGAGTTGTGTAGTAGTAGTAGTAGTAGTAGTAGTAGTAGTAGTAGTAATGATAGTAATAATAATATTAATTCCCACGAATAATAATAACGAAGTTTAATACTAATACTAATAATTCAATAACCATGAACTCGCTACTAAAATCGTCTTTGGGATTAATGTTAAAGTTCTAACATTTTTTGCTTTGTTTTTACACGTTTAAATACAGAATCCATATCATCCTACTTAAGATGCTTAAGGGTTTTTTTTTTTTTTTTTTTTTTTTTTTTTTTTTTTTTTTTTTTTTTTTTGGATTTTGTGTACGAAAGTAGATGAGTGTTGGTTAATCTGAATCGGAGCTATTTTGATGAAAATAACTGACATCATCACATGAAATACAATTACCATTGTGTTTAAATTTACGGAATCCCATTTGACTTCTTTAATCTGTTAAAACACTTTCGAAATATAATATCCGCGAAACAAAAATAGACAAGTTTCGAAAATATTCTTTATAGTAAATGAGGCAAAGTCAATTGTTCGCGTCGTTGGAGCCGCTTCACGAGAAACGTAATGCTCGTACTATGTGTGAAAGCAAAACAGCAAATAAGGCGTCCATATCCCCACCCATATAAATTTTGTTTTACGTATTCGGTAAAGTGGCGCCACATCATCACATAAAATGTAAATGTCATTTTCGCTTTGTTTATCTGTTTATTAGCTCACCTGAGCCGAAGACTCACAGGTGAGCTTATAGTATACCCATGCTCCGTCGTTGTCGTCGTCGTCCACACTTTTCAAACATCTTCTCTTCTGAAACCGCTCGGCCAAGTTTGTATAAATGACCAAGATAGCCGCAATGGCTATAAAAAGCAAAAACATTTAAAAATTTTCTTCTCCAGAATCAGAAGGCATATGACTTTGAAACTTGACATGAATCATCTGGCAATTGAGCTCTACAAAGTTTATATAAATCATGACCCTCAGATGACCTTGACCTATTTTACGGCAAGGTCAACATAGATCGCCCATGTATTTGAATGGGGAAAACATGTATGATTTGAAGGGCAAAACTTGCAGGAAATAGGCAAATGGACAGGATATTTATGTTTACGTCAAACTTTTGTCCACATGGGTTGTCTGCCCCTGCCCTGGGGCTATGTACATGCAAATGATCATAACATTCAAACATCTTCTTCTCTGAATCTGCTTGGCCAATCAAAGCCAAACTTTACGTGGAGCGTCGCTAGGAAAGGGGAATGAATGTTTGTATAAATGATTAAGACTACATGACCAAAATGGCCGCCATGGCTATAAATAGCAAAAACCTATAAAAATCTTCTTCTCTAGATCTATAAGGCCTATGATTTTGAATCGGCATGAATCATCAGACAATAGAGCTCTACAAAGTTTGTATAAATTATGACCCTGAGATGACCTTGACCGATTTTACGGCAAGGTCAACATAGGTCGCCTATGCATTTGAATAGGGAAAATTGTTAAAATCAAATTTGAAGGGCATACATTGCAGGAAATTGGGCAAATGAACTGGAGATTTAAGATTCTGAAAATGGGCATTATACATGTATAAACCATAATATTCAAATATATATCTTATTCTCTAAAACTGCTTGGCCAATCGAAGTCAAATTTTATAGGAAGCATCTGTATGAATGGGGAACCAATGTGATTATAAATAAACCAGGTCACATGACCAAGATGGCCGCCATGCCCATATATGGTAAAAATCTTCAAAAATCTTCTTCGCAGGAACTGCTGAACCTATTGCAACAAAAATGATATGTAGCAATTAAGACTAGAGTACTACAATGTGTATATACATCATGATCCTGTGATGAACTTGACAGATTTTACGTCAATGTCAACATAGGTCACATATGCAGAAAACTGTTAAAATGAAACTGAATGGAAAACCCTCCAGGAAATGGGCAAATGGACAGATTATTTATGAATTTGAAAAGAAATTAACCCCAAAGGGTTTTATCACCCTGTTCCGGGGCTATATACATGTATATGACCTTCATAGTCAAACAAGTTAATTGGTATATATCTCAGATCTCAGGTTAGCGCTTACAGGACCATTGGTCCTCTGGTTTATATAATCTCATCGAATATAATAAGGTTAGGTATAGTGGAAACTATAGATAGCAATAAATGTTCAGATTTGAAAATATGCAATCTTACCATGTAAACAACAATTAGCCCAAATGGCAACCATCGCTCACCTGAGAGTAAAAAATACAGTCACTGGACATAAGGAAAGTAGTTGTGGTTCGAACCATATATGGGCATGGTGGTCATCTTGGTCATGTGAAGCCATCTCGGTTATGTGACCTGGATTTTTAATACACATTGGCACCCCTTCTTATAGATGTTGCATTTAAAATTAAGCTTTGATTGGCCAGGTGATTTCAGAGGAGAAGATGTTTGAATATTATGGTAATATACGAACATATATATTGCCAGGGGTGGGTGCAGATAAGCCCCTTGGGTCATTTTGTTTTCAGAATCATAAACATATAGTTCAATTCCCCACTTCCTGCAAGATTTCCCATTTAAAATGACATTTTAACAGTTTTCTTCATTCAAATGCATAGGCGACACATGCTGAACTTGCTGTGAAATAGGTCAAGGTCATCAAAGGGTCATGGTTTGTATATACAGGGTGTCCCAGGACGCAACCGTTCCTAAACAGTTAATAACTTTTTAATAATACAAATATAAGTAAGATATTTAACACAATAGTACTTCTATTATATTTGATTCTTAATCTGACACCCTTTTTGCTAGGTGGTTCTTCAACAGTAAGTGACGTCATAACAAATCTGTGATGTCACTTCCTGTTGTCTTCTGCAACTAGCAATCCTGGAAATGAAAAGCAGTTAACAAAATGCAATTTCCAATCTTTAATTCTCTCTTGAAATGGATAAAATGTGGGTGATGTTGCCATAATTATCTGAAAATAGAGGAAGCTTGTTAAAAAATGAACAACATTTGCAAAAATTTATTCCAAAATGGGAAGTGCATGACCATCAAAGATCCGAAGCGTCATGTAAAATTTCCCATAAGAATGCACCCGCTACAATGCCTGTTTTCTATTTACTTGTTCTGTACAGATAACTAAATCAAACTTAGCAGAAGTATGCTTCAAAACAATGTCTTCAGATATATGATATATAATAGAAATTAAAACTGAGATCCTTTAAGAGCAGTGAACACATTAATGAGAAAGGGGATGGGCCATACCGCGGTTACGTCTATAAAAGTTTCGCCTGTGACCCTTTAGATTTGGCAACATGGAGACAAATAAGATTACTGAAATTTTGCAACTTTCAACAGGGTAGTCGATACAAAGACTAAAATTATCTAAATGGTACCAAATATGTTAAACATTGGTAAGAAAATGAACCTAAACCGAAAATAAATTTCTGATTTCTCAGAATATCCTCACTGATCTCAAAGGACCGAAAATAGAATATAAGATTGATAATTATGTACTGCACCTATGAACGAAATTCTTTATTGCAAATGACTGCTTTCGGAGTATTGGAATTTTTACATGACACATTTGATGGTCGCCTATTTTTCAATATAATTTTCATTAGAATTTAGCAAGTGGTTCATGTTTGAACTAGCTCTCTTGATTTTCTGATTATTATGGCAATTTTCTCAAGGTTATACCACTTTTAAGAGAGAATAAAGGCTTGAGATTTATTGTATTTTGTGTTGGAAATTGTATTTTGTTAACTGCTATGTATTTCTGGGAATGCAAGTTGCAGCAGAAAACAGGAAGTGACATCATATATTTGCTATCATGATGACGTCACCGCCTAGCAAAACGGGTGTCAGATTATGGATGAAGTATAATAGAAGTACAATTATGTTAAATATCTTACTAATATCTGTTTTATTGAAAAAGCTATGTGCTATTTGTAGCGGTTGCGATTTTTGGGACACCCTGTAAGTCATCAATGGTACATGTCATTTCGTTGAAATCGGTCCATCGGTTCTGATGCAGTTGATTATTGAAGGGTTTTTAACATATATGGGCATGGTGGCCATCTTTGTCATGTTACCTGGATTATTGATATATGCATTGGTTCTTATAGATGCTTATAAAATTTGGCTTTGATTGGGTAAACAGTTTCAGAGGAGATTATGGTTATATTATACAGTTATCCCATGCTTCAGCAGGCAATAGAGCAAAATAGTTTTCCCCGATGTGCAGGTACCGACTTGACAGACTATTTCCCGCGGCGAAGACGAGGGCAATAGTGGTCAAGTCGGTACCTGCACCTTATTACATTGCAGTCATGTGACTTATCATGTGACTAGCAATAGACAGCTGGCCAGGCAATAGATAGAGGATATTCAAATGTGTTTATTACCTAATTATATCAAAATTGTATAGAAATGACTATTTGTTATTTTCATATATTTCGTGACTGAGCATATTATAAAATTTTCTATTGCCTGGTACTATTCCATGTTCTTACCTTATAATATTGCAGTCAATTGACGTATCATGTGATAGCCGAGGGCAATAGTCTGTCAAGTCGGTACCTGCACCGAGGGGAAAATGTTTTGCACTATTGCCTGTTTAAGCTTGAAATAACTGTTCTATTACCTAATTTATATGTATAGTCATGTGACTTATCATGTGACCAGTCAATAGACTGCTGGGCGTCGGTAACTGCACCGAGGGGAAAATGTTTTGCACTATTGCCTGTTTAAGCTTGAAATAACTGTTTTCTTACCTAATTATATGTATAGTCATGTGACTTATCATGTGACCAGGCAATAGACTGCTGTGCAGGCAATAGAATTTTCTATTGCCTTGTACAAATTCATGTTGTTACATTGCGGTCATATGGCATATCACATGACCAGGCAATAGACTGACCACTGGCCAGGCAATAGAATATTCTATTGCTTGGTTCTGTTTCAAAGTATTAACAATAGTTATTGGAATAAATGAAAATGATACATAGCCATTTCTATACAATTTTTTGATGTAATTAGGTAATAAAGTTTTCATTACCTAATTATATAGAAAAATTGCATAGAAATGGCTATTTGTTATTTTCATCTATTCCAGTAAAAATTGTTTATTCCATGAAATAGTACCAGGCAATAGAAAGTTCTATTGCATGGCTAGTGATCAGTCTATTGCCTGATCATATGCTATAGCACATGACCGAAATGTAACAAGGTAATGACATGAAATAGTACCAGGCAATAGAAAATTCTATTGCCCGGCAAGCTGTCTATTGCCTGGTCACATGATAAGTCACATGGCTACAGTGTAATTACGTAATAAATAGAGGATATTTACTTTTTTAAGGTGAATACCATATATATTTCATCGAGTGAGTTGAAAACATCAAAATTTTTACGAGTGCGGTGCACTTTGTACCCATCGGAACTCCAACAATTTGTTTGTTTAACTTGGCTCCAAATCTAGTATTAATGTTATCCGGCGTCGCATACATTCTGACATGACCAAAATTTGTATCGTCTTTGTTCAGAGGAAGTGAAAAAAGCATCTCTGTCATAACAGGCCAAATAAAGTGAACCATAGTTTTAGGTCCATTCAATCAAATCGAGAAGTATTTCTTTAATCAGATTATGTGGCAATGTGGTATACAGAGTAGCAAACTCGTATGTGGACAAGCTCGTCGCACGGAACCTTCTGCACTTCAATTTACTGAGCACCTCGCCAGAATTCTTATTTATTTGAAGTTTCAATCACCGTCTATAAATATCTTAGAGATTTGATAGCATTAATAGCATTGATAGCATTAAGACAGAAAGTTAATAATTTAGAAAGTTCAGGAGTAGTACAAGAACGAGAATTTGCAATAAATCTAGCTAGCTCAGGTAACCAATACATCGTAGGAAAAAGGTACAAGTAGGCAAAGATCAGGAAAAGACGCAATCAGAAAAAGATTCCCACTCCAAAAACCGAGGTGGGAAAAAACCAAAGTAACAATCAGGTACATTATACGATAAAACATATCGTAAGCCGAATGAGCAGCTATTTTCCCAATAGGTGGCCACTCAGTTACCTTAACTAAAATATTAAAACATACATAAGGCGCCAACAGCACAAAAAAAATTAAACACCAAGACATAAAACAAAAAGAACCACTACAGAAGTATCGACTTGGAACGATCAGTAACACAAAGTTACTGGCGGGCTTAAACCGGTTTTACAGGTACCTAACCTCACCCTCAGCTTCTGCAGTGGTTCATAACATTTAGTTAGTTATTTGGTCCTTGTGGTGAATCTCTAACTAGTCAATGAATCATCAAGAACAAACAAATAAATCATGATAAACATCCTGATGAATCAAAACCCAGGACTCACAGATTGAGTAAGCTGCCCGACGATGGAGATCCCTGGGCGCCGAATAACCTACTAACTCCGGAGCAAAAGAAAAACACCAGTTGGACCCCGGTGGGCCAAGCAACAGACAAGAAGCTCCGGCCCCAACCAACTAAAATGAATAGCTTTAAGTCGGGGCCATCATAGAGTCTGACGCCCGACCCACCGGCGTGCAATTAAAGAAGGCAGCATAGTTATCAACCGTGATTGGGTTAAAAACTAAGCATGCAGACTGTCGCATAACATTCAAGTTATAACCTATACGTCTGTAACGTGTTATGATTTTTCTGAACTGAAAAGAAAAATCGTTAATTCCTTTAAGTTTCTTAAATTTGTAAACCAAGTCACCATAAAATTCAGGTTCCGCAAGGCCCTCACTTAAAAGCGTCTTTAACCCAACATTATATTTGGAAATCAATTCATAGTGTCTACGATAAAATTTATAAAAGGTTTTTCGAAGTTTATGATACCGATAGCCCTGTTGAAGAAGTTTTGCCGTTAAACATTTATTTCGAGCGTTGAAGTCTGTAACATGATTGCAGACTCTAGCAAACCTAATAAGTTGCGAAATGTATACACCATAAGAAGCACGATGAGGAACGTCACCATCCAAAAAAGGAAAATTTACTATATCAAAATCAAAGTCATCGCGCTTATCATAAATTTTAGAAGAAACAAATCCATTTGAAACAGAAAGATGTAGATCTAAAAAGGGGGCTTCGGTATCTGAGATATTGGCTTTGTTTAACTGAAGTTCAGGTGGATAAATTTGATTGACCATACCTTCAAAATAAGGGTTGTCAATGTTCAGAAGGTCATCGAGGTACCTAGATGTGGAATTAAAAGCCTCGATAACATCAGCTTGATTATCATGGTTAAGAGAATCCATGAAATCTCTTTCGTAGCAGTATAAAAATAAATCAGCTACGAGAGGTGCGCAATTTGTACCCATCGGAATTCCAACAATTTGTCTGTATAACTTGGTCCCAAATCTAATATAAATATTATCAAGGAGATAGGATAAGGCGTCGCACACATTCTGACATGACCAAAGTGTATACCGACTTTGGTCAGAGGAAGTGAAAAAAGCCTTTCTGTCATTACATGCCAAATAAAGTGAACCATAGTTTTTTAATGCCCTTTTGAAGGTCCACTCTATCAAATCCAGAAGTTTTTCTTTAATTAGATTATGTGGTAATGTTGTATACAGAGTAGAAAAATCATATGTGGACAAGCTTGTCGCACGGAACCCTCTACACTTCAATTTACTGAGCACCTCACCAGAATTTTTAATTGACCAAAACCAATTTTTATTTGAAGTTTCATACACTGTCTCACAGTATCTTATAACATGAGATTTGATAGCAGTAAGACAGGAAGTTAATAATTTAGAAAGTTCAGTGGTAGTACAAGAGCTAGAATTTGCAATAAATCTAGCTTTGTATGGTCTTTTGTGAAGCTTAGGTAACCAATACATCGTAGGAAGTTTGTCTTGGCCTTCATTGACACAAACAGAAAACTTAACATGTAAATCGTTTAAGTGGGCATTAACTACAGACACCTCATCAGTATCTGTCTCCAGATAAGCCCTGGTACCATCAAGCTCCTGTTTTAAGGTGTTAACGTAGTGAAGCCTACAAACGACAACAACATTGTTAGCGGCTTTATCTGCCGGAACCAAGACATACTTTCTATGAAATTCTTGGATACCCTGGAAGTTTGCATTTGCCTTCATTTACACAAACAATACTTAGCAGGTAATCATTAACTTCAGATATAATATAAAAGTTTGATCCTTTGGAAGCGGTGAAAATGTTCAAAGGGAGGTAGTAGGGGCCATATTGCGCAACTTCGGGTGCTGAACCCTTATCAGTGACCCTTCATAAAGCAACGAGATTTGCAGTCTAAATCAAAGAAAAATGTCAAAACGGGGTCAAACGATTGTTTAGAAAATGTCTCTAAACGTACGTGTTTTAATACTTTGAATATTCTTACTGATCTCAAAAGACCGAAAAAAAAATAATATAATCTGCATCAGTACTTGTCTCCTGGTAAGGCCTGGTACCATCAAGCACCTGTTTAAAGGTGTTAACGTAGTGTAGTCTACATACGACAACATCATTATTTGCAGCCTTGTCTGCTGGAACGAAGACATAGTTTGTATGAAATTCTTTGATACCCTGCTTTAAATACTCTAAGAAAGATTTAGGTTTAGGAGGCAAAAGAGTAGTATTTTGTGAAGTTAATACGTTTATCCATAATAGTGAAGATACTTCTTTTCTATTCCTTAAGGGCACTATCCTCAACACCCTCTCGTTTACAACATTTGTTACCGAAATCATTGAGATGCAATCTGACTTCTACATTTGTCGAAATTAATGTGGGGAGGGAATTTGATATTTGATATTGAAGTTTACCCACGAAAAGCAAATCTTCCTATTTATCGGTTACATATACTTCATAAAAGACTATTGACTCTTTAGCCCATGCACAACCATTGAATTTTCTTTACTCTCAACCTCATGCCTCACACTACAATGACGTATTTCTGATTTAGTCTGTGGGTGGCATTATAGACTGAGATTACTGGGATTCTTTGAGCGTTTGACTTGAATCTGATTTGGAAAGGATTTGGTTGGTCTGAATCTCAATTGGAAGATATTTGGTTGACTTGAATTTGACTTGAAAGATATTTGGTTGACCTGAATCTGACGTGGAGGGGATTTAGTTTGACTAGTACTTGAATCTGACATGGAAGATGTTGGTTGACTTGAATCTGACTTGGAAAATGTTTGGTTGACTTGAATCTGACTTGGAAAAGATGTTGGTTGACTTGAATCTGATGTGGAAGAGATTAGGTTGACTTGAATCTGATTTGGAAGATGTTTGGTTGACTTGAATCCAACTTGGAAGAGATTTGGTTGACTTGAATCTGATTTGTAAGATATTAAGTTGACTTGAATCTGATTTGGAAGAGATTTTGTTGAACTGAATCTGATTTGCAATGGATTTTGTTGACTTGAATCTGATGTGGAAGAGATTTGGTTGACTTGAATCTGATTTGAAGATATTTTGTTGACTTGAATCTGATTGGGAAGAGAATTGGTTGACTTGAATCTAATTTGAAAGAGATTTGGTTGACCTGAATCTGATTTGGAAGAGATTTGGTTGACTTGAATCTGACTTGGAAGATATTTGGTCGACTTGAATCTGACTTGGAAGATATTTGGTTGACTTGAATCTGACTTGGAAGATATTTGGTTGAATCTGACTTGGAAGATATTTGGTTGACTTTAATTTCACTTGGAAGATATTTGGTTGACTTTAATCTGACTTGTAAGGGATTTGGTTGAACTGTCAGCAGCGTTAATTTCAGTGTAAGTTTAGCATCGAAATTGTAGGAAGAAGAATCCATATGTCACAAGCACATCTGCCAGTTCTACGTTTTTGTTTACCTAAAACAATTTTACATCACCATCTACGATTTCTCTAAAGCGCACCTATTATCAGCTATGGTGGTCTCATTCATAGTGTATTCGCACTGCACACAAAAGTTGCGTGTTCGATGATCGGCTTGTATACATACCTGTCATGTTGGTACTGTAACTAATGTTCATCATGACTTAATAAAAGCAACCCATCCACACGGTGTAGCATTTTATTTATATCAAAAAGAATCAAATAAGCCCTCACGATTCTGGTAATTTTTTCTGCAATTTTTCATACTTTGATCACCAATGTTAGGAAACATCTGAGCCGCCTTATGAGAAACGAACAATGTGGTTTCCGACTAGGTTCGACACAAACCGGGCTATACAGCCACAGAAGATGGCTTGAAACTTGAAATTTCAGATTTAAGAAGAAGTGGAATTGTACTTTCCGACAGTAGCGTAAACAAAGGCGCTGATCAGCTTCGCGGTTACCGCAAAACTGATCCTGCGTCTTTGTTTTCAGCTATGCAATTTGTTGGTTTTCTCATGAGGCGGCTCATTTCATACGCCCAAAAGTGTCCTTATTTAATAAAGGCAAACCACGCAAGCATGAACAAATTGCATTTTCTGACATAATGCATTGCAAGTATAACAACTCCCCCCCCCCCTCTCTCTCTCTCTCTCTCCCTCTCTCTCAAATATTTTATTATGGCGCATATTTCACAATTCCACATAGAAAGTAAGAATAAAGGGACCAGGAATCGATTCAATTAAATTTAAGGTCCCAACATAGACACCAGGTGGGAAAGAAAATGCATAAAACACAACAAATCTAGTTTCATGCAAGGCCTTTATAACACAATAGCTATTATCATTACAGAAAAAGCAATAGCTTTAAAATCGTGTTTTCATGGAGTTCCTCTGCTTAGTATAAAAATTAAAAGAAACACAAACATAATAACCAAAAACAAGCAACGTGCTATATTCATTTTGAACAGCCCCTACTTAGACCTGTTCGATCTATTTCATTTATTAATGTCACACAATATAGTGAATCCTGGAAACAATTAAAGGAAATTCACACTAAGTCATTGTGGTATGACAAGAGATGGGTGCAGTTCGGGTACCATCTCCTGTGCTCTGTCCATGGATTGTCACCTTCTAGCCATTTCTTTAATCCTCCACCACAATGATAGCACCGTACATGGTCATCCACGCCTAGGAAAAATAATGCAGAGCTATGTTTTTATGATGGTTTACATCAGATTTGATAAAGATGAGCGTATTCATAAACATGTACATGTATGAGTATGTTCTTCAGAATATGTTACTTTGCTGTAAGTACTGGTTTTGAAGTATATAGTATACTGATCAAAATAAGTTTATTCCTACTTTATAGTTGTCATTTATTCATAGATGTGTGGGGTATTTCTTAATTTGTGTTATGTAGTAATTGAGAAACACTTTCAAGAAAAGGTCCACGGCAAAAGGTTACTTAAAAATTGTCTTGACGTCATTTAACCATCTTTATACCATTCAAAAGACCACATTTTAATATGCAGTCAAACTCAACAAAACTTGCTTCAAAACATCTGCTTGGTGTCAAGGAAGCAGGAATCCGCTAAAAGGTTTGCAATTTGTTTCGTCAGACACTCGTGAGAGACTATGTCATTCTGACGTTAATTTGCCTTATTTTTCAATGTGCCACAAAACGTTCAAAACTTCTCAATTTAGATTTTTTTTCTAAATGACTGTTCTCTGTATCCAGAGCTTCTGATTATGACAAAACATTTGTCTGTAAATTTCTTGATAGTCTACTGAATCAGAAAATCGTGCATAATTTTGAGTGGCTGACGTTCGTTCTTCTTTTCAAAAAAGACACAATTGAAATAGTTAAAGAAGTGTTTAAAAATCACAAAATGACGTTCTCAGTGAAAAACACGGACGACTTTACTTTAAACGTTAGTTTTGACGTTTCAGTCACGTAATGCGGAAATCAGTCTTTGATCGCTAGCTTAATCCAATATGTAGACAACTTTTAATGATTCAAATGACCAACGAGAATACAAAATGTTTTTATCGGTGACCTAAACCTAAACGATTTCCAGCCTCGGTTCTAAAGCGAAATGATGACCTT
Source organism: Rugalucina vietnamica (assembly GCA_964017185.1). Classification (NCBI taxonomy): domain Eukaryota; kingdom Metazoa; phylum Mollusca; class Bivalvia; order Lucinida; family Lucinidae; genus Rugalucina; species Rugalucina vietnamica. Next base: position 15,687,237 of record OZ024874.1, read on the forward strand.
TTCTCTCACTACCATTTAACGTAACTTGTAACGCGTAAACGCATTCATATGCACAAAATTACAAGCGGAAAAAAAATTTGGCATGTACTCATTTGTGCTTAATATAGAGAGGAAATTTTGTCCGCGTCAATGCCGATCTAACGCTTGCTGAAAAGTCTTGCTTTTTCAGCAGTTTCATGTGTGAATTTTCATAGTGACCCCTCATTGGAACTAGGGTCGATAGGTCTCATCTCTGCCTATCTTTTGCAGTTATGTTTGCGTAACAATCATCTGAAGGGATGAAATTAACTTTCTGAAAGAGAGAATCTGCTCTAGGTGCTTAATACATGTACCTCACAATATTTTCAAGACATTATAGTAGGAATAAACTTATTTTGATCAGTATATTTACAAAATAAGCAACGATCAGGAGATCAAGAACTATCACAATCAGATATGAATTAAAAACCAAGAACTAGTCAATTTTCAATAAGAACATAAAATTATGGTAAACCGACGGACCGACTGTTTCTCAATAGGTCGCCAACAAATGAAATTTGAACCACCACATTAGAACTTCTCACGCGAAGTATTTCGGAAATTCTGTCAGAGTGTCAATCAATATATTGGGATCCAGATCTGGATTTAATCTGTTTGCAAATTAATCTATTATTAGCAGACGACAATGACCTGTGGAAACATGACCAAATAACCGTCAGATCAATTAAGGATTGAAATTTCAGATTTTAGCTTTCGCTGGATGATGAAAAACATTAGGCTGTTTTAATGTCTGTGAAGCCCGAAGGGCTTCTCGGAGACATTAAAACAACTAATGTTTTTCATCACCCAGTGAAAGCTAAAATCTGAATTTCAATACTTATATTTACATTTTAAAGTATCAATTAAGTATCAAATTTTTATATGCACATACCATCGCACATATTTGACATTAAATCCGACTTAACGTAATTTTGGAACAGCAAAAACATCTCATTTTCGCGCTCAACGTCATGGCGATACTCGACCGACGTCACACCAACAAGAGTAGACAAACTACGTCACTGGCTGGTTTTGACGTCGCCCCGCCCATAGGCGTGGCCTCTAGATCACATGACTTAATGTTTTTCATTAGGAAATGAAGAACATCGAAAAACATACTTTCATCTAGGGCGATTGCAATTGTATATTGTGACGTCAGAACAACTTTTGTCTGATGTCATGATACCTGATGTGATACTTGTCCGTACCAGGAAAACATGTCCGTGCAGTTTATACCCTCGGCGAGGCGGTTCTAACGTGTACCAACTTTCTATGTTTCGAACAAAAATAAGAAAAATATCAAAAATTTTTCGCTGAAAGTTTTCATTTTTACAACTTTTTAAATCTCTGTATATTTCGTAATCCGTACCTGTATATAGAAAGCCGGCTGCAGCCAACGCATTTGGTTGTACCACGTAATTACTCCAGTTCACAAAGGTGTTTATTCTGGCTTGATAGTTAGAGAAAACAGGATATCTTGGTGGATTTAGCTCTACAGACGGCTGCATTCCCATGATTGACAACTTGACAAATCTACAATGAAACGTTAATTTTTCATGAACGAATAAGACAAGGATTCATAATTCATGCAATGAACATAGTGATAATGTAAATCTTTTCTTTGTAAATAGTTTGACCCTGTCGGCTGACCTCACGCTAGAACGATTGAGTATATTATACTGGTTTTGACATTTTAATTGATACAGGATATTTGAGCCGCCGCACCAGAAAACCAACAATCTGCATATGTGAAAGCAAAGGCGCAGATCAACTGTACATTAACTGCACAGATTATCAGCGTCTTTGTTTTCGCTACAAAGATACTACAATCCATCTTCTTAAATCTGAAATTTCAAGCTTTTAGCCTGCTTCTGTGATTGTACGGCCTGGTTTGTATCAGACCTGGTCGGAAGCCAAAATAGTTTGTTTTGTTTCTTCATTCATGCCAAGGCTCATTTAAATAATTTAAATAAGCAATTTGCTTCCATTCTAATCCTTTTTCAGATGAGTATGTATGTATGTATGTATGTATGTATGTAATCTTGAAATAAAATATGTTTAAACCAAATCATTTAAAGCAGTAAGATCACCAGTTCGTGGTTGAATCCAGTGTTCCATGGAACTCTTGCCGACGCCAACTACCCCCACCCCCTTTTCTTAATAATCTCGTCTAGTCTCGTATTGTCGTATCGTATAATCGACCAAGTCGTGATCAAAACAATAGTACTTTCAATTTCGCACTCCATATTAGCGCACATAATTTGATTTTCTCTAGACCAATCAAATTCAAAACAACTTTTATGAGTAAGATACATTACGCCCTTAGATACTTATGACTTTGTAACTGCCGAAGTATTTAAGCCATCATAATGACTGTCTTGATTATGTCATTGTCAGCTGTCCGTTTATTGAAATTAAAACTGAACTTAAAAGCTTATTAATAAAGCAAAAGTATAGTAAGCTTTAAATGTATCTACAATTACTTACCCAATATCTTGAAATTTGGGATACCATTGAGTGACGAGGAAGTTATTTATAACACCAATGTCAACCAATGAAATAGCTACAAAACTCAATTTCAAGCGCCATATCTGAAGTGTGTGTTTTATCATCGAGAGCCGCGGCATTAGGAAACGCTTCTGTTGTACTCCACATCAGGAAAACATATCCGTGCAATGAATACCCCCTTTAACCCCACTTTTATATAGTAAAACTGGGGTATGCAGGGGTATACCTATTTTTCTTATTTTTGCTCCAAAACATAGATTGTGGGTACTCGTTAGAACCGCCTCGGCGAGGCGGTTCTAACGTGTACCCACAATCTATGTTTTGAGTAAAAATAAGAAAAATATCAGAATTTTTCTATTGAAAATTTTCATTTTTGACAACTTTAAAAATCTCTGTATATTGCATGGGCAAGTTTTCGTAATGATTTGAATTTATGACAGTATTCAAATAACATTCCACCGTTGCTTTGGTTCAATGACACATGGGCCCCGACTAATGTGGCCTAAGGAAATGGATGGGTGTAAGGGCCTCCAAGCAAAGCTTATTCAATGTTGACTGACCATCTGATTACTGGACCGTGGTAAGCTCAGGTCTGAGCCTGCCAAGGAAATGAGGTTCAAGTCATGCCATCCATACATATAAGCCTTAATGGGTGGTTTAATTTGAAGCACTTTTTGGAATGGATGTCATGACATCCTAATTTTTGGTTAAAGTTGCATCAAATGGAGGCAACGTCCCGACATGACCTTAGCTGTTGACTGGGACGTTAAGCATTATTTCAAACAAACAAACAAACAAACAAACAAACAGACAGACATTTGCGATTGCCATTTGTGATGATTGTTTAGTAAACACATACACCGGGGGGCTAACTTGACCTTCCTTGCTACCCCATGACTTGGAGAAATGAAATCGCACGATTAGCTTAATGATACACCACAGAGAAATGGATAGAGTCCTCAATAGCGGGTGTGGCCACCTAACGCACCAGTTACAGCTACATTGACAAAACGTTAACGGCGAACAGTGTTGTGAGGAATGCCTGCCCATTCCCCTGCCTGAGAGCAGTTTCCAATTGGCGGATAGTCTGTGGCTGAACTGGGCGAGCATGGAGTGGCCACACCCGCTATTGAGGACTCTATCCATTTCTCTGTGGTGTATCTCTAAGCTAATCGTGCGATTTCATTTCTCCAAGTCAATACATCATTAACTCTAAAAATTAGGTTTGTGAATTTTGTAAACGACCCCTACCTTTAATCTTACTTGATTACTGATAGTCGTTTAAATGAAAAAATTATATGTTTGCATAAAATGGTAGAAAAATGATTTGTCTTAAATGTGGTATAAACCAGATTTCCATTGTGCACTTGTTTTACGGATTTTTCCCCCCAAAGTAAGTGTCGGGTTAACTTTCTTTTGTCGGTCAGTATATTATTGAAACCCGCAAGATGAAACGAAAACAAACATTTGTAGCATTCATTGATGTTCGTAAGGCCTATCACTGTATTGATAGAGCTTTACTTTGGTTAAAACTTGAAGATTTAGGTATAGGGGAAAATATATTAAATGTCATAAAAGCTATGTCGAATATTGTGTAAGGCTAAATGGGGTTGATACAGAGTGGTTTAAAGTAATGAACGGGTTGATATAGGGCTGCATGCTTTCACCGCTTCTTTTTAACCTTTTCATCAATAACCTTGTAGAAACCATAAATAGCCTAGGGTTGGGGGTAGATATCGGCCAGGAAAAAGTGTCAGTTCTGTTATATGCCGATGACTTGGTTCTAGTTGCAGAGACTGAGGCCGACTTGCAAACTCTACTTAATACTCTGTCGTGCTGGTGCACAAGAAATCGCATCACGGTCAACGAGTCTAATATAGTTCATTTTCGAACGCCATCAATTCCTCGAACGTTGTTTAATTTCTCATGCTGCGGAAAAGCTTGATCAGTTTCTGCACAGTATAACTACTTGGGGCTATTGCTTACCGAATTCCTAGATCTCGCTGCCATGGCTAGTGCTGTAGCAAAATCAGCTAGTCGAGCTCTCGGATTAGTTATTTATAAATGTAAGCTCAATGGTGGACTGCCTTATAAATGTTTTACTAAACTGTATGATTCTCTGGTATGGTCAATAATTGAATATGGTGCCAGCATCTGGGGTACCACCACCAGGTCGTGTATCAATGCAGTCCAAAACCGCGCTAGTAGATATCATTTGGGCGTTGGTAAATACACACCTAATCTTGCGGTCCAAGGTAATATAGGATGGGTTCCAACACAGGTCCGACATTGGAAATCATTGGGAAGGCTTTGGGGTAGATTCAAAGAAATGCCTGAGGGTCGTATAAACAAACGCATATTTTCATGATCTGTATCAAACTCCTCGGCATCGTGTAAAAATTGGTATTTTAAATTCAAAGCCCACATGACATCACTAAACCTTGATATTATCTGCGATGAAAACTCGAATGTCTCTAAAAGTTTTATACTAAAAATATTCACGAAAGAGAGTTTTCTGTATTTAAATCTAACTGGAGATCTGACCTGGACAATACGCATCGTCCGAATGGTAGCCAAAGCAAGCTTCGTTCATACAAGTCCTTCAAAAACACATTTGACACTGAAAGTTATGTTTTAGATGACATTCATAGGGCGCATAGGAGTGCTTTGGCCAAATTCAGATGTGGTGTAGCCCCAATTAAAATAGAAACCGGAAGGTATGAAAACCTTTCTATAAATGAACGCAAATGTTTCGCTTGTGATGCTGTGGAATCCGAATGTCATGTCATTTGCGAATGTCCAATTTATGAAGACTTGCGTAATACTCTCTTTGCAAAAGCTAGAAATGTATTGCAGAATTTTGATACCTTAAGTAATTTTGATAAAATGTGTATGTTGCTCTCAAACTGTGATATTGTAAAACTAACTGCCAAAATCCTCTGTGATATTCTAAACCGTAGAAGATCATTTTTGTATCGTTAAATAATTACATGTACACTATGTTATGGACCAATAATTAATGTATTTTAACTAAGAATGACGCTGTGATAAGTATTGTTATAAGTATCGGTGTCCGCTCGACACACAGGGGCCCCCGACTGCTCCGGGCACTTGCAAATGTCACATTGAGAGACGGGATGGCACGTGGAGAAGCTTCTCGCGACGCTCCGGTGCCTGTTGTCCCTGGTGAGCCAGTTTTCATAACGGCTCGCAGCTTCAACGCTGGTACCTCTGTATGTCGGGTGGATGTCAAAAGGAATACTTGTACCTTTGTTTTGAAATATAATGTTACGTAGGTGACTTATAAAATTGTAGTTTTTATGTTTAATTTATTTCTTCCAATATAGATATATTTTGTATATAGTGCATGTTCAATTGTATGTTAGAACATGTTTATATTTTATGTTTTTTTTTTTTTTTTTTTTTTTTTTTTTTTTTTTTAATCTCATAAGTGTCTCATAAGTCTTAATGGCTGGATATCAAATACGTTAATGTTGTTTTATGTACTTTATATGTATATTTGATATGTGACACTATAATAAATCATTACTTACTTACTTACTTACTTACCTAACTGTCAATTTAGTTTTTCCTCACCTCGGTGTTTGGAGTGGGACTTCCTTTCTGATCATGCCGCCTACTCGTACCTTTACTAGGGCCATGTATCTCAATACGACAAACAGTTATTGTTGTTTTTTAAAGCATGCTTTTCGTTGAATATGAGTATTTTTTTAAGTTCATCTTATTCTTTAGGGTGAGGACCCGGGATATGGAAAACATGAAATTTAACATCATGCAATTGTGTTCATTGTACGACAAACAATATTCTATGGCATTTAGGCTGTCCCTGTGACCACACTGGCAGTCATGAGAATTGTCCCAGGAATGCAAGATAGCTCTTATAACCCATCCAAAACCTTGCAGTTCTTATATAGTTTTTCCCGCGTTTTTCCTAAATGTCGAACACTTCTATTAATATTCATTAATAGGCAAATGACATAATTTCATATAGGCCTAGGTCATCAATTTATTTGTCATAAGATTATGTCAAAGCTTTTTACGTGTTCTGGCTCAGTTGTCTAGAATAAGTAACGATGGAGACGTGATTAGCCAAACGTATAACGCAACGTCGGTTTATTTTTAATGTAATACTCCGGAGCGTTACCAAATAAACTTTGCTCTATTGCATGAGATTGCCGGACGATCGGCACATCTCACAGCATCTTTGTTGTAACATTCTGTGTTATGCGTCTCAAGAAATAAATTATTTTTCAGAGGTAGGGTCTTGGCAAAAATTGAAATGCAATTTATGATTTTCCGGAACGCGACATGTGACGTGTATTCGTACCCGAGAAATTAATGTCGGTTTTTAGGGTTACTCCTGCTCTACTTTAATCAATGAATTATTTTTTTTTTACTGTCAAAAGATCAATTTTGCTTCATTTTGAGCAGAGTTGAAGACTCATTTTCGTCCCCAACCATTCAAGTTTACTCACATTAACATTTGTTACAGACGTTCCTGACACAACCATCGGGTGCTATTGTATTTTCTAATAATGCCTATTGACGGAATGAACATGTTTCCACAAAGGTTTCATTAAAACATTTCGCCGTTAGAATTTTTCACCAATTCCATTTTCTATTGTGTTCAATAGAACGATTATTAAACGTTCAATTTTCAATGATGCAAACTTTGATTTAAAATTTTGCGTACAAATGGAAGGCATTTTGCAATTACCTCATCCAGCCTCACTGGACGATCCATAAAGAAGCAATTTGTGTTAAATCTGACTTCCAGAATCTCCCAGGAGGCGCATGCCACCCAAATAACTGTTTTGACCAATCAGATTCGAACTTAGTGGCCCATGCTCTGAAAACCAAATTTCTTGTATCCAATTTATTCACTGGCGATTGCTGACCAGCATATGTCTGGTAGACCGTCTTGCATTACATAAAAATGCGAAACAATGCCATAATCGCGTTGCGTTATTTGTTTGGCTCAGTACGTGTACGTTCCTATGCTCAAGAATCGCGTTAACGGATACTATGGAAACCCTGCATTTTTTCATAGAGCAATTGAGGGAATCCTTACCATGTACGATACCTGAACATAGATTTATTAATTAACTTATTAGTATATAGTACTTATACGGAGAATTTGGTCTGTGTGATACTGGTGGCGTTTCTTTTTTCGTTTAGTCTATACTGGATTTCACCTAGTAGACCTAATACAGCTGACTTCGCACTAATACGGTTGTCCTCGTATCTATACGGATTGACCTGTTAGTTCCAATGACTGTGTTAAAATAGTGAACAAACAAACAAAAATAATGTCAACATCTTTGAAAAGAATGTCAGACATGGGCGCTAAGAATGGCGAAGATATGTTTGATGTGATAGAGGATGATATGGACCGATATGGACATTTGACAGTTAATTGATAAAAATCTCATTAATCAAGTTATTTCGTACTGGACCAGTTACAGGTCCTTGGTCAGTTGTATTGGACCTCGGCCTCCGACCTCGGTCCAATACAGCTAACCTAGGACCTGTAACTGGTCCAATACGAAATAACTTGATTAATAACACTATATTTACATTTTTCTAAAACCTCCTTAGATGAATCAGTAGAAGTTCATCTGTGTTCATACTTCCATGAACAACATTGTGTCACGCGACTTGACGTAATCCAAACTTGACGTCAAAAAACATGAATCTCGTCAATCTGATTGGACGTTGTAAACGTCGACGCCGTTCCGCTGTTTGAACACACACTGTGTGTAGATTCTCTGTTTGCTGGTAAATGTGACCGCCTTGGTGATTTTTCAAGAAGCGATAGAGAGAAATGAATGTAAATATAAGCAATGAGTTTAATTTTTCTGTTGTTCATGGAGCTATGAACCGCAGTGGGTCGCTAGCAAAGCTTACATGAACCCCTTCGGGGTTCATTCACTTTGCACGCGACCCACTGCGGTTCATAGCTCCATGAACACCAGAAAAATGAAATTCATTTCTTAAATAATACAGCTTACCTTGATAGAAACTCGGCGTTTCCTTCTAATAAAATCACTTGTGTGCAGGCATCTTAACATGTAATTTGCATATACATTTTTATTTCAAAACGTTTATTTATTTATTTTATTTATTTATTTATTTATTTTTCATTTATTAGACACCTGCTGTCAGCGACATAGTATACATAAAATTATGAATAATTAGTATAGCCAATCATACACGGAAGACAGAGAATATTAAATCATATGACAGCTTAATAGACAAATAGAAATAACAGGTCTACGTTTAACGTATTCAGTCGTCAAGTAAAACATATGCCATGCATGCAATAAATACTATCACTTCTTTTGTTTCTTTGCATATGTACATATGTTTTTTTTATTTATCTCACACATTTGTTTAAATCTTAGTGAACTCTGAAACCAATTTTGGCATATATACGATGTTTGTTTCTTTTTTTTTTCTTTTTTTTTGTTTTGTGTGTGTGTGTGTGTGTGTGTGTGTGTGTGTGTGTTTCTTAATTAAAGGTCTAACTAAAGAAACAAAACATTATTACATCTTAAATCATGCGACGGCAAAAACTATCATACCTCAAATATATGGTATTTATAGATTCTGACGTTGTATGCGTCACTGCACCAAGTCAACAACCGACGTAGTATAAAGTTAAGCCAATCATAACAACCGTTTGTCATGCGACGTTGATTTAACGGCTATGAGCATTACATACCAATGCTGAATCGTTAACGTAACATATTTACATTATAAACATGCGGATAATTATACTGTTTTAGGAGTGTATAATTTAATGTAATGTGTTGCGAATCTGACTTCCTATGTTTTAAGGCAAAGGGATTTGATAACTGAAAATTAACTGGAACTTATTGAGTTGATTAAAAAATGGTGGAATGTAAATATTTATAATACAGTATATAATAAGCACATATGTATCTATACATTGTATAAATAATTCAGCCCCAGGATAGCAGGCTGATGAATGCGTCCATTGTAACAGATTGTACAATTAAAAAGTAATAGGAATATATGTGTGGATATCCATTAAAACATTACGATCGTGATTTTTGATAGAAAATAAACACAAACTTCGTTATCATTCAAAAATGACAGAAAAATACCAGTAAACCAGTAAAGGTTAATATTTTATGAACGATGTGATGGATAACAAAGATGTGTATATAAACAAAGTGGAAAACATTTTTTATATCTTGTGCTATCACCTGTTTTCGAGGAAACTGTTGATCATAATTTCGATGATATTATGCCTGCTATTAAAATTGGAATGCGCTGCCCATGACGGTATATAAGATTAACAGTTTGACGTTAGGCATCTAAGTAAAATATAAAAGAAACATTTAACGATACTTGAAATGTGAAATATAGTTGTTTTTGTGTAACAGTTGCCATATATACAGAATACAGAAACATGAGATGGCGTTGAAAGTTTTACTTGTTTTGACCATTTGCGTATATTTTGGAGGAATTAATGTGTTGGATGCCAGTCTGACTGGGGCCTCAAACCCAAATACGTCGTCTCCAGATGCACAACAGAGAGATACAAATATAGACAGAATACAAACCACAACAGTAGCGAACAATGTAGTTGAACAAATTCATATAGAAGAAACAATATTGCGTACACGCGTGATTACCCCACCACCTCATATCGATGGGCATGGACTGATTGCAGGATTGTTAGTTCCAATGACTATGTTAATACCATCAATACCAAGAGAACCGCGGACACAAGTGCTCACAACCCCTAAGACTCTTGGAGTGTTAAAAGGGCTTTTAATTCCAAAACCCATACAACCCGTTCCAGTTAGACCAGAGCAAACCAATGATAAACAACAGCACGTGGATGAATCCGCGGGGTTGAACGGAGACGTCACAGGAAATAAAACTGCTGAAACGACACAACGGCCGGACATAACTGTACATGGCAAGAAAGGCGCATCGAATGAAGAGCCAGTGGTGCATGTGGCCACTCCACCACAAGATATCAAACACGTAGATGGGCTACTTTCTGGTTTGTTGGTTCCAGTGCCAGAGCTTGTACCCATACGAGAGGATTTCCATACACAAACAACACCAGAGGTGGCGGGAGTTATCAATGGGCTTCTGATTCCACCGACTTTTAAACCTGTACTCGTCAGTCCAAACACACCCACTGATTTCCCCAGTGACAGAGTAAAAACTATGAATGAAACATCAAAAAGGAACAACAGTCTGGTAGAATCAAGTGATTTCTCTCGAATTGATCTAAATTCCACGCAAGACATTTTCATAGACGATACATTTCGTTCGGTCAATGGGAAAATATATCCGGTTATCTACGAGGAACATGCACAAACATTTGGGACGAGGATGCATGCTCATGCTGTGTATAAATATGTGTATCCGATAGTGATAGGAATTGCTCTAGTGACCATGTTCTTCCTAGTTTTTGTGCTTGGTGTTAAGCTGAAAACATCGACACTAGAGATGAGCAGGGCGTCTGGTGTACTTCTCATTGCAGTTGCTATCGCTGATATACTTACCTTGGTGTTTTCAGTGACAGAAATGACGTACATGTTTAGTGAGACGAGGAAGAATAGCAACACAATGCCATTCGATAGCTGTAGGACGATGTTGATTCTTGAGCGCCTGTCGGCTATTCCACATGTTGCGTCGACCTGGTTTACCGTGGTTCTGTCATTTCAAAGATTTATCTGCGTCTCAAAGCCATTTACCGCGGGAAACTATATCACAGTGAAATCTTCTGTAATTTGCATATTATGTGTAGGTGTGTTGTCAGTAACACTGCATGTGTGTCGTTTCATTGATAAAACATTTGAACAAATTGCCATGATTTATCAGAACACAACTATTAATACGTGCAAGGCGGTGTACGTCACGTGGGTAAAAGATCCAACTTCATACGAAAGCGCATTCGCATGGACAATAATCTGCCTTGCACAGTTTACACCATCAATTTTGATAGTCATATTCGTTACATGTATGATTATCTCAATGCGGAAGGTGACAATGCGTTCATTGAGTATGCAAAGTGGGGATTCGAAAATGTACACCGAGCGCCGCCAGCTGAGTTTATTCGTGGCCGCTGTTGCGTTTATTGTCTTCACTGTGGAGATGGCGTCAGGATTGTTTCTTTCATTCAACGCCTGGGAGATCACAACAGGGAACAAAATATTCTCATATGAATCTCTTAGATCAGCGGCGATAGCATTCGACTTAATTCTTTACGTTAGCTATTTCATTATATTTCTTATATACTGTCTGATGTCCGAGGAAATCCGAAATAACATACTGTCATTATGCTTGAAAATGAAAGTTCCGGATAAGACCCTACACACACACAGTGGTTCTGGAGGGACAGCGTCAACTGACGGTTCTAAACAGTCAACATCACAAACATTTACCTCTTCCAGATCAGAAACGAATTGAGCCTTTGCTTGAGAAAACAAACAGTCTTGGTTTGTTTCCGACCAGGTCCAACATGAATTAGCCTGTACAGTCACAGAAAGGTACAAGTAGGCAAAGATCAGGAAAAGGCGCAATCAGAAAAAGATTCCCACTCCAAAAACCGAGGTGGGAAAAAAAACCAACAATCAAGTACTTATACCATGAAAACATTTCGTAAGCCGAATGAACAGCTATTTTCCCAATAGGTGGCCACTCAGTTACCTTAGCTTAACTAAAAATATGAAATCATACATAAGGCGCCAACAGCACAAAAATATTTTAAACACCAAGACATAAAACAAAAAGAACCACCACAGAAGTATCGACTTGGAACGATCAGTAAGCAGGATAGAAGCTTGAAACTGCTGTAACAAGAAGAGGGATTTTCGTATCCGAGAAACGAAAACAAAGACGCTGATCAATTACTGCATAGCTGATCTGCGCCTTTGTTTTCACATAGGCAAAAATCCTTGTTTTTTTTCTCATGACGCGGCTCCATGTTTGGTAAAATCGGGCATTTCTTCTAACAGGAATTCAAGATTCACATTTCATGCTATTCTCACAAATGAGCCGCCTCGTAGGAAAACAAACAAATCAGGTTTTTGAACAGGTCTGACACAAACCGAGCTGTACAAGCACAGAAGCAGGTCAGAAGCTTGATATTTGGGAGTTAACTAGAGGATGAATTATACTATCCGAGAAGCGAAAACAAAGGCGCTGATCAGCTTCGCGGTTACTGCGAAGCTGATCTGCGTCTTTGTTTTCGCCTATGCAGATTGTTGGTTTTCCCATGGGGCGGCTCAAATATTTGCTTGTTGTCATACATGTTATCAGACATTTGTTTTATTATAATAATAACTACATTGTACATGCATTTTGACCCGGCTTGGTTGTTAACCTACATGTATAATTGATATAATCCGATGGTCACACTGCTTCATCTAGGCAGATCAATTTAAATCAGCCTAAGGAAAACAGGACATGTCAAAATGCCACTCAAAATTGTCAAAAGCAAACTACTGTCAATATGGACGATAAGTTGTCACGCGAGAACAACCGACAGAATATTACATATTTTCCTTATACGTGACTATGTTCCAAATCTCTACCTGTAATATGTACCAGTTTTATTTTCAGCATCTTCCCAAACTAATGGTAGATGTTTTCTTCAGACAAATGAATCAAATATTTGGTTGAAAATTGTCATTTCCAAGGTTCATTGCCTTGCATCAATGTTGTAAAACATTTATTCTAAGCTTACGCATGGAGGTGTTTCTAGGCGTGGTCGTTATTTCATTAATCAGGTACCACATCCTATTAGCAAACTCCCAATCCATACCACTGGCCTCGTCGTATGGAAATATTACTATTTTCACTGGATCCCCTATTCTGAAGTCAGCTTGTGTTATTGAACAGTATACGGTGTGAATTCTATAGTCTGGTGGTGATATAGTCAGAGTTACGATAGCAGTATCACTTCCTTGGGAGGTATTTGTGACCTGAAAAATATCAATTGCGCTTACAAATAGACGAATTTGCAAGGAAATGATCATTTTCTTATTTTGCGAAATGGAATAGAATCATTTCTTCAGTACTGTGAATTCCTTTGATTCTAACACAAAGTTATCAAATGAACCTAATGAAAACGCCACTTAGTGTAACTACGTTCAACGAAATTTAGCGCGGAAGATCGCTGTTTGTGACGTGAACATAATTGTTCGCCGAGAATGAGTCAATGTTTAACATTGTGAAATGTAAGTACATGTAATTCTTTATACATGTATGTAAATCTTATTAGAATAAAAATAATTTTACTATAGTGTGAGTTTTTTTTTTATAAACGTGCGAAGGTAAAAGTAGGCAATGATCAGCAAATGGCGCATTCAGAAAGAAATTCACACTCCACAAAACCGAGGTGGGAAAAGACTTAATTAACATTAACAATGAGGTACTTATCCTAAGAAAACATGACGTAAACGAGTGAGCAGCTATTTCACAATAGGCTGCCACTCAGTTACCCAAACTTAACAAAAATATGAAAACGTACATAAGGTGTATGCAGCACAAAAATTCAACATCAAGACATAAAACCATAAGAACCATCACAGAAGTATCGCATTGAAACGATCAGCAATATAAAATTACTGGCGGGCTTAAAATAGTTTAATAGTGTGAACCTGTCGGAGACATGTGAGAATTTTAAAATGTGCTCCGGCTCCTCCGTTATTGGCGAGAATAGACATACCTGGAATATACCTGTCTGTATAAGATTTGGACCATAGTGGTCATACAGATTCAACTCAATCACTGGCACTGGTTTTCCAGACGCTTGGCACTTTAAAGTTGTTCTCTCCGTGGTATTCTCTACCACACCCGTTTCTGTGACATCGATCACCGGCTGCTGAGCAAAGATTACTTCAGTGATTGTTTCTGTGGTAACCTCACCACTTCGAGCCCTGAAACAGTACGAGAAACTATAAGAAATGTAACAATCAAATGATGCAGCATGTCTAAGGTACGAAAAACATAGTATAGAATCATTTCAAAGAAGCACTCCTGAACAAATAGGGAAATCGGAACCAGAGAATGCATCTCTCTTTATAGACGGGATTTTTTTTTCGTCAGTGCTTCGTGATACCTGCACACATATATTTTGAACGAGGTATCGAAATTGAGCGGGATTAAGATTAGCCGGCTGATATACTCTAGGGATCTCCATCGTCGGGCAGCTTACTGAATCTGTGAGTCCTTGTTTTTGATTCATCAGGATGTTTATCATGATTTATTTGTTTGTTCTTGATGATTCATTGACTAGTTAGAGATTCACCACGAGGACCGAAGAACTAACTAAATGTTATGAACCACTGCAGTAGCTGAGGGTGAGGTTATGGCCATGTAAAATCGATTTAAACCCCTAGTAACCGTTCCATGTCGATACTTCCGTGGTGGTTCTTCTTGTTTTGTGTCTTGGTGTTTAAAATATTTTTGTGCTGTTGGCGCCTTTGTATGTTTTCATATTTTTAGTTAAGGTAACTGAGTGGCCACCTATTGGGAAAATAGCTGCTCATTCGGCTTACGAAATGTTTTCATGGTATAAGTACCTGATTGTTAGTTTGGTTTTTTCCCACCCTGGTTGTTGGAGTGGGAATCTTTTTCTGATTGCGCCTTTTCCTGATCTTTGCCTACTTGTACCTTTCTATTAGCAACAACGAGACATTGATTCACTGCATATAGTAAATCGCTCTGTAATAAGGCGGTGAGCGTTCATTGACTGACACATTGATGTTTCCTCAAACTATACATGGGTAAAACGCATCCTCACCTGCACGCAAATAGTCCCTGGTTCCCTGTCTTGTCAGTTTCTACAGTATATCCTACTATCTGTGTATACACATCACTAATAAGCTCTTCTTGGTTTGACGCCAGGCTAGTATATTGTTCACCTTGGGCTTTATACATGGTCACTTCAGGGTGAGGATTTCCCATCGCAAAACAAATCAAAGTCGCCCTCTTTGTGTAAATGTAAGTCTCGTTAGGGAAAGGATATATAGCAACGGTACCTTGTGGTACAACCTCTTTAGTTACCGGTGATAACACTCTCACAGATACACCATGTTTCAGCCTTGATATAAAGTTAATGCTTGATACATTTTCAGGGATACTCATACTAAACAAGCCCCCAAATTGTACATATTTACCCGGAAAGCTAATTGTTAAATTGACCACTGCTCCATCAATACCGTTTACATCCGCATGGAAGATATTCTCAGGAGGAAAGGCTCCGACTACTTCGTGAAGCTGAGGTGGATCGGCTGTCGTATTAACATAATCTATGAACATACCTCCCATTTCGTTAATTAAGTCACTGACTGACTTTGAACTCTCGTCCAGTGTGCGTAGAAAAAAAGAATCAAGGTTGAGCGATACATCAATCGTCATATTTGTATTAGGGTCCGATGGTGCCACAATATTGTCATCAATATGAATCTCATTCTTCCACGCTGGGACGTCGACAGATCCTTTAACAGTGAAGGCTCTATCGTCGAACTCTATGTTCATAAACTCGTCTTTTGAGTAAAGTCTCAAGTGGACTAGTGTGACATCTATAACGTCCCTAAGAGTTACTTCAGCGGTGTAACTATTCTCGTCAGTTCCAGAACTTACAGTTCCAGCTAGAAATACATGTCAAACAACTATATTGATAAAAAGGTACAAGTAGGCAACGATCAGGAAAAGGCGCAACCAGAAAAAGATTCCCACGCCAAAAACCGAGGCGGGAAAAAACCAAACTAACAATAAGGTACTAAGACCATGAATACATTTAGTAAGCCGAATGAACAGCTATTTTCCAATAGGTGGCCACTCAGTTACCTAAACTTAACTAAAATATGATATCATACATACATACATGTATTTTGACGAATGGATTCGCCCATCATTATCAATTGGATGAGACCACTTTCATTTTGAGGGTATCAGTTGTGTTTTTCATTTTTTATTTCTTTTTTTTGTTGGCAATCTTCTAAGCAAATAGAATAGCCCAAGATGGGATACGCCGTTCTGTGGCGTCACATCTGAGGCTATACTGTTTCCCTTTGTCCCACAAAAGGGACGCTAGGCTTAATGAATTAAGATCATTAGCTTGCAGGAGTGTGCCGTGCTTTCGCGTAATGATTTATTAAAATTCATAATCAACTGAAGGCGATGAAGAACAACATCAATTCTTGATTTTAAAACTAAAGTGTCAAGAAAATCACCGTTCATCTCAGATCACCTTCCATGGTCAAATACATACTTGCTTGTTAGTATCGAAAGAGACGTATGGAATACAGCTATGGTCACTAAAATGTTACCTTCTTTGTCCAAAAGACTATTTCCTACTCACCAATTCAACCTTGTTACATAGTCGGATAAAAACAAACATGATTTCAATAATTATGATTATTTCCTTTCTTCGTTTTAAACATATTTTGAACTACTGGTGCTTTGATGTATCTTATCTACCCCTTGTGACACTTGAAAATGGGTTAACAACTTTAACATTGAATGGCTGAATGGCACAGACTAACGGACGGCCGAATGCCGGATCAGCCTTCCACTGGAAACTTCTGTCAATGTGACCAACAAACTTTTATCTGTCCTATGTTTACCTGTCCTATAAATGTCTCTGGTCTTGTACCGGCCAAACCAATTTATGTTGTGCTGTTTTGGTGCTCTGTAACGAGCTGATATGCGTAACGTATAGTTTACCCAACTACCAGACTCGACTGAGAGAACGGACAGTGGAACAATGTTTTCAGACTGAAAAGTAACATTAAAATACAATATGAAAAATGCAAATTAGAGCCTCATTCTCCTTCTTGCTATTGGTAATCATTAACCTAGTAATTGACACTTTATGCATTGTAATCACAAGATGTCTTTATCCCTTTTATATATTATTCTAAAATATATCAATATGCCCATTTAATAGAAGCTTTTTGAGCAGGCAGTGTGTCGATCTACATTTCCTCTTTCAGTTGAATACCATATGAGCTGCATCGTGAGAAAACCGGATTTTTGCCTATGCGAAAACAAAGGCGCAGATCAGCTTCGCGGTAACCGCGAAGCTGATCAGCGCCTTTGTTTTCGCTACTCGGATAGTACAATTCCTCTTCTACTTAAATCCGAAACTTCAAGCTTCTAGCTCTTTTCTGAGCTTGTACAGGCCGGTTTGTGTCGGACCTGGTCGGAAACCCCGAACACCGGTTTTCTCGCGTCGCGGCTCATATGTAGGTTTTCTGACTATCACATGTTAGTAAGATACAGGGGAATGATTACCCGAACCATGCTTCTGATCGTTCCAAGGCGATACGTCTGTGGCGGTTCATATTGTTTTATGTCTTGGTGTTGAATTTTTGTGCTGTTAGCATCTTATGTACGTTTTCATATTGTTAGTTAAGGTTGGGTAATTGAGTGGCAACCTATTGGGAAATTGCTGCTCACTTGGCTTACGATATTTCTAAGTATAAGTACCTGAGTGTTTATTTAGTTTTTCCCATCTCGGTTTTCAGGAATTTCTTTATGATTGCGTCATTTCCTGATCGTTGCCTACTTTTACTTTTTTACTGGACTGATATAATATTATTTTGGTATTGAAAGCACACAGCGGCTGTGAAATAATAGTGCAATTACCTGTGTTGTAGTTGCTGGTTTTCCTGTAGTGGAAAGTTGCTGTAAACATACCATAGATTAATCTGATTACATGCATTTCAGATACTCGCTGTTTTTCACGATATGTTGTACCTAATTGGATTACGGAGTACATGTACCCAAGGAGATAAAAAGGCTAATGAATTAGTAATAACGAGACTGCATTATAGCAGATGAAAACTAGATACTGCGTCAGTGGCTTCTGATACTATTGCAAAATATTGTCATTTAAACAGTAGGCACAGTGTAATAATAAGAATCCACCATTAAATGACCACCAAAAGGTCCATTATTTCTGTTTCGTAGAGTCAGAGCCATCGTGCCGATATGATGCTAACATGCATGTGCATGGCGTCCTTACCTCACCGTGTCCCTCCTTATCTCCTGAGTCTGCCCCCTCGCCCTCTTTACGGACCAGCAGGACAGCTAGCACAACCACCGCAGTTACCAGTATGATGAGAACAGCTCCGATTGTTACTGCCAGAATATGTCTTGTTCGTCGTCCTTGCCGGGTAAAGGTTGCCTGAAACAGAAATGTGGTGCGTTACTTGTCTAGTATGGCAAGTCTCTTAGTACAATAGTTGGTCACACTGTCATTTGGTTCATTCGAAAGAGTATATTCAGGCATTTCTCTACTACATGTACAAGTATGTAGATAAAACGTGAAATGCCTCTTTTTGAATCAGCATAAAGCATTGCATTGTAATTAACACGCCAAAGCAAAATAACAAAAACTGTTGCTTAACTGTGAACTCAGCTGCTAAAATCCATTAGATCATTAATAAAAAGAAAGAATCGTAAGCTGCTAAGTTAAAGCGAATGGTGTACAAAATAAACATACCTGTGCATCTGTCTTCTTTTCCTCCATAATCTTATGAACTTCAAACTGTCCAACGCTCACACTATTAAACGGTATGTTTCAAAAAGTTCACGAAATGTTTTGCTATTTTCACAGTGTTTAGTCAGGTGCAGTGTTTAGTCATTTGGTTACACACATCCTACAAATGAAAGTGTGATGAACGATAAATGTATTAGGTGTTTTTTGTTATTGCAAAAGCTCCAATTAGTCGTGACTTAAATAGTGCGAAAAGCAAATAAGTTGAAAAAATAAGTACACGGCTGACTGAAGATTCGAGTATCTATTTACACACAACTAAAAAAGTACAAGTAGGCAAAGATCAGGAAAAGGCGCAATCAGAAAAAGATTCCCTCTCCAAAAACCGAGGTGGGAAAAACTAAATTAACAATCAGGTACTTATACCTTGAAAACATATCGTAAGCCGAGTTAGCAGCTATTTTCCCAATAGGTGGCCACTCAGTCACCTAAACTTAAATAAAAATATGAAAACATACATAAGGCGCCAACAGCACAAAAAATTTTTTATACACCAAGACATAAAACAAAAAGAACCACCACAGATGTATCGCCTTTGAACGATCAGTAACACAGAGTTACTGGCGGGCTTAAACCGGCCATAACCTCACCCTCAGCTTCCGCAGTGGTTCATAACATTTAGTTAGTTCTTCGGTCTTCGTAGTGAATCTCTAACTAGTCAATGAATCATCAAGAACAAACAAATAAATCACGATAAACATCCTGATGAATCAAAAACCAGGACTCACAGATTAAGCTGCCCGACGATGGAGATCCCTGGGCACCGAATAACCTACTAACTCCGGAGCAAAAGAAAAGCACCAGTTGGACCCCGGTGGGCCAAGACACAGACAAGAAGCTCCGGCCCCAACCAACTAAAATGAATAGTTTTAAGTCGGGGCCATCATAGAGTCTGACGCCCGACCCACCGGCGTGCAATTAAAGAAGGCAGCGTAGTTATCAACCATGATTGGGTTAAAAACTAAGCATGCAGACTGTCGCATAACATTCAAGTTATAACCTATACGTCTGTAACGTGTTATGATATTTCTGAACTGAAAAAGGCAAATCATTACTTCCTACAAGTTTCTTAAATTACCATAAAATTCAGGTTCCGAAAGGCCCTCACTTAAAAGCGTCTTAAACCCAACATTATATTTGGAAATCAATTCATAGTGTCTACGATAAAATATAGAAAAGGTTTTTCGAAGTTTATGATACCGATAGCCCTGTTGGAGAAATTTGGCCGTTGAACATTTATTTCGAGCGTTGAAGTCTGTAACATGATTGCAGACTCTAGCAAACCTAATAAGTTACGAAATGTATACACCATAAGAAGCACGACGAGGAACGTCACCATCCAGAAACGAAAAATTTACTATCAAAATCAAAGTCATCTCGCTTTTCATAAATTTTAGAAGAAACAAATCCATTTGAAAAAGAAAGATGTAGATCTTAAAAGGGGGCTTCGGTATCTGAGATATTGGCTTTGTTCAAATGTAGTTCAGGTGAATAAATTTGATTGTCAATGTTCAAAAGGTCATCGAGGTACCTAGAAGTGGAATTAAAAGACTCGATAACATCAGCTTGATTATCATGGTTAAGAGATATTGCGTATTTAGTTGTTGTTAAATATTGAGAAAGAATATGATAAATATATTGCATGGAAAGGTACAAGTAGGCAAAGATCAGGAAAAGGCGCAATCAGAAAAAGATTCCCACTCCAAAAACCGAGGTGGGAAAAAACCAAACTAACAATCAGGTACTTATACCATGAAACATATCGTAAGCCGAATGAGCAGCTATTTCCCCAATAGGTGGCCACTCAGTTACCTTAACTTAACTAAAAATATGAAAACATACATAAGGCGCCAACAGCACAAAAAAATTTTATACACCAAGACATAAAACAAAAAGAACCACCACAGAAGTATCGACTTGGAACGATCAGTAACACAAAGTTACTGGAGGTTTTCTAAGCAGGCCAGACATATGTCTGCATCAGACGTCGTTACCAGAAAACGGTTAATCAGTCTTCGAAACACTTGATATAACTATTTGTACAGAAACCATTTCCCAAAAAACAGCTTAAGAAAGATTGAGTCTAATTAAGATTCACCGGTCATCTCAAGGTCACCAACCATTTAAGAACCTATAGGATCTTTTCAATATACAGAAGAAAATATGGAACACTTTATATTTCAAATTGTTTGAAAGGTTATAGTGTATGTGTTGAAGGGAGCCTGGGCCCAGAATTACAATCCTCCCTTAAGTTAAGGAAGACTTAGTTAAGGTGACGAATTTTTGGGTCCAAAAAGATAGTTCCAAAACGTACTGAAATCAAACGTATCGGTTAAATCATGTTTCTTTTAATTTTAAGAGAGGATTGTATTTCTGTGCCCTGGTATTAACCAGATATTCTCCTTATGGAAAAGTACATAACTAGTGAAGTGGTGTTTTGTTACTTCCCCGTTTGTTGAAGGCATTGTGATATTATTCTATTTAGTGGCCTGATATCAGTTTTATGTTGATGGCAACTGGTTGTATAGAATGCATTGGAAATAAGATGCACCTTCAAATGAGGGAGCGATCCGAAATCCTCATGATTCACGAGGAATTATTTAATGCGCAAATGATATAGGAAGAATTTCTCATTCGAGGCAGACATTCAGATGCCTAAAAATATACCTTCCACCCAAAACGTAGCCTTTCGCAACTTATTAGGCTTGCTAGAGTCTGCAATCAGACGGACTGAAGACGCTTATACATGATGGCCTTTCGGAACCAGAATTTTATGGCGACTTGGTTTACAAATTTAAGGAATTTTTGGCGAGGAATGATTTTTCTTTTCATTTCAGAATAATCAGTACACGTTACGGACGTATAGGATATAACTTATGCGACAGTCTGCATGCTTAGTTTTTAACTCAATTATGTTTGATTGCTACGCTGCCTTCTTTAAGTACGCCGGTGGGTCGAGCATCAGACTCTATGATGGCCCCGTCATAACGCTATTCATTTTAGTTGGTTGGGCCGGAGCTTCTTGTCTGCTGCTTGGCCCATCGGGGTTCAACGGGTGTATTTCTTTTGCTCCGGATTTCAGTAAGTTATTGGGCGCCCAGGGATCTCCATCGTCGGGCAGCTTACTGAGTCTGTAAGTTTTCGTTTTAGATACACCATGGTGGTTATCATGATTTGTTTGTTTGTCCATGTTGATTCATTTATAGTGATTCACCACGAGGACCGAACAACTAACTAAATGTTATAAACCACTGCAGAAGATGAGGGTGAGGTGAGGGCTCTGTAAAACCGGTTCAAGCCCCCACCCCCGTAATTTTATGTGACCGATCGTTCCAAGGTGATACTTCTGTTGTGTTCTTAATTTTTTTATGTTTTGAAGTCGAACTTTTGTGCTTTTTGAACCTTAAACAGCAGTCACACATTAGCATATAAGCCAAACGCGCACCGGGCGTGTTGACAAAAATGTAAAATTCAACATACGCCAGGAGCATGTCGGAGACACGTAAGAAGCTCGTTACACGCGCGTTTTGTACGCTTGGTGTACGCTTGGTGCACGTTGATATACGTCGCTGTAACTCGCTGCGCGCTCTATGCGCGTTTGGGCTAAAAAAAAAAAATAAACATGCTTAAAAACTTTCTAGAAGCTCGTCATGTCCCGGGCGTGTGTCAAATACGTTTCTAATACGCTCC
Organism: Rugalucina vietnamica; assembly: GCA_964017185.1. Classification (NCBI taxonomy): domain Eukaryota; kingdom Metazoa; phylum Mollusca; class Bivalvia; order Lucinida; family Lucinidae; genus Rugalucina; species Rugalucina vietnamica. The sequence goes on from OZ024874.1 coordinate 15,710,038, forward strand.
ACGCGCGCTAAAGGCGCGTTGCGTACGCTTCGTTTTAGGCACGCCAGTGTTGACAAAAATATTAAGTTCAACATACGCCAGGAGCATGTCAGAGACACGTAAGAAGCTCGTTACACGCGCGTTTAGTACGCTTGGTGTACGCTTGGTGCACGTTCATATACGTCGCTGTAAGTCGCTGCGCGCTCTATGCGCGTTTGGGCTAAAAAAAAATTAAACATGCTTAAAAAAATTCTAGAAGCTCGTCATGTCCCCGGGTGTGTGTCTAATACGTTTCTAATACGCTCCACGCGCGCTAAAGGCGCGCGTTGCATACGCTTCGTTTTAGGCACGCCAGTGTACGCTACATGCGCGTTCTGATTTTTTTTATATATTGCTTCAGAGCGTGCCCCAAGCGTGTGTGAGGCGCGCGTTGAACTATGCTGCGCGCCTGTAGCGCGTACATTGCGTGTTTGGGACGTAACACAAACGTACTCCAAAACTTTGAAATTTGTTTTATACGCCTCAGTCACGCGCTTCTGTGTCACTGCTAAGGCGAGTTAAAGGAACAAATCAAATTTTATACGTCCAAAATCTTCAGCGTATTGAGATTTTTCAAACGCCCGGCGCGCGTTTGGTTTATACGCTACAGTGTGACTGCTGTTTTATGTAGGTTTTCATAGTTTTAGTTAAGTTCGGTAACTGAGTGGCAGCCTATATGTTCTCTTAGTATAAGTATGTAGCTGTAATTGTCAATTTGGTTTTTCTAACCTAGTTTTTTTGGAGTGGGAATGCATTCTGATTGCGCTTTTTCCTGATCATTGCCTACTTGTACCTTTGTTTTGGAGCGTTTTGATTCATTTGTAATGCTCTGGATCAGAATTATAATTATGATTTAATTTAATTAAAAAAAAAAAAAAAAAAAAAAAAACTCGTGTACGTCATTATTCTAACTGGTTTAATATATGTGTGTGCAATGTATTGCAAAATTTATTTATAGGGCGACGATGGCGATAATGAGTCCTGTTTTCATACCAAAAACCATGGTTGTGTGTTTTTACTATTTGCACTCTCCTTGTGAGAGTCGATCAGGATCGTCAGGATGGTACGTGGACAATTCGGACCTTGGCTAATTCGGACCTTGGCTAATTCGGACCTGATTCGGACCTCGGCTGTGGACAATTCGGACCTTGGCTAATTCGGACCTTGGCTAATTCGGACCTCGACCACTGGTCAATTCGGACCCCGCAAAATCGAGGTCCGAATTAGCCAATGATTTTTCTGAAATAGGGTCCGAATTAGCCAAGGTCCGAATCGGATTAAGGTCCGAATTAGCCAATGTCAGAATCTGTTTAGGGTCCAAATTGACCACTGTGAAACAGAAATAAGGTCCGAATCAGCCAATGCTTGAATGATTTTAGATGGAAGGATTGCCTGTGTAATCGAAACATTAAAATAAAAAAATCATTGTACTTACTCATGCCATTATTTCATGCATTATTCGCGAGTTAAATACTTTGTTCTATTAACTGATTGATTGATTGATTGATTGATTGATTGATTTGATTGATTTGTGGCTTAGCATTCCACTCAACAGCTATGGTGATGTCGGGACGTTGCCTCCATTTTGTAGGACTTTTACCCAACATTACGATGTCATGACACCCAAAAAGCGCTTGAAAATACAACCACGCAAATTAACATTGGGGCTTATATGTATGCATGGTTTGCCTAAAAGCAGTTTTCCTAGGCACGCTCAGACCTTCTGAGGGGTTAACCAGTAATCAGACGGTCGGTCAGCAGTTAATAAGCTTTGCCTGTAGGCTCTTTTTTTTTTATCTTAACGCAATTTTCTTTATGGAAAATACATAATTCAAAGGTCCGAATTCAACAATGGAAAAGGTCCGAATTGACCAATGGAAAAGGTCCGAATTGACCAATGGAAAAGGTCCGAATTGACCAAGAGAAAAGGTCCGAATTGACCAAAGAATTTTTCTTTTTGAGGTCCGAATTGACCAATAAAAAGGGTCCGAATTGACCAGTGGTCGGGGTCCGAATTGACCAGTGGTCGAGGTCCGAATTGACTAGGGCCGAATTTTTTAGGGTCCGAATTGACTAGGGCCGAATTAGCCAAGGTCCGAATTGTCCATAATTCGTCAGGATAAATAAGGCCGTGTGCAGGACTCGAGATATTGCATAAAATTTTGTTTGTGGGTCCGTCTAGTTTAAATTATCGAAAACGAGACGTGTCTTGATTCTGATAAAGGTGAAATCAGTAACAAGAAAGAATTCATTCTAATTTGACAAATATTTAATTAACATAAAAGGTGTGCAAAAAAATTGACATGTGTTTCTTATACAAAAGAGTAGCCATTGTTCATTCATAACAAAAATGGTGAATGGTTTATTTACAATGAAGTGAAGATTCGATGAAAGTGTCGTGAATTAAAATTCGGTAAAATTCGCAACATTGCTCAAGCTTCCAAATTCGCAGCAAGTCCTCAACTTGCTTTCTTGGCTGTTTCTGAAGCTGAATCAATGAGCCAAATTCGAATTTAGTGTCCTAAATTTGAATTCCGAATTTCTCTCCAATTTCGGACCTGTTTCCAATTTCTGGAGAAGCTGTCGGCCTACTTCTTTATAACAACGGTGAATTGTCGCGTGCGAAAAGTCTTTTCCAATAGAAACTCTACGTAAGCCGTAACGACCTCGCTGATTGGATGAATTCTTCCTTCTGTCCAATCAGATTGATCCTTACGCTAGATGCTCGGCCGGTTTTTCGATTTCAATACCCGGATACTGTCAAACTTGTAAACACAAAATGTATCGTCTGATACTTGTCAATTTAGTGGATTTTATCATGAAATACCGACAAACATAGGCTGAAACTCAAACAAGTAAATGTTAACGCTGCAGAGGTTCGTACCAATGCGTTTCAGCCTCAATTTCAACACTAGAATTGGTATGACAGTGATTGTAAATGTGTTGGGATAAATGTAGATTAATGTTACAAAGCCAAAATGGGATATGAGAACGTCACACACTGCTTTGATAAAAACACAAAACAATGATGATTAATAATTGCGATTTAGGGTAAAAGGCAAGGAAAAATGGATGGCTAATTCATTACAGTATACGGTAACTGAGCAACAACAGTGCGAGCCTTCTGGTTAAGCAGAGACGAATCGTGTGTAAGAACATTTTAGTTTTCTGTAACAGTATAGATGTAACTTTTTATTTCATTATACTCTGTGGTGTTTTCATTGGTATACACATGCTGTTTGCCAAAATAAGCAATCATTTCCATTGGCATACCCATCTATGGCTCAGTCACACATGTTTGTACCTGTACATGTAGATGATGCAGTGAGCCTGAAAATACCCCCACACACACTGCCAGTGTACCTGTATGAAAGACCAGAGTTTACCAGAGTATAATGCACACTATTTTGAAGCTTGCTTTGGGTATAAAGCATTAATGGTGGCGCCATTAGTGTTTCCAGACTTTATATTGTCTTTCCGTTTCGATCTTTCCCATTCCAGAAGAATAGTCCAAATAATTCTGCAAGAAAAAGAAATGGTTTTATGAAAGAGTTTTTCACCGTAAGGAAGGGTCATTTTTTCCGAAATAGGAAATTGGTTGATTGTGGTTTAATTGTTTCACGTATATAGGGACATGTCATTGCCAGATAAAGGTAGTTACAGGACAGGACGGCACTTCTTTTAAACGAGGGGGTATAGCTTGTCAAATAGGTTACTGTGTAGGTTGCAACTTTAATGCGTTACCTCTTTAACACAGAAAAGTAATAATGGTGCAGGAAAATTGGTGTAGCTTTTAAATGAATATTTTACTTACGTAATCCGAACAACGCAGCTTACAGGAAAAATAGACCTCGAAATCCTATTTCTGATTTGCGAGTTGTGGCAAAAACACCACTTACTATTCCAGCCACAACCTACAAGGAACAATGTAATGCTTGGTCGTTTATATTTCTTTGAAATAAAATCAATCAAATAGAACAAATACAAAGGTTCCAATTTTTCAATAGTTGTGTTTTTTTCATGACCATTATGTAAAATTACACGTACAGATTGAATCATGCAATTGAAAGAGAGAAAGAGAGAAACTGATAACCATCCGAGGATCATTTCAAAAGTTTCGTCAAACAATATCATGTGACTGTATTAAATTAGGAGGCACCGCGATTTGCAAAACTCTATATTGTCAGACTCTGCGATGTAGCACTAATAAACATTTCCAACTTGATCCGATATTTATAGTGGAGTTTGACATTGGAGTTTGGATAATTTTTTGAGGGATATTCTCAAGGACAACATGTAAACTAAAAGACATTGTAAACAAACATGTTTATGTATATACAGTTTATGTATATACGGATCTATCAGTTAATCATCGCTTATTGATGCGCCATGCTGTGTTAAGAAATGAGATAACGGCATATGTATGCGTCGGCGAGATCATAACAAATGTGTTAGCCCACATCTTTTCAGCGGCCCTTGGATGGTGGACGCCCGGGGTGAACGCAATATATCGGGGTTGAGAACTTGTACCGATGCACACCACTAGTCATTTCCTACTTGCTAGCAAAATGACGATAGCGCGTATCAGAACCAGTGAAGCTATTTCGCCATTGCTTATTCGTGTTTGGTAGGCAAATGATTTACCGACAACGCATAAACGCCGGTCCTTGGAGACCTGCAATATGTCTTTCACTAAGTTAGGACTGTTCAAGGTCTCAATATTGTTTGAAATTTTATATTATACTCAATATCAAGGTAGAGTATGTACAACAAGCAAAGCTTTTTATAAACACATGTACATTATTATTATCTTATTTAACAAATAAACAAGACAGTTGATTTTGTTATAATATATTTAAGGTAACGAACAACAAAAACGTCCCGGCATGACCATAGCTGTTGATTGGGACGTTAAGCATCAATTCAAACAAACAAACAAACATGTTTGATTGAAATTTGGGGTCATAGATTTTGAACAGTACCTCTATACATACTGTTGAAGTTAGGCCAAATTTGAACCATTCACCATTCGTTATATGACTGAAAGGTCATTCGAGTTGAAAATTACTCAGTCAGATACAAGTACATCTTAACGATCTTAAATTCGCCGCCGTGAACCAAATGCCAAACTTTTATGAAACAAGTCCGAAAAGTCGCCATCCTCATGACGTCAAAGTCACTTACGGAAAATTAAAGATTTTCGCTTATCTGCCTTCATTCGTTGACAAATACCACCAAAACCAACCCGGTAGTCAAGGACTTTTATTTTACTTTTTGACTTACAATATCAAAACGAGACTATATTTAGTTTTAAAACCAATTCTATGGATTCGTTCTCTTGTAAACGGCGCTTATTACTTCCCCATTACGCCACGTACAAATAAAGACAGTTTTAGCCATTTTAGGGGAGCGACTTGCAGGAAAACCAACCATGTTTTTTTCTACACAAATCGATAGACATAAATAGTTTATCTAAAATATAAAAAAATAATTGAATAAAAAATAAATAAAATAAAAACTGCAAAAATATCTACGGATCAGCAAGTTTATGGTTCTTCACCTTAACGCAGAACCGGTGGGCCGATTTCAACGAAACTTGGTATGTAGCTTCGGGGATTCCATCCCATCATAGTTTGATAAAATGATGACCTTGAGATGACCTTGACCTATTTTACGGCAAGGTCAATTTCTGAAACATAGGCTATTACATAGGCAACACAATGCCATTCGATAGCTGTAGGACCACTGTGTAGGACGATGGTGATTCTTGAGCGCCTGTTGGTTATTCCACATGTTGCGTCGACCTGGTTTACCGTCATTCTGGCGTTCCAACGATTTATCTGTGTCTCAAAGCCATTTACCGCGGGAAACCATATCACCGTGATTTGCATATTGTGTGTAGGTGTGTTGTCAGTAACATTGCACGTTTGTCGTTTCATTGATAAACCATTTGAACAAGTTTAAGTGATTCATCAGAATACAACTTTTCATACATGCAAGGCGTTGTACGCCACCTGGGTAAAAGACCCAACTTTATACGAAATTACATCTGCATGGTCAGGAATCCGTCTTGCACAGCTTATTCCATCCATTTTGATAGACAGATTCGTTAAATGTATGCTTATCTCAATGGGGAAAGTGTCAATGCGTTCATTGGGTATGCAAAACGAGGATTCGAAAATGTATACCGAGCGCCGCCAGCTGAGTTTATTCATGGCCGCTGTTGCGTTTATTGTCTTCACTGTGGAGATGGCTGCAGGCTTGTTTCTTTCTTTCAACGGCTGGGAGATCACGACAGGGAACAAAATTGTCTCATATGAATCTCTTAGATCAGCGGCCTTAGCTTTCGACTTAATTCTTTACGTTAGTTATTTCGTTATATTTCTTCTATACTGTCTGATGTCCGAGGAAATCCGAAATAAAATACTGTCATTGTGCTTGAAAATGAAAGTCCAGGATAAGACTCCACACACACATAGTGGTTCTGGTGGGACAGCATCAACTGGTGGTTCTAAACCAACATCACAAATATTCACCTCTTCCAGGTCAGATAATAATTGCGCCGCGAGGCCAGAACCGGTCTTCGGGAATTCCGACGAGGTCTGCCACAGTACAGTCACAGCAGCAGGCCGGAAGATTGAAATTTCGGATTTATGAAAAATGAATTGTATCATCTGTGTAGCGAAAACAAAGGCGTGATCAGCTTCGCAGTGACTGCGAAACTGATCTGCGTCTTTGTTTTCGCAAATTCAGATTTTGGTTTAATTGTGCAGTGGCAAAAGTAGATGAATAGGAGCTTTTGGCAGTGGTTCATTTACCTCTTCCTGATTAGATAATGATTGAGCCGCGAGGCGAGAAAACCGGTCTTCAGTAGGTATATTTCCGACCAAGTCCAACATAAATCAGCATGTATGGTCACAGAAGCAGGCTAGAAGCCTGAAATTTCAGATTTAAGAAGTACATTGCAGTATCTGTGTAGCGATAAAAGTTACTACACAGATGATCTGTGTCTTTGTTTTCGCTTTTGCAGATTGTTAGTTTTCTGGTGCGGCGGCTCAATCAATGTTTGGTAAAATCATTGCTTCTGGAAGGAATTCAATGTTCAAATTACTACTTAGTATGGTATGCTATGTTTACAATCATACATTTTATCAGATATTGGTTTTATTATGTTATTAATTATTATTATAGATATTAATCCTAACCAAATTATTGTCGACGTTCTTTGACCCGACCTGTTGACCTATGATCGACAGCACTGCTTCATCTAGGCAGGTAATTTCAAATCAGCTTTGGAAAACAAGACGTCTAATTGTCACTCAAAATGACAAAAGCAGCGCGACGATAAGTTGTCACACGAGAACAACCGACATAATCTTACGTATTTTACCTTATACATGACTATGGTCCAAATCTGTATAATTCGGCAAATAGGTCACTGTATGGGTGGCAACTTTGATATTTATATCTGGGTGTGGTCGGCTAGTCCATCTGTTCAAGAAGGGGGATTATAGGAAAATCGAACTCAGTCAGCCTGGACCGCTGTCACATATTTACCGTTAGAAATCAGCTACCTGTATTTTGTCCAATCCAGTGAAGTAGACAAACTCATATTTCATTCATTCTTATTTTATAACGGAAAACATAAGGGTTGAATCTTTTAACTGTACACATTTAGCTTTTACCCGAGTCAAAGGTAGACCATAACCAATCACGTATTCATGAGGTAACGCCCATACAGTGACCTGTTTGCCGAATTATACCTGTAATATGTACCAGTTTTATTTTCGACATAATTTGCCCCTCATCTTCCCAAACTAATGGTAGATTTTTCTTCAGACAAATGAATCAAATGTTTGGTTGAAAATTGGCATTCCAAAGTATATTGCATTGAATCAACGTTTTAAAACATATTTTCTTAACTAACGCATTGGCGTGTTTTTGGGCGTGGTCGTTGATGTTGTTATTCGATTAATTAGGTCCCACATCCTATTAGCAAACTCCCAATCCATACCATTGGCCTCGTCGTATGGAAATATTTCTATTTTCACTGGATCCCCTATTCTGAAGTCAGCTTGTGTTATTGAGCAGTACACGGTGTGAATTCTATAGTTTGGTGGTGATATAGTCAGAGTTACGATAACAGTATCACTTCCTTGGGAGGTATTTGTGACCTGAAAAATATCAATTGCGCTTACAAATGAACATTTTTTTATTTTGCGAAATGGAATAGAATCATATCTTCAGTACTGTGAATTCCTTTGATTCTAACACAAGGTTATCAAATGAACATAATAGAAACGCCACTTAGTGTAACTTAGCTTAATTCAAAGTTAGAAGAGCTACGTCAAACGAAATTTAGCACGGAAGATCGCTTTTTTTTGTGACGTAAACATAAATGTTCGCCGAGAATGAGTCAATGTTTGACATTGTAAAAATGTAAGTACATGTAATTCTTTATACATGTATGTAAAGCATGTTAGAATAGAAATAATTTTACTATAGTGTGAGTATTTTTTATAAACTTGTGAATGTAAAAGAAGGCAATGATCAGCAAATGGCGCATTCAGAAAGAAATTAACACTCCACAAAACCGATGTGGGAAAAGGCTAAATTAACATTAACAATGAGGTACTCATACTAAGAAAACATATCGTAAGCCGAGTAAGCAGCTTTTTCCCAATAGGCAGCCACTCAGTTACCCAAACTTAACTAAAATATAAAAACGTACATAAGGTGTATGCAGCACAAAAATTCAACATTAACACATAAAACCATAAGAACCATCACATAAGTATCGCATTGAAACGATCACTGGCTGGCGTAAAGTAACTGTGTGAACCTGTCGGAGACATGTGGGAATTTTAAAATGTACTCCAGCTCTTCCGTTATTGGCGAGAATAGACATACCTGGTATAGACCTGTCTGTATAAGATTCTGACCATAGTACTCAAACAGATTCATCTCAATCATTGGCAATGGTTTTCCAGACGCTTGGCACTTTATAGTTGTTCTTTCCGTGGTATTCTCTACCACACCCGTTTCTGTGACATCGATCACCGGCTGCTGAGCAAAGATTACTTCAGTGATTGTTTCCGTAGTAACTTCACCACTTCGAGCCCTGAAATAGTACGAGGAACAGTAAACGAGAAACTATAAAAAATGTAACAAATGATGCAGCATACATGAAAAATCGTCTTCGGGGTTTTCTACCAGGTCAAACACAAACCGGCCTTTGCAGCCAAAGAAGATGGCTAGAAAGCTTGAAATTTCGGATTTAAGAAGAAGAGGAATTGTACAAAAGCGCCTTTGTTTTCGCATAGGTAAAATCCGGTTTTCTCATGACGCGGCTCAAGAGAACCCGTATAAAGAAGCACTTTTGAACATATACATCGTATTTCCAAAATATCGGTAGCAGAAAAGGCATCTCTTTCAATAGACCGGGTTTTCACGTTTCCGTATCTAAATACGGAAGTGGAAAGAGGTACCGAAATGGAGCGGAGTGTTCAAAGATTAGCTGGACGACCTATACTATTAATAACAACATTCGGCTTACGAAATGTTTTCATGGTATAAGTACCTGATTGTTAGTTTGGTTTTTTCCCACCTTGGTTTTTGGAGTGGGAATCTTTTTCTGATTGCGCCTTTTCCTGATCTTTGCCTACTTGTACTTTTTAGCATGCTTTATCATGGGGCTGTTGAGTACGTTGCAAATACATGGATTTGTGTGTACATGATTGTGAAATGATTGGTCAGCTCAGAGCAAGTGAGCCATTTTTCAGTTACTTCCGGGTTGAAATCGTGGGACCCATTTTTCTTAGCTTTTTGATAAAAATAAGCCAGATTTTTCGATGTAGTCATTGACTTCAATCATATAAGAACCTGACAAAAAAGGCATGTCATCTTTCAGCAAACAATAAGCGCACACGGGCCGCCCCAAGTTACCTACTTTGAGAATTTTCCAAAAAAACATTACACTAACTTTTCCCATGACCCCAAAATAATCCTTAATGTTTCAGATTATGTACCCTAGACAAAGAGGCTTTGTGTAATTTTTATTCAAATGCATTCTATTTTCCAAGAAATGGATACCACGAAAACCAGTTACATTTCCAATTCTAAACCAAGCTATTTAAAATTTTAAAAGAATAGCTATATTGAGTCATTCCTAGTATTTGTGATGTCTATAAGCAACAAATGTACATCATCATTTGACAGATTAAAAAAAAAACAGTAGATGTCTGTTTTACATTCTCCACCCACTCATGTCAATATTGATAAACTTTTAAAGTGTCGAGTAGATCATCGTTCACCTCGGATCCCATGGTCTTTTAAATTATAACTTTCAAATATCAAAAGAGGTGAATGGAAAACAGCTGTGAGCAGTTTGTCTTAAAGGCCATTTCATAATCGCGAGTCCCCAGGAACGTAATTCAAAATAATGATGCCGTGGCTTTCTCCACTAAGCATAATAGGGAAAACCTTTGCATTTATCTTATCTGTCTCTCATTACACTTGAGAATGGTTTTACAAATTTTACATTTATTGGCCTTGTACTACAGACTAATGGACAGATGAAGTCAGGATCAGTCAACTACTTGAAAGGTCTGCTAAGGTGACCTACAAACATCTATGTTTACCTGTCCTATATGTGTCCCTGCTCTGGTACCGGACAAACCAATCTATGTTGTGTTGTTTCGGAGCTCTGTAATGAGCTAATATGTGTATGGTTTTGTTTACCAGACCACCAGACTTAATAGAGAGAACAGACAACGGCACAATGTTGTCAGGCTGAAAAGAAATATAGAAATACAAAATGAAAAGTGCAAATAAAAGTCTTATTAGGTAATCATTAAACTAGCAATGAACACTGTACAATGTAGTTATGTGTGGGTAATTGATTGGCAATCTATTGGGAAATAGCTGCTCACTTGACTTACGATATTTCTAAGTATAAGTACTTGAGTGTCTATTAAGGTTTTCCCAACCTCGGGTTTTTAGAAATTTCTTTCTGATTGCGTCATTTCCTGATCATTGCCTACTCATACCTTTTTACTGGACTGATATTGTATAATGTAGGTACTGAAAGCAGACGGCGGCTATGAAGTAATAGTGCAATAGTTACCTGTGTTGTAGTTGCTGGTTTTCCTGTAGTGGAAAGTTGCTGTAAACAATCCATAGATTTATCTGATTATCTCAATGCTTGCTGTTTCTGGCGATATGCTGTACCTAATTGGATTACTGAAGTACATCTACTACGCCAAAAAGATGACCAGAGGACCAATGGTCCTGTAAACGCTCACCTGAGATCTGCTTCATATACCAATAAACATATTTGAATATTATGGTATTTAACCCCAGTGCAGGGGCAGATGAAGCCCTTGGGCCATTTTCTTTTTTCAGAATAATCAATATTCTGTCCATTTGCCAATTTTTCTGCTGATTTTCCCCTTCAAATAACATTTTAAAAGCAGATGAGCCCCTGGGGTCCATTTTTTTCAGAATCATTAAAATTCAGTCCTACTGCCCATTTCCTGCAAGACAATCACTTAAAATGACATTTTAAAAGTTTTCCCCATTCAAATGCATTGACGACCTATGTTGACCTAAAATAGGCCAAGGTCACCACAGGGTCATGATTTATATATACATTGTAGTACTTGAGTCATCCATTCTTCATGCAAAGTTTCGTTGAAATTGGTTCACCAGTTCTGGAGAAGATACTTTAAGGGTTTTTACCATATATGGGCATGGCGGTCATCTTGGTCATGTGACCTGGATTACTTATATACACATTAGTTCCCACTTCCTACAGATGCTTCATATAAAATTTGGCTTTGATTGGCCAAGTGGTTTCAGAGAAAAAAATCTTCGAAAAGTGTGTATGGACGACAGACCGGCCAAGGTCAAGAGATGACCTTGACCTAAATTAATCATATACCTTCATCTAATCCATTAGTTGTTTGCATCTACCACTTTTCAGATCCCAGGCTGCAATAGTTTTCAAAAAATAGCTAATTTCCACTTTTCCCATTATAAGTCTATGGAAACTTAAAGTTACCATAGCAACCAGAGTTCTTATCCGACTGGAATAAAAAACACAAATTACGTAGAGGCTATTGTCAGGAACATGTATACAAAAAAAAAAAGTACAAGTAGGCAAAGATCAGGAAAAGGCGCAATCAGAAAAAGACTCCCACTCCAAAAGTACAGGATTCATCCACTTGACAGTTTCTGAGGAGAAGATTTTTGAATGTTTTTTTTTTTTTTTTTTTTTTTCAAAATTTTGCCCTTTATGGGGCCCCAGCAACCAATCAAAATAAAGGATTAGGAAAAAACTCACATGAAACGTCAAACACTACTCAATAAACATTTCTGCAAAAACAAAATTCAAATGTCTGCAATTTTAGCGGAAAAATAGCCGATTTCCACTTTTCCCATTATAAGTCTATGGAAACTTTAAGTTGCCATAGCAACCAGAGTTCTTATCCGCCTGGAATAAAAAACACAAATTATGTAGAGGCCACTGTCAGGAACATGTATACAAAGTACAGGCTTCAACCCCTCGACAGTTTCTGGGAAGAAGATTTTTGAATGTTTTTCGAAATTTTGCCCTATATGGGACCCCTGCAACCAATCAAAATGAAGGATTAGGACAAAAGTCACATGAAACGTAGAGGACTACTCAATAAACATTTCTGCAAAAACAAAATTCAAATATCTCCAACAAGACAGCAGAAACTGGCAATTTTCATTTTTTTCCATTATAAGTCTATGGGAAGCATAAGTTGCCATAGCAACCAGAGTCCTTATCCGATCAAAACAAAAAACACAATTATTCTTTCCCCCTACCTGTAGATGGTGTATGTGTAATATGAGAACAATCGGCCCAGCGGTTTCAGAGAAGAAGATCTTTGAAATTGTGGACGACGGACGACGGACGGACGGACGGACGCCGGAGCATGGGTATACTATAAGCTCACCTATGAGCCTTCGGCTCAGGTGAGCTAAAAATGCCAATGAATTATTCAATTAGTAAGAACGAAACTGCATTATAACACAGATAAAAAACTAGATGCTTTGTAAGTGGCTTCGGATACTATTGCAAAATATTGACGTTTAAACAGTAGGCACAGTGTAATAATAAGAACCCACCATTAAATGACCACCAAAAGGTACTGTTACTAAAATCCATTATTTCTTTTTCGTAGAGCCAGAGCCATCGTGCCGATATGATGCTTCCATGCATGTGGTGTCCTTACCTTCCCCTGTCCCTCTTTATCTCCTGAGTATACTCCCTCATCCTCTTTACGAGCCAGCAGGACAGCAAGCACTATGACGGAGGTTACCAGAATGATGATAACAGCTCCGATCGTCACTGCCAGGATATATCTGTTACGGCGCCCCTTCCGCGTGAAGGTTTCCTGAAAGAGAACTGTGGCGTCAGTTGCTTGTATAGTATGGCAAGTCTCTTAGAACAAGAGTTGGTCACACTGCCATTCAGTTCATTCGATTGTGTATATTCAGGCATTTTTCTACTACATGTACATGTAGATAAAAAGTGAGGTGCCTCTTTTTGTATCAGCATAAATCATTGCATTGTAATTAACGTGCCAAAGCAAAATAACAAAACTGCTGCTGAACTCAGCAGGTGTTTCTCATGCTTAAATCCATTCAGATTATTGAAAAGAAAGAATAGTAAGCTGATGAGTTAAAAGAAAAAAAACAATGAACATTCTATTCATACCTTCATGATTTATTTCTATATTTAATCGTTAGTCTCTTCGACAGATGTAGGAAATTTATACATGTAAATGACAATGACAATGACAAACTTTATTCTGGTAACATAGGCCATCGGCCCAACATTACAAATATGCATATATATATATACATACATAATGTGAGTGACCGTTTTCAATTAGTTAACTTTCATTGCACATAAAATGTATCGTGCGATGTTCGTGATAGTATTCGGATTTGAAGAATTACACAACTGAACAAACTTATTAATCGATGGATACGTATAGCATATGGCTGTTAGATACTTCCTTCTCACAGTCATTAAAGATGGACATATCATGAGAAAATGGAATTCAGTTTCTGCATCTGTGTGACATACAGGACATAATCGGGCGTCGAAAGGAACACGCGGATACCTGCCCATATTTCCTTCTAATTTTAAAAGCCCTCCTCTAAACTTTAAAAAGCGTTCTTAGTATCGTATTTTTTATATTGAATAAGTAGCTTTCTGTTTCAAATCTTACTTTCAATATCTTGTAAGTACATAAGTAAAGAGAATGGTGAACAAAATAAACATACCCGTGTATCTGTCCTCTTTTCCTCCATATTCTTATGAACTTCAAACTGTCAAAAGCTCACATTTAACAGTATGTTTCGAAATGTTCGTGAAAAGTTTTGTTTTGCTATTTTCACAGTGTTCAGTCATTTGGTTACACACAAGCTATAAATGAGTGTATGATGATTAACCTAATGTATTAGATGTATTTTATTATTGCAAAAGATCCAATCAGTCCTGACTTAAATTTGCCACTTTTTTAATAGTGCGGAAAGCAAATAAGTGAAAAAATAAGTACTCGGCTGACCGAAGATTCAACTATGTACGTACACACACAACTAAAAATATAACCCTATTTAGTGTGTAACATATGATGGAAAGAATATGATAAATACATTGTATGGAGGTTTTCTAAGCAGGCCAGATATATGTCTACAGAGATCGCTACCAGAAAACGGTTTATTACACGAAACACTTGATATAATTATTCGTTTGCTCTAAAATACACAGAAACGTTTTCCCAAAGAACAGCTTCCAGAATAAGAATCACCGGTCATCTCAAGGTCAGCAAGATCAGCAAGTATATATATATACAGCTCCGTTTCATAAGTTTAGTACATACCGAATTGTTTCATAAGTAATGGCATAGCAGTACTAGTACTTGAATCTTGTCCAAATTTTATTGGGTGTTTGCAGATTTAAACAGATATCGCTATGCCAAACCTAATACATAGCCCTATTCACTGATTGTAACATTTTAGATTTTGATTGATTTATAAATAGATAATAGCACATAAAATATGATAAAAGAAATAACACAATTTCTGTGACACGATATCAATGTTAACATTGATTTCTCACACTAGAGAAAAATTTGAACTAAAAATTTAGTATTCCAATAAAATAAAAAAGCTTCGAGTAGACAACACCTTACATAATATTTGGTCTACCCTATGTACAGTCGAGGTTATCGAAGCTTGAAATCTTGCATCTAGCAATACTGCCTTACCTTGTTTGGACTGTCTTTTTGTCATTTGTATCCCAGTACCTTTTCGAGTGGCATCCTTGGGATCAAATATTTACATGCAACTGTTTGACCAGTGTTATTTGTAAATACAACCGATTGTGTGTGTTATTATGTATCAAACGCTTACTGATTGTATAATATAGTGTACCAGAGCTAGTAGGGTGCAATAGTTTAAGCTTCAATAAACTTGAATATACACAGGGTAGACCAAATATTATGCCAGGTGTAGTCTACCGGGCAATATGCCAATTTAACAATATAATATAATGTTTTTGGTTAAACCTGTCATGAATGGTATGAAATCATTGTTAATGTTGATATTTGTATCCCAGAAGTTATGATATTTTGCTTGTCATTTTAATGGGTTACAATTTATAAATTAATCGATCAAAATCTAAAATGTTACAATCAGTGCATAGCTTTATGTATTAGGTTTGACACAGCGAAATCCGTTTTAATCTGGAAACATCCAATAAAATTTGGCTGAGATTCAAGTACTGGTACTGCTATGCCATTACTTATGAAACAAATCGGTATGTACTTAACTTATGAAACGGAGCTGTATATATAAGCCACAACAAAGCTACATTGTACAACAACTGCATGCCTTTAATTGCAAACAGGTGCTATGTCAGTTGTAGGGCTGTAACGATCCAAAAAATAATGAATCGTACTTACCTTAGTGTACACCTGAAAAATTGACTGGAAACGAGAAATCTACCTGCTAACTCATATTAAATTTTAACCCATATGGAATTTTTACCCATATTAGTTGCATAACCCCATTTTTGGTTAGATTAACTCCAATGTTTAGTCTTTAAACCCTATTATTAGATTTGATAGATGAAATTAAATTTGTTAAATAAATAAATAAATAAATAAATAAATAAATAAATAAATAAATAAATAAATAAATAAATAAAAGTAGTTAGCATGTAAAGTCACAATATCTCGCGGTCACCTATATCGCCTTCACAGGTGGATATCGTGTTTTGTGCGTTCGTAAGTCCTGTTAAGTCATTGATATAGCCTTCACATGTGGATATCACACGCATGTATATCAGTTCGAAATGTCATAAATTTATTGGAAACTGTCAAATGTATTTATGAAAGGTATTTTAGGTAACTGATATCGCCTTCACAGGTGGTTCTTATAGACAACAAACATCTGTCTGAACGATCTTGAAATTAATGCAAGAAGGCTTCTTGTACCCTCACAGCAACCCACCCAACAATCCAGATGACTTTGTCTGGGTCTGGACTTTTCATACTGACATCCGTACATTCTTCTGGCTCATTTGAGACCGCTTCTTTGGTCGGAGGTGTCGAATATCAGCTTAGACGTCAGTGACGGAAGGCAACAGGAGTGGTGTCAGACAATTGAGAGTTTCGATGGACTTTGTGTTATTGAAAAGGTACAAGTAGGCAAAGATCAGGAAAAGGCGCAATCAGAAAAAGATTCCCACTCCAAAAACCGAGGTGGGAAAAAACCAAACTAACAATCAGGTACTTATACCATGAAACATATTGTAAGCCGAATAAGCAGCTATTTTCCCAATAAGTGGCCACTCAGTTACCTTAACTTAACTAAAAATATGAAAACATACATAAGGCGCCAACAGCACAAATTTTATTTTAAACACCAAGACATGCAACAAAAAGAACCACCACAGAAGTATCGACTTGGAACGATCAGTAACACAAAGTTACTGGCGGGCTTAAACCGGTTTGTTTGGCAGACCAAATTTGCTTGTGTGGGGTGGGTATGTATGCTTGGTTCTTTGTAGCTGTACAGTATTCAGAACGGGTCGCTGACTGATATGCAATACGGATATGGAACTTTGGGCATCATTTTCCATCCATTTTCTGGCGCATGGGGTCCTGAGTTTATTTTAATGGTCGATAACGACCAATTACGAAGGACAAGAGCGGTAAGGGGGTTCCTTTGACGCGAGTAAGTTCAGCGTATGTACTTGACTAGCAGGTCTCCTTGACATGAACTTGATTGAGCACGTGTGGGATCGTCTACAGAGAAGAATCGTGGCCTCTAATGTTCAATGTAGGATGCGAGAAAGTCTGAAACGTGAGCCATAATACGATCGGGGCATGATTCCTCTTGCGGACATCCGGAAGCTTCCGGTCACATTGCATGGAACTTATATAGGTCCAAGATGAACTTATCCAATATCAAGCTTACGTCTACGGCCATGATGTTGTGAAAAGAAGACAGTTTCTAAATTTTTCTACCCCACCCACCATGTGTAAAATGGCGAATTTTTTAGGGTAGTGTTGTGTCATGATCACTGACAAGTTTATTGTCGATTGATTTTAAGCTTTTTTGGGTTTATTGGCAAGGGTACCCATTGATCATTTATTATACATCATCAAATAAAAGAAATTATTTGACATTAACGAAATCTGCAGAATTAAAGTTCTGGCCCTTAGATTATTATGAGGAGTATACTTGCAGTTAGGATGGCTGTTTTCCAAGAGCCAGTATTACGTGTGGCCATCCCGCCTGTTAAGCACGTAGATTTACTACTTACAGGTTTGTTAGTCCCTCCACTCAAAATAACTCAATTGAAGAATTAATCGAGTTTTCCGGAAAGGGAATAAATTCTACGAATTTTTCAAAGACATTTTCATTGACAGTGCTTTTCGTTCAGTCAATGGGAAAAGATATCCGGTTATCTACAGGGAACATGCACAAACATTTTGAACGAGAAAGCAGCATGCTTATGCTGTGTATAAGTATGTGTATCTCATAGTGATAGGAATGACCCTAGTGACCATGTTCTTCCTAGTTTTCGTGCTGGGTGTTAAGATGAGAACCTCCACACTGGAGATGAGTAGAGCGTCTTGTGTACTTTAATAGCTGTTGCTATCGCTGATATACTAACCATGGTGTACCAGTCTTGGTAGTCGCCTACATGTTTAGTTAGACGGGGAAGAACCGCAACGCAATGCCATTCGACAGCTGTATGACGATGTTGATACTTGAACGCCTGTCGGCTATTCCTCATGTTGCGTCGACCTGGTTTACCGTCATTCTGGCATTTCAATGATAAATATGCGTCTCAAAGCCATTTACCGCGGGAAACTATATCACAGTGAAGTCGTCACTAATTTGCATATTGTGTGTAGGTGCGCTGTCAGTAACATTGCATGTGCGTCGTTTCATTGATAAAACATTTGAACCAATTGGCATGATTCATCAGAACACAACTATTAATACGTGCAAGGTGGTGTACGCCACTTGGGTAAAAGATCCAATTTCATATGAAAGCGCATTTGCATGGACAAGAATCTGCCTTCCACAGTTTATCCCATCAATTTTGATGGTCATATTCGTTACGTGTATGATTATCTCAATGCGAAAAGTGACAATGCGGTATAGAGTATGCAAAGCGACGATTCGAAAATGTATACCGAGCGCCGCCAGCTGAGTTTATTCGTGGCCGCTGTTGCGTTTATTTTCTTCACTGTGGAGATGGCTTCAGGCTTGTTTCTTTCTTTCAACGCCTGGGAGATCACGACAGGGAACAAATATTTCTCATATAAATCTCGTAGCGATAGCATTTGACTTAATTCTTTACGTTAGCTATTTTATTATATTTCTTATATACTGTCTGATGTCCGAAGAAGGTACAAGTAGGCAAAGATCAGGAAAAGGCGCAATCAGAAAAAGATTCCCACTCCAAAAACCGAGGTGGGAAAAAAACCAAACTAACAATCAGGTACTTATAACTTGAATACCTATATCGTAAGCCGAATGAGCAGCTATTTTCTCAAAAGGTGGCCACTCAGTTACCTAAACTTAACTAAAATATGAAACCATACATAAGGCGCCAACAGCACAAAAAATTTAAACACCAAGACATAAAACAAAAAGAACCGCCACAGAAATATCGCCTTGGAACGATCAGTAACACAAAGTAACTGGCGGGCATAAATTCGAAATAAAATACTGTCATTGTGCTTTACAATGAAAGTTCCGGATAAGACTCTACACACACAAAGTGGTTCTAGTGGGACAGCATCAACTGACGGTCCTAAACAGTCAACGTCACAAACATTTTCCTCTTCCAGATCAGAAACGAATTGAGCCTTCCTTTGAGAAAACAAACAGTCTTGGTTTCCGACCAGGTCCAACATAAATCAGCCTGTACAGTCACAGAAGCAGGCTAGAAGCTTGAAACTGCTGTAACAAGAAGAGGGATTTTCCTGTCTGAGAAACGAAAATAAAGACGCTGATCAATTACTGCATAGCTGATCTGCGCCTTTGTTTTCACACAGGCAAACAGTCGTGTTTTCTCTCAATGTTCGGTAAAATCGGGCATTACTTCTGACAGGAAATTCAAGATTCGCATTTCATGCTGTTCTTACAGATATTTGCTTGTTGTCATACATGTTATCAGACATTTGTTTTATTATAATTTCATAATAACTATATTATTGTATATGTGCATGTATTTTGACCCGGCTTGTTAACCTACATGTATAATTGATATAATCCGATGGTCACACTGCTTCATCTAGGCAGATCAATTTAAATCATCAGCCTACGGAAAACAAGATCTGTCAAAATGTCACCCAAACATGTCAAAGCAACCTACTGTCAATATGGACGATAAGTTGTCACGCGAGAACAACCGACAGAATATTACATATTTTACCATATACGTGACTATGTTCCAAATCTGTACCTGTAATATGTACCAGTTGTATTTTCAACATAATTTGCCCCTCATCTTCCCAAACTAATGGTAGATTTTTCTTCAGACAAATGAATCAAATGTTTGGTTGAAAATTGGCATTTCCAAAGTATATTGCCTTGAATCAACGTTGCAAAAAGATTTTATTCTAAACTATTTCTGGGCGTGGTCGTTGATGTTATTCCATTAATTAGGTCCCACATCCTATTACACAGTTGGGAATCGTACAGATTTTTATATCGGAAGCCGCTAGTACTGTACGCAAGAAACTCGTTAGCTGCTTTACACAATTTTTATAAATAATCGAAAAATCAATACTTTTTGTCAGTTACACATCTCGGAGGACATATGAATCGAAAGGTAAGAATATTTTCTCTTTAAATTTACTTAGATTTGTAATCATAAGATGCTCTGCTTGGCGCGGTACAATAATTTTGATGGTGCATCAGTGATTTTTTCAAACTCATGAGAAAAACTCGTTAGTTTGTAGCAAATTGTAGTTTTTGTGTGCAGTTGAGACATTTTCTTAAATAGCCCAATGAAAGGCCAACTATTGTCAAATATATCACAGCACTTGTTCATGAGATAATACTTTTCTGTTCCTGAAATATTACCTACTTTTCATGAGGCATGTGATATCGTCGACTGTATACCTCGCTTCAGCTGTACCCAATCATTAGCTGCAGATGTCGAAAAGAAAACTGTACGACTCGCTTCCCACATCAGAATTGTGTGGGCCAGTAAAATGTGGCTGTATATGTAATCTAAACGAATGTAATCATTGATTTGCACAGAATATCCCAAGGGGCACCCCCTGGTCAGCGGTGTACAGATGAGAAAGAGTACTGTTTTCAAGCAGGGCAGTGCGCAGCGCTGTCATCATTTAGGTAATAAAAATGCTGTTTTTGTGGAAAAGGGGTACTTTTATAATGCTCTAAAACGCTATGAAAAGGGGTGGAGCGAGGTTATAGGATTAAGCTATTTATGGACCGAAATGCCTCGGAATAGAGTTCTATGCTGTTGTTGCTATATCCACGTTACAGTTGTGGCTATAGTTATGTATGTATGGAATGTTCAGTTTTTGTTTGCTCCGCGCATGCGTTAATGAACCATTTTTGGTCACGTAACGCATCCTCGCTATCGATAAAAGAAGCCATTCAAAACATGTTCGGATTTACCTTAAATGAGCCTTCGCAGATGAAAACCAACGATTTAAATAATAATAATAAAAGTCTTTATTTAAAGCCAGATGTACGTCATTGAAGGCGCTCAAAGGAACGTGCGTATCTAAGGGTCGAAACGTCATTTTTACGCCGCATTCGTAACGTCAGTTTTCGCTCGAAACGTCATTTCTAGCGTCAGTTTACGTTCAGAATACGAAACTTTATCCATACAATTATGCAGATGACTTCAGAAATGTAAAACTGTTTGATATTATTTATTATTTTGCTCAAATATATAGATTGTGGACATGTTATCCCGAAGAAAACATTTCCGCGACAGGTAGCAATATTGAATACTAAACAGTGTCGGAATTTTTGGCGCAAAATCGACGTCGCGCGTAAAATGTACTGAATTCAGCAACGACTCACCTCTCTTCAAATGCCTTTAGCAGGAAAACGAATCCGGTAACTAAGGACTTTCTCGTTATCTATATGTAGTTCAGGAATTTCTCTAATACATATCAGTTTTTTAAAAAATCCTACCTCGGATTTTTTTAAATATAGCAAGAAAATTAACAAAAAGGGGGTCTAAAAATCGCATTTTACGTTGACGTCAATGTATTTTCGCTCTCAAATTTGACGATTTTAAAGGCCGATATCTCGAAAACAAGCTCGGAACGGTATCGATTTCTTTTCATTTTCGTTTGCAGGTCATCAAAATACACTCACATGCAAAAAATAAAAAATTTCTACCGTGAGGTCAATTACGTACTTCTGGCTTTAAAGAGGATGACATACTGTCAAATGTCAGTTTAGCCTGTATCGTCATTTTTAAGATTTTAGGGGGATTGGTATGTATATATAGTCTATATATACATGTACATACCTATCCCCCTAAAACCTTAAAAATGACGATACAGGCCCCTGTGTAACTGCACAGCTGATCAGCGCCTTTGTTTTCGCAACACGGATAATTTGACTATTCCTCTTCTACTTATATCCAACGTTTCAAGCTTCTAGCTTTATGCTGTCACTGTACAGCCTGCTTCGTATCTGACCTGGTCGGGACCCAAATTGTTGGTTTTCTCACGCACAGGCTAAAATGACATTAGTGTGCATGCTCGCAGTTGCAAAAAGCTATATGTTAGACGCGGTCATGCTCCCTGTTGACTGAAAAGGCAGCTCCGAGCATGCTCGGATTAACCAGATTAACCAGTCCATGCGTCAGTGCGCATGCTCGCATTTACTTCTAACCATTACTAAAATGGTTACTCCGTGTATACTGTGGTGGCGCAGTCACTATAACTATGGTCATTTTAAGACATTTATTAAATGTTCCACATTAAGGTTATCAAATACTATTAATAGTTAACTAAATGTTATTTCTGTAGCACTTTAGAACTAAATCTTCAAGCTAATATGTCCATTTACTGTTCCTTTTGATTATAATTCATCTTCTGTCCTTCCATTCTGCTTTCACTACTGTAACCAACGTCATAACATTACGCGACGTCATATGACCTAACGTCATAAGACATTGAAGTCATTAAATAGAGTGCTTCATTAGCATTAACAATAATTAATTTTAAACTGATTAAGACTAAATTAAAAGACTTTCAAAAGCTTAAACTGTCAGAACATTATGTGAAATGCAAAGTTCGTGGACTATCCACGACACTCCCGCGACAAAGATTAATTTGTAAAATTGTCATTTAATTGTTCAGAAATTTTTCGCATAGCTTCACTGGCTGCGCGTCTGGTAGGTCTTCCTCCCGTCGGTTGAGTCTTATCAGGTAGTTCTGAGGCATCGTCATTCTGTGCTGTAGAGTTGTTCTCCTCAGATGACTCATCTGTGTTTATCACCTGACATTCTACTGGATATAGTAGGTTCAGTGGCCTTCCTACTGTTCTGTTTGAGGGAAGTAATACTTTCGCTGATCTAGCTTGTCCGTCTCTACTGGTAATGAGTTCCTGAACTCGTCCCATCCTCCAGCTCCCCCTGGGTAAATCGTCTTTGAGCAAAACTACATCTCCAATGTTCGCAGCAGCTGGTGAACTTATCCTGGACTCCCTTAGTTTGATCTGAGAGCGTTCTCTAAGACTTAGTAGATAATCATTTCTCCATATCTTCCAGAAAAAGCTTAGATACTTTAGCCCCTTCTTCCACTTAGCCAAGAGACTGTCTGCAGAAGATGTCACCGGGCTGTAGTCATCATCATCAGAGTTATCTTCTGTAGTGGCTGGTAGTCCAATTTTTGGGTTCAATGTGAGGAAATGCGCTGGTGTTAGTGTCATACATGAGTTGATATCATTTCCTACATACACCAGTGGCCTGGAATTTACAACCCCTCTGCTTCTTTGAGTACTGTCAACAGTTGTTCACCCCTGAGGTGTAATTTACCTATTGCCTTCCTGAGTGACCGCTTGACAATACCTACAAGTCTCTCGTAGTAACCACCCATCCAGGGTGCTAGTTCCACGGTAAAGGTCCACCGAATGTTTTCGTTGGCAATGTAGGATACTGTGTCATCTTCTGTAAGGATTTTCCCCCAGATTTTGTCAATAGTGTCTGAAGCGAGTTTGAATTGGGCTGCGTTGTCTGAGATGATCTTACTTGGTTTCCCATGTTGTGCTATGAAGCGTCTCAATCCAAGTAAAAACTGATGGGCAGTCATATCATACATCAGTTCAAGATGTACAGCTCTTATAACAAGGCAGGTATATAGACATACCCACACCTTCTGAGATCCTCCCTTTGTCTTTATAAAGAGAGGTCCAAAGTAATCTAGGCCTGTATAAGTAAAGGGTGCTGATGCTGAGACACGCTCCGTTGGAATTGGTGGCATCAGTGGCATCTTGTAGGGGCCTCCTTCATGGCGTCTACATACAACACACTTTTCCA
The DNA here is from genome assembly GCA_964017185.1 of Rugalucina vietnamica. NCBI lineage: Eukaryota > Metazoa > Mollusca > Bivalvia > Lucinida > Lucinidae > Rugalucina > Rugalucina vietnamica. The sequence goes on from OZ024874.1 coordinate 15,734,162, forward strand.
GAACTCTTCTAACTGCAGCTCTCCCTTGTGGAATCCAGAATTTGTTCCTAATCAAGCTTAATGTCTGGGAACAGCCTGTGTGAAAAGCCTTTTCATGATACATTTGAATCACTAAGGCTGTGTATCTGTGATCTCTTGGTAATAAGATGGGATGTTTGGCACCTTCACATATATCTGCGTTTTCAAGCCTTCCTCTGCATCTTATGTGACCATTCATGTCAAGGTAAAGTCCGAGTTGACTCACAAGATTGTTGGGTTTCTTCTCTTCAATACTGTCTACTACCTTGCTGTACTTTGTTTGCTGAATATATGTTGTCCATATCTTCTCTGCATTGGCTATTTCAGATGCATCAAGTGGACCTGTAATGTCTGTTTCCTTTCGTAGTTTACGTATGTATCTTATCACTAGGGCTGTAACCCGCCAAAGCTTTGTCAGTAAGGAGAACCTGTTGATATCTATGCTGAAAGGAGTACCAGTTTCTGTGGGACCCTCCCCAGCCACAAGTTTAGCTTCATACATCACCTTGGTCTTTTTGACTTCTGAGGCAGTTTCAGCTGCAATGTCGTCTTTCTGTGTACCACTGGTATCATATTTCCACTGGGGCCATGACTTGTTTGGTTGGATTAGCCAATCTGGGCCGTGCCACCATAGCTTTTCTTGTTGTAGCTCCACTGTTGATTTACCTCGGCAAGCTATATCTGCTGGGTTCTCTTTTGTTGAAATATAGTGATACTGTATGCTTTTGTCTTCTTTAATCTCTTTCACCCTGTTTTCTACAAATGTTCGTAATGGCTTCTGGCTGTTAATCCAGTTTAGAACGCATTGTGAGTCTATCCACATGTGTTTTTGACTTATTTCTATTTTCAGTTCTTTCTCCACAAATTTCAAACACCTGGCTCCTATTAGGGCTGCCAATAGTTCTAGTCTTGGGATAGTGATCTGTTTATTTGGCACTAGCCTGGTTTTTGAGAAGACAAGATCGACTCTCCGTTGCTTGATGTTGTCTTGTAGCAAGTACACTGCCGTTGCGTAGGCACTCTTAGAGGTGTCACAGAAGACCAGTAATTGATTGTCAGACTTGTTTGTTGGCTCCAACCCTATGTATCTTGGAAATTGGGAGATTTCTAACTGCTTCAAGTCTTCTTGAATGGTATTCCATTGACACTTATTTTCTTCTGATAAGTGCTCATCCCATGAAAGTCTCTGATTCCATAGCTCCTGCAGGAACAGTTTCCCTCTTAGTGTCACTGGGCTGTAAAGACCGAGAGGATCGTAGATAGATGCTATTCCTTGTAGAACTGTTCGTTTGGACCTCATCACGTCATCTTTCAAGTGGCTGTTTATGGCCAGACTGTCATTTTGAATTGTCCAATTTAATCCCAGAACTTTCATGTTTTCTCTATGACATCTATCAGCCATTGGTATTTCTTCCATAACTTCACTGCTGTTTGACAACCAGTCACGCAGGTTCATCGCTGCACCTCGGAATAATGTTTTGGAAACATTATACAATTCTATTGCTTCTCTTACAGAGTTCGTTCCAGTGATGACATTGTCAACATATATATCGTCCCTGATTTGCTGGCCAATACTGCTGTTGCTTTTCTGTAGATGGTGGTCAATTGTTGCAGCCAGTAGGAATGGGCTGGATATAACCCCGAATGGTACCCGGCAGAAACGATACATCTGTGTATTGTTCTCAATCTGTAGTTTGTTTTTGTCTCTCAACCAGAAAAACCTTGTCACGTCCCGTGCATTTTCTTGTAGTCCAATTTGCAGAAAGGCCTTTTCTATGTCTGCTACCATGGCAATTCTGTGCAAACGGAAGCGTAGAAGGATACCTGTTAGATTTTGTAATAGAATGGGTCCTCTGTACAGACACTCATTTAGGCTCTTGTTTTCTGGTCTACATCTTGCAGATGCATCATACACTACTCGTATCTTTGTGCTTTCGTTTGTCGGATTGATAACAGCATGGTGAGGTATATAATGTTTTGTCAAGCTGTTTGTTTCTGATTCAATCTGTTCTATAACACCCTTCTTTAGCTGGTCTTCTAGTATTTCATCATATTTCTGTATGAGATGAGGGGTTTTCTTCATTCTCTTCACTAGTGATTGTAATCTACCTAGTGCCAGTGACCTGTTATCTGGCAAATTGGGTCTTTCTTCTTTCCACGGCCATGTCACCATGTAGCGTCCTTGTTCATATTGTAATGTCTCGTTGAACTTCTTGAGAGCCATGTCATCGTCGGATTCTATTGGTGAGTCATTGATCCCTATCGACTCTAACCTCCAAAAATCCCCTAGATTGGGTTTCTGTGGAAGGGATTTATCCACAGAAGTTAAGAATGATGTCTCCTTGTTGACCTCCTTTCCATGTATTAACATTAGCATGGCTGATTCTGTGGTTTCTTCCATGATTTCAGAGGTTCGCCCTGACAGAATCCAGCCCAGTTTGGATCCAAGTAGGTGGAGGCCAGGTTGTACTGTAATTTTCTGAGGCAGGATGATGTCCAAGTAGTAATCATTACCTATGAGCAGTTCTACTGATGCTGTTTCTTGTTCTTTTGGCAGATCATCAGCTAGAGAAAATTCTGTCCATAGATAGTTCCAGTTGTCTAGTGATGTCAAGTTTATTGGGCGTCGTTGGATGGACTCGGCAATATGGGGTACAACATTTGCATTAATTGTTAATGTACTGCCGTCCTTTAACATGATATCTAGTTTAGTATTTCTAGATTCAGTCTTCTTAGCTTTCTCTGAGCCAAATGTCACCAACATAAATTCATCCTTGTTTCCAAGTTTTAAGTTCAACCTTTTAGCTAGGGCCTCTGTAATGTATGTTCTTTGACTACCTGAGTCAAATAGGATACGGGCATTCTGCTTCAATCCGCTTTCAGGATTCTTTATCTGTGTTTTAGCGGTTTGCATTAAAACCATCTCTCCTGACGATATAAGGCTATTTTCTGTGCTCACATTATTCTCTTCTGTGGTAGGAATTTCTTCAGCTAGACTTGAATATTCTCTGTTGACTGACCCAAACTGTGTAGGGCAAAGACTTCTGTGGTGTTTATTGACCTGCTTACAATAATGACATTTTACTCTTACAGGGCAGTCACGGGTCTGGTGGGTTGATTTAAGACAAATAAAGCAATTACCTTTGATCTTCTTCTTTCTTGACTCGACGGTTGTATAGCTGGTGCATTCGTCACTCCAGTGATTTTCGTCACAGTACTTACAGGTGGGGAATTGCTTCTTTCTCTCTTTATTGCCCCTTTCGATTTGGACCCCCATAAGGGCTTCTGCGGATGATATCATAGCTTTATCTTGACTTTCAGCATCTTCGGCTTTTGAAGAACTAGCATGTTGTTCTGATCTTTCCCTAGCTGAAATATAATCATTTAAACTTTCTCTCAATTCACCAACAGTCCACTTTGTGCGAGCTCCCTTTTGCAGTTCCAGCTGTGTCAGAACATCCTTCGGTAGCTTGGCTGTTATCATTGAAATGAAGACATCCTGCTCTGTATCTTGTGACAATGCCTTTAAGCTTCTAAGATGTCTTTCAATCTTGTTATAGAGGTTTCGAAGTCCCTTTGGATTGTTTGATGCTGATTTTAGATTAATCAGTTCTGTATAATGTGATGTCACCACTGCTTGTGTATCCCCATATCTTTCTTTCAATAATTCTACAGCAACTGCATAGTTCTCATTTGAAAGAAGGATACCTGAGACAGAGTTTTTGGCCTGTCCACTGAGCTTACTCATCAGATAGTTCAGTTTTTCAACATCAGAAAGTGAAGAATTTCTATGGATAGTTGCCTCGAATGAATCCCAGAATTCTGTCCATCTTAATGTATCTCCATTAAATGAAGGTATTTCCAGTTTCGGTAGTCTCACTGAACTACTTGAGAATGTATGTCTCTGACTGTCTTGCTGTTGCTGTTGTTGAAGCTGTTGTTGACCAATCAGTACTTGCTGCATTTGCGCAGTTATTTGTATCATCTGGTTAAACTTATCTTCTGTTACAGTCACTGATGAAACATTTTCTGAAGGTGATTTCTGATCTTGAAGTGTCCGCTGAATATCAACTAGCTCATCCCTACAGTCGTTAACTTTTGCAATATACGACCAGTCTTGTTCTATAAGCTGCTGAACATCCTGTGCTCCATCTTGACCATCCACTGATACAGATAATCTTTCATTAGTTTGTTCTAACTTTTCTGTGAAGTCATTCAACCTTGTAATACAGTTATTCAAACCTTTAGAGAAATTTCTTATCTCATACTGTTCTTGAGCAGCTTCTTCGATCAGGTTTTTGCCCCGTTCTAGCTCCTTCTCAAGTAGGTTCCTGTATCTAGTTCGGTTCCCCTTTAAAAATGATGTTGACATATTGATGTATGTATTGTCCTTTGCTGAATTTCAGTAAATTCTGCGTCTCAAAGTCCCGGGTTCCGGCGCCAGTAATGTGGTGGCGCAGTCACTATAACTATGGTCATTTTAAGACATTTATTAAATGTTCCACATTAAGGTTATCAAATACTATTAATAGTTAACTAAATGTTATTTCTGTAGCACTTTAGAACTAAATCTTCAAGCTAATATGTCCATTTACTGTTCCTTTTGATTATAATTCATCTTCTGTCCTTCCATTCTGCTTTCACTACTGTAACCAACGTCATAACATTACGCGACGTCATATGACCTAACGTCATAAGACATTGAAGTCATTAAATAGAGTGCTTCATTAGCATTAACAATAATTAATTTTAAACTGATTAAGACTAAATTAAAAGACTTTCAAAAGCTTAAACTGTCAGAACATTATGTGAAATGCAAAGTTCGTGGACTATCCACGACATATACTTCGATGCTCCGAGCACGACTAAGTAAATGGTTACTCCGTGTATACTTCGATGCTCCGAGCACGACTAAGTAAATGGTTACTCCGTGCATACTTCGATGCTCCGAGCACGACTAAGTAAATGGTTACTCCGTGCATACTTCGATGCTCCGAGCACGACTAAGTAAATGGTTACTCCGTGCATACTTCGATGCTCCGAGCACGACTAAGTAAATGGTTACTCCGTGCATACTTCGATGCTCCGAGCACGACTAAGTAAACGGTTGCTCCGTGCATACTTCGATGCTCCGAGCATGACTGAGTATACGTTTGCTCCGTGCACAGTTTGGTGCTCCGAGCATGACTTAGTAAAACGGCGATTGTTCGGAGCATACTTCGATACTCCGAGCCTGACTGAGTAAATGGTTGATCAGCGGCCGTGCATACTTCAGAGCATGGCAGAGAAAAACAATTGCTCCGTGCATACTTCGGAGCTTCGAGCATACCTGAGTAAACGATTGCTCCGTACATACTTTGGAGCTTCGATCAAACTTTGATACCTTCAAAGCAACTAGTACTGCCTGTATGAGAAACTATAGCTGATAAATATATCTGGGCTCTGGGTTTTGGGCTTTAGAGGATTGTTCCGGTCCTTCCACAAAGAACAAACACGCCAGTTTAATATATTATGATTAAATGATTGAATCAATATAAAAAGGGCAATCATACATTAATTCTACAGCAGTTACGTTGCACCGGGGTGCTGCAAAAGCAATTTTATATAATTTGCGCACCAGACATAAGCTTTTGGTCATTTTGGTCAGCCTGTGTTACAATAGTTTGGAAGCATACTGTATCAATACACACAATTTATTCACGCCCTCTTACAGGATGTGATAAACCAGAAAAACACACGACAAGATTTCTATCTTTTTTTTTTTTTTTTTTTTTTTTTTTTTTTTTTTTTTTTTTTACTTTACGCCGTTGATACGCGAGTTACGTTACACCGCGTACGTCGTTGATGCGTCGTAGGTACATGTACGAAAAGCGAGTCGATAATACGTTATACATACATCACACATACGCGATACATACGTAGCAGATGGAAATGTACGCTGTAAATACGCCGTGGTTACGTGGCATTTTGATAGCTACGTACGTGTGGCGTATCAGGAGTAAGAGCTACGTATCCACGGCGTTTCTGACGCATGACCTATGTTCGACTTATGCACGGCGAATCGGAGCTGCCACACACGTGCTAAGTATTTTGAAGTGCACACACAAAAAACGTAGCACCTCGGCGTTCGAGGAGTATGAGCTACGTACATGTACATATATATGCTCGCGTATGTACTACGTGTGACCTACCTTATGTATCTTGATACGCCGTAGGTACGCGGGTCGATGCACAATAGTGTGGCAGTAGTGTTATGAACAAAAACGATGGCTCTACAGATAATGCACCAGTCATAGTATCCATGGGCCTTTGAGGCCGATGAATAGCGGGGCATTTAAATTTTAAAATGAGTTAAAACTAGGCACTGTGGGTCAAATTTGTTGTAAAATTCATGCTAAAACCCTCGGCCCCTTAGAGGCTGGCAGTAATGCGGATCAACAGCTGCGTATTTTTCTGATAAAATATGAAAGAGGGGTGCGTGGGTACATATGACTGGTGCAAAACTGTAAGTTGTAGGCAATTATAGATTATGTCGCCCAACTCATCAAACACAACCAAATAACACTTTTAAACGTTATGCATATGGGTGAGATTAAGTTAAGAATAAAAATTATACAAATCATTGCTCCAACATCTCGTGAGTATTTTTTCTGACAAAACAGATCGAATTATACATACGGTGATAATCACGGCGAATTGTACAGACAAAATAGCAAGGCTGGAAGCGAAGCGTACAGTCGCAAATTTTATGGTCCCAGAACAAAACCGAATTTATTTTCATAAAAACACTATAACAACATTAAACGAATACTGATCTACATTGGTGAATAATCTTTCTTTAGTTGGGATATTTTTACAAATGCGTGAAACTAACGTGGAGATGATAAAATGCGAAAACATGACGCTCATCGTCAGCGAAAACGTTAAAAATCACTGATGCAGCATCGAAATTGTTGTCTTGTGCAAAAGAGGTCGCCTTATGAATCTAAATGGGAACAAATCTGAAGAAACAAATGTCTTACCTTTCAATACATGTGTCTTTCACGAAGTTTACATGATCATATGTATTGATTTTTGCATTATTTAGAACACCTGTGTAAAGCAGCTAACGAGTTTTGTGCGTACAGTACTAGCGGCTTCCGATGTAAAAATCTGTACGATTCTCAACAGTGTATTAGAAAACTCCCAATCCATACCATTGGCCTCGTCGTATGGAAATATTTCTATTTTCACTGGAACTCCTATTCTGAAGTCAGCTTGTGTTATTGAACAGTACACGGTGTGAATTCTATAGTCTGGTGGTGATAAAGTCAGAGTTACGATAACAGTATCACTTCCTTGAGAGGTATTTGTGACCTGAAAAGTATCAATTGCGCTTACAAATAGACGAATTTGCAAGAAAATGGGCATATCTTCAGTACTGTGAATTCCTTTGATTCAAACACAAGGTTATCAAATGAACCTAATGGAAACGTCACTTAGTGTAACTAAGCTAAACTCAACTACGGAAAAATAGCTCGGAAGATCACCATTTTGTGACGTAAACATTAATGCCCGCCGAGAATGAGTCAATGGTTAACGTTGTTCAATGTAAGAACGTGTAATTCTTTATACGTAAATCATGTTAGAATCGAAATAATTGTACGATAGTGCGAGTTATTTTTGACAAACTTGTGAAGGTAAAAGTAGGCAATGATCAGGAAATGGCGCAACCAGAAAGAAATTCCCACTCTAAAAAACCGAGATAGGAAAAGACTAAATTAACTTTAACAATCAGGTATATAAACATATCGTAAGCCGAGTGAGCAGCTATGTCCCATTAGGCGGCCACTCATTTACCCAAACTTAACTTAAATACGAAAACGTACATAAGGTGTGAACAGCACACAAATTCAACACCAAGGCATAAAACAATAAGAACAACTACAGAAGTATCGCATTGGAACGATCAGCAATATAAAATTACTGAAGGGCTTAAATTAGTTTAACAGTGTGAACCTGTCGGAGACTGGCGAGAATAGACATACCTGGTATAGACCTGTCTGTATAAGATTTGGACCATAGTACTCAAACAGATTCATCTCAATCATTGGCAATGGTTTTCCAGACGCTTGGCACTTTATAGTTGTTCTCTCCGTGGTATTCTCTACAACACCCGTTTCTGTGACATCGATCACCGGCTGCTGTGCAAACATTACTTCAGTGGTTGTTTCCGTGGTATCCTCACCACTTCGAGCCCTGAAACAGGCAGAGGAACAGTAAACGAGAAACTATAGAAAATGTAACAAATGATGCAGCGTGTCTAATTTATGAAAAAAATGAGCCGCGACGCAAGTAAACCGGTCTTCGGGGTTTCCGACCAGGTCAAACACAAACCGGCCTGTGCAACTAAAGAAGATGGCTAGAAGCTTAAAATTTCGGATTTAAGAAGAAGAGGAATTGTACTACCCATGCAGCGAAAACAAAGGTGCTGATCAGCTTCGCAGTTACTGCGAAGCTGATCTGCACATATGTTTTCGCATAGGTAAAAATCCGGTTTGTCATGACGCGGCTCAATAGAACCCCTATAAAGAAGCACTTTTGAACAAATACATGTAGCAAACTCGGTTTCAGAAAAGGCATCCCTCTAAAAAAACCGGGTGTTCGCGTAGGTTTTCCATGTTTCCGTACCTAAATACGGAAGTGGAACGAGGTACCGAAATGGAGCGGAGTGAAGATAAGCTGGCTGACCTACACTATTAATAACAACGAACCATTGATTTTATACAGTCATGTAGTACATCGCTCTGTAATGGTTTGGTGAGCGTTCATGGACTACCACGCTGATATTCTTTTAATGCGTATTTCCTTAAACGATACATGGTTTCATTACAAAAACATGCCCATGCAATATAGAGATTTTTAAAGTTGTAAAAAATGAGAAAAAAAAAATCAGTAGAAAATGTTTGAAATTTCTCGCTGAGGCGGTTCTAACGTGTACCCACAATCTATGGTTTGGAGTAAAAATAAGAAAAATAGGTAAACTCCTGCAAACCCAGTTTTCCATATGAAACTGGGGCACGAGGGGGTATATATTTGACGGACATGTTATAGGCTGATGTAAATGCATCTTACCTGCACACATACTGTCCCTGGTTCTCTGTCTTGTCAGTTTCTACAGTATATCCTACTATCTGTGTATAGACATCACTGATAAGCTCTTCTTGGAGTGACGCCAGGCTAGTACATGTATATTGTACACCTTGGACTTTATACATGGTCACTTCAGGGTGAGGATTTCCCATCGCAAAACACATCAAAGTCGCCCTCTTTGTGTAGATGTAAGTCTCGTTTGGGAAAGGATACATAGCAACGGTACCTCCCGGTACAACCTCCTTATTTACCGGTGATAACACTCTTACAGATTCACCATGTTTCAGTCTTAATATAAAGTTAATGCTTGATACATTTTCAGGGATACTCATACTAAACAAGCCCCCAAATTGTACATATTTACCCGGAATGCTAATTGTTAGATTGACCATCGTTCCGTCAATGCTTTTTACATCCGCATGGAAGATATTCTGAGGAGGAAAGCCTCCGACTACTTCGTGAAGTTGAGGTGGATCGGCTGTCGTATTAACATAATCTATGAACATATCTCCCATTTCGTTAATTAAGTCGGCGACTGACTTTGAACTCTCGTTCAGCATGCGTAGAAAAAAAGAATCAAGGTTGAGCGATACATCAATCGTCATGTTTATATTAGGGTCCGATGGTGCCACGATATTGTCATTAATATGAATCTCATTCTTCCAGGCTTGAACGTCGACAGATCCTTTAATAGTGACGGCTCTATCGTCGAACTCTATGTTCATAAACTCGTCTCTTGAGTAAAGTCTCAAATAGGCCAGTGTGACATCTGCAACGTCTTTAAGAGTTACTTCAGCGGTGTAACTATTCTCGTCAGTTCCAGAACTTACAGTTCCAGCTAGAAATACATGTAAAATAACAATATTGAGACAACTATTCTGACGAATGGATTCGCCAATCATTATTAATTGGATGAGTCCGTTTTCATTTTGGATGCATCAGTTGTGATGTTCAGTTTTTATTTCCTTATTCATGACAATCCTCTAAACAAACAGAGTAACCCCAGATGGGACGCGTTCTGCGACGTCACATCTGGGGCTAAACTGGTTCCCTTTGTCCCAGAAAAGGGGTGCTAGATTTAAATGAGTTAAGATCATTAGCTTCCATCACTGAGTCGTGTTTTTGTTTGTTGATTTATCAAATTTCTTATTCAAATGTATGACGATGGACAATATCAATTCTTCATTTTAAAATTTAAGTGTCGAGTAGATCATCGTTCACCTCGGATCCCATGGTCTTTTAAATTATTACTTGCAAATATCAAAAGAGGCGAATGGCAAACAGCTGTGAGCAGTTTGTCTTAAAGGCCATTTCATTATCGCGAGTTCCCAGGAACGTTATTTTGAAAAAATGGTTCTGTGGCTTTCTCCATTAAACATACCTTTGCAATTATTTGATCTGTCTCTCGTGACACTTGAGAATGGTTTCACAAATTTTACATTGATTGATACTAATACAACAGACTAATGGACAGATGAAGTCAGGATCGGTCTTCTACTCATTACGAAAACTTGCCCATGCAATAAACAGACATTTTTTGAGCTTTAAAATTTGAATTTTTTTTTGCAGAAAAATTTTGATATTTTTCTTATTTTTGCTCAAAACATTGATTGTAGGTATACGTTAGAACCGCCTCGGTGAGGCGGTTCTAACGAGTACCCACAATGTTTTAGAGCAAAAATAAGAAAAATAGGTATACCCCTGTATACCCTAGTTTTACTATATATAAAAATGGGGCATATGGGGGTATAAATTACACGGACATGTTTTCCTGATGTGGAAAGGTCTGCTAAGGTGACCTACAAACGGCTATGTTTACCTGTCCTATATGTGTCCCTGCTCTGGTACCGGACAAACCAATCTATGTTGTGTCGTTTCGGAGCTCTGTAACGAGCTGATATGTGTATGGTATTGTTTACCAGACCATCAGACTTAATGGAGAGAACAGACAATGGCACAATGTTGTCAGGCTGAAAAGAAACATAGAAATACAAAATGAAGAGTGCAAATAAAAGTCTTATTAGGTAATCAATAAACTAGTAATGAACACTGTACAATGTTGTTATGTGTGGGAAATTGAGTGCCAACCTATTGGGAAATAGCTGCTCACTTGACTTACGATATTTCTTAGTGTAAGTACCTGAGTGTCTATTTAGTTTTTCCCACCTCGGTTTTCAGGAATTTCTTTATGATTGCGTACGCGTCATTTCCTGATCGTTGCCTACTTTTACCTTTTTAGTGGACTGATATTGTATAATGTAGGTACTGAAAGCACACAGCGGCTGTGAAATAATAGTGCAATTACCTGTGTTGTAGTTGCTGGTTTTCCTGTAGTGGACAGTTGCTGTAAACATACCATAGATTAATCTGATTACATGCATTTCAGATACTCGCTGTTTCTGGCGATATGTTGTACCTAATTGGATTACGGAGTACATATACTATACCAAAGAGATAAAAAAGGCCAATGAATTAGTAAGAACGAGACTGCATTATAGCAGATGAAAACTAGATACTGTGTCAGTGGCGTCGGATACTATAATAATAGTATTGCAAAATATTGTCATTTAAACAGTAGGCACAGTTTAATAATAAGAACCCACCATTAAATGACCACCAAAAGGTACCGTCACTAAAATCCATTATTTCTTTTTCGTAAAGCCAGAACCATCGTGCCGATTATTATGATGCTTCCATGCATGTGGCGTCCTTACCTTTCCCTGTCCCTCTTTATCTCCTGAGTCTGGAAAAAATAAGTACTCGGCTGACCGAAGATTCAACTATGTATGTACACACACACAACTAAAACTATAACTATAACTCTGTTTAGTGTGTAACATATGAGGGAAAGAATATGATAAGTACAATGTATGGAGGTTTTCTAAGCAGGCCAGATATATGTCTGAATCAGACATCGCTACCAGAAACGGTTAATCAGACGAAACAATTGATATAATTATTCGTTTGCTCTAAAATACACATAAACGTTTTCCCAAAGAACAGCTTAAAGAATAAGAATCACCGGTTATCACAAGGTCAGCAAGTATATATACAAGCCACAACAAAGCTACAACAACTGCATGCCTTTAAACAGGTGCTATGTCAGTTGTAGGGCTGTAACGATCCAAAAAATAATGAATCGTAGTTGTCCTCAGTGTACACCTAATAAATTGACTGGAACCGAGAAATCCTGACATCTACCAGCTAACTCGTATTAAATTTTAACCCATATTATTTGCATAACCCCATTTTTTGTTTGATTAACTCCAATGTTTAGTCTTTAAACCCTATTAGTAGATTTGATAGATGAAATCAAATTTATTAAAAATAAATAAATAAAAGTAGTTAGCATGTAAAGTCACAATATCTCGCGGTCACCGATATCGCCTTCACAGGTGGATATCGTGCCTTGTGCGTTCGTAAGTCCTGTTAAGTCATTGATATCGCCTTCACAGGTGGATATCACACGTATGTATATCAGTTCGAAATGTCATAAATTTATTGGAAACTGTCAAATGTATTTATGAAAGGTATTTTAGGTAACTGATATCGCCTTCACATGTAGTTCTTATAGACTCCTTTAAGGAGGTTTCAACCAATGAGATATACTATCTGCATTATTGTAAGTTATCTTAATTAATAATTAATTTTCTGTTGATAACATAATACTGGGGTTATATTATTCTCAAATATACTATATACTCTTCGATGGGGGATTTAAACAAGGAGATATACTAGCTGCACTGTTATAAGTAATCATTAATAATTAATTTCCTATTTTCAACATAATATCGGTTTATATGCGCGCATAATAGAGGGGTTATATTATTCTCAGATATACTATAACTATATACCCTTCGATGGGGGGATTTAAACAAGGAGATAAACTAGCTGCACTGTTATAAGTAATCTTCATTAATGATAAATTTCCTATTGATAACATGATATTGGTTTAGATGCAAGACATAATAGATAAAATCCTTGTGCGATTCAATTACACAGTATTGTTCAATGACATAGTGCATTACTTTATTTTAATCCTTGTGCGATTAAATTATACAATATCATTCAATGACATAGTGCCATTACTGTATTTTAATTTAGAATTTTGGCAGGGAGAGTATACTGCAATTTGGTTGATATGATAATACACTTGAAGCTTCAGAGTACAGAATTGCAGTCCATTCAACTATTCCACTTCAAGCATCAACCTATTTAACCCAAAAATAACTTCATGGTAAAATGATCCAAATGAAATGGTTTAAGAATGTATTCTTTACAGTAATAGCATAAATACAACTGAACAGAAGAGACAGGTAGATGTGGATAGAGATAGTTTACCCTGTATTGCTTTGAATCTGAATTATGTATAATTTATGATAATTATATTTCTTATGATGATAATAATAAGCCAAAAATACAGCTGTTAATATGATAAATTTCTTCTGAAATTGAACTATTGTAAGCATGGTAAGGGATTCTTGACCCTTCCTTAATTCCAGCGGAGCACTGATTACTGGAATGTTGGTCATGTAGCACCGCGCGAAAGTAGGGATTTAGGACCACTACTTGATTTTGCACATCTGGATCAGACAACTGGAGCTTTTTCGGACGGAGTGTGCATAAGACATACAAAACCAATGGCTCTTATCAGTTGATTAACCGCGGAACCTTCGAGCCATTCCATGTCAATGCTATTTATCATAACCCAAGCAGTATTGCGAATGATTAAATTCGTTCAAATGCATGAAATAATAAATCTTTAAAGTTTCTTGTTTCTCTATTAGCAATACCAGGCACCTTATCTAAGTAACTGTGCGAACCAAAACAACAAATATATAGAGGGTATTTACTTTTTTGAGGTGAATACCAAATATATTTCATCGAGTGAGTTGAAAACATCAAAATTTTCACGAGTGCGTAGCACGGGTGAAAATTTAGATGTTTTCAAGTCACGAGATGAAATATATTTGGTATTTACCGATAAAAAGTAAATTTTCTTTTTATTTTATACAATACACGGGCATTTTCCTATTCACAAAGCACGCAGTGAAAATGCAAAAACCAAAAATTTTTGAAAACAAATAATTTTGGTACCACATTGTTCCTAACGTTCAAACCAAGAAAATGAATACCCACACTTTATGTTTTCGTTCGTAAATAACGGAGTTATAGGCATTTGAATTTCTTAAGTGAGGCACATTTGATGACGTCAAGTGAATGGAAACGTCAGAAGTAATCCAAACTCTACAGTGAAAATTTCGGCTGATATCAATCACTAGTGAAAATATCAATATCAATGTTGCAGTGAAAATATCACTTTTATCCATTTTTGATATACATTAATTTCACTGCTAAGTATAAAATAAACACACTATATACTTACAGTTAGGATAGCTGTTTTCAAGAGCCAGTATTACGTGTGGCCATCCCGCATGAAGATGTTAACCACGTAGATATACTACTTACAGGTAAAGAATAACTTACTAAATGTTATGAACTTACTAAATGCTACTTCGAAGAACTTACTAAATGTTATGAACCACTGCAGAAGCTGAGGGTGAGGTTAGGATCCTGTAAAACCGGTTTAAGCCCGCCAGTAACTTTGTGTTACTGATCGTTCCAAGGCGATACTTCTGTGGTGGTTCTTTTTGTTTTATATCTTGGTGTTTAACATTTTTGTGCTATTGGCGCCTTATGTATGTTTTCATATTTTTAATTAAGTTAAGGTAACTGAGTGGCCACCTATTGGGAAAATAGCTGCTCATTCGGCTTACGATATGTTTCATGGTATAAGTGTCTGATTGTTAGTTTGGTTTTTTCCCACCTCGGTTTTTGTAGTGGGAATCTCTTTCTGATTGCGCCAATTCCTGATCTTTGCCTACTTGTACCTTGTTAGTCCCTCCACCTGAACTAATACCGAAAACAGAGGGCTTCCTAACAACACCCGAAGTTGCAGGAGTAATAAACGGACTTCTTTTGCTCCGGAGTTAGTAAGTTATTCGGCGCCCAGGGATCACCATCGTCGGGCAGCTTACTGAATCTGTTGCTTCCTCGTTTTCGATTCATCAGGATGTTTATCGTGATTTATCTGTTTGTTCTTGATGTTTCATTGATTAGTTAGAGATTCACCACGAGGGAGACGGGGAAGAACCGCAACACAATGTCATTCGACAGCTGTATGACGATGTTGATACTTGAACGCCTGTCGGCTATTCCTCATGTTGCGTCGACCTTGTTTACCGTCATTCTGGCATTTCAACGATTTATATGCGTCTCAAAGCCATTTACCGCGGGAAACTACATGTATATCACAGTGAAGTCGTCACTTATTTGCATATTGCGTTTTGTTGCGCTGTCAGTAACATTGCATGTGTGTCGTTTCATTGATAAACCATTTGAACCAATTGGCATGATTCATCAGAACACAACTATTAATACGTGCAAGGCGGTGTACGCCACGTGGGTAAAAGATCCCTTTCATATGAAAGAGCGCAATCGCATGGACAAGAATCTGCCTTGCACAGTTTATGTCATCAATTTTGATGGTCATATTCGTTTTGTGTATGATTATTTCAATGCGAAAAGTGACAATGCGTGCATTGAGTATGCAAAGCGGGGATTCGAAAATGTATACCGAGCGCCGCCAGCTGAGTTTATTCGTGGCCGCTGTTGCGTTTATTGTCTTCACTGTGGAGATGGCTTCAGGCTTGTTTCTTTTTTTCATCGCCTGGGAGATCACGACAGGGAACAAAATTTACTCGTATTAATCTCTTAGATCAGCGGCGATAGCATTTGACTTGATTCTTTACGTTAGCTATTTCGTTATATTTCTTATATACTGTCTGATGTCCGAAGAAATCCGAAATAAAATAATGTCATTATACTTGAAAATGAAAGTTCCGGATAAAACTCTACACACACATAGTGGTTCTGGTGGGACAGCATCAACTGTTCTAAACAAACAACATCATAAACATTTACCTCTTCCAGATCAGAAACGAACTGAGCCTTCGCTTGAGAAAAAAACAGTCTTGGTGTCCGACCAGGTACAACATAAATCAGCCTGTACAGTCACAGAAGCAGGCTAGAAGCTTGAAACTGCTGTAACAAGAAGAGGGATTTTCCTATTCGAGAAACGAAAATAAAGACGCTGATCAATTACTGCATAGATGATCTGCGCCTTTGTTTTCACACAGCCAAAAATCCGTTCTTTTTTCTCATGACGCGGCTCAATGTTCGGTAAAATCGGGCATTACTTCTGAAAGGAATTCAAGGTTTACATTTCTACTGCCTATTGCATGCTATTCTTACAAACATTTGAGCCGCCTCATGGGAAAACCAACAATGTGGTTTCCGACCAGGTCCGACACAAACCGGGCTGTACAGTCACAGAAGATGGTAAGAGACAGGAAAGTTTGGATTTAGAAAGTAGACGAATTGTACTATCCGTGTAGCGAAAACAAAGGCGCTGATCAGCTTCGCAGTTACTGCGAAGCTGATCTACGCCTTTGTTTTCGCCTATGCAGATTGTTAGTTTTCCTATGCGGCGGCTTATTTGCTTGTTGTCATTAATGTTATCAGACATTTGTTTTATTATAATAATAACTTCATTATTGTATATGTACGCTGCCTATAATTGATATAATCCGATGGTCACACTGCTTCATCTAGGCAGATCAATTTAAATCAGCCTACGGAAAACAAGATAGGCCAAAATGTCAACCAAAAATGTCAAAAGCAACCCACTGTCAATATGGACGATAAGTTGTCATTCGAGAACAACCGATACAATATTACATATTTTACCTTATACATGACTATGTTCCAAATCTGTACCTGCAATATGTGTACCAGTTTTGTTTTCAACATCTTCCCAAACTAATAGTAGATGTTTTCTTCAGACAAATGAATCAAATGTTTGGTTGAAAAAATCTTTTCCAAAGTTCAATGTCTTGAATCAACGTTGCAAAAAGATTTTACTCTAAACTAACGCATTGACGTGTTTCTTGGCATAGTCGATGATGTTGTTATTCCATTAATTAGGTCCCACATCCTATTAGAAAACTCCCAATCCATACTATTGGCCTCGTCGTATGGAAATATTTCTATTTTCACTGGAACTCCTATTCTGAAGTCAGCTTGTGTTATTGAACAGTACACGGTGTGAATTCTATAGTCTGGTGGTGATATAGTCAGAGTTACGATAGCGGTATCACTTCCTTGGAAGGTATTTGTGACCTGAAAAGTATCAATTGCGCTTACAAATAGACGAATTTGCAAGGAAATGGGCATATCTTCAGTACTGTGAATTCCTTTGATTCAAACACAAGGTTATCAAATGAACCTAATGGAAACGTCACTTACTGTAACTTAGCTAAACTCAACTACGGAAAAATAGCTCGGAAGATCGCCATTTTGTGACGTAAACATTAATGCCCGCCGAGAATGAGTCAATGGTTAACGTTGTTCAATGTAAGAACGTGTAATTCTTTATACTTAAATCATGTTAGAATCGAAATAGTTGTACGATAGTGCGAGTTATTTTTGACAAACTTGTGAAGGTAAAAGTAGGCAATGATCAGGAAATGGCGCAACCAGAAAGAAATTCCCACTCCAAAAAACCGAGATGGGAAAAGACTAAATTAACTTTAACAATCAGGTATATGAACATATCGTAAGCCGAGTGAGCAGCTGTGTCCCATTAGGCGGCCACTCATTTTCCCAAACTTAACTAAAATATGAAAACGTACATAAGGTGTGAACAGCACACAAATTCAACACCAAGGCATAAAGCAATAAGAACAACTACAGAAGCATAGCATTGGAACGATCAGCAATATAAAATTACTGGCGGGCTTAAATCAGTTTAACAGTGCGAACCTGTCGGAGACATGTGAGAATTTTAGCTCCACCGTTATTGGCGAGAATAGACATACCTGGTATAGACCTGTCTGTATAAGATTTGGACCATAGTACTCAAACAGATTTATCTCAATCATTGGCAATGGTTTTCCAGACGCTTGGCACTTTATAGTTGTTCTCTCCGTGGTATTCTCTACCACGCCCGTTTCTGTGACATCGATCACCGGCTGCTGTGCAAACATTACTTCAGTGGTTGTTTCCGTGGTAACTTCACCACTTCGAGCCCTGAAACAGGCAGAGGAACAGTAAACGAGAAACTATAGAAAAAATGATGCAGCGTGTCTAATTTATGAAAAAAAAAAAGACCAGGTCAAACACAAACCGGCCTGTGCACCTTAAGAAGATGGCTAGAAACTTTAAATTTCGCATTTAACAAGGAGAGGAATTGTACTACCCGTGCAGCGAAAGCAAAGGTGCTGATCTGCTTCGCAGTTACTGCGAAGCTGATCTGCACATATGTTTTCGCATAGGTAAAAATCCGGTTTCTCATGACTCGGCTCAATAGAACCCCTATAAAGAAGCACTTTTGAACAAATTCATGTAGCAAAATCGGTTTCTGAAATGGCATCTCTCTCAAAAAACCGGGTGTTCGCGTAGGTTTTTCGTGTTTCCGTACCTAAATACGGAAGTGTAACGAGGTACCGAAATGGAGCGGAGTGAAGATAAGCTGGCTGACCTACACTATTAATAACAACGAACCATTGATTTAATGCAGTCATGTAGTACATCGCTCTGTAATGGTTTGGTGAGCGTTCATGGACTACCACGCTGATATTTTAATGATTATTTCCATAAACGATACATGGTTTCATTACGAAAACATGCCCATGCAATATAGAGATTTTTAAAGTTGTAAAAAATGAAAAAAAAAAAAAATCAGTAGAAAATGTTTGAAATTTCTCGCTGAGGCGGTTCTAACCCACAATCTATGGTTTGGAGTAAAAATAATTAAAATAGGTAAACTCCTGCAAACCCAGTTTTCTATATGAAACTGGGGCTCGAGGGGGTATATATTTGACGGACATGTTATAGGCTGATGAAAATGCATTCTTACCTGCACACATACTGTCCCTGGTTCTCTGTCTTGTCAGTTTCTACAGTATATCCTACTATCTGTGTATAGACATCACTGATAAGCTCTTCTTGGTTTGATGACAGGCTAGTATATTGTTCACCTTGGACTTTATACATGGTCACTTCAGGGTGAGGATTTCCCATCGCAAAACACATCAAAGTCGCCCTCTTTGTGTAGATGTAAGTCTCGTTAGGGAAAGGATACAGAGCAACGGTACCTCCTGGTACAACCTCCTTAGTTACCGGTGATAACATTCTCACAGATTCACCATGTTTCAGTCTTGATATAAAGTTAATGCTTGATACATTTTCAGGGATACTCATACTAAACAAGCCCCCAAATTGTACATATTTACCCGGAATGCTAATTGTTAGATAGGCCATCGTTCCGTCAATGCTTTTTACATCCGCATGGAAGATATTCTCAGGAGGAAAGCCTCCAACTACTTCGTGAAGTTGAGGTGGATCGGCTGTCGTATTAACATAATCTATGAACATATCTCCCATTTCGTTAATTAAGTCGGCGACTGACTTTGAACTCTCGTTCAGCATGCGTAGAAAAAAAGAATCAAGGTTGAGCGATACATCAATCGTCATGTTTGTATTAGGGTCCGATGGTGCCACGATATTGTCATCAATATGAATCTCATTCTTCCATGCTGGGACGTCGACAGATCCTTTAACAGTGAAGGCTCTATCGTCGAACTCTATGTTCATAAACTCGTCTCTTGAGTAAAGTCTCAAATAGACTAGTGTGATATCCACAACATCTCTAAGAGTTACTTCAGCGGTGTAACTATTCTCGTCAGTTCCAGAACTTACAGTTCCAGCTAGAAATACATGTAAAATAATATTGATAAAACTATTTTGACGAATGGATTCGCCAATCATTATTACTTGGATGAGTCCGTTTTCATTTTTAGGTCCATCAGTTGTGATTTTCAGTTTTTATTTCCTTTTTCATGACAATCCTCTAAACAAACAGAGTAACCCCAGATGGGACGCCGCGTTCTGCGACGTCACATCTGGGGCTAAACTGGTTCCCTTTGTCCCAGAAAAAGGGCGCTAGATTTAAATGAGTTAAGATCACTAGCTTACATAACTGAGTCGTGCTTTTGTTTGTTGATTTATCAAATTTCTTATTCAAATGTATGACGATGGACAATATCAATTCTTGATTTTAAAATTTAAGTGTCGAGTTGATCATCGTTCACCTCGGATCCCATGGTCTTTTAAATTATTACTTGCAAATATCAAAAGAGGCGAATGGAAAACAGCTGTGAGCAGTTTGTCTTAAAGGCCATTTCATAATCGCGAGTTCCCAGGAACGTAATTTAAAATAATGATGCTGTGGCTTTCTCAATTAAACATACCTTTTCAATTATTTTATCTGTCTCTCGTGACACTTGAGAATGGTTTCACAAATTTTACATTGATTGATACTAATACAACAGACTAATGGACAGATGAAGTCAGGATCAGTCACTTACTTGAAATGTCTGCTAAGGTGACCTACAGAACAGCTATGTTTACCTGTCCTATAAGTGTCCCTGCTCAGGTACCGGACAAACCAATCTATGTTGTGTCGTTTCGGAGCTCTGTAACGAGCTGATATGTGAATGGTATTGTTTACCAGACCACCAGACTTAATAGAGAGAACAGACAATGGCACAATGTTGTCAGGCTGAAAAGAAACGTTGAGATACAATATAAAAAGTGCAAATAAAAGTCTTATTCGGTAATCAATAAACTGGTAATGAACACTGTACAATGTAGTTAGGTGTGGGCAATTGACTGGCAACCGATTGGGAAATAGCTGCTCACTTGGCGTACGATATTTCTTAGTATAAGTACCTGAGTGTCGATTTAGTTTTTCCCCACCTCGGTTTTAGGAATTTCTTTCTGACTGCGTCATTTCCTGATCGTTGCATACTTTTACCGTTTTACTGGACTGATATTGTATACTTTAGGCAGACAGCGGTTGTGAAATAATAGTGCAATTACCTGTGTGGTCGTTGCCGGTTTTCCTGTAGTGGAAAGTTGCTGTAAACATACCAAAGATTAATCTGATTATCTCAGACGCTTGTTGTTTCTGACGATATGATGTACCTAGCTGGATTACTGGAGTACATGTACTATGCCGAAGAGATTGAAAAGCTTAGAGATGACCCAAGGCCAATGAATCATTAATATCGAGACTGCATAGATCAAAACTTGGCTAGATGCTGTGTATGTGGCATCGGATACTATTGCAAAATACTGAAAATGAAACAGTAAAGACTGGTACATCATCCATAGTGCAGGTTATATTTTCTTTTTGGTCCTTTGAGATCAGCGAGGATATTCTGAGAAATTTATTATCGGTTAAGATTCATTTTCTAACCAATGTTTAATATATTTGGCCCCATTTAGATATAAAAGTCTTTGTATCGACTACCCTGTTGAAAGTTGCAAAATTTCAGTAATTCTTTTGGCTCCATGTTGCCAAATCTATAGGGTCACTGACGAGACTTCAATAGTCGAAACCGCGGTATGGCCCATCATCTTCTCATTATTGTGTTCACTGCTCTTAAAGGATCTCTGTTTTATTTTTCATTCATCATTAAAGGTATTGTTTATAAAAGTGCATTATTTCTAATTCATTGAGTCGGGGCCATCGTACCGACATCGTGCTACCATATGGCGTCCTTACCTTCCCCTGCCCCTCTTTATCTCCTGAGTCTGCCCCCTCGCCCTCTTTACGGACCAGCAGAACAGCTAGCACAACCACCGCGGCTACCAGAATAATGATGACAACTCCAATGGTTACTGCTAAAATATATCTGTTACGGCGGCCCTTCCGGGTAAAGGTTACCTGAAAGAGAATTGTGGCGTCCAATAGCTGCGTATACATCAGTCAGTTGTTTGTATAGTATGGCGTGTCTCTTAGTACAATAGTTGGTCACACTCTCACTTGGTTCATTCGAAAGGGTTCTCTACTACATGTACTTGTATGTAGATAAAATAATAGGCCTCTTTTTGAATCAGCATAAAGCATTGCATTGTAATTAACGTGTCAAAGCAAAATAACAAAACTGCTGCTTAACCGTAAATTCAGCTGGTGTTTCTCATGCTAATATATCAAGAATCGTAAGCTGATGAGTGAAAAGAAAAAAAAAACAACTTCATGATTTATTTCTGCATTTAACATATAAACAAAGTTCTCGGTGACAAATGTAGGAAATTTATATGAGAGAATGGTGTACAAAATGTACATACCTGTGTATCTGCCCTCTTTTCCTCCATAATCTTATAAATTTCAAACTGTCCAAAGCTCACAATAAACGAGAATATTTCAAAAAGGTTCGCGAAATGTTTTGTTTTTCTATTTTCACAATGTTTTAGTCATTTGGTTACAAACGTCCTATAAATGAGTGTATGATGAATAACCTAATGTATTAGAAAAAGATCCAATTAGTCGTGACTTAAATTTGTCACTTTTTTCAATAGTGCGGAAAGCAAATAAGTGGAAAAATAAGTACACGGCTGACCGAAGATTCAGTTATGTATGTTCACAAACAACTCAAAGTATAACTCTGTTTGTGTGTAACATATGATGTTGTTAAATATTGCCTCCTGATTTTCTACGGGATTCAGATATATATCTGCACAAGACACCGTTACCAGAAAACGGCTTATTGGTCGAAACTCTTGTTATTAATCATATCGTAAGGATGTTTTTTGCAAAATATAAGTTTTCCCAAAGAACAGCTTAAAGAAAAATGGAGATTAGTAAATAGAATCCACCGGTCATCTCAAGGTCAGCAAGCCAACCAGTTATTAACATACCTACACCTACAGGATCTTTAAAATTTAATGAAGAAAATATGATAACAATCATATTTGTTTGAAAGGTTGTGAATATTGATGGAAGTCTGACATTCAGGCAATGTATAACTCGACCAGATATTCTCCTTACTGAAAGGTGCTACGGCCATGGTTCTTTATTATTTCCCCGCTTGTCAAGGCATTGATAACATATAGTTGCAACCTGATCGACAGTCAACGGGTCGCTACCGTTGACAACCTGGGCAGCACCGAGCGTTACCTTAGTAAGGCCTACACTATGACGACACCGTGGTAGAACGGGGAACAAGACCGGGGCTACAACGGGGTAACACCGCCAATGTAAAACACGATCTGTGTTTATAGGAACAGTTCTCCGGTATATCCGGTTTATCACGATATACCGGGCTGTCTACACCGAGGAAAACTGGCTTAAAACCGGAAAAATGAGAAAAGGGGCTTAACATGTGCGAGCTCAGTACAAATGAAGTTTTGAGCATTGTGCGGGACATTTTTTTTTTTTTTCAATTTTAGACTGGTTGTGAGACTACCAATAAAACGTAACTTTTGATTTTATATATTCTATGGCGTGTTGGTACCGTGCTGTTTGCCAAAAGAAGCAATCCATTGACATACCCATCAATGGTTTGGCTTGATAATGATGGCCCAGTCACACATTGACATGTATATGATGCGGGAGCCTGGCGTTTACCCACACAATGTCAGTGTACCTGTATGAAAGACCAGAGTTTACCAGAGTCTAATGTATATTATTTAGAAGCTAGCTTTGGATATAAAACATTATTGGTGGCGCCATTAGTGTTTCCAGTCTTTAGATTGTCTTCCCGTTCCGATCTTTCCCATTCCAGAAGAAAAGTCCTATCAATTCTGCAAGAAAAAAAGAGATGGTTTCATGAAAAGTGACAGTCTCTCATAACTGTCTAATCCAGTGAATCAGGTAGACCCGTTGGTGTAGCAAACTGTAGTTTTGTGTTGTTTTTTTGACATATGTGAAAAATTGTCTAGGTTTGATAAAGTATTCAAGAGGTGCCGCCCACAAGGTAACCAATGTGACACTATATCATTGTGACACTATGCATTATTTTTTTTTCAACGCAGAAAATTTATCAATGCAAAGCATTTTCAATTAGTCTTAAACTTACGTAATCCGAACAACGCAGCTGACAAGAAAAATAGACCTCTAAATCCTATTTCTGATTTGAGAGTTGTGGCAAAAACACCACTAACTATTCCAGCCACAGCCTACAAGGAACAATGTATTGCTTGGTCGTTTTTATTTCTTGAAATAAAAAAAAAAATCAAACATAACAAATACAAAGGGTCCAATTTTTCATCAGTCGTGTGTGTGTGTGTGTGTGTGTGTGTGTGTGTGTGTGTGTGTGTGTGTTTCATGACAATTATGTAAAATTACACGTATAGATTGACTCATGCCGTTAAAAGAGAGAAAATGATAACCATCCGAGGATCATTTCAAATGTTTCGTCAAACAATAACATGTGAATAGGTGACTGTATTAAATTAGGAAACCCCGCGATCTGCGAAACTCTATATTGTCAGACTCTGCAATGTAGCTCTATTTGTATGATGGAAAACAAAGTAACAGTGTCGAAAGAGCAAGAATATAGTGTTAATTGCCAATTCTTGAACATCATTTCGCTACATTTTTACATATGCGCTTCACAGCGGCAAGAAAAAAGTATACATACCAGTGCAGCTTCGAGGAACCCGTAGCTGACAGCCATATTGCTAGCGCCGAACAGTTTTGCAAGGGTTGTAGGTAGTATTGCGGTTATCCCAGAGAATGCTAGAAATATGAGACAGATCCACACCATAAAGCCGGCCTTGCCGGTGTATTCCGTTGTAAAGAGAGTAGCAATCAGCGCCGTTATTGTTACAGTGATGATTCCCATTGATACCTGAGAAAATTAAATTTTTATACGTTACGCAGTATACTAACACTTGTCCTTTTTTTCCTTATTTCTACTGAATTAAATAAAAAAAAGTCTAGGAAATGATTGAAATTAATGACAACTACATTAAAAATATTTCTAACAAAAGCACCAGGTGGGAAAGAAAGCACAATGTACAGGAAAATATGAACAAAAATAACAACTCAGTACATGAAGAGCGAGGTTATTAGTCTTTTCACAGAGTGGTAGCCATCCGGCTTGTAGCATCAACAAAACATTAAGTTGACAAGCACAACGTACAGACAGACTATCTGAATAGGTAGTTATAATATTTTAGCTAAACACACAGCAGAACAGCATCGAAACGATCAGTTAAAACCTTGTTTTCTAATACTCTTTACAACGGCACCTAAAAAGAAGAATCAAAATTTTGCAATTCTTAGTCACCAACACTAAACACATTCTTCGAAGTCTTGTTTGAATTTGGTGACAACAACCTATGAGCCGCCCCATGGGAAAACCAACAATCTGCATAGGCGAAAACAAAGACGCAGATCAGCTTCTCGGTAACCGCGAAGCTGATCAGCGCCTTTGTTTTCGCTACTCGGATAGTACAATTCCTCTCCTACTTAAATCCGAAATTTCAAGCTTCTAGCTCTTTTCTGTGCTTGTACAGGTCGGTTTGTGTAGGACCTGATCGGAAACCACATTGTTGGTTTTCCCACGAGGCGGCTCATATGTTTATGGTCCGCAGTTCCATCGATGTATAGAGTGGTTTTGATTTTTGCATGGTCGACGTCTTAGACCAGTTACTCAAGACGTTGGGTAAGCACTAAATAGACTTAGATCAGATATCTATTAAAAGTGAAACGTCGGTATAACAGAAATCTTTATAACACCATATAAAGTGAGCCGCCACTCATCAACATGCATACACTGTAGGCAAAAATAGGTGCAGTTCAGCTGTGTAGCTAAGCAGCGTCTTTGTTTTCGTTATACGAATTGATCGATTCCTCTTCTTTTTAAATCCAAAATTTCATGCTGGTAGCCTGCTTCTTTATCCGTACAGGCCGGTATGTGTCGGACCTGGTCGGACCCAAAGTGCTTCTTTTATCATGCGAAGGCTCAAATGGAATTAGTTACCCTATATCCGAATTTGTCTATGAAGATCCCCCATAGTGGCCTCCCAATACAGTTACACACTGATGATAGGGATCCGACCAGGGCTAAAAATTTGTCGTCCAGAATAAATGTTTGCCCATAAGCCTGAAAAGGTCGCAGAAATTCAAGAGTAAATATTCCAATTACGGTATTATCCAGTGTGAACCAAATGCAAAACTGAAAATCTTCCGAAAACGATATTTCAAAAACGGATATATAAATTATGTTTTAAACGTGTATCCTTGCCATATCCTAAACGTCAAACTCAGGTGTAAAAAAGCGAATTTTATAAATTTAATCTTTTTTCATGCTCAATTCAGCCGAGCATCAAATTTAAATTGCTCAGCCTATTATTTATTATTATGAACATTAGCAGGATAAATTTTAACATTGTGAACGTTAGCTCTCAGCTGAGCTGAGCTAAAATTTGTTTTATAGCCTAAGTGTCAGGTATGTGTCTGTGATAGCAAAAAAATCGTTGACGAGGTTTTGTGTCATATGCCAACAGTATTAAATTTTGACAATCATTTACCTTGTATAAACTGAAAACAAACTGTAAACCAATGTCACCGAGAAAGACAGAAAGCCACACAATATAAAAGGCCCTTGTCCGGAACATTTTCTTGATCGTTTCTTTAGCTGTATATTCTGCTATACTGTATAAAAATAAAATAAACCGCTACATATAATAAACCAGAAGACAAAATGTACAGGTTCAAATTAAGATCAGCCGGGGCGCCTATAGAGTCGTAATTGCCTTTTTGTAAATGAAACATGACGTTGTTAGCTCACCTGAGCCGAAGGCTCACAAGGTGAGATAAAAGGATGGCCATACTCCGGCGTCCGTCCGGCGTCGTTGCACGTCCACAATTTCAAAGATCTTCTCCTCTGAAACAACTTGGCCAATCAAAGCCAAATTTTATAGAAAGCCTCAATAGGAAGGGGCAACGAAAGTATATATAAATAATCAAGGTAACATGACCAAGATGGCCGTCACGCCCATATATCGTAAAAACCTTCAAACTTCTTCTTCTCCAGAACCGGTGAACCGATTTCAACGAAACTTGGCATAAAGTATCGATGACTCAAGTATTTCAATGTTTATATACATCATGACACTGTGATGACCTTGACCTATTTACGGCAAGGTCAACATAGGTCGCCAATGTATTTGAATTGGGAAACCTTTTAATATGCCATTTAAAGTGAAGGTCTTGCAGGAAATGGGCAGTAGGACTGAATATTACTGATTCTGAAAAAAGGGACCCTAGGGGCTCATATGCACCCACCCCGGGGCAATATACATGTATATCTCTATAATATTCAAACATCTCCTCTGAAACCACTTGACCAATCAAAGTTAAATTTCATATGAAGCATCTATAGGAAGGGGGAACCAATGTGTATATAAATAATCCAGGTCACATGGCCAAGATGGCCGCCATGCTCATATATGGTAAAAACATTTAAAAATCTTCTTCTTCAGAAACGGTGAACCGATTTCAACGAAATTTGCATAAAGTATCAATAACTCAAGAACTACAATGTATATATAAATCATGACCCTGTGATGACCTTTACCTGTTTAACGGCAAGGTCAACATACATGTAGGTCGCCAATGCACTTGAATTGGGAAAACTTTTAAAATGTCATTTACAGTAAAAGTCTTGCAGGAAATGGGCCGTAGGACTTAATATAAATGATTCTGAAAAAAAAAAAATGGACACCAGGGGCTCATATGCCCCCACCCCGGGGCAATATACATGTATATTTCCATAATATTCAAACATCTTCTCCATTAAAACCACTTGGTCAATCAAAACCGAAATTTATTTGAAGCATTTATAGGATGCGGTTACTAATGTGTATATTAATAATCCAGGTCATATGATCAAAATGACCGCCATGCCCATGTATGGTAAAACCCCTTCGTTTTACTCCTGAACTGGTTTACCGATTTCAACGAAACTTGGCATGAAGCATCGATGACTCAAGTACTACAAAACTTGCAGGATTCGCAAATGGACAGGATAATGATTATTCTGAAAGAAAATGGCTCAGGGCTTCATCTTCTCCTAAATAACTGGCGCTAATTTCCATAATATCCAAACATATTTATTGGTATATACTGCAGATCTCAGGTGAGCGTTTACAGGACCACTGGTCCTGTGGTTTAAAAGTGGTATGCCAATGTTGTTGTTTTCCCCCATCGATATAAGGTAAATATAATTTTCAATTGGGTACTTTTTAATTTATGCAAAAGATATATAACGCATTTGCACGCAGTCCAATCTATAGTTCGATAATGAGCGGGTGGGAAAAGAATACACCCATTTTAGAGACGGTACTTGCATTTTTACGACAAAAATGTCGTTTTTAAACCCATTCTCTGCTATTTTTGATCCAAACGATATAGCGCATACAAACGGTTATATCACACTGCACGTTCTGGTATAAAAATTATGTCGCAGTCATGTCTCGTGCAGCACGCAAATATGCGCCGGTATAAATCAGCCATTGAAAATTGTGGGTTTGAAATCAGACTACGTCATTATTTCGGCCAGATTGTTTTCCGGTATTTTGCAATCACATGTGAAGAGGTAAATGCTATTTGGACTACGTATTATTGTATACTTTAAATTACTATTTTTGTTTAAAGCCCCACACTTTTGAAAATATGTTGATATAAATCAATTACGTCGTCTCCTACGATGGAGGGGTTGAGTATACGTATACTTTTACGGAGGGGTATTCTTGTTTCATGAATGTTATTTTGATGTGGCTATGGGTTTTCGTCCAAGTCAACAGGTTTTTCAGTCATGTCGGGACGAAACCACTGATTCCTTGATGCTACACAGTTCCATGGAGGAGATTAAAGTGTCTTGTGTATGGGCACAGCACGGCGAAGGTAGGTATCGAACCCATTATTTCTCGATCCTGACCCATGAGCTCAAAATATAAGGCACCCCACTCCCCAGATGCATGTTAAATTCAATGTAAAACGCATAAAAACTAACTAAGGATTATCCTTTCTCATTGTAAAAACAACAAAGGTTCTGATAAAATCTTTTGAACTTAGATCAGGAAAGTAAATTTCACTCCGCTCCGCTTCGGTATCTCGTTCTATTACCGTGTGAGGTTCGGGTAATTACGAAACAGCGACGGGAAATAATGAATGAGAAGATCTTGTAGCAATTTGTCATATTTCAGAAATGTGGCATCTTTGTTCGTTTAAATTTTATTATATTATTTTTGGCCGGGGCGGGTGGGGGGAGGGGGCAAATCTACAATCAATGGGCAAATCTACAATTTTGTTAAATCCGATATTTAAACCTCTAGGCTGATTGTGTGACTGTAAAGGTCGGTTTTTATCGGACATGATTGGAAACAAAATTGTTGGTTTTCACATGCAAATGCTCAGAGCATATCATTACCAAAACTTGCCCATGCAATATACAGATAATTTTTTTCAGGTGTAAAAATTGAAGAAAAAATCCGTAAAAAAAAATCTTTATAATATATTTGCTAAAACATTGATTGTCGGTACACGTACAACCGCCTCGCCGAGGCGGTTTTAAGGAGTACCCACAATGTATGTTTGGGATCAAATATTGAAGAAAAATAGGTATAACCCTGTAATCCCCAATTTACGAGTACCCACAATCTATGTTTTGGATCAAATGTAAGAATAATAGGTATGCCACTGTAGTCCCCAATTTTACTGTATAAAATTGGGGTTCAATGGGGTATACAATTCATAGACATGTTTTCCTGATGGCTTGACTGTTGCTTTGAGATAGATCACGTGACAATTTACGTCAATCACTTAAAAGGATGTACATGAAGATTTCTGTCATTGAGCAAAACGTTCAGACAATAGAGTCTGTATATACTTTTAAAGTTTTAAAATCCACATAAAATCCAGGCAATGTGGGTCAAATTTGTGGTTATATCCCAAGGCCCGGACCTGAACGATGACAATAATGAGAATCAACATCTGAAAGTTGTTCTTATGACAAACAATATATTCGAGAGAGGCTTAGTAATTTGCATGTACGTGCACTAAAGTAAGCCCGCGGCACATCCCCGGCACATCAGAAGTTAAATCCTGGCACGTAGGCCTCGTTTTCCCCGGTAGATACAAATGACTAGTGCGTAACAAATTACTGCAAAAATAGGTAAATGTGTAATTTGAGCTGTAATAGTATATTTTAAGTTCAGCAACGTGTGTTCTTTTATACCAATGCCATAAATATACATAATTCATCAGGAAAACATGTCCGTAATATGAATAACACATTGTTTCTCGCTTGTATATAGTAAAAATGGGGTATGCAGGGGTTAACCTATTTTTCTAATGTTTGGTCTAAAACATAGATTGTGGGTACTCGTTAGAACAGCCCCAGAGACGATCTATGTTTTGAAGAAAGTATTAAAAATATCAATTTTTCCTGGTGAAATTTTCAATTTTTACATGTCAAAAATTGTCTGCGTATTGCATGGGCAAGTTTTCGCACATGCATTTGAAGTTATAACCATAAATCATTAAAATATGCCCTTATATTTTCGGCATGGGCCATGAAATATACACTGACTGTAGGTGAAGTCGACAAAATGAAATAAAAATTCAAGTAAGTTAGAATGTCACTGGCATGCGAATTTCAAGCGACTGTTTGCCAATTTTGTCGCGGGCTTTCGCACGTATGACATTCTTGCGAGTGTCGCACATGTATCTTGAAAATTTTCATGTGTCGCGAACTGGTCGCAAAGTTTTTAAGCAGGTTTAAAAAAATTATGCAAATGTTTTCGTCAAAATATTTCGCAAGACTGTCGCGCGACTGTCGTAATAATGAAAATGAAAATAAGCCACATTCGCGGGAAAGTCGTGAGTCACTCTCTCGAATGTCTCGCGACTGTCGTGCAACTGTCGCGCGACAGTCGCGAGGTATATTTTCAAAATTAGACCGAAATTCGCGAATTTGTCGCATAAATGTCCATTCAATGAGAATGCAACGTAAAAGCTGTGTTTGTCTAATCGTTCAAAAAAATCTTTGTCGCGAAATAGTCGAGAACTATTCGCGAACTAGTCTCCAGTTGTCGCATACCAGTGAGGTAGGGGTCTTAAGCTAGTATCTCACTGGCATGCGAATTTTTCGCTACTGTTTTGCGAATTTGTGGCGGACATTCGCACGACATTCGTGCGAGTGTCGCACGAGTGTCGTGAGAATTTTCAAGTGTCGCAATCTAGTCTCGAACTGTTCGCGAAGGTTTTAAACATGTTTAAATTTTCATTTTTCATTTTAGTCAGCAACGTATGTGACCTTCGTATAGGCATTGTGCATTACAATAGCACAAACGCTAAACGTATTTTGTATGCTTTAAACAGCTTCACTGAAGATTTTAATATCCATCCCCTCCGGAAGAAAGGTACCTATTACAAATGCCACCTACGAAGAAACTACGTATACCTGAAAAAATCAGCCATGTGGCATCCCATTTTAATTTAGGATAGTATAGATCATTATTCGGCTACTGTGAAGGTCAGACATCATCAAAAATTGTACAGGTTAGATGGAATTGCTCGAAACTTGTCATTTCATGATGTCGCATGACAGAACAGGTAAGGCACAAAGCTTCGAATAAAATTTTGGCGCATCTATCACGCTGTTTCTACGAAGTGTTGCAAGGTCATTTTCATATCAGTTTAAAGCTTATGAGATGCACTTTATACTGCGCATACACACATTACAACCACTTACTACAGAGAAATGAGTAACAATGATCTTACCTGGCAGATTCATTTATCCATGGTTTGTTTACACAATTTATTCATCCCACCTATCCGGAAGTACGCTTTAAACCAACCCCTCCGTTCCGTCGCTCAGTTATTGATTGGACTGCGTGATTTGGTTTTACTGACAAAATTCGTCGTTTTTAATTGCAGTTTCATAATCATATGTTATGCAAATCTGGTTTCTATTAAAAAGACCATCGGTGATGAATATTTTAGCATTAATTTCAGGTATGTACATACGCGTCTTTTGGGTCCGACAGCGTTCCATTAGGTTTAGCCACTACATCGTCCTGTTGGTTAATTTCAGTTTTTGTCTTATCAAACGTCTGTGGTGTTTCTATAGTACCATTTGATGTTTGTGATGAATTTACGGTGACCTAGGTACATAAATAAAAGTGTCAGCTAAGAACAAAGAACTACATGGTTATATTGACAATATATCTCCAGTCAGTTTTATAGCACATCGGGCACATTTTTGGCCATGGTATTTGAACGTTTTGCAAATTCATACTCTTGAGTGGCGTATACTATTTCTCGGCAGTTTCCATTCATTTGCCAAATTCCCATAATCGAATGAACACACAACTGATCAGCGGCTTTGCTATTCGCAACAACCACACAATAGAACGTATATTTTCTCTACGTCCTATCTGTGTTTTTCATGGCTGCACAACCCATTGTCAGCTAGACCTTATAAAATGAAAAAAGAAAGAGGAGTTTTCTCTTACCGACACATCGAGGTGGTGTTTAGAAGGTGGTCTGGTGATCATGAGAATACCGATTATTTCCATGGTAACAAAGCAGCCTGCTAGTATCAGGAAACAGTATGGTACCCGGTCTAAAAGCTCCGGGTCTGTGAAATATCTGCAGTAAATTATTATGACTTGATGACTGTGAAATCACATATTAAAACTGCATTTAGATATACAAATCATTTTAAGTTTTTAACACGCACATGCCTTTAAGGCCCCATTTGCATCTATCAAACTCTGATGCATACCACTTTCCTTAGATTTTCAAAAACCACAGCTTCAAGGTTGAACTGCTATAAACCGCATATGCTGTTTGGTTTATACACCTACAGCTCTTAGCAGAAACAGGGTGTTTGGAAAGGGCCTTCAAGTTTGTCACAGGGCTTCATACCCAATTTCCCATGAAATTCTCACGCATAGAGGTAAAGGATACCAAGCAAAGAAAACAAAAAATAATCATATTTAGCATACATTACCTATCGCCGTCTGGTGTAATCAGGTCTGGTTTGAGGTTGTCAGGGTTGATGTACCCAGTAATAACTTGATTGAATATTAGAGCCCCGCCTCCAAACCCAGCGACAATTAAACCTGTTGCTAGGGCTGGGTGCTCAGGGAACCACTGAAATTGACAACGCAATGGAATTGAACAACCTTTAACCCGAGTAAACGGTAAAATTGGAAAACTCACCAAACAAAAGTTAAAAAAAAAATCTGATATTTTATAACATTTAAACACATGTTAATATTAGGAGTGGAAATATTAAAGTTAAAGACAGATTTTGGACCAGAGCAAGGTTTCGGTCATTAAAACCTAATCATTGGTCATATTAACTGCCAATAAAACACAAAAAAAAATACGTTTTGATTTTGGTGTGTTTAAAGTTAGATCTACTGGCTAACATGCACTCCGATACACTTCGTTACCTCGCTCCATTTCCGTGAAAGTCGGAGTGAAGTGGTCTAGCGGAGCATCGATGGAGATATATATTCCGGTGTGGTGGTCTAGCGGAGCACCGATGATAATATTCCGTCTAGTTTAAAGTTTATTTACATTAGGTCAACCGAAGACGGCAGAACGTCAAAGTCTACCATAAGTACCTCTCAAGATACAGAGTAAGCCAAAGTTGAATGCGGAGGCAACCTTTCAAACAAAATGTCGCTATTTAAATTACCAATGTTATCATTAATATGATTCTTTAAAGATACCATTTTAACTACATCATCAAATTTTCATGACATAAGGTTTGTTTTGTAAAATGAATAGCTCTACTAGCTACAAAAAGTACATAAAATAGGTCTGCAACTACCTTCATGGAAGTTTGGACTGGTGGGCCGTACGCCATGAGATTTCCCATGAGGCAGGTGGCACCATAGCTAACGATCAGCCAAACAAATGATTTCTTTATGGTGAAGTACGTCAACGCCACAGAAGAACTGTTAAAATGTTCTGACATGCATATAGCTTAAAGCCGCGTTTACACATTCACGGTTTTCTCTACGATTCACCACGATTCGGGGTGAATCGTGGTGAATCGTGGCGAAAAGTGGAAATATTCAGTGTGACTACGATTCCAGTAAGAATGTCCACGATATTAGTACGGTGTCTGTAAGGTATCGCTACGAATCAATGACGATACATGACGGCAACGCTACGGTCAAGAGGGATTAACCACGGTGGCACAACGAATGCTCACGGTGCTTGTACGGTTCGATACGGTACTAGTACGATTCACGGCCAATCGTGGAGCTCCGTAGCGAAACCGTGGATGATTCGTAGGACAACCGTACACAATTCGTGGTGAATCGTGAGAGTTCGTGGTGTCAAAGATTCCACGGTTTCGCTACGGAGCTCCGCGATTGGCTACGATTCTCGAATAGCCGCGAATATAGCTACGGTGTCAGTACGAATAAGCACGTTTCCGCTACGGTTGCGCTAAGAATTAGGCCACGCCCAATTACCACCACGATTCGCCACGCTACGCCACGAATGTTTTAAACAGTTTAAAACTCCCGTAGCGCTACCGTGGAGGTTCCCGAATCATCACGATTCATCAAGATTCACCACGATGCACCACGGTTCTACTACGAATCACTACGGTACACCACGGTACACGACGATTTTACAAATCGTGGCGAATCGTAGCGGCACCGTAGCCAAAAATCGTGAATGTGTAAACGGGGCTTTACCGAATTACAAGTTCACCACTGTTTCTGAAATGAGCCATCGCACGAGAAAACTAATAATTTGCATAGGCGAAAACAAAGCCGCAGATCAGCTGTGCAGTAACTGCACAGCTGATCAGCGCCTTTGTTTTCGCTACATGGAAAGTACGATTCCTCTACTTTTTAAATCCAAAATTTCTAGCCTCTAACCATCTTCTGTGCTTGTACCTGGTTTGTGTCGGACCTGGTCCGAACACAAATTGTTGGTTATCTCATGCAAAGGCTCAAATGTCTTTTTTGTCGTATCATTATTAATATTATACTGATTGTTCCAATGCGGTATGTTTGTTGTCGTTATACATCAGGAAAACATGCCCGTGAAATGTATACCCCATTAATATAAACCCCACTTTTATATAGAAAAACTGGGGTATACATGGGTATACCTATTTTTCTTCTTTTTGCTCCAAAACATAGATTATGGGTACTCGTTAGAACCGCCTCGAAGAGTTCATCCCTGGTGTAAGAATATCACGAAAAGTCTTTACGGAATAAACTGCATAAGTTGTTCTCCTTTACATTTATATAAGAAAATAATATGCAAATTATGTCTATTCCGTGTTTAATATTTCATAACTATAAGTCTGAGAAATCTGGAGGGTTGGTGGGTGTATATAGAAATTATTACATGAGGGAATACCCGGCCCACAATCTATGTTTTGAGCAAAAAATAAGAAATATATAATATAAAATTCGAATGAAATTTTAGAATTTTTTTTACGGCCAAAAACAAAATTTCTGTATATTACATGGGCATGTTTTCGTAATGTTTGTTTCTTGTGTCTGTGATGTTCGTTCGGCCTTTACTGAGTTCGTTGAAAATAAAATGGGCCTTTACTGAGTTCGTTAAAAATAAAATGGCCATCTTTACGGTATATTGATTCTGATTTGAATTTTTCGTTGTTTTCCACGTTGGGTTTCATGCAAGTATGTACGTATATTGACTCCAACAGTGCACCTATACTTTATGATCAAGGCCCATTTGCCCTGAAATGCATTATGTGCATTGTTAATGCATTATTTAAAATCGCTATTTTGAGAATCTGTGAGATAACTTACACGAAAATAGCCGCTCCAATAGTGGTAGCTATCCTTGGTCCGAACGCCTTGTCGAGTAGCCCTCCACACGTCATCCCTACCCCAGTTAATACGGACCCCACTGAGTTCACCCATATTGCGTCCACGTTACGTAAGCTGGTTTCGTCCGTCCGGTTACGCAGGTATGATATGATGTACGGGGCGAAATTCCCTGCAGAAAAGGAATAATCACTAACTACATGTTCTGTGACATAGTATGCAAAAAATGTACCAGACGTCACACCTATGGGAAAGACCCTCAACGCAGACTTTCGTTAAGTTGCGAACTTTAGTTCAGCAATATTCGTTTCAATTTGTTGTCTGCGTTTCTATACGTTGTAGAGCGTTGGTTGTGTTCGCGTGAATGCGTTTGCATGCGTCTTCATTTGTCAGGATGAGGCTTACCTTCCAGAAAATTTCAAACAGGTGTGCCGAAAACAAATTCATTAATCGCAAGTCTTTGCAAAGCATTCGTTATCGTGCGTAATCGTGCGTACTGAGGATTCGCAATTAACTGTAAAATTGCATCATGCGATCAGGCAATCAGGCAATCATGCGATCAGGCAAATTTGCATATCAACCGAAAGGCTGCGCTTCGAGGACGATTGCTTGCGCTCGTAAACGCACTGTCGAATCCGACGCATGAAAGCGTACTTTGACGTTTAGTCAACGAACGCATACGAAGGGAAACTGAGACAAACGGATCCATGCGAATCGTAACGTTGCAAATATATATAAATATGTAAATTTTGTAAAAAAAAAAATGAATGATTTTTTTAGAAGTTAGAGAGAGAGAGAGAGAGAGAGAGAGAGAGAGAGAGAGAGAGAGAGAGAGAGAGAGAGAGAGAGATATTTCTCACCGCTGTGTCTGGTGTGGGGTTCCACAACATATGAGACAAGCCATGTTCTACTTGCGAGTGTGCTACGTGGATACTCTCGGGGTTCTCCCATTTTGCACCACCTACTGACTGGTCCGTTTTATACGAGCCAAAATAATCTTGAAAGGACCGTAAACTGAATAAACATGAATACTGAATAAAAATGAATGCGCTCGTAGATTTATAGGAATCATTTGCTAAATTATGGTAAATATGGGATATCACAATATAAATTTAGAATATCCTTACATAAAGTTCTTGAGTTACAGGACTGTGCTTGCAGTTAGGGAAATTTCAGATAACCAAAATTGCAATTCAAAAAATTGCAATTCAAAATAGCCTTAATGGTGGCGTCATACCTAGCCGATTTTGACACACGATGGCCACACGAATATGAATTTTTCAATTTCGCGCGATTTTCGTCACGAATTTGGTAAAAAGCCAATATTGAGCCGACGAATACACGAAGCCTACCGATGGTCACACGATGGACACATGATGGACACACGATTATACCCGATGCAGTCACGAACGATACACGAAGTGGTAGTTTTGCATACGATGTTGGTGCGAATGGTATGCGAAGGCTTGACGATGTCGCGAAGCCATCGTGAAGCCATCGTGAGGTGTAAAATGTATTCCCGACAGTGTCTCGAAGGCATAACGACACTTCCCGATGTTATGTAAAAATCAATTAATGAGACTAAAAAGCGATGTTGAGAAAACATCAGCTTTGTCAGTTTCTTTCTTTACAAAATAAAATTGGAAATGCCACCGAAACCAGGAAGAGGGCGTGGGAAGAAGATTGCGCCTGTCAGCTCCACCCAAGGTTCCACTTCAATACTCAAGTCCATGACTCCACTCAAAAACTCCAATCCATAAAATACACGGTGTCTATATTGTAGGCGGGAGATTGAACGAGACCCTTTCATTCGCGTGCAAACATGGTCTCTTTTGAGAAGGTACATTGTATACTCATCAAAAGAAGTTTTGCACCATTTAGATTTTTCATATTTTTAAAAGACATTTTAACTAACAAATTTTAAAGTTAGCTTTTTGAATTTGCACAGTCTGAAAGAGTTTGTTAATGTTTGTGATAAGACTAAAAATTGTTGCGGAAACGATTTTTGGAAAAATTGAAAATTCCAATTTTCTGTAAATGCTGAAAATTGGAAATCGAAAAAATTCCACAAACAATGCCACAGCATCAAGAACACATTTTTGTTTCCGAATTTACACACAAGAACTCCAAAGCTAATGATTAAGCCTAAAAACAATTAAAAAATCTCAAAATTTTAGTAAAAATTCATTTTTTGACAAAATTGCAAGTTTTGAGAAAAAATGATAAATATTGGAAAAAATGAATTCATTTCAATTTTTGAACACTATGAGATGTTTTGACACCAAAAATTGCCGCCTGTTTTCTTTCTGTTAAAGGCAATCTCATGTCAAAGATGTTGCATGAGTACTTTTTTGACATGCAGCTTTTTAAAAATTCTGAATTTGGATGGGTTGAAAACCAGTACCTTCAGTTAAACATTAATGGGTGATGCATGCTGTGTTTGAAAGAAAAACAACCCATTTTATTGGAGAGATGAGTTACTAAGCTTTATCTGAGAATTTAAAGAAAATCTCAAAAATCGTTATTTTTGGTCAAACATAGAGTTTTTGTCAAAAAAAAAAATCAATTTTTAGTTTTTTGCTTTAAATGATTGCTTTTAGTATCCCGAATGAGGATGTGAAACGAATTCGGGTTTGGAAGCCCAGAAATAAAGATGTCGGCTTTTTGCTGCATCCCAAATTTTGGTGTTTTCAAAAACATGCATTTTTGCACATTTTTATTTAATCGTTTTAAGAAGAAATATTGATTTGTCATTCAGGAAGTCCAGCCCTTTAAGATGGTGTTAATAGTTTTAAAAGTTTATTTGAAAAATATCTATACTAGACATTATTTTAAAATGAGAAAAATATTCACTGGTGCAAAACTTCTTTTGATGAGTATATTTCATTTGTATGATTTCGTTGTTGACGTCCACAGTAAAAATTACTACCATGACTGTATTGTCAGTTACTTTACAACACTTCAAATTTCTCGATGACAGTTTGGTTGTATTTCAATCTATCTTTCGCATGAAACTGACACAAAACTGTTCTTGAGTTTATAGTAGATGTAGATAAAAGACTCGTTTGTCGAAAACTGCAGTGGGTACTGCTCTACTAGAAAGAAAAACAGAGTGCTGCTTGAAAGACAACATAATAATAAACAAACCAAATACCTGTAAGAGATGGTGTTGCTCCTGCAAGATGATTTTATCATGTTCCAATTGCGTGTAAAGAAGCAGTGCTGCAGTCTTCTTCTTCCTGTTTGTCATGTCTTCGAAATACACCATGATTTTGTCAGAATAGAATCAACAGTACTGAACTTAAGATTTTCTGAGAAAAAGGCCGCGTGTGTGTGGATGCTGATTTTTGTATGTCAACGTTACCTTGGGATATATTGGAAACGCAGAAAATGCAGTTTTGGTTAATATCGTGTTTCCATCGGGATGCCATCGTGTTCTAATTTTTGTTAGATACGATGCTTATACGATGGCGTTGCGAGGGCTATACGATGTCGTGTTGTCTTCGTAACACAATCGGGCAGCATCGCGTCTCCATCGTATTGCCTTCGTGTAGCAAAACTTAGCCGATGGTGCCGATGACCACACGACAGAAGTACGATGTAGTCCCGATGTCATATGATGGCCTCACGATGGCTTTGCGAAGGCCAAGATGCACTCGCGAATTCAACACGAAATTGAACCATCGTGTGTCCTTCCTGTATTTTTTTGGCTTGTCAAAGATTTTGGTGCCGCTCGCGATGGTGATGCCGATGGCTTAAAAAGTCTCCCGATGGACATACGATGGGTAACGATGCACTCGCGAATGGTCCGATGTCTTCACGATCCCCGCCGAAATTGAAACTTTTCATAATCGTGTGTCCATCGCGTGTTAAAATCGGCTAGGTATGACGCCTGCATAAACATTTTCCTGTTTTAGGATATCCTTCGATCGATTTTGGGACAACCAAAAATAAAGTGATTTTTTTATAGCTAGAAATCAATTTAATTTTATATCTAGAAATCAGATCAGTACCGATTATTATGACTTTGTCAAATTCTTCCTGATTTCCTGATATCCAAAAATATATTTTATGATATCCGAAAATGCGTTTATGGATAGTTATGAATAAATTAGATATAAGGCTGATCAAAAATAACATAAAATATAAAATAGCGAACAAAACATTTTATGATATTTATGTATATCTTTTTAAAAATCGAATGTATGATATCCTCAAAATCGAAATAATTTAAGGAAATCGTTAATTAATTTGATATCCTTAATTCGGTCACACACACACACACACACACACACACACACACACACACACACACACACACACGCACGCACGCATCAAATCAGTATCTGAGAAGCAACATTCGCTAGTCCAATACCTTTCTGTTGTGGAACATTTTTGAAAAAAAAAAAAAAAAAAAAAAAAAAAAAAAAAAAAAAAATGACTCTTACCAAATGTATAAAATGATCCTAATGACAGATGAATAAGAACCCCTCCCACGACAACTAAAGCGCCCCTCGGACTGCATCCTAAAGATTTTGAAAAAGACTTCATATTCACGTAGATCGTAAATATGCTAAATATCCTAGCTCCAAAAGCTGCTATAAGAGCCTAAACTTCGAGTAGGTCTTCTTAGAATAGAGACTCTCAATCACAATGCAACTGAACGACTGCTTATCCACATTCTGCTTATGCTTACTACATGCACCCAAAAGACTTAGGAAGGTTACGGTTTATGGAAAGGAGCACATTTATATGAAGGAATACCATTGCATCTTGGTAAGAAGGATTCAACAGTTATAATCTTATTGTGTAATTAATGAAAGATAGTGACCATTAAGGTCAATTTATATTGCATTAAGCCAAAACATTTAAATTGCAAGTAACAACCGAAGCATCTGCAAAGTAACTTCACTTGCGGGAAACCAAGCTTGAACTTGGATATAACGGGAATTCAGTGTAAATATATTACAATTTCTTCTTTATGAATAATAACTGTTCACATTTTCCTATACCAAAACTGGTAATACAAGCAAAGCCTCCATCGTTGGGAGTAGCAAAAGATTTTTTTATATCTCCTCCATACTAATTACACCAATATGGTTTGAGGAATGATGAAAAAATACAGACGCTACACGGAGAAGACCGCCTGTATATGGCATATTTAGATGATTCTAGTTCGGTAGCCAGAAAGACAGTTTTAAACAACCTACGACAATATTTTAAGAGCTTAGGGACTACTGAGGAAAGGAGAATAAATCCATATTTTCGACAAAATAAACAGCGCCTGACCAAAATGCTTATCAGCCATTTTCAAACCTGGAAGTTCGTTAGCATCCGTTGGTTAATTTGAGACCACAACTGAGAACGCTACCAAACACTCAAAGTGTGTTTAAACACTCAAAGTGTGTTTTTATGCGGATGATGGTAGTGGTGCCTTTGCAAGAGTATGTTATGCCGCGTTTTCTTCAGCCGGTAACTATTTCAAGAAGCATTAATCTTTGGCGTCCCTTTAGTACAGTAGTTGCTGCATCTGTTGGATTTCAAAGCTATAAATTACAGTTTAAACACCATTCAAGCTGTATACCGAATCCATTCAAACGTACCTTATACAAAGTGGTATGTAAACAAGTTGTGCACCCTTCATTAAACACGACGTCTTAATCTATTTTTGGAGTTGAATAAAACTTTTTATTGTCACACAATACCCTGAAATTTATGTTTCGTGTTAAAAGGTGCAATAATCGATGGACTTAAAATGGCTCCTGTAACCACTTCCTGTTTGGTTCTTTTGCTAATACTGAGTATAATTCTTGACTCAAGTAAGTTACTGTTGGATGTTATTCTCTGCGTAAAGAAAACTTGTCAACTGGTCCCATTGACTGAATTGGAATTTGCAAATCACGGTACACAATTTTAAAAATTCATATTTAAATTCAGACCCAGTTAACCACTGGCTGTTTTAGGATATTATTAAAGATATATAGTAGTATTACATGTATACAATTTAGATCTTTACCCCCTCCCCCAATTAGATGTATTGACGATTCTGCTGTTGGTGTTTTCCAGATTGGGCAGAGATCTGTAACTACAACGTTACGGGAGGAGGTAGGGCATCATTTAACTTATACATGTATGTGCTAAACTTCTACTTTTATAACAACTAGAGGAGCAATGGCACCGTAAACGCTCACCCGAAATCTGTTATATATATTCCGATAAATACATGTCTCATAGAAAATATGCATTGGTTAAATTTGGTACAACCCCATTTGAAAAAGCGACAAAAGCAAGTGTATAATGATGGTAAATCAAATATGTATGTAGGATATTGGATTATTGGTTTCACAGGAGAAACACTTTGCAAATGGAGGAACATACATCGTACCATTATAAGCTCACATTGTAAGCCTAACGGCACGGCCGCGGTTAGATAAAATGAAAAAAAAAAAAAAAAAAAAAAAAAAAAAAAAAAAAACAAAAAAAAAACAAAAAAAAAAAAAAAACTAATGCTGACCATGTTTTTTAATTAAGGTAATGCGTATTATATTTGCTTGCAAGAGCGTAATATAATGTCGTTTGGACTAAATTGTACTGTGAATTAATTTAGACTTTTGGCTGAAAAAGGTCCTGCTTCCCCACCCACCCTAGGAAATTTGCAGACATAGTCTATCATAAAGAGCAGTATTTTCTGATTTTAATGAGAGATGTTTGCGCTTTGTACGCTGGGGAGTAATTTAATATAGCAACTGTTATCAGCTGTACTTTTGTAGGATGTTTTGATTGGGAATAGGATGATTTACCATAATTAAACCATTTCTCTGCAAGATTCTTCAAGGAGAATATGTGGGTTACATAATTTTATCAAGATTATATGTATATGATAATACATTGTACAGTGTATATATGGTTCTCGATTTGTGTAACGTATGTAACGCCGTATATAACAAAATATGCGAGTTTACATTTATAAACAAATATGGGTTTCAGTATTAGTTTCCATGGAATACAAAGCTGCAAACACAAAATATGGAAAGTAAGAAAGACATGTTTGTGTTATGTTCATTTGCTAGATGTGCTTGAGACTGAAACGTGACTTTAAAATCAAATTGCAATTTGCACACTGGTAAGTATAAAAGTAATGGAGCTAGTTGCAACTCATTGGTGCAGACTTAATTACGCACTGGGTTAAGATTAAAATGGCTAAAAAGGTAGATATACACTGTATCTCTTTTCATCATCATTCCCTTATAAATGTGTGTGTGTGTGTGTGTGTGTGTGTGTGTGTGTGTGTGTGTGGTATGTCACAAGGCGTAGAGAAGCGCGGTAGCGTTGTAGTTTATGATTTTATCACGCAATATGTGATTATTTCATTGGTTAGAAACAAAATCCAATAGTTTCACCAGCATAACTGGTGGCATGTGGTTTCGTGCCAAAATTCTGGGGAAAGGCATGTCTGAGCATAGTTTTTGTTATTATGATATATTTAGGAATAAACATTCAAGAAACACGATTTCTGATCGAAAATATTTTTCTTGGTATCGAAGCAAACGTTTCATAGAGGATTTTCTATTTTCTGTGGGCATTTTTTGAAGCGTTTGTACAACGCACTGGTGGTTACACAAACTTGCTGATTTCGCATAGGCAAAACATCTAACTCGATCAGAAACAACAACATACATTATTTTACAGTGTCTTGTTTTTACAAACAAACAAAAATGTAGATACCAAAATACATGTAATGGCGCCGTATGTTTCAGGCATCTCGAACCAAATAAATTTTGGATCCGACAGGCATGTAGATATCAAACTGAATTCGTTACAAATGTATTGACATCTTAAACATTTTAAATTCATAGAGCATTAAACCTGTTACAGTCATATTATTCTATTACACTTCGGTTCTTCGTACCACTTCCATGAGATGCAACGAAACACCTATGGAGCTACACTGTACATCTGTGCGACCGGTTTATAAGTAAAGCCGTGAACCCCAGGGCCCACGTTCTATAGCAAAACGGGTGGTACAGGCAGAGATTTTTTTTTCTTATTTTTGCTCGACACATAGATTGTGTGTACTCTGAGAATCACGTCTAACGTATAACCACAATCTAATTTTTAGCAAAAATATAACAATAATCAAATTTTAATGTAAAAAAAAAAATATTTTACAGTCTTGTGAGTCTTTGCATATTTGATAGTGTAATGACGCACAGCTGTGGTCAATGTCATCATTATATACTGACGGACAAAAGAAACGCTACAGATGTTTCTTTAAGATATTCGTGTAATCTATCTTATTTATTTCAAAACAAATTTGATTAAATTGACAAGAGATAATCTTGCAATTCACAACATGAA
Organism: Rugalucina vietnamica; assembly: GCA_964017185.1. NCBI lineage: Eukaryota > Metazoa > Mollusca > Bivalvia > Lucinida > Lucinidae > Rugalucina > Rugalucina vietnamica. The sequence continues at coordinate 15,778,433 of OZ024874.1, forward strand.
TTTGAAGTTGACATCACCTTCAGATTTTGTACAATGGCGTCCGACGTCAAGCTTCCCATAAAACGCATTTCACAATAATCCATATAGTGGCAAAACACCCTTTTATCAATCACCATCACACTTCGACGATACATTTATGTGTTTTAGACGGTTAATTGACGAATGTGGAATACGCATATGCGCTACAAATATTCCGTTAAGGCAGTTCGCAGGTTATTCAACGTCTGTGTGCTCTGCTGACGTTTACGGACCCTGCTATCCAAAGACCCCATAAGAGCTACATTTTTGAAGATTTGGCGACAGGTATTGTTAGGGCTACTCCGGGAGTAACACTGTTGTTGTTTCGACTGAGAAAGTCCGTAATTGTATGCGTTGACGTAAGTGACGTTGCGTCAGAAAAGGAGCACGATTTGGCATACGTGAACGTGAACCAACTGCTGCAAGTCGACGTAAAATGTTTCTCGAACTAATCCAACGGCAACAGGGACGATCTGCTGCAATCGTTACAACATTTGCATACGTCTCAGCTACGATCAGAGGCAAATTTTTGTCTCACCTGTTTTCGGAGGTTTTTTGTCAAAGTTGTACCCTTGGCTTTGTTCCACTTTTTCCAAAATCTGTTGGTCATACAGTTTCGGAAAATATATACCTTTTTATCATTCTATGCCACAGAATTCCGTTATATCCAAAACATTATTTCATCTTCAAAAATCATGAAAATTTAAGAAAGGGGAGCTAACTTTTTATTTAGGAATCGGATTTGGCCGAAACATAATATAATTAAAGCTGATGTGTATACCCTGGTTACAAATAAAGTTGGACAGAATAAGATTAATAGCTAGCTAGAAAATAAGAAAACTTTGTTTTCGCCATTATAACCCTATGGGACCTATCCGTTGCCATGGTAACAAGAGTTTTAATCCGTTCCACCCTATATTCTAATAACAGTTTTGTCCTGATAAAAGTATGCTTCATGTGAAATTTGTTGGCTCTGGGTTTATTGGTTTTAGAAATTTTACACTTTTTGTTGTCGATTTTTTCTCTACGGACAGGACATTTTTGACCGAAATAAAAATTCCATAATTCTACATTGTCATTGGCGTTGGTATAATATTTTTCTCATGACAATTATCAGTTCTGAAGACTCCATCCCCCAATGTGGTTTTGAACTTCCAGAAGTATAAGACGTCATAGATGTAATGTATGGGTTACGGACAGGACACTTTTTCGTTACATTGTCCTCAGTACTTTGGGATATAAATTTATATCCAGCGATAAAAGTAAGCCACACTACTGGTTATTTTTACTGATTAGGTATGTCCAAATATTGTTTATAACCCATTGAAAGTAGAATTGGATGTAACAGTCTGACTTATCAAGCATGTCACTCCGTTCTCACTTTAAAATATCTCAGTTTGGCACACGTCATCAGCTTTAGTAATCATGGCATAACTCAAAAACAAATAGTCGTAGCCCATTCAAATAAACGGCAGAATAAACGGGATATGATCGTTTACTAGCCACAAAATATTTTATATGCGCATAAAGTGTCAGTTTCAATCCCTCATACCCATAAAAAGAAGCAATTTTCAAGTGAGACAGTATAACACCTGTTTTGGGGGTATTTTTGGCTATATAAAATTATACTGTGAAAAAATGGCTTGTCCAATCAACATGAGTTTTTTAGGCCAGTTAGAATTAATTGATCTTGACATCCTGCAAGTCAACTTAAGTATATTAGTGTTGACGTTTTCATTACCCAACCGCATAACACTTAGTAAATTTAAAATTGTCATCTGATCTTAGCTGACCCGATAGCCAATGCGTAAATGACGTAATAAAATGTAGTGATCATGCACTTGTGACGTAACTCATGGATTCTGAGATCTTTGTTGGTCGTTTGTGGTCAAGGTTGTTGTAAACATGCTTGTAAGTTGATTTGTTGTGGTTTGGTGTATACTTAAGTGTTTGACGTCATAATCTAGGGGAAGACCACCACCGAGCACACCAATGGCCTGCTAACTGCTGACGTTATTGAGACGTGACGTTTCAGCAATATTCAAAAATTCAAATTTAGGGTGTTTTTCTGAACACTGATAATGTGTAGATTGCATAGGTGTTGCAAAATTTGAAGTTTATCGTTATCGTGCCAATTAAACCACGAAAAACATGTTTTCGTAAACGCGCCTTTAGCATTCCTTGGTTGGGGTGTACATTATCGACACAGCCTGTGTTGACCTTCTCTATAACGTGGGGCTTCATGGGGGCAAGAGAAAGCACGCTATTTTTCTACGTTTTACAAAAATCACAATTTTTAGGGTGTAGCGTTTCTTTTGTCAGTCAGTATATATGTTACGTTTTTTTTTTTTAAAAACCGAACACTGTAAAAATGTCTCTCTTTTTCTGGGCGAGTTAGACGCAACCCTGAAGCAAGTTTGTGTAACAACCAGTGCGTTGTACCAATGCTTCAAAAATACTCCCATTGCGTTGTAATAGAACATCATCAATAAAAGCTTGCTTCGATACCAAGAAAAAATTGGCAATCGGAAATCGTGTTCCTTGATTGGCACGAAAACACATGCCGCCAGTCATGCTGGTAAAACTACATCGGATTTGGCTTCTAACCCATGAAATAAATCACATATTGCGTGACAGAATCATAAACTGCAACGCTTCCACGCTTCTCTGTGCCAGGTGACATGACTAATAACACACGCACTAATTTATAAGGGGATGATAATGAAAAGAGGTATAAGTTGTATTTACCTTTTCAGCCATTTTAATCTTACTGCAGTGCGTAATTTAGTCTGCACCAGTACGTTGCATTCAGCTCCAGTACTTTAACATTTATAGTGTGATTTGATTTTCAAGTCACGTTTCAGTCTCAGAAGAATTATCGATATCAGTCATGAAGAAACAACAACAATTGTATATTGCAACAAGTATGTGACGTGAGGATGTCGCATAGAATCAATTTTAAAAGCTCTGTCTCACAGAAAGTTACTTTTAATTTCATTACAGCTCTGCCCATTTGCACATCGTCAGCAAGAACAGGAAATACCATTTTGATAGACACATCAATGGTACCACCAAATGATGCAATAACCTGCACGTGTTCGGTCGATATAGATGCTAATGCCCAAAGTGTCCATGTTGGATACGAACCCGTCACCGGAACAACGTCTCAATGTGGTCTGCTTTTTCATACAGGGATCAAAAAATTTGAATGTACTGAAGTCCCGTTTGACCATATTGTCGGTGGCTTTAATCAGCTGGAGTTTTCAAAAACGTCAGTTGATGCCGACGCTTGCTTTATACTTTTTATTGGTAAGCATATATACCTCGTTGTACAGTATACAGGTGCGTTCACTTATCAATATACCCCTGCGATATTCATAAATAAATTGACAACTTTTCTTGTTTTTGAACAATCGTCACTGGCAAGAAATAGACCACTGGATGAATTTGTTTATATAATATGTTAAGTAGGTTTATAAATATTTACTCTGTATATAAAACTTCCAGATCATATGATGTTGTGTGCCTAAATTGATTACATAACATATGGAGCCAAATTTTTTAACAAAACATCTTTGATATTCGAGTTTCAAAGATTCCACAAGGAACCATGGTGTATGGTTTGTAATTTTGTTTGTAAATTATAAACAAATATCCATTCTTGTACTACGGCTGAAAATTTGGTGTCTTTATGAGCACCATTTACAGAGTTACACCCTGATTTTCATTTATTGTACATTTTAGAATTTCACGATAAAGCAGTTGTTACAATATAAAACTAAGCATGTCAGTGTTATTTTGCAAGACAACAAATATTCTGCTAGGGCGGTTATTCGACCAAAGCTTGCTAGTGGGTTCCGTCATAAGGTAAATAAAAATAAAACTGAGATCCCTTAAGAGCAGTGAGCATATTAATGAGAAAGGTGGTGGGCCATACCCCGCGGTTTCGGCTATTCAAGCCTCTTCAGTGACCCTTTAGATTTGGCAACATGGAGCCAAAGAGAATTACTGTAATTTTGCGACTTTCAACAGGGTAGTCGATGCAAAGACTAGTATGAGCATAATGGGGCCAAATATATTAAACGTTGGTTAGAACATGGATCTAAACCGGTAATAATTTTCTGATTTCTCAAAATACCCTCTCTGATCTCAAAGGACCAAAAGGAAAATATAATCTGCACTATGCATGATGTACGGGGAGACTTTTTAGGGCCGCCACACGGCACAACACCAGCTGCAGTAATAGAAAATAAAACTAAAACTGAGATCCTTTAAGAGCAGTGAGTATATTTATGAGAAAGGTGGTGGGCCATACCGCGGTTTCGGCTATTCAAGCCTCTTCAGTGACCCTTTAGATTTGGCAACATGGAGCCAAAGAGAATTACTGTAATTTTGCAACTTTCAACAGGGTAGTCGATGCAAAGACTAGTATGAGCAAAATGGGGCCAAATATATTAAACGTTGGTTAGAACATGGATCTAAACCGGTAATAATTTTCTGATTTCTCAAAATACCCTCTCTGATCTCAAAGGACCAAAAGGAAAATATAATCTGCACTATGATGATGTACGGGGAGACTTTTTAGGGCCGCCACACGGCACAACACCAGCTGCAGTAATAGCAAATAAAAATAAAACTGAGATCCTTTAAGAGCAGTGAGCATATTTATGAGAAAGGTGGTGGGCCATACCGCGGTTTCGGCTATTCAAGCCTCTTCAGTGACCCTTTAGATTTGGCAACATGGAGCCAAAGAGAATTACTGTAATTTTGCAACTTTCAACAGGGTAGTCGATGCAAAGACTAGTATGAGCAAAATGGGGCCAAAAATATTAAACGTTGGTTAGAACATGGATCTAAACCGGTAATAATTTTCTGATTTCTCAAAATACCCTCTCTGATCTCAAAGGACCAAAGGGAAAATATAATCTGCACTATGGATGATGTACGGGGAGACTTTTTAGGGCCGCCACACGGCACAACACCAGAATAGCAAATAAAAATAAAACTGAGATCCTTTAAGAGCAGTGAGCATATTTATGAGAAAGGTGGTGGGCCATACCGCGGTTTCGGCTATTCAAGCCTCTTCAGTGACCCTTTAGATTTGGCAACATGGAGCCAAAGAGAATTACTGTAATTTTGCAACTTTCAACAGGGTAGTCGATGCAAAGACTAGTATGAGCAAAATGGGGCCAAATATATTAAACGTTGGTTAGAATATGGATCTAAACCGGTAATAATTTTCTGATTTCTCAAAATACCCTCTCTGATCTCAAAGGACCAAAAGGAAAATATAATCTGCACTATGGATGATGTACGGGGAGACTTTTAGGGCCGCCACACGGCACAACACCAGCTGCAGTAATAGCAAATAAAAATAAAACTGGGATGTCTTAAAGCACTATGGAGTCATCCATGACTTTTTAGTCTGCCAAAACGTGGGTTGACATTTCATCATACAATTCACGATTGTTTCCTACGCACCGAGGGGCTAAGTGGGCTAAATTTATTGTTGGACAATGACTCACATCTCCTCTTCGTGATATTCCAAACCTCTTCTCTAGCGACTAAGTCACGGAAATTAACATGCCAATAAAGGATGTCATAATAGTATTTACACAAAGCAAATGTTCTTTGCATTCATCCCTATTATTGATATAAGAGGAACGTCTGTCTTTGAATGTCCTGGTGATTTCCTTGATTTTATGCCTAAACTAGAGGATTTAAATACCATGAATATGAGCAGTGAGAGATAGCCTAAGTATGAAAGTTTATCTGTGAAAGTCACAGTACCCTATGGTATTCTGTGCCGAGAAACAAACCATGAATTGTATGACGAAATTTCAACCCACGTTTTTATAGAATACAAAGCCATATGTGACTCCACAGTGCCTTAAGGCATGCTTACCTCATAAAGGAACCCACTAGCATGTTTTGTTTGTAAAACCGTCCTGGTAGAATATTAGTTTTCTTGCAAAATAACACTAACATGCTTAGTTTTATATTGTAAGAACCGTTTTACTACGAAATTCTAAAATGCACAATAAATAAAAAAAAACAAGGGTGTAACTCTGTAAATAGTGTTCATAAAGACACCAAATTTCAGCCGTACTACAAAAATGGCTATTCTTTCATAATTTATAAACAAAATTACAAACTATTAACCATGGTTCCTTGTGGAATCTTTGAAACTCGAATATCAGCGAATGTCTTGTTAAAAATTTTGCTCCATATGTTATGTAATCAATTTAGGCATACAACATCTTAAGATCTGGAAGTTTTTTTTTATACAGAGTAAATATTTATAAACCTACTTAACATATTATATAAACAAATTCATCCAGTTGTCTATTTCTTGCCATTGACGATTGTTCAAAAACAAGAAAAGTTGTCAATTTATTTCTGAATATCGCAGGGGTATATTAATAAGTGAACGCACCTGTATATACTGAACCCTTGTACAGTATATCCCTTGTCAAGCAGGGCCGTCGTCGACTTTTGAAAAGTGGTCCGGCCATGAAACATCGAAGACGTTTTACGAGAGCCGAAGGCACGAGTTGGGGGAGAGCATTCCCCCTCTCGTAAGGGCGGTTCGGGAGGTCTCCCCCGAGAAAAAAAATATGTTTCCGGACGTCCGTAGAGACGATTTTAATGCACTTTGGGACAATTTTTGCCCTTGTAGCGCTGCTTATCTTATAGGTTTCATCATGATGAAGCCATGTTCTCAGGTCGAAAACCATGAAGCCTGAAAGGGAATTTCGAAAGACGTCGGTTGATTAGGAACCGGCGGTATACCCATGATGGAAGAATAACTTGCACGTTTTAACAAATTTTGGAATATGAAGAAAATTATGTTTACGAAAATTTTATACGTAAACGATTTTTCGGTATGCTGTTTGATTTAATGCAATAATTATAAACAGTGATTGGGATATTGTGAAAATATGTTTAATTTAGTATTTTCTGTAATTTCAACCGTGAAATACAGCTTTACACTTTTTTTAAATGTTTTAAGATTATTGAGAATCGGTTTTATTCACTAAGAATTAAGGAACACTTTAATGCACCTTCGCTTCAAACGATAATCCGTTGGACAAACAATCGGCTGACAGTCACTTGGCCAAATACCTCACTTGGCCAAATACTCAGATGGCCAACTAAAAATCATCAGATGATCAAATAAAAAATCATCAGATGGCCAAAAAATTAATACTCACTTGGCTAAGTTATTCATACCTTACCTGTAGCCTATATCACCTACAAAAGTAATGAACTTGTCCACTTCACATTTTATCAATGAACCCTCCTGTTCAGTATCCCTTTTTACTGTAGGTCTTAATCTTTTGTACTATAACAAAAAGTGTGATTTGAGCAACTCTGAACTAGTCATTCATGGATGAAACAGTAAAACCATTGACAACACATGAAACAAATGGCAACACAATTATTTAGAATGCCCAAACATTTTAACAGTTAGAACAGCATTATAAGGCTAGAACTGCTTGCACAATGGAATGCCTATGAAAAAAATGTAATTATATTTCAGAACAATAAAATTGTCTTGCATGTTATATGGGTGAGATGAACGCAATTATTTAAACAGGATACCGTGTACATGATTCCCCAGCAAACATTTTAAAAAGACTGGTTTGAATTTAAACAGAACTAATAAAATACCCTAACTTCGCCAGCTTCTGCCTGCCGGTCCGCAGCCCCAAAAAGAAGGTCGGTGGTATTTTAATAAAGGTGTGTTATGGAAATTCTATTTTGGCAAATTGAGTATTTATTTTTGGCCCATCTGATGATTTTTTATTTGGCCATGTGAAGATTTTTATTCGGCCAAATGATGTGTGAAATTTGGCCAAGTGAATGCGTGTTTTGGCCAAGTGATGTTTTGGCCAAGACAATAATGACAGGTGTCATTTTCAAGATTGTTATTATAACGACCGTCTTTCACACCCTATGACAGTTGATTACTTAATATTGGGCCATCACACTTCAAAAAAGCCGAAAAAGGCTGACACATTTTCGGCCAAATAATCGAAAATTGTGGTCCGGCCGAAACCATTTTCGGCCAAAAAAAAGTGGTCCGGCCATAGCCGGACCGCCGACGACGGCAACAATAGGTCACCCAAGAAACGCAACAATAGGTCACCCAAGATTTTCGAGTTTAAGGGCAAAACGATGTTAATTTCAGGTCTGTTGCTGTTTGATTCCTATTCATGGGATATTGGGGTATAACATGCAAAAAACTGATTTTCATTTCGATTAAAATTAAATGAGAAATTTTTGTCGTCATAAATAATGCAAACCGGGAAAGATTTGCTCTGCGCATGCGCACACTTTTAACCTCCAAATCATCAAAAACAATGTCTGCTGCTCCCTCTCTAAAATCCATGAAAAAGAAATAAAGTTCCACGACAAACAATCTCATTATTAAAACCATAAACACCCTGTGTTTAATTGAAATGGGAGTGACTTTAATTCTATTCATTTTATTTCTTTAATGTATGAGTAATCTGCTGAGTGGTACATGGTGATTTTAAATGGGGGTTTATAGCCAATTTAAATAGTGCTATTATCTTAATGCTTGCGAATGCGCACTGTATGATTTTCTACTTTAAGCATGCCTGTTGTCGGCATCGAATAACTCCGGGATCCGGGAATACTCATTAAAATGAAAATCGGTTTCCTGCATTCTGAAGCCTGTTATCTACTGCACAAGTAGAAAATGAGATGATTTCTGATTTATAATATATGATAGTTTGCTAAACATTTAGTGGAATATAATTGTTGCGTTTCTTTTTTGTTCAGTATATATGTACTTAATATTATTTTGAACCCGTTACATACAACTTCAGGGAAACTTAACTTCAGGGATAGCACACACGGCTTAATTGCTAAAAGGGTACATTATACGCGCGGTTTGCCCATATTACGTTAAGATGAATATTAGTCACCAACATGACAGGCTTGACCCGCAACCCGCCCGCAACCCACTGACTGTCCATTAGACTACCGCGACTATACATAATTATGTCGATTTTCTTTTTGTGTAATGGGTTGACGTATTATTTATTGTTTTGATTATTTATGATATTTCTTAATCCAACAGTATCAGTGCTTTAGAATTTGAAATTAAGGATTTTCTTGTTGATAAGTTAAATTCATTCGTTTCTTACAGACAACAATGCCCCAGATCAAGATAAAAGAAATGCTACCGTTCAATGTTTCAACGAAGACGGACCACCTCTCACGCAAAAAAGCACAACTTTGAGAACTCAAACAGACACTAGTTTACATGTAATGACTACAACATTACGTTCAACTCTGTCGGTAGCACCATCCACATCTGTGAATGGTTTAACAAGTAGAGTTGAGACTACAAGTGGTGTTAGTGATAAACAAACTACAGATGAAACTGGAGAATCAAATTCAACAACAGGTAATACAGGTCCATATTTAAGACTTTTTTCAGCTCACCTGAGCCGAAGGCCCACAAGGTGAGTTTATAGGATGGCCATGCTCCGGCGTCCGTCCGTCGTCTGACGTCCGTCCGTCGTCCACAATTTCAAAGGTCTTCTCCTCTGAAACCGCTTGGCCAATCAAAGCCAAACTTCATGTAGAGCATCCTTAGGAAGGGGCAACGAAAGTTTATATAAATGGTCCAGGTCACATGATCAAGAGGCAGCTATGCTCATATCATATAACAAAAATCTTCTTCTCTGAAACCGGTGGACCGATTTCAATGAAACTTGGTATGTAGCATTGGGGACTCTGGCCCATCATATTTTATATAAATCATGACCTTTGGTTGACCTTGACCTATTTAACGCTAAGCTCAAGTTTTGTTACATAGGCTTTTCAATGAAAAAAGTAAAAAACATGGAATTTTTCAGGAAGTTTTGTAGCCTGTGACCTGAAAGTTGGTAGATACAGACAACATGTTGTGTTAATGAAGTTATGCAAAGACAAACCTCACGTGCAACATTCTTAGGAAGGGAGAATGAAAGTTTATATAAATGGTCAAGGTCACAAGACCAAGATGGCCGCCATGGCTATCAATAGCAAAAATCTCTAAAAAAAAATCTTCTCCAGAACCAGAAGGCCTTTGATTTTGAAACTTGGCATGAAGCATCAGAGAGAGGAGCTCTACAAAGTTTATATAAATCATGACCTTGGGATGATCTTGACCTATTTTATGGCAAGGTCAACATAGGTTGCCCATTCATTTGAATGGGGAAAATTAGTCAAATGTAATTAATTGGGGGGATACATGTACCTGCTGGAAGTATGCAAATGGACAGAAGATTTATGTTTATGGAAAAAATGTCCTCAGGGGTTTTTCTGCCCCTGCCCCTGGGCTACATACATGTATATGACCATGATATTCAAATATCTTCTTCTCTGAAACCGCTTGCCCAAACTTTATGTGGAGCATCGTTAGGAAAGGGGAATGGAAGTTAACTTAAATTGTCAAGGTCGCATGACCAAGATGGCGACCATGGCTATAAATAGCAAAAACCTTTATAAATCTTATTCATCAGAAACGGAAGATCTATGATTTTGAAACTGGAGCTCTACAAAGTTTGTATAATCATGACCCCTGGATGGCCTTGACCTATTTTATGGCAAGGTCAGCTGAGGTCGCATATCCCAGATCTCAGGTGAGCGTTTTCAGGACCATTGGTCCTCTTGTTTTCAAATCGTGCAAAAATATTTTCTTTAGTTGTCCAGATGTTAAAGCCGTAGTTGCAAGTACAGCTTAAAGCTAAGACGTGTTTCTTTTACCGTTTTGTTAGAAAATAAGATATAATATCCAACGAGATATCAGTAAGTTGAAGTAAGAATAGAAAGTACAAAAATTGATGTAATTACATTCAAAGTTCATCAGGCAAGAAAGACAGGAGAGCATAAGACATCTCATGAAACATACCAACATACGTGAAGAGCAAGGTGACTAGCTCTTGCCAGCAAGGTTGCCATAAGGCTAGCATCAATTTTAAACTAAGATGATGTGCACAACAGGGAGTAAATAACATGAACAGACAAAGACAAATAACATCAGAACCGCATTAGATTAGTCAGTAAAATAAATTGCAATATCGCCAGCTTTGAAGATTTGAAGCACCCTTTAATATTCAATCGAATTATTGTCAAAATCATTTAAACCATTATTTATTTCAGTGATAATAGCAGCTGTGTCTGGTGCTGTTGGAGCATGTGTCATAATTGTTGTGGTTGTCGTAGTATATTGCTGTTGCAGGTAGGCTATCAGTTTCGTCATGTCTGTACATCTATGTCGGATATAAGTTTGCTAATATTCGCCGTACACGTGCAAATAAGCAATAAATACTATTGCAAGAAAGTGTCAAAGTTTTGCCTTACAGCTAAGAGGACAGTGAATAAAAATAAGAATTTATTTTACTGGTAAAATCATCATAATTATTATTTGTGTCGACGAAACTAAGTTAAACAAAATCAAATTGCCATTGAAAAAAGAAATGCATGATATACGAACGTGAATGTATATGCACTAATTTTCATTATTATATGATGTACAAATGTTTTTTGTTTGTGTTTCAGGCGAAGAACCGCGAAGGCAAACACAGCACCTAAACATGGTTACGTGAACACTACACTAGATGCCGAAGTAACTGAAAATGTTGTTTACAACATGGAATTTCCACCTGTAAAAGGAAAAGCTAATATTCAGTTGAACAATTTCGATGTAACTTACGATAACGCTGAAGGTGGCACCTATAATACAATCGATTACACATCAGACAACAAGGAAGCCAATGCTATATCCTCATTTAAACAAGAATTTCGGGAAAACGACTTGGGTACATATAATACTGCAGATGATGGCGCTGGTGTGTCGCAAGTGATTAATAGCGACATACAGGAGGCTGCTGACCCATCTTATGAGACACTTAAAGACGAAGTAGGTAAAACGACTGTTGACAACGATAAACATGAGCATGCACAGGAAAACAATAACACCAGTGAGAAACAACATGAAAACAGTGACGTTACCTATTCTGTTGTTGATAAAAGTAGGTCATCTGAAACACCTTGCAAACGTCAACAAACAAAACACTTTGAAGTATCCGAATCCGGTGATACATATGCAATTGTTGACAAAACCAGTTCTAAATAAACATGAACGATCTGACATGTTACAAACATTTCGCCATCACTTTTGTATATTCCGTATAAAATATAAACTTTAGCTCTGCTATGGAACAAGCTGGCTTACAACAAACTTGCCGTTTACACGATTTAATCTGTGCGAGTAGTTCTTTCAAAGAGGATGGCCTTTCTCAGACACATTTATACTGCTCACAATTTGATAGTATCAAGAATTTGTTTATGCTGCTTTTAAATAAAACTTATTTTATTGCCGATTCAAACATACAAATTGTACGAGCAAAAGGGTTGGGCCACAGGCTCTTCCAACCTTAGCTACGGCCCTTCCCGATTTATGCTGCTAAGCCATGCCATCAACATGAAGCATAGCCATTGTCCTACAAATCGTCTCTGTATTTCACAATATCAGACTTACATGAACACCGACAGTCCTTAAATTAAAGAGGTTATCTTTTGCTATCTGACCATTTCTGTCAGTTACATGATATCTTTCCTTCTGATCATCATTTGACTGCATTTGTTTATGTGTGTTGTTTATAACTTCAGGATGATTTTAGGCAGCCCCAGTGGCCGAATGTTTAAGAGCGCTGATATTTCATTTCAGCGCTTAATCATTCGATCATCCCACCTACGGTGTCTGGTGTGGATTCGAGCCCCACACGGGGCACATGTGAGACAAGCCGTTCTTCTTGCGGGTGTGTCAACTAACTGATCGGTCCGTCTTATATGAGCTGAAATAATCTTGAAAAGGACGTATTTTTTAAATATCAGGGTGGTCCTAAACAAAACGTGCATTTTGATTCCCAAGTGCTGGTAAGGGTAGGGTCCACATTTGCCGTTCGTCTTTCACTTATGAGAAAAAACATCATTATTTCTATGTGTTGGTTAGTTCTTTGATGGCTAATTAGACCAATTCTAGCTCTAAACTGTCGGTTGCAAGTAGAGCAAGTCTTTGTCATGGAATCTACTGGTCGCCCATTGGTTTTGGCTTTACGTTCTCTGCGCTTTCTTTCAGCTTCACACATTTTCTTTTCCAGTTTGATCGCTCCTGTGCAGTCTGTTCCAAAGACCCTGGTATTTCGAAATCCTTCGGAGAGGCTTTGAGGGTGTCGTCTGGCCACCTCGAGAGCGCTTTCCCTTCTGTAATTATCCATAGAAAACTTTCTTTAGAAATCACTCATTAAGCACCCTTACAACATGGCTAGTCCATCTAAGCTGTGCTAGCTTTATTGAAGACAGTATGTATGCTTTGCATTCCTGCTTTCTTCAGGACCTCTGTGTCTGGAATCTTGTCTTGTCACTTTATTTTAACAGCTTTCTCAATCATTTTAAATGGAAATGGTTAAGTCCTTTTACGTTGGTATACTGTCCAGGTCTCACATGTATACAAGAGGGTTGGCAGTGATACAGCCCTGTATACTCATGTATACCCCAGTTTTTAATAGTTTTCGGCGTTGTCCCCAGTAAAAAGGTGCAAGTAGGCAAAGATCAGGAAAAGGCACAATCAGACAAAGAATCCCACTACAAATACCGATAATCGGTGTCCCAGGAAATGTGGTTTATCTTCATTATACTTGTCCCGAGTAAAACGATAATCGGTGTCCCAGGAAAAGTGGTTTAAATCTTCATTTTATTTTATACCAATGTATATCAAAACTTGATAAAATTGGTATTTTCATTGATATGAAATTTCACTGATATCAAATCACACTGATATCAAAAGTCACTAATGACTGATATCAGTCTATATCTTCACTGTAGATTTTGGATTACTTCTGACGTTTCCATTTACTTGAAGTCATTAAATGTGTCTCACTTCAGAAATTCAAACGCCTATAACTCCATAACATAAAGTGCGTGTATTCATTTTTTAGAACGAAAAGTCCCGTTCTCACTGTCCCGGTTCTACCCCGGTTTGCCCCGGTGAAGGCAAGCCGGTTTACAGGGGTAAACCGAGGAACATTGTCTGAACAAAATGATTTTGTTCTCACAATCCCGGTGTTACCCCGGTGTAGCTACGGTTTTAGAAACGAAGGAACCCGGTGGAGCCACGGTTCTTCCCGGTTTCACCCCGGATTCATCCCGGTGCATGCCGGTCAGCCCCGGTTCTACTACGGCAAGGCCCGGTGTTGCCCCGGTAGTCCACGGTGCTGTCCCGGTGACTGCCGGTCCCGTTACGGTATGCGCCGGTGGCGTCCCGGTTCTACCCCGGTTCTTCACGGTTCGTCCCGGTTTACCCCGGTTCGTAGGGCAGTCAATTACCTCATACGATAGCATCACACACATGAAAACAAAATTACATAGTGCATGTTCGTGCATATGAGCTTTCATTTAGGTACTTTCGTAACAGAGTTTATAAAATGAATAAACCAGCACTCTGGGAGAGTTAACATGTTTTGCCCAAGGACACAAGACGATGCCACCAGTGGGGACTCTCGATTCGGAGTTTATAAGCCAACATCAATGTGTATTGAACCCTTTTCATTAACGTCATGCAGACGTTGCGCTTTTTCGGCAGTGTGACATTTCCGCTAGATTCGCGAAATAATTTGCCGAAAAGCACATATCCGTTAAAAATCTTCTTCATGCATTGTATGAAATGAATTTCTGAATGTTATCGGGCTACAGAGCCACATAAGTTTTGCAAATTTTACATGTACGCGTGTTTTGCCCGTTGTGACATCGTCTCTAGATTTCGCACTACAATAATGAAAAATAGTACCGGTAATACCGTATATTCAAATCTCAACAAAAATACATGATTTGACATGTATGAACTAAGCATTTTGACATGTATGAACTAAGCATTGAACCGTATAAACAGATATTTGCATGTAATTGTTGTTCAGATGGATTTGAATAAAAGATAAAATACAAAATCTAAATCTTACGCTTTGGTCATATACGTTGAAAGTAATTCTTGTAGTTTATGCTGATATATTTATGAAAAATGCGTTTATTTTCGCCGTTTCTACAATATCATAAAGAACCGCAATGCGTCATACTCGTATTGACAATGTATGCCAACACTCAAGCGCAACGTCTGTTCTGTTTTCTAACGCAGAGCATGAAACATCCTTGGATCCATTCCTTCAAGCCTCAATTCCTCTAGCAGTCTTGAGTAGTGGCCGAGTTCAAGTCTCCTCTGAAACCATGGTCGAACTTAGTTTGTCACCTGTTGATCAATGGCTGAGCTCTTGCCATAGCCACGGCACATGCCATTGCTACCTAGTCAACTGAAGTTGGTACTGCAGAAGTTGTAGTCTATTCCAATTGGTGTTTATTAGATAATTCATTCTATTTCGCGTAAAACATGAACACAACTGATTAAATCTGTGTATTGTAACTGATCGCATGTAATTTCATTAGAACCGTAGCGGTACCGGGGTGAACTGGCGCACACCGTATTGAACCGGCACTCGACCGGGTCAAACCGTAGTAACACCGCCACTAACCGGGGCAAACCGGTGCGACACCGTGTCAAACCGTATCTCCACCGGCATAAACCAGGGCGATACCGGCCCAACACCGGGGTGAACCTGGGTAAAATAAACGCCCCGGTTTACCCCGGTTTATCACAGTGTCGCCCCGGTGGAGATACGGTTTGCCCCGGTGTCGTCCCGCTTTATCACGGTTTTTGACACTTGTCCCGGTTCGCCCCGGTTCTATTAAACATTTTAAAACGACCGGCAAGGCAAGCCGGTTTACCCCGGTTCGCCCCGGTTGTCCACGGTACCGCTACGGTTCTACCCCGGTTCCCCACGGTTTGTCCCGGTTGGTCAAACCGGGGTGAACCGGGGAGCTAAACCGGGACAGTGAGAACAGAACTTAAGGAACAATGTGGTACCAAAATTATTTGTGTTTTAAATTTTTTTTGGTTTTTGCATTTTCACTGCCTGCCTTGTGAATTGGAAAATGCCCGTGTACTGTATAAAATAAAAACAAATTTGCTTTGTTTCGGTGAATACCAAATATATTTCATCTCGTGAGTTGAAAACATAAAACTTTTCACTCGTGCTGCGCACTCGTGAAAATTCTGTTTTCAACTCACTCAATGAAATATATATTTGGTATTCACCTAAAAAAAAAAAGCAAATATCCTCTATATACTACTATTTATTGTGCCTGCCTCTCTGCCGTGCTCGTTGCCTTTCGTTTCGGTTGAAACTTAGCCGGAAAGTGTTTTGTTATGTTTTATGTATTTTCTTTCCCACCCGGTGTTTATGTTTGGATTTTAAATTTAATTGCATCGATTCATGGTTCCTCTATTCTTATTTTAACTGTGGAATATATCATCTACTCTTCTGAAACCTGACTACAGTCTTAAAAATCACGAATGTATATACCCTGACTTAACTGACCCCGATGCAGTCTTCAGTTTTTTCCCACCTTGGTTTTTGGAGTGGAAGTCTTTTTCTGATTGCGCCTTTTCCTGATCTTTGCCTACTTGTACTTTTTCAGACCTTCACCTGCATCGGACGTCTATGTCTGGGTATTGCATCGTTTTCCCAACTTCCTTCTTCCTTATTGTTATATACTATGAAATTGTATGTTTATATGTTCTAAAATGTTTAATATAGACTTAAATTTATATATACTATTCGACACGATGTTAATGTATTTAAAAGTCATGTTATATAGAAATATTGAAAAAGAAAATAGAAACACACTGTATGTAACTTTATTTGATCATTATAAGTTGAAGTTGTACAATACTATATGATTGTATTGAAATAGAATAATAATAATAATAATAATAATAATAATAATAATAAAAAATTGATATCATCATCGACTCAACCAATACATCATCTTTTTCTATCTTTCATATCATTCACCCCTCGGAGAGGCTTGCGAAAGAAAACAAAAAAAAAAAACAAAAAAAAAAAAAAAAAAAAAAAAAAAAACAACAACAACAACAACAAAAAAAGACAAACTGTGGAATATAGAATATAATTATTTCACGGACATGCTCTCTTGATGGTTATGTAATGTGCGCATATTTTACATTGAAGTCGAATATGGTAGCTTATGTATTCGGTTCACAGGTTATTGAAATAATTATGAATGCAAAAATTGAATATGTTGAAGATTAGCATAATTAACTTTTCATAGCTGATTGGTAACACATGAGTCATTCCTTTCAGTCATTCAAATGCAGTCTATTGATATTTTACGAAAAAGATGTTTACATCCAATATGGCGCCTTCGAGAGATTTTGCATTCATCGCGGGGGTGATTTTGTTGCTGGCTTGTATTTTAGGTACAGTATGCGTTTCTTATTTCATAGTGTTTAATTGTACAAGCGCAGTTTTCGTTTCAGTTAGAGATAAGAGTCCGCTAAAGATAAATCATCAGTATGAGAAAATATTTTCATGTAAGCTTATCAGATTCGCGTTAACCGTGGTAGCGTTAAGTTCATAAGTCAACAACGGCGACAATCTAAATTTGCGAAACATTTTTAAAAGTCTGACTTAATAGATTCGTAAACTTTGAATTGATTGTTTTATCTGTAATTACTCTAACTTCTGACATTTTCTTCTTTGTATTTAGGTGTGGAGTTAACATGCAACCCTCCTGCAGATTTTATCGGTAGGTTCCCATTTTCATTTATGTTGCCTTAAGATTATGTATTACGTCCATGTTTAACAGCTAAGGTTAGGCTGGCGAAGCTGCATATCAGTATATAAACTGAAAACGGTTCTTCGGCGGAAGTGGAAGCATAGTAACTGTTGCAGAAATGTTTTTCATAGCTACTTGCATGGCGAATGAGATGGCGGCGCTACCACCTGTAGTCCCAATATTTACAAATTGCTATTTATCACACTTCTCCGTCTGACAAACAGTGCCAATGGTCATTGTCAAGCACACTTGTCTCCATTATGAAAACATGCCCATGCGATATATAGAGATTATTAAAATTGTAACAAAAATGAAAATTTTTAGTAGAAAAATTTTGATATTTTTCTTATTTTTGCTCAAAACATAGATTGTGGGTACACGTTAGAACCGCCTCGCTGAGGCGGTTCTAAGGAGTACCCACAATCTATGTTTTAAAGCAAAAAATAAGAAAAATGGGTATACCCCTGCGTACCCCAGTTTTGCTATATAAAAGTGGGGTATAAGGGGGTATACATTACATGGACATGTTATCCTGTTGTCTATTGCATGTATTGCCAACCTCGTATGTAGCGATATACTATATCATTGGGTTTATTTATAAATAAGCCTCTCTGGCCGAATTCAGAAGTCACAGATTGTTTCACTCTCAACATTCCATGTCTTTCAGTTATTAACACCGTTTATTTTACAGAACTTTCCGTCTGCAGAGATGCTCAACACACTGGCTGGTCGTTCTACATTGATACGCTATCAATTCAGGAAAACAATGCTGCATACTGTAAATGTTCCGTGAACATCAGCGATGAAGTGCAAGATGTACAGGTGTCTTACAACTATCAAGGTCCAGGTTCCAACTGTGCCAGCGGGTTCGAGTTCAACTTTGCCAATTTTACGTTAGCTTGTAATGCAACTTCTATGACTGTTGCCGCTCAGGATGTTGATGCAATTGAATTTAGAAAGGAAACAAGTGGCCAGGCAGAACCCGCATGTCTTTTGGTTTATATTGGTATGTACATATTTTATAGCATTAGCCTAAGAAAGCAAGAGCTTAAGAAATATGTATCATTTAAGTTCATAAAATGTCAACCAATTTTGATATTTCTAAATCTGCAGTTGACTTATATTTTATTTAATCGGAAACCCCTCAGTACATTACCGTGTTCATATTTTATATCCCTTAAGATCTTTGTGGTATGCTTTTCTGGTTTTCATAGCAATAAATCCAACAAGGAAGCATGCTTGACATACTTGTGTGCTCATTGTTCTCTAATTGATTAAACAATTTTCCTTTATCTGGCATAAAAAGACATTGTTCTAATCATTTCGTCAGAGAGCAATAATAACTTCCGGTCACGGATTTATTACATACCATGAATATATTTCAGCTAGCAATCAACAGCCTGCAACAGTCACATGCTATAAAATCACCACTTTATCAACACCCGCTAACAATGCAATCATATCAGTTACCTCAAATAGTGTTCACTCAGTACTGGACAATACCACGTCAACAATAACTTCTACACAATCACCAGTCAGTACCAAGGCACAATCTTCGACATACCTACGTGTATCAAGTTCAACGGAGGCCCAAACCCAGCCGTCGATATCGACAGAATCGACAACAACACTTGAACCAGAGGAATTTAATGAAATCAGTAAGTATGTTTCATTTTTTTTTAAAATAAAAGATATGTAAACATTGTTCCTGGCTTTACATGAATCAATTTAAATAAACAAGAGATGAAAAAAAAAGAAATAAACATTTATAAACGTAAGGTCTTTACGCGTTCTTGTTTTCTGGAATAACGTGAATGAAATTTATATCAGAACATGTAAAGATTTGTTGTCAAGGTTCTTTTTGTTCCTCATTTTGATATCATTTTCGGTTATATGAATCTCTAACTCACATGTATGTATGTACATAACACATTTGGTTTGTTTGAAGTGAACTAATTGACTACCTTCGGGATAATAGCTGCTTTATTGGTCAGCCGTATTATCTTATAAGTTATCTGCCTAAATGTTCTTTTAGTTCACCCCTTTTGGACTTCAATGCCGGAGGGTTATTTACTATTTTCCAGTTCATTTATCCTGTTTCTTGCATATAGAACAAATGGACGAGGAATCGTTTTGTTCAATGCCGGAGGATTATTTACTATTTACCAGTCCATTTATCCTGTTTCTTGCATATAAAACAAATGGACGAGGAATCGTTTTGTTTCATGTAACAATTAATTGGTTAGGGAACAAATCTTAAAGTATAGGTGGTACGTAATTATAAGGTTGAAAGCACCAAATAATGCGGCTTTTTAGCTTTATAATAACCATTCATTCACTACGTCAACGCCCCGCGATGAATAACATTTTATGATGTACGTCGTATACCATAAGTATCATCATACAAACTTCTGATTCTTTTCAGTTATCATAGCTGTGGTGGCGGGGGTAGGTGGTTTCCTGTTGATCTTGGTACTTGTGGTTATATGTATAACTTGCTGCAGGTAAATGAGCATGTGCATGAGAAAACCAACAATTTGGGATTCCGACCAGGTCCGACACAAACCGGGCTGTACAGTCACAGAGGATGGTTAGAGGCTGGAAATTTTGGATTTAGAAAGTTGAGATATTGTACTATCCGTGTAGCGAAAACAAAGGCGCTGATCAGCTTCGCAGTTACTGCGAAGCTGATCTGCGCCTTTGTTTTCGCCTATGCAGATTGTTGCTTTTTCCCATGCAGCGGCTCAAATGTATTTCCCGCAATATCGCGTACAGTGGTTGATGAGTTCCTCTTACCAGTAGTTGACAATGGAAAGCTTATTGTTTTGCATTTCTAGAACAATGATGCCTTCATTTGCCTTGATATTTATTTGATACAAAGTTTATGTGTCACAATATATAAATAATTTGCTTGAACCCGTTGCAAGTACTAGTTTAGTATGCTTTAATATTGGAAGAGAATTTTTTCCTGTACAAAATTGAACATGAAACACAAAACTGCCTAATCTCTTCAATATACATGTAACTGTCAAATTGATAAACAAGTTAAGACAAGGTATAAAAGAATCTTTCAAAATATTTAATACAACAAAGTGGATGTTTCGAATATTCTTCTCACGCGGTTTTATTTCTTACACACGTAACTTCAACATTTCAAAACTTTTTATCGTTTCCTTCTTTTTTAGATCAAAGCATTCTGCAGCAACGTATGACGTGAAGAGAAAGCAGTTTGGCAGCACGTTAACATCAGATATAGATCTCACAGAAAATGCATTTTATAATGTAGCTTTAGTGAACAGTCCGAATTATTACGGCTAGCTTTAGTGAACAGTCCGAATTATTATGGCTAGCTTAAGTGAACAGTTCGAATTATAATGGCTAGCTTTAGTGAACAGTCTGAATTATTAGGGCTAAGTCAATGTAGCTTTAGTTACCAGTCCGAATTATTACGGCTAAACTAATTATTGCTGTATCGAACAGTCCGAATTATCACTACTAATTGAAGTAGCTTGAGCGAACATTCGAATTACCACGGCTAAATCAATGTAGCTTAAGTGAACATTCTGACTTATTACGGCTAAGTTAATGTTACTTGAGTGAACAGTCCGAATTATTACGGCTAAATTAATGAAGCTATAGTGAGCAGACCTAATTATTACGGCTAAACTAATAAAGCCACAAGGAACATTCTGAATAATTATGGCTAAATATAAATGAAGCTGTAGTGAATAGTCCGAATTATTACGGCTAAAGCGTTTTGGTCCTGTTATTGCACTGAACCTAGGCCTACGAGCATAGATAGTATGGCAAAGAATGATAGAAATAGTGGCGCAATGTGATAATAAACCAATAGTTAATTTAAAAATTTGTTATTTTGAAAGATCAGGGGCTTTGGCTGTGGATTTTCTTTCCTGATGCTCTGTAGCAACGATAAGTGTCCATCAACGACTTCTGTTCACCATGAACAAAAGTCGTTGCGGCCGCAACGACTTCTGTCCACTAGACAGTAATCGTTGATTTTTCAACCGTTTCTGTCCATTGTAGACAGAAGTCGTTGCTGTGGTAGATATGATCTGCAGTGTCAACGATAACTGTTCATTTCTGAAAAATCCAGAAACTTGAGTAAGATGCAGTGATTTTGCCTTATATCTTGACACTCAATTAGTATATTTTCATACTTCTTTCAGATTATGAGTATGTATGACCTGACCTTTGACCCCAATAAACTTATAGGTCACTGTGACCTAATTTCACGGTTCAGTGATTTTGCCTTACATCTTGACACTCAATTAGTATATTTTCATACGTATTTCAGATTATGAGTGAGTATGACCAGAGATTTGACCCCCAATATACTTATAAGTCACTGTGACCTAATTTCACGGTTCAGTGATTTTGCCTTATATCTTGACACTGAATTAGTATATTTTCATACTTCTTTCAGATTATGAGTGAGTATGACCTTACCTTTGACCCCAATAAACTTATAGGTCACTGTGACCTAATTTCATGGTTCAGTGATTTTGCCTTATATCTTGACACTGAATTAGTATCTTTTCATACTTCTTTCAGATTATGAGTAAGTATGATCTAACCTTTGACCCCAATAAACTTATAGGTCACTGTGACCTAATTTCACGGTTCAGTGATTTTGCCTTATGTTTTGACACTCAATTAGTATATTTTTATACTTCTTTCAGATTATGAGTGAGTATGGCAAGAGCTTTGACCCCTAATATACTTATAGGTCACTGTGATCTAATCTCACGGTTCAGTGATTTTGCCTTATATCTTGACACTCAATTAGTATATTTTCATACTTCTTTTAGATTATGAGTATGTATGATCTGACCTTTGACCCCAATAAACTTATAGGTCACTGTGACCTAATTTCACGGTTCAGTGATTTTGTCTTATATCTTGACACTCAATTAGTATATTTTCATACTTCTTTCAGATTATGAGTGAGTATGACCTGACCTTTGACCCCAATAAACTTATAGGTCACTGTGACCTAATTTCACGGTTCAGTGATTTTGCCTTATATTTTGACACTCAATTAGTATATTTTCATACTTCTTTCGGATTATGAGTGAGTATTAGCAGAGCTTTGACCCCAATATACTTATAGGTCACTGTAACCTAATGTCACGGTTCAGTAATTTTACCTTGTGTCTTGACACTCAATTAGTATATTTTCGTACTTCTTTCAGATTATGAGTTAGTATGACTAGACCTTTGACCCCATTCTACTTAGGTCAGTGTGACCTAATTTCACGTTTCAGTGATTTTGCCTTACATTTTGACACTCAATTATGATATTTTCATGCTTCCTTCAGATTATGAGTGAGTATGAACAGACCTTTGACCACAATATACTTATAGGTCACTGTGACCTAATTTCATGGTTCAGTGATTTTGCCTTATATCTTTGCACTTAATTGGTTTATGAACATAATTCTTTCACACTATGTTTGTGTATGACAAAACCTTTGACCCTAAAGTAGTCCTAGGTCATTGTGACCTGATTACATGGTTCAGTGATTTTGCATTTTATCTCGGTTTTCTTTTGGTATATGAACATATTTCTTTCACATTATGTTTGCGTATGACAAGACCTTTGACCCTAAAGTATTTCTGGGTCATTTTGACCTAATTTCATGCTTCAGTGACTTTGCCTTATATCTTGACACTCTGTATATTTTCATACGTCTTTATTATTATGAGTTAGTATGATAAGACCTTTGACCCTAAAGTACTTATAGGTCAGTGTGAGCTTATTTCACGGTTCAGTGATTTTGCCTTGTATCTCGACACTCAGTTGGTGTATTAACATACTTGATGGTCAATATGATTGAGACGTTTAAACCGTCAGTAGTTATAAGTTATAGTTAACTGTCATGGTTGAGTGATTTTGTTCTGTATAACATCAAGGCAAAAAGATGTATGAGCATATTGCTTTGGGATACAGGTCGAGTTTGGCCCTATGTTTGACAAAGGTCAGAGCAGTCGATATTCAGATTATGAGTGAGTATGACCAGACATTTAGCCCTAAATTACTTATAGGTCACTGTGACCTTTTTTCACGGTTCAGTGATTTTGCCTTGTATCTCGGCACTCAACTGGTATATGATAGAGTACAAGTAGGCAAAGATCAGGAAAAGGCGCAATCAGAAAAAGATTCCCACTCCAAAAACCGAGGTGGTAAAAAACTAAATTAATAATCTGGTACTTATACGATGAAAACATCGTAAGCCGAATAAGCAGCTATACTTCTTTCCTTTCACTATATGTTGGCGTATGACCAGACCTTTGACCTACAAGTAATCCTACGTCACTGTGACTTAATTTCATGATTCAGTGATTTTGCCTTATATCACATCACTCAATTAGTATATGGGCATACATCTTTCACAATATGAGTAAGTATGACCCGACATTTGACAACAACTAGTCTTACGTCCCTGTGACCTAATTTCATGGATAAGTGATTTTGTCTTATATCTTAACACGCTATCAGTAAATGTTCAGACTTCTTTCAGACCATGAATGAGTGTTACCAAACCTTTGAACAAAAAGTACGTAAAAGTCACTATAACCTTATTTCATGTTTCAGTAATTCTGATTTTTATTTTATACATTACAGTGAAAACCCGTGTATATCAAAACTTGATAAAATTGGTATTTTCATTGATATGAAATTTCACTGATATCAAATCTCACTGATATCAAAAGTTACTAGTGACTGGTATTAGCCTATATCTTCACTGTAGAGTTTGGATTACTTTTGACGTTTCCATTTACTTGACGTCATTAGATGTGTTTCACTTCAGAAATTAAATCGCCTATAACTCCGTAATTTATTAACGAAAACATAAAGTGTGGGTTCTCATTTTCTTAGTTAGAAAGTGAGGAACAATGTGGTACCAAAATTTTTTGTGTTTTCAACAATTTTTGGTATTTGCATTTTCACCGCCTGCCTTGTGATTTGGAAAATGCCCGTGTGTTGTATAAAATAAAAGGAAAATTAGCTTTGTGTATCAGGAACTTAAATTGTAAAAGTTTAACGGATTTCATCTGTCACAAACTGGTATCGTTGACAATTTACGACTTCTGTCTGCTGTCAACAGTTATCGATGAAACCGTTTCTGTCCATCATGTACAAAAAACTTTAACTTTGTCTCATATTAGTTGATAAAGAACACGATTACTTGTTTTAAGATAGATTCGTTTATCTAGAACTTTAATATAATTATAAGATTGACTGATTTCTATGATTTCATCTGCCGTGAACAGAAGTCGTTGACAACATAACGACTTCTGTCTGCTATGAACAGTTGTCATTGAAAGCTCAACCGGTTCTGTCCATCATGTACACAAACCTTTGAACTTGTCTCATACTAGTTCCGAAAGCCACGATTAGTTGTTTTAAGAAAGATTTTTGTATCAGGAACTTTAATTGTTATACGATTGACGGATTTATATGATTTCATCTGTCGTGAACAGAAGTCGTTGACAACGTAACGACTTCTGTCTGATGTGAACACTTGTCGTTGAAAACTCAACCGATTCTGTCCATCATGTACAAAAACCTTTGAACTTGTCTCATACTAGTTTAAAAAGCCACGATTAGTTGTTTTAAGATAGATTTGTGTATCAGGAACTTTAATTGATATTAGATTGACTAACTTATATGATTTCATCTTTCGTGAACAGAAGTCGTTGACAACGTAACGACGTCTGTCTGCTGTGAACAGTTATCGTTGAAAACTCAACTGGTTCTGTCCATCATGTACAAAAAAGTTTATATTTATCTCATGCTTGTTCAGAAAGAACACGATTACTTGGTTTAAGATATATTCGTGTATCAAAAATTTTCATCGTTATAAGATTGTCTGATTTCTATGATTTCATTTGTCGTGAACAGAAGTCGTTGACAACGTAACGACTTCTGTCTGCTGTGAACAGTTGTCGTTGAAAGCTCAACCGGTTCTGTCCATCATGAAAACAAATCTTTTAACTTGTCACATACTAGTTCCGAAAGCCACCATTAGTTGTTTTAAGAAAGATTTTTGTATCAGGAACTTTAATTGTTATACGATTGACGGATTTATATGATTTCATCTGTCGTGAACAGAAGTCGTTGACAACGTAACGACTTCTGTCTGCTGTGAACAGTTGTCTTTGAAAACTCAACCGGTTCTGTCCACCATGAACACAAATCTTTGAACATGTCTCATACCCGTTAAGAAAGCCACGATTAGTTGTTTTCAGATAGTTGTTTGTATCAGGAACTTTAATTGTTATTAGATTGGCTGACTTATGTGATTTCATCTGTCGTGAACAGAAGTCGTTGACAACGTAACGACTTCTGTCTGCTGTGAATAGTTGTCGTTGAAAACTCAACCGGTTCTGTCCATCATGTACACAACGACTTCTGTTCACGAACGATGAAATCATATAAGTCAGTCAATCTAATATCAATTTAAGTTCCTGATACACAAATCTGTCTGAAAACAACAAATTGTGGCTTTCTGAACTAGTATGAGATATGTTCAAAGATTTGTGTTCATTATGGACAGAACCGGTTGTCAACGACTTCTGTTCACGACAGATGAAATCACATTAGTCAGTCAATCTTTTAACAATTAAAGTTCCTGATATAGAAATATATCTTAAAACAATGAATCGTGGCGTTCTGAAATGGTATGATGCAAGTTCAAAGGCTTTTGTACATGATGGACAGAACCAGTTGAGGCTTCAATGACAACTGTTCACAGTAGACAGAAGTCGTTACGTTTTCAACGAGTTCTGTTCACGATAGATAAAATCATATAAATCAGTCAATCGTAACACAATAAGAGTTCCTGTTAAAAAAAATCTAATAACAATTAATCGTGGCGTTCGGAACTAGTATGAAAAAAGTTCAAATGTTTTTGTACATGATGGACAGAACCGGTTGAGCTTTCAACGACAACTGTTCATAGCAGTCGTTACGTTGGTCACAGTGGCCTATACCTGTAAGTATATTTGGGTCAAAGGTCTGGTTATTCTCACTCACAATCTGAAAGAAGTATGAAAAAAATACCAACTGAGTGCGGAGATATAAGGCAAAAGCACTGAATCGTGAAATAAGGTCACAGTGACCTATAAGTATATTGGGGTCATAGGTCTGGTCATACTCACTCATCATCTGATGAAAGTATGAAAATATATCTTTGAGTGTCTAGATATACGAAAAAACACTGAAACCGTGAAATAAGGTCACAGTGATCAATAAGTATATTGGGGTCATACTCACTCATAATCTGAAGGTAATATGAAAATGTATCAACTGAGTGTCAAGATATTGGGCAAAATCACTGAACCGTGAAATTAGGTCACACTGACCTATAAGTATATTTTGGGACAAAGGTCTGGTCATTCTTACTCATAAGCTGAAAGAAGTAAGAAAATATACTAATTGTGTGTCAAGATGTAAAATCACTGTACCACGGAAAGTAAGTCAACGCAATCTTACCGTCATGACACACAAGCCATATGTCACAATGTTGAAAGATGAATGACCAACCATCTTAGTAAGTTGTTTCTATTTAGATATAAATCGCCAAAAATACTGTACCGAGTTAAAGATTTTTACCCCAGAGGTCCGATGTCATGGAACCTAAATTGTATGAAGTAAGATATCTTTCTTCGTACAAGTTACACAGCAGTACATCCATTTTTACAGTGTTCTAGTTTTTAACCTCTAGTTCCATTCCCCAGGCATGGACCCAGGGATCTAATTCCATGCAATGAAACTCAACCCTACAAGGTACCTATGGTTCAAGTATGAAAGCCCACTGATAATAGATTTTAAAGATATAGACTTCTAGAATACTATATCACAGAAAAGCCATCAATAATGGTGCGTTAGATTTTTAAACCTCCAGCCCCCCCCCCCCCCCCCTCTCGGGACTGGACCTAGGGGCTCGATGCCATGGAATGAAAGCTAACCTTACAGGGTATCAATAACCTAAGTATCAATGCTTTCTGATGAGTTGTTGTCAAGATTCTAGAAACCTTAAACGCAAGTGTAGCGCGCACGCGCACGGGAACGTGGACGACCGCGGTGAATACCATAGTTCTATGCCCTTTGTGTAGTCGAGCTAAAAACAATATTTAGGCAGTTCTAGATTTTGACCTCTAGCCCCGCCCCTAACTCCGACCCAGTGGTCCGATGTCAGGGAACCTAATGTGTATAAACTATGAATGTTTTATGATAAGTTGTTGTCAAGATATGAACTCTTTGTAAAAAAAAAGAGCTGTCGCAGGACAGCGCGCTCGACTGCTTCTGACCTTTGACAAACATAAGGCCAAACCTGACCTGTAACCCAAAGCATTATGCTCATACATCTCTTTGCATTGATTCAACAAGGCAATATCACTCAACCATGAAAGTTAACTATAACTACCTAAGATTTAAGGTCTCACTCATATTGTGAAAGAAGAGTGTTCATATACCAAATGCGAGCCAAGATACAAGGCAAACACACTGAACTGTGAAATAAGGTCACAATGACCTAAAAGTTCATACTTTCTCATAATGTTAAAAAATATGATCATATACCTATTGAGTGTTGAGATATAATGCAAAATCACTGACCCATGAAATTAGGTCATAGTGACATATAAGTATGTTTGGAATAAAGGTCTGGTCAAACTCATTCATAATCAGAAAGAAGTATGAAAAGATACCAACTGAGTGTCAAGATATAAGGCAAAGTCACTGAACCATGAAATTAGGTCACAGTGGCCCAGGAATACTTAACGGTCAAAGGTCTTGTCATATGCAAACATATCATGAAAGAAGTATGTTCATATACCAATTGAGTGCCGAGATATAAGGGAAAATCACTGAACCGTGAAATTAGGTCATATTGAACTATGACTACTTTAGGGTCAAAGGTCTTGTCATACCCAAACAAAGTGTGAAAGAAGTTGGTCATGAACCAATTGAGTGTCAAGATATAAGGCAAAATCACTGAACCGTGAAATTAGGTCACAGTGACCTATAAGTATATTGGGTTCAAAGGCCTGGTCATACTTACTCATAATCTGAAAGAAGTAAGAAAATATATTACTTGAGTCTCAAGATATAAGACAAAATCATTGATCCATGAAATTAGGTCACAGTGACCTAGGAATACTTCAGTGTCAAAGGTCTTGTCATACGCAAACATATCCTGAAAACAGTATGTTCATATACCAATTGAGTGCCGAGATACAAGGGAAAATCACTGAACCGTGAAGTTAGGTCATAATGACCTAGGACTACTTGAGGGTCAAAGGTCTTGTCATACGCAAACATATCATGAAAACAGTATGTTCATAAACCACCTGAGTGCCGAGATATAAGGCAAAATCACTGAACCGTGAAATTAGGTCATAATGACCTATGACTTCTTAAGGGTCAAAGGTCTTGTCAAACGCAAACATAGTGTGAAAGAAGTTTGTTCATATACCAGTTGATGCCGAGATATAAGGCAAAATCACTGAACCGTGAAATAAGGTCACAGTGACCTATAAGTATATTGGGGTCAAAGGTCTGGTCATACACACTCATAATCTGAAAAAAGTATGAAAATATACTGATTGAGTGTCAAGACATAAGGCAAAATCACTGAACCGTGAAATTAGGTCACAGTGACCTATAAGTATATTGGGTTCAAAAGCCTGGTCATACGCAAACATAGTGTGAAAGAAGTTTGTTAATGTACCAGTTGAGTGCCGAGATACAAGGCAAAATCACTGAACCGTGAAATAAGGTCACAGTGACCTATAAGTATATTGGGGTCAAAGGTCTGGTCATACACACTCATAATCTGAAAAAAAGTATGAAAATATACTGATTGAGTGTCAAGATATAAGGCAAAATCACTGAACCGTGAAATTAGGTCACAGTGACCTATAAGTATATTGGGGTCAAAGATCTGGTCATACTTACTCATAATCTGAAAGAAGTAAGAAAATATATTAATTGAGTGTCAAGATATAAGGCAAAATCACTGAACCATGGAAAGTAGGTCAACCGATCCTTACCGTCAAAACACACAAGTCAGTCCATCTGTGAATGTTGTTTGCTAAATGGGTGTCATGGTATGTACTTACAGAACGGTTTTAACAGTAATCAGCATTTTTCGCAGTGCTCTATGAAAATGAACAGTAGTCGTTGAAAATAATTTTTATATCTACATGCTCAACGACTATTGTCCATTTAGCTAGTGGACAGAAGTCGTTGCGGCCGCAACGACTATTGTCCATGGTGAACAGAAGTCGTTGATGAACACTTATCGTTGCTACAATGCTCTAGTGTTAAGGGTGAATAGGGAAAGCTTTCATTTTTCGTATGTTAATAATACAACAGATGTACCGTCTTTTCGCGCTCTGGACTGTTGAATCAAATCAAGTCTCTAGGTTGTCTAAGGAGGCTGTATTTTTCTATCATGGTTAAATACCTCACCCCCAGTCCAAAGTACATGTTATTGGCTATTGTGTTGACATCCTTGATAGTACTATGAATCCCAATTTGATGAAAAAAGGCGACTCCCTACAGAACCAGAAGACGAAAACAACGACAGCGTAGACCAGCTTGTTTTTCGTGCTTTCTGTTTTAGTTAATATGTGGCTTGTACATATCGTAAGATCTGTGAGGTTTCTTGGCCTGAGGTTATTGTTTGTTTGTACTGAGGCTTAACGTCCCAGTCAACAAGTTTTCAGTCATGTCGGGACGGAGCCAACACTTCCTGGTTTTAACCAGTACTGTAGGAAGTCTGAGGTTATAAAACGTTTTTCACACTCAGCTCAGTGGAGTCTAAAATTTATTTTTTAAGATTTAAAAGCAGGATAAATTACAGGATTTGGTGATCTAAACCTGAAATTTCAATTTATATGGGCCATTTTGTCGTTTAGGACCTGTTTAAATTTCATGCTCAGCTGAGTTGAGCATGAAAAACGTTTTATAACCTCGGGGCCTGGTTTCTACAACTGAAATTATGAATGGTACATGTCTTTATGACAAAGAAGGCTGACAATTCGGCTCTACATTACGAAAACACGCCCATGCAATATACAGGAAAAAAATGGTAAAATGAAAAAATTTCACTGGAAAAAAATGATATTTTTCTTATTTTTGCTCAAAACATAGATTGTCGGCAAGGCGGTTCTAACGAGTACCCAAATTCTATGTTTTAGAGCAAAAAAAAAAAAAAAAAAAAAAAAAAAAAGAAAAAAAAAAAAAAAAAAAAAAAAATAGGTTTACCTCTGCACACCCCAGTCAGTTTATATAAAAGATCCTGTCTAATTCCGACGAACGCACAAAATGGTATGCAGAAATGAAGAGACAAAAAAGAGCCAAACAGAAATATGAAAGTAAACAGAGACAAAGGCCTACGAACGCATGTATTCTGTCATTTCTAAACTCCACAACAAAGTCACAATCACAAAAAAAGACAAGAAAGGAGAGTCCGAGTGAGGGAAAGGAAACAGTATCAACGCGACCGGAAGCGGAAATGGCGCGCAAAGACAAAAGATCCAGTGACAGCTGATATGCAGGCTTCTTGGTCACCAAGAAAGGTTAGAGCGCTTGACAGAATGAAACAAGCATTACCGATTACACCAATAAAAATATGCACAGTTATAAAATCATATCTGACTGAATCAAAGTCCCCAACTGCGAAAAAACTTAACATACAAATGAATTCACCAACGGATGAAGTAGCAAAGGAAAAACGTACGGAAACACATACTGTAATTGCTTCAGTAAGTGGCGAAAACATTACTGAAAACAGATCTAAAGCTAAACTTGCTAGACAACTTGGGGTTTCGGTAAAGACAATATCTGGTGGACAGAGGCTACGGACGAAAATACTCACGTCGTCAAAATCATGTTGGGAGCACACAAAACGCAAAGGGAGATCTGACGGAATCAAAGAAGAACAGAAATCAGCCATATACAATTTCTGGATTTCTCCACAAGTTTCAAGGCCTACAGGGAACAAGAGGGACGTAAAGCGCCATAGGATTGGGCCAAAAACATACTTAAGCCATAGTATCCACATTCTTGAGAAAACACAAACTGAGGCGTACACAGATTTCAAGGATTTGAACCCAGACTTGAAGATATCCCAAAGAACATTTGAAAAGTATAAGCCATTTTTCGTTAAGCCCGTTAGAGTGAAAGATAAATGTACATGCTGTTGCAGATACCATGTGGAATTTGGTCACGCGTTTAGGCGAGGTATGCAACTACGTGCTGCCCTACGAAAGAAGCATAACATTACCAGCGAAGATTGTCCTCTGTTTGACCATCTTCTGATCTTATAGAAAAGACTTTGTGTGAGCTCCAGGAAGGCAAGTTTCGAATGTCCTGCTTTAATCGCGAATGTACCTCGTGCGGAGTTCGACGGGATTTGTTCATGCCTGCAGAATCAGATGAATCAGAGAGCGCAGAAGAAGTGGGTTGGGAGCGATACGAATATAGAAATTTCACACACAGCGGTACTCAAGTAAAGCGTAAGCTTGTTCTGGTTAAAAAGACGACTAAGATCGGTGAACTGTATCAACATTTGAGCCGTAACGCGAGAAAACCGGTCTTCGGGGTTTCCGACCAGGTCCGACACAAACCGGCCTGTACAGTCACAGAAGCAGGCTAGAAGCTTGAAATTTCGGATTTAAGAAGAAGAGAAATTGTACTACCCGTGTAGCGAAAACAAAGGCGCTGATCAGCTTCGCGGTTACCGCGAAGCTGATCTGCGCCTTTGTTTTCGCCTAGGCAAAAATCCGGTTTTCTCACGATGCGGCTCAATTTTGATCTCGCTGTTGGAAACGTTTCCAAGTCACAACTTTAGGGCTGATTGGCAACACACACAAGCTAAACGTTTAATTGAAACGTTACCGGCTGGTGATGTTTTAGTAGTCCATGATTATTCTGAAAATTATCGTTGTACTGAGGAAAACGAAATTCAGAGCAGCTATTTTCAGAAAACCGAAGTTTCAATTCACGTGTCAATTATATGATGGAGTTGAAAGTATGCCGATGATCAAAGACTTATACAGGAACAGTTCTTTGTTATCTCTCCTGACAGAAAGCATGATCACCATTTCACGTTTCACGTGCAAAATATGATGAATGAATATCTCATGAGCATTTCGTATCCCCTACAAACCATCCATGAATATACCGACGGATGCGCCGATCAGTATAAGAGCCACCACCGTCTAGGATCGTTAACACAAGTCGCCACAAAATTAAACTGTACAATTGTGAGAAATTTCTACGAAACCTCCCACGCTAAGGGGCCACAAGATGCGGCCGGAGGATATCTGAAGCAACAGGCGGACTTAGCTGTGTTAAGGGGCAAGACAATTATACAGTCAGCTAAAGATTTTTATGACTTTGTTTCAGAGGAATTATCAACCGTAAAACAGTCGGCAGTATGCAAGTCTCGAATATTTCGATACATACCTGAAATACCTCGCAATGAAGTCAGCTATTTCAAACAGATTCCCTCGATTAGAAAAATTCACCAAGTTAAAGTAATGCCTTCCTCGAACTCAATAAGTAGCCGTTTTCTATCATGCAATTCATTTGATGCATGTAGTCAGGGAGATTTCGTTAATTGTGAGTTCCATTCTTACACAGGCGTCCCTACAAGTACTCAGTTCGTTGGTGCACCGCGTAGTGACGAAGAGGACCAAAATGAAACTGATACTGATACATGTATGACAAGCATCTCAAATCGGATTCATGTAGGGTACAGTCCGTGCTGAAGACGAAGACTTTTATTTATTTGAGGCGAAGTCTGAGCCGTTTACTTTACCAACGGACAAAACAGATGATTACCAAACCACCTATTCCGCAGGCACGAGTGTAATTGTGGGACTTCACTATGAGCGGCAACAGAACTCAACATTTAATTACAGGCTTCTACCAAAGCACAGGGCTATCGTACCGACATTGTCAATGGTGAGAATATGCAGTGAGGTCCACGGCAAAAGATTTGAATTACCCGAAGTAGCACATCAATCAATTGTTGACAGTTGTGGCGAAATTTCTTGCTGAGCGTGTAAGCTTCTGATTACCCATTAAGTTGAGTTGCGTCAAGAAAACACCCGTCTTCAGAGTTTCCGACCAAGCTCCACACAAACTACATGTATGCTAAAATGCTTATTTTTTCATCAAAGTTGGACAATATACAAGTGCCGTATTTCTGAGCCTTTGCTTTTGCGTATGCGAAAAAACGGGATTTTTCATGGTGTGGACTCTAGCCAGACGCCGATGTTTGATAAAACAATGAATTTTCATAAACATGCATTTTATGATTAAAACGTACAGTAGTGTAATGTTTTGTATAAAATATGGTCAATGAACGTGCGACAGGTCATAGCACTTATTGTAGCAATAAATAAATAAATAAATAAATAAATAAATAAATAAATAAATAAAAATAATACAACTGAATGATTACAGCAAAAACTGGTCCATAAGTTAAACCGCGATCATGCGATCGTCACGGGTACCCACAATATGCATTTGAATGGGGAAAACACGAGTTTTCTTTCATTCGAAATTTTGTCTTTTTTACCGTCATCAAAGCCACACATTTTGTATTTCTTATATTTTGAATTAGGTAACTATATATTATTTCATCGTCGAAGTTTCGAGATGATAAATTTTTAAGACAATTTATGATCCAATTTTATGGTTGCCCTCGGGCTATAGTTACACAGGTAATTTTACGGACAGAGACGCCAAGTAAATCGTAAATCACCGGAAAGAACCGAAGATGATTTACCTGTACCACTAATCCCCTCAAATGATAAGACGATAAGACGCGCTGAGGAGACTTTTTCCACATTAGTATATAAAAGTGGGGTTTATGGGGGTATTTATTGCACGGACATATTTTCCTGATGTCTGCTTCTATTTCAAGACGCTATTCTCATGAGTCATGTTGCGACTGATGAGGGAAAGGAAGTGGACAATGGTCTCTTATGATTACACAGGAAAATCTATGTTATGCTCATACATGTATGTATTGTAACTTGACCGAGAAAATGGATATCGTGAAAAGAGGACTAGGTTCAGTTATGATTTATAATAGTTTAGCTCATTTTGAGCTGAGTTTGTTTTGTCGAAGTACCTTATCCTTGAGTCCTAACCTCCACGATGGATTAAAATGTGTAATAACAAATGATATATACTTGTTCGGAGACAAAGTCCATGCAATTTTGTTTGACACAATTCTCGGCACTTAAGATTTACCTACTTCCGTGCTGCTTGAATCAATGAAAGAACGTGTCATCTTTACATCAGGAAAACATGTCCGTGAAATGTATACCCCCTCAAACCCCACTTTTATGTAGCAAAATTGGGGTTGCAGGGCTATATCTATTGTTCTTATTTTTGCTCCAAAACATAGATTGTGGGTACTCGTTAGAACCGCCTCGCCGAGGCGGTTCTAACGTGTACCCACAAATTGTTTTGAGCAAAAATAAGAAAAATAAAAAAAAAATCCAATGAAATTCTCAATTTTTACAGATGAAAAAAATCTCTGTTTATGGCATGGGCGTGTTTTCGTAATGATAATTCAAAACATTTACCAGCCAGTAATAAATATGCTTATGGGAATAGTTTTGTATACCTTTTGTTGTTTCTTGGTCTTGCTTGTCGTGGGTATGTATGAAATAAATAATTCAGTTGATAATAATTGCACTAATGTATTTGAAATCCATTTCTTAAAAAGGTCAACGTACGTAATGTGGTTTGTTTGGCTAGGTGGACATAGCGATTTTGAAGATTATGTTTATAGAGGAGAACAATTATTTTATCACTTATTTTGATTTTAAGTTTACCTGGTATATTGCAGGTGATGAAGCAATAGAGAGACATTGCAAAACATACTACACAGAAGTACCAGGTTAGTGTATAGGATAATGTCAAATATGTGATCAATCATAACAGTTGAATAAATAAAAGAAATATGTATGAAGAAAAAATATGACGACTACTAAAGACATGGAAAACTTACATACCCATAAACATGCAGAAAGTACAGATGCGCATCCGATGCCTCTTTCAATTTGGCATCACTTACGATATGGCTGCTTTCAATGAGAACATCTTTTTGACTTAATGACAATCATGTGTCTTTTAAAAATTATCTATTTGGTGAAATGTATCACCATAAATCTCTTAATAATGCTTTGCCTGGTTTAAGCCCCCCAATAATTGTAAATTACTTTTCGTTCCAATGCGATACTTCTGTAACAGTTGAGGTTCTAGACGTTTTATGTTTTTGTGTTTAATTTTTGTGCTGTTTGCACCTTATGTACGTTTTCATATTTTTGATGAAGTACTTCGGGCAACTGAGTGGCCGCTGTTAGGAAATAGATGCTCACTTGGATTACAATATGTTTTTCTTAGTATAAGTACCCGATTGCCTTTTTAGTTTTTCCCATCTCTGTTTTGGAGTGGGATTTTCTTTCTGATTGCACCGTTTCCTGGTCATTGCCAACTTTTACCATATAATAATTCGTACATCTGATGTTTTCATTTCAGTGATACAAATGTGTGATGAGACAGATAACTTTTACTCGTTTCCGAAAAATAATGCAAGTGATTTAAACGCCATGATCCATATGAACAGACGTTCTTTGCCTTTCAATCTGTCAACCGTATGCTGGTGTAGTATCACCATCCAACCAGTCCCACAACTTATCACATGGCGATACAGAGCCTCACTACTGGGTGGTTGCAGACTTTTTCCTACATTGATGTCAGAGTCCAATACTCAGGAATGTCTAACAGATACATTCAAAGTCAATGAAAGCTCGGAATACCAGACCCTCTTTAACAGACAGATGGTTAATAATAATTCCTACATATGCTTTGGTGTTGGAATCGGTAAGTACATGTATATGAAGAAATTTTATTTCTGGTTGAGTAAAGAGGTACAAGTAGGCAAAGATCAGGAAAAGGCGCAATCAGAAAAAGATTCCCACTCCAAAAACCGAGGTGGGAAAAAAACCAAACTAACAATCAGGTACTTATACCATGAAACATATCGTAAGCCGAATGAGCAGCTATTTTCCCAATAGGTGGCCACTCAGTTACCTTAACTTAACTAAAAATATGAAAACATACATAAGGCGCCAACAGCACAAAAAATTTTAAACACCAAGACATAAAACAAAAAGAACCACTACAGAAGTATCGACTTGGAACGATCAGTAACACAAAGTTACTGGCGGGCTTAAACCGGTTTTACAGGCACCTAACCTCACCCTCAGCTTCTGCAGTGGTTCAGTGATATACAAGAAATAAGAAAAATCATATTAAGAAAAAAACTAAACACATAGATACCAACGTTTAACATAAATAACGGAAAGCAGGGTGAGCAGCTATTGAAGGTATTAGGTGGTCACAGTGCTAGCTTGGACAGAACAAGTAAAATGCAGAGGGCTAAGTGAACAGCCAAATTATACTCGGGTGGCCACAAAGCCATGCAACATGAAACTCGTAATTGGAATAACTTAGATAAGGGTGAACCACAACAGTAGCTCCGCCTTGGAACGGTCAGTTATAGATAACTGGGGGGCTTAAACCGGTTTTACAGGTACCTAACCTCACCCTCAGCTTCTGCAGTGGTTCACAACATTTAGTTAGTTCTTCGGTCCTCGTGGTGAATCTCTAACTAGTCAATGAATCATCAAGAACAAACAAATAAATCATGATAAACATCCCGATGAATCAAAAACCAGGACTCACAGATTGAGTAAGCTGCCCGACGATGGAGATCCCTGGGCGCCGAATAACCTACTAACTCCGGAGCAAAAGAAAAACACCAGTTGGACCCCGGTGGGAACTCTTTAAACTTGATAAAATGTTCATCTGTTTAAATTGTACAATGTCCGGCTATTTTTTAAATATACTCAAGCAAATTTTCAAGAA
This sequence comes from Rugalucina vietnamica, assembly GCA_964017185.1. Taxonomy (NCBI): domain Eukaryota; kingdom Metazoa; phylum Mollusca; class Bivalvia; order Lucinida; family Lucinidae; genus Rugalucina; species Rugalucina vietnamica. The sequence goes on from OZ024874.1 coordinate 15,816,216, forward strand.
CTTTTGAAAACAAAATTTAACGATTTAGAGATACACAAAATACATGACCCTACTTGCCTGATACTGAAACAGTGTACTTTTACAACTCTCTCTCTCTCTCTCTCTCCCTCTCTCTCTCTCTCTCTCTGTGTGTGTGTGTGTGTGTGTATTGCAAGCATCTGTAATACAACTTGTCCTTCAATCCTATTTCTTTGATAATGTAAAGAAAGGATTTTTGTGTATTTCTTTAAGACATTGATATTGATATAACCCATCATAAATGTATATCTCAATATATAAAGTAATTATTTATTTTCCACTTACAGAAGATGCCTACGTTGAAGGAAGGTCATTCCATGTAACCTGTAGTGCAGCTGAAACCTCGCCTATTCCCCTAGATGCGGATCCAAACGCTTTTGAAATCTCGACAAAACTAGATCTGCTGGCAGTACAACTGAACAACATGACAGATAAAGCATTGAAGCTGACTTACAGTACTGCTCTCGTCTTTGAAAAGAAACAGTATGAAACCAGCTCATACTACGTAAAGCCCACAGAAAACGATGTCAAAGTGAATTCAAAATCAACCAGAGGCAAGAAAGAAGCATTTGGGTCTGATAACACCATCCAGAGTGATGGTAGTATGATAAGTATGTAGATTATTTGAGATGCACAGTCTGAACTTAGATAAACAATCATTATAGCTGTAAAATATGCTTTAAAAGAAACTGATACGATATAATTTGTGACCAAATTTCGATATGCTGCAACCTTAGATTATTTCATTTTAAAGACCAAATGATTCAAACCAACTATTGAAATATGTTACATGTATATGATATGCCTGTTTTGAACAATAATAGTCTTCGAGTGAATTGCATTATCGAGGAAATTATACATTGATATCGGTTTAGATACATTTCTAACCAACGTTTAATATATTTGGCCCCATTTGGATTATACTAATCTTTGTATCGACTACCCTGTTGAAAGTTGTAAAATTACTGCTGTTCTCTTTGGCTCCATTTTGCCAATCCCGTGTAGGGTCAATGAAGAGGCTTAAGTAGCCGAAACCGCGGTATGGCCCATTCCCCTTCTCATTAATATGTTCAAAGATCTCAGTTTTATTCTTCTGTCCGCCATCTTTCAGACGTAGCTATATTTGTGTCAGCTGGATGTGTTGGTGTGATTCTCGTGGTAGCGGTTGCCCTCGTATACAGAAGGTATGTTGCTGAAAAAAAAACATACGAAAAGTACGAGTACCATTAACACATAGCTGGGATAGGCAATGATTTTTTTTCTTTGTAGAAAACAATTCATAATTGAATGTAGACAGTGTACTTAATTATGATACCTGAAGAAAACAAAAACTTGGAAACTCTAACCAGCTTAAGCCTTGGTAAATATTAAACGAATGTTAGGCCGTTCATCTCTCAGTTATGAGTATGTGCACTTGATTTCCTTGATTTCGTGAATTTCATTGTTTATGTGTGTTAGTGAGTTTTAGGTGGATTGCTAGTTGAACATTCAATTTAGTTAAAGGCCGAGTTCTTAATTAATATGCGCTTCTTCTGTTGGAAAATAATTCTCTCTTAAGATTTAATAGGTATTATATATCGTGGACATGATGTCGTGAATTCTTCAAAGATTTTCCCCAGCTGTCAAACACTGCTTTTGATAAACTTGAATTTGTGAATTTATTTTCAGATATAATCGTAGAAAGAATGAAGTCGGTACATCCGCTGTAAGGTATACTATAACAGTGCAGAGAAATGATGACGAAGATCTTGTCGTAACTGACAACTTAGTTTACAACTTAGACGAGGAAGAGACTAATGTTGAGAATAATGTAAATGGCGATTCAAACCATTACGCGGTGGTGAATAATCATGAAGACGCGGATCTTGATGTACAGTGTGATTATACCAATACAAATCACGTAGAAGTTGAATATACAAATTCTCTTGAAATCGGCATGGCACAATCGGAGAAATGTAATTCAAATCAAAAGACCATAACAGAAGAGAATACATGTAAATCTGAGCAAGACGTTCTCACAGACGATGAAAAGATGGACTTGTATGCTAATAAATCTATCAGCAGAAAAAAGAGTTTAGAGATAGAAGATGGCCAAGTTTACTCGAATGAATTATGTGAAGAAAGATCGGAACGTTCGCCATCCGAAAATAAAACAAACCAAACATTACAACATTCTCAGTAATCATTTGATTTTACCAAGATCATTCTATTAAATATGAATTATAATTGTTTGATCACATATTAAAATAAAATTATTTTTCATAACGTTTTGATTTTGTTAAAATGAAGTAGACAATGATGAAAAGAACTGATTGCAGAAAACCTCACCAAATTATCATGACTGGTTCCGGAGATAGCTTATTTGAGAGTTTGCATTTTATCTCATGAGTAGTAGTAGAAAGTGAGCTTTTAACGTCTTCCCGGGCTGAACGGACTTAATCCAAGGTTCCACCTCTAGGACGAATTTTATCTCATGAATATTCATTAGTTCCAATATGACGTCACAAAAGAACAAAGAAAATCTGGAATATCATCATAACAAAGTTAACAACTAAAACAAATCATTTATCATTTGAATACAATTTAAATAATTTATACAACTTATTCCATCAATTTCAAAATTTCTTATGACCATTTAAGTGTACTATTCTGGTTTTCAAATTTTTCACCAAGGGGGACTACTCTCACTTAAAAATAATTCTGTTATTTGTATATGGTCCCATATCTGTTGAGCCGATGGAATGATTCGGGTTACGTTTTCGATAAACAAGTCGCAAGAACAAATGGGATCAGTAGACAAAGAATAAGAATGATCTACAAGAACTTTTATATGTCCCCTATAACTGGTGATTCCCTTTGATAACTTAAGGCTTTTAACCGGATATCTAATCGAATGTCAATTCGATACGCCAATCGGAAAATGATTGTTGAAATATATACACATGAAAATAAGTTAGGGAACACCTGTAGTTATGTGACTACCAACTTTGGACTGTATATAGCCTTCGATGTAAAAATTATGAAGAATGTTATGACAACTTGACAGAATCTATAGTATCAAAGTTGTTTCTATGTGAAAATGGTAAGCATCAAACATAAACTGCGGCGGACAGCGGCCATCTTTGATTCAGAATTTTTTGCTAGATTAACGTAACGCGCTGATATTCTTTGCGATAACTTCATTCTGTGAACTCGCATTGACTTTTTTATGTAAGCATCAAGCTGAGACATTGCTTGTAGAAGTTTGATCATCAATTCTTTATTTTCGGAGCGACTGTCGGTGGTAGATCCATACGTTTCCAGGAGTAGGGTTCATGATCACATTTTGTTCTTTGGCTTTACGTTGGGCCAGATATTTGATATGACCCTCTAAGAATTTAAACATGCACGTTCTGGTCATAGCGTCATAGCGGAATTATTATTTTATGGCTGTATTTGCAAAACAATCCAAGAATTTTGCATTCCATAGAAATCAATGCAAACTGCAGATTTTGTATGATTAGTTGGTTTGGAGATGAAACATGATTTTTTAGATCCGAAGTCGTTTATTCATTGCGAATGATCAGATTCGACATTTCATTCCTGTTTCGCATTCAAAAATTGAGTTTTGTGGAGTGCAGAAGCAAAACGGCAAACTCGTATTCAGCAAAAGTGGAGTTTTTCATATATGGCATATTGTGGCCGCCGTAACACAAGGACAAAATGTTGTGAATTTCCATAAATTGGCCTGTAGCTAGGCCAAGGTATGAAATACAATGTCATGTGATAAAAATTCCAGTATCGCCAGAAAAAAGGGAAATGGATTTTTTCAAACATTTCCCAAAGGCTAAAAGTGTTCCCTAACTTATTTCCATGTGTATATATACCTACTTTTGGTTTTTAACGCACACATTTACTATATTTATGTACTACACAAACATAAAACAATTTTGCATAATTAAAGTATTTGGTTATAAAATATACAACGATGAAATATCTTCAAACGTGCGATTGCGTGTACTTTTTAAGGATTTTGCTATGGCTTTTGTTATGGAATAAAAAGGGTAAGTGAAATTATATAATTATATATTGGTGTTTTACTCAATTTATGGTTTAATGACGATTATTTTTCCAAAATGAAATTATATAAATCAAATTTTAATAGAATTCAACCAGGAAGTCGATCGTCTTAGTACACTGTAAAATAATTATGAAAAGATTGCTCAAAATGTTTATTTATAAAAGGGATAAGACTTAACACAAACATCTAAATTGTCTATGAACAATATAGTCCATACTATCTCCCTTTGAATGTTTTATCTGCTTCCAAAGGATCAAACCTGTATATTTTATTCAGAGGCTTAAGTAGACGAAATCGCGATATGGACCAATCTCTTTCTTATTAATATGCTCACTATATTTTATCTAATTGCATTTTACGTACTTTTAAAAATTTCACCCAAATACAAAATTCATTTTTCAGGCGTTTCCCATCTTTGCTATTCGATCAAACAAAACGAGGAAAACACTGTTACAGTAACTTTCTGTCAAGACGGTTCAGGGAGTGGTAAAACTATTTTCCTTGTATCTGGTGCACAAAAGTATGAAACCGTGCATTCGTGTATATGTACGTTTGGCATAAGCGATGCGGTTAGAAACATTTCTCTATCATACAATGCTGGCAATGCAATCGGTAACTGTGGTGTCAAAATTACGATTGTCGACGAATCCAATGAATTAACCTGCACCTCAACTGACCTGGCTGTCCAGACTTTGAAGACTGTAGAGTTTTCTAGATCATCAATTAAAGAGACGCATTTCTGTCTAGAGATTAGCTTAGGTAGGTATAGGGACACCGCTAGACGTAACATAAAGCTGAAAGATATACAGTAGTAGTACTTTTTTTTTTTTTTTTTTTTTTTTTTTTGTAAAGGGGATGTTCAATGCCGGCTTTGACTAAACTTTAAATAAGAAGTTGAGGGAACCCTGTTTCCCGCTTGTGTTATTAGGTCTGGGTTGCAATGTTGACCTTTCTATATGCAATATATTGAACTTGTATTTGAAAAGTGGCATATCAAACTGGTTTTGAAAGGTTGTAAATTGTTTGTATTTTAGGAATCCAAAGCAATGCAACAATCAATGTAACTTGTACCACTGACAATCGTGATGACAGAATTAATAGCTTACCTGTGACAACAGATGATCAACGGGAGCATTTGACGTCTTCATCTGGTTTTCCCGGTACTACAACAGATAAATTGAGTACATGGATTCATTTTCTACTGTTACAGTAATCGTTATGATAATTCATATTTAATTCGGTCTTTATATCATTATTGAGATTCGATTTACATTGGAGTAATGAGTCATGCGGATTGGACAAGTTATCAAATGGTTGAAACATTGAAGATGCCACAGGAGAGTATAGTTACACGCATCAAGGTCTATATTCACTTCAATAATTATACACACTCGTACTTTAGAGTTGCAGTCATAAGTTTTATTAAGTTGCAATTTTTGTCGTTGCTTAAGTATATGGGCGTTTCACCAACATGACCCATAAGCTATTCAGATTCAGATCCTATTTTAGATACAACGATAAAGAAAGGGGAAACAGAGAAACACAATGACATAACAGACACCCTTAAAACAAATGAAACTAGCGCTATCATAGGTATGGGATACATCAACAAGTTCAAAAAGTACATTTAAATATTTAGCTTTAAAATTTGAACCATTAAAATAAAAGTTATTGTAGGTATCGCATACATATAGACGTCTTTAAAAGAAATATTACACAAATAATTAACTTGAACATTGAGTTTCATTCAGTCTCAGAAGATCAACACGCAAGATGATATACTACCAGTTAAGTCTTGTAAGTGGCCTTGGTAGCACAGACATTTTGGAATGACCGGTAACTACTTTTTTAAAAGTAAAATTGATAAACTACAGACCAGTAGCATATATTAAAATCACTGTCCCTCTTGTTAAACCTTTCAATATCCATTTTTTAACGTATTTACTCTACTTATAGGTGGTGCAGTCGGTGGTAGTATTGCTGTTCTTCTTACCATTGTCATCGTTCTTGTCATTTTCTGTTGGAGGTGAGTTAAATTGATCGTATACAAAATACTTTGTATGCAAATAAAATTAACATACGGTCATCGTCAATACTATAAGGCATAAACAAAACAGAGCCTTTTTCCATCGTTCGCATTTATATAGCAACAGTTAGCTGATCACTTTGGCGATGGTTATTAGAAATATTCTGCTGCAAAACACAGAGGCGGGTTTTTACTCATTCCTCAAAATCTCTAAAACGACCCTATCACTTTTCAGAAAACGACATAAATCTAAAGAGGACAGTACAAACTACCCAAGTACAGACGATGGCAAACCTAAAGCCAACAAACCTGACAGGATGCAAGAGATGGATAATAAAGGTTTTGAAAAGACAAAAGCTGATGACGATGACCTTGTGGTAACATATAATGATATGTACAATATTGAAACAATTCAACGCTCTGAGAAAATTGTAGAACAGTGTGATAAAGAGATTCCGGAAGGAAAACAGCTCGCGAATGATTATACTGTGATAACGGACAATGCTATGTATAATGTTGAAACAATGCCACTGAAAGATGAACAATATTCAGTCCCTAATCTGACAGATCCTTTCACAGTCAGTGGAGTTGGTGAAGCAAGGGATTCTCAGATATATCACGAAATAGAGAGTGGCTCACCTGTCGCCACTGAAAGCAATGCGGAATGGTAGATCAAAACACTCAACAAATAGACATACATTTGTCTGATATATATATATATATATATATATATATATATATATATATATATATATATATATATATATATATATATATATATATATATATATATATATATATGATTTGGTATTAATTTAAGTCCATGACCCGGGTATTAATATAATTCAAAAGTCAAAAAAGACACACTGGAACTTTCTTTTCATTTATTGCTACCGGTTTCATCCATCTTGGAATTTTCAAGCAATGTTATTTACGTTACGACGTCAGTGATACTATTTCCGGCGTCGACGCGCGAAAATTAATATCAAAGAAACGTAACGTTTTTCAGTATTTTATAATTGTTTATAGAAATATTTTATAACAGGAAAACATTCATATGGGTACGCATCAAGCTGAATAGCTATATAGTGTCCCTTGTTTCCACTGTATAGTAGTGTTACTTCATTAGTTAATCATTGAGTCAAAATGACTCAATGATTAACTAATGAAGTAACACTACTATACAGTGGAAACAAGGGACACTATATAGCTATTCAGCTTGATGCGTACCCATATGAATGTTTTCCTGTTATAAAATATTTCTATAAACAATTATAAAATACTGAAAAACGTTACGTTTCTTTGATATTAATTTTCGCGCGTCGACGCCGGAAATAGTATCACTGACGTCGTAACGTAAATAACATTGCTTGAAAATTCCAAGATGGATGAAACCGGTAGCAATAAATGAAAAGAAAGTTCCAGTGTGTCTTTTTTGACTTTTGAATTATATATATATATATATATATATATATATATATATATATATATATATATATATATATATATATATATATATATATATATATATATATATATATATATATATATATATATATATATATATATATTTTAAAATAATGTTAAGTATAGATCTTTTTCAAATAAACCTTTAAAACTTAATACCATGATAAAGGCCTGGACTTCGTGAATAAAAAATCAATATTTTTTTCTATAAAAGATTAGGTAAAAATGTGCAAACATGCATGTTTTTGAAAACACCAAAATTTGGGATGAAGCAAAAAGGCCACATCTTTTTTTTCTGGACTTCCAAACCTGACTTTGTTTCACATCCTCACTCAAGATACTGAAATCAATCATTTAAAGCAAAAACCTAAAAATTAAATTTTTTGGACAAAAACACTTTTTTTGGACAAAAACACTATTTTTGACCAAAAATAACAATTTTTGAGATTTTGTTTAAATTCTCAGATAAAGCTCAGTAATCTCTCCAATAAATGGGTTGTTTTTCCTTCAAACACAGCATGCAACACCCCTTAATGTTAACTGGAGGTACTGCTTTTTCACCCATCCAAATTCCGACTTTTTGAAAAGCTGCATATCAAAAACATACTTATGCAGCATCTTTGACATGAGATCGTCTTTAACAGGAAGAAAACAAGCGGCATGTTTTGGTGTCAAAAAATCTCATAGTGATCAAAAAATGAAATGAATTTTGATTTTACTCTTTTTCTCCAATTAGTCTTCTAGCTACCCATACCCCCTCCCCCCAGGGGGAATTTTCTACACTATGATTTTCTAAAAGTACATTGAAAAAGCTATCAAACCCTGTTTTCTGCCATCTGGAAGTGGAAGCGTTTGCGTTTTATGCTATGTTTCATTATAGTACCCTAAATATTCAATTTTTGCATTTTAATAATGGGGGTACACATAGAAAACTGAATATATCTCAGTTGTTTATTATCCTAGACCATTGAACTTGGTCTCATTTTAATGCTTATACATAGCCCTTTAATCCAATATTAAGTAATGGAAAATATCTAATTTGCTTATTCATGAATTTTCATTAAAACATTAAAATGAAAAACGAAACATTTAAAAATTAATTATCCCCGTAAAAACTTATTTCAGGCCTAAACTATCATTGTGGCTCATTGTTATTGTACCAATATTTCTATTTGACAAATTTGTTGAGGCCATAGACCTTAATGAAAATTTTCTCATTTGCATTTTCATGAATATTAATGAAAATGACGAAAATCAAAATTTACTCTATTGCCATTTAAGGGTTTGAGTGGGTTGTAGGATGTACCTTGCAACCTTAGACCAAATGCTCATGGGTGCCAATTTGGTCAGAGGATCACTTAAATGTTCATTTGAGTGATCACCCCCACCCCTAATAAGCAGAGGAATTAATGTGGTACACCTCTATTACCACATGTATCTTGGCTACTTATAGCCATAGAGAGTTGAAATAGGTATCAAATGATTGCTTTGGCAATGTTTTATAAGCATGTAATAAGATATATAAACAACTGGCCATCTTAATGCTCAAATATTAAAAAGAAGTTCAGATATTAGAAAAGAAACAGATAAAGGAAGGGGGTATACCAAACAATATTGCTAACATCTCAGTGATCAAAAGCTCTAAGAGAGCTGAAATATGTATCAAATGATTGTCGTGATAATGTTCTATAATCATGTGATAAAATACAGAAAGAATCTGACTTTCTTGATGTTCAAATATTGATAAGAACTTTCAATAGAAGAGAAAAATCACAGAACATTGGAGGGGGTATACCTACAGATATGTTTATATCTTGGCAACCAAAAGCCATAGAGAGCTGAAACTTATAACAAATGATTGCTATGATAACATTCTAAAACCCTGAAATAAGATACATTTTCAATCAGACTTTTCTGCTGTCTGACTTTTGATGAAATCAATAAATATAGTAGAAAAATCACAGAAATTGGAGGGGGTATACCTATGGAAACGTTTATATCTCAGCAACCAAAAGCCATAGAGAGCAGAAATTGGTGTCAAATGATTGCGTTGACAATATTCTATAACCTTATAATAAGATATATAAACAAGCTGACTTTTTTGTTGCTCAAATATTTAAGAAAACTTAAGATATAAGAGAAAAATCACTGTCAAAGGAATGGGGTATACCAATAAAATTGCTAATATCTCAGTGATCAATCGCTCTAGAGAGTTGAAATTGGTATCAAATGATTGGTATGATAATGTTCTATAATTGTGTGATTAGACATATAAATAATCTAACTTTCTTGTTGTTCGAATATTGATGAGAACTTTAAATATTAGATAAAAATCAAAGAAAAATGGAGGGGGTATACCAATATAAACGTTTATATCTCAGCAACCAAATGTCCTAGAGTGCTGAAATGGGTATCAACTGATTTCTTTGACAATATTCTATAGCTATGCATTTTAGTTGGTTGGGGCCGGAGCTTCTTGTCTGTTGCTTGGCCCACCGGGGTCCAACTGGTGTTTTTCTTTTGCTCCGGAGTTAGTAGGTTATTCGGCGCCCAGGGATCTCCATCGTCGGGCAGCTTACTCAATCTGTGAGTCCTGGTTTTTGATTCATCAGGATGTTTATCATGATTTATTTGTTTGTTCTTGATGATTCATTGACTAGTTAGAGATTCACCACGAGGACCGAAGAACTAACTAAATGTTATGAACCACTGCAGAAGCTGAGGGTGAGGTTAGGTACCTGTAAAACCGGTTTAAGCCCGCCAGTAACTTTGTGTTACTGATCGTTCCAAGTCGATACTTCTGTAGTGGTTCTTTTTGTTTTATGTCTTGGTGTTTAAATTTTTTTGTGCTGTTGGCGCCTTATGTATGTTTTCATATTTTTAGTTAAGTTAAGGTAACTGAGTGGCCACCTATTGGGAAAATAGCTGCTCATTCGGCTTACGATATGTTTCATGGTATAAGTACCTGATTGTTAGTTTGGTTTTTTCCCACCTCGGTTTTTGGAGTGGGAATCTTTTTCTGATTGCGCCTTTTCCTGATCTTTGCCTACTTGTACCTTTCTATAACCATGTACTAAGATATATAAACAAGCTTACTTTCTTGTTGCTCAAATATTTAAGAAAACACAAGATATAGCAGAAAAATCACTGCCAAAGGAAGAAGGTATGCCAATAAAATTACTAATATCTCAGTGACCGATAGCTTAAGAGAGCTGAAATTGGTATCGAATGATTGGTATGATAATGTTCTATAATCATATGATAAGACATATAAATAATCGAACTTTTTTGTTGTTCAAATATTGATGAGAACTATTAATATTAGATAAAACTCACAGAAAAGCGGTGGGGGTATACCAATGTAAACGTTTATATCTCGGCAACCCAATCTCCTAGAGAGCTGAAATTGGTATCAAATAATTGCTATGACAATATTCTACAATTATGTAATAAAATATATAAACAAGCTTACTTTCTTGTTGCTCAAATATTTAAGAAAACATAAGTTATAGCAGAAAAATCACTGCCAAAGGAAGGAGGTATACCAGTAAAATTGCTAATATCTCGGTGACCAAGAGCTCTAGAGAGCTGAAATTGGTATCAAATCATTGCTAGGATTATGTTCTGTAACCATGTGGTAAGACACACAAAGATTCTGACTTTCTTGTTTTTTTCGAATATTGATAAAACTTTGAATTTAAGGGAAAAATCACCGAAAAATGGAGGGAGTATACCAATGAAAAGGTTAATAACTCAGCAACCAAAAGCTCTAGAGAGCTGACATTGGTATCAAATGATTGCTATGATAATGTTTTATAATCATATAATATGATAAATGAATAATTAGACTTTCTTATTGTTCGAATATTGACAAGAACTTTAAACTTTGGATAAAAAACACAGAAAAATAGAGGGGGTATACCAACGGAAACGTTTGTATCTCAACAGCAAAAAACCTAGAGAGCTGAAATGGGTTACAAATGATAGATATGACAATATTTTATAATTATATAATAAGATAATAAAGATATAGGAAAAATTTGACTATCTTGTGGCCAAAATTTAAGAAAACTTTAGATATAAGAGAAAAACATAGACAAATGAAGGGAATATACCAATAGAATTGACAGTATCTCAGCAACCAAAAGCTCTAGAGAACTGAAATTGGTATCAATTGATTGATAGGATCATATTCTATACACAAAAAATATGAAAATAACAGAAATAATCAGATACAAGTCATTTGTAGGTATACCAGTTCACTTTTTCAGTATTTCTCTGCCATTTCTAGTTTTCATTAATATTCATGAAAAAAATAGATGAGCCTTATATCCTTAAATACATGTATTATATGTATAAGGGTGATAGAACATGGCCATAGCATTCATTTGATTCCACATTAGTGTTCCATGTTTATCATCAGACCAGGTACAAATGATACTATATGTATACACACTATTTTTCCAGGATTTTATACTTTTTAATTAATATTCATGAATATACAAATGAGATAATTTTCACATAGGCTCATGACAACAATAAATTTATGAAATATGTCTAAATGGTGCAATATAAATGTGTCACAACTATAGTTTAGGCCTGAAATGAGTTAATCTATGGGGTTTTAATGATTTTCTACCATTTTCATGTTTTCATTAATATTCATGAATATACAAAGTAAATATTTTGTATCACTTATCACAGAATAAAAGGGCTATGTCTAAGCTTTAAAAAAAGACCAAGTTCAATGGTCTAGGATTAGTAACAGCAGAGGTATGATCGATTTTCTACGCCTACCCCCATTATTTCTATACAAAAGATGGTATCAGGTCATATAATAAAACATAGCGTAAAATGCAAACGCTTCCACTTCAAGAGGGCAGAAAACAGGATTTGATAGCTTTATCACTATACTTTCAGAAAATCATGGTGCAGAAAATTCCCCCTGGGGGGGGAGGGTTTGCCCTACTGGCCATTAGCCTGAATATTTATGATTTTTTCTCAGAAATTGCAATTTTGTCAAAAAATGCATTTTTACCAAAATTTTGAGATTTTTAAAATTGTTTTTAGGTTTAATCATTAGCTTTGGGGCTCTTGTGTGTAAATTGGGAAACAAAAATGCGTTCTTAGCTCTGTGTCATTTTTGGTGGAATTTTTTCGATTTTCTAATTTTCTGTATTTACAGAAAATGGGAATTTTCAATTTTTCCTAAAATTGTTTCCGCAATTTGTTTGGGTCTTATCACACACATTATCAAACTCCTTCAGACTGTGTAAATTCAAAAAGCTAGGTTGAAAATGTTTTAGTCAAAATGTCACTTAAAAATATGAAAAAAATCAAAATGGTGCAAAACTTCTTTTGATGGGTATATATAAATAATAATAAAAACTGGTATTCTTGATGTGAGCGACTGAATAGCACGAAAACAAAGATAGGTATGGGACATTCCAACTAACAGAGGCACATCGGACAAGAGTAGTCGATAAGCAATTTGTCCACAAAATTATAGATCGGCTTTGACCAGCAAATCGTCACTCAACTATTAAATCAAATTTGCTTTCGCTTTTTAGACAACGCTGACAGTCCAACGGGAGAAATAATAAAAACTGCTCATAGACAAGGTCTAATATACATATATATGTTCTGCGCAAAGTAGGAATCGGTACAATTCCGGAATTGCACCTGCGCAAAGTACGAATTCTCACTTTGTCGGACAAAGTAAGAATTCCTACTTTGCGCAGTTCAATTCCGGAATTGTTCGTGCGCAAAGTAGGAATCGGGACAAAGTAAGAATCTTCAATAATCCTTGCGCAAAGTAGGAATTTTGGGACAAAGTAGGAATATTTTCTCTCCTGAACGTTTTAGGTTGCAATTTATTATAATGGATTGTGTTTTGTGGCGCTGACGATCATTGTTTAACTTTTCCGTTCTAACTGCACCAGTTCCTTGTCATTGCATACTTTCACTCCTAATATTTTTGTTCGGATTTCTTTGTAATCATTTAAGTGGTTTGTGTTTTGGGCATTGCTGATCATTGCGTACGTTTTCGTTCTAAATACATCAGTTCCTGGTCATTGAATAATTTCACTCCCCATATTTTTTCTGATTTGTCTGTAATCATCTTAAGGGTTTGTGTTTTGGGATTTCTGATCATTGCTTACTCTTTGGTTCTAATTACAGAAGTTTCTTGTCATTGCATATTTTCACGGTGGCCTCCATAACTTTGTTCTGGTTTCGCCGTTGTCATTCTAGTGTTTTTTTTTTTTTTTTTTTTTTTTTTTTTTTTTTTGGGGGGGGGGGGGGCATTGTTCATCATTGCTTACGTTCTGGTTCTAACTGCACATGTTTTTGTTATTGCTTACTTTCCATATCTTTGTTCGGATTTCGTATCTTTGCCGAAATTGAACTATAGCTCTGACCTTTAGGCGTGTTTGTAGAATTCCATGGTAAACTAACGTTTTGCAAGTTTTCTGTTAAATAACAATAGAGTCAAAACCGGACGAACAAATTTACAGACATACATTAAAAGTATATCACCAAATTTTATTTGATTGATAATCATTAGGTCAGAGCGCTGGTTCAATTTAATGCAATTATTCATTCATTAAAGAAAATCAGGCATAATCACAATGGAAGAAAGACCCAAGTTAAACACACATTTAATGACAATCTTGAACAAACATGACAGGAACGCATACTCAGATAATATGTTGTTATTGTTTATCGTTTAAACAATTACATACATATGCTTAAACAAAGGCACTAAAGTGATGTACGTCATTCCATGGATACTTTATAAACAAGGAAATTTCAAGCAGTTCCATGTTTTTGTAACACCCTAGTTTGTGTAAGACATGGCTTACGTAAACTTTGCCATAAGCACTAACTTAGTTCAATGAGTGCAAATCTTCCTTAAAACATTCTCACATGAGATAAATATACATGTATTTACAGAAATCTGCAAAAAAAGCATGAGTGAGGACTGAGTGTTCACAATTACTTCGTAAATCCCAAATTTCAAGCATTTTCATGTTTCCGTAGCTGTACAAAGTACAAGTAGGCAAAGATCAGGAAAAGGCGCAATCAGAAAAAGACTCCCACTCCAAAAACCAAGGTGGGAAAAAAACCAAACTAACAATCAGGTACTTATACCATGAAAACATTTCGTAAGCCGAATGAGCAGCTATTTTCCCAATAGGTGGCCACTCAGTTACCTTAACTTAACTAAAAATATGCAAACATACATAAGGCGCCAACAGCACAAAAATATTTTAAACACCAAGACATAAAACAAAAAGAACCACCACAGAAGTATCGACTTGGAACGATCAGTAACACAAAGTTACTGGCGGGTTTAAATCGATTTTTCGCGGCCGTAACCTCACCCTCAGCTTCTGCAGTGGTTCATAACATTTAGTTAGTTCTTCGGTCCTCGTGGTGAATCTCTAACTAGTAAATGAATCATCAAGAACAAACAAATAAATCATGATAAACTTCTTGATGAATCAAAAACCAGGACTCACAGATTCAGTAAGCTGCCCGACGATGGAGATCCCTGGGCGCCAAATAACTTACTAACTCCGGAGCTAAAGAAAAACATCAGTTGGATCCCGGTGGGCCAAGCAACAGACAAGAAGCTCCGGCCCCAACCAACTAAAATGAATAGCTTTAAGTCGGGGCCATCATAGAGTCTGACGCCCGACCCACCGGCGTGCAATTAAAGAAGGCAGCATAGTTATCAACCGTGATTGGGTTAAAAACTAAGCATGCAGACTGTCGCCTACAACCTAGTTTGTGTTGGACCTGTTTTAGGGTTTTTTTTTCAACTCCTAATATAAAAATCAAAATTTTCATTAATTATTATTCAACTTAGCTCCATATTGCTTCGTTCAAGTATTACCAAGTTTCCCGTAGCTGTTCAACTTATTTTTGTTAGACCTGGTTTCAGAACATGAAATTTAAAAAAGCATTAAGAGTAATTTAACAAAGAACCATACTTCTACTGTCATTATATTTGATAATAGGCACCAATATTTAATACATTTTAATTCCGTTTTGAATGATCATATTGACACAATTGTAAATGGTTTCACGTAGACTATAACTGTCAGAGTATGTCTGATTTAGCATACAAGAGTTGATCTACATCTTCGTCGTCGTTTCAGTTGTGTAGCTTCATGTGGGAACGGAGATATATCTTCAGCAGTGAGACAATCTAGAAGATGCTGGCGTAGGTCGTCCTGGGTGTATAAGATCATAGTTGGATCGTCACCAAAGCACAGAGATGTTGCCGTTGCTATCGCGAATAGTCCACAGTCTGTAGAACCTTTCTGTTGCTGCATATTCATAAGCTGCACAGTACATGAACTACCGTGGTATCTGTTGATCGACTTCAATGTGTCCTCTGAAAGTATTTTAGCATTTAGCGAGTCATACACAGCTATAGGTCCTGCTGGGTTATTAGCTGCTATCGTGACCCAGTGGTTGTTGTTCACGTGCATGATCTGGATGTAGGGCGCCTCCTCTGGTGTTCTCGTTGTTTGTAGCATCAGTGTGTCGCGAAACCCATGGTTGTGTGGAAACCTTTTCTTTAGAAGATGCTGTGCCGCATACATGTGCTTGTCTGTTAATTCTTTACCGTCGCCCACTATCTTTCTATCTTCCAGAGTAGGTTTGACGAATGGCTTGCTCTCTACATTACGGCACGTCTTGGACGGATGACAGAGGCTGGATCATTTCAGGTTGTTCTTCACACAGAAGCAGTTCTTCCCACATGGGCCCTGGCACCGACACTTCTTTCTTTCGACTTTATTCGGGTTCTCTAGCCTCGATGCTTCCCTCAACGAAATCACTGCTTCTCTCATCTGAACATCACTATTCTGTCAATAGAGCATCAGGTCGCCGGTACGATACCACATTTCTATGAATCCATGTCTACACTGGAGTTTGTACATCTTTTCACTGTTACCATTGCATTCTACATCTTTAGCCATGAGTCTTGGTTGGTCGGTTGACGATCGGTCTATTTTTGGGATTCTGACAGTAACGAAATCCCCTTCACGAAACTCCACATTGGTCACACGTTTCCGTTTAGAATATTTCACTTTCATTTTCTCTGCATACGCCCTGTAGTTTGCGTCGAATTCTTGGCGTACCAGGTAGAGTTTAGACTTGGGGTAGTGATGAAACAACTCGTCGATGTGATCTATATATATCACATTAAGTTTTGGGACGGGCTATGATCTGTGGGCTTTAAGAACATTTGAGCCGCATCATGAGAAAACCAACAACCTGCATATGCGAAAACAAAGATGCAGATAAGCTTCGCAGTAACTGCACAGACAGGTTTGTGTTACACTTTTTCGGAAACCATATTGTTGGTTTTCTCATGACACGGCTCATTTCTGTTATTTAAACAGCAGTCACACAGTAGTGTACAAGTGAAACGCGCGCCGGGCGTGTTGAAAAAATAGCAAACTTCCACATACGCCAGACGCACGTCGGAAACACGTTCAAAACTCGCTACAAGCGCGTTGGGTACGCTTGGTGTACGTCCGGCGCACGTCGCTGTACATCGCTAAAAGTCTCTGCGCGTGTCGCGCGCGTTTGGGCTCAAAAATTTTTTAAACATGCTTAAAAATTTTCGAAAAGCTCGGCGTGTCTCGGGCGTGTGACTTATACGTCCCGAATAAGTCCCACGCGCGCTACTTGCGCATTGAGTACGCTCTGGACGCGTTTGGCGCGCGTTTGAAGCACGCCAGTGTACGTTCCATGCGCGTTCCGATTTTATTAGATGTTGCTTCAGTAGCATGCCTCAATCGTGTGTGAAACGCGCGTTGAACGTTCGATGCGCGCCTGTAGCGCTTGCTTAGCGTGTCTGGGAAGTATCACAACCGAACTCCAAAACTTTGAGATTTTTTATACGTCCGGCACTCGCCTCAGTCACGCGCTTATGTGTGACTGCTAAAGCGAGTTGAAGGAACAAATTAATTTTTATATGTCCAAAGTCGTCAGCGTGTTGAGATTTTTCATACGCCCGGCGCGCGTTTGGATTATACGCTACTGTGTGACTGTTGTTTAAGGTCTGCAATGAGTTCTCGTGGAAGCTCGATATAATTTAACCTCCACAAAATTGAAGATCGGATTTGGCCAGCAAATGGTCACAACTTTTTTCAGCCAGGTCAATTTGATATTTAGGCAGCGTTGACTGTCAATCAGCTGTCATTCATTCATTCATTCCTGTATTTATGAATATTCGTATCTTTTACAGGTTGCCATACATATATATTTCTCTACCCTTAGTTTTTTGGGCGGACTTTGGCCTGTGGCCTTTAAGAATATTGCTATTGATATTAAAACGTTAGTTAAGGTATGCATTGAGTTCTCAAAGAAGCTTAATGTAAGTTAACCTACACGAAGGTTACAGAAGCACCGGAAACTAATAATTACCGCAGTATCCGATGCATGTTTAGTTATAGTTAGCGCTCGAAGTCGACACAAGACAAGATGACTGACTGCGGTAATATTCCGACTAACTGCGTCATTCGATTAAGAGGAAACTGAAGTGCAACCGGATATCGAGTCTACAAACATCACATATCACTCACCATTGAATCCTAAGTGCTTACATGTAGCGGAAATTATTAGTCAACAAAAGTCACTACGATCTTAACAAACTTTAACAATTGTATCTTTATTTTCCGTCGATTTAGAAACTTGCTTTACTTTAAAAAAGCTAAGGATGGATGTAGTTTTTCTACCACGAAGTTTACTGCCGATGATAATGTTGGTTGTACTTTTCCTACAACCAGGTATGTGTATTTGTAAATCTTGAAATCCTAAAATAGATTATATCTGCATGTAAAAAAGTAGTGCGACAACCGGGCTTTCGTTCCGTTCACTTCATTTAGTTTGTCGGTCGTGAACTCTACTGACAAAGCTGGAGAGAATGGCACCCGTCTCGGAGGCGGCGGACGACTTTTAGATCTGCAGTTAGTAAAAAAGCTAATATACATTATTACGACTGCCATATGGAATAAATTTTACTAAAGGCGAGAATAAAAATTCCAGTAATTTAATACCTTTAATTTAATAAAGAAATCCTTGCACTCATAGAAAACCGTTTCCGTAAATGCTTATGCACCAGTCATTTGAATCCCCGGCATCCCTAGGGCCGGGGATAGCAGGGACATAGCGGGGATTAAGTGCCGGGATTTAACCTCCGGCGAGTCCCGGCAGTGCCGGGGATGTGGGGGGTTAATTACCCGCCAATATAGCATTTTAGTATCCAACCACACTTCCAAACATGAATGTTTCACATTAATTTGAATAAAGTACTTGGCTGTATTTTTATATTTGTAAATATATACTTTAATTTCATGAGAACAAGCCACAGTTGTTGTATTCTAGTATGCAAAATTTCAAGAGCATGAATTAAGTTCATTTAACGCCAAAGGCTCTCTTGTGTGTGTCTGTAGGAGGTGTTCAAATTCTTCTCTGCAACCACAGCCTAATCTCAGCAACATGGATTATGCTGGTAAAGATTATTCAAATAGCCTAGGTCATTTTGTCGTCGCTCCTCATTATTGTCAGTCCTCGGAGGGCCGGGGCTTTTAGCAAGGACTTAACTAAAAATTTAGCCCCGCTTTTACCCGGGCTTTAAAATTCGAAACGTTAAAAGCCCCGCTATTCCCCGGCCCTAGGGTGGTCGTGGATTCAATGACTGGTGCATTACGATACCGATTGTTGTTTTTTCAGACAGTGGTACATGTAATAGTTTTCTCTTATTTGCAGGACAATCTGACCACTGTAACAGAATTTTGTCATACATTGTCGAAGAGATGCCGGTATGTGGTGGACCAAAAAAGTTAAGAAGTTTCACAGCTATCAACGTATACTCACACGGGGTTCCAAAAGGCGTCGATCATTGTATTTGTAAACTGACTCTCATGTCTCAAACTAAAGAAGTTTCTGTTGGTTATTATGTGAACGGCGGTCACGGGGACTGTGGTCTGCACGTAATTCTTGGTTATACTAGATTTTCTTGCAGGTCTCAGCACCACACAAATGTTTCGCGATTCAATGACATAAAATTCTCTAGGACTTCTGAGAGTCTCGCAGTTATGTGCCTAGAAATACGAAGCGGTAAGAACCGTTGTGTTGCGTTAAAGTATTTCTCAATCAAAGGATCTCTATAGATCTACAAGCAATTATTACATGTATATTTCTTGAGCAAAGTTTGAATTATGCTGTCTAAAGAGGGCATCTTTAAGCCATATGACTAGTTTCCAATCCTGACAAGATTTTACATGTCGCTTGAAAAAAAAAACTAAAATTTTAGGCTATGTTACAATTTCAGAAGTTATTATACGAAATTTTACAATAGGACAATTTATAATCAAATTCAAGCATATCAAAGTATATCAAATACATGTAACTAGTCTTCTGGTACACATTTTCATAACTTGTTGTGCATGTCTTTTAAGCTGTCCCAATGAATATACAGTGTCAGCCTAGTCCTACCAGTTATGTGTATGGTGACGGAGAGAGTGAGGAGTCTAACGGTGAGATATCGTTTATATACAGGAATTGTAAGATGAACGGTGATAAAACTCTTGTAACCAAACCAAAACGATGTTATAACTTAATGCTTTGGATGTGATGTGGTTATCAGTGTGTGTGTGTGTGTGTGTGTGTGTGTGTGTGTGTGTGTCACAGCGCTACAGTCGCTCACAGCAGTTTCAATTTCTCAGTGTATTTGTATGCTTTAGACAAAACCTTATAAACCCACAATTTGTCCAAGCACTCAGTATATTTATTCTAGCTCGTATTTTACTTAATTAAGAGGAGGTATCATTTCTTTACCTTCACTTAGAATTTTAACCTTGGTAAAACAAACGGTTTCACGCATATCGTCTCAATTATATAAAAAAATAACTATTTTTCATCTACAGAGGAAGAGCCCACCAACTTTCCAACAAATAAGTACTCAACAAGAAAATCATTTCCATCTCCCTCTAGTTACAAAGCTTTATCTACTACTCAGTCATCTACAACTACAACAAAAACAACTACCACAATATCTAGACGTCTGTCACACATAAAAACAACAACCACAAGCGGGGAAAGTAACAAACAGGCAACCATTTCAGCATCACCTTACACAAGCAGGAAAGATAACAAAATTACAACGCCGTCAACATCATCTACCAGAACAACAATGTCTATAGCATTAACAGAGCTACCTATTGAAACTTCATCTTCAGCTTTAAAGACTACTATAATAAACAAAGTTAAAAAAATCAATACTTTATATATAACAATGGCATAAATCACACATTAGTTTTAAACGATGTTAAACATTCAGGATGATATAACATGCTAAGCTTCTAGATTGATTGATGTTACTTCACACAAACCACAAATTATCGCGAAACAAAAATATATATTATTAAATTGGTGGTTTTAACATTTCCTTTTAAAAGCGAAGAATACAATGAAGTAGACTTCTGGCTGAAAAAGGTCCTGCCTCCACCCCCCACCCCCCCTTGTGGAATTTTGCAAACATACATGTATTCTCTCTTAAAATCAGTCTTTTCCCATTCAAATGAGAGATGTTCGCACTTTGTACAATATGTATATATGATATATTTAAAAATGTAATTTTTCTTTGATTCAAGCTTTTACTTGATCAAATGAGATTAACCTTGATTATATATTTCATTTTATGTAACTCTTTTGTTTCTAGAATTTATAGTCTGGAACTTGATAGAAGTGTGTCATTGATTATTTTTATCACTACTATATAATTCAGAAGTTTATAAAATTCTATGAGCACATTATAGAGAATCCAGATGAAACTTAAATAGCTTATTTTGTCACCATTAGATAATAATATATTTTACACATGTATAGTTCCCTAACATTCCAGTGTTCATTTGAACCTTCGGGAAGTTTTTCTTTCCATGTGATTCTGAAGAACATTTGTCACGTTCTTTTCTGTTCGATTTTATGATAATTACTGAAATGTAGGGGAAATTCCTCAGGTCTATATATACAGGTCTCAATACAGGCTCATGCATTCAGAAAGTCGAAGTCAATTGATTTTTATATTTTTGCCCGTTTCAATATTTTGAATAATTTACTGTGGATTATTATAAAATAAACTTTGAACATACCAGTATATCTTGTGCTCATATGTTCCAAGTCGATACTTCTGTGGTGGTTCTTTTTGTTTTATGTCTTGGTGTATAAAAGTTTTTGGTGCTGTTGGCGCCTTATGTATGTTTTCATATTTTTAGTTAAATTAAGGTAAGAAGCTGAGGGTGAGGTTATGGCCATGTAAAACCGGTTTAAGCCCGCCAGTAACTTTGTGTTATTGATCGTTCCAAGTCGATACTTCTGTGGTGGTTCTTTTTGTTTTATGTCTTGGTGTATAAAAGTTTTTTGTGCTGTTGGCGCCTTATGTGTGTTTTCATACTTTTAGTTAAATTAAGGTCACTGAGTGGCCACCTATTGGGAAATAGCTGCTCATTCGGCTTACAATATGTTTCATGGTATAAGTACCTGATTGTTAGTTTGGTTTTTTCCCACCTCGGTTTTTGGAGTGGGAATCTTTTTCTTATTGCGCCTTTTCCTGATCTTTGCCTACTTGTACCTTTTTGAATGTTTGGATACTTGATTTAGGACATCAGTGAACTGACATTTTGAAGTACAAGGATATATGAGCCTGTCCGTGAGAAAAGGTACAAGTTGGCACAAATCCTCATTTCCTGGAAAATTCATTTCAAAAGACTTAATGTCATTTATTGGTCATATATTAATCAAAACTATCTTTCAGCCTTTGAGATTGATTCGCATTGATGCAGATATTGTTCAGCATATCAATCTGACTGAGATTAGGTCTGTTACTAATAGCAACACAAGATCATTTGCGTTGCCATGGCAACCAGTAGCATGATATTAGAAGTGAAATCGCGAATAATAAACTGTGATATCTATACTTGTACTTAACGTGTTTTTTAAGAAATAGTATCAAATGAAAGGTCAGTGAATGCCCTTTGTTATTTTGATAGTAACTTTGAATTAGCTCATTTTCGTATTCATGAATATTTATTAATAATCCATTTTTATTCCAACTTTTTCATATTATTTTGACTTTAGACTTAAAGGCAATGTCAAATACGAGCCGTCAGTACTTAAATACCAGCTATAAATAATTTAATAAGGACATTGCCCATTGATAAATACAAGAAAATCAAGATAGGTAATATACCATATTTAAAGAATTATGTTTCCATGCGAACAAACACGAAATGCACTAGGACAAAACTCGTTTACGTAAACTTTTATATAAATCGCCCCCAAAAAAAGTGAAACAATAAAGGAATGATTAGAAAGATATCTGACCATTCGATTTTAGACCTGGTGGTTCCTGTTGCTGCTGGTCTTGGATCAGTCCTAGTAGCTCTAACGATTGTTGTCATCGTGTTTGTAGTCCTGTACTATCGTCGACGGAAGACACCTTCTGCCATCACCGACGAGGTAGTACTGTCATTTCAGAAATTATTTTTGTAGACTGCCGTTTTGAGGCTAGCCATAATTAATCAGAATACCCGCACGCTACGGTTTGATTTTTTTCCATGTGCAGTGAAATTGCTAGACTTTGAGAAAAAATAGAACATAATAATAATAATAATAATAATAATAATAATAATAAAAATAATAGAAAATAATAATAATAATAGGCAGCACTTAACCTGAGCTTAAATTTTGTAATAGGTAATTTGAGGCACTAGGAAAAGGCTTTGAAGTGAAGCGGATATTCTGATTATTTGTTGGTTGGCTGAAAATGTGTGCCAAATTTGAAGTAGTTTACATTCTTATATGCAATGCTCCTTTAAATATTTTAAGCAGTGTACAATAGAGAGGTAAATAACTAAAGTGGCCGCATTGTTTATTGTCAGCTTTGCCCCGTTCTGTTTAATTAACGGAACACGGAACCAAATGGCATTATATAATTCCGAAAAATAGGTTACTGTATGGGCGTTACCTCATGATTACGCTATTGGGTATGGTCTACTTTTGATCTAGGTAAAACCTTAAGGTATACAGTTGAAAGATCCAACTCACATGTTTTCCGTTAGAAAATAAGAATGAAATACGAGTTTGTCTAATTCACTGGATTGGACAAAATACATGGAGCTGAATTCTAACGGTAAATATATGTATGTGACAGCACTCTAGGCTGAGTTCGACTTTTCTATGATCTCCCTACTTGAACAGATGGACTAGCCGACCCGCCTAGATACGAATATTAAAGTTGCCGCCTATACAGTAATCTATTTGCCCAATTATACCCCATGACTTAAAATAAAGTAACTACCCCATGACTAGAAAAAATGGTTTATCACACCAGACATTCAATAGTAAACTAATGAAATGCATGTTCTTTCGGTCAAGTTCACGATAAAAGCGTGACAAACACGTTGGGCTGTTATTTACGTTTTAATGCAACAAAAAGTCGACAGTAGAGGTGGCATTTCTTTGATCAGTAGCGAAATAAAGGTACTTTTTATGAAACCACTTTAGGTACCTGCAAAACCCTGCGGGTTGAAGCCCGCCAGTAATTTCATTTAACTGATCGATCCAAGGCGATACTTCTGTGGTGGTTCTTATTGTTTTATGTCTTTGTGTTGAATTTTTGTTTTGTGCTATTGGCGCCTTATGTATGTTTTCAAATTTGTAGTTAAGTTTAGGTAACTGAATGGCCAACTGTTGGGAAATAGCAGCACATTCGGCTTACGATATACTTTCATGGTATAAGTACCTTATTGTAAATTTAGTTTTTCCCACCTCGGTTTTTGGAGTGGGAATCTTTTTTTCTGATTGGGCCTTTTCCTGATACCTTTTTTATTGGGGCTATGTCAATTCAGAGTCGTTGCGTTATAAAAAAACAAATAAACCTTTTAGTACGGTTCCCTAGATTGAGCGTAAAAATTTGCCGGCTTCAATTACCTATGCTCCTACAAAATGATCAGTTATACACCAACTTTCTGTTTACAGATGTATAAAGGTTACAAGAACAGAAAACGGTCTCCGATACCACAGCATCGTGTTGATACAGACAACGCTGATCGTGTTGTACAGCAGGAGTCGACAGGGTATGCCTATATTAGGTCAAATGAAATGGAGTAAGTATGCGGTTTGCCTGTACTGGATAATAGTAAATTCGAAGGAATCTGACATTACAGTTCAATACAACATGTAGAATGGGATGCTGAAAAGTATTTTCAAGCGAACGACAATGTTTCTTACATATTTATAGATAGTTTGTGAAAAGATACAAAATTAATTTCGAATTGGTATTAAAGTAGCCTCAGTAGATTAAAAGGTGATGTAATGCAGCGGTTCAATGTTACTTATTTTGGACAAAAGGTCAGCAGTGCAACCGTTCAATTCAGAATTCCTCATTTATTAACATGATGTTTCTGTTTCTTCTGTACAAACTATAGTGTCTCAGTAGTCAAACAAACTACAGGGAGTGTTACAGTGTATAGAAGAATAATCAATGATACCTTTAGTAGACGCCTAACAGAAAGTATTTTTATATATTTACAGCGATGCTATAACTGAGGACGGACACTATACCAGTCCTAGGAGAATAATCAATGATACCTTTAGTAGATGCCTAACAGAAAGTATTTTTATATATTTACAGCGATACTATAACTGAGGACGGACACTATACTAGTCCTAGGTTTTCGGATGGAGCCTACTGTTCCATATCGGACACTCCTGTATCAAATAGTGATAATAAACATGGATATTTGACACCAACATTTGGGAACAGGGAAACATTTGACAAATATGGTTATTTGTTACCGAAAGGTGGTCAAACACCAGAATATATTGAGGTGCAAGACGCTTTATTTGAAAAAAAAAAAGAATGAATATTTGACACCAACAGCTATGTACAGGTAAAATACTTTGATCGTGCCGCTTAAACTGGAAAAAGGTGCCCCCTTTTTCCGTGTTTACAAAACTTCACTCACGTGAGTTCAAGCGGCACGGTGAAAGTATTTCACCTATATTGACACCAGTTGTCATTTCATATCAAATTCATTAAACGAGCCATCAACGAGTTGAATAAATTTCATATGAAAAGAATACGAGTGTAAGATTCGTTTTATCGTATGACTATTAAAATAGGATTTTCGCCTTTAAAGTGGACATATTTTCAAGGAAACACATTGTTGTAATGGATGTCGCCAGTGACGTAACATGTGCCCGCAAGTGGTACTCATGTGGCCGTAATTAATAAAAATATCAGCTCTAGCTCTATTGAGTAATAATTCACTGTACGGAGGTCATTGTAAAGAAGATCAAAATTTTATATTCTTACAACCGACCGACAAACAGTGAATTATTTCTCAACAATTCACGCACTTGAGCTGATCTGATTCTATTCTAACACAGAATAAACGGAATAAAAGACGCTGAAACCGTCGATGCCGTTCAGCTTTTTGCCATTGTATTGTAGATATCCCGCCAAATATTTGACTGCCATGCGGATATTTATACACATTTTTTTTACGTTTGGTATGCGCTAAAATGACGTTTCGCAGTCTAACGTTAAGACTACACTGCTTGTTGGGATACTTGACGTCACAAATAATATTGAAATGGCGCAAATTAACGTCACGTTTATGCGCACAGTGAACAGCTGCACAATATATAGGCGAGGTGTGTTAGAAATAGAGGATCTTATATGAGTGGTCATTTCATATGAAATTTATTGGACGAGCCTTCGCTTCGGACATTTCTTCTGGGTGAAATTATTATTATTATTATATGGCAAGTGATGAAATATAGAGAAATATGTATTAAATATAACCAATATTTGAAAAAGTTATATTTTCACATGTGAAAATATAAAAAAATTATATTTTCACATGTGAAAATATAAGATTTGGGAATACGCAAATTACGACCCCACCGTTTTATTTTTAATTTATACATAACTAAATTTTATAATCTATGCTATCGTTGACGCAATGAACGTTCACACACAATAGCGACGTAATGACGTGACGTAATGACGTCATTTAAGATTTTGACGTCATATGCTTAAGCGCGCAACGTTACAATGACTACATGCAATATAATAAAAAGAAAATTCAAGTTTTTGTCGTGAATATGATTTTTATTTCATCTCGTGAAGTGAAAAATTATATATTTCATTCGTGCCTTCGGCACTCATGAAATATAAAAATGTTTCACTTCACTCAATGAAATAAAACTCATATTCACTCCAAAAACTTGAATATCCTCTATTTATCACACCTCATATTTTCCCATGTTAAACTTCCATAGGCCGTAGGGTAAAATTTTTACTATCACCATGCGATTATCGAATCTATCACATGCGCATAAATATGCGCGTTATTAAGTTCGTTTTTCTAAAATATTTTATCTCATTTGTGTTACTTTTAAAACACATAATTTTGATAGCATTTTGATAAAATTAAGTAAAACAAACATAAATATATTTTGGTAACAGAAAATGGGCTGAGAAGTACACTTCATTACTCTGTACAGCATAAAAGACGTTGCATAACGTTATTTTGCATTTATGTAACGTCATCATTTAAGTAATGAATTTCATTTTTCTGGTGTTCATGGAGCTATGAACCGCAGTGGGTCGCGTGCAAAGTAAATGAACCCCGAAGGGGTTCATGTAAGCTCTGCTAGCGACCCACTGCGGTTCATAGCTCGATGAACAACAGAAAAAGTAAACTCATTGCTTATATTTACATTCATTTCTCTCTATCGCTTGTTGAAAAATCACCAAGGCGGTCACATTTACCAGCAAACAGAGAATCTACACACAGTGTGCGTTCAAACAGCGGAACGGCGTCGACGTTTACAACGTCCAATCAGATTGGCGAGATTCATGTTTTTGACGTCAGATCAAGTTTGGATTACGTCACGTCGCGTGACACAATGTTGTTCATGGAAGTATGAACACAGATGAACATCTAATGGTTCATCTAAGGAGGTTTTAGAAAAATGTAAATATAATAGTATATCGCCATTCACTCTTTTTAACTGACGTTAAAAAAAGTGAATGTTAAAAAGAGTGAATCTCGATATACTATCTTCACTGTAGAAGAGGAACTACTTTTTCAGTTTGATTATGTTTTGTGAAGAAAAAAAGTATAAAATAAAAAGAAAATTTGCTTTTTTTTCGGTGAGTACCAAATATATTTCATCTCATGAGTTGAAAACATCAGAGTTTTCACTCGTGCTGCGCACTCACTCGATGAATTATATTTGGTATTCACCTCAAAAAAGCAAATATCTTCTATTTCCTCCACTGTGGTGTCACGAGTTTGTGAGTTTGTATGTCAGAGCGAGTTGTCCTATTTTGTACCGGGTGTGCGAGTTCGCCAGTTATCAAAACTTAGTTTTCGGGTTGTCGTTATACTTGTTTCCTTCTTTGCACGCGCCAAAGTTGTCAAAGTTACCAACTCATTTTTGAAGCTGTTTTCTGGTCTAAAATCCTTTGTATATCCACCTAGATGTAAGTACTGTAATTCTGTAGTGTTCCATCCATTATTGTATGCTATTGACATATCATTTTTACAAAATTTAAGGTATTTTTCGATGTTTTTCTGATTCGTACCTAAAACAGATTTCGCCTCTAGATGTTTCGTACCTCATGAAAGTTGTTATAAACGTTTTTCCAGTATTTCTGTCTACAATTTAGGTGTTGTAGAATTATTTTATGATTACTTTCTGGCAATCTTTTCAAGTAAGTCTTGCAGTCGCTCAGTCCGTTTGATAGTCATGTCTGTCATTTTTGTTGTAAACCTGTATTTTCTTATTTGCTGTATTTTCAGTCTTTACCTCACTCATCAGCTTATATCATCATCTGATTTGCACATACGACTGACAGAATTAAAGTTGAAGTTAATCCACCTCTCGTCTTTATTCGTCAAACCAAGTGCAAGGGGTAAACTAGCCGTAACAGTCTCCGCAGATCTAAGGCGGCATAGTAAAGAATCTAGACGATAGAATTCCTGGATTGGAGGCCGGTTTTGTCGACAACGTTGTCACCACCCCGTGGTTTCGCTACAGCTGGTTCGAGCTAAACACCCCGTGTTAACGGCATCACATCAGTGTGGGGGTCCATCACAACACCCCAAATAACATTTTGTGGAACAGGTCCATCGAAACACCCCAAACAGGTCCTTCGAAACACCCCAAATAACATTTTCTCCTACAATTGAAATACCAGACTGTGATGAATAAACTTTTATATGTTGTTGTGTTTATTCTCCTGGGGCCTTTGACATGCACCCATCCCCTCACAGAACTTGACTGTCAAAAAACAATCATCATCATGAGTAAAGCAGGTGACACAAACTCTCAGACTGAGACTGAAACGGAGAAAAGAACTCGAACATTGACAGAAAAGGGTGCTGAGATTTACGAGGCCAGGAAATCTGAATATGAATTGAAAATCCAAAAGGCTTGGGATCCTGTTGCACAATTTTTGAGTGACAATTTAGTCTTTCCTTCCCCAAGTAGCCTTGAAACCCTAAATGAACTTGAAAAAGAATTAAATAAGCTGTTCTCAACATATAAGAAACTCATACAAGAGTATATAGCTTATTTATTAAGAGTGTCAACTCAAGACAGTTTGTTAGTCAGTCAAAAGTTTCAATCACAGTTCATTAATTCATTGAAGGTGTACACAGACTTTAACAATAGATTGAAAGACCTGAAAGGCATGCATAAAGAAACTTCTCATGCTTCATCCGGTTCCCATACTACATCATCTAGAATAAGCAGTGTTTTAGCTGTAAAACAGGCTGCATTAGAGGCAGCCAAGGTACGAACTGAGTATGCTGCTCGTGAAAACGTCCTTAAGAAAGAAAAAGCTCAAATTATAGAACAACAAGCAATAGCCGAAGCTGCTCGTGTTCGTAGAAAGGAGGAGTTAGAAGCCGATATCGACTTTCTTAATCAGGAAAAAGAGTTAGCGGCTTGTGCTGCTGAGACACAAGCTTTGGAGACCAGATCTAATAAATCAGTTTCGCAGGGAATCAAAAGTCTACCCGTAGATGACCCTCTTGAAAGAGTAGAACAGTTCGTTGAGAAACAGAATGCTCTGAAAAACGAAGTCATTGAAATAACCTCCACAGAAAGCTCCACGTCCTATATAACAGTGAAGGAAGAGAATTATAAAGATGTTCCTACCCCGGTAGTTAAAAGTGAAAATCAAGTTGTGAAACCTAGAAATGAGTTTTCTGAGTCTTGTGCTGCAGATTTCACCAAATTTCTATTGAGAAAAGATCTCACATTATCTAGGCTATATCAGTTTAATGACAAGCCCGAGTCGTTTAGGGTGTGGAAATGCAGTTTCAATGAAGTGGTGAAAGAGTTAGGTGTCACACCGTCTGAAGAAGTTGATCTTCTCATTAAGTGGTTAGGTCCTGAATCAAAAAAGCAGGCATTAAGCATAAGGTCATGTTATAGTTACAATCCTCAGAAAGCCCTAGAGAAAGTGTGGGAACGCCTCGAAGACCGGTATGGTGCTCCAGAAATGGTTTATTCGACAGTGTTGAAAAAGCTGAACGAATTCCCTAAAATTGGGCCTAAAGAAAATGAGAAATTGTTCCAACTTTCTGACATTCTCGGAGAGGTTGAAGCCTTAAAAGGGGACCCCAAGTATGACATGATGCTGTCATACTTTGATTCCTCTGTAGGTATCTCCCCGATAGTGTCAAGGTTACCCTTCAATTTACAAGAAAAATGGACAACCAGAGCTAATAACTTCAAGAAGGATCACAATGTAACCTATCCAAGGTTTTGGGTTTTCACAGAGTTTGTTCATGATCAGGCCAAAATTAGGAATGACCCAGGGTTCATATATACACAGATACCCTCAGAGAAGCCACAGATTCATAGTCAAAAGAAAACTTTTATTTCAGCCAAGAAAACTGATGTTAAGAAGGAGAATAAATCAGAAAGCAATGGTGATGCTCCTCGTTGTCCTATGCACAAGACTAAACATTCTATTCATAACTGTAGAGGCTTTAAGTCTCTGTCTTTTGAAGAAAGACGAGCATTTCTCAAAAATAATCACCTCTGTTTTAAGTGTTGTGCATCTACAGATCATGGTGCGCGAGAATGTAAACAGAAAATTAAATGTGGTGACTGTGGCAGTGAAAGCCACTGCACAGCCATGCACATTTATAAGGATAAGTCAGATCAGTCTGTGCATGGTGGGGAGGAGGAGACACCAAGGAAAACTGTAACTTCCAAATGTACCCAAATTTGTGGAAATAAGCAATATCTTGATGGTAAATCTTGTGCCAAATTAGTTTTGGTCAATATCTATCAAAGTACAGATACCAGGTCAGACCACAAACTAAAAGCCTATGCTATTTTAGATGAACAAAGCAACAGGTCTCTTGCAAAACCAGAATTGTTCTCAAAGCTACACATTAAAAGTGAATTATTTGAGTACACACTGAAAACATGTTCTGATACTGTGGTAAAGAGTGGTCGTAGAGCTCAAAATTGTGTTGTTGAGAGTTTGGATGGTAGTGTGAGTTATCGGCTTCCTACGTTAATTGAGTGTTCTCAAATTCCCAATATTAGAGATGAGATTCCCTCCCCTAGTGTTGCAATGCATCACCCTCATTTGCAAGACATTGCCTCTAGTATTCCTGAAATTGACGAGGAAGCTGATATACTCCTATTAATTGGCAGGGACATGATAGATGCTCATCACATTATTGAGCAGAGAACTGGCCCAGTGGGTTCCCCATTTGCCCAGCGCCTTGGGTTGGGATGGGTGGTCATCGGGGAAGTTTGTTTAGGAAGGGTGCATCAGCCTGACCTAGTTACTTGCAACAAAACATTTCTAATTGGGGAAAACCGGGCATCTGTCTGCCCTCCCTGTCCAAACAAAATTAAGGTTAAAGAGTTACCTCCCTTTCAACATAATGATGACAACAATATATTCATTAAGACTGA
Organism: Rugalucina vietnamica; assembly: GCA_964017185.1. Taxonomy (NCBI): domain Eukaryota; kingdom Metazoa; phylum Mollusca; class Bivalvia; order Lucinida; family Lucinidae; genus Rugalucina; species Rugalucina vietnamica. The sequence goes on from OZ024874.1 coordinate 15,847,838, forward strand.
GCAAGATGATAAGGTTGGCCTTTCTGCTGAGGACCGTGAGTTTTTAAGCATCATGGACAGTGATTTCTGTATGCATTCAAGTGGGCACTGGGTTGCCCCCCTTCCATTTAGGCAGTCTAGGCAAAGATTACCCAATAACAGGCCACAAGCCTTGCATAGGGCCAAAATTCTTGATTCAAGCTTAAAGTCAAATTCTCTCAAGAGAAGTCATTTTGTTACTTTCATGAAGGAAATCCTGGATAGTGGCCATGCGGAGAGAGCTCCACCTTTAAGTAGTACAGAGGAGTGTTGGTATCTTCCATTGTTTGGAGTCTATCATCCGAAGAAGCCGGACCAAATCAGAGGTGTGTTTGATGCGTCTGCGAAATATCAAGGTGTTTCATTAAATGATGTGTTATTATCTGGACCGGATCTAACAAAGTCTGTTAGGAGTTCTGATTCGTTTCAGAAAGGAGCCTGTCGCTATGACAGCTGATATAAAGAAGATGTTTTACTGTTTCTTAGTCAGTGAAAACCATAGGAATTTCTTAAGGTTCTTCTGGTACCTAGATAATGACCCTGACAGTGAACTTGTGGAATACCGTATGCGGGTGCATGTTTTCGGGAATAGCCCGTCCCCCGCAGTTGCGTCTTATGGCTTACGCAAGATAGCGGATAGAAGCAAAGAGGATTTTGGTATTGATGTTCAGGAATTCATTTCCAATGACTTTTACGTAGACGATGGTTTGACGTCAACACCCACCGTCGACACTGCAGTCAGTCTAATGAAACGGACGCAACAGGCTTTCCAAGAACATGGCAACATCAGACTTCACAAGATAGCTTCTAACAGCAAGGAAGTCATGAGTTCCTTTCCATCTGAAGACTTGGCAAAAGATCTCGCTGTTCTAGACCTGAACAAAGACATTTTACCTTTGCAGCGCTCTTTAGGATTGAATTGGAACCTACAGACGGATGTCTTTACATTTTGTGTCTCTGATGAAATGAAACCGTATACTCGCCGTGGTGTGCTTTCTACGGTAAATAGTATATATGAGCCAATAGGATTTGTGGCTCCAGTGAGTGTTACAGGGAAGCTTTTTCTACGAGAACTTGTTACAGGAACTATTGACTGGGACGCCCCTTTGCCTGAAGACCGTAGGAATGATTGGGAGTCTTGGAGAGATTCTCTCATCCTTTTAGAGAAGATGAAGATTCCAAGGTCGTATTTCGGTGTAGCACTAAGTGATATATCTAGACTTGAGTTACATATATATTCTGATGCTTCAGAAAAAGCTATTGCCGCAGCTGCCTACTGTGTTGGATATAGAGGTGAAATGATTCTTTCTAAGAGCTTGGTCATGGGAAAAGCTAAAGTTGCTCCAAAGAATGGACACACCATTCCTAGATTAGAGTTATGTGCGGCAGTTCTTGCCACAGAGATATATGACACTGTGTTAACCGAAAGTGGTTTGAGTTTTCATGAAACTTTCTTTTACTCTGACAGCAAAGTTGTGCTTGGTTACATACAAAATAAGACTCGTAGATTTTATACGTATGTAAGTAACAGAGTGGACAAGATTTTGAGGCTTACTAAGCCAGAACAGTGGCTTTATATCAATACTGCTGACAACCCAGCAGACTGTGCTACTCGGCCAGGTCAAGTTACAAACCTAATGGACAGTAAGTGGATACATGGGCCAAGTAACATACAGGTACACGACAAGGGTCAGATAAAGTCTTTCTCTCTCATTGATCCCGACGAGGACAAGGAAATACGCCCAGTGATCAACACCCTTGACACTTCTGTATTGAAACCCTCCTTAGGTTCTCACCGGTTTGAGAGATTCTCCTCATGGCAACATCTTGTCCGTGCACTGGAAAATCTGTTACATATTTGTTTGTCATTCAAACATGTAAGTGATTCGGATTGCAGAGGTTGGCATATGTGCAAAGGTGCTAAGGATATCAGGAATAAGATGCAGGCTGAACAGCTTGTTATCCGTACTGTACAGTCAGAAGTGTACGAAGAGGAAATGTGTGCTTTGCTTCAATCCAAGCAAGTTTCAAAGAAGAGTTCTCTGTTAAAGTTGAATCCTATTCTAGATGAAAGTGGATTGCTCCGAGTTGGTGGGCGTTTGAAACATGCACAGGTTCCCACGAACGAAAAACATCCTGTGATCATCCCAAAGAACAGTCACTTAGCAGTTTTGCTTATTCGTTATTATCATGAAAAAGTACGGCATCAGGGTCGTCATTTTACAGAGGGCGCAGTGAGGTTAGCAGGATACTGGATCATAGGCTGTAAGCGTCTGGTGTGTTCCATTATTCAAAAATGTGTTAAGTGCAGGAAACTGCGACAGGATGTATCAAGTCAAAAGATGTCTGACCTTCCCGCTGACCGTGTCCAGCCAGCACCCCCATTCACATTTGTCGGAGTCGACACATTTGGACCATGGGAAGTTACAGCTAGACGTACCAGAGGGGGCTATGCGAACAGTAAAAGATGGGCTATCCTCTTTACATGCCTCACCTCCAGAGCCGTACACATAGAAGTTACTGAAGAACTTAGCTCATCAGCATTTATCAATGCTTTTCGTCGTTTCCTGGCAATACGAGGTGATGTCAAGGAGATCCGATCAGACCAAGGAACTAACTTTGTGGGTGCAACCACTGATCTAGGCATTGATGTTGTGAAAGTTGGAGTGGATCCTGTACAGACTTTCTTGCATGACAAAGGAATTTTGTGGACTTTCAATCCTCCCCATTCCTCACACATGGGCGGAGTGTGGGAGCGAATGATTGGTGTGACAAGAAGAATCTTGGATTCTATGTTGGGTGATTTGAACACTACGCATTTGACCCATGAAGTATTAACCACATTCATGGCTGAAGTTAGTGCCATAATAAATGCTAGACCACTAGTACCCATTTCAAGTGATCCTGACTGTCCAGAAATTCTTACCCCAGCCATATTATTAACTCAGAAATGTTCTACCCCTGTTCAGTACAACTATCAACCTGTAAGTCCTAAAGGTCAGTGGAAATATGTTCAAGCCCTATCTGACACATTTTGGAAACGTTGGCGTACAGAGTACTTGCAAACTCTCCAAAATAGGCGTAAATGGCAGGCTGATGTACCCAATCTTAAACATGGGGATGTTGTACTACTTAAAGACTGTTCTGTTCATCGTAACAATTGGCCTATGGGTGTGATTACCAGAGTGTTTCCAAGTGAGGATGGTAGAGTAAGAAAGGCTGAAGTCAGGGTAGGGAGTCGTGAGAGTGGATGCTCTTTATTCGTTCGTCCGATATCTCAATTGATTTTGCTGGTATCAGAAACCTGAATGTCAGATTTAATAGTGCTTCCGCTAGTTTTTTAGGGCGTCGCGCCCTGCCATTTCATTTTTTGCAAGTTTTTCATGTTTCAAGTTCATATGATGATTATAGGTGATTGTAATTGTCTTTTTACAGTGAATAGAGATGTCTCAGAGAAGCATATATGTTTATTTTGACATTGCATTAAGCTTCTTATCTAAAGTTTTGATAAGGGTTTCAGACATTTACATGTGTACATATTATGTTTTCAAGTACAAGTTAGCAATTGGATTTTTTGTGTTATAATTGTGACATTTTTAATGTCAGGTGGGGAGTGTGGTGTCACGAGTTTGTGAGTTTGTATGTCAGAGCGAGTTGTCCTATTTTGTACCGGGTGTGCGAGTTCGCCAGTTATCAAAACTTAGTTTTCGGGTTGTCGTTATACTTGTTTCCTTCTTTGCACGCGCCAAAGTTGTCAAAGTTACCAACTCATTTTTGAAGCTGTTTTCTGGTCTAAAATCCTTTGTATATCCACCTAGATGTAAGTACTGTAATTCTGTAGTGTTCCATCCATTATTGTATGCTATTGACATATCATTTTTACAAAATTTAAGGTATTTTTCGATGTTTTTCTGATTCGTACCTAAAACAGATTTCGCCTCTAGATGTTTCGTACCTCATGAAAGTTGTTATAAACGTTTTTCCAGTATTTCTGTCTACAATTTAGGTGTTGTAGAATTATTTTATGATTACTTTCTGGCAATCTTTTCAAGTAAGTCTTGCAGTCGCTCAGTCCGTTTGATAGTCATGTCTGTCATTTTTGTTGTAAACCTGTATTTTCTTATTTGCTGTATTTTCAGTCTTTACCTCACTCATCAGCTTATATCATCATCTGATTTGCACATACGACTGACAGAATTAAAGTTGAAGTTAATCCACCTCTCGTCTTTATTCGTCAAACCAAGTGCAAGGGGTAAACTAGCCGTAACAGTCTCCGCAGATCTAAGGCGGCATATCCACTGTCACTCAATATTATTATATTGCTTAGAAAATTGATTTATAAAGTTAGATAAAACAGTAGGCTAAATGATTAAGTTCTTTGAATGACTTTATTCTGACCTTGATTCCTGATAAAGGCGTCTTAAAAGTGGGTGGGGTAAACAGACCATTATAACAAAAATAACCGCAGAACTTAATTAAGTCGTTACAACTTGCTTCTACTTAGGTTTTTTGACACAAAATGTTTTATATAGATTAAAAGTAATATAAATACTTGTTTTATGCCATTTTACCCATATTTTGTACTTTTAAAATATCTTAGACTTGGATCAGAAAAAGGTACGCAGTTTGCCATTTTTAATAAAAGTATGAAGAAGGTGTACAACGTTTTCCTTAAATTTCACCCAATATTGATGGTTTGCATTTAGAAAGGTAAAAGTAGGCAATCATCAGGAAATGGCACAATCAGAAAGAAATTCCCACTCCACAAACCGAGGGGTGGGCAAAACCAAAATGACATTTTGGTACGAGTACCTATATCAAAAAACATATGTTAAGCCGAGTGAGCAGCTATTCAGTACCCAATAGGCGGTCTGTCAGTTACCCGAACTTTACTAAAAACATGAAAACGCACATAAGGCTCAAATAGCACAAAAACCCGACTCCAATACACAAAACAATAAGAATCACAACAGAAGTATCGCCTTGGAACAATCAGTAATATAAAATAACTGGGGGGGGGGGGGCTTAAACTGGTTTTACAAGTTTAAAAGCTTTCTTAAAATTAAATCAGAAGTTGGCTTAATGATAAAGGTTTTTGAATTATTTAATTCTGATCTTTATGTCAGACAAAAATTTAAAAGTGGGTGGGGTAAACTGACCTCTTTTATCAAAATAACTAGAATTTACTTAATTCACAACTTGCTTCTTCGTATTTGTTTTGGACACAAAATTAATATAGATAAAAAGTGATATAAATACATGCTTTCGTACCATTTTATCCAACCTTAGTACATAAAATTTTAGACTGTGTTCAAATAAAAGTCCAAAATTTGTCAAATTTTAATGAAGATTATGATGAGAGGTACAACATTTTTCTTCACCCAATATTGATATTTCGTTTGAAAAATGCTTTTTTTTAAAGTTGAATTTGAAGTACCTTAAATGCTAAAATTCTTTAAATGATTATGTTCTCATACTGATTTCAGAAACTGACTCTTTCATCAAAACTGACCATATAACTTAAGTAAGCTGCCATAACTTGCTCCTACTTAGATATTTGAACACAAAACATTTAAAACAGAATATAAGTTATAAAGATACAGGTTTATGCCATTATAGCCTGGCTGATCAGCATGCATCTATGGTATGATCTACAAAAAAAATCTTTTAACATTATTGTAAGGGTGCCAGCCATCAAAACCAGAGGACCATTGGTCCTGAGAACGCTCACCTGAAGCCTGATCTTGGAGTATTAAGTCATCATGAAATGACATTGACCTTGAATACTCACATACTTTTATTGACTTCATAAGTTGTCTGCATCTGCAAAGTTTCAGGTCTCATGATCAGGCTGCAATAGTTTCCAAACCAAGTGATTTCTGAGAAAACCATAATTTTAATTTTGATATTCAAATGACCTTGGGTCAATCTCAAGAAATGACCTTGGCCTTCATTAATAACTTACCTTCATTGACTCTATTAATTGTCTGCATCTAGCAACTTTCAGGCCTCAGACTGCAACAGTTTCCAAAATATCCATTGTTTTCGCCTTTTCCCATGTTAAAACCTATGTTTCCAAAATTGACCTTGCCGTAAAAAAGGTCAAGGTCATCCTATGTTCATCATTTCAACAAAGTATAATGGGCTGGAGTCCCAAATGCTTCATACCAAGTTTTGCCTAAATCGGCCAGACCGCTCTGGAAAAAGAAAATTTTTGAGTGGTTTTTACCATGTAGTTGGGCATGGTGGCCATCTTGGTCATGTGACCCGAATTTCGCGATCAAACGTTCGTTCCCCCTAACCATGGACGCTTCACATAAAATTTCACTCTGATTGGCCAAGTAGTTTCAGAGAAGAAGATCTTTGAAAAGTGTGTATGGACGACAGACTGGCCAAGGTCAAGAGATGACCTTGACATTAATTTATCACATACCTTCATCTACTCCATTAGTTGTTTGCATCTACCACTTTTCAGGTCTCAGGCTGCAACAGTTTTCAAAAAATCCAGTTTTCACTTTTCCATGTAAAGGCCTATGTTTCCAAAATTGAAATGGCCGTAAAATAGGTCAAGGTCATCCTAGGGTCATCATTTGATTAAACTATGATGGGGGCTGGAGTCCTAAATGCTTCACATCAAGTTTCATGAAAATCGGCCTGCCAGTTCTGGAGAAGAAGAGTTTTGAGTGGTTTTTACCATATATGGGCGTGGCGGCCATCTTGATCATGTGACCTTGATTTTGCGATCCAACTTTCATTATCTCTATCCATGGATGCTCCACATAAAATTTCAATGTGATTAGCCATGCAGTCTCGGAGAAGAAGATCTTTGAAAAGTGTGTATGGAAGACAGACTGGTCAAGGTCAAAAGATGACCTTGACCTAAATTAATCACATACTTTCATTAGTTGTTTTGCATCTATCACTATTTAGGCCTCAGGCTGCAATAGTTTTCGAAAAATCCATAATTTTCACTTTTTCCCATGTAAAAGCCTATATTTACAAAATTGACCTTAACGTAAAATTAGGTCAAGGTCATTCTAGGGTCATCATTTGATCAAACTATGATGGGCTGTAGTCCCAAATGCAACATACCAAGTTTCGTGAAAATTGACCTTCCGGTTCATGAGAAGAAGATTTTTGAGTGGTTTTTACCATATATGGGCGTGGTGGCCATCTTGGTAATGTGACCTAAATTCCACGATCAAATATTCGTCACCCCTACCCATGGATGCTCCACATAAAATTTCAGTTTGATTGGCCAAGCGGTTTCAGAGAAGAAGATCTTTGAAAAGTGTGTATGGACGACAGACTGGCCAAGGTCAAGAGATGACCTTGACCTAAATTAATCATATACCTTCATCTACTCCATTAGTTGTTTTTATCTACCACATTTCAGGCCTCAGGCTGCAACAGTTTTCAAAAAATCCATAGTTTTCACTTTTTCCCATGTAAAAGCCTATGTTTCCAAAATTGACCTTACCATAAAATAGGTCAAGGTCAACCCAGGGTCATCATTTTAGCAAATTATGAAGGGGTGGAGTCCCAGATGCTACATACCAAGTTTCGTGGAAATCGGCCCACCGGTTCTGGAGAAAAAGATTTTTGAAGGGTTTTTACTATATATGGGCGCGGCGGCCATCTTGGTCATGTGATCAATTTCCCGTGAACAAACTTTCATACCTCCTACCTATGGAGGCTCCACATAAAATTTCAGCTTGATCGGCCAAGCGGTTTCAGAGAAGAAGATCTTTGAAATTGTGAAATCCGACGGACGACGACGGACGACGGACGGACGGACGGACGCCGGATCATGGGTATACTATAAGCTCACCTGTGAGCCTTCGGCTCAGGTGAGCTAAAAATGGTGATAGGTGGTCGGAGAGTAGCAAAAATTTCATTCATACCCTCTGGCGGAGGACCCAACTGGAAGCTTGAAAACCAGTGTTTGGTCAATTTTAAGTCTTGCAAAAAAGTTGAAATAACGGATGGATAACGCAACGCATGATATTCTAAAACACGGTATTCTAGGATGGGGGTGTACATACTAAACCGCTCATATCACAAATAATACTGATCATAGATCAATGAATATGCTATCATTTTACACTTTTAAAATGTGTTATTGGTAACCAACAATGAATGGGTGCCTACCTACAAAAATGCTCACATCTGAGCAGTCAGTTGTTCTAAAGATGACTAAAATTGAAACCACAGTTATGCATGGATATAGTGCTGTCTTTCTGGTTGTCAATAATGCAAATATTTACTAGTACCTTGTATATTTATGATGAATACACTTAATGTTACATATCAATAAAATCACAAAAAATCATTGAAACCCATAACTAAACTCATTTCAGGCCCAAACTATCCTAACACACTGTTATTGCACCCAGTGATGACATTTGGCATTTTTACAGATATCAAGGGCCTTATATTAGAATAATCTCATTTGCATATTCATGATTATTATTTATAAAAGCCTAAGAAAACTTGAGAAAAAACGCTAAAAACTTAAAGAGTAAAATTTCTAAATCACTTGTATCTGACATTTAAATTGACATAAGATGCTGAAAGTGGTATTGAATGAATGCTTAGACTATGAACTTTTGCCATACAGTCATATATGTTAATCATTTGCTTTTCACTCTCAAGAGTCTTAATGTTAAAGTAAGAATATTGGATAAAAATCACAGAAAAGTTAAGAAGGTACATCTTCAAAATGATTTGTATCTTCGCTACTGATAGCAAAAGAGTGCAGAAATGTGTAGAAAATGGTTGCTTTGAGTCGATCTCTTTGGCTCCTAGTTGCCAAATCTAAAGGGTCACTGACGAGACTTTAATAGTCGAAACCGCGGTATGGTCCATCCCCTTTCTCATTAATATGTTCACTGCTTTTAAAGGATCTCAGTTTTAATGTTTATTTGACAATGTGCCAATGTCTCAAGAATAATAATGAAAACGTCAGAAGTAAGAGAAAAAGTTTGAAAAATGAAGGGATATACCAACTAAATCACTGATATCTCGGATGTATATAACCTTTGGATGCTGAAATTGACATCAAAGGGTAGCTAGGACAATGTATTATTGCCATATGGTCTCCTATACAAATCCTTTGAGATTTGGTCTCATTGATATGAAGTAAAACATGGATACAAATAGAAAATGACAGACTTGTAAAGGGTGTCCATCAACAAAAACACTTGTATTTTGGTTGCTTATGTATATTACAGTACATGCTTTGGTATATCTGACAACTTGACAATAGAACATTTTAATACCAATTAGCCGATGCTATTTTCATCAGCTCTCAAATGTGATTGCCAGCAGAAAAATAAGCGATTTTGTTGGTTTACCCCCTCGCATTTTCCCATTTTTCTCTCATTTCTGAAGTTCTCATTAAATTCATGAAACAAAGATTCATATAATTTAATCGTAAGATTACATGATTAAAGAATATTGGGTCCTAGCAATCATTTATTACCCATTTCAACTCCCTATGGCTATCAGTAGCCGATATACGTAGTGGTTAAGTAGGTATACTCCCATTTAATTCTTCCACAATTTTTCTCCAGTATCTAAAGATTTCATTAATACTCATGAAATCCAAAAAGTCAAATGACTTGCATATTATAATGTACAAGTAGGCAAAGATCAGGAAAAGGCACAATCAGAAAAATAGAGTACATGATGATTGAAAACTGCCCTAGCAGTTGCAATTTGTTTGGTACAATTTTCAGCACATTAAAGATTCTGGTACTTGAGCCCCATGTCATTTTGCAGGTATACTCTCTTAATTGTTCTGTGGTGTTTTCTCCATTTTTAATTTTAAAAAATAATCATGAAGATTATATTTCTATAAAACTAATAAAGAGGGCAACAGTACATTGCATTATTCATTTGTTTGATACCACTATAAGCAATCTAGGTATATAAACAGGCCAGGCACAAAACTTTGTTATTCGTAGGTATATCCCTTAGTTTCCAAACTTTTCTGCGATTTCTTAAGTTTTATTCGTAATTTCATATTCATGAGTATGCAAATTAAATGTTTTGCTTATTGGGCATTAAGGTAAAAGTGCTGCGCCCATGGATGACTTTGATGAAAATTAGTCTAGGATTACTACAGTTGATAAAATTATTTATTCAGTTGTTTCATTCAAGATGAAGCTATCTTCCCTGCTCTATATATTTCAGCTGATTACATGTCTTGTTGATCAGCATTTCAACATTCTCACAAAATTGCTTCTAACCAAACACTTGAAAGGCGACATAAACGCTTGGAAAATGAGAAATGGGAGTGAACTCCAATATGTTGATTTAAATGCTGAATTTTCATAATATTTTTTATTGCACATCCAAGTTTGTGTCCATTTCTATATTCAACATCAAAACAAGAAACTTGCAGCCATGCTCATTTGAGCCACGTTATGGGAAAACCATATTATTGCGGAGGCAAAAACAAAGGCGAAGATCAGCTTTGCAGTTACTGCGAAGCTGATCAGCACCTTTGTTTTCACTACACGGATGGTACAATTCTTTTATTTACTAAATCCAAAATTTCCAGCCTCTAGCCATCTTCTGTAGCTGCACAGGCCTGTTTGGGTCAGAACTGCTCGGAAACCCCAAAGACTGGGTTTCTCGCATCGCAACTCATTTAAGAGGTGGCAAAGTACATGTATATGTATTGATTCTTATCATATTACCAAAAGCATGCCTTTTGTATTAAAACAGTATTAATATTTGTGTGCATCATAATTTTCTTAGCTTATGAACTAGAGTCAATATAAATAACTTATAATAAGTGCATGTAATATTCACATGGACTAGACTTACATTTATTTGCATCATGTAGATTTGGAAATATTGGCGAGAACTTTATTTTTGCAAATTTTTGTGAATTTGATGCCTCACGAAAAATTCCGTAATATAAAAATAAAACTGGGATCCTTTAAGAGCAGTGAACATATTAATGAGAAAAGGGATTGGCCACTTAAACCTCTTCAGTGACCCTATTGACTTGGCAACATGGTCACGTGAAAATTTCTGAATTTACCGTAGTATTAAGCATCTTATGTTACTTCTCTTTTACTTGGTTTCTTTCAGTTCAAAAGAGGAACAATTTTTATAATGGTGTATAATGAATCAATGTTACAATTTTCAATCTAATAAATGATGTTTGATGTGTATATGATTGTCATTTTAACAGGCATTTCGCCTGTTAAAGTGACAATCATATACACATCAAACTTTCTAGAGCATTGTCCAATTCAAGTAAATGTTAAGCATTTTTATATCAACCTTTTTGTGATATTCCATAAACTTCCAGTTAATACTTTTCTCTATGATCAATTATAAGATAACCATCATATTTTCAAAAGTCCAGCAAGATGTAATTACTTGCCCTTCCTGTGTAAAATAGGCTTGAAGCATGGGTCCAGAATTCTCTCTCTTCAAAGTGAGAAAATGTTTAACGGATGGACAAAATTGAACATGGTTAGATTAACTCCCTTAAGCCTGGCTTCCTTTTTATGGGACATAGGCAAAAAGTAAAGCACCAGATGTGACGCCACAGAATGGGGCGTCCCATCTGGGCCTATTCTTTTTGCATAGAGTAGAGAAATTTCATCGAAGAACTAGTTAAAAATTATTGATAACGCCCCTAAAGATGAAAGTGGACACACCCAACTGATAATAATGGGCAAGTCCATTTGTCAAAAATGGGTTAATAATTTTCCATAATGAAGCCCTACTGTGATATAACTCGTGGTGTGCATTATTTATATCTCATAATAAATTTATTTTATAGATTTATGTTTGTTGAATACTCACTATTTATGCATGTTGATAGAACTTAAGAAATGCTGCTGATTAATAAATTTTGCAACAAAATCATTTTACAATTTCTTATTTTCCATTTTGGTTTTTGGGATATGTAATTTATTTGGCTTGTATTGGTTCGTGGTCGACAAATTCTTGTCCTCACATTAACCAAAACTATGCTTTAAAAGATATAGATCCTGCATGTTTTCATTTAATTTCATGATAAATATGACTGCCTCTGAACTCATCAGCTGCATTCCTATCACTGACACCAGTTGCTTCATTGGCAAGTCCTGCGCTATACATAGCATTATATGTGACTACTAAATCATCATCCTTAGCCTTGTCATTTACATTGCCAGGATCTGTTCCAGTGTTATGTGTGTTTGCATTGTTTGCAGGATAACTGGGTGGGATTTCCATATTGTAGGCCACATTATAAGTAACTGTTGCTTCCTCTAATTCTGTTTGGTTATCTGGTTTGGTTGGTATTTCTGTTTCCTTGGCATTTTCATCGGTTGGAATGTCCATATTATAGGCCACATTATAAGTATCTGTTGTGTCTTCATCATAATAAGGTCTAGAGTTATCTGCTCTTGTTGGAATTACCAGACCATAGGCAACATTGTAAGTAACTGTTGTCTCTTCATCTTCTGTTGTTCTGTTATTCGTTGCTGTATCAAGCGGCTGGGCTATTGCTGAGTCCTCTGTTATTGGCCTGGAGTCTTTCTTGTGCTTCTTATATTTGTATCTGAGCAAAAGGAAGTAAAATATGTATAATTGCAAAACTGTTACAAAATGTATCAAATTTAGAATAAATTGGACAGATTTAAGCCGCAATCATACCAAATCAAATAAACTGGGGATATTGTATAAACCCCGAGTTGCATACAAATAACACAGGCAATAAAACAAAAATAACATAGGCCGACCTGGTGAACAGGTCTGTTCCTAACTTTCAGCATGAATAACATGTTTATTGAATACAAAGGATAACATAATTGCAACTGTAAATTGTTTTAAAAATGGAAAGTCCACAAATTAAGATTACATATACCTGATACACAATGCTGCCAACACTATGATCAAAATCACCGTCAGAGGAACAAAAATCCCAACAAGCATAGCTGTATCTGAAAAGAAAACAGTACATTAAAGTTAACAATGCCAGTTGTTCTTTACTGCATGTCCCCAAACCTTCAAATGTTATCCATTTGTAATACTACTTGTAAATACGAACTGTACTTGACAAATGAAATATTGTTGAAAAGCAAAAAAAAAAAAATCTCTTTTGATATTTCTGACCAGTCTATTGCACTATCTGTGTAGCAAAAAACAAAGGCGCTGGTCAGCTTCGCGGTTACTGCGAGGCTGGTCTGCACCTTTGTTTTCGCATATGCAAATTGTTGATTTTCTGATGCAGCAGTTCATGTCGTTAGAAACAAACCTGTGTGCTCCTCCGCTGGTAGAACAAAAGATACTGTTGTACCATTAACAGCTGAAGATATTGTTTCAATAGGTAGCTCTGTTAATTCTGTAGACATTGTTGCTCTGGTAGATGATTCTGTAGTTGTGATAGTTGACGGACGTCTTGTTGTTCTAGCTGCTGATATAATTGTAGATGACTGGGCAGAAGTTGAAGCTTTGTGAATGGTAGAGGACCTTATTGTTTGTGTGGTGAAATATTTTGCTGTTGAAATTTCATTGCTTTCTCTATTCTCAGAATTGTCATCCTTATCGTCATCAGTGTTTCTGTAGTCGATAGGACTACGTTGGCAACTTATTGTCAAGGGAGTATCTGAAAAAGTATATATATAATATGCTGAAAAAGAATTTCATGGAATATTTCTAGGAAAATAATTTCTTCCATTCCGACATCTTTCTAAAGAAATTACATTATTCCAACAAAACCATAGTTCTTAGTATTTATTTATTATTATTTAAACGATATTTAAACGGGGGTACACAATTAGCCAAAGGCTAGTCTACTTTATGGCCCTCTGAACATATTCATCCAAACAATATATAAAAATATACAATATTTCCAAAATATAACTTCGTATTTTGATACATGTAACTACTTAGTGCATGCGGGTGTGTGTTATTGTCGGGGTTCTCCAAATGTACCGTTGGCTGATTACATTTACCATTTGCACCAATTTCATTTCCATTGGTGTCATTTGTGACGAAATTGATGCAGAGGTAAAAATGTTACATTTGTGAAAATGGCACAAATATGAAATATTATAACTTCTTACAATGCTATATTTCTTACAAAGTTCACTGATACACAGCCAATACCAACCTTTAACAGGCCGGTAAATATTGATAAAATCAATGTAAAAAATCATTACCGCTTCGAATTGTAAGGCACATGTTTGATGAGCTGTTAGATGTCCTGGAAAATTTGATAACATTGAACCTCGAAACATTGGCACGAAGTTGAGATTTACATGCAAATGTTTTACTGTTACCCAACTTCACCTGCAGGCCGCAGTCGCCATATATTCGGCTGTTTGTCAAGTATGCAACTGTCACATTGTTGGTGCCAGAATTGAACTTCACTGAACAGTTGCACTGAGAAATACTACCCAGTACACCATATGAGTGTACATTGATTGCTGTATAACTAATACTGCTTACGCCGGTGGGTCGGGCGTCCGACTCTATGATGGCCCCGACTTAAAGCTATTCATTTTAGTTGGTTGGGGCCGGAGCTTCTTGTCTGTTGCTTGGCCCACCGGGGTCCAACTGGTGTTTTTCTTTTGCTCCGGAGTTAGTAGGTTATTCGGCGCCCAGGGATCTCCATCGTCGGGCAGCTTACTCAATCTGTGAGTCCTGGTTTTTGATTCATCAGGATGTTTATCATGATTTATTTGTTTGTTCTTGATGATTCATTGACTAGTTAGAGATTCACCACGAGGACCGAAGAACTAACTAAATGTTGTGAACCACTGCAGAAGCTGAGGGTGAGGTTAGGTACCTGTAAAACCGGTTTAAGCCCGCCAGTAACTTTGTGTTACTGATCGTTCCAAGTCGATACTTCTGTAGTGGTTCTTTTTGTTTTATGTCTTGGTGTTTAAAATTTTTTGTGCTGTTGGCGCCTTATGTGTGTTTTAATATTTTTAGTTAAGTTAAGGTAACTGAGTGGCCACCTATTGGGAAAATAGCTGCTCATTCGGCTTACGATATGTTTCATGGTATAAGTACCTGGTTGTTAGTTTGGTTTTTTCCCATCTCGGTTTTTGGAGTGGGAATCTTTTTCTGATTGCGCCTTTTCCTGATCTTTGCCTACTTGTACCTTTCCCCATCATCACAGACATGTGTCTCAGCAACTATTTTTTTCGTTTCATTTGCACCACAGCGATCTGATCTTCCTGTAAAGAGAAAACAAAGGCGGATTATCTAAGAACCCAAAGTTGTTTTATAATACTTAGACTGAATCACATTCGCCTAATGCTACTGATAATTCTATTGTCTTCACGTTGAGTTTGCTTGTTAATTAATACAGCTTGGTAACTTTGAGTCGGAATATTTCCCACTGGTGAAATACATGTATTATCATTCGGCATTTTAAACTTTTTTTCAGATTCAGCATGGAATGGCATCTACTTTACATATGTACGCTTTAAATGATCAGTAAATTTCAAATAATGACCAGCAATCGAAGCAGTCATCTTCTAGGACCATATCCCTGCTAACAAAGATGTGAGAAACTCGAGATTTCTCTATCTTTTAAGTTTTCAGGGCAGTTATTACAGCAATATAGTATGAATGGAGTCAGTTCCTTGTTGACATATACGGGCACGTATATCTTTCATTTTTGTATAAATGTAACTTACCCGACTTCAATAAAAGCATTAACATCAATATCACCGGCAGCGAATTTCGTATAAGAAACAATATAGCTGCCATCCTCAGTTCTGATTTTAAATTTCAAGCCTCTAATGAGGAACAAATTAAACTAATTTAAATGATTGAGATCATGGTGGCCTTTATTGACTAATTGTTTCCGATACATGCGTAAGATGTTGGTTTCATACGTATAACTAGTAGGGTCGAGATCCTATTGTACTTCAGATGTTTCCTCTACATTTTGAAATGTCGAAAGACACAATTCATCACGAAAACATGTCCGTGTAATGTATTCCTCCGTAAACCCCACTTAAAGTACGTCCTCCATTATTGATCATGCCTATACTTCTGACTTAGGTAACATCACAGAAAGTTTGGTTTCACCATATGCAATAAGCTACCATTTCCCGGTTTGTTTTACGAGGAAAGTAAATGGCAAGATTCCTAAAGCTGATCACATTAAGACTTTTTATAGATGCCTCAAGAAATTCGAAGAAACTACCTTTTAGAAGATCTCCAATATAATTTGCGAGAATTCAAAATAAACCGAGAAACTGTCGATGAAGATTTTATGGCCCTTCATGCTGTAATCATCAATCGTATCATAATCGTAACATACATTATGCATTTTATTTCCTTTACCCCAAGTCTTTGCTATTATAACCGTCTGTTTGTAGGCTATGTTCTATGGTCTCAATAGAGGGAAAACAAACCGGGAAATGGTCGCTTATTGCATACGGTGAATCAAAACTTTCTGTGATGTTACCTAAGTCAGAAATATTGGCATGATCAATAATGGCGGACGTACTTTAAGTGGGGTTTACGGAGGAATACATTACACGGACATGTTTTCGTGATGAATTGTGTCTTTCGACATTTCAAAGTGTAGAAGAAACACCTGAAGTATATACAATAGGATCTCGACCCTACTAGTTATACATATATCACTCACCACTGAAGCCGACATCTTACGCATGTATCGGAAACGATTATTCAATAAATTTTCCTTGTTAAAAGGAACGCTTGGCTAGTCTGTATATACCATTATTTGTCCGTGTGTTGTGGTTTTTCGTAGGTTTGTGGAGTTTTTCGGTAACTCGATGGATTACATCGGTCATGAACACTTCCTCGCTACGGTGGATTTCAAGCTTTCGTACTTGGTCGGACCTAGCACAAAGTTCCGGCTTTTAACATTATCCGCCCAGAACGCCACCTAAATGTTTAACGTTAGATCCAAATACGTCATTCTTCCCACAAGTCCTTATAAAAACGGCGGAGAGCAAGTCTGGTTTCCGTCTTCAATTGCTTTATTATGCAAGAAGTGTAGCAAAATATTGCGACTGGAACCAGGCCCCTGGATGTCAAAGGGAAACCCCATAGGTTTAAGGAAAACCCCCACAGATTGAGGAGAAATCCTCATTCCGTTTCAATTGCTTGACGCTGTCGCGCCAAGCAACAAAGGTCGCCACGATCTCAATCATTTTATCAGTTTATTTGTTCCTCATTAGACGCTTGAAATTTAAAATCAGAACTAAGAATGGCAGCTATATTGTTTCTTATACGAAATTCGCTGCCGGTGATACTGATGTTAATGCCTTTATTGAAGTCGGGTAAGCGCCATTTCAATTTTATACAAAAATAAAAGATAAGTCATCATGTAAACTTCAACAAGGAACTGACGCCATTACTGTTACTACTGCCCCTGAAAACTTAAAGAGACAGATTTCTAGTAGACCTAGACGACTGCTTCGGTTACTGGCCATGTTGTGCTGATTATTTAAAGCGCGCATATGAAAGTAGAGTCCATTCCACGTTCAAAGCACGGGTATCTGAATATTTGTTTAGCTTATCTTAAGCTAGAAAACGCTTGATGTGTTTCTATCATATTGAAGTTCACTCCCACTATTTCTCACATTCCAAGTGTTTGTGTCGCTTTTCAAGTATTTGTTGGGCTAAAATGGAACTTCAGATACCCGTGTTCAAAGTTACCAGGTAAGTTGTATTGTTACGAGCAAGCGTAACTAGACAGGTACTGCGAAGAACAACCAAGTAATTTAAACTTAACAACTTTAATTAAACAAATAAATGTAGTAAATACATACAAACAAATGAACAAATAAGAAAATAAATAACTAACTAACTTACTAATAAATCTTTGTCCCTCAAAATGTAAGTCCACAGGTATCTCAATTCAGTATCCAGAATATGAGCACATGTATATTTAATCCTCTCTATTATTAATATTCTAATCCCAAATACTAGTAAAACAACCAAAACTATAAACTTTAAATCACTTCAAATTTCTGAATGCTTAAGACTGAATTGGGACCTATATATATACATTTGAGGAAAAATCAACCACCTTCTAGAAAAGTATATGATAAACTTTTCTCTAGAAAAGAAAAGAACTAAACGAAAGTTCTTTTAGAATTCTCCAGAAAATTCAAGGGCCGTAACGACCATCAAGACCAATTAAAAGGTCATTAGAAACTTCGAGAAGTCAGTAGTATACATAGCTTAAATATATTTTTATCTAATGGTAAAAAAAATATTCATTCTAGTCTCATCTGGAATTGTCTATATGGTGCTTATAGAATTTTCTATATTTCTAAATTATATAACAGTGATAAAAATAATCAATGACATTCTTCTACTAAGTTCTAGACAATGAAATCTAGAAGCATAAAAATGAAATATATATTAATTAAGGTTACTCCCCTTTGATTATATATATAACTCCAAAGTAATACTTTTACAAACAATCAATATTATTGAATCAATCATATATATAACACTTCCCCTCTTCAAAGAAAAGAAAGTTTTATGAAATAAAACTTTCTTTTGCAATACTCATATGCAAACATACAAGGCAAAACTGTCAAGCTCTTGAAAGGGTGTCTGGAATTATATAATCTCTACATTTTATGTGTCTAATGTCAAGATTGTGCTCTTGCAACATGAGACTTATGCTCTAGCTAATACTCAGATGGAGTCTTTTTTTTATGATGCTAGTATAACTGGAACACTTTTAAGTATGGCACAAACCAAACAAAACAAACTCGGAAAAGCCTCAGTCCAAACATACCTGACCTTCTTATCATAAAGTAAGTTTGTCAAAGGTTCAAGTATAACTAAAAATTATTACAAAACTTTCTGTAATATCCAGCCATACCCAAAAAGCGCATCAGTTGCCGTTTTCCTGTAGGTACAGGAAAATCTGATATAGCCTCAACTTTGGCTTCTACAAGTCTGACCTGACCTTATCCAACAATATGTCCTAAAAATGTCAAATTAGCATGACAGAATTTACTTTTTGGCAAGTTAATTGTCAGTTTAGCATCACTGAGTCTTTTGAAGAATTATTTGATGATCCCACTCTTCACTGTAGATGATGGCATCGTCGATGTAAGCTTTACATCCATCCAGACCGAAAATCAATCTATGAACCAAGTGAACCAAGCAACATTTCAGCGCTTTCAGTTTATTTCGAAATAGTCTTTCTGTAGTAACAAATTCTAAAATCTCCTTTGGCCTGTCTGTAAATGGAATCTGCCAAAACCTTTTCAATAGATCGAATTTTGTCACATATTTGGAGTTGTAAAGAATATCAAATCACGAGCGCGTAGCGCGAGTGATTTATATTCTTACAACTGACCGACAAACAGTGAATTATTACTCAACAATTCACGCACTTGAGCTGATCTATTTCGATTCTAACACACAATAATCGGAATAAAAGTCACTGAAACCGTCGATATCGTTCAGCTTTCCGACATTGCTTTGTAGATATCCCGCCAAATATTTGACTGTAATGCGGATATTTACACACATTTATTACGTTTGTTATGCACTAAAACGACGTTACACCGTCTAACGGTGGTTGGAAGGATAGCTGACGTCACAAATGGCACAAAATAACGTCACGCTTATTCGCCCAGTGAAATTGTTGCACAATATAACACATTTTTAACCATTTGCTATATAGGCGAGGTGTGTTAGAATTATGTATATATGTCATTGTATGTACAGAAGTGCGACGTAAATAAATAAATAAATAAATGAATAAATAAACATATGTAATCAAAACCTAAAGGGGCACATTTGATGCCGGCCGGCAAGAGTTTTATTACCTGGGATTACTTATTGAGATTTTAATAGGTGTGGCTTAACTACTGGCCTAAGTAACTTATCGGAATACCTGTAATACTTAATCTGCTGGTAAGAGCTGTCAAAAATTCCACAGGTAACTTTTTTCCCTGAAGCCTTGACTGTTGCTAGTGGTGTTTATTAGAGAGCTCAGGGAGATGTTGACAGATTGATGTCTAAGCTAAAACTGAAAAAGACACCTAATTCGGACTTTTTGTACTCCAGGTGACCATTTAACTTAATATGTGCATACATACGCGCATAAATGACGCAAACAACACATCACTAGACAGCGAAACGTCATTCAAATAGAACCACGCCAAAAGTACTGCTTTAGAACGGTATGAAAAATAAAATGAACGGGGAGCTAAAACCGGCTATCGGTATCAGAAACGTCAAAAAACATTTTGACAATTTTATCACAGACGCTATGAATAGATATCCAAATTTAATGTTCGATGAATAAAACTCTTTTTATATGTTTTTTTTATTCAATGTGTATTTAAATTATCTTGAGAATGAATTTGCAACAAAATGTTTAGGTTGTTTTGGTATAGGCTTGTCGAAATTATATCTTTTTGTATGCAGATGATATATTGGTATTTTCAAGCGACAGTGGCGGTTTGCAAAGTGGTTTAAATATTTTACCAGATAAATATGATAAGTTGAAACAAGTTGTAAATACGTATAAAACAAAAACAAAATGGTTTAATGAAAAGGGGAATTTACCGAGAAACTTTAGATTTAATAGAAAGAAAATTGAAATTGTGAAACAATTTGTATATTTCGTCACAACTTTTACAACTGGAGGGTCATTTAACGAAACGCATAAAATTTTATCAGGTCAAGTATTAAAGGCAATGTTTGAGCTGAATCAGTATTTGTATCATTTTAATGATCTCTCACCAAGTCACATATTAATTATCAACTTATTTATTTGATAAGTTAATTAAGCCAATTTTATGCATAAGTATGGGGGTTTTCAAATGTAGTGAAATAAGAAAGAGTCCATTTATGATTTTGCAAAATGTTTTTGGGTGGACGTAAAAAATCTTCTAAGAATTACTCCATATATGGTGAATTTGGAAGAGTTTCTTTGAAAACTATTTTTTTTTTTTACAAATTATAAATTATTGGTTCAAAATACTTGAAAGTGAGAAACTTAACTATATTAAGTATGCCAATCAAATGATACCAAATTATATTGAGAATAAAGCTGATTGTATAAACTGGGCTTTTAAGTTAAAAACTGTCTGGGGTTTCATGGTGTTTGGATAAATCAAGGGGTAGGAAATAAGAATATATGTTTTAGCAGATGTGAAGCAAAGGTTGACTGATAACAATGCAGGATTGGAATAGCAAGTTGACTGAGTCTAGCAGAGCAAATTTCTATTCCTTTTATCGAATTTTGATCACCAATTATATTTAGAAACAGTTAAAGTAACATGATTTTGTTTAGTTTCAAGTAAACTTAGACTGTCCTCTCGTCTTTTAGAGATAGAAGTTGGACGCTGGGCGACTCCTAATAGTATTCCTATTGATTAATATAAATATCGCATATTATGCGATACGCTAGAAGATGAATTTCATTTTCTTTTTGAATGTAAGTCATGCAATCAAATTAGAAAGAAATATACTAAAATGTATTATTGTGGTTGACCAAAATATGTTAAAGCTTAAAGAGCTAATGCAAACTACCATTAAAAGGATATTACTAAATTTAGCTGTATTTTCTGAAAAAAAAAAGCCTTTAAGATAAGGACAGAGGTGTCTACAAATTAATAATACATGCGTATTTTAAATTAAACATAAATAATACGTTAATAGCTTTAAGATAAGGACAATGAACGTGTTTTCTCCCGATGTTCAAATATATGCAACTGTACGTCTCTGAAGCTAAAAAGGCGAAAGCTAGCTCAGGCACAAATAAACTTTTGCACTGTTAATAATAAAACTTCCACATGTACTTATCGCATATCATTTAAACATCCATCTTGGACCCAATGCTACCGATAGTGTTTGCCTGTTTTATGTATATTACCTTAATCGCATTGTATATATTCATTTAGTAAGGAGAACGTCTCTTTTCAATAGAAATCTGCCTATAGAAATTTGAAAAAAAATATAGCGGAAATAAAAAAAAATCTCTTCTAAACAATAGCTGGTCTGGTTCTTGAATTATCCCAAAATTCGTTTTCTTGGTTGATGATGTTCCTTTTTGAAAATTTGGGTTGAAAATATAATTCCCCCTATTAAACATATGGGAAACAGAAATATTTTTTAAAGAAAACAAGCAGCTTGTGAGAAGTATGTCAGTAGTCATGTCTATCTGCTTTAGGTATGCTGTCATTTGAACTCTTTGCTATATATATATATATATATATATATATATATATATATATATATATATATATATATATATATATATATATATATATATATATATATATATATATATATATATATATATATATATATATATATATATATATACATATATATATATATATGTGTACATGTACTACACATGATCATGTATTGGTTTAAGTAGACATGAATAAACTTATATTATAAATCTATGGTTCACTTTAGTTGGCCTGAAATTACAGCTGCATTGCTTTTTTGTTTACTTTCCCTGACCAAAAACGATATACAAAGGTACAAGTAGGCAGTGATCAGGAAAAGGTGCATTCAGAAAAAAATTCCCACTCTAAAAACCGAGGTTTGAAAAAAAAACTAAAATGACAACAAGGTACATATACTAAGAAAACATATCGTAAGCCGAGTGAGAAGCTATTTCCCAATAGGCGGCCACTCAGTTACCAGAATTTAAGTAAAATATGAAAACATACATAAGGTTCAAACAGCACAAAAATTCGACTCCAAAACATAAAACAAATGGAACCACAACAGAAGCAGCGCATTGGACCGATCAGTAATATAAACACTTTTGTTATGTCAGAATATATGCGACGTCTTAAGCTAAGTTCCCACGCACAATTTGTCTTTGACAAAGTTGGTCTTTCGCAGAAAATAAAGCGCGTGTAAACTCATTTTTGTGGTTATGTGTCATTGCCAAACATACATGTTTGATTTAAATAATATTTTAAGCTATTTTTCCCAATAGGTGGCCACTTACTTACCCAATCTTTACTTCATGAAAACGTACATGAGGTGCTAACAACACAAAAAATCAACATCAAGACATCAAACAATAAGAACCATCACATAAGTATCGCCTTGGAACGACCAGTAATATATAGAGGATATTCAAGTTTTTGGAGTGAATATGAGTTTTATTTCATTGAGTGAAGTGAAAATTTTTTATATTTCATGAGTGCCGAAGGCACGAATGAAATATATAATTTTTTCACTCCAAAAACTTGAATTTTCTTTTTATTATATTGCATGTAGTCATTGTAACGTTTCGCGCTAAAGCATATGACGTCAAAATCTTAAATGACGTCATTACGTCACGTCATTACGTCGCTATTGTGTGTGAACGTTCATTGCATCAACAATAGCATAGATTATAAAATTTAGTTATGTATAAATTAGAAATGAAACGGTGGAATCGTATTTTGCGTATTCCCAAATCTTATATTTTCACATGTGAAAATATAACTTTTTTTATATTTTCACATGTGAAAATATAACTTTTTCAAATATTGGTTATATTTAATACATATTTCTCTATATTTCATCACTTGCCATATAATAAAAAAACTACTGGCGGGTTTAAACTAGTTTTACAGGCCTAACTTCACCCTTAGCTTCTGCAGAATTGAGTTTACCCTTCCACCCCCAACATTAATTTTATATCACTGATCGGTCCAAGGCAATACTATTGTAGTGGCTCTAATGAATTGCGCCATTTCCTGATCATTGCCTACATTTACCTTAATAACCCAGTCAAGGTTGATTACTGTGCTTCATTCTTAAATTGCACGTCGGTGGGTCGGGTGTCAGGCCCTTTGATGGTCCGACTTAAAACTATAAATTTCAGTTGGTTTGGGTCGGATGTTCTTGTCTGTTGATTGGTCCACCGGAGTTCAATTGGTGTTTTGCGTTTGCTCCAGGTTTTCAGTGATGTTGTTTAGCTTTGCAGGGATCTCCAATCGCGGAATCGCTTGATAGCTTATTGTAGCTGTGAGTTCTCGATTTTGGTCTGAGAAAAATAGTTAAAACAGAACCACAACAAGTAGATAAATAAATTGATATTCTTGATCAACTGAATATTATATGGCATACAGTACACAAAAACCAAGTTATGAGAGCTAACTTTCAGGTATTTACGCACATTGCATTAATTGGTAAGCAGTCTGTTCTTAAAATGAAGTTCAGACAACCTGACATGAAATAATAATAAAAAACATTGGTATATTATATTAAAACAAATCATTCCTTACTGTTATTACTCACCTACAACATAAAATGTATTACTATCATATTTAGCATGTATATTTCTTTACACTACCCATCGGTAAAATTCAATGGCTTTATCCTGAGCTTCAGGATAGGCTGTGCCCTCTAAGCCTTCGGAACCTTTATGTTAACATTCAAAAGAACAAGTACATGTAGGCAATGATCAGGAAAAAGCACAATCAGAAAGAAATTCCCACTCCAAAAACCGAGAAAGTACATGTATGTGACTAGTTAAAGGTAAAAGTAGGCAATGATCAGGAAAAGGCGCAATCCCACTCCAAAATTCGAGGTGGGAAAAAACTAGACTTATACTAAGAAAACATATCGTAAGCATTGTCTGCATGTATGTGTGTGTGAATTGAGCTCTCACTAATGCTCGATATAGGAGAATGCGTAGGTTACAGAGGTACCGCGAATGGCCGGCCGAGGGTGCTTCTACTACACAAGAGACTTGTTTAATTGTTGTTACGACTTTCTTGATACATGTCAGGATGACTGACTACAGTGTGGTTGTGTGTCATTCGCCATTTCAACATCAAGAGGATCTGAAGTACAACAGGATCTCGACCCTACGAAATAATATATCACTCACCATACAAACCATGTATCGGAAACGATTAGTCAGTAATGGTCACCAAGATCTGAAAATGATTTTAATCAGTGTATTTTGTCTGAATTTTAAAATCAAAACTGAGGATGAAAGCTAAATTGTTTTATATACGGAATTCGCTGCCGGTGACACTGAGTTTAGTGCTTTTCTTGAAGTCAGGTAAGTGTGATTTCAATGAAAGATATAAAGCATGTAAGCTTTAACAAGGAACTTGTCCCATCATGTATAATGTTGCTGTAATTACTGCCCCGAAAACTTAAAAGAGAAATAAATCTAGATTTTCTCTCATCTTTGTTAGTGGAGATTTGGGCCTAGTAGATAACTGCTTCGGTCGCTGGTCAAGATTGGAAATTTAGTAATTACATGTATTTAAAGCTTGCATATTATGCAGCCCCCGTGGCCGAGCCGTTAACAGCGCTGTTTCTTAATCACTCGGTTATGTCACCACTGTGTCTTTTGTGGCTTCGAGCCCCGCACTTGCCAAGTTCTCCTTGCGGCATTTGCCAGGTGTCTTTTTCGGTGGGTTCTCCCGTTTTCACCCCACCTACTGATTGGCCCGTCTCATATGAGATTTAATAATTTTGATATAACGGATAGCTACCTTGCTGGGAAAGAGCTAGTCATTCTGCTCTTTGAGTGTATCGTCGGAAAAATGTTTTATGTTTTATGTATTTTCTTTTCCACCTGGTGTCTATGTTTAATTTAATTGCATCGATTTCTGGTCCCTCTATTCTTATTTTACGTAAGCATGCATATTTGGCGCTATGTAATTAATACTTCAGTTCATGATAAAACAGCTTTGGGTTCTTAGATAATTCGGATTTGTTATCTGTTTACAGGAAGATCCGACCACTGTAGTGGAATTGGAGAAAATAAAATAGCTGAGAAACAGGTCTGCGATGACCGGGAAAGCTATATCGGTTATACAGCAATCAACCTATACTCACATGGTGTTCCAGATGGTGTTTCTCAGTGCAACTGTAAAGTGTATCTCCAAACTGGCACCGACTATGTGTCAGTAGGATACTTTACAAACAGCGGTGTAAATGATCACTGCGGTCTGCAGGTGAAGTTGGGTAACAGTAAAACATTTGCATGTAAATCTCAACGCCATGCTAATGTTTCCAGTTTCAATGTCATCAAATTCTCAAAGAAATCGGACAGCTCAACGGATATGTGCCTTGAAATTCGAAGCGGTATTTATGATTTCTACATTTTTTACGGATATGTGCCTTGAAATTCGAAGCGGTATTTATGATTTCTACATTGTTTTGTTAATATTTATCAGCCCCTTTTCTGTATATTAATTATATGAGACCATAAGATTGATAGTGACACATTGCTCAATTTTTACCATCTCTTCTCATCCAATTCCCAATTTACCAATGGCGCCAATTATAATGAAATAGGTGCAAATGGTAAATGAGCCGCATCGTGAAAAAACGGGATTTTTGCCTATGCGAAAACAAAGGCGCAGATCAGCTTCGCGGTAACCGCGAAGCTGATCAGCGCCTTTGTTTTCGCTACTCGGATAGTACAATTCCTCTTCTACTTAAATCCGAAATTTCAAGCTTCTACCTCTTTTCTGAGCTTGTACAGGCCGGTTTGTGTCGGACCTGGTCGGAAACCCCGAAGACCGGTTTTCTCGCGTCGCGGCTCAAATGATACCAACCAATGGTACCATAGAAGAACCCCGAGTACACGTACTTCTAGTAGCTGCATGTGTGCAAAGAATCAAGGATTTGTTGGAATAATGTCACTTCTCTTTAGAAACCTGTCAGGATGGTAACACGAAAACTTGTCCATCTTAATACAGAGATTTCTTCAGCTGTAAAAAGTAAAAATTTCATTATAGAAATTTAATATTTTTAATATTTGAGCTCAGAACATAGTACAGAACATAGGTACAAGTAACGAGTATCCACAATTTATGTTTCGACCATGCGTGCTATGAGAATTGAACAAACACCGGATAAAAATACTATATTCCAAAAAGCGTCTATCCAAAAAGCGTCTTTATAAGTCTGATGACTTTCTAGGATCTAAAATAACAAGAATAAGTATACCCCTGTATACCCTTGTTTTGCTATTTAAACGTGGGGTTTAACGAGGTACTTATTTCATAGACATGTTATCCTGATGGGTGAAATTATTTTCCTAGAAAAACTCAATAAAATTCTTTTTCAGAATATTACACATACTTTTTTCAGCCACTCCTCTGACAATTCAGTGTCGACCTAGTCCTAGCGACTACACAAACACTGAGAGCGAAGATTCTGATGATAGAGATAATAACGCTAAACCATCAACAAAGTATACTACCACACATACAGTTACATCATCTTCGAGTTACAAAGCTTCAACTTCTGCTCTAGCGTTCACTACAACAACAATATTAGCAACTAGAACAACAAGACCTCCATCAACTATCAACACTACAACCACAAGTGGGGGAAACGACAAACAGGCATCCTTTTCAGCAGGATCTACCCTAAACAGGAAAAATGACAATCCTACAACCCCATCACCATCATCTACTAGAGAAACAATGTCTAAAGCATTAACAGAACTACCAAGAGAAACTAAATCGTCAACTGTTAATGGGACAACAATATCTTCTGTTGTTCCAGCAGAGGAGTACACAGGTTTGTATTACTTTAACTATGTCTAAATGTTTCCAGATAAGTTTAGGCTAACTGAAGAACTATCTTTTGGCAAAGAGCTGTCCACTTTGATGATCAATTGATCTCATTGCACCAGAACTTCATTTAACTGTGGACGTTTCACATCTCAAATCTGTGTTTACCTCGTATGTTGGACTTTTTTATGCCCCCAAAGCCAAAGGGGGTGGGTGTATTGTTTTGGGGTGGATCCCGTCTTTGTCTGCGTTTGCGTAGCTGCTTTCTGCTGTGATATCTTTTGAACCAGCGGGTGGATTAAACTTTCACAATACATAATTGAGAAGGGGCAAATAGTTGAACAGATTTTGGTGACCTTGATCTAATTTTCAAGGTCAAAAATGTTAAAATTAGCCTTTCTGCTGCAATATCTTCTGGAAAAAATGACGAAATTTGACCAAACTTACACAGAAACATTGTTAGGAGAACTAGAGTTAATTAGATTTTGGTTACCTTCCCTTTGCTGTTCTGATGTGATATCTTCTGAACAAATGCATGGATTCAGACCAAACCTACACAAAAACATTGTTGGGGGAGACCTGGAGTTGATAAGATTTTGGTGACCCTGACCTAATTTCTAAGGTCAACAGTCCATGAAAAATGTTTATATTAGCTGTTCTGAACAATTGGATGGATTCTCTGACCAAACGTACACAAAACATTGATAGGAAGAGACCTAGACTTAAATTGATTTTGGTGACCTTGACCTAAATTTCAAGGTCACCAGCCCATGTAAAATGTTTAAATTTGCTTTTCTAACACAATATCATCTGAATAAATGCATGAGTAGATGCAGACCAAACTTACAAAGAAACGTTGGGAGGAGACCTAGAGTTGATAAGATTTCGGACACCTTGACCTTTTCAAGGTCACCAGCCAGCCTACTGAAAATGTTGATTGGATTTGGGTGACCTTGACATAATGTCTAAGGTCACCAGCCCATGACAAATATTTTGACAGTATATCTTCTGAAACAATTAATGGATTCTGTCCAAACTTATACAGAAACATTGTTCAGAGGAGACCTACAAGTGGTTAGATGGTGGTGACCTTGACCTTATTTTCAAGGTCATAAGTCCATGAAAAATAAGGAGATAAGCGTTTCTGACCTGATAAAGTGTGAATAAATGGATGGATTCTGAACATACTTATAGAGAAGCATTGATGTGAGGAGACATATAGTTTAATATATTTGGGTCACCTTGACCTAATATCTAGGCCACTAGCCCGAGAAAATGTTGAAATTACTATTTTCAATGCTATGTTTTCTGACCAAATTGATTGATTTTGAACAAACTTGCACAGAAACATTGTTAGGAGAAACTTAACTGTTGGGTGAACTTGACCTAATTAATTTTCAAGGTCAATGTCCCTTAGAAATTGGAAAAGATCTTTTTTCAGTGGCAATATCTTCTGAACCAATGGATGGTTTTTGATAAATCTTGCACAGATGGGAGAAGATTAAGAGTGCACTCAATGTTGGTGACCTTTGCCTAATTTCAACTAAACTTGCACAGTGATAATGTTTGGAGAACGGTTGTGGGGATATAGTTTTCCTCAGAAAACACATTTATTTTTCACTTAGTTTGCTTTAAATGCATTTATTGATCTTGTACAGCAAAAAAATTGGGCCATGCGTTTACCAACATTAGTTACAGCCCTTCCCATACAAAATACTACATACAATACTAAGTCTACTCTCTGAGAGTAAAATCTAGAATATGTTTCAGTTCTTTGCCTTGCTTACGTGTCTAAATTGTTTTGTGCTGTTGGCGCCTTATGTATGTTATCATATTTTAAGTTAAGTTTAGGCAACTGAGTGGCCACCTATTGGGAAAATAGCTGCTCATTCCGCTTACGAAATGTTTTCATGGTATAAGTACCTTACTGCTAGTTTGGTTTTTTCCCCGCCTCGGTTTTTGGAGTGGGAATCTTTTTCTGATTGCGCCTTTTCCTGATCGTTGCCTACTTGTACCTTTTTTCACCCGCTTTCTCCATAAATTTAGAAATATCAAAAGGATATATACTTTGTTTTGCTTTTCTACAATATTTCATTAATCAAGGATTGTGCATGTAACATTTGAATGTTTAGGAACATACAGCAAGGAACAAGTCAGCAGCATTGCACGATTGAATATTTTGTTACATTTTCAGATACTGCAATTCTAATTGGGATTTTTGTACCTCTGATGGTGATTCTAATAGTGGTAGTAGCTTTTTGTATAAGGTAATCGTAGTTATTGTCAGAATATTAAAAACTCTTTATAGAGCTGAAATTTTATTCCATATGTTATCAATGAAAAGGTATATTTTCATGTTGAAAATTAAGAATGTTCCTGTTTACCATATAAAATTCGGACTTTGATATATTCATATAGAGTCTTTAAGTTAGTCATGTTTTGCCTATTATATATTTGTGCCATTTGGAATTATCAAATATCCTTTTTGACTATTTGCTTTGAATAGCAGTTATGCTTTTTTATCTTTTTAATTTGTAGAACTTAAACTATTTTGTTATAGATTTTTGCATAAACACTTGTTTACCCTTTTCTCAGATACAAATATAAAAAGCACCAGAAAGGCTCAAGACTACTAACAGAAGACTCAACAACATCTCAGCAGTTTGATACAACAACCATTAGCAGGACTGCAGATTATGGAGAAGCAACGGTCACTTACAATGTTGCCTATGGTCTGGTAATTCCAACAAGATCAGATAACTCTATACCTAAATATAACGATGACACAACAGTTACTTATAGTGTGGCCTATAATATGGATATTCCAACCAATGAAAATGCCAAGAGAACAGAAATACCAACCAAACCAGATAACAAAACAGAATTTGAGGAAGCAACAGTTACTTATAATGTGGTATATAATATGGAAATACCTCCAAATTTTCCTTCAGACAATGCAAACATAAATAACACAAGAGCAAAGCCTGGTGGTGTGTATGATAAAGCCAATGATAATGATTTAGTAGTCACATATAATGCAATGTATAATGTAGGACTTGACAATGTAGCAACTGGTGACAGAAGTAATAATGTGGTTGATAGAGATGTAGTTACAGACCCGGAGAACGTGTACAAAGACAGTCATATATATCATGAAATAAATGAAAACATGCAGGATCTATAGCTAAACATATATAGTATTGGTTAATGTCAGTACAGGACTCTGTAGACAACAAACCAATACAATCTAAATTTAACACACCCCTGAAATAACAAATAAGAAACTGTAACATGGTTTTCTTTTGTTATATTAATTATGGTATAATGACAAATAAATTATTTAATTTGACGATTTGTTATCTCCATAATGCACTTGCACTAATGTGTAAAATCATAAACGCATGTTTCAATTTTATTTCCAAATAACTGAAATCATTTAAAATGGTAGAAGTAAACCATGATTAGGAAATAGCGCAATCAGAAAGAAACCCCCTCTCCAAAAATATTATACAGCTGTATATCTATAAATAGACAGTATTTCAGACAATTTTTGTCATATTCTATTACCCGGGGGTTTTCCAATTGAATATATGTTACTAAATTTAGAACTCTATCATTGGAAATGTACATTGATTACTGTCAAGCAGTAATGCCGATGAAGAACAAATGATGTTTATTACTGTTTAGTTTATTTGAATTTAGACTTAATGTCCCAATGAACATTTTACAGTCATGCTGGGACTATATGTAAACTATATGTATACACTTATTCATTTACAAATAAAAATAGTTATTTTAAAATTATTTTTATCATGTATGTATAAAAGGGTGTTATATAACAAAACAATTGTTGACTATTGAGTCATTGAATATGATGTGAAAGCGGCCCCGTGGCCGAGCGTTTAAGCTCGCTGTTTCTTAATCACTCGATCATCTCACCGCTGTGTCTGGTGTGGGTTCGAGCCCCGCTCTGGCCACATGTGAGACAAGCCAAGTTCTGCTCGCGGTTGTGCCAGGTGGTTTTTCTCGGGGTCCCACCTACTGATATGACTCATATGAGCTGAAATAATCTTCAAATGGACGTAAAACTGAATTAGAAAAAAAATGAATATGATGTGATATCCAACAGAGACTACCAATACTGTCTTCGGCTTCGCCTCGGTCAATATTGGTAGTCTCTGTTGAATATCACATCATATTCAATGACTCAATAGTCAATAATTGTATATTATTATATAAGCTACTGAAAATCTCGCTTTTCATTGGCCCAAAGCACCCACGTGGCAAGTCTTCAAATGTCGCCTCGGTCTGTATTGGTATTCTCTGGTCGATATCACATCATATCCAATGCCTCAAAAGTCATTAATTGTATAATGTCACCCAAATATATTACATTTTTTTCAGACGCAATTCGGTCAGACAAAACGAGGAAATCAATATCAGAGTAAACGTTTGTCCAAATGATACAGGAGGTGGTAAAGCTATTTTCCTTGTATCTGGTACACAGAAGTTTGATACCGTCCATTCATCTATATGCACGTTTGGCATACGCGATGCGGTTGGAAACATTGAACCCTATCATACAATGCTGGCAATGCAATGGGTGACCACGACTGTCGACAAATCGGATGAGTTAACCTGCTGCTCAACTGAATTGGCTGTTCAGACTTTGAAAACTGTAGTGTTTTCTAGATTAACAATTTTAAGACATTTCTGTCTAGTGATTAGATTATGCTATGTGCCAAACTTTATATGATGCCTAATAAAGCAGTTTTCTAGAGTCCAAAAAGGTATAGGTAGGCAATGATCAGGAAATGTTGCAATGGTGCATAGTCTTTACAGTTATGCTCCTTTGATGCTGCATGTGATTTTTGTGCCTAGATTCTATTAGTTCAGTTAATTTCATTCATGATGATATACCTACAGCTTACCCTTATTCTATAACTTCAAAGTTCATAACCAGAAAGTGTCAGTTTTCAAACATGTTCTCTAGTTTTTGTATCCCCATTGACCGGCATACAGGCAAGTCAAACCAACACAAACATTTAAACGGGATGACAATTTGGATATTTACGAGATTTCGAAATATGTAAAAAAAAATGAAAAAAAAAAAATGAATGTGCTAGCAATCAAGTTTAACTCAAACAACAGCGTCGGGATTATTCAATATCGTATCGTTTTAATCGTGGTAAAATGTTTGACAGCCAAACATTTTCCACGATTTACCCGATTGATAAATAAATCGTGTTCATCGCATCTGATCGTAATACATTGATACAAATCTGCAACAGACCGAATCTACCCGTGCACCCCAACCGCGGCTATTGCAACGAATCTTGGACGAGGAACGCGCCACGATGTGATACGATCTCCTGCGATATGTTGCGATTTATCGTGGTGCATTGTTTGCGATCTAATACGATTGCTTCACGAGCAGATACGATATGATACGATAAGATACGGGTAGATACGAGACCGCAATAATTGCGTTCAACAATTGGTGCTCACGATTAGTTGCGAGTTCCTGCATTATAGACACGATTGCTGCAAGATTTCCTGTATTATAGACACGATTGCTGCATGATTATCAAGATTATATCATCGATCTGCACAATAAAATTCCTAAAATGGCTTTCGAGCACTTTCAAATGGTAAAGAGATAAATAACTGCCAGAAATTTATACAATGAGAGCCAAAATGTACCCATAGAAACGGAAACGAAACAAACTATGAGCTAAAATGAATTTACAGACTTCGAGATGTTGCAAACTTAAAATGTCATATAAAACAGAGAAATTTGAATGCAGTCCCACTCTTTTGGCATAAGTCAGTCACACAATCACCACCTTCTACCCCAGTCATCAATATTTAAAAATGCAGTTTTCATCGTGTACAAATTCAAGGGAAAGATTCGATGCTTCAATCGTGACTTTATCGCATTAAATCAGAACAAATCACATCAGCACATATGAAGTCGTATCATCTCGTATCTAAACTCAAACTTCTAGAGGAGTTCCATCATGATGATCGCAACGGATCGCGTGCTATTATTAGTGTGAAAGCTGTATAAGCAGTCTGTTTACACAAATAATGATCAAACAAACTGAACTGCAATAATAAAAAAACAGACCATCAGTTGACAGTTCTGTACTGTAACTTCCAATGTCAAGAAGTTATTTGCACATTTTCATTCCGCCTCCTTCCTGAGTATCAATATGTAGGCCCACCTCCTTAGATATTCACTTGTATTGGATTCAATTTTACAAAAACTTCAAAGGAAAAAAAGAAAGTCATACTAAGTAAAACAAAACGAGTCGAAGACGAGCTGTTTATTTAACTAATTTGTAGTATGAGAGGGAAAAGCTGACAGATCCACACTGTAGCTTCTAATATCAGGCAGTTACAGTACAGTTTCCATTCCGCCTCCTTCCACTGTATTCATATGTTGGTCCGCCACCTTTGATATTCAGATTATTTGAATTAATATTACAAAAACTTCAAAGGAAAAGCAGAAAGTCATACTACTAAAAAGGTACAAGTAGGCAAAGATCAGGAAAAGGCGCAACCAGAAAAAGATTCCCACTCCAAAAACCGAGGTGGGAAAAAACCAAACCAACAACCAGGCACCCATACCATGAAACACATCGCAAGCCGAACGAGCAGCCATTTTCCCAATAGGTGGCCACTCAGTTACCTTAACTTAACTAAAAATATGAAAACATACATAAGGCGCCAACAGCACAAAAAATTCCAAACACCAAGACATAAAACAAAAAGAACCACCACAGAAGCACCGACCCGGAACGATCAGTAACACAAAGTTACTGGCGGGCTTAAACCGGTTTTACAGGTACCTAACCTCACCCTCAGCTTCTGCAGTGGTTCACAACATTTAGTTAGTTCTTCGGTCCTCGTGGTGAATCTCTAACTAGTCAATGAATCATCAAGAACAAACAAATAAATCATGATAAACATCCTGATGAATCAAAAACCAGGACTCACAGATTGAGTAAGCTGCCCGACGATGGAGATCCCTGGGCGCCGAATAACCTACTAACTCCGGAGCAAAAGAAAAACACCAGTTGGACCCCGGTGGGCCAAGCAACAGACAAGAAGCTCCGGCCCCAACCAACTAAAATGAATAGCTTTAAGTCGGGGCCATCATAGAGTCTGACGCCCGACCCACCGGCGTGCAATTAAAGAAGGCAGCATAGTTATCAACCATGATTGGGTTAAAAACTAAGCATGCAGACTGTCGCATAACATTCAAGTTATATCCTATACGTCTGTAACGTGTTATGATTTTTCCGAACTGAAGAGAAAAATCATTTATTCCTTTAAGTTTCTTTAATTTGTAAACCAAGTCACCATAAAATTCAGGTTCCGAAAGGCCCTCACTTAAAAGTGTCTTTAACCCAACATTATATTTGGAAATCAATTCATAGTGTCTACGATAAAATTTAGAAAAGGTTTTTCGAAGTTTATGATACCGATACTAAGTTCATTTACACTGCCAATCGATACCATAAAATTGCTTTACCCTAAGTGTCAGGATGGTTTCTGAGAACATTTCTATTAAAATTAAAACATTATCCATGTGCGTGTGCATTGAGTTCTCAGCAAAAGCTTTATATGACTCAATGTAAAAGTAGGCAACGATCTGGAAATGGCGTAATCAGAAAGAAATTCCCACTCCAAAAACCGAGGAGGGAAAAATCAGGTACTAACACGAAGAAAACATATTTTAAACCGAATGGGCAGCCATTTTCCCAATAGGTGGCCACTAAGCAACCCAAATGAAAACACGCATAAGGTGCCTACAGCACAAAAATTCAACACCAAGACATAAAACAATAAGAACCACCACAGAAGTATCGCCTTGGAACGGTCAGTAATATTAAATTACTAGCGGGCTAGTTGTAACCTAAGTTACAGAGGTACCGCGAATACGGATAGCGAATTATTACCGCGGATGCTTCGACAGCATCAGACATGTTTAATTGAAGCGAATACTTCCTTGTCACAAATCAGGATACTGACTACATACAGTTTAATTGTGTCTTTCGACAATTCAAAATGTAGAGGAAACATCTGAAGTACAACAGGATCTCGATCCTACCAGTTATACGTATATCACTCACCAATGAAACCGGCATCTTATGCTGGTATCGGAAACGATTAGTCAATAAAGGTCGCCACAATTTCAATCATTTTAATCAGTTTATTTGTTCCTCATTAGAGACTTGAAATTTAAAATCAGAACTGAGGATGGAAGCTATATTGTTAATTATACGAAATTTGCTGCCGGTAATACTGATGTTAATGTTTTTCTTGAAGTCGGGTAAGTGTCATTTCAATTTTCATACAAAATGAATTTATTTTATACTTAGCTGTGAAATTAATGCATATCAAAAATGGATAAAAGTGATATTTTCGCTATTTGCCGATATTTTCACTGTAGAGTTTGGATTACTTCTGACGTTTCCATTCACTTGACGTCATTAAATGTGCCTCACTTCAGAAATTCAAATGCCTATAACTCTGTTATTTACGAACGAAAACATAAAGTGTGGGTATTCATTTTCTTAGTTAGAACGTTAGGAACACTGTGGTACCAAAATTATTTGTGTTTTCAAAACTGTTTGGTTTTTGCATTTTCACCGCCTGCTTTGTGAATAGGAAAATGCCCGTGTATTGTATAAAATAAAAAGAAAATTTACTTTTTATTAGTAAATACCAAATATATATTTCATCTCGTGACTTGAAAACATCTAAATTTTCACTCGTGCTACGCACTCGTGAAAGTTTTGATGTTTTCAACTCACTCGATGAAATATAGTTGGTATTCACCTCAAAAAAGTAAATACCCTCTATATATTATATAATATTTAATGTATATAAATTGTGTAAGCTTTAATAAGGAAAGCTTAAGTCTATTTAGTATCATATTGTTGTAATTGCTACTATGCTCTGAAAACATAAAAGATACATGCAAGAATGTCAAATTTCTCACCTTAATGTTTTAAGTGATACCTTTTTAAGTGAGAATTTGACAGTACTAGCCTATACTATAGATGACTCTGTCGACTTCTGGCCTTTGTTTATAAGTTAAGACATGAAGACTACAGACATGACAGAGAACAAGAAGACACAACGCAATTATAATTAGTCCATGACTTTTTTTTTTACAGTAAAACCATACATGAAGCAAATAGATTATCCGTCAAACAGGTCTGCGTTGATCGGGAAAGCTATATCGATCAGTATACAACACTCAAGATATACTCCCATAGTGTGCTTGATAGTGTTTCACAGTGCAACTGTACAGTGTATTTCCAAACTGACAACGACGTCGCAGTAGTATACGAGACAAACAGCCGTACATATGATCACTGCGGGCTGCGGGTGCAGTTGGGTGACAGTAAAACATTTGCATGTACATCTCAACAACG
Organism: Rugalucina vietnamica; assembly: GCA_964017185.1. Taxonomy (NCBI): domain Eukaryota; kingdom Metazoa; phylum Mollusca; class Bivalvia; order Lucinida; family Lucinidae; genus Rugalucina; species Rugalucina vietnamica. Next base: position 15,884,805 of record OZ024874.1, read on the forward strand.
TGCCTATGTTTCGAGATTCAATGACATTAAATTCTCCAGGAAATCGGACAACTCAACATATATGTGCCTTGAAATTCAAAGCGGTAATTATTTAAATACTGTTTCTTTGTAACTGTTTATTTATAGTTTGTATGCCGTCTTGCACTGATGATGTTGTTTTTTTGTGTTTTTTTTTTTTTTTTTTTTTTTTTTTTTTTTTGTTTGTTTGTTGTTTTTTTTTTTTTTTCCTCGCATGTCTAATAAAGATATTTTGACATTTTCTACCTTGATTTTGTTAATATTTTCCGGCCTGTTTCCTGCCAACCATATTGACTGTCCATTAGTAAACACTGTAAGAAGTAGATGCATAAACACTGCATTAACATAATTGCTCATATGTGTACCATTTTCACCAATGTAACATTTTATCACCTGCATCAATTTCGTCACAAATGACACCAATGGTAATGAAATTGGTTCAAATGGTAAAGGTACATATCTGGAGAAACCCGGACAATAACACGCACTAAGTAGTTACATGTATCAAAATGCGAGATGTATACTTAGGACTATGGTTTTGTTGGAATAATATTATTTCTTTAGGGAAGAAATTATTTTCCTAGAAATATTCCATGAAATTCTTTTTCAGCATATTATACGAGGGGTGATCGGAAAGTACGTATAAAAATGCTGTAAAATAAGTTTGCGTCAACCGATTGATATGAAATTTCGTACGAATAAACATTGGTCCTTTTTTAATTAAATGCCATTCTCATTTTAAAACAATGACGTCAGACGTTCATGCACGATGCAGCGTAATGACGTCACTTCACGTGACCCGGCGCACCTGTACCCCTGGGCTGACTTTGTTAGTGTATTTGGTGGGGTTGGGAAAGTCGGTCGACATTTTTTAATGGAAACTAATTTTCTAACATTAATTGACCATTTTTCGAAAACATACGGCATTCTGATGCTTTATCTACTAAAACGGTGAAATTGAATGCAACAGGTTAGCGTAAAATATGCAAGAATGTCGATTTCATTTTATAAACTTAAATTCAATACCTTGTTTTCTGGCCGATGTTTAACGAAATGATACAAGACTGGCATAAAACTATAAGAAGTAGAGACAATGTCAAGAATAGTATGTTTCGAGCTTGAAGTAAATATATACTTTTAAAATAATGACTTACCGAAAATGAAACATTTTTGAAAATCTTAACAGTTTTGTGTATTTGACACAGTCGGTATTTGCAAGACTCTACAGACTAATCCATTCGATAAACAACCTCGTAACTTTACAAATATAAGCCGTGTACATTGCAGTTAATGAGTATTAAATAAATTGTGGGCATACGCAATCAAAACGGGTGTTACAATACTTTGAACTAAGAAGTATTTTGAAATAAGAATAAAATTTCGACGATACGTTGCGCCGCATAACGTTATGCGGTGTTTCCATAACGACAGCTGCAACGCACGTGCGCGTTTTATGCATGCGTTATTGCAATGGATTAATTGCATATATATTGCTGCATTATTTGATGAAATTTCATCTCGAAATAACAAAAGATAAAGAAATGACAACAATTTTATACGTACTTTCCGATCACCCCACGTATATACTTTTTCAGATAAACCTTTGACAATAAGTTGCCAACGTAGTCCTATCGACCACAAAAACACTGATGACGATAAGGATGACAATTCTGATGGAGAAAGCAATGAAATTTCAACAGCAAGGTATTCCACCACACAAACAGGTAGGTCCTCTTCCATTCCTAAAGCTTCAACTTCTGCTCAGTCATCTACAATTATATCAGCAGCTAGAACAACAAGACGTCCATCAACTATCACAACTACAGAATCATCTGCCAGAAAAACAATTTCTACAGAATTAACAGGGCTACCTATTGGAATAACATATTCAGCTGTTAATGGGACAACAGTATCTTTTGTTCTACCAGCGGAAGAGCACACAGGTTTGTTTCTATCTACATGTATATATATGAACCGCCGCATAAGAAAATCAACAATTTGCATATGCGAAAACAAAGGAGCAGACCAGCTTCGCGGTAACCGCGAAGCTGATCAGCGCCTTTGTTTTCGATATACAGATAGTACAATAGACTGGTCAGAAATAACAAAAGAGATTTTTTTGCTTTTCTACAATATTTCATTTGTCAAGTACAGTTCGTATTTACCAGTAGTATTACAAGTGGATAACATTTGAAGTTTTGGGGGACATGCATTAAGGAGCAACTGGCATTGTAAACTTTAATGTAATTTTTTCTTTTCAGATACAGCTATGCTTGTTGGGATTTTTGTTCCTCTGACGGTGATTTTGATAGTGTTGGCAGCATTCTGTATCAGGTGCATGTAATCTTATTTTGTGAACTTTCCATTTTTAAGACAATTGACAGTTGCAATTACATTATCCTTTGTAGCCAATAAACATGACATTCATGCTGAAAGTTAGGAACAGACCTGTTCACCAGGTCGGCCTATGTTATTTTTGTTTTATTGCTGCCTATGTTATTTGTATGCAACTCCGGGTTTATAAAATACCCCCAGTTTATTTGATTTGGTATGACTGCGGCTTTAACCTTTTCAGTTTATTATAAATTTGATACATTTTGTTACAGTTTTGCAACTATACATATTTTACTTTCTTTTACTCAGATACACATATAAGAAGCACAAGAAGAAAGACTCCAGGCCAATAACAGAGGACTCGGCAATAGCCCAGCCGCTCCATACAGCAACCAATAACAGGACAACAGAAGATGAAGAGGTTACTTACAATGTTGCCTATGGTCTGGTAATTCCAACAAGAGCAGATAACTCTAGACCTAATTATGATGAAGACACAACAGTTACTTATAATGTGGCCTATAATATGGACATTCCAACTAATGCAAATGCCAAGAAAACAGAAATACCAACCAAACCAGATAACCAAACAGAATTAGAGGAGGCAACAGTTACTTATAATGTGGCATACAATATGGATATTCCTCCCAGTTATCCTGCAAATAATGCAAACACACATAACAATGGAGTAAACCCTGATAATGTAAATGATAAAACTAAGGATGATGATTTAGTAGTCACATATAATGCAATGTATAGCGCAGGACTTGACAATGAAGCAACTGGTAACAGTGATAGGGCTGCAGCTAATGAGTACAGAGACAGTCATATTTATCATGAAATAAATGAAAACATGCAGCATCTATAGCTAAGCATAGTATTGGTTGATGTCATACAGGAATTTGTTGATCACGAACTAATACAAGCCAAATAAATTACATATCTCAAAAACCATATCCTAAAAACCAAAATGGAAATTAAGAAATTGTAACATGATTTTCTTTTAAAATTTATTAATCAGCATCATTTCTAAAGTTCTCTCAACATGCATAAATAGTGACTATTCAACAAACACAAATGTATAAAATAAAGATATAAATAATGCACACACAGAGTTATATCACAGTAGGGCTTCATTTTGGAAAATTCTTAATCTAACCATGTTCAATTTTGTATTTCTGGATTCAAGTCTCAAGTCCATTTTACAGAGGAACATTAACTTAGATGGAACGTCTTTCATCTTTATTAAAGGCAAGTAATAACATTGTACATCTTGTTGGATTTTGAAAACATATGATAATTATGTTATCATTGCTCATAGAGAAAAGCATAAACTGGAAGTTTATGGTATACCACAAAAAGGTTGATATGAAAAATGCCTAACCTTTTCTTGAATTGGACAATGCTTTAGAAATTTTGATGTGCATTTGATTGTCACTTTAAAGGGCATTTTCATTTCTCAGATTGAAAATTTTAACATTGATTCCTTACACACCATTACAAAAGTTGAGTCAAAGCATTGTTTCTCTTTTGAACCAAAAGAAACCAAGCTACCAATACTATTAGAATGATGAAAATGTGAGTCTAGTCCACAAGGATGATACAAGTACATGTACTTATTATTACACTTGTACTTAAGCTAGAATTATGATCCACACAAATAATAATACTGTTTCAATACAAAAGTCATGCTTTTGCATATACATATATGATAAGAAGCAATACACATACTTTGTCATTTTTTAAATGAGCATGCCTGCAAGTTTCTTTGTTTTGATGTTGAAAATAAAGATGGACACAAACTTGGGTGTGCAGATAAAATATTGTTAAAATTCAGCATTTAAATCAAGACTGACAAGCCTCTTGGAAACATACTGATCAACAAGACATATAATCAAATTTAAACCAGTTTTCATTTTAAGGACTTCATGTTTGATCTTCAAAAAGGAAGTAGAAATTAAAAGCTAACATTTGAAATCCAGGAAATGGTTACTTCTCTGTAATGAAAAGTTTCAAAGAAATGCAATATCAAACCTGAATGTTCCATGAAAACGTATGCAAGTAAAATAAACTATAACATGATTTTCTTTCTAACATTAAGAAAGGGAAGAACAAGGAAAAAAGCAAAACAACATAAATTTACACACAAAAATATGTAAGGGAAATCATCTAAAAAGAGTTATAACCTATTTATGGGTGCCTCTCATTGGCACGTTTTAAATAAGTGTAAAATTCCAACAATTCTATAATAGCATTCCCTCTAAAGGTATCAAATCGCTGGGACTTTCAAATTATATTTAGAAATTCTGCATTAAGAATGTTCGCTGCCCGTAAAAAAGTATTCAAACTTTTTTTCTAACAGCTTTAATTTGCTTCCTAAATATATAAGAAGACATTTAAAAACAAAAGTAATATAGGGTAGTGTGCATTTTTTTCAAGCTTCAGGCCTCTGAATGATACCTCTTAAAATATTTAAAATTTACAAAGTCGCATTTAAGAGTTATTCGACAAAATAAAAACAGGAAGTTCAAAAATGTCAAATGTTAGCTGCCAACATCCTTAAAGCCAAACATTCTCATCTGAGATGTTTATAATTAATTATATGGGAGAATTGTACATAGAAAAATAACTTTTGTTATGAAAACATATCACAGTATTCAATCTGAGATTAAATCTCGCATAATGTAAAGCACTTGTTCAATGTATAAATATATTCTGAAAATTTGCAAATTCTGTTTTCAAAACCCTGTGTGAATAATACTGCTGAACTCAATATTGGAGTATTTCTGTATTTAATTACAAAATATGAACCTTAGCGTGAGAAAAACAACAACATGTGTAGGCAAAAACAAAGATGCAGATCAGCACAGCAGATCAGTTTCTTTGTTTTCCCTACACAGACATATTTTTTTGTTATGTTTTGTTGTGTAACATACCAGATATGACAATCCTCTTTCTCAGTAAATTCCCACTGCTTCAAATGAATCTGTTTTATTTGATACCAATAACATAAATAAGTATTTCTCTTCTGATTGTCAACCATATTTAGGAAAATGAGCTGTATCTTAAGGTCGTATAACAGCCTACACAGGTTTAAGACACTTCTCAAGAAAACACTGTCTTCAAGGTAAGCTTGAAATTGGGATTTGAGCTTAATGTCCCTGTCAAAAGCTATAGTCATGCTGGGACATCCGATTAAGCTTCTGTACAAGCTGATTTGTGTGTGACCTGACTGAAAACCTACAGAAAGGTTTCCATATGTGATAACACAGACTAACAATATATCACACTCATTAATTATGCAAATAAGCTTTAATAAAATCATTGTACACAATCTGTCCATCCATGTGTTTATCACAGTACGACAACAAGTGGAAGAACTCGTCTTCTGAAAGATTTACGCTGAAATGTCGTAGAACTCTCCTGAAATCGTTGGTGTCTACTAGGCCCATGCCGGTGGGGTCAGCGCTACGGAAGGCTCGTCTCATCTCCTTCCAATTCTGTGAGACAGTGTCTCGGAGTCGCATCATAGCGTCAAAGAAATAGACGTTGGTATCACCTGCACTTCTCTCAAGGAGAAATAAACAACATAAATGTAAGTTGTGCAGCCTACTATTGAAATAAAGACATCTTCAAATAATGTTTTGGTAAAATTTTTACAAAAAAAAAAAAAAATATAAAATACACCTGGGCCTCTTTATAACACAGCTCGTTACAACACGGTGTTGGATATAACAATGATCATTGTTGGACCCTAATTGGTCATTTTAGATACATGTCTATGCAGTTTACCGTTGTTATAGTAATGGTGGCAGCCCACTAAAACTCAGGCATGCATCAACAAAGTAGATTAAGCAGATGGCATACACAAAAGCAAAGTTGTGAGAGTTGACTTTCGGGTATTAACGCACATCATAATAATTGGTAAGCAGTCTGTTGACAAAATGAAGATCAAACAACCTGAACTGGAATAATAAAAAGAACAGAGGTATTTTATATAAAAAAAAATCATATTTCGTTTACACTTCCCATCGATACCATATTGCTTTATCATTAGTTTCAGGCTGGGCTGTGCCCTCTAAGAAAACTTTTATGAACATTAAAACATTATCTATGTGTGTGTGTGTGTGCATTGTGTTCTCAGCAAAGCTCGATATGACTCAATATAAGACATTTTTCACTTTTGAACGTAAATTTTGCTGGCGCTTGCGGTTACGACTTTGTGTGTGATGGGCGACGACTCGTGAGGGCATATCTGAGACGAAGGCGAGGGGAGATATGAAGAATTACTTATTCAAAACTACCAACAGCCCACCGGAGGTGTATTAAATGAGATAATCAAAAAACGAAATTGTCCAGGACGCCTAGCTGAATAGTTCAGTAGGTAGAGTGTAAGAAATAGAATCAAAGGGTCATGGGTTAGAGTCCGGGTAGGACAAAAAAATATTTTTCCTTTTCTTTGTTTCTTCCTTCTTTCGCACCTGTGGCAATAAAGCTTAGAAAATTAAAAAGAAATGAAAAAAAAAAGGAAAAAGAAAATTTTATCTATTGGCAAATGCAAGAATCACAGAATTCACTGCTGCATTTAATCGTAAGTTTCTGGATTAAACTGTCTAGTGAGAAGGCAGACCACATGTATAGGTTTTTATAGGTCTTGATTTTTCACCCATTGAAGCCGATAAATCGATCGTCATTTTCGGCAGAAGAACGGATCAGCGACCGATCCTAACGTCAACATTTATTTCCTGACTGGCTGGAACAGATAATGTGGATAAGCTGACCGCCTGTAATGACTAAAAAAGTACGCAAGCGTCCCCCGTGGCCGAGCAGTTAAGAGCGCTATTTCATAGTCATTTAATCATCTCACCGATGTGTCTGGTGTAAGTTCGAGACCCACAATGGCCACATGTGAGACAGGCCAAGTTCTGCTTGCGGGTGTGCCAGGCGGTTTTTCTCGGGGTACTCCCGTTTTCGCCCCACCTACTGTTTGGTGCTTTTCATATGAGCTGAAATAATCTTGAAATTGACGTAAAACTGAATTTTAACAAATACACAAGATACCAAATCAAAAAGTATAGTGTATGTGTATTGTTAGATGCAAAACCACAGTTTCACGTGCTATCTCGTGAGCGAACGATGTTTATTTTGTCGATGTCTAGTTTTGAGTCCATTCGACAGTATGAAGAGCGATGGGGGCAATACACTACATGTAGCTACAATATGCCTAGCCACACAACTGTTTTTGTTTATTGTAGACTTTCAACAGTATTTCTGCCATATCGAGTGCGATGGTTACGATGTAGAAAATTAATTTGGCAAGACATAAGCTTTCGTTCTGATCCTCATTTATTCTGTGTGATAGTATGCGTGCTGTTTCACCTGGTTGAATTCAAATAAATAAATTAAAATCAAACTAACACAATTATATTATTTTCATGAGTTTTTAAAGTGTTTCGCATAGTGTTTCAGTCGCCCCGTAAAGCGGTCGCGCGTCACTTCGCCGCAGTTTACTTTTGATGTTCGCCATTTCACATACACGTAGAAGCAATTTTGGACACTACAAAGTGCACAAATTATTCATTTGTTTCACAAATAATGGTGTATACAGTCTTCACATTGACACATGTGTTTTCTTAAGATTATTGCCTCGTGTATTGTCCCTTTTAACAGAATAGACGCTGGTCTTGTTTGGAAAGAGCTAGTAATTTTGTTTTTTATGCGTGTTGTTAAATTGCTTGTGATGTGTTGCACCGCCATGTCTCTCCCGCCTGGTGTCTATGTTAGGATGGGAAATTTAATTGTATAGATTCTTGGTCATTTTATTGTTACTTGATTACAGATAAGGGTCTGATTGTGCTCATTTCTGATTATGATGATGCGTTTTTTATACAATTTTCGGCCCGTTCAAGATTATTTTAGTTCATATGAGACGGATGAGACTATAAACTGAGGTCTCGTTTCCATATGACCTTTGCTGTTGGATTAACGCTCAAATCAACAAACCGATTCAATTTATTATTTATTTAAATTCAGATTGAGAAAGAAGCTTATGTGCTTATATGCTTGCCCGGTTCCGGACGCAAAGATGGGCCCGTATGAGTAAGGTTAAGAATGATTAAATGTTGTAGATCTGTCGTCAGCATGTGTAATACATGTGCACTAAAACGGTACCCTGTATCATGACGATATCATTATAAAACCTTAACAAGCAAAATACAGTGTGTTTTTCTAAGTTGAAAAAAAAAAATGAAAATTTTCAGTTTTGATATTTTCTTATTTGTTCAAAACATATATTGTGGACACATGATAGAACGAATACTCACAATCTATGTTTTCAGAAGCATAGGCAACCTAAGTTGACATTGTCTTATAATAGGTTAATGTCATCCCTGTGTCATATACATGTATACACTGAAACAAAGTTATAAAGAGGCCACTTTTAAACTCATTTTTTGTTTCTAAGCCAAGTTCAAAATTGCACAATTTTTTGCCAAAAGACGTGTCTTTCAAGTAAGTAAAGTTCCAAAGTGTTAAGAAATAATTTTCTTTTACTAAAGGCGTTTTTGGAGTAAAAATGCAAAAATCAATGTTTTTAAATAAAAAATTGGATACAGCACACCATTTATTGAAATTAGGAACGGGTGTCATCAAAGGGGTCGTTACGGCTCGGAAAAACATCAAACATTCGAATTTTCTCTACTGGTAGAATTTTTATGCATTTTTAAAAATCGCCAATTTTGAGATTTTTTGAAAAATTCATAAATGTGCCTCTTAAACATGTTGACCCCTGTTAAATTCACTTGATGAGGCCTGGAAATGAGAGATATAATTCGACTGAACTGTTTTTGACCATTTTCGAGGACCAACATGTCAAGGCTGCCGCACACTTCCGGTTTCAATGCCAATTTTTAACGAACAAAATAACAAAATTTGTGGACGACTTTTTTAATTTTCAAAGTTTATCAGAGTCTAGCATTTGACCTAAATAATCGCTGAAAATTTCAATGCCGTGCTGCTGATAATAACGCAACTGGAGAAGAACAAAGTTGGTATGCAAATTGCATACAAAAGCTGAATTCCTGTTATTCAGGTTGTTGTCTTCTTGCATGTGCAAAACAGAAACGAAGATTCTTATTGCAGCAACACTTTTGACTTAATTTTATCTTGCATCATGGCAGTCAGTAGCACTTTCAAATAAATTAAAATGTAAAAACACAACGTCATAATATGACATTTAATTTGATGTTAATAAAGTGTGACTTTTTGAAATAGGGTACCTTTACACATGCTTCGTCTGTGTGAGAAGTATCACGCATTTTGGAATGCAGAAACTCACAGAGCCACTGTTAGACATTGGTTTATTCATATGATCATGAATTTTATTTGATCGTATTTTACTTTCTGAACTAGAAGACAAAATATGAGGTGGCCTCTTATAACTTTGTTTCAGTGTAGACTTTGTAGATGCTTCATGCCAAGTTTCAAAATCATAGGCCTACTGGTTCTGAAGAAGAACATTTTTCAATTAATAGCCATGGCGGCCATTTTGGTCAAGTTACCTTGACCATTAATACAAGCTTCCGTTCCCCTTCCACGAAGTTTGGCTTTGATCGGCCATGCGGTTGCAGAGAAGATGTTTAAATATTATAGTCATATACATGTATATATCCCCCAGGCAGGAGCAGACAACCACCTGGGTCTTAATGTTTTCATAAAAATAAATCTGCCCATTTGTATTATCATAGCAAGTTTCCACCCATTTAATTACATTTAACTGATTTCTCCATTTAAATGCATGGGCGACCTACATGAAAGTTGATCTTACCGTAAAATAGGTCAAGGTCATCCCAGCGAAATGATTTATACAAACTTTGTAGTGCTTTTAATATTGTTTGATGCTTCATGCCATCTGGTTCTGAAGAAGAAAAATTTTAACGGTTTTTGCTATTTATAGCCAAGGCGGCCATCTTGGTCATGTGACCTCATGTGACCTGGTCCATTTATGCAAATTTCGTTCCCCCTTCCTAAGAATGCTCCGCAAACAGTTTTAACTTTGACTGGCCAAGCTGTTTCAGAGAAGAAGATCATGGAAATTGTTGACAGACGACCGTACGGACGGACGACGGGGCATGGTCATCCTATAAGCTCACCTTTTGAGCCGAAGGGCTCATGTGAGCTAAAACTAGGTATACCCCTGCATACTCAAGTTTTGCTTTATAAAAGCGTTGTTCAATGGGGTAAACATGTCACGGACATGTTATCCTGATAAGGATAACAGACCATGCTCGATATTACTTGAAATGTGTCAAAACGTTGTAAGGCGTAGAATAAAAAAAAACTGCACATAAAATTAAAGAACAACTAAATGTTTCAAATCGTAAATCTTGCCATGTTTACGTGTAAAAAAAATTACTGTGTGTTCACGAAAAACACGTGAAATGTAGCTTAACAGAACCAATGTACGTATATACATGCACCAGTATGTTAAAAGTCACATGGTGATAACAAATAGTTGATAGTTGCTTTCCCACCAACAGTTATCGTCATATGCAGACGGGATCTCGGTTTATAGTGTCACCATAAAGCCATGGGCAGCTCAGAATTGAACTAGCGATCCCTAGTTATGCACACGAGTGTCTAAAAAATAACATTCTGCACTGGAAGTTGTTTTATTCGAGCCAAGCATTTGTAAGGCCGACTCGCATTGAACGCGTAATGTATCTTTAATGGCAAACATGGCGGTTGATGATGCGATTTTGTAAACATGTCGTGTCAAAGGCCACTTCTGGTTCATTGTTCCATTAGAATCAGACAGTTAAATGGGGTGACAACAATAATCATTGTTACCATTGCATATGATAACATTGTTTACGATTTATATGTTTAATTGCTGTCTGGATTGTACGGAACCCGGGAAGGGACATTTTTTTCTCTTTTTTATCTTGTTTAAACAACTTATTATCTTGTTTAAACAACTTATTTATCTTGTTATATTTATCTTGATATAACAAGATAATTATCTTGTTATAACAAGATAATATGTCGTCTAAACGACATAATCCTGGACTCTGATTGGCTGGATATTCGCCCCAAAACATGGCTACACTTGCTTCACAGAGTGTTTGGCGGAGCTGTATTTTCTCATAGGACTGTAGTATAGGGCGATCGTATCTTTGTTAGCGTTAAAGCACGATGTTCAAATAAGTGAAAGACACTTGAAGCGAATATTAAAATGGTTAAACCTCGTATGAAGGCGATACAGTAATATTGACAGGGTCATCGCGTTTATACAAACCGAACTGCAAGGGTCAGGTCGACTTTGATGTATTCAAAATGTGTAGGCCACTGTTTAGCGGTCACAGACTCATCTTGAGAGAGCTTGATCCAAACGGGGTGGCTGCCAGACTTTCAAGGCGCCTTGAAAGACGTACTTACACTGTTCCTGGACCAAATTTCATTTGGCACATAGACGGCTATGATAAACTGAGGCCTTTTGGACTTTGCATAAGTGGCTGCATAGACGGATTTTCCAGAAAAATCATTTGGCTGAATGTGTACAACACGAACAATAATCCCATAATTATAGGAGGTTATTTTCTAGAGTCTGTAAAAGAATTTGTGTCCTTGTGTTGAACGAGGGGATTATGGTACAGAAAATGGACTTGTACGTGACTTTCAGAATTTGTTTTGGAACAATACAGCTCCAAATTCTTCATTACCATCTTATATAGACGGAAGCAGCACTTGAAACCAACGTATTGAAGGGTGGTGGGGCACTCTCCGCCGACAGCGCCTTCATTCTTGGATAAGATTATTTAAGAGTCTGGAAGAAGAGGGTCATTTCCGCGGGAGTTTCCTTGACAAAACCTTGTTTTGTTCTGTTTTACAGCTTTAATACAGGTAAGGCTGTTTTCAAACAGTTGCATGACCATAGTTCTCGTTTTTGCGTAATTACTATGTTTTAGTAAATATTTAAGATAACTATAAATTAAAAAGTCTCTGCTACAGAAGCTGACGGCAAGGTTTGGCGCCCAAAAACATGTTTAAGCCCCACTCCAAGTAATTTCATATTAATTCATATTAATGACCGTTCTGATGCTGTACTTCTGTTGTGGTTCTCTTTGTTTTATGTTTAAGTGTCTATTTTTGTGTTGCTCGCAGTTTATATATGCGTCTTATATCCCCAGGGGGTGGGGGAACTCTGAGATTTTTCCTATACCGGCATAGGCTGGGCCCAAGCATCTACTCTGTACTCCCCCCCCCCCCCAAAAAAAAAAATAAAAAAAAAAATACCCCCCAAAAATGTCAGGAATTTTTAGCATACCCCCCCCCCCCCCCAAAAAAAAAAAAAAAAAAAATAAATAAATAAATCTGCAATTGCTGAAAAACACTTGATATAACCCTTTTTCCGACATTAAACACCAAAAAATATTCAATTTTTATTGGACCCCCCAAAAATATCCACAAAAATTGCCTACCCAAAAATATTCATTTTTTTTTCTGTAAACCCCCCAAAAATACCGGCATTCGAAACTTTGACCCCAAAAATACCCCCAGCCTATGTACAGGGAAAATTTCCGAGTACCCCTCCCCCCTGGGCTTAAATCCACAATGTTTACATGTCGTCTATCTGTTGATGTATGTTCTTTTTTGTATTAGTGTAATTTCGGTTGGTACCCACCTGTGTTGAAGGGCGGGACATTGGTTTTGATTGCACCAATTCCTGATCATTGCTTTCCTTAACTTTTCTTTCTGATATCTAAAGGGTATTAAAAAAATTCGTTTCATACTTAAATTGGTTTCCTGTTAGCTTGGTAATAATGCTTCTGACATCATAAATGACACTAGTATATTAACTTTAATTTGAACAATTACCTACAAATATAAACAAACTCATGTTGGATAAGTTACTTTATGACGATAAAAATGGCAGTCGTTTGTCAATACCTGAAAAACATCTTTTAGACTTCTGGTACACCATAAATTATTTTCACTGTACAAAGTTTTCAAACCCGCATATGTCATTTTTTGATCTGAGTGTAATAAATTATCTGTTCTGCTCTGCTCATTCTCAAGGTTTTATTAGCTCACCTGAGCAAAGGGCTCCTAACTTATAGTATAACAATGGTTCGGCGTCCGTCCGGCGTCCGTCCGTCCACCATTTTCATAGATCTTCTTCTCTGAAACCACTTGGCATATTGAAGCCAAACCTCAAATGCAGCTTCAGTGGGAATGGGCATATACATAATGACCATAGTATTAAAACATATTCTCCTCAGAAATCGCTTGGACAATCAAAGCCAAACTTCATATGGATCATCCTATGGGAGGACAAAGTTTATATAAATGATCCAGGTCACAAGACCAAGACTTGATAGCCATGGCTATTAATAGCAAAAACCTTTAAAAATCTTCTTCTTAAGAACCTGAAGGCTTATGATTTTGAAACTTGACATGAAGTACCAGGGCATGGAGCTCTACAAAATTGATATAAATCATGACGCTGGGATGACCTTGACCTATTTAATGGAAAGGTCAACTTAGGTCGCCTATGAGTTTGAAAAACAATTTTGCCACAGTGGGTTGTCTGCCCCTGCTCTGGGGCTATATTCAATTAAATGACCATGATATTCAAAATTCTTATTCTCTGAAACCGCTTGGCCAATCAAAGCCAAACTTCACATGGAACATCCATATGAAGAGGGGATGAAAGTTTATATAAATGATTCAGGTCACATGGCCAAGATAGCCACCATGGCTATAAATAACAGAAATCTTTTAAAGATCTTCTTCTCCAGAACCAGAAGGCCTGTGATTTTGAAGCTTGGCATGAAACATCAGGGCATGGAGCTCTATAAAAATACATAAATCACTTTTCAGTGAGGAATATAAGTCCGATTTCAGAAAATTTGCTCAAAAACAACCACTTAATGTGATTATTTTTCTAACTGTATCTGTATTGCCAAGCATTTTTCTGACAAGGCTGGTTAAATGTTTATGAAAGCATTTCAAGTGAAAGATCATTTATACTAACTCACAAAATTGGACAAAACTGATAAAAAGTTAAAGCTAGCATAATGCTATCTTCATGTGTTATAGCGTATACCCATCAAATTCAACAAATTGAAGCATTTTTGTTTCAGTAACGCTTAGTCCTTTTTATTTGTTACAACAAATGTATACAAAAAGTGAAATGTGCAAGTTTTAAATATTAAAAGTAGTCGCACATACACTTTGAAAGCAAGTTGTAACTTCAACATAGAGACACTTAGCTTCTAGTATATACAATGCTTATGTTAATTTGGAACTGTCCAGAGAACATATAAACATGACCCTGCAATGCTGCAGAGATATGTTTTGATAGAGATTAAGAACCAAGATAACCTATGAAGCTGGCTGAACAAATTTTGTTCAATTTCTTGCCTTTTATATACCATACTGTTTTACCTATTTTACAACAAGGTCGCCTATGCATTTGAATGGGGAAAAGTGGGAAAATGTCATTTAATGACAGAACTTGCTAGAAATGGGCAAATGGACAGATAATTTGTTTACGAAGATAATTTGTTTACGAAAACTGTTTGGCCCTCGGGTTTGTCCCCCCCCCCCCCAAGTCCTGGGTCTTTAATGCAATGTAAATTGGTCAAATTGTATCAGGACCTTATATCAGGTGAGCGTTTATAGGACCATTGATCCTCTTGTTGCATTTGATCTTGCATAATTACATGTTGCATATATCTAATTTTGGTTCTTGTTTTCAGTTCGAGCTAGACGAAACTTCAGAGACCTGGAACAGGCATGACATTAGACCATCCGAGAATAACAGTGTGCCGTTCGGTCGTCCAGATGTTATCTTTTATGCACCAGAGCTGTGGCAAACACAACAACTCAGTTACATTCTGTTCAAGATTCAGATATTGATTCGTGTTCTCAAGGAGCACTGTTTCGTTCTGTAATTCACTGTGGTGAGAATGTTTATGGGGTGTGTGTAAGCATAATGGGTAGAGATAATATGGATCCACCAAAAAACTTTTCAGAAGCTTTACAGCTGTATCATTATCTCCAGAATGAGATGCTAACTCTGCTTTAATGTTTGCTACTGTGCATTTAAAGGTACATGGGTGAGTTTGACAGAGAAGCACCTCGGCAGAATTTTGAACCAGTTAACAATTCATTTTGAGAAGCAAATAAAATGTGACAAATTAAATAAAAATGATGAGAACGCAACCAACATCAGTGTGTTTATGGTTGTGTTTCTGTGGTTCAAAGATCTTAGCTCAAATTATTTTGTACATTATTTAAGGATACCTAATAGGGATGGTACAAACCACTTTGTGGACAGGGTAAGACTGATGTACTTAGTGATACAGCCATTAAGAATTCGAACAGTGTGCTGCATTAAAAGTTTTGTTACCTACAGTCTTTGGATTGTTTCCTGTTTAAACATGGCTGTCAAAAGATTTAGTGCACCTGTTTCTCAGTTTTTAGAGATAATTTTTGTCTGTAAACCAGAAAGTACTTATTCTCTGGTAAAAACATTGACCTTTCACGGTTTTGTAGTTTTGGCCATTCTAAAATTTGACAATGACGTCTAAGGCGGTCGCCATTTTGTTAAGGAAATCACGTGACTAAAGTTGAAAAATATGTACATGTATTTAAAGCACTTGACTCGCTTTATAAACTAAAAATGAACAAGATTGTTTCAATGAATGAGAGGAAAGTCTTTTGCTAATTTATTCAGTTCTATTTGCATGAAAATGTGATATATTTAATTTTATGATTGTGAGGTGTGGTGTCATACCCTCACAGCCTCGTTTTGGACTCAAACCACCAAAATGTTTAAAACCATATAATTTTCTTACAAGTATTAGCTTTTTCAAAAAGCTTGCGGGCGTTTAGCCCTAGTTATAGGATGAAAGCTTACCCTATTCAACATATGTGCTTTAATTCCTGGTTCCTGGTATGCAGAAAAAAATGGATAGTCAAATATTAGAACAAGTAAAAAAGAGAGCACAGGAATGGACGCAATTAAATTTAAAATCCCAACCCAGACACCAAGCGGGAAAGATGTAGACTTAACAAGGGCAAACATAATAGTTCAAAAGAAGGTTCAGGATGCCTGAACATGAAAATGTGACAACACACACGAAGAGCAAGATGACTAGCTCTTTCCCAGGAAGGTAGCCATCCGGCTTGTTTCAACTAAAAACAAATTAAGCGTATACAACAAAAGTCGACATATCAAACATACTGCACAACAACATAAAGAATCACAGTTCAGTCTGCCAAATACCTTGGTTTAACAATTGCAGATAATCTTGAATGGGGTCAACATGTTTCTGAAATTTCATGTAAAGCAACTAAGACATTGGGCTTTCTTCGACGCAGTTTGGTCTTGGCACCTCGTCATACTAAAGAAGTTGCATACAAATCATTGGTAAGGCCCCAGCTTGAGTATGCGGCTCCTATTTGGCATTCCTATAATGATACTGATATTGACCAGGTAGAGAAGGTGCAGAGGACAGCTGCCAGGTGGACCTGCAGGCGGTGGAGGAACAGAAGCAGCGTTGATGACATGCTTGACAAGCTTGAGTGGCCAACCGTGGAGGCCTGCAGGGAGCAGTCCTCCTTAACCTTCTTTTACAAGATTCACTCAGGTATAGTGTCTCCTGACAAAGACAAGTATTTGACCCCTGCTAACCCCTTATGAAGAACTCGGGCATCACAAATACATGATTCACAATATACCAGGTACCTGGCCTATATAATGCCCTTAGGATCATTCTTGTATGGAATAGTCTCGTTCTTCAGTTGTCTTAGGCCACACCAAATAAATTAGTAGCCACATACAACAAAGTAAGAACGGAAACTCTGAATTCCAAATTCCACTATCCAAAATGTTGAGGGTTGTGACACTTTTTCATGTTTCATTGATCAACTCACAGCACAGCTGCCCAGTAAATTCTCAGAATTGTAGCATAATTTACTCACTGGTATATCAAAAATTATTATACACATAGGCATTTGGCCCAAATTCCCGCACTTAGAAAATGAATTGCTGGGTTTTAACATTTTATAGGTTTCTTACAATTGTGACAAATTATGGCATGCCAAAAACACGCACAACGTCATATTACCTTAAACAATACCAGACCGAGTTGACCCGGCCAAGTAGACACAGGACCAAGTTGACCCAGGAGCCGAGTTGGTATCAGGCCGAGTTGACCCGCTTCCGCTAACTTCATCTTCGCAGCATAGATAGACCTTACTATGCTTCGCTTTTAATATCATCAGAAAAACTCCAAATAAATAAGTATCATTTTATCAAAATATATTGGGCTTCAAGATAGCAATGGTTTTCTGACCATTCAAAATAAAACTTTTAAATGGCCTTTTTTAAATCAAAACAGTAATTTTGGATTGTTTTTTTTTTTTTATCATCTTTCACAATAATAATAATGTTAACACATGGAATCAATTGCCATTATGTTCAATTCTTGGAACAGCTGATTTGGTTCCCCACTCATTATTCGCCATCTGTGGACTTGTGGATGAAGACGCGGAAACAATGATGGGTTCGGTCTAATTCCGAAATAATTCGTTCACGATCTTATTTTTTTTCTTTCTTAGCATGTATCATTATGGTTGGTTCCCTACTCGTTTTTCGCCAGGTACTGACTTATGATGATGCGGGAGCAACAGTGGGATCGGTCTAATTGCCGTCATTTCCGGATTGATGTGTGTTTGCATCAACGTATATATATGCGGGCGTACGTGAACGCCCGTTGCCATTATGTTCAATTCTTGGAACAGCTGATTTGGTTCCCCACTCATTATTCGCCATCTGTGGACTTGTGGATGAAGACGCGGAAACAATAATGGGTTCGGTCTAATTCCGAATTCTTGTTATTGAATCACAGTAGACAAAGAGCGAGTTTTGGGTCCTGTAAAATAGATTTCAGCCCTTAGGTTAATCACTGTCCATTCAAAGGCAGTTCTGTTGTGTTATTTTTAAAAGTCGCCTGTTAACTCACCCTACGTCTGTTGTATATGGTCATTTTAATTTCAGTTGAGGCTAGCCGGGTGGCTTCCTTCCTGGCAAAGAGCTTGTCATACGCTCTTCGGGAAAGAGCTAGTCATACGCTCTTCATATGTATTATCATATTCAATCTTGTATCTGTCTTGTTTTGTCCATTCTTTCCCACATGGTGTCTGGTTTGTGATGTGTCTATTCCTAGGCTTTCCGTTGTTGCTTCTCATCTAGTGAAAACTAGAATTGTCAGAGAATCTGACTATAGCTCCACTTCAGCGCTTTTCATGTCATGCGAAAGCCCAAATGCAGAAACAATTTTTGAAAGATGTACAATAAGAAGATCATTCAAAAGGTTATAACTCCATCACAAATTTGCAAAAACTGGTAACAATCTCAAGCTAGATCTTGTCAATGTTGATGTTGAGGTCAACTCATTGTCAACATACTGAGTGGAAACGAAATTCTGATGCGCATCAAGGGCCATAACTTCGTTACAGTTTCGCGAAAAAAAGACGTCTAACAATCCCAAGCTAAATCTTGTCAATGTTAATGCCCATACATGTTCAAAAATTTTTGTTAAATTCAGTCAATTCATTCTGAAGATATTGAGCGGAAACAAAATTCTGACGCGCATCAAGGTCCATAACTCTGTTACCAATTTGCTTGAAAATGATGTTTGACAAGTTTAAGCTAAATCGTGTCAATGTTAATGTGCAAACAAAATTTGGTCAAATTCTGTCTATTCATTGTCAAGATATTGAGCGGAAACGAAATTCTGACGCGCATCAAGGGCCATAACTCTGTTACAAATTTGCGAAAAAAGATGTGTAACAATGCCTAGGTCTTGTCAATGTTAATGTGCATACAGAATTTGGTCAAATTCCATCAATTCATTCCCAAGATATTGAGCGGAAACGAAATTCGGACACGCATCAAGGGCCATAACTTCGTTACATATTTGCAAACAAATGATGTGTAACAATCCCAAGCTGGATCTTGTCAATGTTAATGTGCATATAGAACTTTGACAAATTCTTTCTATTCATTCCCAAGATATTGTGCGGAAACGAATTTCTGGCTTAAATGAAGGGCCATCCAAGGGCAATTACTCTTCTACAATTTTGGGGAAAATGACATGCATTGGCATATAAGTAGATATTGTCAATATTGATGCATGTGCAAAACTCGAATTAAGTCTATCAATTGGTTCTCAAGTTTTTCGTGGTTACGGAATTACGGAATGACGGAATAACAGAATAACGGAATAACGGAATAACAGAGCGCGAATCCAGTATAGCCCCACATTTTTTAAGCGGAGATAATAAGGAGACTGTGTTGCCTTTTAACTCAGTGATCGGTATATTTGTTTCTGTCTTAGTCAAAGGGACCTATCAGATAAAACAAAGGGAGTTTCATGGTTCAGTGCTAGACTAAGAAACTTGTCTGCTGTTAAAGCCCAAGGTAGTGGTACTTTCCTTGCTGTAAGCATCAAAGGCAGGTATTCTGGCAATAGGGCTCAAATGGACAGAACCATGCAAATATACCACACTGGGTGTCTTGTAAAATTAAAAAAATGGCTACTGTTTTTATTCCGTTCAGTACGTGCTATTGGATAGCTTGAACTCTTCTTCTTGTCTTAGTAGTAATTCCCAAGGTTGGGACGCCGGTAGAAATGTTGATTCCTTTAAGATCTTTTTAAGCACATAATTTTTACTGAGGGTTAAAACAGCATACAATCAAGGTTTAAAAGTCTCTAAAATTCACTGTAAACATATTTGTACATATATGATAGTGAAAACTTCATTTTCCCTTCAGTTTATGAACTGCATGGATATAATAATAATAATAATAATAATAATAATAATAATAATAATACATATGGAAAAATATGTACAATCAATGAAAATCAAACAAATGTAATCATTAAACATAACCAAGTACATCCATCTCAATGGGCACTGATGATTGTTCAACTGAATCAAATGTACATGTAATCTGATTATTTCACAGTACCAAATGAGCTGCATTATGAAAAAAAAAAGTTTTTTTAACATATGCAATATGTACTGTCCAAAGACAGCGTAGCTTGCCTGAGTTGTGTTTTGCCTCTAAAACTATTAAAATCTAATTTCAGAAAAGAAAGGATACCATCATAAAGTAAAACTTCAAAGTCCATGACCTTGATCTCAAGGTCACTGAGTGGGGTCTGTCTGTTACAGGGTAACAGAGGTATAGTGTCAAATAGATCCAGCCATGTTCAAAAGATACCAACCTCTAGAAACTTTGATAAAAATATTAACATAAAATGTCTAAGTCAAGGTCACCGAAGTGAGTCGAGATGGCACAGCGTAACACTTCAGACCAATATCTAACAGCAGGCATATAATCAACTAGATACATCCCATGTTATCAACCACTGCAGAAGCTGAGGGTGAGGTTATGACCATGTAAAACCGGTTTAAGCACACCAGTAACTTTGTGTTACTGATCGTTCAAAGGCGATACTTCTGTGGTGGTTCTTTTTGTTTTATGCCTTGGTGTTTAATTTTTTATTGTGCTGTTGGCGCCTTATGTATGTTTTCATATTTTTAAAGTAGTTCAGTTTAGGTAACTGAGTGGCCACCTATTGGGAAAATAGCTGCCCATTCAGCTTACAATATGTTTTCATGGTATAAGTACCTGATTGTTAATTTAGTTTTTTCCCACCTCGGTTTTTGGAGTGGGAATCTTTTTCTGATTGCGCCTTTTCCTGATCTTTGCCTACTTGTACTTTTTTACGCATTAATAACCTATTTTGATCGACGTTTTTATTGACATGTCTTACTTAGATGTATGTCTGTAGGCTACAAGTTGTGATGTAACATTAGTTACAGCACAGGACCTTGACGTTTAATGTCTGCAAGCAAAATAAGAGGTCCAAAGTGCTCTAAAACCTTATTTTCTGAATCGCTGAGCGTAGCGAAGCAAGGAGGACAACGGAGATTTTCCTAAATGTGGGATGGGGCGATTTTTCATCTTCTTGTAGCATCTGTCCCATCGAAAATAATTACCATTTTTAGTATCCTATACACCAGTCATTTGTATCGCCGGTCGTCTAAGGCCGGGGATAGCAGGGGTATAGCGGGGCTTGAGTGCCAACAAGAAAGTGAGATTTTTTATTATTACAGTGAAAACCATCTCGTGGGTTGAAAAAATAAACATTTTCACTCGTGCTGCGCACTCGTGAAAATTCTAATGTTTTCAACTCACTCGATGAAATATATTTGGTATTCACCTAAAATAAGCAAATATCCTCTATATATCTTATCACATGATTATAGAACATTATCATATCAATTTTTGATACCAATTTCAGCTCTCTAGAGCTATTGGTCACTGAGATATTGGCAATTTAATTGGTATACCTCCTTCCTTTGGCAGTGATTTTTCTCCAATATCTTATGTTTTCTATTATTTGAGCAACAAGAAAGTCAGCTTGTTTATAAATCTTATAACCTGGGTATAGAATATTGTCATAGCAATCATTTGATACCAATTTCTTCTCTCTAGAGCTTTTGGTCACTGAGATATTAGCAATTTTATTAGTATAACCCCTTCCTTTGCCAGTCATTTTTATCTTATATCTTAAGTTTCTTAAATATTTGAGCAACAAAAAGTCAGTTTGTTTGGAAATCTTATTACAAGGTTATAAAATACTATCATAGCAATCATTTGACACCAATGCCTGCTCTCTATGGCTTTTGGTTGCTGAGATATAAAAGTATCCATAGGTACACCCCCTCCATTTACTGTGATTTTTCTCTAATATTTTAAGATTTTATCAATATTCGAATAGCAGAAAAGTCTGCTTATATATGTATCTTATTTTAGGGTATTAAAATGTTATCATAGCAATCATTTGTTATCAATTTCAGCTCTCTATGGCTTTTGGCTGCTGAGCTATAAATGTATCTGTAGGTAAACCCCCTCCATTGTTCTGTAATTTTCCTCTACTATTGTAAGTTCTTATCAATATTTGAACACCAAGAAAGTCGGATTCTTTCTGTATCTTATCACATGATTATAGAACATTATCATAACAATCATTTGATACAAATTTCATCTCTCTTAGAGTTTTTGGTTTCTGAGATATCAGCAATTTTGTTGGTATACGCCCTTCCTTTAATCTGTTACTTTTCTAATATCTGAACTTATTTTTAATATTTTATAGAGATAGCCAGCTTGTTTATATATCTTATTACATTGTTAGAGAACATTGCCAAAACAATCATTTGATACCTATTTCAGCTCTCTAGGTCTATCAGTAGCCAAGATACATGTGGTAACAGAGGTGTACCAAAATATTTACTCTGCTTATTAGGGATGGAGGTGAACATTCTGTGATTTTGCATTACACAAATCGGCATTAAAGTGATCCTCTGGCCAAACTGGCACCCATGAGCATTTGTTCTAAGGGTGAAAGGTACATCCTATAACCCACGCAAACCCTTCAAATGGCAATAGAGTTAATCTTGATTTTTGTCATTTTAATTAATATTCATGAAAATGCAAATTAGGTCTATGACGTCAACAAATTTGTCAACAAATTTGTCAAATACTATTATTGGTACAATAACAATGAGCCAGAATGATAGTTTAGGCATGGAATTAGTTTTTATGGGGATAATTGACTTTTAATTGTTTCTTTTTCATTTAAATGTTTTAATACAAATTCATGAATATGCAAATTAAATGTTTTACACTTCTTATCACAGGATGAAAGGACTATGTTTAAGCATTAAAATGAGACCAAGTTCGATGGTCTTTGTGTACCCCCATTATTAAAACGCAAAAATTGAATATTTAGGGTAATGTAATGAAACATAGCATAAAACGCAAAGGCTTCCACTTCCAGATGGCAGAAAACAGGGTTTGATAGCTTTTTTAATGTACTTTTAGAAAATCATAGTGTATAAAATTCCCCCTTGGGGGGAGGGGGTGGTTAGCTAGACGACTAACCGGGTTTTAGTAAGTTAATCGGCGCCCAGTGATCTCCATCGTCGAGCAGCTTACTGAATCTGTTGAGCCCTCGTTTTTGATTCATCAGGATGTTTATCGTGATTCATTTGTTTGTCCTTGATGATTCATTGACTATTTAGAGATTCACCACGAGGACCGATGAAATAACTAAATGTTATGACGAACCACTGCAGAAGCTGAGGGTGAGGTTATGGCTATGTAAATTCAATTGAAGTCCGCCAATAATTTTATAATACTTACTGTTCATTCCAAGGCGATACTTCTGTGGTGGTTCTCTCTTTTTTTTTCTCTCACTCTCTGATTGCACCATTTCCTGATCGTTGCATACTTTTACTTTTTTTAGGATAACAATGCATAACTGGAGTCAAGAGTTTTTTGAGAAATAATTTATAAATTATTCAGAGGTGTCTTACATCTCAGATCATTGGGACTCTGTACATACGGAATATGAATAATGAAGTATTCCTTTTATAAGAAGGGAAGCGCGGTGGTCTATTTGGGTATGGTGTAGCACTCCGGAGAGAGAAGTCCTGAGTTCGAAACTGTAGTGTCCTTTGGCAAGACAACTCATTAAGAAAACATGTCCGTGAAATGTATACCCCTTAAACCCCACATTAATATAGTAAAACTGGGGTTCACGGGGTATACCTAGTTTCTTTTCTTTTTTTTGACACAAAAGATAGATTGTGGGTACGTGTATCCATAATCTATGTTTTGAGCACTGATTGTAAAACTATCTATGGAAATATTATGCATTGGTTTATGGTGTTCATAACTCTTTCATTGAATACATTTTCAGTTTGATTTTTCATTGAAGAATTTATAAACATTTCAGTGTGAAGTTTTGGTTTTAACGTCTTGCGTAGATCCTTCATTCCAAGATGTCTGGAAATTGATTACCCCGAGCTAGCAATCCTGCCACTGAACGCTTGTGTTTTGTTCATATGCGTATGGAATTCCTATTTCTCCATGACCCGAGGTTATACATCAGGAAAACATGTCCATGAAAACTATACCCCCTTAAACCCCACTTTTATATAGTAAAACTGGGGTTCACAAGGGTATACCTATTTTCCTTATTTTTGATTCAGAACAAAGATTGTGGGTACTCGTTAGATCCGCCTCGATCGAGGCGGATCTAACGTGTACCCACAATCAATGTTTAGAGCAAAAATGTTAAAAATATCGAATTTTTTCCGATGAAATGTTCAATTTTTACAGCTTAAAAGTCTCTATCATGATTTTTTCGTTTGAGCATAATGATTCATTGACTAGTTAGAGATTCACCTTGAGGACCGAACAACTAACTAAATGTTGTGAACCACTGCAGAAGATGAGGGTGAGGGGTAGGCGTCTGTAAAACCGGTTTAACCCCCCCCCCTCCCAGTTGCTTTATATTACTCGTTTCAAGGCGATACTTCTGTTGTGGTTCTAATTGTTTTGTGTTTTGGAGTCGAATTTTTGTGCTGTTTGAGCCATATGTTCGTGTTTATATTTGAGCAAGATTTTTATAACCTCGGGACCCGGCCCCGGTGCTTGGATAGGCTACATTATCGTCCCTGGACCCTTGGTTTAACTAGTCACTCGAAGTTGTTCTTAGATTCCTTTCAGACACAACATTTCTACTCAGTATAATGAAATATTTCTGTCGCTTCTGTAACAAGCCATCACGAACATGAGATAAATCATACTGGAGAGAAACCTTATAGTTGTGAGATCTGTGGGAAACGCTTTGCCACTAAAAGCAACAAAAAACAGCACCATATGACAAAAAATCCTTGAAAGGGGATCGCTGTGACCTAGTGGTGCATTGAAACCGGATCGAGATGAGGGGCGTTCGAATCCCGCTGGCACCGGGCTGTTTCCGTGTGCACACTTATAAATAACTCCCAATAGTACTGATTAAAATATCAAAGACGAGGTGGCTCTATCACACTAAACAAGGGACCATTGGTCCTGAGAACGCTCACCTGAAGTTTGATCTTGGAGCATTTAGCCATCATTAGACCTTGACCTTGAATACTCACACACCTTTATTGACTTCATTAGTTGTCTGCATCTGCCGGTCGCAGGCTGCAATAGTTAAAAAATCCGTTGTTTTCACTTTTTTCCATGTGAAAGCCAGTTTCCAAAGTTGCCTTAGCGTAAAATAGGTCAATGTCATCCATGGGCCATCATTTGAACAAACTATGATAGGCTATGGTCCCAGATGCTACAAACCAAGTTTCAGGAATCTTGGCACAGGGGTTCTGCAGAAGAAGATTTAAGAGCATTTGTGAGCATGGCGGACATGTTGAGCATGTTACCCCGATTTCATGAACATAATTTCATTTTCCCTCTGCATGAAGTCTTTCATAGGCTGAGAAGTTACTGTGAAAAACAAGTATTTAATTTCGATATTTCAATGACCTTGGGCCCAGGTCAAGAAAAGACTTGATCTCAATTAAGCGCATACCTTTATTAGTTGTCTGCTTCTGCCAACTTTCAGACTGCAATACTTTCCAAAATATTCATTGTTTTCACTTTTTCCCATGTACACGCTTATGTTTCCGAAACTGACCTTGCCGTAAGCTTGGTCAATGTCATCCTAGGGATATCATTTAAACCTACTACGATGGGTTGGAGTCCCAGATACTACATACCAAGTTCCGTGAAAATCGGTCAACCGGTTCTGGACTGAGAAGAAGATTTTTGAGCATCTGTGAGTATGGCAGCCACGTTGGGCATTCGACCAAGATAAAACCTTGCAACACCTTTTGCATGGAAACTCCGCATAAAATTTCACTTTCATAGGCCCAGTCATAAATTTGAGAAATCCATAATCTTAATTTTGATATTTCATTGACCTTGGGTCAAGGTCCAAAAATGATCTTGACCGCAATTGATCATAAACCTTCATTGGCTCCATTAGGTGTCTGCATCTAGCACATTTCAAGCCTCAGGCTGCAATATTTTCCAAAACATTCATTGTTTCCTCCTTTTCCTATCTAAAAGCCTGTCTTTCCAAACTGACCATGCCGTTAAATGGGTCAAGATCATCCCAGTGTCACCATTTGAGCAAATTTCGATGGGCTGGAGTTCCCGGTGCTACATACCAAGTTTCGAGGATTCTTGAGAAGAAGATTTTGAAGGGTTTTTACCGTAATGTGCATGGCGGCCATCTTGGTCATGTGACCAAGATATCGCGAACAAAAGTCAGTGCCACCATTACGAAAACATGTCCATGCAATATACAGAGATTTTTAAAGTTGTAAGAAATGAAAATTTTCATTAGCATTTTTTTTATTTCTTCTGTTTCGTGGAAATCGGCCCACCGGTTCTGGAGAAGATTTTAAGGGTTTTACCATATATGGGCGTTGCGGCCATCTTGGTCATGTGACCAAGATCCCGTGAACGAACTTTCGTTCCCCCTACCCATGGGGCTCCACATAAAATTTCAATTTAATTGGCCAAGCGGTTTCAGAGAATAAGATCTTTGAAAGCGTGGACGGACGACAACGGACGGACGTCGGATCATTGCTGTACTATAAGCTCACCTTGTGAGCCTAACGACTCAGGTGAGCTAAACACACAAACTAATTCCTTTAATGCAGGTTCCTTTGATGTCCGGTCTTAGGGTTCTGATCTGCAACAAACAGGTCTTTACAGATCGGATTTAAGAAAAGAAATTGCGCTTTACAATTACTGCATGTTATACAGAGATATGCGCCTTTGTTTTCGCATATTCATATATCAGGTGTTCTGATGCGGTGGTTCATGAGTATCTCAGTCCGCTTTGGGTCCACTATAGAAGGCATACTGGAGAGAAGCATCACTTCAACTGAAAGATGTTTTACGAAGTCTAACGTTCCAGTCAACATTTTTTCAGTCATGTAGGCACGGAGCCATCATTTCCTCGGAATAAACCAGTAATAAGCGAAACATATTAGCTGAAAATGGGGAATAATGCGTCTTGCTCAATGACACAACATATCCGCCAGAGTGGAGATCGAACCCAGGACCTATTCATTCGGTGTTTGATACTCTACCACCAGGCCACGGTGAATCCTTGATCTGAAAGGACACATGGTGATGCATTATTAGGTGATATTGAAGAAACACCAGAAAAACATGTCCATGAAAAGTATACCCCCTCATACCCCACTTTTGCATAGCAAAACTTGGGTATGCAGGGGTATACCCATTGTTCTTTTTTTTGCTCCAAAACATAAATTGTGGGTACTTGTTAGAACCGCCTCATCGAAGCGGTTCTAACGTGTACCCACAATCTATCTTTTGAGCGAAAATAAGAAAAATAATAAAAATATCTACTGAAAATTCTCATTTTTTAAAACTTTAAAAATCTCTGTGTATTGCATGGGCATGTTTTTATATAGATTGGTTCCACATTAGAGGTTTGGCATGAGTTTACTGGAATAAAATGTTAACAAGTTCAACCGAGTTTGGTGGAAGAGCGCTGACCATGCAGTAAGTTACATCTCCCACTGACGAAGTGCTTTTGTCCTCGTGCAAAACTGACACATGAACTGTCCTTGTACATATTACTGGTTAGTACCCAGAAAGCGGTGGCTCCGTCCCGACATCATTTAAACATTGTCAGCTAGGACGTCTTGAACTACAACAAATCTCTTAACACAGATCACAGACAGTGTGCACCACTGCTGCTCCCCTCCACGTAAGATGATAATGTAGAATCTCTACTCCTATTGTTCCAGGGAAAAGACTATAAGTCACGTACGAGTCCACTTTCTATTCCATAATCACCTCTAGTATTATTGTTTGTATTGTACACGTTCAGCCTTATGATTTGTTTTGAAAATCCGTCAGTTCAGCCACTTATGCTAAGTCAGAAAGCCTCAGCTTATCGTATCCATCTAAATGCCAAATGAAATTGGGACCAGGAACCGTGTAAGTACGTCTTTCTAGACGCCTTGAAAGTCTGGCAGCCACCCCATCAGGATCAAGCTCTCTAAAGATTAGTCTAACGTCTTCCTTTCTGACAGCTAATAAACCGTGACCCACACATTTCGAATACATTATTCGATGTCCGTGAAGCCGGCCTGATCCTTGCAGTTCGGTTTGTATGAAATCGATGACACATCCAATATCACTGTAATATCACTAAGTGAAGGGTTTAACCCTTTTAATATTCGCTTTAAGTGCCTTTCTCAAATGAGGACATAATGCTTCATCGCCAACAATACTGCGCTCTCCCAGTCTCCCTATACGTCAGTCCTAGATGAAAATATAGCTCCGCTAAACACCCTCTCGATGAAAGTTCCGCCATGTTTTTGACATATATCCATCCAATCACAGTCCAGGATTAAGTCGTTTCGACGACATAATATCTTGTAATAACGACTTATTAAGTTGTTTGGACAACATATTATCTTGATATAACAAGATAATAAGTTGTTTGGACGACATATTATCTTGTTATAACGACATATTAAGTTGTTTTAACAAGATAATTATCTTGTGCAAACAAGATAATTAAGTTGTTTAAACAACATAATAAGTTGTTTAAACAAGATAAAAAAGAAAAAAAAAATGTCCCTTCCCGGGTTCCGTAGTATTGGTTTTAATTTTTTTTTTTTTTTTTTTTTTTGTTTTTTTTTTTTTTTTTTTTTTTTTTTTTTTTTTTTGTTTTCTACGCAATAATATTGTCAAAGATGCGAAAAAAAAAAATTAAAAATAATAATTCCAATAAAAATAGGCGTTTCCTACGGAACCCGGGAAGGGACATTTTTTTTTCTCTTTTTTATCTTGTTTAAACAACTTATTATCTTGTTTAAACAACTTATTATCTTGTTTAAACAACTTATTTATCTTGTTATATCAAGATACTTATCTTGTTATATCAAGATAATTATCTTGTACAAACAACATATTATCTTGTTATAACAAGATAATTATCTTGTTATAACAAGATAATATGTCGTCTAAACGACATAATCCTGGACTCTGATTGGCTGGATATTCGCCCCAAAACATGGCTACACTTGCTTCACAGAGTGTTTGGCGGAGCTGTATTTCCTCATAGGACTGTAGTATAGTGCAATCGTATCTTTGTTAGCGTTTAAGCACGATGTTCAAATAAGTGAAAGACACTTTAAGCGAATATTAAAATGGTTAAACCTCGTATGAAGGCGATATAGTAATATTGACAGGGTCATCGCGTTTATACAAACCGAACTGCAAGGATCAGGTCGACTATGATGTATTCAAAATGTGTTGGCCACTGTTTAGTGGTCACAGACTCATCTTGAGAGAGCTTGATCCAAACGGGGTGGCTGCCAGACTTTCAAGGCGCCTTGACAGACGTACTTACACTGTTCCTGGACCAAATTTCATTTGGCACATAGACGGCTATGATAAACTGAAACCTTTCGGACTTTGCATAAGTGGCTGCATAGACGGATTTTCCAGAAAAATCATTTGGCTGAATGTGTACAACACGAACAATAATCCCATACTTATAGGAGGTTATTTTCTAGAGTCTGTAAAAGAATTTGTGTCCTTGTATTGTACGAGGGGATTATGGTACAGAAAATGGACTTGTACGTGACTTTCCGAATTGTTTTGGAACAATACAGCTCCAAATTCTTCATTACCATCTTACATAGACGGAAGCAGCACTTGAAACCAACGTATTGAAGGGTGGTGGGGCACTCTCCGCCGACAGTGCCTTCATTCTTGGATAAGATTATTTAAGAGTCTGGAAGAAGAGGGTCATTTCCGCGGGAGTTTCCTTGACAAAAACCTTGTTTTGTTCTGTTTTACAGCTTTAATACAGGCTGTTTTCAAACAGTTGCATGAC
Organism: Rugalucina vietnamica; assembly: GCA_964017185.1. Classification (NCBI taxonomy): domain Eukaryota; kingdom Metazoa; phylum Mollusca; class Bivalvia; order Lucinida; family Lucinidae; genus Rugalucina; species Rugalucina vietnamica. Next base: position 15,915,029 of record OZ024874.1, read on the forward strand.
CAAAGTTCTCGTTTTTGCGTATGTTTTAGTAAATATTTAAGATAACTATAAATTAAAGTCTCTGCTACAGAAGCTGACGGCAAGGTTTGGCGCCACAAAACATGTTTAAGCCCCACTCCAAGTAATTTCATATTAATTCATATTAATGACCGTTCTGATGCTGTACTTCTGTTGTGGTTGTCTTTGTTTTATGTTTAAGTGTCTATTTTTGTGTTGATCGCAGTTTTTATATGCGTCTTATATCCCCAGGGGGTGGGGGAACTCTGAGATATTTTCTATACCGGCATAGGCTGGGCCCAAGCATCTTCTCTGTACCCCCCCTCCCCCCCCCCCCAAAAAAAAAAAAAATAAAAAAAATAAAAAAATAAAAAAAATAAAATAAAATAAAATAGAATATCGGGTCTTACGGACTACCCCCAAAAAATATCAGGAATTTTTAGCATACCCCCCAAAAATATCAGTTATTGCTGAAAAACACTTAAAATAACCCTTTTTCCGACATTAAACACCAAAAAATATTCAATTTTTATTGGACCCCCCCAAAAATATCCACAAAAATTGCCTACCCCAAAAAATATTCATTTTTTTCTGTAAACCCCCCAAAAATACCGAAATTCGAAACTTTGACCCCAAAAATACTCCCAGCCTATGTATAGGGAAAATTTCCGAGTACCCCTCCCCCCTGGGCTTAAATCCATAATGTTTACATGTCGTCTATCTGTTGAGTTAAAGGAACACGAAACCAAGTCAAACTTGACACGTAAATAAATATTGGAAAGAACAGTTAAGTTCAGATAACTGAGTGACCACTGTTTTGGGAAATAGCTGCCCATACGGCTAACCGTATGTTCTTCTTTTTTGTATAAGTGTAATTTCGGTTGGTACCCACTTGTGTTGAAGGGCGGGACATTGGTTCTGATTGCACCAATTCCTGATTATTGCTTTCCTTAACCTTTCTTTCTGATATCTAAAGGGTATTAAGAAATTTCGTTTCATACTAAAATTGTTTTCCTGTTAGCTTGGTAATAATGCTTCTGACATCATAAATGACACTAGTATATTAACTTTAATTTGAACAATTACCTACAAATATAAACAAACTCATGTTGGATAAGTTACTTTATGACGATAAAAATAGCAGTCATTTGTCAATACCTGAAAAACGTCTTTTAGACTTTTTGATTTTGAGTATCAAAATGGGGGTACATCACAGATTATTTTCACTATACACAGTTTTCAAACCCGCATTGTCATTTTTTGATCTGAGCGTAATAAATTATCTGTTCTGCTCTGCTTATACATGTACGTTTAATTCATTCTCAAGGTTTTATTAGCTCACCTGAGCAACTGAGGGCTCGGGAGTGAACTTATAGTATAACAATGCTCCGGCGTCCTTCCGGCGTCCGTCCTTCCACCATTTTCATAGATCTTCTTCTCTGAAACCACTCGGCAAATTGAAGCCAAACCTCAAATGCAGCTTCAGTGGGAATGGGTATATAAATAATGACCATAGTATTAAAACATCTTCTCCTCAGAAACCGCTTGGACATTCAAAGCCAAACTTCATATGGATCATCCTTTGGAAGGGGGGACAAAGTTTATAAATGATCCATATCACAAGACCAAGATTTGATAGCCATGGCTATAAATAGCAAAAACCTTTAAAAATCTTCTTCTCAAGAACCTGAAGGCTTATGATTTTGAAACTTGACATGAAGTACCAGGGCATGAAGCTCTACAAAATTGATATAAATCATGACGCTGAGATGACCTTGACCTATTTAACAGAAAGGTCAACTTAGGTCGCCTATGGGTTTGAATGAAGATCAGTTAAAAATGTCATTTAATAACAGAAAACTTACCTGGAATAAGCAAATGTACTGAAGATTTATGTTTTTGAAAACAATTTTGCCACAGGGGGTTGTCTGCCCCTGCTATGGGGCTATATTCAAGTAAATGACCACGATATTCAGAATACTTATTCTCTAAAACCGCTTGGCCAATCAAAGCCAAACTTCACATGGAGCATCCATATGAAGAGGGGATGAAAGTTTATATAAATGATTCAGGTGACATGGCCAAGATGGCCACCATGGCCATGAATAACAAAAATCTTTTAAAGATCTTCTCCAGAACCAGAAGGCCTGTGATTTTGAAACTTGACATAAAACATCAGGGCATGGAGCTCTATAAAATACATAAATCATGACCATGGGATGACTTTTACCTATTTTACAACAAGGTCGCCTATGCATTTGAATGGGGAAAAGTGGGAAAATGTCATTTAATGACAGAACTTGCTAGAAATGGGCAAATGGACAGATAATTTGTTTACGAAAGCTGTTTGGCCCTCGGGTTTGTCTCTCCCCCCCCCCCCGGTCCTGGGTCTTTAATGCAAGGTAAAATGGTCAAATTGTATCAGGACCTTATATAAGGTGAGCATTTACAGGACCATTGATCCTCTTGTTATATTTGATCTTGCATAATTACATGTTGCATATATCTAATTTTGGTTCTTTTTTTCAGTTCGAGCTAGACGAAACTTCAGAGACCTGGAAAAGGCATGATATTAGACCATCCGGGAATAACAGTGTGCCGTTCGGTCGTCCAGATGTTATGTTTTATGCACCAGAGCTGTGGCAAACACAACATCTTAGTTACATTCTGTTCAAGATTAAGATATTGATTCATGTTTTCAAGGAGCACTGTTTCGTTCTGTAATTCCCTGTGGTGAGGATGTTTATGGGGTGTGTGTAAGCATAATGGGTAGAGATAATATGAATCCACCAAAAAACTTTGTTTTTTTACAGCTGTATTTTTTTATCTCCAGAATGAGATGCTTATTATGCTTTAATGTTTGCTACTGTGCATTTAAAGGTACATAGGTGAGTTTGACAGAGAAGTACCTCGGCAGAATTTTGAACCAGTTAACAATCCATTTTGAGAAGCAAATAAAATGTGACAAATTAAATAAAAAGGATGAGAACGCAACCAACATCAGTGTGTTTATGGTTGTGTTTCTGTGGTTCAAAGATCTTAGCTTTTCTAATATCTGAACTTATTTTTAATATTTTATGAAGATAGCCAGCTTGTTTATATATCTTATTACATGGTTAAAGAACGTTGCCAAAACAATCATTTGATACCTATTTCAGCTCTCTAGGTCTATCAGTAGCCAAGATACATGTGGTAACAGAGGTGTACCAAAATATTTACTCTGCTTATTTGGGATGGAGGTGAACATTCTGTGATTTTGCATTACCCAAATCGGCATTAAAGTGATCCTCTGGCCAAACTGGCACCCATGAGCATTTGTTCTAATGGTGAAAGGTACATCCTATAACCCACGCAAACCCTTCAAATGGCAATAGAGTAAATCTTGATTTTTGTCATTTTAATTAATATTCATGAAAATGCAAATGAGATAATTTTAATTAGGTCTTTGGCGTCAACAAATTTGTCAAATACTATTATTGGTACAATAACAATGAGCCACAATGATAGTTTAGGCATGGAATTAGTTTTTATGGGGATAATTGACTTTTAATTGTTTCTTTTTTCATTTTAATGTTTTAATGAAAATTCATGAATATGCAAATTAAATGTTTTACATTTCTTATCATAGGATGAAAGGACTATGTCTAAGCATTAAAATGGGTATAGGATAAGAAACAACTGAGACATCTTCAATTTTCTATGTGTACCCCCATTATTAAAACGCAAAAATTGAATATTTGGGGTAATGTAATGAAACATAGCATAAAACGCAAACGCTTCCACTTCCAGATAGCAGAAAACAGGGTTTGATAGCTTTTTCAATGTACTTTTAGAAAATCATAGAATATGTTGAGTCCTCGTTTATGATTCATCAGGATGTTTATCATGATTCATTTGTTTGTCCTTGATGATTCATTGACTAGTTAGTGATTCACCACGAGGACCGATGAAATAACTAAATGTTATGAACCACTGCAGAAGCTGAGGGTGAGGTTATGGCTATGTAAATTCGATTTAAGCCCGCCAATAATTTAATATTACTGTTCGTTCCAAGGCGATACCTCTGTGGTGGTTCTCTCCATTTCTCTCTCTCTCTCTCTCTCTCTCTCTTTGTATTTCTTGGTGTTGAATTTTCGTGCTGTTAGCGCCTTATGTGCGTTTTCAAATTTTAGTTAAGTTTGGGTGGCCGAGTGGCCACCTATTGGTAAAATAGCTGCCCACTCGGCTTACAATATGTTTCCTTAGTATAAGTACCTGATTGTTAATTTGGTTGTTTCCCCACCTGGGTTTTTGGAGTGGGAATTTCTTTCTGATTGCACCATTTCCTGATCGTTGCATACTTTTACTTTTTTTTCTAGGATAACAATGGATAACTGGAGTCAAGAGTTGTTTAAGAAATAATTTATAAATTATTCAGAGGCGTCTTACATCTCAGATCACTGGGACTCTGTAGATACGGAATATGAATAATGAAGTATTCCTTTTATAAGAAGGGAAGCGCGGTGGTCTATTGGGTATGGTGAAGCACTCCGGAGCGAGAAGTCCTGAGTTCGAAACTGTAGTGTCCTTTGGCAAGACAACTCATTAAGAAAACTTGTCCGTGAAATTTATACCCCTTAAACCCCACATTGATATAGTAAAACTGGGGTTTACGGGGTATACCTGGCTTTTTTTTTTTTTTTTTTTTTTTTTTTTTTTTTTTTTTTTTTTTTTTTTTTGACACAAAAGATAGATTGTGGTGGGTACGTGTATCCATATTCTATGTTTTGAGCACTGAAAAATTGTAAAACTATCTATGGAAATATTATGCATTGGTTTATGGTGTTCATAACTCTTTCATTGAATACATTTTCAGTTTGATTTTTCATTGAAGAATTTATAAACATTTCAGTGTGAAGTTTTGGTTTTAACATCTTGCGTATTGTAGATCCTTCATTCCAAGATGTCTGGAAATTGATTACCCCGAGCTAGCAATCCTGCCACTGAACGCTTGTGTTTTGTTCATATTCGTATGAAATTCCTATTTCTCCACGACCCGAGGTTATACATTAGGAAAACATGTCCATGAAAACTGTATCCCCTTAAACCCCACTTTTATATAGTAAAACTGGGGTTCACAAGGGTATACATATTTTCCTTATTTTTGATTCAGAACAAAGATTGTGGGTACTCGTTAGATCCGCCTCGGTCGAGGCGGTTCTAACGTGTACACACAATCAATTTTTTGAGCAAAAATGTTAAAAATATCGAAAATTTTCCGATGAAATGTTCAATTTTTACAGCTTAAAAGTCTCTATCATGATTTATTCGTTTGAGCATAATGATTCATTGACTAGTTAGAGATTCACCATGAAGACCGAACAACTAACTAAATGTTGTGAACCACTGCAGAAGATGAGGGTGAGGGGTAGGCGTCTGTAAAACCGGTTTAACACCCCCCTACCCCAGTTGTTTTATATTACTGATCGTTTCAAGGCGATACTTCTGTTGTGGTTCTAATTGTTTTGTGTTTTGGAGTCGAATTTTTGTGCTGTTTGAGCCATATGTTCGTGTTTATACTTGAGCAAGATTTTTATAACCTCGGGACCCGGCCCCGGTGCTTGGATAGGCTACATTATCGTCCCTGGACCTTTGGTTTAACTAGTCACTCGAAGTTGTTCTTAGATTCCTTTCAGACACAACATTTCTTCTCAGTATAATGAAATATTTCTGTCGCTTCTGTAACAAGCCATCACGAACATGAGATAAATCATACTGGAGAGAAACCTTATAGTTTTTTTTTTTTTTTTTTTTTTTTTTTTTTTTTTTTTTTGTCATTTATTTTGAACTGCAAGAAACCACAGACAATAATAACATACATACAATGTCTTATTATTCTAAGCTATACGAACGGAGCAAAGAAGAGCAGCAGAACACAGCGCGTCGGAGACGAGCTGCACCTACTCCTCATCTTTGCGCAGTTTGCCAACTTATAATGTGACACCAAAACAACTTACTCAAGAATAATTAGTCAGTCTACCAGAGCGTTGAATGAGATCATCCCCGGTTTGATCCCAGACCCGCAACACCTTTATTAGTTTGATATTATTGAAAATAGCTTCTAGGGTTTTTAACAAACAAGAAGAAAAAAAAAAAGGAAACAAGTATAGAAAGATCGGTCAGAACCGCTACTAACTTAATAGTTGACAGTGAATGGTTATAAATGGATGGGAAGGGCAAATTCGATTTGTATATAATTAGTCTTAAGAAGACGGATTAAACAATGGTATATATTTTTGCCACTTGGTCCGGAACCCACAATAATTCTGAACGAGATTTGCCATGTATGCTTCTGTTTTATAGTGTGATGTTATTAATCTTAGAAAAGCGTTGAATGATGGCAGATTTCCTTCACTTTTAGCCCTAAAAATATGTTTTTTGCCCCAAAGTATAGTTTTATTTAAAATTTCATCAAATTTCGAGTTTCCAAATAAGATGTCTGATGTATTTAATATTAGGTTTTCAAAATTGCAATTATCTTCCAATAATAAAACCAATGTTTCCCAAAAATACTGTACATATTCACAGTCCCAAAACAGATGTTTAATTGTTTCCTTCTCTTCATTACAGAAGGAGCATTTATTATCACTTTTTATTTTCATATTACATAGGAGGTTATTAGTTCCCAGAATCCTATGGATTATTCTGAACTGAAACCATCTTAAATTTGTGTCTTTTATTGAAGCAAAAGGAAGTGTTAAAAACTTTTCTCCAAGAAAAATTTGGTTCCAAATGTAGTTCCATTCTCCATTTATCAAAAGTTATTGTAGGCATTTTAGCATTTATATAACACTGGTAAATATTTCTGCAGCCTTTTTTGTGTTTAATATAATGTTTAGTGGTAAGGGCCGTATTGGGCCCATCTCCAATTCTGTTATTTCACGAATATTTAAAGCATTGATATAGTTTCTCACACTGGCAATCAAGCCATAGAATTCTAGAAAATTGGTTTGGACTGTATATATCCTTCTAAATTCTTCATATGATACTAATTGTCCAGTTGAACTCATCAAGTCTCGAATTGATAAAATACCATTTTCAATCCATGAATTATAAAAAACCGAGGTATCTCCGACCTTTATATTTTTATTACGCCATAACATAACGCCCATAAGGTCATTAAAATTCTGAGGAGTCACCAAATCTATGAAGGTTTTATACGTTCTTAGTATGTCATTCCAAAATTTATTGCTGACATTATTCAGTTTCCTTTCTGTTATAAATTGACTCCCAAATGTAATACAATCTTTGATAACAGAATACCTATCTAGGGTACATGTGAAATATTTACTTTTTGTAGTTAACAGTCTGAGAAGCCACGTGAGCCTTAGGGAGTTAAAGAAACTATCTAAGTCAATCATTTTGAGACCGCCTTTTTCATAATTTTGTATAATTATAGATCTTTTTACCTTATCGGGACCCCCATTCCATAAATAATTGTAAAACATATTTTGTATCTCTCTTATTAGCCTTGCGGATGGCTTTGGAAGGGAGATAATTAGGTGATTCATCTTTGATAAAGCTAGGCTTTTTATAACAGTTATCCTCCCAAGGGGGGTTAAGATTCTCTTTGACCAACTTAGAAATACTTTTTTCATTTCTTCTATTTTGGAAGAGTAATTTATTTCAGTTATTTTATCTAAATCTTTAGGGAATTTTACTCCCAAGACCGTGAATTCAGAGTTATCCCAACATAAATTGTGTTCTTCACAAAACGTTACTTTAGAATTTTTTTCGGATCCAATCCATATCAACTTAGTTTTATCCATATTAATACAAAGGCCGGAGATATCTCCATATAGCTTTAAAACTTTCAAACAATTTTCTAATGACTTTTTACTGCCATCAAGTATTAAAGTTGTATCATCAGCGTATTGGGAAATAACAAATGATGTAGTCTCCATCTTTATACCTTTAATAGCTTTATTATTTCTTATTAGAGCAGCTAGTATTTCGGCACATAATATGAAAAGATAAGGTGAGAGGGGGTCTCCTTGTCTACAACCACGTTGGAGATAAAACCACTCTGATAGGTGCCCATTGACAATTACACACGACTGTATGTTTTTGTAAAAGACATAAATCCATTGTTTAAAATCATTCCCAAAATTAAAGAAATCTAGAACGTCAAAAAGGAAGTCCCATGAGACAGTATCAAATGCCTTTTCGAAATCGATCAATAGAAGCATACCTGGTATTGCGTTTTTCTCTGCATATTCTATAACGTCATACAAAAGTCTTATGTTTTCTCCGATAAAACGGCCAGAAATAAAACCGGTTTGATCTTCATTAATAATATAAGGTAAAACGCATTTAAGTCTTTCAGCAATACATGCGGATGCTAATTTGTATGAAGTATTCAACAATGATATAGGTCTCCAATTTTTCAAATATAACTTGTCCTTATTTCCCTTTGGTAGGCATGTAATAACTCCATATTTTAAAGAATCCGATAACTCCCCTTTAACAAAGCATTCATTAATCGCTCTCAGTAAAAAGGCTCCTATATCGTTCCAAAAGAATTTAAAAAAATCATAGGTATATCCATCAAAACCAGGGCTTGAATTATTTGAAGTTTTCTTAAGACAAAAAAGAAGCTCGGAGTAAGTAATGGGGCCCTCAAGCTTGTTTTTATTTGACTCACATAACCTTGGAATATCATAGTTGCCAAGAAGAGATTCTAAATCGGTAGCATTTCTATCTTTTATAGAATATAATTTCTTATAAAACTGCATTGTTTCTTTTAAAATTTCCGATTGTTCACTTATTATTTCACCCTCCTTATTTTTCAAACTGTTCATACATTTACTCACGAAGTTCCTATTCTCTAGATTACAAAAATATTTTGTTACTTTTTCACCATCTGAAATCCACCTGGCTCTTGAGCGTATTTTAACTCCTTCCATTTTTTTATTCCTTATATCTTGGAGTTCATTTCTTTTTCTCTGTAATAATTCATGGTTAATATTGTTTGCCTTTTCTAATTTCTCTATTTCATCTAATAATTTATTTTCATGGTTTATTTCCATTTTCTTTTTATATGATGAGTAAGCTATGGTTTTTCCTCTAATTTCCATTAATAAAGTATCAAAAAATAATTGGTCGCTAATTGAGAAAAGTAGATGCTGAGCCGAAATTTCATTAATATTTGTTTCATCTATCCCCTCATTTAAGATATAATTTGATTTTATTGTCCTAATAAGTTCTTTTATTTCCTCAATAAATTTTGAATCTCTCAATAGCGAGTTGTTGAACTTCCAATAGGAGTTACCTTTCACAAATTTACCAAAATCAAACTGGAGGAGTATTTGTGAATGATCGGTTCTATAGCCTGGTAGTATTTTAGAATTTGTAACATCCATAAAAAGAGATTCTGATATTAAAAAGAAATCTAATCTAGCTTGCTTTCTCGTATTTTTCTTTCTCCATGTATATTGCATGTTTTCTAAGTTAAGTTCACGCCAAGGGTCTATCAAATTGCACTCAATTATAAGATTTAGTACTTTGTCGCGGGCTTTTGGATTATTGATATTCACTTAATCTCTACAGTCTTTATCTGGGTCGAGAACCATATTAAAATCGCCAACCAAAATCACCTGATTATCCAGTTCTTTAATATAGTCATTAATATCTTCATAAAAATCAGGATCATCTCTATTTGGCCCATAAATGTTTATTAACGTAATTTTTTTATCCTCTATAAGAGTATCTAAAATAAGTTTATTTCCATTTTCGTCTCGAGATACCTTTAATACCTTAAATTCAAAATTGTTATTGAACAAGATTGCCACGCCTCTTGCTTGGCTTGAAAAGTTGCTAAAATAACATTCATAGCCCCATTGTGTGCGTATATAATTTTGTTCTTTTGTTGTAAAGTGTGTATCCTGGAGGAAATAGACTGAATGGCCTTTACTTTTTAAAAAATTAAGCGTATCCGAACGTTTTTCCGCAGATGAAAGCCCCTGACAGTTCATACTTACTAGACTAATATAGTTTTAGTCATTTTCATAAATATGGTTGTCAAAACTACTTGCTGCCCATTTAAAAATTATCTTTTTGTAAATTTCGAACCTTAAGGCAAAAATTTTGAAAGTGATTTTAAAGATATACAAATCCCGACCCATCCATTTTTTTTGACCTACATACAATTTATATACAAAGACAAAAACAAAATCTCTGTCCAGACAAGACAGAGTCATCTGCCTGTTTGGGAAGGAGATAATTTGAAAACTGTATTAACAGGACTTGGCGATGTAAGTTAGCGTTTCCGCTCCTCTGCACCCACGCCTCATGCCATTTCAGACATTAAACATCTATGTTCCATCATTTATGCAGATGGGGTTGACTATCCAAATATCAACATATCAGTAACAATGTTGTGCTGCGCTTTCGACGTGCGTGGAACAGTCGTATTTTAATTGTGCTTCTTAACGTTGTCATAATGACTGGCTTCCGCTAAAGCGTGCGTCCAGATGACGGTAGCGCTCTTTTAGTCATATAAATATACTGTTCAAAATAAGTTAGGGATCAAACAATTAAATCAGCCCTTTTGGGCCAATCGGTACCCAACAATTCTTCCTTGATATGGTGGATAAGCAGTTTAATCATACATTTTTATGCCCCCAATTTTGAAATGACTTAAGCCTTAGGTGTACAAAAATTACCAAATGAATTCATTGATGTTAAAATTGTTTCAGTCCACCAACAATTCGAAATTTTATAAAGATTTCGCATTAAAGGTTTGATCCCCATCATTATTTGTCGAGTATACTTGCACTATTATTTATTGAATCAATTCACAGAACATTGAAAATAATATTTACATGTATATACAACATTAAATCTTAAAGAAAAAAAAAATAACATACATGTAGCTTTCCACTGACAGTATAATGCAAAAAGTAAAGTAATGACACTGAGGTAGAACTTAATCTATAGTTATGTTGGTATTATACCCTATAGTGTTGCTTATTTTTTGCTATTGTTGTTGTGGTTTTCAAATATTTTGTACAAATTTTGAAAAAAGAAAAGAAAACGGCAACACACGTAGCATAATTAGGAAGAAGACGTACAAGTTTAGAATCTACAGACATTTTTTTTTTACTATACATTTCATTGGACACTGATTCTTCCATATCCTTAAAAGGCAGTGTTATATCATGCTCCCCACCCGAGCCATGGCACAGTTGCTTGTGCCTTCCCAGCAAGGTAGAACAAGTCAGAGCACCAATATATTGGTTACTCAGGGATGATCAAGCTATTTTAGTTTTTATTATTTGCTTTATCCACGGCTCCGGCTGGGAGCATGATATAAAAAAAAAACATTTTGGTTCAAATTATTGGTATGGCTTTACATAGCCTTAGCGAATGCGACGGGGGACCCAAAGCCACACAAAGTGTTTTTATATACATGTAGCATCATTGTTATTTAATATTTACATGTGAAGAGATGTTTCGAAAGCCGTGACAACGATAGGTTATGCGGTTGATTATTGGACAATCAATTGTAACACTCCATATGAAGAAATTTGTTTTTCTGCTTTTATACAGGGAGTTTAATCAAAGCGGCATAACCCCAGCGGCTTTATTTGTTACAATTCATTCATTCAGATAGCTTAGTCTCCCCTGTCACATAGGCATAAAACCGGGTAAATATTTCCGCTACTAATTTTAGAAAAACGCATAGTCGACCCTTGTACCTGCTATGTCCATTTAACATATGACCTTTTAAGGTATCTCAAATTAATCGTGTTTCTCGCCTATCTAACAAAGCATTTTGCTGTAATTTTGACAATTATCGGATATTCACGTGTCATACATTTTGTAAGAGAAGACACCTGTCAATTTGAAATTACTCGTCACATTATATAGTTAAGATGTGGCTTAAATGGATTTAAAACTCGATTGCAACATTCTCAGTGCGTATGCAAGAGAAAGGATATTAATACGATTGGTGAGTTACTTGTTAAAAATATACTACTAATCTGTCTCATCTCTCAGGGCCCAAGTGAATGTAGTGATGTACGAAGTTTAGAGTTTCCATGCCAAAGCATGCGGTCCTTGTCTGTTACCACCTTATGGTTAGAACTGAAGCATTGTTAGTTAAAAGATTGTCAAACACTACAACGCAGTATTAAACGCAGGTTAAAGTAGTAAAATGAACCTGACCAGTTGGGTCCCGGTTGGTTGGTATTTCAATTAAAAAAAAAAAAAAAAAAAAAAAAAAAAAGAGATTGTTTCAACATTTCCTCCAGGGATTCAAGTGGTCCGAGTTGTGTCATAACAAAGCAAAAGATAATACTATGTCCTGTCTCATCTCGGTGTGCTCATAACAGAGAAACCTTATAGTTGTGAGATCTGTGGGAAACTCTTTGCCACTAAAAGCAACAAAAACAGCACCATATGATAAAAAATCCTTGAAAGGGGATCGAGGTGACCTAGTGGTGCATTGAAACCGGATCGAGATGAGGGGCGTCCGAATCCCGCTGGCACCGGGCTGTTTCCGTGTGCACACTTATAATAACTCCCAATAGTACTGATTAAAATATCAAAGACGAGGTGGCTCCATCACACTAAACAAGGGACCATTGGTCCTGAGAACGCTCACCTGAAGTTTGATCTTGGAGCATTTAGCCATCATTAGACCTTGACCTTGAATACTCACACACCTTTATTGACTTCATTAGTTGCATCTGCCGGTCGTAATAGTTAAAAAAAATCCGTTGTATTCACTTTTTTCCATGTAAAAAGGTACAAGTAGGCAAAGATCAGGTAAAGACGCAATCAGAAAAAGATTCCCACTCCAAAAACCGAGGTGGGAAAAAATCAAACTAACAATCAGGTACCCATACCATGAAATATATCGTAAGCCGAATGAGCAGCTATTTTCCCAATAGGTGGCCACTCAGTTACCTTAACTTAATTAAAACTATGAAAACACACATAAGGCGCCAACAGCACAAAAAAAAAATAAAATAAAAAAAAATAAAAACATTTAAACACCAAGACATAAAACAAAAAGAACACCACCACAGAAGTATTGCCTTGGAACGATCAGTAACACAAAGTTACTGGCGGGCCTAAACCGGTTTTACAGGCGCCTAACCTCACCCTCAGCTTCTGCAGTGGTTCATAACATTTAGTTAGTTCTTCGGTCCTCGTGGTGAATCTCTAACTAGTCAATGAATCATCAAGAACAAACAAATAAATCATGATAAACATCCTGATGAATCAAAAACCAGGACTCACAGATTGAGTAAGCTGCCCGACGATGGAGATCCCTATTTCCAAAGTCGCCTTAGCGTAAAATAGGTCAATGTCATCCATGGGCCATCATTTGAACAAACTATGATGGGCTAAGGTCCCAGATGCTACAAACCAAGTTTCAGGAATCTTGGCATACGGGTTCTGCAGAAGAAGATTTAAGAGCATTTGTGAGCATGGCGGACATGTTGAGCATGTTACCCCGATTTCATGAACACAATTTCATTTTCACTCTGCATGAAGTCTTTCATAGGCTGAGAAGTTACTGTGAAAAACAAGTATTTAATTTTGATATTTCAATGACCTTGGGCCCAGGTCAAGAAAAGACGTGATCTTAATTAAGCGCATACCTTTATTAGTTGTCTGCTTCTGCCAACTTTCAGACTGCAATACTTTCCAAAATATTCATTGTTTTCACTTTTTCCCATGTACACGCCTATTTTTCCGAAACTGACCTTGCCGTAAGCTTGGTCAATGTCATCCTAGGGCTATCATTTAAACCAATTACGATGGGCTGGAGTCCCAGATACTACATACCAAGTTTCGTGAAAATCGGTCAACCGGTTCTGGACTGAGAAGAAGATTTTTGAGCATCTGTGAGTATGGCAGCCACGTTGGGCATTCGACCAAGATAAAACCTTGCCCCCCCCCCCCTTTAGCATGGAAGCTCCGCATAAAATTTCACTTTCATAGGCCCAGTCATAAATTTGAGAAAACCATAATCTTAATTTTGATATTTCATTGACCTTTGGTCAAGGTCCAAAAATGATCTTGACCTAAATTGATCATAAACCTTCATTGGCTCCATTAGGTGTCTGCATCTAGCACATTTCAAGCATCAGGCTGCAATAGTTTCCAAAATATTCATTGTTTCCTCCTTTTCCCATCTAAAAGCCTGTCTTTCCAAACTGACCATGCCGTTAAATAGGTCAAGATCATCCCAGTGTCACCATTTGAGCAAATTTTGATGGGCTGGAGTTTTCGGTGCTACATACCAAGTTTCGAGGAAATCGGCCCACCGCTTCTTGAGAAGAAGGTTTTCAAGGGTTTTTACCGTAATGGGCATGGCGGCCATCTTGGTCATGTGACCAAGATATCGCGAACGAAAGTCAGTGCCACCATTACGAAAACATGTCCATGCAATATACAGAGATTTTTAAAGTTGTAAGAAATGAAAATTTTCATTAGCATTTTTGTTATTTCTTCTGATTCGTGGAAATTGGCCCACCGATTCTGGAGAAGATTTTAAGGATTTTACCATATATGGGCGTTGCGGCCATCTTGGTCATGTGACCAAGATCCCGTGAACAAACTTTCGTTCCCCCTACCCATGGGGCTCCACATAAAATTTCAATTTAATTGGCCAAGCGGTTTCAGAGAATTAGATCTTTGAAAGCGTGGACGGACGACAACGGACGGACGCCGGATCATTGCTGTTCTATTAGTACTATAAGCTCACCTTGTGAGCCTAACGACTCAGGTGAGCTAAACACACAAACTAATTTCTTAAATGCAGGTTCCTTTGATGTCCGGTCTTAGGGTTCTGATCTGCAACAAACAGGTCTTTACAGACAAGAAAGACGGCTAGAAGCTTGAAAATTCGGATTTAAGAAACGAAATTGCGCTATACACGTATCGATAACAATTACTGCATGTTATACAGAGATATGCGCCTTTGTTTTCGCATATTCATATATCAGGTGTTCTGATGCGGTGGTTCATGAGTATCTCAGTCCGCTTTGGGTCCACTGTAGACGGCATACTGGAGAGAAACATTACTTCAACTGAAAGATGTTTTACGAAGTCTAACGTTTCAGTCAACATTTTTTCCGTCATGTAGGCACGGAGCCATCACTTCCTTGGAATAAACCAGTAATAAGTGAAACATAGCTGAAAATGGGGAATAATGCGTCTTGCTCAATGACACAACATATCCGCCAGAGTGGAGATCGAACCCAGGACCTATCCATTCGGTGTTTGATACTCGATTCCTTCATCTGAAAGGACACATGGTGATACATTACTCGTATTAGGTGATACTGAAGAAACATCAGAAAAACATGTCCATGAAAAGTATACCCCCTCATACCCCACTTTTATATAACAAAACTTGAGTATGCAGGGGTATACCCATTGTTCTTATTTTTGCTCCAAAACATAAATTGTGGGTACTTGTTAGAACCGCCTCATCGAAGCGGTTCTAACGTGTACCCACAATCTATCTTTTGAGCGAAAATAAGAAAAATAATAAAAATATCTACTGAAAATTCTCATTTTTTAAAACTTTAAAAATCTCTGTGTATTGCATGGGCATGTTTTTACATGGATTAGTTCCACATTAGAGGTTTGGCATGAGTTTACTGGAATAAAAATGTAAACAAGTTCAACGGAGTTTGGTGGAAGAGCGCTGAACTTGCAGTAAGTTACATCTCCCACTGACGACGTGCTTTTGTCCTCGTGCAAAACTGACACATGAACTGTCCTTGTACATATTCACTGGTTAGTACCCAGAAAGCGGTGGCTCCGTCCCGACATCACTTAAACATTGTCAGCTAGGACGTCAAACCACAATAAATCTCTTAACACAGACCACAGACAGTGTGCACTACTGCTGCTCCCCTCCACGTAAGATGATAATGTAGAATCTCTACTCCTATTGGTCCAGAGAAAAGTCTGCAAGTCACGTATGAGTCCACTTTCTTTACCATAATCACCTCTAGTGTTATTGTTTGTATTGTACATGTTCAGCCTTTTGAAAATCCGTCAATTCAGCCACTTATGCTAAGTCATTTTGTATCCATCTAAATGTGAAAACAAGATAATTAAGTTGTTTAAACAACATAATAAGTTGTTTAAACAAGATAAAAAAGAAAAATAAAATGTCCCTTCCCGGGTTCCGTAGTTTCCTACTCGCACTCAACCTCTTGAGCTAACGAGTCATATGCTCTTATCAAAATCATTTTTTATTAAGGCTTTATGTCCCAGTCAACATTTTTTCAGTCATGTCGGGACGGAGCCAACGCTTCCTGGGTTTAACCAGTTAGTAAGGAGTTAATGTGTCTTGCTCAAGGACGGTGGCGCCTGTGGGGATCGAACCCAGGACCTCTCGATTCGGAGTCAGACGCCCTACCACTACGCCACCGCGCTCCCTAAAATAATTTTGTACCAGTCTTATATCAACTACATGTACGCATTTATTATCGACATGTGATTTTACGAAGCGACTGACTTAACCACTGCGACATGAAGTCATCTACGGATTTTGCGTGCGTGCGTGCGTGCGTGCGTGCGTGCGAGCGCGCGTGCGTGCGTGCGTGCGTGCGTGTGTGTGTGTGTGTGTGCTCGCGTAAAGAATATTGTCAGCCTGTTTTAGGGCTAAGCAAGGTACGCGGCACATTATGAAATAAGAGCTGTCGCAGGACAGCGTGCTCGACTGCTTCTGACCTTTGTCAAGCATAAGGCCAAACCCGACCAGTAACCCAAAGCATTATGCTCACATCTTTTTGCCTTGATACAATAAGGCAAAATCACAACCATGAAAGTTAACTATAACTACCTAAGATTTAAAGGTCTCACTCATATTGTGAAAGAAGTGTGTTCATATACCAACTGAGTGCCAAGACACAAGGCAAAATCACTGAACCGTGAAAAAAGGTCACACTGACCTATAAGTATTGCAGGGTCAAAGGTCTAGTGATACTTACTCATAATGTGAAAGAAAAATGATCATATACCCATTCAGTGTTGAGATATAAAGCAAAATCACTGAACCATGAAATTAGGTCATATTGACCTATAAGTATGTTTGGGTTAAAGGTGTGGTCATACTCATTCATAATCAGAAAGAAGTATGAAAAAATACCAACTGAGTGTTGAGATATAAGGCAAAATCACTGAACCATGAAATTAGGTCACAGTGACCCAGGACTACTTTATGGTCAAAGGTCTTGTCATACTCATACATATCGTGAAATAAGTATGTTCATATACCAATTGAGTGCCGAGATATAAAGGAAAATCACTGAACCGTGAAATTAGGTCATATTGACCTAGGACTACTTTAGGGTCAAAGGTCTTGTCATACGCAAACATAGTGTGAAAGAAGTTTGTTCATAAACCACTTGAGTGCCGAGATATAAGGCAAAGTCACTGAACCGTGAAATTAGGTCACAGTGACCTATAAGTATATTGGGGTCAAAGGTCTGGTCATACTCACTCATAATCTGAAAAAAGTATGAAAATATACTAATTGAGTGTCAAGATATAAGGCAAAATCACTGAACCGTGAAATTAGGTCACAGTGACCTAGGACTACTTCAGGGTCAAAGGTCTTGTCATACGCAAACATACTTTGAAAGAAGTTTGTTCATAAACAATTTGAGTACCGAGATATAAGGCAAAAATCACTGAAGCGTGAAATTAGGTCACAGTGACCTGTAAGTATATTGGGGTCAAAGGTCTGGTCATACTCACTCATAATCTGAAAAAAGTATGAAAATATACAAATCGAGTGTCAAGATATAAGGCAAAAACACTGAACCGTGAAATTAGGTCACAGTGACCTAGGACTACTTCAGGGTCAAAGGTCTTGTCATACGCAAACATACTTTGAAAGAAGTTTGTTCATAAACCATTTGAGTACCGAGATATAAGGCAAAATCACTGAACCGTGAAATTAGGTCACAGTGACCTATAAGTATATTGGGGTCAAAGGTCTGGTCATACTCACTCATAATCTGAAAAAAGTAAGAAAATATACTAATTGAGTGTCAAGATATAAGGCAAAATCACTGAACCGTGAAATTAGGTCACAGTGACCTATAAGTATATTGGGGTCAAAGGCCTGGTCGTACTAACTCATAATCTGAAAGAAGTAAGAAAATATACTAATTGAGTGTCAAGATATAAGGCAAAATCACTGAACCATGGAAAGTAGGTCAACCCACCCTTACCGTCATGACACACAAGTCAGTGTCACAAAGTCAAAAGATGAATGACCAACCATCCTCCTAAGTTGTTTCTATTAAGAAATAAAAAGAAAAAAAAAATCGAGGAGTTCTAGATTTTGACCTCTAGCCCCGCCCCCTGACTCCGACCCAGAGGTCCGATGTCATGGAACCTAAAGTGTATGAAGTATGAATGCTTTATGATAAGTTGTTGTCAAGATATGCCTCCTTGTTAAAGTTACACAGCAGTACATCTATTTTTTAGTGTTCTAGTTTTTAACCTCCAGCCCCACCCCACAGGCATGGACCCAGGGGCCCGATGCCATGGAATGAAACTCAACCCTACAGGGTACCTATGGTCCGAGTATGAAAGCCCTCTGATAAAAAGTTTTCAAGATATAGACTTCTAGAATACTATATCACAGAAAAGCCATTATTATTAATGGTGTTCTAGATTTTAACCTCTAGCCCCACCCCCTGGCATGGACCCAAATATCTGATGCCATGGAATGAAAGCCAACCCTACAGGGTGTCAATGGCCCAAGTATCAATGCTTTCTGATGAGTGGTTGTCAAGATATGGACTTCTAGAAAACTTTAACATAAGAATTGCCATTTTTGAAGGTGTTCTAGATTTTAACCTCCAGCCCCACCCCCTGGCCTGGACCCAGGGGCCCGATGCCATGGAATGAAAGCTAACCCTACAGGGTATCTATGGTCCAAGTATGAATGCTTTCTGATGAGTGGTTGTCAAGATATGGACTTCTAGAAAACTTTAACGCAAGTGTGACGCGCACGCGCACGGGAACGTGCACGGGAACGCGCACGGGAACGGGAACGGGAACGGGAACGTGGACGACCGGGGTGACTGCAATAGCTCTATGCACTTCGTGCAGTCGAGCTAAAAACGAACTGTATGTTTCTCAGTCTATAAACATTCATTTTCTTGAAAATAATACTGTTTTAGTTTGAAGTTTAATTATATTTATTTGAATTCAACCAGATAAACATCACGCATAATTCAAGAGCATAAATGAGGATCAGAAAAAAAGCCTTTGACTTTGAAAAAAAAAAAATCCCAAAAATCGTAATTATCGCATTCAAAATGCTGAAATACTGTGGAAGGTCTACAAAACCTCAACTTATTTGTATGGCTATGCAAAATGTAGCTAGGATATCGCACTTATGACTTGCAGATGATTGTCTAATGGACTCAAAACGAAACATCAACCAAATAAATAACATCAAGATTTCGAGTATCTGTTTGAAATACATGTATAAACATGCCAAAATAAATTATGTTCTCTCACGAGACAGCACGTGGAACTGTAGGTCTTACACCTAATAAATATACATATATCTTTACATGTACACTATACAGTGTACTAGTTGAGCCGCGGAAAACATTTTAAGTCGTTCAGGATGTCTAACTTATCCTAGCCACATTATGCCTGTACAAGCCTTCAGTATATTCATATTTTCATGTCTCCCAGAGAGAAATATTGACGTGAGGATAGATCAGCTCTTATACCAAAAATACGATCGAGCACCCAATACAAGAGAAAACATACATGGGCTGCCGTCTCAAACTTCAATTCCTTTACGATTTAAGAATTTAATGTAGTAGGGCATTTCATGATTCTTGCATTTGCCAAAAAAACATAATCAGCTGATAACATATGTTTTATTTCCAAAGCTTTTTTGTCACAAGAGAGACAAATAAAGAAAAGAAAAAAGTGATACGTCCGGGACTCGAACCCAGGACCTTTCGCTTTTAATCCCAAGCACGCTACCTACTGAGCTACACAGCTACACGTCCTACACTATTTCATTTTTTTACTCTCTTATTTAATTCGTCTTCGTCGGCTATTGGTAGTTTTGACTAAGTAATTCTTCATATCGTCCCTCGTCTTCGTCTCAAATATGCCCTCACGAGTCGTCCCCCATCACACGGAAAGTCATAACCGCAAGCGCCAGCAGCACTTACGTTCAAAAGTGAAAAATGTCTATAACTTGGATTACAGAGGTACCGCGAATACGGGTAGCGAATTATTACCGCGTGTGCTTCGACAGCATCAGAACATGCTTAATTGAAGCCGCGACGCAAGAAAACCTGTATGGTGGTTTTCCATCAGTTTTGACACAAACCAATTTTTACAGTCATAGAAAAGGGCTACAAGCTTGAAACTTTGGATTTAAGTGGTAGACAAACTGTACTATCCATGTAGCGAAACCTAAGGTGCTGATCAGCTGTGCAGTTACTGCACAGCTGATCTGCTTCTTTGTTTTCGCATGGGCAAATACTGGTTTTCTCATGAAGCGGCTAATTTTAGCTATCACTTCCCTGTCACAAATCAGTATAACTGTGTCATTCGACGTTTCAAAATGAAGAGGAAACATCTGAAGTACAACAGGATCTCGATCCTATTAGTTATATGTATATCACTCACCAATGAAACCGACATCTTACGCAATTAGTCAATAAAGGTCACCACGATCTCAATCATTTTAATCAGTTTATTTGCTTGAAATTTAAAATCAGAACTGAGGATGGCAGCTATATTGTTTCTTGTACGAAATTCGCTGCCGGTGATACTGATGTTAATGCTTTTATTGAAGTTGGGTAAGTGTCATTTCAATTTTTAAACAAAAATAAAAGATAAGTCATCATGTAATATAAACTTCAACAAGGATACCATACTGTTGTAATTACTGTCCCAAAAACTTATAAGAGAGAGAAATCTCGAGTTTCTCACATTTTTGTTAGTGGGGATATGGTCCTAGAAGATGACTGCTTCGGTTGCTGGTCATAATTTGAAATTTACTTGTTATATTAGTTAAAGCATGTATATGTAAAGTAGAGCCATCCAACGTTCAAAGTTTAAACAAGCAAACTAAACGTGAAGACAACAGGAGGCGCAGCGTGATCAACACATTAATGAAGAATGTACCTTCCCATCATTATCATTTTGGTGAGTACATTGTCATTTTAAGGGGCACCAGGAGTGAATTTGAATTTTTATTCCATTTTTGATGAAAATCCTCTTAGAAAAGAGAAAAGCCCCAGATGGGATGCCACCTTCCGCGGTGTTACATCTGGGACTATATATACTGTTTGCTCATGTCTCATAGAAAGGACGCCAGGCTTATATGAGTTAGTACGTCAGTCAATTATAAACAGCTTTGGGTTCTTAGATAATCCGGCTTTGTTTGCTCTTTACAGGAAGATCAGACTATTGTAGTGGAATTGGAGATACTGGAATAGCTGAGAAACAGGTCTGTGATCGGAAGAAACTTATTGATAAAGCAATCAACCTTTACTCACATGGTGTACCGGATGGTGTGTCTCAGTGCAATTGTGCAGTGTATCTCAAACCTGACACCAGCTATTTGTCTGTTGGATATTTCGCTAACACTGGCGGAAAAGATGGCTGTGGTGTAGAGGTGAATTTGGGAAACAGCAAGAACTATTCATGCAAATCTCAACGCCAAACTAATGTTTCCAGTTTCAATGTCATCAAGTTCTCCAGGAAATCGGACAGCTCACCAAACATGTGCCTTGAAATTCGAAGTGGTAATGATTTCTACCTTGTTGATTTTCTTAATATGTACCTGGCCGGGCCAGCTTTCTGTCAACTATAAGGTTGGTGTTGACTGTACATCTGTAAACACTGTAAAAATAAAACATTAACATTGTAAGAAGTTATAATTCTTGATATGTGTATCATTTTCGCCAATCTAACATTTTTACAATCTGTATCAGTTTCGTCACAAATGGCGCCAATGGTAATGTAATTGGTAAAAATGTTAAATGTTACCAACCTATGGTACATTTGGAGAACCCCCGACAATAGCACGCGCCCGCATGCACTAAGTAGTTACATGTATCAAAATACGAGATGTACAGGGTGTTAAGAAAGTTCGAAGACATTGTAATATTCCTTATAACTTCATAATGAATAATCACACAATCTCAGAAATCTACACAATTAAAACCCATTTTAATATCAGTTTGCATAGAATAAAAGATCTTCTACAACTTCTGTTTTAACCGGTTTACATTACATTTTTAAGTCAGGGTGCTACAGCTTGCCGATTCTCTATGAGATATTGTGTAAAAGGGGGTAGTATATCAAACATAATTTAAAATATCCACAATATAAATCAGGAAACATTGATAGCCACTGCCCTTAACATCACCATGGACATAATAGTTATTTTAAGATAGTTCAGGACATATTATTTTTCATCAGATGAAAAAACATGATTTTCGAACAGAAAGGCTGTGGGTGTTTTGATAGGGGGTAGGGGTAATCAAGACTTAACGGAAACCAAAAATGAAGCAAACAACTTACATAAAATATTTCATATTATGTATTAAGTGTATGTAAAGTGAACACAATTATTAAAAACGTTCATTTTATAAATTATGTGGTTAAAATGTATCATACATTAAGTTGACCCCAAAAAGTTGCAAAAATAAGGGAAAATGACGGAAAATTGAGAATTTTATAAACAATATAACTTTTTTACTGGCATGGGCACCGTAAATCACAACAATACACACGCCTGCATTAAACATTACCACGCAAATCTGATAAACTACTGTATGTATATGTTATATTCAAAATTTTGACGTTTTTAACGCAAAATTCCATGTTAACAAAAGTGAGGAACAGGCTAAGGTATAACGTGTTGTTCATTAAGTTTTGTTCAAAGATAAGGAAGGGGTGTCATCAAAAATGAGTTTCCGTTATGCCACAATATATCTAATAGCATTATATCAGAAAAAGAAATGACAATAACCACACAGTTTCAAATGTTCATAAAATATTTACCTATACCCCCTACTATTTGCGGCCTATTTCAAGAATGGGGGTACCCTAAGACTTTGTTGAGCAATTCCATAAAGTTTACTAGACTACAGGAAAAGGTGACTCAAACGAGTATAAAACTATTCCTGACAATATTTGTAATTAATGTATTCAATATGAATCCACTGATATTGGACATTTAGACAGTTTCTTGTGCAAGCACTGGTTAAACCCGCATTTTGCATGTTATGAGGCTCATTTCAGAAGTGGGGTCGCTTATTACCAAGTATAATTTTCTTATCAGTTTGATAAAAACAAGTTGTGCCCATTATATCTTGTATGCCATGCTTTCAAGATAAAAGTAACAGTATATTGTGATATCTAAATGCTTTATTTAACATTTAGCGTCCTTTTGAATGATGCCTTCGAACTTTTTAACACCCTGTATACTACAAAGTTATATTTTGTAAATATTGTATAATTTTCTTTGTATATTGTTCGGATGAATATGTTCAGAGGGCCATAAGGTAGACTAGCCTTTGGCTAATTGTGTACCCCGTTTAAATATCGTATAAATAAGTAATAAATAAATACTAAGAACTATGGTTTTGTTGGAATAATGTAATTTCTTTAGAAAGATTTCGGAATGGAAGAAATTTTCCTAGAAAACTCAATGAAAGTCTTTTTCAGCACATTACCATGATAACATACTTTTTCAGCTACTCCTTTCACAATACGATGTCAACCTAGTCCTGTTGACCACAAAAACAGTGAAGATTCTGGGGATGAAGATAGCGATGACATTTCAACAACAAAGCATTCCACCACACCAACAGTTATGTATTCTTCTTACAAAGATTCAACTTCTGTTCATTCATCTACAGTTACAAAAACGGCAACTAACACAACAAGACGTCCGTCAACTATCAACACTACAGTCACAAACAGGAAAAAAGACAAAAACACAACAATTCTGCCAACATCAAACACAAGCAGAAAAAAAGACAAACATACATTCTCTTCAGCATCATCAACCAGTTCAACTTTTCCTACAACATTAATAGAGCTACCCAGTGAAACAACATCTTATGCTGTTACAACTACCAAAATAGAAACTACAAGCAGGAGAAAAGGCAAACATACAACCTCATCAGAATCGTCTACCAGAGCAACAATTTCTACAGAATTAACAGAGCTACCTATTGAAACATCTTCAGCTGTTAATGGGACAACAGTATCTTCTGTTCTGCCAGCGGAGGAATACACAGGTTTGTTTCTAACTACATGAACCACTGCATTAGAAAATCATCAATTTTCGCAGTAACCACGAAACTGATCAGCACCTTTGTTTTCGCTACACAGATAGTACAATAGACTGGTCAGAAATATCAAGTTTTCAACAATATTTCATTTATCAAGTACAGTTCGTATGTACAAGTAGTATTACAAGTGGATAACATTTGAAGGTTGGGGGACATGCAGTAAAGAACAACTGGCATTGTAAACTTTAATGTACTGTTTCCTTTTCAGATACAGCTGTGCTTGTTGAGATTTTTGTTCCTCTGACGGTGATTTTGATAGTGATGGCAGCATTCTGTATCAGGTGCATGTAATCTTATTTTGTGGACTTTCCATTTTTAAGAAAATTTACAGTTGCAATTATATTATCATTTGTAGCCAATAAACATGACATTGGAACAGACCTGTTCACCAGGTCGGCCTATGTTATTTTTGTTTTATTGTCTATGTTATTTGTGTGCATGACTCAGGTTTATAAAATATCCCCAGTTTATTTGATTTGGTATACCTGCAGCTTTAATCCTTTCAATTTATTATAAATTTGACCCATTTTGTAACAGTTTTGCAATTATACATATTTTACTTCCTTTTGCTCAGATACAAATATAAGAAGCACAAGAAAGACTCCAGGCCCATAACAGAGGACTCTGAAACAGCCCAGCCGCTTGATACAGCAACCAATAACAGGACAACAGAAGATGAAGAGGCAACTGTTACTTACAATGTTGCCTATGGTCTGGCAATTCCAACAAGAGCAGATAACTCTAGACCTAATTATGATGAAGACACAACAGTTACTTATAATGTGGCCTATAATATGGACATTCCAACTAATGCAAATGCCAAGAATGCAGAAATACCAGCCAAACCAGATAACAAAACAGAATTAGAGGAAGCAACGGTTACCTATAATGTGTCATACAATCTGGAAATCCCTCCCAGTTATCCTATAAACAATGCAAACACACATAACACTGGAGTAAACCTTAATAGTGCAAATGATAAGGCTAAGGATGATGATTTAGTAGTCACATATAATGCAATGTATAGCGCAGGACTTGACAATGAAGCAACTGGTGACAGTGATAGGGCTGCAGCTAATGAGTACAAGGACAGTCATATTTATCATGAAATAAATGAAAACACTCAGGATCTATAGCTAAGCATAGTATTGTTTGATGTCAGTACAGGAATTTGTTGACCATGAACCAATACAAGCCAAATAAATTACATATCCCAAAAACCATATCCCAAAAACCAAAATGGAAATTAAGAAAATGTATCATGATTTTCCTTCAAAATTTATTAATCAGCAGCATTTCTAAAGTTCTATCAACATGCATAAATAGTGACTATTCAACAAACATAAATGTATAAAATAAATTTAAGATATAATGCACACCACAAGTTATATCACAGAGGGCTTCGTTATGGAAAATTCTTAATGTATAAATGATAAATGAACAGACTCACCATTATCCTTTGGGTCAGCTCACTATAATTTCTAGAGGCATCAGGAGTGATTTTCAATTTTTATTCCATTTTCGATGAAATTCCTCTAGGCAAACAGAATAACAAAAGACGGAACACCGCGTTTTGCAGCGTCACATCTGGGGCTATACTGTTTGCCTATGTCCCATAAAAAGGACGCCAGGCTTAAACGAGTTAATCTAGCCATGTTCAATTTTGTACATCCATTTAAAAATTTTCACTTTAAAAAGAGATTATTCTGGACCCATGTCTCAAGTTTATTTTACAGAGGAACAATATCTTAGATGGAACCTCTTTCATCTATTTTGAGGGCAAGCAATTACATCTTGTTGGATTTTTGAAAATATGATAATTATGTTATCATTGTTCATAGAACTGGAAGTTTATGGAATATCACAAAGAAGGTTGATATGAAAAATGCTTAACATTTCCTTGAATAGGACAATTCTCTAGAAAGTTTGATGTGTATATGGTTGTCACGTTTTAAACTTAAGCATGCAATTTCATTTATCAGATTGAAAATAGTAACACTGATTCATTACATACTTTTACAAAAGTTGAGTAAAGAAGTATTGTTTCTTTTTTAAACCAAAAGAAACCAAGTTAAAGAGAAGCAACATACGTTGCTCAATACTATTTGAGCCTCGACGCGAGAAAACCGGTCTTCGGGGTTTCCGACCAGGTCCAACACAAACCGGCCTGTACAAGCTCAGAAAAGAGCTAGAAGCTTGAAATTTCGGATTTAAGTAGAAGAGGAATTGTACTATCCGAGTAGCGAAAACAAAGGCGCTGATCAGCTTCGCAGTTACTGCGAAGCTGATCTGCGCCTTTGTTTTCGCATAGGCAAAAATCCGGTTTTCTCATGATGCGGCTCATTTAATGATGCAAATAAATGTGAGTCTAGTCCACGAGAATGATACAAGTACTTATTATAAGTTATCTATATTTACACTTGTACATAAGCTAAGAATACTATGATCCACACAAATAATAATACTGTTTTCAATACAAAAGACATGCTTTCGCATATATAGTAAGAAGCAATACACATACTTTGCCACTTTTTAAATGAGCATGGCTGCAAGTTTTTGGTTTTGATGTTGAAAATAAAGATGGACACAAACTTGGCTGTGCAGATAAAATATTGTGAAAATTCAGCATTGAAATCAAGATTTTCACAGAAATTTAGAAAATATGTTAAAATGCTGAGCAACAAGACATACAATCATATGAGCCACATCATGAGAAAACCAACAGTTTGCATATGCGAAATCAAAGGCGCAGATCAGCTTCACAATCAGCTTTATGGTAATCGTGAAGCTGATCAACCGAAAAAAGCTGATCAGCGCCTTTGTATTCGCTACATGGATAGTACAATTCCTCTACTTTCTAAATTCAACATTTCCAGCCTCTAGCCATCTTCTGTGCTTGTACAGTTTGGTTTGTGTTGACCTCTTCGGAAACCACATTGTTGGTTTTCTCATGATGTTGCTCAAATGTAGTAAACCAAACAGTTTTCACTTTAAGGACTGCATGTATGATTTTCAAAAAGGAAGCAGTAAATTAATAGCTAACAATTGAAATACAGGAAATGAGCCGCCTCATGGGAAAACCAACAATGTGGTTTCCGAACAGGTCCGACACAACCCGGCCTGTACAAGCACAGAAAAGAGCTAGAAGCTTGAAATTTTGGATTTAAGTAGAAGAGGAATTATACTATCCGAGAAGCGAAAACAAAGGCGCTGATCAGCTTCGCGGTTACCGCGAAGCTGATCTGCGTCTTTGTTTTCGCATATGCAGATTGTTGGTTTTCCCATGAGGCGGCTCAAATGGTTACTTCTCTGTATGGAAAAGTTTCAATGAAATGCAATATCAAACCTGAAAGTTCCATGAAAATGTATGCAAATAAAATAACACTGTAACATGATTTTCTTTCTAACAATTTGGAAAGTACAAGGAAGACCTACAAAACAAATTTACACAAAAAATATGTAAGGGAAATCATCTAAAAGGGGTTATAACTTATTTTTGGGTGCTTCTTACAGATACAAATTGGCATGTTTGATAGAGTGTAAAAAGCCAAGAATTCTATAGCATTTCCTCTAAAGGTATCAGATTGCTGGGACTTTCAAATTATGTTTAGAAATTCTGCATTAAGGATGTTCGCTGCCAAATGAAAAAGTATTCAAACTTTTTTCTAACATTTTTAATTTGCTTCCTTAATATAAAAGAGGACATTAAAAAAAAGTTAATATAGGGTAGTGTGTATTTCTTCAAGCTACAGGCCTCTAAATGATACCTCTTGACAAAATGTTTAAAAATTACAAAATTGCATTTTAGAGGTATTCAACAAAACAAAAACCGGAAGTTCAAAAATGTCAAATGTTAGCAGCCAACATCCCTAAAGCTAAAAATTCTTATTTGAGATGATTATATTAATTATATGGGAGAATTGTACAAAGAAAAATAACTTTTGTTGTAAAAACATATCACAGAAAATAATCTGAGATTAAATCTCACTCAATGTATTTAAGGACTTGTCCAATGTATAAATATATTCTGAACATTTGCAAGTCCTGTTTTCAAAACCCTGTGTGAATAATACTGTTGAACTCAATGTTGGAGTATTTCTGTATTCAATTACAACATATGACCCACTGCACAAAAAACAACTATCTGCATTTGGGAAAAGAAAGATGCAGATCACTTGTGCAGTGGTTGCACAGCTGATCAGCACCTTTGTTTTCACCACAAGGGTAGTGCAATTCCTCTTCTACTTATAAAATTTCAAGCTTCTAACCAGCTTCAGTGACTTTAGGCTGGTTTGTGTCGGAACTGGTCGAAACCCAAAATTGTTGGTTTTCTCATGCAAAGGGTTCATATGCTTTGAAAATGATCATCTCTTTATAATAAAGCCAATCTTTCCATTTTGATATGGCTTGTATGTCTGTTGTTTTTTGTTTGTACATGTATGCTTTTTCTATTTTTTTTTTCTTAACATTTCTATTTTTACTTTTGTTATGTAACATATCAAATATGACGATCCTCTTCCTCAGTTTTTTTTCCTCTGTTTCAAAGGATCTGTTTTATTTGTTCTAGTATGACTTTATGTTTTTCCTTTGAAGTTTTTGTTTAATTAAATCTGATATAAGTATATATGAAAGGAGGCGGGCCTACATATTAATACTCGAGAAAAAGGCGGAATAAAAGCTGTACTGAAACTTCCAGATTATGGAAGTTACAGTATGGATCTGTCAAGTGGTGCTTTGTCAAATTACAAGTTAGTTAAAGATCTTGTAGAAAAAATTAGTAAAAACCGCTTGTCTTCGACTCGATTTGTTTTACTTATTTTTTTTCTACTTGGCATCTATTAACTCTAACATCCCAATTACATAATTAAATGGTCATCCATATTTAGGAAAAGGAGATGCATCTTATGTCATATGACAGCCTGTGCAGGTTTGAAACACTTCTCTAGAAAACCCTGTCTTCAAGGTTTCTGAGGTCCATAACCAGTACAAAACAATCTGTACGGAAAATGGCTGTAGACTGATTTGAGCTTAATGTCCCAGTCAACAGCTAGAGTAATGCTGGGAAATCCGATCAAGCTACATTTGTGCCTTTGTTCTGTACAAGCTTAATTGTGTGTGACCCGAATGAAAACCTACAGACAGGTTTTCTAATGTGATAACACATACATATTTCACACAAATGACTAACAATGACTAACAAATTTGATATCACACTCATGAATTATGCAAATAAGCTTTAATAAAATCATTGTACACGATCTGTCCATCCATGTGTTTATCATAGTACGACAACAAGTGGAAGAACTCATCTTCTGTAAGATTTACGCTGAACTGTCGTAGAACTCTCCTGAAATCATTTGTGTCTACAAGGCCCATGCCGGTGGGGTCAGCACTACGGAAGGCTCGTCTCATCTCCTTCCAGTTTTGTGAGACCGTGTCTCGGAGTCTCATCATAGCGTCAAAGAAATGGACGTTGGTGTCACCAGCACTTCTCTGAAGGAGAAATAAACAACATAAATGTAATTTTACAGCCTAATTTTGATATAAAGGCATCTTCAGATATTGCTTTGGTACAATTTCTACAAAAAATGTTATAAATACACCAGAGCCTTTTTATAACACAGTTCATCACAACACAGTTTTGGATATAACAATAATATACAATTATTGACTATTGAGTCATTGAATATGATGTGTTATCATATATTTACTGTAAAATACGTTCTTTTTACATATGCGATACAGGCGCAAGTCCTATGCACGTATCGGGACACCATATCTCGAAAGCTGTATCAGTTCAAAATTTGTCAAAATCCATATCTCCCTAGGGAGATATGGACTCATATCACACCCCCATATCACACCCCAAATCTCGAAAGCTGTATCAGTTCAAAATTTGTCAAAATCCATATCTCCCTAGGGAGATATGGACTCATATCACACCCCCATATCACACCCCAAACCTCATATCACATCTCACGTGACGCCCACATTCGGAGCGCTCTGTTCTATTCAATAGTACGTTGTAAATTGTTTTCAATTTATAAATCAAATTTTTGTATTTGAATTTTCTGTATTAATGGTTAAATGTTATTGAATAAAATTTGTGACCAGAATTTTTTTTTTCATTCTTTCTTTTTTCCACTTGAAATTATGTTGGGAAACATTTTGTGCATTGAACTGCATCAAACACTTTTTTTTCAATAAAAATATATGATAAAGAGATCATGATATGGCAATTTTCGGCCCTCAGGCTGATATGGGAGTCTCGGGCTGATACGGAAGTCTCAGGTTGATACTGGGTATGATATGAAAATTGCCATATGATAATCTCTTAATATCCAACAGAGACTACCAATATTGACCGAGGTGAAGCCGAGGTCAATATTGGTAGTCTCTGTTGGATATCACATCATATTCAATGACTCAATAGTCAACAATTGTTTTATTATATACCGGGTAACACTTTTTATACAAACATGATAAAAATAATGTTAAAATAATTATTTTAATCTGTAAATGAATTAGTGTATACATATAGTTTACATATAGTCCCAGCATGACTGAAAAATGTTCATTGGGACATTAAGTCTAAATTCAAATAAACTAAACAGTTATTAACACCATTTGTACTTCATCCACATTACTGCTTGACAGCAATCAGTGTACATTTCCAATGACAGAAAGAGTTCTAAATTTAGTAACATATATTCAATGGGAAAAACCCCAGGTCATAGAATATGACAAAATATGCAATGGGCTGAAAACTTTGTCTGAAATACTGTCTATTTATAGTTATATAATAATCATTGTTGGACCCCAATGGGTCATTTTAGATATACATGTCTATACAGTTTACACTTGTTATAACACGGATTGGATAGCTAACATGGAAATTGGTTTGGGTTATAAAGTGGTTGTGGTGTACAAAGGAAAACTATTGTTTCCAAAGATTGAATTCTGTAAATTAAATGTGACTACAAGCTTGATTGTTTTTTGTTCATTATTTCAACCCAAAGATACAAATCAGATATACTACTATCCTAGCACCAGCACTCAGTCATGTATACAAATTAAGGACAAAGCCATATTCTCACTTTAAAGTATATACTTTTTTAAAGTGAAAAATATGTTCCTTCTACAGTATCTCTTTCATGATCTATGTTCTTATGGCCAATTTATCATTTTGAAGATCTTAGAAAATGATTCACACTGATAGATGGATGAATGGAAGGATGGATGGATTGATGGGATGTGAATACTCATGCAAACCCTCACCAATGAATCTACAGTTGAGCATAAATGAGGAGTATATGTCTTAACATGTCTAACTACTTCATACATGCTGAGCACTACTTGATAAGTGTATATGATGTAATATATATATATATATATATATATATATATATATATATATATATATATATATATATATATATGAGCCGCCTCATGAGAAAACCAACAATCTGCATATGCGAAAACAAAGACGCAGATCAGTTTCGTGGTAACCACAAAGCTGATCAGTGCCTTTGTTTTCGCTACATAGATAGTACACTTTCCCTTCTTCTTAAATCCGAAATTTCAAGCCTCTAGCCATCTTCTGTGACTGTACAGCCTGATTTGTGTCAGACCTGTTCGGAAACCACATTGTTGGTTTTCTCATTAGACGGCTTATATATATATAATATAGTAATGAACACGAGTCAAGTATAATGACTACTAAAAGGATAATTACACATTGTGGAGTCTGAAAAATGAAAAATTGTGACTTTCATAAAATAGTTGACCAGAATAAATGTTCTGAGTATTAAGATATTTTGTGTTCCTTTGCCCAAAGCACTTATCAGACACCATAAGCTAGTGAATTTCAATTGCACTCTTAAGTTGCACTACAAAAACTTACAAGTAATAAAGTAACGATGGTTATCTTTCTTAAATCACAAGTATAAATATCTTCCTATTTAACCCACTTCCTTGTCATTCTAATATATGTACATTATTGTATTTTTAAAGTTTGTAGGCAAAACAAAACACATATGAGCCGTGACTTGAGAAAACCGGCCTACGTGAATTCCGAACAGGTCTTTACCGTCACAGAAGATGGCTAGAAACTTGAAATATCGGTTTTAAAAAGAAGAGGGAATGTACTATCTGAGAAGCGAAAACAAAGTCACTGATCAGCTGTGCAGTTACTGCACAGCTGATCTGTGCCTTTGTTTTCGCACAGGCAAAATTCCAGTTTTCTCGTGATGCGGCTCATATGAACTGGATCTGATCAAAGTAAACAGCCTGATCTGTTTCTGCAACATTTGCTGTTTCATATTTCAACTGTTTTGAATGCAACTAAATTGCACCTGCATTTTTATCAGATAAAAGAATGACAAATTATTACTAGGACATCCTAAATTTAGGAACTTCTAAAATAACATCTTATTCTGAACTTACCACAACTTTGGGTGTATGTATCCTTCGTCTACTCAGCAATGATACAGGCTCCTCCTGGGGTTTCAGGTTCAGTATGAAGTGCCGCAGGAAGTCGACGTAGCAAAAGCGACCATTTTCTTTCAGATCATATTTCGTCATGAGGTTCAGAAACTCCTCCCCATCAAGGTCTACACCATACTTGTTCAAGATTTCTGGGTAATAAAAATGAGAGTAACATTTTAATCAGTATTCAGTTTATTATACATGTATTGTCAATCAACACATTACAAAGACTCACCAATCCATTATTCAGAGATTTTTTTTTTGGCTTTTTGAAAAATTCAGTTGGAATTTTTTAATATTTTCAGTGTTTTGGCTCAAAACATGGTGGGTATGCAGAGGTGATTCTAATGACTACTCACAACCTATGTTTTGAATTAGAAACAAGATCAATTGTATCCCTTCACATCCCAGTTTTACTACATAAAATTGAGGTTCAAGGGGGTATACTTTTCATGGACATGTTTTCCAGATGTGGAAGTCATAAACTTGCATATTTGTTTTTTTTTCTTAAACTGTCCCTAAAGCATGGTATTATTGGCATAGAAAGCAATTTGTCAAAAAGTTACTGCTACAGTTAGTGACCCTTCACAAAGAGACACCCACCTTTCAGGTCCACAACATTTATAGTGCCCGAACTGTCTACGTCTCTCTGTCTACACTGATGCTGGATCTGTTTCCAGTTACGGAAGATCGTGTTCTTTACAATACTCTCAGCAATCTCGGCATTCACCATGGGGGTTGACATTCTGGTCTGGGACCTTGACATGGCGCCACCTCTTGGCATATCCAGCTGGAAGAAATAGAATCATCATACTGCAATGAAGATGTGTCATAAAACTATCTTTGGTGTCCATAGTATCAGACAGGTTTTTAAGTGCATTATAGTTCTACTAAGAAAACGATTCACTATGACAGGCACTTGCTCATTCAGAAGCCATGACAATAGAATCCCCTTTTTACAAGACAGAAAATTTTCTTACAACAGCTTTTAAACATTGTTTGTTACTAAGATACCTTTTAAAATTGCAAACTACAGTTCAGAAAAAAATAGAAACAAATAACATAGATTTTTCTAAAAACTGCTTCTTATAGAGAATATTGGATGTTACATTTAAAAGCTATTAGTCCGATTTTGAGACCCTGAGCCATGACCTCTAGTATCACATTCACTGCCCCATGCCTGCATACATTTGAGGACAAATAAATATATGTTTTTGCAATGCTCTGTTACAAAGGTAGCTGACTACTTTTGTAAAAACCTAACTTTTTACGCGCTTTACCGATTACAGTGGATTCATCCTAGAGGTCATGGCTCATGGGTCAAAACCGGATTATACATATGTCTTGTTTGATGTGTTTTAGCTGATTTTCTTGGAAACAAATCAACATCAATAAAATGGTGTCCAATGCAACTAAAATCCCCAACTTTCCAACCTTTTCCAAAAGATGTTTGAAGGCATCTTGAATGAAGGCATAAGGTTCATATAAGTAACCTACCCTTGTTGTTGACCGTCTCAGTCCCAGACTTTCAGATCTCTTCCCAAAGATGTTTGTACTGGACCTCTGTAGTGGAGTGGGTGGGGGCATTTTTGGAGGAGGGGTCGGGTCAGAAGTATATTTCTTGATAAAGTCGTGGTAGTCAAGGTTACCAAACTCATTCACCTTCAGGGTGGCCCAGAGTCTCTCAAACTGTAAGAGAAAATACTTGTTGATTGATATGGAGGATGAATAAACACTTTCAAACCTCAATATTGCTATTTTCCTGAGCTTACTTCCTTGTTTAACAATTAAGAGATGTTCACTTCCTGTACATCAATACTGGTAACAAATGCAGTAATGAGTAACTGTCTATTTGTTATCCTACTTGTTTTTTATCAGTAGCATAATATAACCATACTTGAAACCCTCTTTTAAGATGAGCCTCGTGATGCCAAGGTGACCCTCAGGACAGATTTGTCTATCCTGTAACATTTTTATATCTTTCTGACACAAATTTCTTTTGAGACAATCTCTACCAGTTCATCTGATATTCTACAGATCTGCTTATCCATGATAACAGATCTAAAATCTTTTTTTGAGGTGACCCTAGTTTGTATTGATGAATCTTAAGATTTTCTATCCAAAAGCTATCAGACACCTTTTGAGATGGCCCCTTACCTGTTCATCAGAAAGTCTACAGATCTGTTTATCCATCACAGATTTAAAATCTTCTTTTGAGATGACCCCTAGATTAGCAAAGTCTGCCTCGGCCAATGCCTGGGCAATATTGTAGGTATGAGCCTGTACGGCCTCTCGTAACTTGTCCTTCATATCATCCAGGGTCATCAGTGTTGGTGTCTGAGAGCGGATAGATTTCTGTAGTGATGCTAGCCATCTTTCTGAATCCTGAAAAGAATGCAAAATGGAAGAGTAGTTTTTGAGAAATTGAATGATTATGTTCAAGTTTACCAATAGCTAATGACATATGGTGAAAGTCAAACATGGATAAATCTGGCATCAAAGCCACGACACCTGATTTACAATGTATGTTGCTGAACCACGATGTTAATGATAATGATAATATCCTGTAAAACATTATAAAATGATGATTCTATTTGCTGTTCAACAAGCATAGGGTGTAGACACTTGTGCTGTCACCTGCTTTTTGTTCGCTCTATCATTCCTTCCTCAAAAAGTTAACTCCATTAACATTTTAGCTTTGTAAGGGAACAGTGTGAAGCCAAATTGTTTTTAACCTTTTAAAGATTTCAATCCATGATTTTACAAGCTAACAAATATCCAAACCAACCTCTTGTTCCGTCATTGTATAGCTGTCCAGGAACATGGCATAATTCACTTTATCTCCTATCATCTGTAACTTGGGCAGTATGGTTTTCCACTGGCTGTCGGACATCTTGAAACAAAACAAGTCCAGCACTCGTCGGAAGTCTGGGACTGGTATCCTGCTAGTCTGGTCCTTGTCAAAGGCAGCAAATGCCTGGAAAGAAGGTATACATTTATTTTTTTCTTCAAAAAAACTATTTTAGATGGTTAAAACAATGTCAAACAAATTATGCAACAGAAACACAGAAGGTAATTAATGACATTATGAAAATATGCCAAAGTTATATACAGATTTTTCTTAGATTGTCAAAATTGAAAATTTTCATTGGAAAAATTTGAATATTTTTAATATTTTTGCTCAAAACATACATTGTGGGTACACGTTAGAACCACAATGTATGTTATGGATAAAAAATAAGCAAATTAGGTATACTCTTTCTATATAAAAGAGCCTGTCATGTAGTTGCTCAGTTTTCATTCCACATAGTGTCCACCTACCCTCTCTAATATTTCCACCTGTGACCCCACCAGCTCCCTCAGTCTGTGTTCAGCCTCCTGGGGGTTGAGATCAGGCTGCTCTTCTATCCTCACATCCTGCTTCCTTGGCCCATAGCTGGACTTACGACCCTCCTCAAATGCATGCAGGAACTGCTTGTAGTTTAGCTTGCTTCGAGAAGTACCAAGACCAATTCTGAAGAAAACAAATAAATGGAAGATGAAAAATTGATCAGTGTAAAATTGTAGTTCAGATATGTCTATTTGAAGCTTACATTCAAACATATTGTCAGACTAAAAATTTTAACCGAGATTTCATTTTGACTTTACCTTTGCAGATGCTCAACCTGGTCCTGAGGTTGAATTCTTTTTTTATCAAGCTTGACACAGCTATGCACGAAATTCATACTGGTAATAAATGTTAAAATGCCAACAAATGTTGGCTAAATATTTATAGTTAGCAAAATAAATTACTGGCTTAAGTGATCTAAATCAAAAATTCCTATTAATTTGGGCTATTTCAGTATTCATGAGCAGTTTATATTTCAAATCCACCTTAGCCGAGTATGTTTTATTTTTATCTTTTATAACCTCAGGAAACCATCTCTGACAGTCTTTTCAGTTTACTCAATCAAAATGCAAAGACACTTTTATTTTATTTTTTAAAGAACCCAACTCACTTATCGAGCAGTGTAAAGAACTGGTCATCATCTAAGAATAGGTTGAAGTCCACTAGAACCTGTTGTACTTCACTGACTGACAGATATCCCTTCTTCTTTGTGTCATATTTCTGGAAGGCTTTGTAGAAATCATCGTAATTGTCTCGGATCTTGTCCCTAAAATATGGAAACATGGTTTAATTTAGCATCCAACGAATATCTTCTGCTTGCTATGAATCAAGTCGAAAAGGTTTCTCAACAGTTCAGATACAAAAGGACCAGCTCCCACTCTTTAACACATGATTGCAGATAAAAATAATATTTTCCCTTTGTTCTACTTAAGCATTATTTGAGCCGTCTCGTGAGACAACAATGTGGTTTCCGAACAGGTCTGACACAAATAAGGCTACACAGTCACAGAAGCAGGCTAGAAGCTTGAAATTTTGGATTTAAAAAGAAGAGGAATTGTACTATCCGTGTAGCGAAAACAAAGGCGCTGATCAGCTTCGCGGTAACCACGAAGCTGATCTGCGTCTTTGTTTTCGCATATGCAGATTGTTGGTTTTCTCACGAGACTGCTCATTTAAGGCTAACTATTTGTTCCTTAGAGTATCCTATTTATATATTTTTATAAAAAAATGTATACCCGATCAAAGTTCCATACTTAGCGTAAAATTAGTAGTGTTCTTTGGGCCTTAATTATACAGACGTATTAGCAAAATGATAGTGTTCTTTGGGCCTTAATTATACAGACGTATTAGCAAAATGATACATAGTATCTTCTGTAACCCATCCACAGAAATACCATACAACAAAATCAACTCACTTCAGAGCCTGTTCTATCTGTTCAACACTCATAAACCCAGCCCTCTGTGCCTGTATCATAGTAATTCTTTCATGTTTCGCCTGCTGTGTCTCGTTATGATCTTCCAGGTTCCTCCGACTGTGGTCAATGATCCGCGTGCTTGGACCCACCAGATCCCCTGGGGTGAACTCTGAGGCTCCAATCTTGTCTAGAAAATCTTGGTATACTATGTAACCTCGCTCTTCTTCATCAAATCTGTTGTGACAGTTTTAGGCAATTTTGAATAATGGTCTCACAAGTATGATTTGTTGACATCAGTCAAAGATGAGAGAAGCTGTGAATCTTCACTTGCTAATTTTGCTAAATTTCTTGGTTTTCATGCACATGTAAAATAACCGAGTCCATGTTGAGATGATTATTTATCTACGGGCCTAGGAGAAACAGATGGGCTGCTTGTGACTCCAGGCAAAGCTTCTAATCTACTGACCGACCATCTGATTACTGGTTAAGTGCTCATGTCTGAGCCTGCCCAGGAAAAGTGGTTTAATCAAACCATCCATACATATTGGCTTAGTTTATAAAGCACATTTTGAGGGTCATGATATCCTAATGTTGCGAAAAAGTCACATAAAATGGAGCAATGTCCCGACATAACCATTGCTGTTGACTGGGATTTAAAGCATCAATTTAAACAACATTCTCAACCAGTAATCATCCACTCATGTCAAACACTGAATTGACGCAGTGAACTCCACCTCCATGTCAAATATTCCAACAGAAACAAGTGGATCAGTAATAAGAATTTCGTTATCTTATGTGTACTAAAAACTGTCTTACTTTTTCCATAGTTTAGAGAATTCCTCCTCTGAGATTGGCATAACAAACTGTAATAACAGCTGTCGTAGATCTCGCTTCTTCAGTATACCATGACTCGTATGACCTATTTTCATAAAAGCCTAAAAATGAAATAAATTTGTACTCATTCAAAATGCCATAAAGATGTTTAAGATCCCTGTGATTACTGGTCGCATCTATGCTTTGTGATTAAAGACGGTGTACAGTTCCTTTTCAAGGTTTTGGAACAAAATAGGTTTTGGATTTTTTTTTTAAATCAACATTTGTCTGAAAGTAATTAGGCAGAGAACTCATAAAGAATTATGGAGACAACTTTGAAAAAAGAAATACGGAAATATTGTGGTAAACATGGCAAATATGGTATGAGAATTCCAATCTCATTACAACATACCTCACTATAATGCGGTTTTCAATATAACACAGCCAAGCCATGGTTCCCAGATGGATTATTTGCCTATAATTTCTATTGTAAGCAACCTCAATATAACATGTAACATGATTCACTTACGTGACCTGTTTCTATAGACACCAGAGACAGTGTTACAATGAGGTTGACTTGTACTCTTTGATTTTAATAAAGAGCATACGGAAATGCATTTTATTGGCTACACTATGCTTCAATGTTTTTTCTTGTGCCAAATCATTCCATGAGCTTTATGTTTAATCATGAGGTGTCACTGTCCACTGATACTTTCAATTCAGAAATTTTCGCCTGATTTTTATTTCGCGAATATTCTATTTCCAAATTATAAGCGAGTTCTTGAATTCGCAAGTGAGTGTCCATGAGCTCTATCAAGTTTATAGTGAATCTTCATTAGCGAGAACATTGAATTCGCGAGGCAACCAATTCAGGAATATTAGCGAAAATTAAGTTATCGCGAATATTTCTGATCTACAGTAATTCTGCGGTTAGATTTCTGACCTAAACTTCCATACCACCACCCCCTGACCCCTAAACCCTTACCTGTGCTAGATCTTTCCACTGCCTATGAGCTTTATGTTTAATCATGAGGTAGGCACTGTCAGCTGATAGTTCGGGAGCTGGCTTACATTCATTGAATCTGAAAAAATAACATTTACCATGATATATTATAAGCACAGAGTATGGCGCTATAGTTAACAGGATATCTCTTAATTACATTACATGCAATATACAGATTTAATTGAAAATTTTATTGGAAAAATTGATATTTTTGAAAGCTTTGCTCAAAACATTGATTGTGGGTACACAATTGCCTGGCCGGGTTTATTCCATCAAGGTACACCCCCATTGGCTATCAACCTTCAAAGAATCAATTCAAATTTCTGAACAGTGTAAAAATCTATCGTTATTAGCAATACTTACTTATGAACAGAATTTAACC
The DNA here is from genome assembly GCA_964017185.1 of Rugalucina vietnamica. NCBI lineage: Eukaryota > Metazoa > Mollusca > Bivalvia > Lucinida > Lucinidae > Rugalucina > Rugalucina vietnamica. The sequence goes on from OZ024874.1 coordinate 15,954,897, forward strand.
ACTTATGACCGCTTGGTAAATCTCGTACTTCAAATCGATCCAAGAACTCAGGGTAACTTATCCGAGATTTCTTTGTTATTCCATGTTTAGCACAAAAAGCTTCAAATTGTTCATCTGACATAAAACACATAAATGAGTCTAAGAGTCTTCGAAAACTTTCCTTGTTGAGTTCACCAGTATGATTGTCGTCAAATTTGTAGAATGCACCTCTAAGATTCTGAAAGTAAAGAAAACCCAATCAGTCACTCAAATTCTGTTTTTGCATTGTTTTATTTTGTTGTATAATGTCCCAGTCAATAATTTTTCAGTCACGTCACCACTTCCTGGGTATAAACCAGTACTGTTGCAAGTTAATGCATCTTGCTCAACCCCTTCAGAGTTCAAACCCAGGCCTCAAGGTTATAAAACTTTTTTTTTTTTCGAACTAAAATTTATTCTGCTCATAAATGTTAAAATGCCAACATTGTTGGCATTTTAACATTTATTAGCAGGATAAATTCCAGGCTTTGGCATTCTGAACCTGCAATTTCAACTTATTTGTGTTATTTTAGTAATTATGATCAGTTTATGCTCATGCTCAGCTGAGTTGAGCATGAAAAAAGTTTTATAACCTCAGGGCTAGGACATCTTGGTTTGGAGTATGACACTTTACATCTGGAACACCACACTCCCCCTCCAATTCTGTCAATTTATGTGTAACCATCTATTCAATACCTCTGTATTTGTTCACCATTCTTTTCCTACCAAATGAACCCAATGCTTTTATTTTAAGAATTAATCTACCAAAGCATTTTTATTCTTCGGTACAGATCTATCACTTTAAGAAACCCTTCCATGCAGAAGAACACATTTTTTTAATAAATGAGTTTTTATATTCAATACCACCTACACAAAACTATGTACTTACTGCAAAATTTTCCCTTAGTTTACTCGCCAACTTTCTCTCCACCTGATCTATGCTCATTCCATATTCGTCTCCCCTGATTGGGTTAACCCGGTGATTTCCTGACCTCACGATATCCTCTCCTGGTCCCCCTACCCTGGGGTCATCGAAACTATTTACAAAGTCTGAATATAACATGTGTCCCTTGTTGTTAAAGCTGAGTTTTGATATCAGAATGTTGAATTGTTCATCGGACAGGAACATACCAAAGCTGGCTAAAACCTGGAAACAGAAAGGATGGTTTACAATGTAAGGAACCCTATACCACCAAACACAGTTCATATCTAGATAAATTGGGTCTTTTAAGTGAAAACAAATTTTCTTAGTTTTTAGCTTATAAGCATTTAACATACATGCACAATAATTGACAAATGAGGCACTGAATAAGATGTGATATCAAACGGAGACCAATACTGGCCAAAGTAAATTTGCTTGACTTCATAGTCTTAGAATTGCATAAATGATAAAAAGTTAAAAACAAGTTGGAAATTTGCAAATCTATTTTTAGCACATCATCACAGAAGTAATTTTATTTTACATTCCACTCAACAGCTTAGGTCACAAGGAGATGGAATCTTGTTTAAAATCTCATCAAAAAGAAGCCAGATTGTGAAATCACAACCCTTGTTTATCAAGGCGAGTGACTGCTATTGATTGTATTGTTCTGAAATATAATTCACCATTAAACATTGCACATAACTATGATTGTTTCAATTCCTAAGTCAACTAACCTGTCTGAAATCCTTTTTAGACACCTGACCTTTTCCTCTCCTGTCAAATGACAAGAATGCTTGTCTAAACTGTTGACTATGCTGGGACATTCGGTCCTTTAATCTCATGATAACTTCATCGGCAGTCATGTCATTGGTACGGCCAGCTGCCTGACCAAATATCTTGGTATTCCTGCAATAAATAAGTAGAGATAATATAGTATTACACTTAATCTAGAGTTTAAAAGCTTAAGCATCCCGAAAATAGATTGAGAATCTTTTTACATGTTCTTTGATATGATGAAACATTTTAAAATGAAATGCTGGGATATTTTTCCCTTTTTTATGTGTGAAAAACAATGATTACAGCTACTCTATGGAACAGACTTGTTTGTACTAGAAATGTAATACAAACGTCTGTTGTTGTTTTTCAGTCTCTAGATAGATTTATCCTTGTATAAGCTACTTTTTTATATATTAAGCACCAATTCAAAATTTTTCTAAAAGAAATACTCCAAGGAGAAAGCATTTTACTAATAAACTGGTTCACAGAAAATTTGATGAAGGCAAACCCTGATAAATTTCAGGCCATATGTATGGGTCAGAAAACGCATGATGCTATTAAATCATTTCAATTATAACTTGTGAAGATAATGTCACACTTCTTGGAGTAAACATTGATTTTATGCTAAACTTTAATGACCACATATCTGATATATGTAAAAAGGCTTCCCAACAATTAGCTGTGCTTAAACGCATAGGAAGATTTTTAACCAAAAATGGGAAAACGACAATTTTTAAATCTTTTATCATGTCTAATTTTAATTATTGCCCTCTCGCATGGCATTTTTGTAGCCAAGCTAGTACTAACAAGATGGAAAAGATTCAAGAAAGGGCTCTAAGATTCATAAGCAATGATTTTATATCACCTTTAGAAACATTGTTAGTTTTAAACAATGCAACACCCCTCCATATTGGGAGAATGAAGCTTATGGCAACTGAAGTTTTTAAGATTTTAAATACTATATCTCCAACTTATATCCAAGATTTAGTTAAAGAAAAAATATCAAATTATAATTTCAGAAACAAGAAACAGGTGGAGATTCCAAAGGTTAACTCTAAAAGGTATGGCATGAAGTCCTTTCCGTTTGAAGCGGCCCAGGTCTGGAACAGCCTGCCCAATGAGATGAGACTTGCAGAAAATTTCAATCAATTTAAGAGGCTGCTGCGGACCTGGGACGGTATGGGCTGTAAGTGTACTTCCTGTTCTCGTTGATCTTGATTTTGATTTGTTCAATTTCTGTTCATGTTTATGTTTTTATCTAAACAGTTTTCAATTTTCCTGATGTAGTTTTAGTTATTTATTATTTTCATTTTTCATAGTGCTAAACTTAAAATCTTATCCTAGATCTTTTTACAAAATTTACAAAAATGTTATGCAATTTTTATAGTTCTATATAACAGAGGACATATTTTTGTCAGTCCTTATTTAACTGGGGTTCCGTCTGGTTTCTCTCTTTTTCTTTCTACCTAGGTTTCGCCTTTTGGGGTCTCGGGATCCCTACAATAGCCTGGTGTGCTGTGGGGTTTTCCTGAGCCCCCAAACTTTGTCCTGGTGTTTTTTTTTTTTTTTTTTTTTTTTTTTTTTCGCCTTTCGTCCCCTGTATCTTCCTAGGTAGAAGGTGAGGCGAGACCCACCAAAATTCTTATTTTAAAAATAAGTTTAAATGCATTTCGTCTCTCATTTAAATCTGCATACTCTAGTCTATGATACTATGTATATAATAGTTTTATCTGTGATATATTGTTGTATTTTGTTTTATGTATCATGTCTGTGATTTATAGTTGATCTACCTTTGTTTGTCGTAGTAAAAGCCCTACAGGGCTTATGTTATATGTCATGTTTCTTATATACGACGTAAAATAAATATTCTGTATCTGTATCTGTATCTGTCAAAACAATATGTTGTGCTATCATGAATATACAGTTTTACCTGTACAGTAAATCTTGTTGCCTATTTTTTTCTCTCTCATTACTCCCCTCAAAGATCTGTGTACTCAGACCCCCAAGATCTCCTGGCTGGACGTCTACCTTTAACTTCTCTAGGAATTCTACATAGTTTACCATTTTGTCTGTTTTGTCCTGACAGCGATTCAGCATACTGAAAAAAACATCAAACAAAAGTTTTTTCTTTTGCTATTTTTGGTTGCTGTTTAATGTTCCAGTCAACATTTTACAGTCAAGTTTGAAGAAAGCCGAAGGAACCAGTCCTTTGCGGAGTTAAAAGGGTGACATTTTAGCTTTCCTTACACTGATTTGATGATGTTACCAATATTTTTGCCATTCTCTGGAATCTTCAGATTCCTCAAGATTTGACTTTGTGAATGTTGACATCTTTACTGTATTTGCATAAACTTAAGCCTTAAAAGTCTTAACTTAAAGATTAGACAGAGGCCAATCCCAGTCACCAAATCTTCATTGAAATAATACAACTGTAGATAATCATGTCTGAGGTATAAATCATTATTTTCTCACTTTTAAAACTGAACTCCTGTTTTAAGCATAAAATAATATTTTGTTTTACTTTCTCTGATAATGCTATGCATATCAAATGTGTATGTTTGACTTTTTTACATTCTATAAATTTACTCTTTACCTTTGAAAATGTTCATCAGCCACAGGTAGGACATAATTATCAATAACTTTCTTGAGGTTTTTATGACTGATGTGGCCGTCTCCTTTATAGTCGTAGTCTACAAGGGCACTGGACACGTTCTTCCAGTACTCTGTTATCTTCTCCTTCAGGATATCTTCAATCTAGAAATTCCGTTTGAAAAATCATTTATAAAACTTTTGGCAACAGGAAATCACGTCTGTGACATGTATACCCCTTTAAACCCCACTTTGTAAATAGAAAAACTGGGGTTTGCAGGGGTATACCTAATCTTATTTTCGATCCAAAACATACACTGTGGGTACTCAACAAGGCAGTTCTAACGTGTACCCACAATGTATGTATTGAGCGAACATATTATTATTTTTTTTTTTCTGATGAAATTTTCAATATTTACAGCAGAAAAAAATCTCTGTATATTGCATGGGCAAATTTTCGTAATGGTATATGATGCAGCTGAGCAGCACAAATTCTTTAAAAATCTTCTTCAGTCAACAAATCATAATTTGACCAGGATTTTTCAATCCTCAAAAATTGCTTTTAGAATTACTTTTTCTTGTCCCATCTTTTTCTACACCTTTGAATTTGGCTAATGCTAGCAAAATGCTACTTTTTTTCTTTTTCTTTTTCAAAGCAGTCTGTGTTCAAGTTCGAAAACAATTTCACCCTAGATCTAGTTTGAAAAGATAAAACTTACTGTTTCCCAAGCCAGTATAGCTGGTTTGAGGTCTTCATTTACTCTGTGGACAGAATTCAACCACTTGTGACCCTCCTGAAAAAGATTTAAACATCATTATGCTACAATATATATACATGTAATAGTCCCCGGTACTCCATTTTATATTGTTAAGACTTGAATTAATGGGGTGACGAATATAAATATAAGAAAATTGACTATTAGTTTGTTGAACTTGATGCTTTATACCCAAGGTATAGAGCTGTGGTTAGGTCTAGATGGTCAGCTGTCATACATGTACTGTTCCTAGGCAATCCTTCAAGAGGCAGATCACCAGTACTGAGTGTGTACTTCTTTTTGCATCAACTGACAATTGCTCTTCAAGGTTCAGCTTCAAGATCAATCAGACACACTACTAACTGAGCTATCATGCCTAGCATAGCATATACTTCAAATTCTTAAGTATGTTGTGCAAAACTTAACATAAAAATATAAAACTTAGTATAAACTTAATTTAGTGTATAAATGTCACATATGTTTCATCTCATTTTTAATGCATTATCCTATTTGTGGTTTTCTTCTCTGTCTTTTATTCTTTATTTGAAGACTGACAATAAATAAAACTCTAAACTTACGGCAGTGTCTTTTTCTTCAAACAGGTCTAGGAAGCTGTGATATGATATACTGTTGGTGTGTTCTGGGTCCAGTTTGTACATCAACTGTTTAAACTGGTCGTCATTCAGGCGTATAGTGAACTTCTCCAGGACATTACGCAGTTCTGCTCTGGTGACTCGACCCTTTCTGTTCTGTATAGTACAACCAACATAACGCTTATGAATTAAATTGGAAAAGGAAAACGTTTCTTCACTTTGATACAATGAGAAATCTTGCAAATGTGTTCGCAAAAAATAGGTCTGTTAACTAAACCAGCATAACATATTTCAGTGATATTATTTAGCACATAAAAGATTGGTCATGGTCAATTAATATACAAAATTCTGTACCATATAGAAGGGAAATTTGTCTTAAATAGGTATCAAAAATTTCAATTGCAACAATTTCAATTGCAACAAGTGATTATTTTATGTGGCAAACCGGGCCCTAACAACAAAGACATCAAAATGAAAATCTGAATATTATATATTTTTACCTACTATGCTTTAAAACATAAAGTTATGAAAAACACAGCAACTGGAGGTTTCCAATTTTGCACTTCATAAGTACTTACGATATCAAACTGTAGGAAGGCATGTTTGAATGAAGCATAGTTGCTGTGTACATGTTTGTATAACAACTTCCAGATTTCATCTGCTTCTACAGTCTTCAGACCCTCTCGGATTGGGAAATACCTACAAAACATGGAGTAAATGTAAATACCTACAAAACATGGAGTAAATGTTATATCTTTCTACTCAAAACTATTCTTGAGATGATTATTTGGAATTAAGGAAATTTTTGATTAATTAAAAATCCTTTTGACTGACACTTACTCAGAGCCAAGGTACAACCTATACCGTGCAATGCAACTCAGCCGGCAAAGCCAGCCGGGGTTTTAGGATGCACGTATCAATTTGCATGCATTCCCCCTTTTCTGCTATATACTTACTTATGACTAGGTTTGATGGGTATGGTTTGTCCATTGCCCACAGATCTGGGTTCCTGGAACTTCTCCAGGAAATCCTCCCAGGCTATCTTCCCTGTACCCCGCACTCCACACCTACAGAGAACAAGGTAATTTATCATTATACATGTATGTGGTTGAACAATCTTTTTTTTTTTTTTTTTTTTTTTTTTTCGTTTTTTTTTTTTTTTTCGTTTTTTTTTTTTTACAAGGTAATGACACATATAAAGTATCATTCAAGTTTCTCATGATGTTATGGGATAATCTTAATTTCCTCTTTACCGCATTTGACTTTAGTGGCTTGACCTAGATTGTAGTATTTCTTTAAAGTTCTTAATCAATAATTTCAAACTTGTAGAATCCTTTGTCTCTGCATGGGTCTAAAGTGACAAGACATGCTTAAAAACAGCAACCTCATACTCATTCTATGACTTACTTTTCCATGAGTTGACAGAAGAGTTGTTTAGACATTGGTATAGTAAACTGTGTGAGTATAGACTGTAGGTCCTCTATAGCTATAAAACCATCGAGGTGACGGTCAAATGACATGAAGGCTTTCTTCAGGTTTACATAGTTCTCTCTCATCTAAAAAGGAGAACAAACATGTTGTTAATCTGTCTATATAGATGACCTCATGGTTACACTGATTAAAAAAGAAAGAAGAGGTGCATTCTAATAGGTTTTCAATGGAAACCGGTTACAAAACTACATGTAGATTCTTAAACTCAGGATGCCATGTCTATTTCAGTAAAAGACTTCATGATGCATGCCATCATGGAGTATGAAAGATGATGACTTTTGTGGCTATTGTGTTTGTTAAAGAGGAATTTCATCAAAAAATGAAATAAAATTTAAAATCACTTCTGGCACCCCTAAAAATTCAAGTGCACTCATTCAAATGATAATGATAGGACAAATAAGCTTACCCTTTTCCTGAATTCCCGCTCTATCTGGTTAAAGTTGAGAGTCTGTAGTGCCATCTCATCATCCCGTCTCTGCTGGAAGTTCCGAGAGTGAGGATTGGGCTTGGCCTGCTGCCATTGCATTGCTGAAAAGTAGATACACAATCAAATGAACACTGATGCCAAATATGTACCAGTCAATCAGCCTGCATCAGTGCTGTCCTATCACAATCAGAGCTTTTTGCCATGGTCAAAGTTTGCTGTAGAATTAACACTCTCAATCTTCATGCTTCACTGCTAAGCCTGGTCCCAAGGTTATAAAACTTTTTTTCATGCTCAACTCAGCTATATAAAGCCTGTATAAAATTTAAGCTGATCATAAATGACAAAATAGCCCAAATAAATTGAAATTTCAGGCTTAGATAACCAAAGACTGCAATTAATCCTGCTCATAAATGTTAAATTACCAACTTAACATTTAAATCAGCAGGATAAATTTTAGAATCAGCTGAGATGAGCATGAAAAATTTTTTATAACCTCGGGGCCTGATCTCTGGTAGGATTAAGTCTTTCACAGGAAATCCAAAAGTCACATTGGAAAGACTGGAAAAGCTAGGGGGTAAAACCCAAGACCGATTGTTTACAAAGCATTGTTTACCACTACACCGCAGAGGCTTATTACAGACATTTTCATCACGATAACATGTCCATTTTATGTATACCGAATTACACTTCATGCAAAACTCCATGTTCATGTTTATGTAAACAACTGGGGTAAGCAATGATTTTTTTTTAATTGCTGTTCATTGTATAGGTATGTTTTCATAATGTCAGTTATGAGCCTGTGCGTGAGAAAACCAACAGTTTGGGTTCCGATCAGGTCTGACACAAACTGGCCTGTGCAGCCACAGAAGAAGGCTAGAAGCTTGACATTTAGGAATTAAGAAGAGGTGGAAACATACTATCCATGTAGCAAAAACAAAGGCGCTGATCAGCTGTGCAGCTACTGCACAGCTGATCTGCACCACTGATTTCGCAAATGCAGATTGTTGGTTTTCTGATTCTTACGAATATGAAAATTCGTAACTAAGAAGTGATGCATAGCTTGAAAAAATCCCACGTCCCAGATGGGATTCGAACCCGGACCGCCGGGGTAGAAATCCAATGCTCTAACCACTGAGCCAAAGAGTCGACTCCCTGACGCAGTATGTCAGAGATTGTACATATATGATACATTGTATCGAATAGCTGTGCTATTTATAGAAGCTACGCATCATAGATAATCTCGAATGAATGAGTGGTGCGATGGGACATAACACACCCCCATTTCGAGAAAGTAATCATTTATGATTACGATAATGTCATTATAATGACTAAATGACTCAAATGGTCCATCCCGGACGAGCCCCCATCTTACGAATATGAAAATTCGTAACTAAGAAGTGATGCATAGCTTGAAAAAATCCCACGTCCCAGATGGGATTCGAACCCGGACCGCCGGGGTAGAAATCCAATGCTCTAACCACTGAGCCAAAGAGTCGACTCCCTGACGCAGTATGTCAGAGATTGTACATATATGATACATTGTATCGAATAGCTGTGCTATTTATAGAAGCTATGCATCATAGATAATCTCGAATGAATGAGTGGTGCGATGGGACATAACATGATGCAGTGGCTCTTTAACTAACAGTCCCTACCTCCCATAGTGCCCTCTTGTGGGGCCTGTTTTCTCTGCCCCACATTGACCCCCAACCTCTCCAGAAACTCCTTGTAGTTCACCAGACCAGTGTGGTGGAAATCATATCTCTGCCACAACCTGAGAAAGGACAAAACTATGAATCACATCAACTTGCTTTTCATATATGCATAATACATGTACATGTATCAAGCTGCAAATGACATAACAAATACTGATTTCAGCAAACAGTACTTTTTGTGAAGATCTGGTCATGAAGAAATTCTAGTATGATCCTGAAAATGTATGTTTGTTTCTTTTGTGGTTTAACACCCCAGGCAACAATTTTTAATTTATGTCAGGACAAAGCCAGCAAACCAGTACTATGGAAAGTTAAGGGGTCTTTCTTAAAAGACAAAACCTGGTGCCAGCAACGATGGAACCACCATTCTCATGATCTGTAGTTCGATTTACTAGCCACCTGAGGGCTTAGTTGTTCAAAATTAAAAATATCGTTAGTCAACGATTCGTTAAAATTTTGATGATATATATTACAAAAAATACACTGTTATTTTTGTAAGGTAAAGGATTCTCACATTTTATCAACAAAAAATAACAGTGTATTTGCATATGTAGTCAGCATTTACTTAGGGAGTTGAGGTCTAAACGATGATGTCAAGACAATAAAGTTTTGAATAACTGGGCCCAGGCCTGCTGCCATGACACTCCCCTAGATAATCTATGGAAATGACGCAAATCACTGTCTGGAAAATAAAACAAACCACTTACTTGTCATACTGTTGATCAGACAGTTTGAAGCAGTAGTTCTCTATAACTCTTCTCATTTCATGTCTCTGTATCTTGCCGTCTCTGTTATAGTCAAACAACTGGAGGGCCTTCACAACGGCCTTCACATTCTGGTCAATCTGGAAAAGAAACTATGTTATGAGGGAACTGGCTTATGTGAAAACAGCTGATGTAAACCAATTTATTTTTAGACCAATTTGTTTCTGTATTTTTGGCAAAACTAAATCACTGCAAAAATGACCACTACGACATACTGCACATAATTCTTGTATAAGCCACTCCTTCCGTCCAAGAAAATAAGTTGCTACAGAAATAAGCATAGAGGCAACATCTCAAAAATCTAGAAGCCATGAAAACAAAGTGGGCTATAGTAATTAGATTTTTGCTTTGATATAAAAAGTCAAGTGACTAATCATCTATAGTACAATTAGCAAGTGACCGATACTTCCAATGTACACTCACAAGTGCCATTACTTTCGTTCACTTCCGCTACCCTACTGTGATTCTTAGATGTGAAATTTCAAACCAACAAGCCGAAAATAATAACAGACACTCAGATTTTACTATTTAAATGTTAATGGAAATTCTGAAAACAAAGAATAATACAAATATCAATACTGACCTTATCTTTCACCAACTTCTCTATCATGTCCACATTGATTTCTCTTGCTGTTCCGGGTGGAACAAACCTGTATATATGAAAATATATAATACATCCCATATTCTTCTTCAATTAATTCAAGAAGGGCAATTGTCAGTTACTGATGAAAAAATGTACACTATATACTAGTAATATGCCCAAGAACAGCTTGCTCAGGGACAGTTTGGCTAGGAAATGTTACAACCCCGCAAATATGATCTCCGCTGTTGACTGTGGAAATGGAGCATAAACTCAATCAAATAAATTAACTGATAGATTTACTAATTCATCTGTGCTTGGAATTCCAACTTAATACTGGTTAAAAGATTATCTTAGCATACCTCTGAAACCCATTAGCAATCTTGTCTTGTCCCCCTGACCTGTTGGTGGCAGGTACCGGTGTCTGTCTGCCGTAAAACTTCTCCATAAAGTCATTGTACCGCACTGTGCCATTGGGGTTCTTATCAACCTGCAGGGATAGGAGATACTCACATTACTTAATTTATTTATATGAGGGATTCGAATGATACTCTTAAGAGTCTTGCTTGTTAACTTTTAATTTAAAACAAATACGCCAAAATAAGTAAGGTTGAAATGAAGATAATATCATAAGGATATGGTACAGAAGGTCAAAATGAACTTAAAGTTAACTTTATTAAAGTAGTTATGGACTTAAGTGTCAAACTGAAATGTGAAAGAGCATTAATTAATTATTGTAAGACTGACAGATATATTATGAAGTTTTTTTTTCTTATGTTTTTCTTTTACTCTGGCTGCTAATAATATTTGTCATTATAGAATTAAACTTATCGTTTCACCAACAAAAGTGAAGAACAAAATAAAGAAACCCTGTAAATGTATTGGGAATATAGAAAATACAACATGCAATATATAGACTTTGTTATTCATTAGATACTAAGGGTTAGTTTCTATTTTCTGGTTATATAGTGTTAATTTTTATTGGAAGAGTTATGAACTTTATCATGAGTAAAACTGTCTTCTGATCTTCAATCCACTTTATGCATAAAGCTGTTCAACACTTCAAAATTTGAATACATAAACTTTGGTTTAAACAATGTCTATGCAATGTATACCCCCTTATACCGCACTTTTATATAGTCAAACTGGGGTTTACAGGAGTATTCCTATTTTCCGTTTTTTTAGTCAAAACATAGATTGTGGTTACTTGTTCGAACCACCTCACTAAGGCGGTTCTAACGTGTACCTACAATCTCTGTTTTGAACAAAACTATCTAAATTATCAAAATTTATTCAATGAAATTTTCAATTTTTATGGGTGAAAAATCTGTGTATATTACATGGACAAGTTTTCGTAATGCACAGCCAAAGATTAGTTTCTATTTTTCACAATACAAGAAACATGCTTTCTTCACATGATAAAGCTCATAAAATTAATTATATATTTTTTTTGTATATTTTTTATGAAATGCTCTGTCACTACCTGATTATTTATTTATTTATTCTTTTCATCTTCTTATTGATACCTGTTTACTGTACCTCATATTCTGAGAAAAAATCTTTCAGTCTAAAAATCATAAAATTTCCATAAATAAGCTCTCTAAACCACTCAGCCAGGGAAGTCATCTTTCATGACAATTTTCCAAACAGGAATTTGACAGAGCATTCCTTTGAACAGACCAATAATGAGGCTTTCTTAACTGTAAGCTATTGCTTAAATTCAAATTTAGCTTAAAATGTAGCAATGAACATTCTGTTTTAAACTTAACATAAGAAAACAATAGAAAGTCTAGATCAGTTACTCTTTGCAAAGAAAAATGAAAACAAGAATGAAGTTATACTGAAATAAGCAATAAAAGGAATAGATAAGCAACTTAGAACTAAGGTATTACATCCATTTAGTTATATAGAAAATGTTGTAAAGAAGGAGAACTGAGCTCTATATATTCAAATGGACTTTGCCATCATTATCAATTGGGTGAGTCTACTTTCATTTTGACAGGAATCAGGCATGATTTTGAATTTTAATCACATTTTTCGATGAATTTTATCTAAGGAAACAGAATAGCCCCAGATGGGATGCCGCAATTTCTGCGACATCTGGGGTTATATATACTGTTTGCCTATGTCCCATAAAAAAGACACCAGGTTTAAATGAGTTAAGCTGTAAAGTTTTGTTCCTTGTTACATTCAAGAAAGCTACCAGCTTTGGTGAAATTAAGGAAAGTGTGAACAAACTTTTAACGGTAAAATAAGAATATGTACAATGTACATGTATTTGTTTACAACACTTGTAAATTACCATGATACTTTAAGTGGTCATTATTTTGATCTACAAAAATCAGAAACATCACAAACATCTTTGTATGCCCTAACTTTCTCGGGCCCAAAAATTGGTCTATTAAAGTCTTGCATCTTGTAGTATACACCTTATACTGATCATAGAGACCTCCAATAACTTTGGGAAGACACAATCCTGATTCAGTGCAACACCATTAAATTTTACACTATCATTATTTTGACAGTCTGGATTGATCAGGAGAATACTACATAACAATGAAACTTTTAAATTTTTGAATCTCTGTCAGCATGAGCCTATGCGTGAGAAACCCAACAATTTGGGTTCCGACCAGGTCCAACACAAACTGGGCTGTACAGTCACAGATGCAAGCTAGCAGCTTGAAATTTTGGATTTAAGTAGAAGAGGGAATGTAGTATCTGAGTAGTGAAAACAAAGATGCTGATCAGCTTCGCAGTTACTGCGAAGCTGATCTGCGCCTTTGTTTTTGGTTAGGTAGATTGTTGGTGTTCTTATGCAGCGGCTTATATTGTTTTCAAAAAGTTGTCCAGGGACCTTCGTTTAAAGTCTCATCCGAGAGGATGAAGAAACCCACAACTGCGAGTATGGCAGCGACTATTTGAATTTTTATGGAGGTGGGGACTGTAATTTTTTTTCGGGCCTGGACATATTTTTTTTTTCAAGCTAGCTTGTCTTTTTTAATTGTATTGAATACAAAGCATACAATAGAATTACCCTGTCCTGGATTTTATTTTCTGGAAAATTTGGTTCTGGATATTTTTAAAAAAAATCTTCTAGCCCCTCCCAAAAAAATCAAATGGTCGCTCTCTAAATGCACCATGACAAAGGATCTCCGAACTACTCATGCCAGCAATGGTCTTATTTAATTTCTCCTTTTTCTAATTAAGCTATTAGGGAAAACTGATCAGAATTTAAGCACTTTTAAAAGGAAATCATACTTCTCCTGCAAAAACATGATGAAATGATATAAATTATCATTAAACATTACCTTCAAATCCTTAAACACCTATTAGAATAATTGATATGGCAACTTAAATATAAATTCGTTGAACAAAATATAAAATTCACTAAAAATGAAAACATGTACCAATTTAACAAAATTTTCTTATTTGAGCCGCGTCATGAGAAAACCAGATTTTTGCCTATGTGAAAACAAAGCCGCATATCAGCTTCACAGTAACTGCGAAGCTGATCAGCACCTTTGTTTTGCTACACAGATAGTACAATTCCTCTACTTGCTAAATCCAAAATTTCCAGCCTCTAGCCATCTTCTGTGACTGCACAGGCTGGTTTGTGCCGAACCTGGTCGGAAACCCTGAAGACCAGTTTTCTTGCGTCGCGGCTCATTTGATTCACTCTAAAGATTGAGAGATCATACATGTACTTGTTTCTTTGCACCTAAAGAAGATGGTTTGAACACACAGCAATCAAGGGTAGGTAAACACACACACAGGGATTGTATTTGTGATGTCAACCAGAAAACGCTGGAGACAAAGACTCATCACATTATTTCAAGTACAGCTTCCAGAGTTATACAACCCACTTTAATACCTCTGATCGGGTCCTACATAAAAATGGACTGTACAACAAATGAATATGGCTACATCCTCTGGAATTTGAACATGCTGTCAGACAGTCTGTCAAAATTTGTTTTCTGGTTTACACGTTGGGGAACCCTGGTGAGGGACATACTATATTGCAGTGGTAACACCAAACTCAGCACACAAGGGAAAACAATCAAATATAAGGGGTAGTGCAACCAAGTGATATATAACTAGTCTATAAAAGGAACCAACCTATATGTGCTTTGCCAAGAGAAAACCTTTTTTATTATTATTTTTTCTCACCATGTTTTACCCAAACCAGCCTAGACTAGATCATCCCGACAAGCACAACAGGTGTGATCCAGACTGCTTGATACTAAAGCTGATATATACCTTTTTGTTTTGGTGTGATCAAACAAACAGGTTTTCTCAAGGCTTCTTAGATTAACAAATTCTTATTCAGTTAACTTAAAGCTGTACATATCAGGTTACTGCCTTGTCTTGGCCTTATTTTAATTTATCAAGATCATAATATCAATTTTCAATTAAATTTAGTAACCTGTATTCTTTCATTTAAAAAGCATTATAAATATGCTAAAAAATTTAAAACCTATTTATTTACCAATACCAGATTAATTTTAGAATATAACAGATTGGATTTATAATTGTACCCTTGAAACAATGAAATCTTACATAAATTGCTACCTGAGCCTAATATGCACATCAAATTAGATTCAAAATTCACACTATTAATCAAATTCACGCCATATTTTAGATAAGATTAGATATTAAACTCATTCACTGCACGAAGATTTCAAACTTCACCAAGTATATTGATACCTTGGCGAGCACAGCCTCATATTGGTCTGTAGTAAGAGGAGTACAGAATGATTCTAAAACCCGTCTAAATTCCCCTTTAGTTACACTACTGGTCTGATCAACATCATAGGTCTGAAATGCCTGGAATGGAGAAATAGAGAAATAATGCTATACCCTGTATACCCATGATGCAACCTAAATTCCTACAACGCAGATTGACAGAACATCACATGACACATGACAAAATGGAATGCAGGGATTGGAAGCCTGATGGAATGGGCAACAACTTACAGTGAAGTTGTCTTGCTGTATGTTCTTGCCAAATTAATATTGCTTAGATGTATGCTGTTGCAAAAAGTGCTCATCAAACTGCAGACAATTTTATACTATGTCATGTTATGTTGTATTAATCTGCACTGTAAGAAATTTGGTTGCATCACAGGTAAACAGGATACTGTTATACATCATAACAATATTAAATGGTGTGAAATAGAGAAATGTCAAAATACCAAAAAGACTTCTAAATGTACGTTTTGGGCAGTGAGGACCTAATTCAGTTTTTGGGAAGCAGTTTGATAAGGGTCTTCACAATTTAATACTGTATCATTTTCATCACTTAAGAATGCATAACAGTATTAAGGAAAACAAAAATTTTAACATTAAATATTGCCAACTTTAACGAAATGGGCATTTCCAATATTCAGATTCTTTCATTGTGAATGGATTCCAATATCTAGATTCTTTCAATGTGAATGGATACAATAGTACAAAACAAATCATATTTGCAAGTGATATTGTACACTAAAATGGCTTTATACAAACTATATAACTTTCAATTACTAACACTATACAGTAATTATAAGTAGTTCAAATAGACACTATAAGATTTCAACCATGTAAAAGTTGATCAACTAAATAAAGACTGTTGGCGTTTGACACCAAAAAGTGTTACAATACGATTAAATCTACACTGCCTTATAATTCAAAGTCATAATATGCTCTATTTAAAAAGGCACATTAGCACAGAGACCTTGATATTTTAAACAAGTTGATTTGTGTGATATTCATTATGCATGACTGTATATTGAATCATGTCCATAAACAGCTTCTGATGTTTGCAAAAATGAAAAATATATCAGACTTGAAGCAAGCAAAGCTGCATTTTATGCATATACTGACTTGTTCAGACAGTTCCATAGAAAGTTCTCATTGGGTCAGACAATGTTATTGATACTGTCATTGGATGAAGAACACAGTGTTTTTGGGGAACAAGTATAAAAACATTTTCTTCAGCCACTGAAGGATTCAAGAAGAAAATGAAGTAAGTTGCTAAACGAATGGCAAAAAATATTCACTTAGTACATGCACTAGTAAACTGCATCTTAGTCTACAAGGCTTCCTCACAAAGGCCCTGGTTAGTATTATTTGCCATCCTAACATGGTTTCAGCTATTTATGGCTATTTAAATTGCTATGAAGGTAAAGCAATACATCAAGAAAACATGTCCGTGCAATGAATACCCCCATAAACCCCAATTTTATATAGTAAAACTGGGGTTTGCAGGGGTATACCTAATTTTCTTATTTTTGCTCCAAAACATAGATTGTGGGTACTCATTAGAACTGCCTCGCCGAGGCGGTTCTAATGTGTACCCACAATTTATGTTTTGAGCAAAAAATAAGAAAATATCAAAAATTTTCTGATGAAATTTTCAATTTTTACTTCTGAAAACAATTCACTAGATATTGCATGGGCAAGTTTTTGTAATGAAACAAACATTTCAAACACAGCATGATTGTTGCGGGGATTGTTGTCCTATTGAAATTTCTATAACTGAGTACATGTATTCAAAATTTTTGTGACTAAAAGAGAAAGTTATCTGATTCAACATGAATAAAATGAAAACTACTAGTATTGCGTTAAACATGTTGAAGAAACGGGTAAAACTTTCTTACCTATGCCAATAGGCAAAATTGAATGAAACAAGCAATCTATTGTTCTCACAATGTAACTTGAGAGCACTGATTTTATGATGTTCTAAGTGACCAAACAAGCATAAAACACCTTTTTAATACAATAAGCATCAGTAATGATCACATATTAAAGCACAAAAGATTTTTTGATAATTAAAATATTGGTACATGTATGTTTGTCAGCTTCAGGAGTGGTTGTGTTTGCAATATGTACATGTTTTGGAGCAATTACATATTACTCAATAAAAGTACCTTTTAGTCAAATTTTACAAGTATTAACTATTTAAATTTCTTCAAAAAAAAAAAAAAAAAGAAAGAAAAAAAAAAAATAGTGGGTTTTACTCCATAATCAAGCTGTTAAACAAAGGTGTCACCTGCTTGCATTCCTGCTACTAATCAGCATGTGCATTACTGAGCAACCAAAAATGCTTGCTCTATAGCCATCTGTAAACAACCTGGTTTATGTCTATCAGGGTCAGAAATCTCTGGGAAATAATTTATTTCTCGGGACACTTCTCAGAATTTTTATCAGAAGCAATATTTACCTGTCTGATGTTGTCAGCCTTGGCCCTCACCTTCTCCCTGAGTAAGGCCTCAATCTCAATACTAGAGAGGCTAGCATTGGGGGTGAGGATCTCACTGCCGGAACCTGGAATATACAAATATTGCATTTTAATTGAACAGTTACTTTTTTCTGTTGCTACAAAGCGTGTGTTTAAAACTGACATTTGAGCCGCCTCGTGGGAAAACCAGCAATGTGGTTTTTGAACAGGTTCGACACAAACCGAGCTGTACAGCTACAGAAGCAGGCTAGAAGCTTGAAATTTTGGTGTTAAGTAGAGGAGGAATTGTACTATCCGAGTAGCGAAAACAAAGGCGCTGATCAGCTTCGCGGTTACCGCGAAGCTGATCTGCGCCTTTGTTTTCGCCTATGCAGATTGTTGGTTTTCCCATGGGGCCATTGGGGCGGCTCATTTATTGGTAAAGGTATGGTTAATTTGTTATATCCTTTCTCTGTTAGGGCCTACATAGCTTTAAACCAGTAAACATAGAAACAGATCTTTTCCTTTGAGGACAGGCTGGTAAGAGTCTGCACTGTTTTTCATCCACAAGTAAAATTTCTTCTCTAATGCAAAATCCATTAAATACTAACATTTGGCATTATATCTCTCAAAATTTACCTAAAGAAGATGAGGGTCCTTTCCTTGCTGTACGAGGTCCATCACTCGTCCTGAGGGCGGGGCGGGCTGTGAACTGGATCCCCGTTGTCTCTGGTAAGAGCCCTGGCATCACTGAGGCCATGGTGCCCTGTAAATTGGAAATGGGTACCAGTAATGACAAGGAGCTCCCACAAGAAACTTTTGTAATTCTAGATTCTAGATATCTGTAGAAGCAAATTTTGCAAGTAAACTCTGCTTAATTTCCAGTGAATTGATAATATTTTAAGGGCAAAAATAAAAATATCTGAATCCACACCAAAGTGCAAAAAAAAAAAAAAAAAAAAAAAAAAAAAAAAAAAACAATTTTGACTGTTCAATAACTCATTAGGCACTGAAATCAATTCACAGCTTATTAGCAACAGCTGTTAATGCTATAGTTCAGTACTCGCAAAATTACACCTCATTCTCTATATGAGCCCTGATGCAAGAAAACCAGTCTTTGGGGTTTCCACCAGGTCTGACACAAACCGGCCTGTGCAGCTATAGAAGATGGCTAGACGCTTGAAATTTTGGATTTAGGAAGAAGAGGAATTGTACTATCCATGTAGTGAAAACAAAGGCACTGATCAGCTGTGCAGTTACTGCACAGCTGATCTGCGGCTTTGTTTTCGCATAGTCAAAAATCTGCTTTCCTCATGACGCGGCTCATGTAATACAGTTGGCTCGTTATAACACAATTAAATTTTGGACATAACACAGATCATTGATGCTCCCCGTATCATGAGTTTTGAGTGATTTTGTTATGTATCTAAACACTGTACTCTCTTTATAAAATGGAGTTGATTCCCAACATGGAAAATGGCCTGGACCCTAAAAGCAGATTTATAAAGAGGTTATGGTGTAGTACTTGTTTATTTGTCCATTTCATATTTTATTAATTTTTCAATGTCACAATTTACCAAGAAAGAATATCTATAGAAGTGTCAATTGGGCTAAAAAGCTGACTGGAGTCTAGGACTCAATTGTTATCAACAAATATTACCATGTCAGGATCAAGTGGATTGATCCAGTCGGCAAGCCTGTAACACTTTCATGAGAAGAAATTGTTATTGGTCACCGGAACTGCACCTTTCTTGCCTTTTTGCTCATTCGGTTGAGGGTACAACTCGGTCAATATTGTTGTGGTTTATAAAATCATAATTTGCTAGAAATATTTATGGATTTCATGCCTTTAGTTGAAGAAATAATTGATGCAAAGCTTTAAAGAAAAATTTAAATTTCAAGTCTGTTTTCATATTTTCTATTTCAGTATTAAAGGTCACAGCATTAAACGTGCAATTCACTCTGTTGGAATGAACTATTACATCCTGCCAACAGAATCAATTTGGCCAAAAAGCTGGGCCTGTGGTAGTCTGGGACATTAGGCTGAGCAGTCCCTGGTTTAAGTCTCGGGGCATAGACTTTGTGGCCTTAGGTGTCACAAATCTAGTATCTTCATATCATCCATATTCTTTTTCTTAACATTGACATGTAGTGCCTGCCAAAAATTCTCATACTGGCGTAGGCAGTATCTGAAGTTTGACATGGATAAAACTCTTGACCTGGGGTTGACAATAAGAATTTGAGCAGTACTTGACTGGTGGGCAAGCCAGATTTTCATTCAGCTTGCCCCCCAGGATTTGAACTTGCCCAAGAGGGTGTTAGATATTATTTCTGCCCCCCTCCCCCCACCCCCGCCCCTCCCCTGAAGTTTTGAATTAGTCCTGAAGTCATCAAAATTCTAACTAAAATCGATTTAGCAAACATTACATATTGTATACTACCACAAAAGAAAGAAGCCATGAAAAAATACATTTCTGTCAGAAAAAAAACAGTACCGTACCTATCAGCATAATCTGTACCGGAATCAGCAATATCAGCCCGATTTTTTCACATGCACCGTGTGCTTACAGCTGACAATTTCAACTTGCCCACAGCAGTATCAGCTTGAATCGAGCATTCGGGCACCCGCGTATGTCAATCCCTGCTCTTGACATCGTAGTAATGTCCAGAAATAGAGCAACTCGGGTCACTCAAAGTAAAAGAAAAACAAATCTATTTTAAAATCAGTCTCGGCATAATACAAGAGTGTCTGTAACACTGACAACAGCCTTGACGGCTAGAATGCACTTTACCGGTCTCTACTGATTCAGACTAATTTTTGTGGGTTGCTGAGCTTCTCAATATTTTTCTGTTATGAATTTGGTGAAAATTATATGTGAGCTGAAGAAGTTCTAGGGGTGTGGGGGCGTTAGCCAACATTTATTCAAAAGATAATGCCCAATTTGATAATAGAGACCGCCTTGACAATTAACTGCCTTGCAAAACTACAACTTTTTCGGTCTCCAAATGAGTGACATAATCCTGAAGGTGTGTAAAATTGAAACATCTGACTCGCTTTCAATTTCCTGCTCAAATATTCAAGTAATTTCTCGTTATGTATTCAATATGAATTTTGTAACAGTAGTCAGATTGATTGACAAACCTCTTTTCTCTCTGTCACACCTTTTAGAAAATCATGTACAGGTAATCAACACGAGAAATATTTAAATGTCACAGCCACCTGTTTTGATGCTCCGTTGCCATGAACAAACAAATGGCCGTGTAGCTCGATTGGTTGCGTCCAAAACTTTTACATCGATTTTTCTTTGTTTCAGCGATTAAAGTATAACCAGTCTATAGGTAAGGGAGAGCACTGTTAAAATATTTTTTTTATTTTCGACCTTTTCCGTGAATTACGGAAAATAGCGATCACTACAGTTACCTGCCAAAAGTACTCAAGCATATATGGAGAAAAAAAAAAAAAAAAAAAAAAAAAAATCATGATAAATAAAAAAAAAATATGTAAAAAAAAAACAAAAAAAAAACAAACAAACAAAAAAAAAAACAGGAAAAATAAAAAAATAAAAAAAAAAAAAATAAAAAAAAAAATAAAAAAAAAAAATAAAAAAAAAAAATGTCTAAACTGATAATTTTGTGAAAAGAAAGAGGAAAAATTAAAAAAAAAAAAAAAGACAAGAGGGCCAATATCCTGTAAATGCTCACCTGAGAAGGTATTCCTACAAATTCTTTCACGTCTTTGTTAATAGCACTGGTAAAGACAACACCCTGGGATCTAAACTTGTTCTGTCCATTTGCCCTTTTCCTCTCCTTTCTTTTTTTCATTATAATACAGGGGTCCCAAGCATCAGAGAAAAGTCTGGGAAATGTAGGGAACTTTGATGAATGTCAGGGAAATCTGAAAAATGAGGTAAAAAGGCAGGGAATGTCAGGAAATTTTGAAACATTGTCAGGGGATTTTTAATTGGGTTGGTTTAATAGTGTAAAGGTCTTTAACAGTTAAGGCTGTTTCTAATGTTTTTGTTTTGTTTTAAATTATTTAAAAAGCTGTTATAACTGAAGGATTCTCAGTGCTTGGCTCCAGTGACCAGTCACAGTGTCATACTTTTCTGGTAATTTATGAGCCGCCTCGTGGGAAAACCAACGTGGTTTCCGAACAGGTCCGACACAAACCGGCCTGTACAAGCACAGAAAAGAGCTAGAAGCTTGAAATTTCGGATTTAAGTAGAAGAGGAATTGTACTATCCGAGTAGCGAAAACAAAGGCGCTGATCAGCTTCGCGGTTACCGCGAAGCTGATCTGCGTCTTTGTTTTCGCCTATGCAGATTGTTGGTTTTCCCATGAGGCGGCTCTTATGTGAAAGCCCACTTTTTTGTTGTTCACTGCATTGTGGCACAGCAATGTGTTCAGCATCATTGGTAAAATCAAGGAAGTTGATAAAACCATGTTGTTTTGACAGGGAACAACAGTGATTATTACCTAATTACATCAAAAATTGTATAGAAATGGCTATTTGTTATTTTCATCTATTCCAGTT
The DNA here is from genome assembly GCA_964017185.1 of Rugalucina vietnamica. Taxonomy (NCBI): domain Eukaryota; kingdom Metazoa; phylum Mollusca; class Bivalvia; order Lucinida; family Lucinidae; genus Rugalucina; species Rugalucina vietnamica. Next base: position 15,977,260 of record OZ024874.1, read on the forward strand.
ACTATTGTCAATACTTTGAAACAGAACCAGGCAATAGAAAATTCTATTGCCTGGCCAGTGATCAGTCTATTGCCTGGTCATGTGATATGCCATATGACTGCAATGTAACAAAATGGAATTGTACCAGGCAACAGAAAATTCTATTGCCTGGCCAGCTGTCTATTGCCTGGTCACATGATAAGTCACATTACAGATGTAATTAGGTAATAAAACAGTTATTTCAAGCTTCAGCAGGCAATAGTGCAAAACGTTTTCCCCTCGGTGCAGGTACCGACTTGACATGCTATTGCCCTTGGCTTCGACCCGGGCAATAGCATACCAAGTCGGTACCTGCACCTCGGGGAAAATATTTTGCACTATTGCCTGCTGAAGCATGAAATAACTGTATACTATTACATTTCTATGTAAAGTCAGACTCAAGAGGTCTAGAGGTCTGGGATAGGTTTAATTTAGCTTAATGTTTACTTTTAAGTTCTCTGTTATACACAACAGTATTCTTTCTTTCATAGAAACTTGCCATCATGCTGTTCATACATCTGTTCATTCTTTTACTTAATGTGACGACTAGTGTTGTCTGTTTGTCACTTGCCTTGTATTTTGATGGGGTTTTTAAATTTGTCATCCTCTGAGTCTTCTGATCCAGCTTTGAAATCTACATTACGAAAACTTGCCCATATGATATACAGTAATTTTTTCAGGTCAAAAATCGATAATTTTCAGAGGAAAATTTTTGATATCTTTCTTATTTTTGCTCAAAACATAGATTGTGGGTACACGTTAGAACCGCCTCGCCGAGGCAGTTCTAACGAGTACCCACAATCTATGTTTTGGATCAAAAATAAGAAAAATAGGTATACCCCTGCATACCCCAGTTTTACTATATAAAAGTGGGGTTCAAGGGGGTATACATTATACGGTCATGTTTTCCTGATGTATTTTCTCCTTGATGTTATATACCTGGATTATAACTAAGGTATTTTACTCAGTCCTGGTTATGTATGAAGGAACCAGTTGTTCACACCAACATGATTGAAAAACTGACAACTTGAATGTTGACTTTCTATAGTTTTGGTTTGTAGCACAACATGTTTGTACTTTATCCATTATGTTGAGCGTTTGATAACTTAATGTAACAGAATCACAAGTTACATTGACATTGTACATTGACTTAGTTCTTTAGGAACATGCTATATACAGTCATTTTTGTTTGGATTGTCAAAAAAGCTGAATATTGAATATTGCTCAAATTAGACTAAATAAATCAGTATGTTTATATCTATTATAAATATGCATTTGCATTGTAATTGTTTGGTTTTCAGTGAAGTAAGATGGAAATCGATGGTTGAAATGTCGATAAAGCATCAGGGAAAATCAGATATTTGTCAGGGAAAAGTCAGGGACATGTCAGGGAATTTTGTTGTCGCTGGAGCGTGGGAACCCTGAAATACATGTAAACAAGTAACCAAAGTTGGCATTGCCATTAAATAAGTCATGGTCATCCTAGGGTCATAGAACATTAAGTGGGGGTCAGGAGGGGGTCTGGTCACAAATAAAAGAGATTTAAAACCAAACATCACAAAGTTTTCAAATGATGAATTCTCAAATCACAGAAAATACAGTTTAGTATTCACAGAGAATTCAGCAATTTTGCCAATGTTTTTGGCAGTTTCACTGTTTGGCTGATTTACTCGCATCATATAACTATCTTAGTTATTAAAAATAACAATTTGTATCAAAAGAATGTGTCATTATTACATAGTTACTTGTAAAATGACATTAACTCATTTAAGCCTGGGGTCCCTTTTGTGGGACATAGGCAAACAGAACAGCCCCAGATGTGACGCCGCAGAATGCGGCGTCCCATCTGGGGCTATTCTGTTTGCCAAGAGAATTTTCATCGAAAAACTGAATAAAATTTAAAAATCACTCCTGACACCCCTTAAAATGAAAGTGGACTGAACCAAATGATAATGATGGGAAAATCCATTTGTCAAATATGGGTTAAAACTTTATCCTTTCAAGCACTGTGGAGGTTCTTGCCTATGTTTACAATGGTGCATGATTGGAAATGGGAATTGTTTTTACTTACTGCCTTAAAAGTGTAACAAAAACCTCTAGATCTACCTCAAACTTTAATACAATATGTATTTATATTTTATTCTGCTGTTACCTGGGTAAGTGATACCTAAAATCATTATAGTTCCAAACCTCAAATGAAAATAGTAATTCTATGCATGATTTCTTTATTTTTGTTAGTCGCCACTTCACAGACTCACGGACAGACCCAAACCAATATGCCCCCTCAACTTCTTCGAAGTTGGGGGCATAATAAAACTGTAGGTGTTGCGCACACAAGGCATCCCCTGTCCAATCACTTTCATTGTCAAAATACCCGAAAAAGGACCAAGTTCAAATTGCGAAAAAAGTGTCAAAAATGAATGAGGATTATATCCAAACCACATGCACATCTTCAATGTTTTGCAAGTCTTTACCCATTTAATAGTTTTGTAACCCCAACTGACCTTGCCATAAAATGGGAAAACTGTTACACTTCAGTTCCTCAGTAATGCTACATACCATTGGCTTCATTGGTTTCCTGCCTCTGGGAATTTATAAATGAGCCGCCTCGTGGGAAAACCAACAATGTGGTTTCCGAACAGGTCCGACACAAACCGGCCTGTACAAGCACAGAGAAGAGCTAGAAGCTTGAAATTTCGGATTTAAAAAGAAGAGGAAGTGTACTATCCGTGTAGCAAAAACAAAGGCGCTGATCAGCTTCGCGGTTACCGCGAAGCTGATCTGTGTCTTTTTCACCTATGCAGATTGTTGGTTTTACCATGAGGCGGCTCAAATGTATAATGGGTGTATACATTGGTAAGGCATCTCTTAATATATATCTTCTATATATAAATGCTGGTTTGAGAGTTCAGCCAAGACGGTCTATTTTCTATTTGCTTTGTGCTCCTATGAGTAGATCATATTTTTGCCTCTAGTCCAACATACTGCGAGACTACTCACTCAGTGAAACAGTGTTTCCTTGAAATTGACTATTAAACACATAGTAACTATAAATCTTTGCATTTTGGGTTTTAAGTTGAAACAGGGTTCCCAAGGACAGTGAAAAATAAATTCCATGACTTTTCCATGATAATTCCATGATCAGAGTTTTTATTTTTGTCATATAACACTGTATTAAAGGCAAGAACAGTATTATACTGCAAAAGTTACTTACTTCTAGGTATTATCTTCTTTTCTGATGAAGAAAAATAAGTTTTAATGTCCTGTTGAAAATCAGAAATTTATTTATCAATATTTATCAAGCGAGCAAGGAAAAAGATTAGTGCCAATGACATCCAAACTGGCATCTCATAACAAAATTCCATGATTTTTATATGCATGGATTTTTTTTCAGCCATTTTCCAGGTTTTCCAGTGCCCATGAGGGCCATGTTGAAATTATAGAACATTACTGAGTCAAACTTCAGGGTTTGAACAGAAAAAGCAACATTGATATCATTTTTTTTTTTTTTTAAATTTATTTCACAGTTAAGTTTTTATAGCTAAAATTGCTTTTTTCTTCTGTTTTTTCTTCTTGTCTCGGAATCTGTCAGTAGCGTCGGTGAAGAAGATGGTTTCCTCTGACTGCTCTATCTCCTGCTGTACAAACTGAAGACCGGCCAGGTTGAAACCCACACGATCCTGTAATAACAACAAGTTAGCATACGGTAGTAGCTAGCAGAAATGGTGTGAATGTCACAATAGACTGGTAATCCTGGCTTTTGTGTGTTACATACTGGTATTTAAAAGCAATATACACAGACTTTTACGCCAGTTGATTCAATAATGATATGTATATTTTGGCGGCGATTTTTAAAATGGTTTAAAAAATCAACATATTGTTCAGCTGAGGCAGGGATGATGGACTTCCATATAGGATGATTTGCAGAACAGTTACTGATGAATTATTGAGCTACAAACTATATTATGAAAAACAATGGCCTTGTTTAATATATTTTTTTTAATTCAGTTTTACATCCCTTTCAAGATTATTTCAGCTCATATGAGACGGGCCAATCAGTAGGTGGGGCGAAAACGGGAGAACCCCGAAAAAAAACACCTGGTTCACCCGCATGCGGAACTTGGCTTGTCTCACATGTGGCCAGAGCCGGGCTCGAACCCACACCAGACACAGCGGTGAGATGATCGAGTGATTGAGAAACAGCGCTATTAACTGCTCAGCCAAGGGGGCCGCCTTGTTTACTATTAATTCTGCAGTTATATAAACCCTGAACCAAAATTAGCACCAATAGCTTAAGTGCAAACAAATGACCCAGATGAAAAGGCAAACAGCTGGAGCCCAAATGACTGCTCCTCTACTTCTTTCTGTCAGAAGACACAAGAATGTAAGCATACTAACCCTAAGGGAGGTAACTTTGTCTACAGTAACCTTCCTCAGCCTATCAACCACTGGTAACAACATCTGATTAGAAGTTATCTGCCCATGATGCACCCTGAAAACAATTCAGATTATTTTGATATATAACCTTTAGTCCAACATAATCACCAAATCATAAGATTACAGCACAGTCTAATGGTAAGAACCATGGAAGTATATTACTGTATTTGTCTGAAGATAAATTTGAGTGGCAAAACCAGAAAACACTGTTTGTGGGACGTTTCCAACCAGGAACAACATAAAACTTAGCTGTACAGCCGCTGAACACAGCAATACTTTTGATATTTCAGACTGAAGGATAAAGGTGTATAATGACATACATATAGCTTTTACGTAAATAAGCAATCTAAAATTCATGCTTAGTTGTGAGAACACGAAAACAGTATGTAAACATACAACATACTCTTCACTTTTGGACATCACCCTTACCTAAGGAGGAACAGTAGACATCTACAGGATAGCTCAACCTCCCAGCCATTTGTAATGAAGTGGTCCAGTAGTTTCAGCAGATCTATCACATAGGGGAATGGTAGAACCAGCAGGGATTCCTCCAGCTCACTGGAAATAAGTGTTACACTTTGTTACTCATTGCAGCATTTTGGACTTTATAACAATTTTATTTCAGCCATACTTTTGCATTTAATTTTTGATATTTCAGCAGCTGAAAACTTAAAAGGCTATAACCAGGAGCAAAACATGCATAACTGATAAGGTAATACTTGAAAACATAATTATGGCATCAATGATCATCTAACTGTAAGAAGTAAGCATTTGCTTGTAAAGTTTAACTTCTTTCCTGAAAATGCTCTTACAATAGTCCTGAATAGCCTTTTTATTAGGAAAACAAATCTATGCAATGAAAAGCTGTAAAAATGAAAATTTCAAGTTGAAAAAAAAATAATATTGATATTTTTTTCTAAAAACAATGACTGTGGGAACATGTTGCCTACACCCTATCTATGTTTTAGAGCAAACATATGAAAGTTGGTGTTTACTCCATTACAACCCAATTTTATGACATAAAAGTGAGGTGTATGGGGACATACATTACACAGGCATGTTATCCTAATGTTACCTTGATCTAACTTTCTTGATGACAAGTAGGACATATTTCTCTACTGTAGAGGCATTAAACGCTACAACCATGGGGTGAAGTTCTGGGGCTGGTAACTGTAGAAACAATAGGAGCCAAAACAAATCAAACTTTGAGAACAGTATTTCAACTCCTAAACTTGTACATTGGAGGGCATTTGAAACAATCAACCTTAATATCCAACTTAAACCAAAAACATTCATTTTTTTTTTTGGTTTTACACACAATCAATTTTTTTTATATTAAATACATCTAAATATTTGAACATCATAATTGGACAATTACAGATCAGCGCCATTGTTTTCGCTACACAGATTGTAAATCTTTCTTATCAATAAATCCAACATTTCAAACTTATAGCCTTTTTCTTGGACTGTACAAGGCAGTTTGTCGCAACTGGTTGAAAACCCCGAAGACCGGTTTTCTCTCACCAAGGCCAAAATTAAAAAATTGTTGGTTTGCTGTTTACCAACCGACCCGAATTTTTCCTGCGACCCAATTTTTTTTTTTTTTTTTTTTTTTTGACTTCCAAAAAAAAAAAAATTTTTTTTTCCGACTCGCGCCGGTAAGGTCCGGTTTTTAGTCCTGACGTTTTCGAAATACAATAGGTAGTTTATGTCGCTCATTTAATCGATCCATATCAGCCAACCGCTTTCATTTGTACTTCAATTTTATTAAGAGTTTCTTAAACCGATATCAGGTAGACTGGACATCAAGAATTCCGATGTAATACACTTTAATGGATGTAAAAAAGTGTAAACCCATCTAGGACACATCTGACATGGCCGCCGAAAACGTTAGCTAGCATGTTTTCGATAAAAATCAACAAGATCGGCACGGACAAGAGGGCTTATCCGATCATTAAGAACACCATTAGAAGGATAGATTCATCGAGTTGCTGGTTCATCTGTTCGATTACTCAGCCGATTGTCTAGACGATCTGCATGGGTCAATTTTGAAAAACTTGCGATGGTGTCAGTTGCCTCCTCGGAGAACAGTTTCAAGTAGACCCATATGAAAAAATAAATATCCTCATAGAATTCGACCCTGGTTTGAAACAATCTATATCAATGTAGAGACTTCCAATTCCAATGATGAAAACAACAATACCAATACAGATGCTGGGTTCCAGAAATAACAAACCAGAGGACCATTGGTCCTGACAACGCTCACCTGAAGCCTGATCTTGGAGTATTAAGTCATCATGAAATGACCTTGACCATGAATACTCACACCCTTTATTGAATTCATAAGTTGTCTGCATCTGCAAAGTTTCAGGTCTCAGGCTGCAATAGTTTCCAAACCCAGTGATTTATGAGAAAACCATAATTTTAATTTTGATATTTAAATGACTTTGGGTCAAGGTCAAGAAATGACCTTGGCCTTCATTAATTACTTACCTTCATTGACTCCATTGGTTTTCTGCATCTAGCAACTTCCAGGTCTCAGACTGCAACAGTTTCCAAAATATCCATTGTTTTCGCCTTTTCCCATGTAAAAGCCTATGTTTCCAAAATTGACCTTGCCGTAAAATACGTCAAGGTCATCCTATGGTCATCATTTGATCGAACTATGATGGGCTGGAGTCCCAAATGCTACATACTAAGTTTCACGAAAATTGGCCTGCCGGTTCTGGAGAAGAAGATTTTTGAGTGGTTTTTACCATATATGCGCGTGGCGGCCATCTTGGTAATGTGACCTGGATTTCGCGATCAACTTTCGTCTCCCCTACCCATGGATGCTCCACATAAAATTTCACTTTGATTGGCCCAGCAGTTTCAGAGAAGAAGATCTTTGAAAAGTGTGTATGGACGACAGACTGGCCAAGGTCAAGAGATGACCTTGACCTAAATTAATCACATACCTTCATCTACTCCATCAGTTGTTTGCATCTACCACTTTTCAGGCATCAGGCTGCAATAGTTTTCAAAAAAATCCATAGTTTTCACTTTTTCCCATGTAAAAGCCTATGTTTCCAAATTTGACCTTGCCGTAAATTAGGTCAAGGTCATCCTAGGGTCATCATTTTATCAAACTATAATGGGCTAAAGTCCCAAATGCTACATACCAAGTTTAATGAAAATCGGCCTACTGGTTCTGGAGAAGATTTTTGAGTGGTTTTTACCATATATGGGTGTGGCGGCCATCTTGGTCATGTGACCTGGATTTCGCGATCAAACTTCCATCTCCCCTACCCATGGATGCTCCACATCAAATTTCACTTTGATTGGCCCAGCAGTTTCAGAGAAGAAGATCTTTGAAAAGTGTGTATGGACGACAGACTGGCCAAGGTCAAGAGATGACCTTGACCTACATTGATCACATACCTTCATCTACTCCATTAGTTGTTTGTATCTACCACTTTTCAGGCATCAGGCTGCAATAGTTTTCAAAAAATCCATAGTTTTCACTTTTTCCCATGTAAAAGCCTATGTTTTCAAAATTGACCTTGCCGTAAATTAGGTCAAGGTCATCCTAGGGTCATCATTTTATCAAACTATGATGGGCTAAAGTCCCAAATGCTACATACCAAGTTTCATGAAAATCGGCCTGCCAGTTCTGGAGAAGAAGATTTGTGAGTGGTTTTTACCATATATGGGCGTGGCGGCCATCTTGGTCATGTGACCTGGATTTCGCAATCAAACTTCCATCTCCCCTACCCATGGATGCTCCACATAAAATTTCACTTTGATTGGCCCAGCAGTTTCAGTGAAGAAGATCTTTGAAAAGTGTGAATGGACGACAGACTGGCCAAGGTCAAGAGATGACCTTGACCTAAATTAATCACATACCTTCATCTACTCCATTAGTTGTTTGTATCTACCACTTTTCAGGCCTCAGGCTGCAATAGTTTTCAAAAAATCCATAGTTTTCACTTTTTCCCATGTAAAAGCCTATGTTTCCAAATTTGACCTTGCTGTAAATTAGGTCAAGGTCATCCTAGGGTCATCATTTTATCAAACTATGATGGGCTAAAGTCCCAAATGCTACATACCAAGTTTCATGAAAATCAGCCTGCCGCTTCTGGAGAAGAAGATTTTTGAGTGGTTTTTACCATATATGGGCGTGGCGGCCATCTTGGTCATGTGACCTGGATTTCGCGATCAAACTTCCATCTCCCCTACCCATGGATGCTCCACATAAAATTTCACTTTGATTGGCCCAGCAGTTTCAGAAAAGAAAATTTATGAAAAGTGGGTATGGACGACAGACTGGCCAAGGTCAAGAGATGACCTTGACCTAAATTAATCACATACCTTCATCTACTTCATTAGTTGTTTGCATCTACCACTTTTCAGGCATCAGGCTGCAATAGTTTTCAAAAAATCCATAGTTTTCACTTTTTCCCATGTAAAAGCCTATGTTTCCAAATTTGACCTTGCCGTAAATTAGGTCAAGGTCATCCTAGGGTCATCATTTTATCAAACTATGATGGGCTAAAGTCCCAAATGCTACATACCAAGTTTAATGAAAATCGGCCTGCCGGTTCTGGAGAAGAAGATTTTTGAGTGGTTTTTACCATATATGGGCGTGGCGGCCATCTTGGTCATGTGACCTGGATTTCGCAATCAAACTTCCATCTCCCCTACCCATGGATGCTCCACATAAAATTTCACTTTGATTGGCCCAGCAGTTTCAGAGAAGAAGATCTTTGAAAAGTGTGAATGGTCGACAGACTGGCCAAGGTCAAGAGATGACCTTGACCTAAATTAATCACATACCTTCATCTACTCCACTATTTGTTTGTATCTACCACTTTTCAGGCCTCAGGCTGCAATAGTTTTCAAAAAATCCATAGTTTTCACTTTTTCCCATGTAAAAGCCTATGTTTCCAAATTTGACCTTGCCGTAAATTAGGTCAAGGTCATCCTCGGGTCATCATTTTATCAAACTACGATGGGCTGAAGTCCCCGATGCTACATACCAAGTTTCGTGGAAATCGGCCCACCGGTTCTGGAGAAGAAGATTTTTGAAGGGTTTTTACCATATATGGGCGTGGTGGCCATCTTGGTCAAGTGACCTAGATTTCGCGATCAAACTTGAAATGCCACTACCCAAGGAGGCTCCACATAAAATTTCAACTAGATTGGCCAAGCGGTTTCAGAGAAGAAGATCTTTGAAATTGTGGATGACGGACGGACGGACGACGGACGGACGGACGGACGCCGGATCATGGCCATCCTATAAGCTCACCTTGTGAGCCTTCGGCTCAAGTGAGCTAAAAACTGTCCAAACCTTTGGATATGGAGAAAGGAAGATTGTCTGGTATGTACGAAGAGGTGGGGCAAGTGCAAAAACTGACCCATTACGGTGTAACATTGAGAATAAGGCTTATCTATAAGTCATTTGTAAACACACACCCAGCCTAGGGAATCATGAATTTTTGACCAGCAAACTCCTGCTAAAACCTCTGAATTGCCCTTGCTATCTGTTATTTTTAAGGATGGGAACGAATGGCAAATATGCTATTCGAATATTCATATACGAGTCAATGTCAAAATTCGTCAAATTTTGAATGCAGGGAAAAATAAAAAGCAACTGAAAGAAAGTTAAATTTTTTTTGATTGATAGTAACAAGCTAACCCTAAAATAGTTAAAACAAACTAAAGGTAATCTTAACAACTAATCAGATTGCTTTAATAGATCGTCAAAAGTCACATGACCAGGAAAAATGTCCATACCGTAACAAATTTTAAATTGTGTTTTTCTTCTAAATATGCTACAACTTTTTATTTCTGATGTATGCAATCTTATAAACAGAATGTTTCTACACATGTACTGTAGAAAAGAAATGTACAGCTGTAATGATAGTAGAAAAAAACAGTGACCATACAAGCAAAAACAAGTTTTTACAGATTTTAGATGTTTTCAGCTTTTAATAACATTTCTAAAACACATGTTGCTAGACAACAACAATACTACAGACACTTTATTCATCTTGATAATACTGATTTTGTGGATATAAATCGCATGAAGTCTTTATAAAGAACTTATTTTCAGAAATTTATTACCGTTACGGTACTGGACAATATGCATGTTACGGTATGGACATTTTTGACTTTGCGCACTAATATGTTGCTAAATGAAGACAGTGATTCACAAAGATGCTTATTTATTTTCACTGATAAATCCTCTTGGTGTGAATGCAAAAGAAGGTAAACACAGAAAAGTAACTAATAAAATGTTACACAGTATATACTTTTCTGATGTTGTTACGGTATGGACATTCTCTGTTATGGTATGGACAACATCTTATATTGATAAAATTGTTATGGTATGGACATTTTTAGTATAAATATCAATGCTTGTCTTTTTGACAGCAATACAGGCAAGTGTGATTGAATGATATAACAAGTATTTAATCTTTTGGTATCTTCTATGGTGATTTAAGTCTAATAAGTTTTATAAGTTTTCTGGTACAGTTAAACATTCTGAGATATCGTTACGGTATGGACCAGCACGTTACGGTATGGACATAACACATTTTGTAGGAAATAATTGTTCTCATTCATAATCCTGATAGCCATCTTTTTCAATAAAATAATATATTTTACATGACATACAATTGTATTGCTTCTGGTTTCGATTTCCAAATGATTTTCAAAATAAGGCATGGGTTTTCAACAAAATGTCTTTACCGTAACGGAATAATTCCTATGAACGTATTTATGTAAAAAATTCATTTATAAATTTGTGTTTTTATTATCCTATTACTCTAATTGAAACAAGTTACAGTTTCTCATAGCAAATGTATCTATATAAATAAAATACAGGTTGATTTATTTTGCTGTTTAACAGCAGATGTCCATACCGTAACAATATGAGTCCTTACCATAACATTTTATATTGTTATGGTAAGGACTGTTATGGTAAGGACATATTTTAAGTTAATTCTATCTTAAATAATAGTTATGCATTAAAACATGGAAGCAAAAGTGGTTTGCTATTGAGAAATGTAACTGGATCAATCTGTCAGAATCAGACCTTTTTCAAAGTATTCACTGTGCTAATATTTTGTTACAGTCAGTGGACAAGCAAAAAAAATACTCTACTTGGCTTACTCACAGAAACAGTATTTTCATTGACCTGTTCAGTAGCAGCATTTCAAAACACATGCAATGCTTGTAATTTATAGAAAGTGTCCAGTGAGCATGACAGATAACCAGATCTGCCAACATGAGGGATTCTGTATTATTTTGGCAATTTATCACTGCGTTACGGTAAGGACATAAATCCAGGGACGGATTTATTATTGCCAAAAAATAAGAAAAATAAAATGAAATATCCCATTTTGAAACCTCTTATATTTACCTTAATAATGTTCTTATTGATACAACCAGTCAAAACTACCCAAAAATTTACAGCGGCTTTCAAAAGTTGTGCTGAATGTTCAATTTTTTTCGAGGGACAGGCAAAAATGATGAAAAATGAGGTTTTAAATCTAGAAAACAGGTATTTTTACACCAATCAAATACTGTTTTATCATTTACTATTATTAAGCATGATCAGTAGTATCATATGAAAAAATTCAAATCACGAGTTGGTGAGTGGTTTTCATAAAATATTGAAAAGACAAGAATTTTGACGAATTTTGACATTGACTCATACATTATTCGAATGTATTCGAATATTAGGATAGAGAAATCTTTCTACTCGGAGAGACGTTAGAGTAAGTTCCCTAACCCATTTACAAATGCGAAAACATAGGTGCCGATCAACTGCGCAGCTGATCAGCGTCTTTGTTTTCACTACACTTCCAAGCACGTGACGGCGTTGATGGCGGCATTTTGGATTTGTAATGAATGACTTTATTCTTTCAGAACTATTAAATGAATAATTTGGTTGTGTAAATTTGAAGAAACGCTAGAACGAAAATGATGCCACACTCCGTGATTGGCTGTATTTCAATGAGTAAAAATGTTTGATTGGTTTGCTGTTTTACTGTAAAACTGCCGTAATTCGTTCTGGGTGGCATCTTCTTCTAATCGCTTGCTTAAGGTGTCAATTACATGCACAATAAATCAAACGCAGACCGTTCGCACCTTTCAAAAAACAAACTCGTCTGAGACAGGTAATGTTCGACTTTAGACTAATTAAAGTAATTATTAAAACAACAAAGTGTCAAACTGACATCGCAATTTGCAAGGATGATATATACTGACTTTCACGGAAAACTGCATTAAAAGAGGAAGGCACCGCGAGAATGAATGCGAATTTTAGGCAAAAACTCGAGAGAAAGAAGAATAAAAAATATGAACATGAAAAAATATGAATATTCGAATTCGGAAACGCATTCGAATATTCGTTAGAAATACGAATATTCGAATGTTTGAATATTCGTTCCCATCCTTAGTTATTTTCATTACACTGCTGTTTTTGCATAAAGTGCAAACCCAGGTAGTTTCACTTTCCCCGCACTCTGCCCTCTTTATATGCATAAAGCAAACCTCATGTATTTCCCCCACCCTGCAGGGGCAAAACATTCTTGTGCAAACCACAGACTATCCTCTCTTAAAAAAAAACCAGAGGACCAATGGTCCTGTAAACGCTCACCTGAGATCTGCTTCATATACCAATAAACATATTTGAATATTATGGTATTTAACCCCAGTGCCCTTGGGCCATTTTCTTTTTTCAGAATAATCAATATTCTGTCCATTTGCCAATTTCCTGCTGATTTTCCCCTTCAATAACATTTTAAAATTTAAAGCAGATAAGCCCCTGGGGTCCATTTTTTTCAGAATCATTAAATTTCAGTCCTACTGCCCATTTCCTGCAAGACTTTCACTTAAAATGACATTTTAAAAGTTTTCCCCATTCAAATGCATTGACGACCTATGTTGACCTTGCCATAAAATAGGTCAAGATCACCATAGGGTCATGTTTTATATATACATTGTAGTACTTGAGTCATCCATACTTCATGCAAAGTTTCGTTGAAATCGGTTCACCGGTTCTGGAGAAGAAGATATTTTAAGGGGTTTTACCATATATGGGCATGGCGGCCATCTTGGTCATGTGACCTGGAGTATTTATATATACATTGGTTCCCACTTCCTATAGATGCTTCATATAAAATTTGGCTTTGATTGGCCAAGTGGTTTCAGAGAAAAAAATCTTTGAAAAGTGTGTATGGACGACAGACCGGCCAAGGTCAAGAGATGACCTTGACCTAAATTAATCATATACCTTCATCTAATCCATTAGTTGTTTGCATCTACCACTTTTCAGATCTCAGGCTGCAATAGTTTTCAAAAAATAGCTAATTTCCACTTTTCCCATTATAAGTCTATGGAAACTTAAAGTTACCATAGCAACCAGAGTTCTTATCCGACTGGAATAAAAAACACAAATTATGTAGAGGCTACTGTCAGGAACATGTATACAAAGTACAGGATTCATCCACTTGACAGTTTCTGAGGAGAAGATTTTTGAATGTTTTTTTTCAAAATTTTGCCCTTTATCGGGCCCCAGCAACCAATCAAAATAAAGGATTAGGACAAAACTCACAAAAAACGTCAAACACTACTCAATAAACATTTCTGCAAAAACAAAATTCAAATGTCTGCAATTTTAGCGGAAAAATAGCCAATTTCCACTTTTCCCATTATAAGTCTATGGAAAATTTAAGTTGCCATAGCAACCAGAGTTCTTATCCGCCTGGAATAAAAAACACAAATTATGTAGAGGCCACTGTCAGGAACATGTATACAAAGTATAGGCTTGATCCCCTTGACAGTTTCTGAGAAGAAGATTTTTGAATGTTTTTCAAAATTTTGCCCTATATGGGGCCCCTGCAACCAATCAAAATGAAGGATTATGACAAAAGTCACATGAAACGTAGAGGACTACTCAATAAACATTTCTGCAAAAACAAAATTCAAATATCTCCAACAAGACAGCAAAAACTGGCAATTTTCACTTTTTTCCATTATAAGTCTATGGGAAGCATAAGTTGCCATAGCAACCAGAGTCCTTATCCGATCAAAACAAAAAACACAATTATTCTTTCCCCCTACCTGTAGATGGTGTATGTGTAATATGAGAACAATCGGCCCAGCGGTTTCAGAGAAGAAGATCTTTGAAATTGTGAACGACGACGGACGACGGACGGACGGACGGACGGACGGACGGACGCCGGAGCATGGGTATACTATAAGCTCACCTATGAGCCTTCGGCTCAGGTGAGCTAAAAATGACTGACCGACCGACCCAGTGTTTTGAAAGGAAAAATAAAAATAAAAAAAAAAGACCTACCGACCGACCGGCATAAAAAATTCTGGGTAGGTAAACAGCAAACCAACAATTTTTTAAGGTTGGCCCAAAGTTCATAAAGTACCTGTTTTCCAGTTTGTTTACACTCCAGATAATGTTGCTGTTGCTTTTCTTTTTCCTCTCTGTATAATTCTAAGGCTTCCATTATTCTCTCAGTCTGTTTAGAAGAATTGAGAACAGAAATGAGCCACCTCGTGTAAAAACCAACAATGTGGTTTCTAAACAGGCCTGACACAAACCGGCCTGTACAGCTACAGAAGCAGGCTAGAAGCTTGAAATTTTGGAGTTAAGTAGAGGAGGAATTGTACTATCCGAGTAGCGAAAACAAAGGCGCTGATCAGCTTCGCTGTTACCGCGAAGCTGATCTGCGCCTTTGCTTTTGCCTATGCAGATTGCTGGTTTTCCAATGGGGTGGCTCAAATTATTTAAATGATCAAGCATGCATTTCCATTCATTAAAATTCATATATGTCCTGAAGGCAGTGTTGAAAATCTGAAGCACAGAAAACCATTGTTTCATCACAAAGTTCTAGACATGTGACTTGCAGATCTTCCAAATAGCATAGGATCAGATTTGAAGAGAAAGTATCTTCAACGTTTGTTTGTCAGTTTGGTTGTTTGTGTTTAGCTTAAAACCCCAGTAAATAATGTTTCAGTCAGGGATGTCGGGCTGAGAACTGCACTTCTTTGTTACTTT
This sequence comes from Rugalucina vietnamica, assembly GCA_964017185.1. NCBI lineage: Eukaryota > Metazoa > Mollusca > Bivalvia > Lucinida > Lucinidae > Rugalucina > Rugalucina vietnamica. The sequence goes on from OZ024874.1 coordinate 15,992,780, forward strand.
GTTACTTAACCAGTACTATAGGTACTATGGTGTAAGCCACGCCCACTGCTACTGTCTGGCTACCTGTTCTTTTTGATACTGGGAACCAGACGCCCCCCCCCACTGATCTTTGGAATTTTTGGTTGAAGACAAATTACTATACAGATATACCGGTACATGTAATTACTCACAGCTTTGACAGTTTCTATAGACTTTTTACCAGCCAGCCCAGTCTCTGTATTGGTTTCTCCAGGTACCTGGAAAATTTGAAATAAAAATCAAGTAGCTATTCTGTACCAGGAAGAATTCTTGTAAAATGTCCTCTGGGTATAAAGTCTTGTACATTTAATATTCTTCTGGATACTTCAATATACTGCAGTAGCTGATGTCCATTTAACAAGCTGTGGCCAAGGACAAACCTCAAACATCCAAATCATGAGACCCACACTTGAATGCTTAAAATCTGAGCTTGAATACGAGTACAAGAGGAAAAATATGGATTGAAATGGGATCCTCCCTGACAAAATAGTAACACTTTCCTGATATCACATTGCATTACAAAGCTTGCATTAATATCAAACATCAATATTGTTAAGTTCAGTTTCATACATACCACAGCTTCCCCACTGTGAGCCACTGATTCTTCATATTCTTTCTCTCTTGCCTGAAAACCCAAATCATTAATGAAATCCGACAGTAAAAAATCTATCTTGTTAGATTTACAACCAGATATTAATCAAACTGTCCTGTTGACAACTTGACATGAGGCTCTGAATTTTGAACCAATGACAAAATAATATCATTCATTACAAGGTGATTTTGCTCGTAAAATTGTTTCAGGTTTCCTCATGACAACATGAAAAAGTTATTAAAGACAAACTTTGGTGGTAAAAGAATCTTGATATGTCTATTTAGTAATTTTTTCCCCAAAAGTGTACTTAGGTGAAGCTACTTTAACTTTTGTTCAATTTAGTCCGGTAGAAAAGAGCTGAATTAAGAGAGGACCTGGAATTGAGTTCTAAAGTTTTTTTCTTTACTGAATCTTGTTTAGCAGACCTTGCCCTTGAATAATTCAAATGATGCCACTTTGGCATCATTGAGCATTTTGATATATTCAAGATGATATCCAACATGGAAGCCAGAAATAGCAAAAATCAATATTTTGCATCTGAGAGGACCTGAAATTAAGTTCTAAAGTGTTTTTCTTTAATGAATCTTGTTAAGCAGACCTAGCCCTTGGAGAATCCAAGTGATGCCACTTTGGCATCATTGAGCATTTTTGATATATTCAAGATAGTATCCAAAATGGAGGCCAGAAATAGCAAAAATCAATATTTTTACATATAAGGGACAAATCTATGATTCAATTTATTGGTTTGCTATTGAGTAAGACATGTATAAAGAAGTTATGAAACATAACATTTCATAACAAGTCATAACATTTGTAGCTTTAAGAAACTAAGATGGCATCCAAGTTGGCGGCCATGATAAGAAGCACAAAAACACAATTTTACCTCTTCACATTTGAGATGTTGTGCTAATGGAAACATTTTGTGTAAGGCATAGTATTTTAAGAAATGGAGGCATGTCTTTTTCACCAATTATCTAATTACAATATGCAGGATAGCATCCAAGATGGTAGTCAAAACTTCAAAACTGAATTTTATGTATTTCTATGCATGTATTCCCTGTGCAATACTTCATTTCTTTGGCAACCTGCATAATAATATACTCGTCATCCATTTGTGCATCATGTCAGTCCAGTCTAATTTTGGCCATAATCCATTCAGTGCTAAGAGCTGAGATGTTTTCGTAAACTTTGCCAAGTGGTAGCTCATATATGAGCGCGGATCAGACAAGAGTGGTCTCGGCATTTAAGTACATTGTATGCTATTAAAATCTAAAAACCAAGTAAATTTGAAATATTTGGCATGCTCTGATATTTATGCCAAACTGTTTAAATATTGTAAAACAATCCAAGACATATATAATATCTTATAAAACAAAGATAATAGTATCACGCATATTGCCAAGGCAACCATTGCGCCATAAGGAATACCATCATTTTAAAAGAGGTACGCTCTTTGTTTACATATTTTATCAAACTGTGTGTGAATTTGTGTCTGTTTCATAATCTGAACAGTGGTATAGGTGTTGTGAAAGAACACATACAAGTTTGAGAATTTCAGTCATAGATTCTTTTCAGTACAATGGTATAAAGACGTTAACATCATCAATGTCAAAACGCCATCAACATTTTTCATGGCGTCATATTTAGATTGCAACAGATACACACCTTTTGATTCTCATAATTATATTTATGGAGATAATCCATTCAAACTTTCAGGAAATACTCAGCTAAACTTGGTCTTTCACAATGTTATTTATATATATATATATATATATATATATATATATATATATATTAATTTTGAATTTTTAGGACATAAGACTCCTCTTGTCAGATCTTGATCCATATATATTAAGCTATGCAAGAATCACAAAGGCTTGTAAGACGACAAAGTAGTCTGTGGTAGAGTGTCATACTCTGAATTGAGAGGTTGGTGTTTTAGCCCGCCACTACAGAGTTGTGCATGACATGGTAACCTTTTCCATGGTGCTGGTTATAATAGTGCTGGTGCATATCAAAGAACTATAAGCTCCATCTCAACATCACTGATTGTTTATAAAATGGATTGTTAAACCACAATACAAGCAAACCAAACAAATATGTATCATACAAAATACAATTTTACACAATGTAAAGCACCATTGTGTGTCTTCCAGTCATGAAGAAGGAAAAAGGTAAAACTAGCCATTATAATGATTGTTTAGACAAATCAATGGTATGAAAGATAAATGTTCAAATCGCATGTAAATAAAAATTAAAACTGAGATCCTTTAAGAGCAGTGAACACATTAATGAGAAAGGTGATGGGCCATACCGCGGTTTCGACTATTGAAGTCTCGTCAGTGACCCTTTAGATTTGGCAACATGGAGCCAAAGAGAATTACTGAAATTTTGCAACTTTCAACAGGGTAGTCGATACAAAGACTAGTGTTATCTAAATGGGGCCAAATATATTAAACATTGGCTAGAAAATGAATCTTAACCGATAATAAATTCTCAGAATATCTTCGCTGATCTCAAAGGACCAGAAAGAAAATATAACCTGCACTATGGATGATGTACGGGGAGACTTTTTAGGGCCGCCACACGGCACAACACCAGCTGCAGTAATAGCAATAAAAATAAACATTTTTAAACACAACTGTCTGTTCATTTATGCATACATTGTTGTCTTGGCAAGGACGAGGATTGTACAACCAAGTCCTGCTCAGCAGCAACTGCGGCACATAGAAGCACATGGCTTATACTTGAACCATAAAAGATAATGTGACATCAGTGTCACCCAGAATTGGAAGTAAACAACCATCCTGCAATACCTTGACACAATGTCATTACCAATGACAAAACAATAGCTGACTGCGTCGCATTCCGAAAGGGCATGCACACTAAATTAAATCAGGTAAGGAACAATAGCTTTATTATTCCCTTTTGTTTCTCTACATCAATCATGGTAAACCTCTCTCTTTCCACAAAAATGCTTAGCATTCAGGTACTGAAAACATAACAGTACAAATGCATCTGTGACATCTATAGTGGCTGGAACCCTTTTCTGATTTTCAAGTGCTGCCAGCACCATTTGCTGCATACGGGTGCCCCCTTCTTCATGGGTGCTTTTTATATGACTTCTTTCAATGACAATACCCTTGCAAACTTCTGAAAGTATATGTCATCTTCTCCCTTTTTAACTATCAACTAAGAATTCTGATTGTCTGCTACACTTTACTAATAAATTTAATCAGGTACTGTTGGTTTTCTATCACTGTCCATACAACACTTTGTCAGAACAATAATTGCATGTCTAGTGACATTTTTGTGCTAAATTTTTATCTACCAAATACCAGGCAAACACCATTCACTTTGAGGTTTGTTTGGAAATTGTCCACATTGTACGTTGACAGATCATTAGTAGACAAGTATATAAAATGACAGATCGAGTCATATGATATAGAACAAATGATTCTCTTTCTATTTGACCCACATATACTTTTGTTTGTGATATTTTCTTCGTTTTGCTTTGAATATCTCCTGTGTATGTATCTGCAAATATCGAGGTTTTCACTAGTGCAAACTCATGTGCTATTGTGTTTATGCCTATGTCATATGACCTTGCCTGTTGTCCAATCACTCTAGTGTTAATTAAAATGGTAGCTATTGCTTCATTATTACCAACTGTAAGATCATTTATTCTGCTGTTTGAGTTTCTACATCTTAAAAGTTTCCTCATCAAAGCTTGCATGTTGTTTGCTTTCAAACTGTTTGATTGTTTTGTACTAAGTTTAAGATCTTTATCAACACTCACTATCTTTCCAACCATCCATCCACCATCTTGAAATACACAATATTGAAGTACAAACTTGCTCTATTATCCTTTATCTTGATAAGGCAAAATGTCTAGGGTAACGACTTTTAAGTGCTAAGTGTATTCAGTACGAGAAAATGTTAAAACTTAATTCTAGGTCAAATTCGTTTTGCGCAAGAAATCATGGCTGCTTTCTTGAATGCCATCTTGAATATGATAATCACTGCATCTTGATAAGGCAAACTAGCTTGAGCAATGGTTCTGAAAGTTAAAGTGCTAATTGTATGAATTAAAACTTGAAAGTAAAGCACAAAGCATGAAAAACCTTGACTTATTTCATTTATACAGTGTTTTATAAGAACGCTGGCAGCCATCTTGACTCCTATCTTGAAAAACTGTGATGGAATGCACATATTTACACAAAACTTATACCTATTCATCATTTGGCACTGAAATCACCACAGTTTTGCCAGATAAAAACAAACAGAGACCCATATTAAAGATTATTTTATATTCTGGCTGCCATCTTAAACGCCATCTTGAAAATACAAAAATGCTCAATGATGCCAAGGTGGCATCATTCAGATTCTTCAAAGGCAATGTCTACTGAACGTGATTCAGTAAAGAAAAAAACTTTAGAACTCAGTTCCAGGTTAAATTTGTTTTCTGCCGGACTAATTAGTGTTAAACATCGCATAGGCAGATGGGGGCTCAGTTTGAAGCCTTGTTCAAAAGAATGAGAGCAGAAGCATGCTATGAAACACACAACCAGTGCTCTAAAATTTCAAATTCTGAATTTAATTACTACAGCAAATTCTAAATACTGATACAATGTATTGTTAACTGCTTCAAACTAATCTTACATACCATTTCTTTCTCCTCATCAAGGACCAGAATTTCCTCAGTCTTCTCCCAGAGTCTAAGCGACTTATCATGTGACGCACTGGCCAGGATGTTACCACTACTACTGATACACAGGCTCCACACCTCCGCGTGGTGACCCTCTAGGGTCATGATGTGTTCAAAGTTGTCTGCATCCCACTGCTTGATCTTCTTGTCTTTGCCGCAGGTGAAAAATAGATGACTTTTGGGCACAAACTGTATACTCATTATGCTAAAAGAAAACAAAATATCTATGATGAGTCTTGACAATTTTGCATAATGGCAAACAAACAACGACTTTGCAAAAGTTAGCTGTTCTGGGACTTTCTAAATTTTTTTTTTTTTTTTTTTGGATTCAGTTTAACGTCCCTTTTCAAGATTTTTTTCAGCTCATATGATGAATGATTGAGCTACAAACTATATTATGAAAAACAATGGCTTTGTTTAATATTATAGGAATGAATTTTATTTTTGTTGATTTTATCGATGTGTAAACTCAGGCGAATCACTCACAAACTAAATAAAGCCCGAAGGGCTTTATGAAAAAGTTTGTGAGTGATTCGACTGAGTTTACACATCGATAAAATCAACAAAAATAATAATTCATTCCTTATAATTCCAACTTTGTCCCATTACACTGCATTTATTTACATTGATTTCATTTTTATAGCCAGCGGAAGGAAAATAGAGCAAAACGGATCTTCATGAGGCAGCCATCTTGAAAATGTCCAAGGCACAGAACTCACTTCTCGCAATTAATAGAAGCTATAACTGGCTTCCTAAAGGCAAGCTGTAAAAGCGGGAGCTTTAAAACATCTCCCCTTCATTCAAAATTGTTCTTTTGGGAGGAAATGTCGCCGTCTGGGCCGATAGAAAGACATGTCGATTTTGAACTGGGGCTCGGAACATTAGAAATTCAAATGTCAAATTTCAACACTCAACAAGAAGATAAAAACGCTTACCTACCGATGTTGTATTTAAAGAAAAAGCGTCCATGTTTATTAAAAATTCCAAATATTCATTTCGACGCCTTCAAAACGCGTTCATCCATTGTTTTTATGACGTTTAGATTTGGTGACGTCAAGTTTCCTCGAGGAAACGTCACGTAATCACGTAACGTCGCGCCGTTTTTAAGGTGAAAACCAAGTATTCTTACGCATTGCTTTTATCGAAGTATAAAGTCTTATAAACAACCAATCAGAATGTAGGAAATTAGTGAAGTTGGAATTATATATATATATTTTTTTTTTTAATTCAGTTTTACGTCCCTTTCAAGATTATTTCAGCTCATATGAGACGGGCCAATCAGTAGGTGGGGCGAAAACGGGAGAACCCCGAGAAAAACCACCTGACACACCCGCAAGCAGAACTTGGCTTGTCTCACATGTGGCCAGAGCGGGGCTCGAACCCACACAGGACACAGCGGTGAGATGATCGAATGGTTAAGTGCAGTAATGAAATATCAGCGCTCTTAACCACTCGGCCATGGGGGCCGCCCTTTCTAAATTTTAATCATTCAACTAAAATCATCTGCTGTGCAGAGTCTTGTGTCTTCAAGTTAGATTTGTGACGATCCCCATATCTAGACATTCCTGTCAGCAGACCCAAAACCAAGAAATGGTTATTTTATCTTTGATACAACCCCTACCTGTCATCATGAGCAAAGATAGATTTGTGACAATCCCCAAAGTCCAGTCCCCATATTTTAACATTCCTATCAGCAGATCCTGACACCAGTAATTTACTGTCAGAGGAGATATCCAGACATAACACAGGCAGCTTGTGGCCATACAGAGAGAGGAAAAACTGGAAGGAAGGAAATTCAAACACAGTCAACAAATATACATGTACTGACAGTAGACATACAATATTGGTCGTGAATTATTTTCTAAGTTGTCTTTTTGCTTAACTTCAGGCTTTGCTTTCCAATTAACTTTTTTTTCACTACTTCATAATTTCTGATGTATACTGGAATAATTATTGTAGTTTACAAATGAATTGATCAGCTTCTTACTTATTCTGCACATTATTCCGATCATTGTCACTTGAAATAGCAATCTCTCATTACATAATAATGTGACTCAATAATCTTTGGGTTCATAAGCCTACAAAGTATAAAGAAGTTCACAAAAAAAATGCATAAATGAGCCGCCTCATGAGAAAACCAACAATCTGCATATGCTAAAACAAAAACGCAGATCAGCTTCGCGGCAACCCCGAAGCTGATCAGCGCCTTTGTTTTCACTACACGGATAGTACAATTCATCTACTTTCTAAAACCAAAATTTCCAGTCTCTAGCCATCTTCTGTGACTGTACAGGTCGATTTGTGTCGGGCCTGTTCGTAAACCACATTGTTGGTTTTCCCACGAGGCGGCTCAAATATTGCCATACCTTCAGTGTATCTGTAAAGAAGACCTTGATTGTACTGTCTAGTAGAGCTACAGCGACCAGTCTCTGGTTGGGGCTCAACTTGACCCCTAATACATCCTCATCCATCTTCAGGGTCTTCACATGCTCCAAGGTCAGCAGCTGACTAGAAATAGACATAAACATGATTGGCATATGTTGGTATGTCAGAACAAAATATCAGGGCTTATACAATTAAAATTAGAAACTTTTTATTGGCATTTTATTAACAGCCAAATACATACCCAAGATTTATATGACATAAGTTCAAGAAATAGATCTGCTCTAGCAGTGATTTGCTTAAGGCCTCATCACACATAAGCGAAAATATTTCAACACAGACTTGCGTTTAATTGCAAAAACTAGTTTTTGTTTGATTGATTTATTGCTCAACAGCTATGGTCATTGGCTGTTGAAAGGGGCGTATAGCATTACAGATGATGACATCAATACAAGGCTGAAGGATGGAAATACCAGAAAGATTTCATCTGTGTTGGTTGTTCTCAGCCTTGTTGGTTTTCTATGCTTAAACTGGTGAGTAAAACATAGTAACTCAGGCCTCAAGGTTATAAAACTTTTTTCGTGCTCAACTCAGTTGAGCATAAAATTGGAACTGCTCATAAATGATGAAATTGCCCAAATAAATTGAAATTTCAGGTTTAGATCACCAAAGCATGTAATTTATCCTGCTAATATATGTTAAAATGCCAACAACTAATCATTTATGAGCAGGATAAATTGTTGAAGTCTCAGCTGAGCTGAGCATGAAAAAAGTTTTATAACCTCAGGACCTGTACCTGCCACCTTCATTCTCCTGGTTTGAGACCAGCTCAAAGTTCCAGAACTTTACTTCCTTATCAGCACTGCCAGAAACCAGGCCCCTCTGTAAGACAATGTCAAGATCAAATAAACTATGTGTTCGAGCATCCAAATCACGTTAATATGTTTGTCTGAGTAACAAGTGAGGGGGGATTTGTACATGCTCCAAGAAAGTTAATATGGACTGTGCAAACTGTTATGGAATTTGATAATAACACATATGATTCAAACAAATGAGATTTTACTTTTATGTTAAACATCCATTTGTTATGAATAAAAAAGGAAAGTTTCAGAAGAAAATACAAGAAAATATTTGTTCCTATCCCAAATACACACAATAACGCTGATGAGCTTTTTAAGGATTATGCCGACAACATGGGAAACCAGAGGACCAATGGTCCTGTAAACGCTCACCTGAAACCTGAGATATATACCAATAAACTTGTTTGACTAGAATGGTAATATACATGTATATAACCCCAGGGCCGGGGCAGAGCAACCCCTGGAGTCAATTTCTTTTTCAAATCATTAAACTTCAGTCCCTTTGCCAATTTCCTGCAAGTTTTGCCCTTCAAATGACATTTTAACACTTTTCTCCATTCAAATGCATGGCTGACCTATGTTGCAGTAAAATACATGTAGGTCAAGGTCATCCCAGGGTCATGATTTATATAAACTTTATAGAACTCCTCGCCCCGATCTTTCATGTCAAGTTTCAAAATCATAGGCCCTCTGGTTCTAAAGAAGAGGATTTTTGGAGGTTTTTGGTATTTATAGCCATGGCGGCCATCTTGGTCATGTGACCTTGACCATTTATATATACTTTCATTCCCACTTCCTAGCAATGCTCCTCATAAAGTTTGGCTTTGATTGGCAAAGCAGTTTCAGAGAAGAAGATCTTTGAATATCACTGTAATATACATGTATATTGCCCCGGGGTGGGGGCAGACAGACCCCTGGGGTCCAAATTTTTTCAGAATCATCAATCTTAAGTCCATTTGCCCATTTCCTGCAAGTTTTTCCCTACAAATGATATTTCAACACTTTTCCCCATTCAAATGCATGAGGGCCCTATGTTGACCTTGCCGTAAAATAAGTCAAGGTCATCTCAGTTTCATGATTTATATAAACTTTGTAGAGCTCCAGTCACTGATGCTTCACACCAAGTTTCAAAATCATTGGCCTTCTGGTTCTGGAGAAGAAGATTTTTAAAGGTTTTTTCTATTTATAGCCATGGCAGCCATCTTGGTCATGTGACCTTGACCATTTATCTAAACTTTCTTTCCCCCTTCCCAAGGATGCTCCATATGAAGTTTGGCTTTGATTGGCCAAGCGGTTTCAGGGGAGAAGATGTTTCATTATTATGGATATATACATGTATATAGCCCCGGGGCAGGGGCAGACAACCCCCCAGGGGCTAAAAGTTTCCAATTACATTAATCTTCTGTCCATTTGCCTATTCCCAGTAAGTTTTACCCATTAAATAGCATTTTACCATTTTTTCCCATTCAAATGCATTGGCGACCTAAGTTGACCTTGCCGTAAAATAGGTCAAGGTCATCCTAGGGTCATGATTTATATAAACTATAATGGGCCCGCATCTCCGATGCTACATACCAAGTTTTATGGAAATCGGCCCACTGGTTCTGGAGAAGAAGATTTTTAAAAGTTTTTGCTATTTATAGCCATGGCGGCCATCTTGGTCATGTGACCTGGACCATTTATACAAACTTTCGTTCCCCCTTCCTAAGGATGCTCCACATGAAGTTTGGCTTTGATTGGCCAAGCGGTTTCAAAGGAGAAGATCTTTGAAATTGTGAACGATGGACGGACGGACGACGGACGGACGCCGGAGCATGATTATACTATAAGCTCACCTGTGAGCCTTCGGCTCAGGTGAGCTAATAACTCTTGTTGAGAGCTATGTACCGCCAGCTTCGGATTTCAAAAATGGTGGATTTATGTAAAACAAATTTACTAAATAATTGTCTAAATAGGGGCTGTAAATTTGATTAAGTTTTTGAATAGGATTGACGCCAATGACGTCATAATAAAGGTGACATGTTGCATTTAGACCTTTTTCGTGCCGCTTTTTTGGGGCCATGACTTTGAAATTTGTGACACTGGGCTGATTAAAACTGCATGTTCAACTATATAAGCAAGCAACATGTTCTAAACTTTTACTGAATATTAACAAAGAAACATTGTGCTAACATTCAGGTATAACATTATGGTCTACAATCTACAGTGCAATTTGAACACATACAAAAATCTCGAAAAACGTTTTTCTTTCGGTTGACCACATGATTTTTTCTAACCAAATTACTTGTTATAAGATGGTCTTGCACTGAAAAGTTTATCGCAGAGATTTATTGGAGAGTTTTTGAATAGTACATGTATTAGATTTGCTACGTTAACAAGGATGAAAATGAAATAGCCATAAAAGCACATATTTACAAAATATCTCTTCATAATACCACTTTTAGGCAAAGCGCACACTTGATGATGGTTATATACACTCATCAACATCTAGTCTTGATGAAATGTATGGTATTTGGATAGTACTGTTTGTACTTTTCAAATTTTTTATTGCAAAAATGTAGTAGCAACAAGCGAAACCAGCCTTTTTTCGTCACATGCAATGGGTGTTCTTTCAACAAGTATAAATCAAAATTATGCCTGGTGACCCCAACTTTTTATTATACCCCGCCACTTCAAAAAGTGCGGGGTATTATGTTATACCCTCCGCAAAAAAATTTGCGTTCAAGTGTCCGTCAGTCCGTCTGTCCGTCCGTCAGCGCTTCGTTTCCGTGCTCTAACTTGAGCATTTATTGACCAATTTTCTTCAAACTGTGTATAGGAGTTTATATCAGGAAGGAGTGGTTTGGGATTGAAGATGGGCAAATTTCGTCAAATAAGTACAGAGTTATGGCCCTTGATTTACTTTAAAATTTCATTTCCGTGCTCTATCTTGAGCATTTATTGACCAATTTTGTTCAAACTTTGTATAGGAGTTCATATTAAGAAGGAGTGGTTTGGGATTGTAGATGGGTAAATTTCGTCAAATAAGTACAGAGTTATGGCCCTTGATTTACATTAAAATTTTGTTTCTGGGCTCTATCTTCAGCATTTATTGACCAATTTTCTTCAAACTTTGTATAGGAGCTAATATTAGCAAGGAGTGGTTTGGGATTGAAGATGGGTAAATTTTGTTGAATAAGTACAGAGTTATGGCCCTTGACTTATATTAAAATTTCGTTTCCGGCCTATATCTTGGGCATTTATAGACCAATTTTCTTCAAACCTTGTATAGGAGTTCATATTAGGAAGGAGTGGTTTGGGATTGGGATTGGGATTATTTCGTCAAATAAGTACAGACTTATGGCCCTTGATTTACGTTAAAATTTCATTTTTGGGCTCTATCTGGAGCATTTATTGACCAATTTTCTTCAAATTTTGTACAGGAGTTTATATCAGGAAGGAGTGGTTTGGGATTGAAGATTGGTAATTTTCGTCAAATAAATACAGAGTAATGGCCCTTGATTTATGTTAAAATATTGTTTTTAGGCGCTGTCTTGAGCATCTGTAGACCAATTTGCTTCAAACTTTGTTAAGGAGTTCATATCTGGAAGATGTGGTTTGGTATTGTAGATTAATGCCGTGCATTTGTACCAAATTAAATTTGCGTGGTGGGGTATCATGCATGCCTGCAGCGCTTTTATTTGCTCAGTGCAAAGTAGACATGTTTAAGTATCTTCGAAATAAAAATAAGAAAAAATTATCGAGCCTTTTAAAATCACCTTTACGGTCGGTACCATCCTTAAGTGCAGAGTAAAAAGCAAACTGGTACCAACTGTGTACAAACTGTCTTATTTCCAGCCCTTTTAATCACTGTTGTTGAGCAGTTCTGTTTGTGTCTAACCTGGATGAAATCTTGATTTTCATGGAAACAGTTCACAGACGACTTACTTTATCTGCTATCATACAGATAGACCATACAGTCCCTGTATGGGCCTCTATTCTCTGTAGAAGACTCAGTGACTTACTTTATCTGCTGTCATACAGATAGACCATACAGCCCATGAATGGGCCTCTATATTCTGTAGAAGACTCAGTGACTTACTTTACCTGCTGTCATACAGATAGACCATACAACTCCTGTATGGGCCTCTATATTCTGTAGAAGACTCAGTGACTTACTTTATCTGCTGTCATACAGTTAGACCATACAACTCCTGTATGGGCCTCTATATTCTGTAGAAGACTCAGTGACTTACTTTATCTGCTGTCATACAGATAGACCATACAACTCCTGTATGGGCCTCTATATTCTGTAGAAGACTCAGTGACTTACTTTATCTGCTGTCATACAGATAGACCATACAACTCCTGTATGGGCCTCTATATATTGTAGAAGACTCAGTGACTTACTTTATCTGCTGTCATACAGATAGACCATACAGCTCCTGTATGGGCCTCTATGTTCTGTAGAAGACTCAGTAACTTACTTTATCTGCTGTCATACAGATAGACCATACAACTCCTGTATGGGCCTCTATATTCTGTAGAAGACTCAGTGACTTACTTTATCTGCTGTCATACAGATAGACCATACAGCTCCTGTATGGGCCTCTATGTTCTGTAGAAGACTCAGTAACTTACTTTATCTGCTGTCATACAGATAGACCATACAGCTCCTGTATGGGCCTCTATGTTCTGTAGAAGACTCAGTAACTTACTTTATCTGCTGTCATACAGATAGACCATACAGCTCCTGTATGGGCCTCTATATTCTGTAGAAGACTCAGTAACTTACTTTATCTGCTCTCATACAGATAGACCATACAGCTCCTGTATGGGCCTCTATATTCTGTAGAAGACTCAGTAACTTACTTTATCTGCTGTCATATAGATAGACCATACAGCCCCTGTATGGGCCTTTATATTCTGTAGAAGACTCAGTGACTTACTTTATCTGCTGTCATACAGATAGACCATACAGCCCCTGTATGGGCCTCTATATTCTCCAAAAGACTTCCACTACCAATGTCTAGTATCTGTAGTTTACCACTCTACAAAGAAAAAATAACAAACTGATTTACAGTGAATAATTGACAAAAAAAAAACAACAAAAAAAGCACATTGTTGCACAGAGGATAGTTAAGAGAAACATGAATGGAATAGACTGTTTCAAAAACAAACAGAAAATAAATATCAATCTCAGGGCAGCACGTCAGACTACCTAGAAAAGCTGCAAAGGAGCTTGTAATCAGATCAGATAAAATCTCCAAGAAAACAAAATGTTCCAGATGATTGAGCGGATTTTGCACCGGCTTCAATATGACTGAGCTAGTACGTCAAGTGAGCCATGATGCAAAAAAAAAAGGTCTTCGGGGTTTCAGACCAGGTCTGACACAGACCAACCTGTACAGTCACAGAAGCAGGCTAGAAGCTTGAAATTTCTGATTTAAGAAGAAGAGAGATTGTACTATCCGTGGAGTGAAAACAAAGGCGCTGATCAGCTTCGCAGTTACTGCGAAGCTGATACTGCGAATCTGATCTGTGCCTTTGTTTTCTCATATGCAGAAATCCCATTTTCTCACCATGCGGCTCAAGTAACCCTACCTTTGAGCCAATAATAACATGTCTGTCTCCTGGAGCAAACACTGAACACAGGGCATAGTCACACGACATGGTTCTGATACACTGCAGGGATGACCTGAAAGAAACAGTCACGATTTAAGTTCTTTTTCTCAGGCAACAGTTATCTTCCTATTCTTAACTGAAAATGTATGCAGGCATGTAAGCAAGCTCAAATGTCAAATCAAGATTTGGTTCAATTTATCAGACACAGTTGAATGGCAAGCCTTCCACGGGCAGTTTACTAGTATTAAGTTCCTATTTACTTGCCACTAATACTTACAACCTGCTCTGCGTTGGTTTGGTTGCTTTTAAAAAGGACCTGATGAGACACAGCCACCACATGCTGTTAAAACATCTCTATTCAGACCAATGCACCAAGGCGTTAGCTTAATGCCTACCTTTTCCATATTTTCACTTACTCGACACTGTCTGAATGCAACGATTTATTGTTTGAACTTACTACAAGTGAGTATCCTGACATCACTTTGTTGCCCCAACAGACCGGTGCCCAAAGGTGAGGGTACAGGGCAGGAAACAGTAATCTTAACCTTAATACATACCTATTCCATATTTTGACAGACTCAGCACTCCCCGACAGCAGGGCTGTATTGTCAGAACTGAAGCTGAGGGTTCGTACATCACTCTGGTGTCCCAACATAGACAGGTGCCCCAGGGCAGGGGGCTGGGACTTCTTCTCTGCTAGGTTCAGGGAACAGTAGCCTAGCTTGTTGTTGTTGTGGAGGGTCAACACCTTATAAGAAACATAAAATACATAATATCTTAATGCCTTGCAACATCTTAGGATTTTTATTTATTTTATAGTTAATGTCCCTGTCAAAAAAATTTCTGTCATGTCGGGATGAAGCCATTCATTCTCCGGTATTAACCGGTTGCATAGGGAGTAAATTTGTCTTGCTCAAAAACACAACTGGGCATCAGTCTGGTTTGAAACCCAACATCATTATCCATGCTATCAGTATGCCACCACTATGCTCCCCTTGCTTTAAATTGCATGATTACAAATCATTTGGGTCTAATCACTTATTGAGAACATATTTCAAGTTTTTCCAATTACCATTAAACACCTCAATCTAAATCTAACAACTTTATTTGCCACTATTTTAACAGTCAATTGCTTTAACAGATACCTTAGTTGTCTTTAGAATGCCTCTATATTCCATAGCAACATATACATGAAATATTTTCCCAGCTATTTTTATTGCCATTTGTATTGATATCTTAATTACTTATAACCACCTCTAGATTACATGGTACCATCAACATAAGATATATTTCCTACCATATGCATATGCAAGCAGACTGTCTAGATATGTTTAGGTACCTTTAAAACACCTCTGGCTTCCATGGTAACATCAACATAAGATATTTTTCCCGCCATTTTTACTGCCGTCTGCCTAGATATCTCATCCTCAAGAGTTATCTTAGCTTCTTCTGTGTCTGCTTCCTGGCTCTCTTCTGCTCTGAATATATTCATAACATTTATATTACAAAAACATGACCATGCAATATCTGTAAAAATTGAAAACCAGAGGACCATTGGTCCTGAGAACGCTCACCTGAAGCCTGATCTTGGAGTATTAAGTCATCATGAAATGACCCTGACCTTGAATACTCACACACCTTTATTGACTTCATAAGTTGTCTGCATCTGCAAAGTTTCAGGGGTTGGTAACTCAAAGCCATCTTAAGCTTAAGATCAACTTACGAACAACTTGAGTATATCTTAGGGATTATGGTGAAAAACTGAAAAGGACCTTAAGTAACGGTGACAACTTAACAGCATCGTAACTTTGGCGACATCTTATCTTGGTGGCACCTTTCATTTGAAAAAAGTTCCGACAGCTTAGTGTAACTGGAATAGCAATGGCGTAAATTTTAAGGTGGTCATCTTAAGTTTGTCGTAAGTTGGGGAATTTACGATGCCTTCGAGTTACTGGGCCCAGGTCTCAGGCTGCAATAGTTTCCAAACCCAGTGATTTCTGAGAAAACCAAAATTTTAATTTTGATATTTAAATGACCTTGGGTCAAGGTCCAGAAATTACCTTGGCCTTCATTAATTACCTACCTTCATTGACTCCATTAGTTGAATGCATCTAGCAACTTTCAGGTCTCAGGCTGCAACAGTTTCCAAAATATCCAATGTTTTTGCCTTTTCCCATGTAAAAGCCTATGTTTCCAAAATTGACCTTGCCGTAAAATAGGTCAAGGTCATCCTAGGGCTGGAGTCCCAAATGCTACATACCAAGTTTCGCATAAATCGGCCAGCCGATTCTGGAGAAGAAGATTTTTGAGTGTTCTTTACCATAGTTGGGCATGGCGGCCATCTTGGTCATGTGACCTGGATTTTGCGATCAAACTTTCATTCCCCCTACCCATGGACGCTCCACATAAAATTTCACTTTGATTGGCCAAGCAATTTCAGAGAAGATCTTTGAAAAGTGTGTATGGACGACAGACTGGCCAAGGTCAAGAGATGACCTTGACCTAAATTAATCACATACCTTCATCTACTCCATTAGTTGTTTGCATCTACCACTTTTCAGGTCTCAGGCTGCAACAGTTTTCAAAAAATCCATATATATATAGTTTTCACTTTTCCCATGTAAAAGCCTATGTTTCCAAAATTGAAATTGCCGTAAAATAGGCCAAGGTCATCCTAGGGTCATCATTTGATCAAACTATGATGGGCTGGAGTCCCAAATGCTACAAACCAAGTTTCATGAAAATCGGCCTGCCGGTTCTGGAGAAGAAGATTTTTGAGTGGTTTTTACCATATATGGGCGTGGCGGCCATCTTGGTCATGTGACCTGGATTTGGCGATCAAACTTTCGTCTCCCCTACCCATGGATGCTCCACATTAAATTTCATTATGATTGGCCAAGCAGTTTCAGAGAAGATCTTTGAAAAGTGTGTATGGACGACAGGCTGGCCAAGGTCAAGAGATGACCTTGACCTAAATTAATCATATACCTTCATCTAATCCATTAGTTGTTTGCATCTACCACTTTTCAGGCCTCAGGCTGCAATAGTTTTCAAAAAATCCATAGTTTTCACTTTTTCCCATGTAAAAGCCTATGTTTCCAAATTTGACCTTGCCGTAAAATAGGTCAAGGTCATCCAAATGTCATCATTTTATCAAACTATGATGGGCTGAAGTCCCTGATGCTACATACCAAGTTTCTTGAAATCGTTCTGGAGAAGAAGATTTTTGAGCGGTTTTTACCATATATGGGCGTGGCGGCCATCTTGGTCATGTGATCTGGATTTTGCGATCAAACTTGAAATGCCACTACCCAAGGATGCTCCACATAAAATTTCAACTAGATCGGCTAAGCGGTTTCAGAGAAGAAGATCTTTGAAATTGTGGACGGACGGACGACGGACGGACGGACGCCAGATCATGGCCATCCTATAAGCTCACCTTGTGAGCCTTCGGCTCAGCTGAGCTAAAAATCCATAGTTTTCACTTTTTCTCATATAAAAGCCTATGTTTCCAAATTTGACCTTGCCGTAAAATAGGTCAAGGTCATCCAAGGCTCATCATTTTATCAAACTATGATTGGCTGAAGTCCCCAATGCTACATACCAAGATTCATAGAAATCGGCCCACCGGTTCTGGAGAAGAAGATTTTTGAAGTGTTTTTACCATATATGGGCGTGGCGGCCATCTTGGTCATGTGACCCGGATCTCGCGATCAAACTTCAGTTCCCCCTACCCATGGATGCTCCACATAAAATTTCACTTTGATTGGCCAAGTGGTTTCAGAGAAGAAGATCTTTGAAATTGTGGACGATGGACGGACGGACGACGGATCATGGCCATCCTATAAGCTCACCTTGTGAGCCTTCGGCTCAGGTGAGCTAAAAATCAGTGGAAAATGTGATATTTTCCTTGTTTTTGCTCAAAACACTGATTTGTGTGTACACATAAGAACTGCTGAGATGTTTTGGAGCAAAAATAAGAAAAGAATGTACACCCCTGCAGACCCCCGTTTTACTGTATAAAAGTGAGGTATAAGGGGTATACATTACACAGACATGTAAATGCAGTACTGAGACAAGACATATCATATTATTTATACACCTATTAATATAATGGGTATCTTTTCTCACCATTGTTTTTCACATTTACAGAAATCAGTTTAGTTTATTGTAGGTATTTTCAGCAGACGAAAACAGCCATGAAGTGGTGCTGAATATCTGGCCGATTTTCAATGTATAGGCTAACCTCATTATAACTCTATTTTGGGTCCATAGAAACAGACTGTATAAGTGAACCGTGTTATATTGAGGTTAAGAATTGAACTTACCCAATTAAAATTCCAGATACGCAATTGAATGAAAAAGGGGTGCGTAAATACCCTATAGGCTAAAAAATTAATTAAGGTACTGGGTTACTTACTATAGACATATAGAAAAATAATCAATTTGGGGGCCATGACACGGCAGTGTTATATTGAAAAGCCCATCATAATGAGGAGCGTTATAATAGGCTGAAGTGTATAGAAAATCAGTATTTTACATCTTAAATCAAATACATGTATTGCTAGTTTGGCTGAGCAGCCTCATTTGAGTTGGACCCAGTTTGAAATCCTACAGACTGGTTCAATTACAATGTGATTCACATACTTAAGCTTTTTTCTGATCTTTTTCTGTCTTTTACTGAGTTTTTTCTTCAACTCCTCCTCTGACGGCAGCTTGAAAACATCTAACATCTTATCTGTACCCTAAAGAGAATGAAAATAAGCCGAAGCATATTAGCTATGTCAGAGTTAGTATTCATGCATGTGTTAATAAACAAGTGAGGTTATGCAACAAGTCATTAATTGTTATATATAATTGATTCAATAATATTGATTCTTTTAAAAGCTATTACTTATAATTTATATATATATAATCAAAGGGGAGTAACCCAATTAATTAATATATATTTCTTTTTATGTTTCTACAATTTATTATCTAGAACTTTGTAGAAGAATGTCATTGATTATTTTTATCACTGTTATATAATTTAGAAGTATAGAAAATTCTATGAGCACTTTGTGGATAATTCCAGATGAAAATGGAGTGAGTGTTTTTTTTTTTACCATAAGTTAAAAATATATTTGGACTATGTATACTGAGATCTCGAAGGGTATAGTGGACTCTCGTTTAGTCTTGATGGTCGTTGCGGCCTTGAATTCTCTCTGGAGAATTCTAAATTCTCTTTGGAGAATTTAAAAGAACTTTCGTTTAGTTCGTTTCTTTTCTAGAGAAAAGTTTATTATATCATTCTCTAGAAACCTGGAGAATTTCCTTAGATGTATAAATATAGGTCCCAATTCAGTCGTAGGTATTCAGAAATTTGAAGTGATTTAAAGTATATAATTTTGGTTGTTTCACTAGTGTTTTGTGTGGATTAAAATATACATGTGCTCATATTCTGGTTACTGGATTGTGGACTTACATTTGAGGGACAAGGACTTATTTGACATTAACTTTGTAAGTTATTTATTTATTTATTTACTTATCTGTTTGTTTGTTTGTATGTATTTGCAGCATTTATTTGTTTGATTAAATATTGTTAAGTTTAAATTGCTTGGTTGTTTTTCGCTGTACCTGTCTAGTTACGCTAGGTCGTAACATAATCCTAACCAAATAGTTCCTGCACATTTCATTCCCCATTAACTGACAATAACTTCTTAACTCATTTAAGCCTGGCATCCCTTTTATGGGACATAGGCAAACAGAATAGCCCCAGAATGGCGTCCCATCTGGGGCTATTCTGTTTGCTTGGTGGAATTCCATCGAAAATTGAGATAAAAATTAAAAATCACTCCTAACACCCCTAAAAATGAAAGTGGACTCATCCAAATGATAATGATGGGAAAATCCATTTGTCAAATATGGGTTAATGAAACAGCAGAAAAGGATGAACTACTGATTTTTATAACCAGTTATTTACTGAGTGAGATAATCTTAGGCCTACTGCAATACATATCAGACAGCTACCAACTAAGCAATGTCATACTTTTGGGAAAATGGATTTACTCAGTGTTACTCACATGACATAAGATACATGTTTCTTGTTCATCGGTTACCATGGAAACCAGCCTGTCTCTACCTGACCTAAGAACTGACCCCACCTTGACACATCTCAAAATATTCTGAAAGAAGAGCTTTTTCATTACAAAGACAATCTACATTTATGCCCGGTGGCTACAGTCTGATATTTATGAGGATATTAAGACTTACAAGTATCTTTTTTTTTACAAAATGCTTTCAATAGTTTTTCAGTTTAATACCGATAAGCTACCTAAGTAAAACCATAAAAATAATATTATTTTTTCCTAAGCAACTGCAAATAATACAGCGCAGACCAATATCGCATTAGCCCTTGAGGTGCTCACTAATCAGGGTCTTTACTGTTTTGTTTTTCAAGCTGCATAATTTATTTTATCATATGATGTCGCTGTTTTCCAGTGGATAACATTATAATAAACAGAGGACCAATGGTCCTGTAAACGCTCACCTGAGATCTGCAGCATATACCAATAAACATGTTTGAATATTATGGTATTTAATCCCAGTGCAGAGGCAGATGAAGCCCTTGGGCCATTTTCTTTTTCAGAATAATCAATATTTTGTCCATTTGCCAATTTCCTGCTGGCTTTTTCCTTCAAATGACATTTTAACAGTTATTCCCATTCAAATGCATTGGCAACCCATGTTGACCTTGCCATAAACTGGGTCAAGGTCATCACAGGGTCATGATTTATATATACATTGTAGTACTTGAGCCATCGATGCTTCAAGCCAAGTTTCCTTGAAATCTGTCCACTGGTTCCGGAGAAGAAGATTTTTGAGAGATTTTTACTATATATGGGCCTGGCGGCCATCTTGGTCATGTGACCTGGATTATTTATATACACATTGATTACCCCATCCTTTAGATGCTTCACATAAAATTTGGCTTTGATTGGCCAAGTGGTTTCAGAGGAGCACATGTTTGAATATTATGGAGATATACAAGTATATTGCCCCGGGGTGGGGGCATATGAGCCCCTGTGGTCCATTTTTTGTCAGAATCATTAATAGTCAGTCCTTTAGTCCATTTCCTGCAAGACTTTCACTTTAAATGACATTTTAATAGTTTTCCCCATTCAAATGCATTGGTGACCTATGTTGACCTTGCCATAAAATAGGTCAAGGTCATCACAGGGTCATGATTTATATATACATTGTAGTGCTTTAGCCATCGATGTTTCATGCCAAGTTTCATTGAAATTAGTCCAACGGTTCCAGAGAAAAAGATTTTTGAAGGGTTTTTACCATATTTGGGCATGGCGGCCATCTTGGTCATGTGACCTGGATTATTTATATATACATTGGTTATCCCTTCCTATTGATGCATTAGATAAAATTTGGCTTTGATTGGTCAAGTGGTTTCAGAGGAGCAGACGTTTGAATATAGTGAAGATATACATGTATATTGCCCTGGGGTGGGGGCACATGAGCCCCTGGGGTCCATTTATTTTTCAGAATCATTAATATTCAGTCCTACTGCCCATTTCCTGCAAGACTTTCACTTTAAATGTCATTTTAAAAGTTTTCCCCATTCAAATGCATTGGCGACCTATGTTGACCTTGCCGTAAAATAGGTCAAGGTCATCACAGGGTCATGATTTATAAATACATTGTAGTGCTTTAGCCGTCAATGCTTCATGCCAAGTTTCATTGAAATTGGTCCACCGGTTCCAGAGAAAAAGATTTTTGAAGGGTTTTTAACACATATGGGCATGGCGGCCATCTTGGTCATGTGACCTGGATTATTTATATACACATTGGTTATCCCTTCCTATTGATGCTTTACATAAAATTTGGCTTTGATTGGTCAAGCGGTTTCAGAGGAGAAGACATTTGAATATAGTGAAGATATACATGTATATTGCCCCGGGGTGAGGGCACATGAGCCCCTGGGGTCCAATTTTTTTCAGAATCATTAATATTCAGTCCTACTGCCCATTTCCTGCAAGACTTTCACTTTAAATGACATTTTAAAAGTTTTCCCCATTCAAATGCATTGGTGACTTATGTTGACCTTGCTGTAAAACAGGTCAAGGTCATCACAGGGTCATAATTTATACACACATTGTAGTGCTTGAGCCATTGATGCTTCATGCCAAGTTTCGTTGAAATCGGTCCACTGGTTCGGGAGAAGAAGATTTTTGAAGGGTTTTTACCATATATGGGCATGGTGGCCATCTTGGTCATGTGACCTGGATTTCTTATATACACATTGGTTCCCCCTTCCTATAGATGCTTCATATAAAATTTGGCTTTGATTGGCCAAGCGGTTTCAGAGGAGAAGATCTTTGAAATTGTGGACGGACGACGGACGGACGGACGGACGCCGGATCATGGCCATCCTATAAGTTCACCTTGTGAGCCTAACGGCTCAGGTGAGCTAAAAAGTGTTATGACCACACGTATTAACACTTTTGTGGGAATATGTTACGTCATTGAAGAAGTCTGTAACAACAATGTAAATTTTCATTGAAAATATGTCCACTTTGAAGGTGATGAAATCATAATTTTAAGGTCATATAATAAAACAAATCCTACACTTGTTTAATAAATTTCATATGAAATTACCATTCATGTAAGATCCTCTATATATCACACCATAGTAAACTGTCTATATTAAGTGTATAAAGTAATTTAATCACAGAGTTTCATGGTAAACCTACCAATTCATCATCATCCTCATCATCGTCAAGTTGATTTTCTGTATCTAACCTGGACCGTTTAGCTTTCGGACCATCGATTTTTTCCTGGAATTAAAGCATAAGACATACAACAATTATTTTACATTTTGGCATATTCATTATTGTAAAGTATCCATTTTTACTGGACAGGCAAATGATGTTCCTGTCAATGAACTTAACCCATATTTGATGGATGGATTTTCCCATCATTATCATTTGGGGGAGTCCACTTTAATAGATAGAGGCTTCGGGTGTGATTTTAAAATTTTATTCAATTTTTCGATGAAATTCCTCTAAGCAAACAGAATAGCCCCAGATGGGACACCACATTCTGCGGCGTCACATCTGGGGCTATGCTGTTTGCCTATGTCCCACAAAAAGGACACCAGGCTTAAATAAGTTAATTGCATTAGATAGTTAAATTGAATGGCTAAATCTCAATTTTGCATAAATAGAAAATCAGTGGCCCCCAATGGCTGAGCGGTCAAGAGCGCTGTTTCTTAATCACTTTATTATCTCACCGAATGGCCACATGTGGGACAACCCAAGTTCTGCTGGCGGGTGTGCCAGATGTTTTTTCTTGGGGTTCTCTTGTTTTCGCCCCACCTACTGATTGGCCCGTCTCATATGAGTTGAAATAATCTTGAAAGGGACGTAAAACTGAATTAAAAAAATAAATCTCTGTTAACCTTAAGAAACATCAATAATGCAAACAGTAGTCCAACATTGTATTTTTATTATTATTATTTCAACTGCTTTTATAAGGCATCACAGTTTTACACATGGAAAACTATCATACATTCTGAAGAAGGAGCTATCATTATCATTATTTACAAGAACTTCTATGAAAACTATTCAGCTCATCGTCTCTTACCTGAGTATCATAGTTTAAATCCCAGACCCTAAGTTCACTGTCTCCTGACCCAGTCACCAGTCGGGTGTCGTCCCTAACTGTCACAAAGTCATGAACCTCACTGCGGTGCTCCACCAGTGTCTTGAAACAATGCTGTGTCTCCAGGTCCCAAAACTTCACAAATGTGTCTTTAGAACTGAAATACAAAAGCTGTACATCTTTTTCTATCTAAACGAAAATCAGACACCCATTTGAGTTCACTGCTCTGTGGAATGTGGTATGAGCCTGGCCAAACTACCAGACTAACATGGAACAAACATCAAAATGCACCTGAAGAAGTCAGATGGTTTACATTGGTAAGAAATCCATAAGAAGATTTCTATCCAGACAAACATGAATGTCACTATTTGACAATACAAGCAACAATTTAGGATCCAACTATGACTCACATGAGTACCCATAATGTGTTAAAGGAATACACTCACAAAGATTCTCATTCATTTAAAAAAAATAGTGGTCAGAAAGACAAACATTTTGCAACCATTTTTATGACAATCTGTCTAACGATTTTGTAGTAATGGTCATTTTTAAATTTTACAATGGTGGCCTATGGCGGCCGCCATTTTGTTTAGCAAGTCACGCGAGCAAAATTGAAAACTACTAATTTAAACCACTTGGCTAACTTTTTACACTTAAAAAGTGAACAAGATTGTTTCAATGAATTAGAGGAAAGTATTTTGTCACTTTATTCAATTATATTTGCTTTGGAATGGCTGATATTTTCAATTTAATGATTGTGAGGGAGTGATGTCATACCCTCACAGCCTCGTTTGGAGGAACACCACCAAATTAATTAAAACCATATAACTTTCTTAAATCTCCATTGATTTTCATGAGATTTGATGCAAAATGTTCAGCTAGCTTAAGCCTTTCATACAATGTACATGTAGAAGTTTGTGATCCTATTCCTTCAAGTAAAATTTATGGTGGTGTCACACCATTACATGCATTAATATAGCAGCATCAACAGACAAAACTGTTTAATGCATACACAAAACAAACACACAACTCACATGAGCAATCTTATTACAAATTTGTTTGTCTAATCTATTTTTTTTCTATCAAAATCATGCACACAAGCACACTACCTGGTGATAAGAACATCCTTCTGTTTCAAAAACTGGACCTGAGTTATCTGCCCTTTGTGTCCCTTCAAACGGTACAGACCACTCTCATTGACTATATCCCACACAATCACACTGGTGTCCTAATAATAAAGTAATAGCATCAATTAAGGATTGAAATTCAGATTTTAGCTTTCACTCGATGATGAAAAACTTTAGGCTGTTTTAATGTCTGTGAAGCGCGACTGCCCGAAGGGCTTCTCGGAGACATTAAAACAAGTAATGTTTTTCATCATCCAGTGAAAGCTAAAATCTTATTTTCAATTCTTATATTTTAATACATTTTATATTATCAATTCAGTTGCACATATCATTGCTCATTTTCATGTTATTTGACATTAAATCCGACTTAACGTAATTTTAGAACAGCCAAAATGACAAATTTTTGCGCTTAACGTCATGGCGATATGCGATCGACGTCACGTCAACAAGAGTAAACAAACGACGTCACTGGTTGGTTTTGAGGTCGCCCCGCCCATAGGCGTGGCCTCTAGATCACGTGACTTTAATGTTTTTCATTGGGAAATGAAGAACATCAAGAAAGATACTTTCATTTAGGGCAATTGCAATAAAAATGTAAATATAAGTGGTTGGCTGATTTAAATTCCCAATCAACAACTTTTCAGTCATGTCAATGTCAAATGCATTCAGAGAAATACATGTACATGTACCATTAAATTTAATATTGGGCACAAGAAAAAAACCTGCTGGTGGAAGGGCTTGATCAGAAAACCTCTCATGTTGGAGTCCTACACAGTACCACTATAAAGTCATTGTGGCCCTCCCATACATCATAATGTGAACCACATCATGGTTGCACATACTGAACATAGGTTACTTGCAGCGCACATACTGAGCATAGGTTACTTGCAGCATTATCAACATCACTTATATCAGTATTTATTTTGAACATCACTATTTTATACATTTAAAATAAGTCATGTTCTGCATCACAAAAACATAACCTTGTAATGTATACCCCCTTATACCCAGTTTTATATAGAAAAACTGGGTTGTACAGGGGTATACAACTATGCCTAATGGCCATTTCCACCTACCTTGCCCCCTGAGACAGGCCCGAGTCGCTTCTTATTATACTTCAGTGCCATCACAGTTTTGTGCCCTCTGAATGTGATCATGTTCTCTTCCTCTGCCCCCACCCCTAACCATTTCCACCTACCTTTCCCCCTGAGACAAGCCTCAGCCCCTTCTGGTCATACTTCAGTGCCGTCACAGCCGACTTGTGCCCACTGAATGTGATAGTCTTCTCCCCAGTGATGAGGTCAAACACACATATCGTGCCATCGTTGTACCCGACTGCAATGTGTGATTTATCTGGAGATCGGGCCAGTCGGGTCACTTCCTGCTTCTCACCTTTCAATGTGAAACACTGAAAAACAAACATCATTATTATTTGAGCTGTGATGTGAGAAAACCAGTTTTCGGGGTTTCCGACCATGTCCAATGTATGTGTTGTCACATAACAAGGTTAGGAGCCTGAGATTTCAGGTATAAGAAGAGAGATTGTACTATCCATGTAATGAAAACATAGACGCTGATCAGCTGTGCAGTTACAGTTACTGCACAGCTGTTCTGCGTCTTTGTTTTTGCATAGGCAAGAATCTGATTTTTCTCATAACGCAGCTCATTTATGATGGCTTGGAAGCCTTGGTACATGCCCCGTCTGTTTAGTCTTTGCTGTGATAAAATACCTCAGTCACCTGCTAGTCAGGATACCTTGTGTGCATAGTGCATGATTTTTCATTTTATTTTGAACACAGTAATATTGTATTTTCTTTTTCTTTGGTTGACATGATTGAGACTGGTGCCAGGTAATTCTTTTTCCAAGGTGGTGGTGATTCTGTTGTGACCCAGACTGGTTCTAGCATAATCTAATGATTTTCGTTTGGGTATAGTTTCAGTTAAGGTACGTGTAGCTATTAACTCACAGAAAGCATGGCATCCTTTTTATGGGACATAGGCAAACAGTTTAGCCCCAGATGTGACGCCACAGAACGCGGCGTTACATCTGGGGCTATTCTGATTGCCCAGATTATTTTTATGAAAAATTTATTTGAAAATTCAAAATCACTCCTGATGCCCCTTAAAATGAAAGTGAATTCACAGAATGGATAACGACGGGAAAGTCCATTCATCAATAATGTTTGTTTTGTTTGTTTTGTTCGGGTTTAACGTCGCTTTCAACATTATCTGTCATATCACGACGGTGTCTGGTTGTGACAGGGAGCTCAATGCTCACTTTTATAGTGCTGCCTCACTGTGGTATCAGATCCCAGACACTTTTACCTGATACCACCTCCAGTCACATTATACGGACACCGGAGCGACCAGTCCTAGCCCTACCCCGAAAATCTGAGTGCCAAGCGGGGAGCAACTAGTACCATTGTTAACGACTGGTATGTCGCAGCCCGGGATCGAACCTGGTACCTCCCAGTCTCGGAGCGGACACTCTACCTACTGAGCTACCGAGGCCGGTCATCAATAATGTGTTAAAGGGACTATCTTGTGCCAGGTTGACAGAAATTATCACAATACTTTATCTTAATTCTTGCTCTGACATTTCTTTCTCTCTCCAAAAAAAGAAAATTTTCAGGGTTCCCACTGAATTTTGAAATTGACGGTACACAAATTTATGCAACAGAGAAGCTATATTTTCAGAATTCTGAGCACCTGAAAAACTTATGTAGTTATCTAAATGTTTGGAACAAGCTGATTTCCAAAGAAAAAAAATCAAACTGCTGTCTCACAATAAAGAAGCAAAAATGAGCCTTTGCGTGAGAAAACCAACAATTTAGATTTCAGACCAAGTCCAACGCAAACCAGGCTGTACAGTAACAGAAGCAAGCTAGAAGCTTGAAATTTTGGATTTAAGAAGAAGAGGGATTGTACTATAATGTAGTGTAAACAGTTACTGCACAGCTGATCTGATCTGCCTCTTTGTTTTTGCATATGCAAATTGTTGGTTTTCTTGTGCGGTGACTCAAATACCTTTTCTCCAGTCCTGATGTCCCACACAATCACATCCTCACAGGCCCCTACGGCACAGTATTTACCCCGGGTCCCCCTAACGTCCAGGAACAAAACATTACACTTGTTACTGGCTATGACCCCGAAAACTTCAGCCTGGGCGTAACGTAGGTACTGTCTAGTTAGAGGCATACTTAGTCTTCAGCCTGATTTAGAATCAAGAATCAAAACATGTAGACACTATCAATTTAGGGCATATTTTAATGATTTGAGCCACCTCGTGGGAAAACCAACAATCTGCATAGGCGAAAACAAAGACGCAGATCAGCTTTGCGGTAACCGCGAAGCTGATCAGCGCCTTTGTTTTGCTACTCGGATAGTACAATTCCTCCTCTACTTAACTCCAAAGTTTCAAGCTTCTAGCCTGCTTCTGTGCTTGTACAGGTCGGTTTGTGTCGGACCTGGTCGGAAACCACATTGTTGGTTTTCCCACGAGACGGCTCATTTATTATTATAACTTCAAGTGCCAGTGCACTATGTCACTATGCTCTTGCATTGTTTTAAAACTTATACCAGGAAGAATTATGCTTCAAAACTGACACAGAAAGAGTTAAAATATTCCCTTGCATAACCACAAAATTTTTCGTTAAACAACTTCAACAAAATGGTTTTCAACAAAAAGCCATGGAACTGGAAGCATTTTTTGTGACTATCCCACCCGAACCCTGCATCCTTATTATCTTGCTGGATTTTCCTTATCTGATGACGCTTATAACTCAAGAGTATTGGTTATTGGTTATTCAAAAACTGACAGGATTAAAACATTGAATCAAAATTAACACCAACATATACTACTTAGAATGTAAAGAAGACCGAGGCTCAATAAAGCAGTAAGAGCAAAACAAAATACCTTATTTCATTTTACTACATAAATTGAAACAAGTGGCCATTTTTAAGTGCTAACTCCTTCCCCAGTTTGCCTGGTTGAAATTCCCCCAGATAAGAGAAATTCTCCCGATCAGGAGAATAGCAAATATTTTTGTTAGATTCAAAGATTATCATCTCCCAATCAGGAGAAAATCTCCCGATTCGGAGATTTTCTCCTTTTTGGGGAAAATGTCCTAGCCCAGGGATTTTTTGGGCAATTTTGGGAAGGGGCCCTAGGGCCTTTCGGATTGGGAAAATTAGCGACGTAACCCTGAATTTGGGAAATTTTCAGAATATTCAAAATTGATAATATTACCAGGTTGACATAATTAATCAAGCTTATGCATTTAGAATCATTTAATAATAACATAAAATACCAAGCTAAATAGCATTTCAAACAGCAGAACTTATATTTCACAAGGATTTGAACTATTGAAAATAATTTTCAGCTGTGACTGGGAATTTTTTTTTACAAATTGGGAAAAAATTCTCCTAAATCTCATTGGTAATGGGGCCTTATTTTAGCCCCTGAGACACCGGAAAAAAATCCCTGTAGCCGGACCGTGGAAACACCGTAAAACACACCAAACCACCCTAAACCACTTCAAAACCACCCCAAACCTCATCTTAAACACATCCAGACTAAATAAAGTACACTTTCTGTATTGCCTAGAAAAAGCCCATGTAAAATCCAACAACGAAAAGCCCCCCGGCTGAGGATCAAACACTGGACCTCTGGGACCGAAGTCAACCACTCTATCCCTGCACCCTGTGTCAGTTGCTTAATTTTCATATGCAAACCACATACCAAATTTCAACATACACTGTCGGGAAACAAACTCCGTGTAAGCTATCATTTGCACACACAACGGTGACGTCACAGACAATTTTAACAGTTCGGATTAAACCTAAGTTCGGAAAATTTGTGGTGCCGTTTGCATAAGTTATTTGTGAAATATTCAATATATCCTATCATTTGCAGCACACATCTTTTGTTGTATAACTGTAAAAACTTTCACAATTCATTATCTAGTTGCTAAGAACACTTCAGAAACTTAGAAGTTCTGAAGTGTTTTTAATGTTGACAATTGTTTGAAGGAAAGAAAATATTGCTAATTAGTGATTATAATATGCCGCATATGATAGGATGTGTGTAAAACAGTTTTATTATGTGGCAAGTGATGAAATATAGAGAAATATGTATTAAATATAACCAATATTTGAAAAAGTTATATTTTCACATGTGAAAATATAAGATTTGGGAATATGCAAATTACGATTCCACCGTTTTATTTCTAATTTATACATAACTAAATTTTATAATCTATGCTATTGTTGACGCAATGAACGTTCACACACAATAGCGACGTAATGACGTGACGTAATGACGTCATTTAAGATTTTGACGTCATATGCTTTAGCGCGCAGCGTTACAATGACCATGGCTACATGCAATATAATAAAAAGAAAATTCAAGTTTTTGTCGTGAATATGAGTTTTATTTCATCTCGTGAAGTGAAAAATTATATATTTCATTCGTGCCTTCGGCACTCATGAAATATAAAAATTTTTCACTTCACTCAATGAAATATTTTAACTCATATTCACTCCAAAAACTTGAATATCCTCTATTTCTTTAATATGAAAATAGCAATGCGCGATTTCCGAAATTATGTGCAATACGAACACGCGCTTTGTCGTATGACATATACACAAATGATAGCATACACAGACTTTATTTCCCGACACTGACATACTACCTCTAACGGTTCGTCTTGACCGAGTGCTATGCGTAACTTTCACTAGACTGCACACTGGCATTATCTGACCTTCACTAAATGCACTCTATATTAGTAATTTTAGCATGTTTAAGCTTTTTAAAAAAGAAGACACTTGTAAATTTTATCCGGGGTAAGATTTTTTCTGCGCGAAGTTAAATTTCTAATGTTTAACTGCCTAGGATTTACCAATATTGACATGAATGGGTGGGGTATGTAAAACAGAAATCTACTGTTTTATTGAATCTGTCAATCAAATGACGATGTGCATTTATTGCCAATAGACGTCACAGTAACTAGGAATGACTCGGTATAGTTATTATTTTAAAATTTTAAATAGCTTGGTGTAAAATTGGAAATGTAACTGGTTTTCGTGGGACCCATTTCCTGGAAAATGGAATGCATTTGAATAAAAATTACACAAAGCCTAAATGTCTAGGATACATAATCTGACAAATTAAGGATTATTTTGGGGTCATGGAAATGTATTTCTCTAGGAAAAATTAGTGTAAACATGTTTTTCTGGAAAATTCTGAAAGTGGGTAACTTGGGGCGGCTCGTGTGCACTTATTGTTTGGTGAAAGCTGACATGCCTTTTGTTTCAGGTTCTTATATGATTGAAGTCAATGGCTACATCGAAAAATCTGGCTTTTTTTTTTCAAAAAGCTAAGAAAAATGGGTCCAACGATTTCAACCCGGAAGTAACTGAAAAATTACTCACTTGCTCTGAGCTGACCACTCATTTCACAATCATTATACACAAATCCATGTATTTGCAACATATTCAACAGCCACATGGTAAAGCATGCTAAAGAATGTAACATTGTTGACAAAAATAAACAATGCTTTTTATACAGTAGTGACTCCAGCTGTTTTTTCAAACTCAATTTTTTTGCACAGCTTTTACAAAAATGGTGTCTCCAGTCCTCTAGAAATATAGAATTACATCACAATTACACAAAGAAGTTCATTTAAATGAGAAATTATTGCCTTGACAACAGCCACACACCCTAAAACCTTAGTATTGTTGACAATGACTGATAGTCTCAAACCAAAAACAAGACCTTGCAATTTATTTTTACTTTTATTGTTCTATTGCAAAAAATGGCATGGAATAGTTTTTTAAGTATTCAGACAGCCAAATTAAATGCTAGAAAATTGTTCAATTTGAAAAACAATATAAAAAAATCAAAAGGTCAAATAGTCTCAAAGCATGGGTCAAGCAGTGACCTGTAAGTGACCTCACAGGTTCCCAGCTATGCAATGGACACTGCCATGGAGCAAGATACCAAATCCAATATGGCCACTGAGCAAGGTATGAAAATGAAGTAAACAAAATTTATTTTGGCTTGCGCTTCATTGTGCTGCTATGTATATATTTCAAAGTGGTCAGATATTGTTTCTAACATACACAGCTTTGTTCTGTTACATACGGATTGATTTGATTCGGAATGATAATAAGAAAAAAATCAATTTTCAATCACAGTCATCGCAACAGAGATAATCATCGAAAATGGTACTAGCTGATGCATTTATCCATTTATTGATAAGATCCACAAGAAAGAAAAACATCAAAATTCGGTTTTAATATCAAAACCTATCTATCTTCTGATACTGAGTCGATCAATTTCTGATCATCACCTCAGGTGTGGGGTGGGTGGCTAAATTTAGAATTTAGTCAAGGGAAAATAAAACATTTGGGGTGGACCATTAAAACTATTTACAAGATATAGATGAGAGGCATACTAAAACGCATGCCTCTGGGCTAATGGTTTAAATAGAAGCCTTAAATTCCTCAATGGTCTTAGATAGGACCACTGAAGAAGGGAGACTATTCCAAACCGGAATAGTTCTGGGGAAAAAGGAATTTTTCAGGGCATCACTATAGGCAAATGGTCTTGTGTATTGTGATTCATGTGATGCCCGAGTATGCCTTAGATTGGGTGCCGGGGTCAGGTATTTGTCTTTATCAAGAAACACTGTACCAGAGTGTATCTTGTAGAAGAAGGTTAAGGAGGACCGCTCCCTGCGAGACTCCAGGGATGGCCACTCAAGTTCGTCTAGCATTTCACCGACGCTACTGGTGTTCCTCCATCGCCTGCAGGTCCACCGGGCAGCAGTCCTCTGCACCTTCTCCACCTTCTCAATCTGAGTTTCATGATAGGGATGCCAAATAGGAGCTGCATACTCAAGTTGAGGCCGAACCAATGTTTTGTATGCAACTTCCTTAGTATGCCTAGGTGCCAGTGCCAAATTGCGCCGAAGAAAACCCAAAGTCTTAGTTGCCTTGCATGAACCACGCACTTCCAGTTGACACGATTTGACTAAGAAAAAACAATGGATTATGCCGCCTGATTTCCGGTTCCCGGCTTTTACTGAAGTCGCTATATACAGGTAAATCTTCAAACATGTAAATACAGTGACCACACATAAGTCCTTAACTTTTGTGCATTTATTGAAGGTCAGACGCCAGTGCTTTCGTACTAGACGCACGGACAGACGCACGGACAGACAGACCCAAACCAATATGCGTCTTCAAATTTTTCCAACGTTCATCGACTCGGATTAAAAATAGCTTAACAGGGGAGACAGAAAAAAAGAGAAACAACATTTACTTTTTTCACGTGTTTACTTTAGTACTTGATTGAAATATTCAGTGTAAGCCGTTCCGATGTGGTAGTACGGACTACCGAAAAAACCTGCAGCTGGGGAATCTGAATGGTTCAGTGGTTTCGTACAGGAATTCTGAGCTACATACCGATTCCAATCGCAGAATCAATACAATACAAGAAAATACAATATCTGACAACCTCAATATTGATGTTGAACTGTTTTTTTTTTTTTTTTTTTTTTTTTTTTTTTTTTTTTTTTTTTGTTGTTGTTGTTGTTGTTTTTGTTGTCACTTGTTTTTTTTTTTTTTTTGTTTTTTTTTGTTTTGCTGTTGTTGTTGATTTCTTGCTTGAAGCCTAACCCAACAATAGCTAATGCCATATGGAGACACGAGAACTTGGTTTAAAGTCAGAGAAGCCCTGGGATGGAAACCATGGACCTGGTTAGTTAACTGCAAGGCGAGTGGCTTAACCCCAGGGGGGGTACTCTGAAATTTTCTGTATACATAGGCGAGGCTGACTTTTTTGGGGTCAAAATTTTGAATTTCCGTATTTTTTTGGGTTTTCAGAAAAACTAGTTATTTTTTAGGGTAGTGAGCTTTTTATGGATATTTTTTGGGGGTCATGCCTTTTCTGAATTATTTTTTTGGGGTCATCTATAATTCTACGTAATTTTTTGGGTTTTACACATTTCTTGGGAAATCTCTTTATTTCTATGAAGATAAGAGTGGCTTACACTTATGTCTTACAAGGCCTTAAGATTCAATTTTGTTTGCGACCATGCCTTATGACTGGTCTCGGTGAAATTTTGGAAGCTTGATCAAGATGATGTTGTTTGGATTGCAAATCAAATGGAATCAAAACCATCATAAGACTTACACTTTGAGAATAAATAAAATCTTTAAATTTTATACAACTTGGTATTTACCGGTACATCCTAGTTCCTACATTTACTAACTGTATTGTGACGTGTTCTGTTGGTTGGTTGATTTGGGATTTAACGTCCCACCAACAGCTTAGATCATATGGATGTGATAAAATTTCATCAATAGGCATAAAAAGATGAATACATGTAATTTTTTGGGGTAAGCTAAAAGTTCAAGTATTTTTTTGGGTATGCCTGATAGGACTGGTATTTTTTTGGGGTGGTCAGCAAATCTCAGTAATTTTTTGGGTTTGGGGGTAGAAGCTGGGGCCTCGCCTATGTATCCACAAAAAATGAGAGTACCCCCCCTGGGGGCTTAACCACTATACGTCATGTAAGTTTGTTTTGTGCAAAGGGTCCAGATCAATGATGGTCTTGTTGCTCAACCACATGTACTCCACCGGACCATGTACGCTGAAATATGTTCCAAATTACAATGTACCTCCAGTATAACATGAATGCAACAGTCTGTGCATTGCCAGATGATGATATTTTACTACTTACCTTCAAGACCCTTTATGTTTCAAGTGCCAAACAAGGTAACCTCAGGTATCATTATAAACATTCACTGTCACACTGCTCTGGCACTGACAAGGGTTGTATTTTACCATTCATCAGGAAAACATGCCCGTGAAAAGTCAACCCCCCCCCATGGACCCCCGCTTTTATATAGTAAAACTGGGGTTTGCAGGGGTATACATATTTTTTCTTATTTTCCTCCAAAACATAGATTGTGGGTACTCGTTAGAACCGCCTCGCCGAGCAAAAGTAAGAAAAAAATCCAAAATTTTCTACTGAAAATTTTCAATTTTTACAACTTAAAAAATCTCTGTATATATTACATGGGCATGTTTTCTTACTGGATCACAAAGCAGGCACTCTTCAGTTAGGGCTCGGTCTCATGAAAAACGTGGCCATTATATGCTCCTCGTCAACATTACTTTGATCTGGGTCTCTACTTCTATAGAGACCCTGCTTTGATTAACATGTGCATGTATTTTGAAAGTGTTTGGAAATGCAGTACACTGTGCTTGATTTGATATTTTGTTAGTTCTATGTATTTCAAGCTCTCAGTAGAAAATTAGAAGAGGCTTATATTGGGTTTGGCGGCAACAAATATGCATCTGGGACCTCATTTAGGAGCTCATTTGGGGTTCCAAGTGCCCTTTTGAGCCGCGTCATGGGAAAACCGGAGTTATGCCTATGCGAAAACAAAGGCGCAAATTTGCTGTGAAGTAAATGGCCAGCTGATTAACGCCTTTGTTTTCGCTACTCGGACAGTATAATTTATATTCTTCCTAAATCCGAAATTTCAAGCTACTATCCATCTTCTGTAGCTGCACGGCAAGTTTTGTGCCATACCTGGTCGGAAACCACGGTTTTCTTGCATCGCGACCCTTTAAGGGGCCGCTCAGTTTTCATTAATTATTAGTTGTGTGTCGTCACAGTTCACCACTTAGCCTATAATAGGACCCGTTTTCGATCGAGCCTCGAGCCAATTTTGGCTGAAGTGTTTCAGCAACGAGCCGCTTTCCCTGGTGCCAAGTTTGGAGCATTTTACGACCGCTTGCCGTTTTATGGAGTCGTTTTCTCCAGCAACGAACCGCTTTTTTGGGTACGTCGTATTCCGGTTCGTATTCTGAACAGTTCGCCACAACCGACAGTTTGCTAATTGCTATTTTTTTTTTTTTTCAGCCGGTTTTTATCTACAAATATCTTGTTGGGAGCTGGGTATGAGTTTTGAAGCCGTTTCTCTTAATGTCACCGAACCGCTTTATGATCTGGGTGTCATTTTGTGACCTGCATTTCAACACGGGCAAAAAACTTAGAAAATATATCGTAAGCCAAGTGAGCAGCTATTTCCCAACAGGCGGCCACTCAATTTTCAACACGAGCCGTTTTCTGCGAGCCGGTGTCTTTATTTGCAGCAACATTTTATAATACATGTGTTAGCCAGTTGAGATCTTGATTTATTTTCTATTCTAATCCGTTTTTAATAATCGCTACAAAAAGTAGAAAGTGGCCTTTTTACGTCATGCCGGGCTGAACGGACTTAATCAAAGGTTCCACCACAAGGACGATTTTTTGTTTTTATTTAATTTTCTTTCTTTATGAATTCGATGTCCCCAGGAAAAGTGGTTTTCGGCGCTGTCCCCGGTGAGGGCGATAGGTTAATTGTGTCCCGGGAAAAGTGGTTTATCTTCGTCATACTTGTCCTCATTGGGGGTGGTGGTCGGTGTCCCACGGCGTGGTTTGTCTTCGTTGTACTGTATGTTGTGCCTGCCCGTTGCCTTTCCTTCCTGTTGGGGATTGGCCGGATGGCTGCCTTGTTGGGGGAGTGGGGGGGGGGGGCTAGTCAGTCATTCTGCTCTTCGAGTGTGTTGTGGGAGGAATGTTTTGTTGTGTTTTATGTGGTTTCTTTCCCACCTGGTGTCTGTGTTGGGATTTAAATTTAATTGCATCGATTCCTGGTCCCTCTATTCTTACTTTCCATTTTGGGCCGTAATAACCATGGGCCACTTTTAGGGACGCGTGTCCATTTTGGAGCCGTTTTTCACAACCAAGTTCGGAGACACTATTTACAACCGAGCCGCTGTCTCGGAAGCGGGTGTCGCTTTCGGAATCTTTTAAAATTTTACGAACAGCGTTTGGGAGCTAGCTGCGTTTTTTTTTTTTTTTTTTTTTTTTTTTTCGATTTTCTTGATCAGTATTAAAAACGGATGCCGAGCCGTTCTTTTTTTTTTTTTTTTTTTTTTTGCCTTCTACTTCGTGCCGCGATCTCGGTGCCGTTTTGTCGCCACCGAGCCGCTTTTCAGGGACCGGTTGCCGTAAACCATGGCATGGTTCATCTATGCTCACGGCTCTTAAAGGATCTCAGTTTTTATATTATTCACTACAAATCGAGCGATTAATGTGGAGCCGATGTCCTTTTTCGTCACAGAGCCGCTGTTTGGTAGCCGGGTGCCGTTCACTTCCAGTCGAATTACAGGAACTGATCCCGTTTTGAGACGTTTTCTCCATCGTAGGCCTACTGAGTTGGGACCCGGTGCCGTTTTATAAAACAGTATTGTCACCATTGAGACATTTTGTACAGCCGGATGCCGTTTTAGCTTTTTTCACCACCAATTAAGCCACTTTTTGAGATCTATTGTCGCTTTTGTAGCAGTTTTGTAACCCCAAGCCACCTCCACTGGGTAGTCAAGTGACTTTTAGAGCCGTATTTGACAACCGTTACATTTATGGGGAGCTGCGTTGCCTATTTCAGCCGTCTTTCGTTTTGGGAGCCGGTGTTGAGCTACGTGTACGAGTCGCTATTTGGGGGCAAGTTCCGTATTTGGCGCCGTTTTCACCGGAACAATTTTTAAAGGTTGGCTGCGTTTACGGTCGTTTTTACGAGCCGTTTTCGTTTTGGAAGTCAGGACTGGTGTCGAACTGCACCGCACTGCTCAGGTCGTTTTTTGGGGGGGATCCGTGTGCCATTTTTAAGTCACTTGTGTGTGTGTGTGTGTGTGTGTGTGTGTGTGTGTGTGTGTGTGTGTGTGTGCCGAACCACTGTTTGGAAGCATATGCACGGTTTTGGCATCGTTTTCACAAGCCTGGTGCAGTTTAATTCGCACTGTTTTCACAACAAGACACCGTTTTTCTGATTGAACCTATCAAGAAGTTCAGTCGACGTTAGAGGATCGACCAGTTTTGCCACCACCGAACCCATTTGAGACCCGGTGCCGTTTCTGTCCGGGAGGTTTTAACCCACTTTGGGGACGTAATTTCATCTGGGAACATATGTTTTTTGTTGTTGATTTTTTTTACGACCGAGGCGCTTCATGCGCGGATCCAGAAAATTTTCTCAAGGAGGCGGGGTGGGGGGGGGTGGGGGGGGGGCGGATCCAAACTCCCAGAAGGGATCCGACGGAAAAATTCAACATGGCAAAAATCAATAATCTCGCAATTCCAGGGGGGACCGGACCCCCTGCCCCCCCCCCCCTCCTGGATCCACCCATGCGCTTTTTCGGAAGCTTGGTGCGGTTTTAGAGCTTCTACATGCGCATTTCGCGACTCGGTGAGTCGCCGATGCGATTCTAATGTGTATCCACATTCTGTTTGGGAAAAAAATCTGTAAATTGAAACTGAAAATTTTCATTTTCGTCAGCTGTAAAAAAATCTCTAAATTACTTGGCTAGGTTTTCAAAATGTACAATAGTTATGGAACAGACCACGGAGCCATGCTCAAAACTGGTATTGTCACACTGAGTCTGTTATACATCACCATGAGCACAATTCAGTGTGTTACTGTATTTTTCCCCTTTTCACCTACCTCACATTTCATGTGTTTCATAGATAAAGAGGGAGAGCAGAGTCATTCTATTTCTGGACTTTCTATTCTTACTTCAGTAAATGGGAATGGACTCCACATCAGGAAAACATGTCCGTGTAATGTATACCCCCTCATACCCCACATTCATATAATAAGGCTGGGGTTTACGGGGATATACCTTTTTTCTTATTTTTGATCCAAAACATAGATTGTGGGTAATCGCTAGAAACGCCTCAGCGAGGCGGTTCTAATGTGTACCCACAATCAATGTTTTGAGCTAAAATATTAAAATACATGTATCAAAATTTTCCCATTGAAATTTTCTCTTTTTTTTTTTCTTCTAAAAAAATCTCTGTATATTGCATGGGCAAGTTTTCATATTTTAGTCAAATAATGGGAATGG
This sequence comes from Rugalucina vietnamica, assembly GCA_964017185.1. Taxonomy (NCBI): domain Eukaryota; kingdom Metazoa; phylum Mollusca; class Bivalvia; order Lucinida; family Lucinidae; genus Rugalucina; species Rugalucina vietnamica. The sequence continues at coordinate 16,031,691 of OZ024874.1, forward strand.
ACTCAAGGTATACATGAAAACCAACCTAACACCCATTGGGATATTTAAACAATATAGAACTTTATTGATAATCCAAGATTTCAAGCTGGAACAAAGATAAGCCATGGCATGACAAAACTAATGTGTGTGCAGTTGCAAAAGTAGCAAACTGAGAATAAATCATTCTGGATGTGCAGTGAAGACATTGATCAGACTGGGCAGATTTTCTGTGTCTTCACTGCTTACACATATTTTTAGTTTTGTCATGCCTTGTCTCCAATCAACTCAACTGTGAGAAAGCACATTAAAACAGCTAGCTTCTGTAATTTTGGACTTGCATGTAACTATTGGTTGGATAAATTGAAGCTTTGCAAAAAAACATTTTTGTAATTTTTGACTTTTTCAGTGTTAACTTCTATTCCACTCTATACATGAGGAAAATCTTATGATTTTTTTTTAATTAAATTCTGTTGAATATGCTACATGCATACATGTAGTATTCATGATCAACGAAATGAAATATATACATGTACCGGCCCCGTACCAGCAGCCTTATAGAAGCCAAATGTTTAACAATGTGCTTTCTCTATAAAATAATATGACATCAAAATTAGCAAACACATCTTGAATTTAACATCATTCTTATGTTTTATCACAGACAAATAAATATATAACACTTTGGTAATATCACCCTTTACTTGAACAAGATATTCAAAACAATAGCCAAGTTCATGTTAACAATGCAGAGCAAAATCTTGGAATCTACACTATTTTCCAAACTTAACTATTTGCATCTTCTAATAGCAATTCCTATTTGTTTTAATTGTAAATATTAATTTAGCCATAAAAAATATTAAGAAATAATACAGCAAGTCAAAATATTGAAGCATGTTCCAAAATGTCTGTGTTTATAAGGGTCCATGCATAAATGAACTTTCAGGTAAAACAGTTATATGAGGTTGTAACTAACATTCATCCTTCACTTCTCTCACTACCATTTATCATTTATACAGCAAAGAATGGGGAAAAAATGAATATTAAATAAGCACTAAAATTTTAGTGGAATAGCAATTGTATAACTTTTCTTTTGTTCAGCTACATGATGACAGCACAATATGAAAGTCATATGAAACTGGCCTGAATTGACAAAGACACTGTCTGAATAACACTGTTTAAAACAATGGGTATTGAGGGTTTTCAACCAAGTCAACTAGTTTACTTGAGGTTACCTAGTTAGCTTAAGACCATATTGGAGCTAGAAGAATTAGAGACAGAATCCTATCATAAGGCGGCATCAGTTGATTATTCATAAAGATCTCATGTTTCCTTCTCCTACTGTTTTATATCATTGTATTAGCACGTTAATATTGTCAGGTGAATGCATCATAAAATACACAAAATAATAACAAAAGGCACATAGATGTTTCCCATATAAATGATTTGATCTGTCAATATTATACTACATAAAACACATTTTGAAGAGCAATCTCTTATACAGGTAAATTTGGCAGAAAATATATGAAATACTTCTGGTAAAAGAATATGAACAACTAAAATGCCAATGGACTTTCATGATACTTTAATAAGTTCATACATAATTTCCACACCTGGTATGCTTTTCCTTATGTAGTGTGCTTTCTTTGAGCCTCAGAAAACCCATGACTCCACTTTTTTCACAACAGTTACTAATTTCAAAACCATAGGCCTCTAGCCTTTAAATATCTATATCTTTTGTGGCTCGATTAAGCTTGATGCCAGAAACTCTGAAATGCTGTTTCAGATGGATTATAGTAGTTGTTCTAAAATTCACAAAAACACAGAAAAATTGTCATCTTGGTTTTCATTACCTAAAACATAAAACTGATAAATGTTCATTAATGTCCTTTTGTCTTTCGAATTAGTTCTTAAAGATGCTGCAGATATCAGGATTACATGCAAGAATATAATCCTCGTTTTATGAAGTCAAAATGAATTGTCCATCATATAATATAAACATTTTTCACAAATGTACATAAAAAGACTGTCAACAATTAGTTCAATAGGCAGGACTCGTATGTTGGAACCATGTATTTGATATTGATAAAGGCATCTTCTCCTCCGTGTCTCTCAAAGGCTTCCAATGTTTCCTGAATGAGGTCACCAATATTTTCTCTTTTCTGCTGGCTGTAGTCGATTCCATCGCCTGAGTTCACTGGAAATAATGAAACAAATGTGTTGACTTTGTGGCAAATCAAATATTATAAGCTAAAATACAGATGAACATAGGCATATGTAAAGGCTGATCAAAGTGTTTTATGTGCAGATATTTGGAATATTATGGCATACTACATGATTCACTGTAAGTTCAGAAATTTTCGCGCAACTTTTATTTCGCAAATTTTTGTTTTCCGAATTATTAGGGAGTTCTTGAATTTGCGAGCGAGGACTTGTGCAGTCTATAAAGCTTATAGTAATTCTTTATTAGCGAGAACTTTATTTTTGTGAGGTCACGAATTTCGCTAATATTAGCAAAAATTAAGTTCTGGCGAACATTTCCGAATTTACTTTTCCTAGCCCTAGCTGCAAAGCCCAAACTTCTGCATTTATTTCACACACTTTAGCCAGTTCATCAAGGATCTTAGTAAAATACATAACTCCATTTGTTGACTGGATCTGACATGAACTGTTACCACTGTGCTGTAAAGCCATCTTTGATCAAAACCAAATATATTTCAATGGATAGAATAACTTGGCAATTAAAACTGTTCCCAGATTATATTGGACACTACACTAAATTTAAAGCTATTAGAAACGGCAGATATTGCTCTAAATTTGTATTGTTCTAAACTGTTGTCAATTAGCAGCAATCCATAACCCAAAATATATTTCTAATGTTTGGCCATTAACACAATGAGAACAGTTTTAATACTGCAGTACCACTAAAATCAGAAATCCAAGACTGGCACTTACAGTTCTTATTTTTGAAAATGTTTAAAATAGGAAGTATTTGTCTGTAGTATGGAACAAGGGCTTCTCCCACCATATCCGCTGACACGACGAGATGCTGTAAGATTTTTAATGTTGTACAAACCACCTGGGGATTTCTTGTGTTGAGAGCATCTGAAAAATAGAAACATTATGACAAGATTAATACATCATCATGCAATATAGAAAACCTATCTACAAATATTATTTTTACAGATAAAAAGCTGAGATTGCTTTATTTTTCACCTTTTGGCTCCAATTGAATAAAAGGTAGATTTTGATTTCATTGACCCAAGCAAAAGTGGTAAAGATATAAATGAGCCGCATCGTGGGAAAACCAACAATGTGGTTTCCCAACAGGTCCGACACAAACCAGGCTGTACAGTCACAGAATAAAGCTAGAAACTTGAAACTTTGAAATATAAGTAGAAGAGGAAATGAACTATCCGAGAGGTGAAAACAAAAGCGCTGATCAGCTTCGCAGTTTCCGCAAAGCTGATCTGCACCTTTGTTTTCGCCAATGCAGATTGTTGGTTTTCCCATGCGGAGGCTCAAATGCCATAATCAAACATGCTTGGTAAAGCTATTGGCAGTACTGGTTACAGAATATGGCTCGCATATTAACTGGTTGAGAGACGCAGATTAATTGAGACACATTTAGTATGCCAACTTTTTTCATGAAAATATACAATAATTATAGTGATCTGATCATACAAAACATTGTCAGATCTTGGCCTGTCATTATGTCTATAAGTTTGTGGCATTAAAACATTTCGTTACATGCAAGTGTTTCAATGACCCCTCTTGCGTACTTACTTTTAATAGGAATGATAAGCTGGGGTATAACAGGCAAAATTTTTGAACCACCATGTTCCAACATGTCATGTACACCTTGCCTGGCAAAGAACTCATATGGGTGACCAGTTTCACAGAGACCATCATAGAATAATGGCAGGTAGTGGTGGTAATCTAACTTCTCAATCTCCACCTAGAAAAAATCAGATTTATGTGAAATAGTTATAGTATATAAGACAGCTACAGGCTTAAAGTTTTGATATATCAAAACATAACAGATGACAAAAAGTGATCTATGAACAAAACCATTATCAGAGTGGAATTGGAATATCACAAAAAATTTGTGCAAATTATTTTCTAATGTTTAATAAATCACTTTTCTTTTATTTGATATAAAGAAGATTAACTATTTGAAACATGTAAAAACAAACTATAAATTTCATAAAATATTTGTAACAATTATTTCCAAGATTGAAAAATTATTCACTTTTGAAACAGCGTGTAGTTAATAATTTAGGGATTTTTTGGGAAGGGGCTCTAGGGCCTTTCTGATTGGGAAATTTAGCGACGTAAACCATGAATTTGAGAAATTTTCAAAAAGTTCATCGTTGATAACATTTTAAAATGTGACCTAGCTTATAAGGGTATTTCATTTAGAACCATTAAATAATAACTTATAATCAAACCTAAACTCCATTTCAAACAGAAAAGTTTGAATTTCACAATGTATGGAACTGTTGAAAATTATTTTCAGGTTTGATTGGGAATTTTTTTCTTCAAATTGGGAAAAAAGCAACCTAAATTGCATTGGGAATGGGGCCTTATTTCGGGCCATGAGGCACCAAAAAAAAGTCCCTGTAATTTCACACTCCCAATACCTACCTTCCATGCAATTTTGTTGCCTTTAGTGTCATGTTCTAATGCAATAGGGAAGTCTCCTCTCTCATAAAATTTTCTGAAGGCAGTGGGACCTGACGGTTTAGATTGGAAAGCACCTGCTTTTGGAGGTTTCTCTATCTGAAATTATAACAGATTGAACAGTTAAACTATTAAGTATTTACTATGTTTGAAACAATGCTGGTACCCCTTAAATCAGTTATAAATGATATGTTACAAAAAAGTTGGCACAACATATACCGAAAAAGAAACAAACTACCACTGGTGTGACAAGTTTTCATAGTTTTCATTTATTGAAATGTGAAACTTGACCATCAACCAGATTGCTTGTTTGAATGTATCTTTCAGTAATGTAATTTGACACACTTTTAAGTTTATGAATCTGCCATTTTGAGACCTGCAATTATAGATTTTTGCCAAAGGCTAATCGTTAAAAGTAATTACCAACTCTTAACTTTTATATCTAAGTAATTAAACTAAAGGAAAACTTGTGGGTGTTTAGAGATTACTGTGTCTGCTTTTGGGGGGGTACCATACCCTATTTTTCTGTCATGTTTCTTATGACCAGTTCGGGAAAGGTGCAAATTCATTAACGTTGAGGAATTTGTTTACAGTTAACGAATTCATTAACTTGAGTTAATCAATTCGTTAGCTTTGACCCTTATTTTTAGTTTGTTTGTTTCTTTTTTTATCAGCATCAAAATATCCATTCCTGTACTGATTTAATTTCATTTTCATGAAATTAAGCTAAAAATGAAACTTTTTGTCCATGCAAATGAAATTCTGTCCAAGCATTCAAAAAGTTATGCTAAACAAACAGGGTTTTTGGTACCTGTTTATGGCCCCGATTTGGTCATCTGTTGGCTGCCATTTTCTAACGCATGATCAGAATTTCATTGGCTTGGACATAAAATGATTTAGCTTTTTATGAAAATAAAATAAAATTACAGCAGGTTTTAAAATTTGATGCTGATTTTTTAAAAATCATAAATAAGGGTCAAAAGTTAATGAATTTGTAAACTCGAGTTAACAAATTTGTACCTTTACCAAACTGTGACACTTTCCACATGAATGGCATATCATCTTTTTTTCTAACTCTTTTCATACATAATAGTCAAATTGTGGCGGTTAAATGTACCGATGTACTGTGTTTACCGAGTATCAATTTCTAACCATTACCACAGGAGCTGTGAAATTATGACTTGTTCAAGTCCACAACAAAAGGCGCCCTGGCTGAGGATTGAACCCGGGACCTCTGGGACCAGAGTCAACCACACTACCCCTGTGCCAGACCGCTCCACAATAGAATTGTGAACTATATGTCAATGAAAGAGAGGCACTCAGAACACATATTTTAATACAACTGGCACATTTGAATTGACGTGTGAAATGCTCTTGGGCTGTTCCAAAACTGACTTCAGAAGAGATCACAGAGAGAATATTTGCTTAATGCTGGGTAACTTCATCACTCAGACAAATAGACTTTAAGGCGACCTCCCAAATGCAAAATAAATACAGTGTGACTATTACTCAGAAGATAATTATGCGTGAAAATACAAGAAATACACATACCAGAGAAGAACCCCACTACCTGAGAGACCATGCAATTCTGTCATTATGACATCGATTCACCGATTCAAATTCACAACTGATCCTTGACACATCCCCCCACCAAATAAACTAGCCCATCATAAAATTCGGAGACAAACAACAATGGCTGTCATTTTTGTTTCATACAATTACTTCCAATCTGACCCACCTGAACATTTTTCGCATATGATCGAGTTGAAAATCCTTGTGTTGTGCATTCTGACTTTTGTTGCAGTTTTTGATAACCAAAGCCTTTCTTCTGCTCCATAGGTTGCTGAATCTGTTGCTGCATCATTTTCGTAGACATGTTGCCTTTATTGTTCAGTCAGTCACTGTCCTATCAGCTGAAAAATAAAGGTTCAAAAGTCTTTTCTACCGAATAAACAACATGGATAAAACCTCACACTGTTTTGTGTAGTCAAGCAACTGTGAAAGTGCCCGGATAATCAACTCGATTTACCTTCGTTGTCATGAGCAACACTTCCGGCCCCTTGATTACCGAACCGAATCAAATGTTTGATGTAGCGGACCGCTTCGGTCTTTTAGTTTTTTGTTTTCTTTTTACTCCCATCAATCAATTTCTGATTATTCTTGGGAGGTGTACGTTGTACACTCCGGTGTGTTTTGCAGGATGAGCCTACATGCACGAGGATAGAACCTGTGTATGGATCTTTAACCTGCGCAGGGGATGACTGTCCCTGCACAGGGGGCCTCCAGTTGGTACGTGGACAATTCGGACCTTGGCTAATTCGGACCTGATTCGGACCTCAGCTGTGGACAATTCGGACCTTGGCTAATTCGGACCTCGACTAATGGTCAGTTCGGACCCCGCAAAATCGAGGTCCGAATTAGCAAAGGTCCGAATCGAATTAAGGTCCGAATTAGCCATTGTCTGAATCGGATTAAGGTCCGAATTAGCCAATGTCAGAATCTGTTTGATGCCCGAATTAATCACATGTGAAACAGAAATAAGGTCCGAATCAGCAAATGCTTGAATTGATTCAAGATGGAAGAATTGCCTGTGTCTTCAAATCATTAAAATAAAAATTCATTGTAGTACATGTACTCATGCCATTATTTCAAGTAGTATTCGCGAGTGAAATACTTTGTTTTGTTGATTGATTGATTGATTGATTGATTGATTGATTGATTGATTGATTTGTGGCTTAGCATCCCAGTCAACAGCTATGGCTATGTCGAGACGTTGCCTCCATTTTGTAGAACATTTACCCAACATTACGATGTCATGACATCCAATATAACCACGCAAGTAAACACAAGGGCTGATATGTATGGATGGTTAGACTTTAACCACTTTTCCAGGGAAAAGACCTCTTCTGAGCGGTTAACCAGTGATCAGACGGCCAGTCAGAAGTGAATAAGCTTTGTCTGTAGGCTCAAGCAGCCCATCTGTTACCTAAGGGTACTTTGTGTTTTGCAGTTCACGATCGTCTGGTGTATGAGAATAGTCAGCGCAAACCGCAATTTTACCTTATGGAATGCGAGACCGCATGAAATCAGTAAATGATGGCTCGGTTTTAATCTGAACGCAGTTTTCTTTGTGGAAAATACATAATGCAAAGGTCCGAAATGACCAATGGAAAAGGTCCGAATTGACCAACGGAAAAGGTCCGAATTGACCAATTGAAAAGGTCCGAATTGACCAACAGAAAAGGTCCGAATTGACCAAAGAATTTTTATTTTTGAGGTCCGAATTGACCAATAAAAAAGGGTCCGAATTGACCAGTGGCCGGGGTCCTAATTGACCAGTGGTCGAGGTCCGAATTGACTAGGGCCGAATTTTTTAGGGTCCGAATTGACTAGGGCCGAATTAGCCAAGGTCCGAATTGTCCATAATTCCTCCAGTTAACGTCCCGATCCGAAGGACGGCGCACTGTATCATGTCATTCCTGTAAATCACACGAAGGGAAGCGTGTTCGGACCAACAAATTTTCCTCGCCGCCGGCGGGGATCGAACCCGGGACCTCTAGCACAAGAAGCCAGTGCGCTTACCACTCGGCTACCTCGCTTTTAAAAATAGTTTTGGTCGAGTTGCGTTTCGGCATCGCTCGTTTCGATCTGGTTTGTTTCTGCCTCTGTTTCGGTCTGAATTTTTTCGGCTCTGAGAATGCATAATGCAGATGAAGAGTGCAACCTTCACAAGTGAGACCATTGAATATTCCTCCAGTTATTCCAATTCAGAATATTTCACTCGCCAAATTTAGAACAATGTCCATGTCATGGGTGACTTCGACTTCAGAGATATTGTTCGGCCAGATAGGCGCAATAAACAAGGTTCTTCACTTAACATGTCTGAAGGTGCAATGTTGATAGAAATCATCAGTGATCATGACTTGGCGCAGGTAGTGCACTTCCCCCACAAGAGGACAAAGCACATTGGATTTGATTCCCGGACAATTTGTTGATATTCATTCCACCGACCGGCTTAGTGATCATGATATTGTCTCTGAAACGTTGAAAAAAGTTATTCCCCCATTAAGACACATAAGAATAAGGTGTATAAATATCAGAATCCACGAAAGCTGATGCACTTAAATTTGCAAAGGAGAAATATTTCAATGGTTACTCATGTACATTGTCGATTCAAGAAAACTTAAATGTGATCACATTCTTTATTCAAAGGTACAAGTAGGCAGAGATCAGGAAAAGGCGCAATCAGAAAAAGATTCCCACTCCAAAAACCGAGGTGGGAAAAAACCAAACTAACAATCAGGTACTTATAACATACAAACATATCGTAAGCCGAATGAGCAGCTATTTTCCCAATAGGTGGCCACTCAGTTACCTTAACTTAACTAAAAATATGAAAACATACATAAGGCGCCAATAGCATAAATTTTTTAAACACCAAGACATAAAACAAAAAGAACCACCACAGAAGTATCGCCTTGGAACGATCAGTAACACAAAGTTACTGGCGGGCTTAAATCGATTTTACATGGCCATAACCTCACCCTCAGCTTCCCCAGTGGTTTATAACATTTAGTTAGTTCTTCTCTCCTCGTGGTGAATCTCTAACTAGTCAATGAATCATCAAGAACAAACAAATAAATCATGATAAACATCCTGATCAATCAAAAACCAGGACTCACAGATTCAGTAAGCTGCCCGACGATGGAGATCTCTGGGCGCCGAATAGCTTATTAACTCCGGAGCAAAAGAAAAGCATCAAGAATCAGCGGATGAACACATTCTATCAAAAGGTACAAATAGGCAAAGATCTAGTCGCTCAAAATTCCCCAGTCACACAGTTAACATAGAATCTGAATCAGAATGTTTTACTGGTGACACTTCAAATGACAATATTTCACCAGGGGGTTCGCATGGGGGAGAAATTAGTCCCTAGAACGCACAAGCGAAGCGAACTTGGACACACAATAATCTGACATTTGAGCGGTGGAAAACAGTGAATAACCTCTATACTAGTAGATGGTATCTGAAATGTCACGGGGAGATAAGGTCATATGTAAGAATTCTGGCTTTCCCCTTCATAAGTCGATTATCCGTCCTCATTTTCTTGAGAGTTTCTCACTTGAGTTGTTCAAGAATGCCAGTCATACTTCCTCGAAAGTATACTTCGGATAGCATGAGTTGTATGTAATTAACTTGGTTGGTGATTTTAGTGGTTCTGCAGTGGTTATTTTTGTTTGGTTTAAACTTTATTTCAATTGTATAGATACAATATACATTATAGACAATGGTACATAATGACAATAACAGATATACAATAAGGATTCGGAAGGAAGTCTTGCGACTTTTGTAATCCGTTTCCCAATCGTTCAAAAGTATGTAAAATTCAAACCCATGACTTGATATATGTATTATTCACAAATTAATATTACTTCAAATACAGCTTTAAAAATTATATAAAGACAGTACAAAAATTTTAATATTTAAGTAGTAGTTAGTTTAAATTTATGGGCATTTTTCAAAAAAGGCAGAATCAGAAAAACTTTTCATCATGGTCTTGAAAGAATGTGGCATATCACACTAAATCGTGTATCTGCTGTTTTATGTCTTGGTGTTTAAATTTTTTGTGCTGTTGGCGCATTATGTATGTTTTCATATTGTTAGTTAAGTTGAGGTAACTGAGTGGCCACCTATTGGGAAAATAGCTGCTCATTCGGCTTACGATATGTTTTCATGGTATAAGTACCTTATTGTTAATTTAGTTTTTTTTCCGATCTCGGTTTTTGGAGTGAGAATCTTTTTCTGATTGCGCCTTTTCCTGATCTTTGCCTACTTGTACATTTTTAAGGCTAATCCAAGAGATTTCTATCGTTACATAAACAGTCAGAAAAAATGTTCAAGGTATCTCCACTTTGTAAAAGAGCAATGGAAGTGGTCTTGCTGAATCATATTTTGAAAAGGCTGGTGAATTCAATGGTCGGTTCACGGATGTGTTCAACAAAACTTATTGTGCGTTCAAATAGTATACTTAGAAAAACAATTGAGGGATATGGTTTTTGTTTCGATTTCATTGCTAAAGGTATAATTTTTTCTACCCAAATAATTAATAGATATATGGCAGAACCATCACTGTGCAAAGATTCCATAAAATTTTCGCGTTGCCTGGAAGCGCTTCTCGCAGACTTGCAGAAATGATGGAACACCCCTAAAATTAAAGTTTTTATTGCTCCCTAGTCTATCCAAATCTTTCATTCACCCCCTCTTACTGGTTCATCCAAATGCAAAACTGTTCTGATAATCGAAATGGCGACACTTTTATGTCTAAAACGCACTTTGGGGAATTTTCAGAAATCTGTGATTTTTGGTAAAAAACACATTTTTTAACCAAAAATTTTTTTTTCGTTTAAAATGTTTTCCTTTGCATTGTGAGTATGAAACTGAAATCCGTTTTTGAATGCGCGCTCTGGTTTTCTTAAAACAGCGTTTTTTAAAACGTGTTGTCAAATTTTTAATCACGTAATGCAAATTCCCATTAAGGTAATGTTCAGATCTTTAGCAAATGTTTTGAAACGCTGTAAAATCTAAACTAATGCCCGTAACTCAAATCGGTTTTCTGTATCGAACTCGCAGCTTAAAGGGCAACGTTTTAAGCGAAAAAAAAATTTTGGTAAAAAATCGTGTTTTTAACCAAAAATCACAGATTTCTGAAATTTTCCCAATATGCATTTAAGACATAAAAGTACCGGCATTTCGATTATCAAAACAGTTTTGCAGCTGAATGAACCAGTAAAAGGGGAGAAATGGCAGAACTGGATAGGGTAGGCAACAGTTGAAACTTCAATTTCAGGGGTGTTCCAACGTTTCTGCAAGTCTGCGAGAGGCACATCCAGGCAACGCAAAAATTTTATGGAATCTTTGCGCAGTGATGGTTCTGCTACATATCTATTAATTATTTGGGTAGAAAAAAATATACCTTTAGCAATGAAATCGAAACAAAAACCATATCCCTCAATTGTTTTTCTAAGTATATGTCTCATTTGGATGAACATTAGCTTTTGTCAGCCAGGCAACATGCATTCAGGAAATCCCATAGCCGTGAAACTCACTTAGCTACAGTGATAGATGATTGGGCAAATATCTTAAACAATCAAGGTCAGGTTGATACATTTATCTTGAATTGTTCAGTTATGGAATTGGAGGGGAGACAATTAATTGGATTAATGCTTGCCCGTGCTACAGACAACCAAGATTTGTGGTTAATGGTGTTAAATCAGACTGGAATCTTGTTGTATCTGATATTCCTCAGGGCACCGTTCTTGGTCTCTTGTTGTTCTCGTTACATATAAATGATATTACTTCCGACATTGAATCGGAAATTAGACTCTTGTTTGTTATCGTGAAATTAAGAATGTGGAGGATACGGTGAAACTTCAGTAGGATATTGATCGTTTATGTAGTTGAGCCCGGAAATGGGGTATGAAATTCCAACCCGTCAAGTGCAACATGACAGAGCTGACGAACAAACGGACTAGTAAAATTCACAAATTCTAAATTTGTAAGGGGGCTTATTGGTGAACATGGCCTTTCGGCTGGCTTGAATTTTTATTCAAGAAATAACACGCTTGCCAGTGGATTCGCATAGACTTTTTCAGAAACACAGTTACTTCCATATTAGAACGTACAGGCTTCCAAACAAAATGGCACTTTGTTGACAGAAGAACACGGTATGCGACATCCTTTCTAATTGTTTTGCTATTGTTCAACAATTGTAAAATCTGGCATTTGTCTAAATGTATCCCTGTTTATTTCCCTTTATGGTAGTAAATCCCGGGTAGTAAATTTAAGTCAATTCATATCGAAATAAAAATGGACCCAGACAAATGAACTTTTTGTCGTTTATTACCGATTTTCCCCTTAATAGAATACGTGATCGAAAATGAAAGCCAAGATAATGTAGTCGAAAGAAACGCACATAAATAATTTCACAACCTTTTAAAAAGTATCCAGGTATTTCATTTACAGCGCACCTGGCTTCTAAATATCCAGGACAGTTACGCCTGGTTCCATGTTAGAACTTATACCACAGGTACAAAGCCACTGAAGATCCGGCCGGTAACCAATGTGTAGCAACGATTTTATCAACGCTCGTGCATAGGCCTATCAACCTAACAGCCTGGTAAAAGGCAACTTTCTCTATTATTTCGCATCAAATCTACATATTTCCACAAGGCATCGATTGTTAGATAATTAATGAATATTTATATTGAAAAGGGAAAGAAATGAAACTGATTAGTAACAAAACGAGATGAAAATCGAGACAATTTTCTACATTCATTTTCAATGATAGGTAAGAACAAAACAAAACAACACAGAGGCTGATATATGCAGGACAGTTACGCCTGGTTCCACATTTGTACTTATACCACAGATACAAAGCCACTGAAGCTCCGGCTGGTAACCAATACGTAACAACGATTTTAGCAACGCTCGTGCATGCGTCTGTCAACCTAGCTGTCGCCTGCTAAAAACCATCTTTCTCTATTATTTCGCATCAAATCTACCTATTTTCACAAAGCAGTGGTTGTTAGATAATTAATAAATAAATATATATTGGAAAAGGAAAGAAATGAAACTGATTAGTAACAAAACGAGATGAAAATCGAGACATTTTTTTTACTTTCGTTTTCAATGATAGAAAAGAACAGAATAAAACGCCCTTCTCTGGGCGATTTGCAGAAAAAATGTAACTCCTGCAAAAGCTAAAAGAAAACTGGTAGTGCAAAAATTAGATCTAAATTTGAAAACTTAAGAAGGGAAATCAAAGCTGATGTAAGGAAGCAGCATGACCTGTATGTCAATATTGGTGGGGGATGTTAAGGCTAATCCCAAGGATTTTTATAGGTATATAAATAGTCAGAGGAACGATACCAAAGGCATTCCCCTTTTGAAAAAGAAAAATGGAAGTGGTATTGCTCAATCAGATTTCAAAAAAGCAGAAAAATTCAATGGTCAGTTCACAGATGTATTCACCAAAACGGTACACAACTAACTCCCACTTCTGGTTAGGTCGGCCCCATTCATGGATGAAATTGTTGTTAATAGTTCCTTAGAAAAAATTCTGCTGGCTTCTTCAAAGGTGAGTGTCTCACTCCTGGGTGTTAATTTGTGGATACAATTGATTTTATTTTTTTTAATTTGATACATAATCTACCAATTTAAGGTATTATATGATATCATGGAGGACTATATCTTCTGCGTGGAAGCGACAAAAGGTCATGGTGGAACACTGCGATCTTCCGTTCTACTTGTGTGTGTGTTCAAGTTTGTGAAAAACTGTATCGGTCATGGTGTGTGAATTTATTAATCTCTTTTTGAAGAGCTCTGGTGCTGAATTTATCAATCTGTGGTAATTTATTAGTCAGTGAATTGTGGAACTTTGCACAGTGCTGTGAATGAGGCCTATTTTGCATTGTTTTCAATGGGAGCCATCCAGGATTGTCTGTAACCAAAAGAGCGAAGAGCGAATGGAACGAAACGATCGTTGAATTGCGGTTCGGTATAACTTACAGTATGCTGTTGGATTTTACTGCCGTTGGACTTTACATTAAAAAAAGAACTTCCGGCGAAATTCGCCGATCGAAAGCGCAATGTCAATTTATTCCATCTGTAGATGCCAAGCGCAAAAAGTTTCTAATTTGCTGAGCTCTGTCAGCAAGCTAAGATGTTCACCAAACGGAGTGCTAGTTGACAACTTTGGTCTACTTGATAAAATAGGTGAAATTCCTTGTTTCTTCTACTTCACCTTTCATCCAGGTTGCACAGACGCTTGCTGTGCTTTGAACAAGTTAAAGCTTTACAAAAAGGCAGTGTCTCCCCGTCCGGTACCGGGCAAATTAGGCTAAAGTCTCCTTGTCTGGCAATGCCGGACGCCGAGCCTATCCTCACTGGAATGGCTCCGTGTCCGGCACTACATTTTTCTTACTAAGTTATTGTTTGTAAATGATAAAAAAAGAAACATAAATCAGATTAATACTGGCTAATGTGTCACAAAATAAATTCGCTAGATATTTTTCACGCCGCCATATTGGATTTTACAGTGACTATTTGTCCAATCGCCGTTTACCGTTTGATATAAGTGCTAGTGACACAGCAATATAAGATACTTTTTTGTTCGCTCCGTATCTGCTAAATCATGTAAATGGTAAAGGCTGGTTAAAAAAATTTTAATCAAAAAAAGTAATAGATACAGTAAATATTTGATTAAATCACAATTGTTTATGATAAGGCCAAAAAAAAAAATACAATTGTTTCTCAGGCACTTTTTGGAAAAAACAGATGAGGCAGGCAGGTTTTTTTTTTTTTTTTTTTTTTCACCAAAAAACAGATGAGGCCACTTTTTTTTTTTGGCAACCGGGAAAACATGTGTGAAAAAAAAATGATATTTTTCTAATTTTGCTCAAAAAAATAGATTGTGGGTATGCACTAGAGCTGCATCACCCATAATCTGTCTTAAAGCAAAAATACAAAAATATATGTATACCACTGTACAACATAGCTTTACCTGTGGGTTGTATTTACTATTATGATGTTCCTGTCGAAATACCAGACTCTCATCTGGCATAATGGTTACAGCGTTGGCTTTGGAAGTGGGAGTTTGTGTGTTCAATATCAGCTGGGTCATACCAAAGACTTTTAAAATGGTATCAGTGGCTACCTTACTTGGTGCTCAGCATTTGACTGGCTTCTCTTCTCCAAAAACAACAACCTCAGTGATAGGAATACAGTAAATATTTCAAGGTGATGGTTGGTGGCAGACAGTGTAGCTCTATCATTGGGGTCTGGTCACTTTGGTGGTGGTAATACCCTTTCTCGGGGTTAAAACGAGGTGCATCGATAAATCGACGGGGGAACATTACGATACAAGGCAAGACAATACTAATTTGCGATCGGGCGAACGCTCAATTTCAAATCAATCTCAACTTCTACGCAGAATAAGCCAGAAATATTGCTATTGCTAATTTGAATACAACATACAAAACATCATAATTTACTTACTTTTGACTGACAATTCCATTAAACAAGTAAAAATTATGAGTTTCGTGAGCTCTCCATTCACGTAGGTGGAAAGTGAAAGTAAGTCCGAAAACGAGGTTAAACTTATCAAAACTTGTTTTTGTTTTTTGAGCGAAACGAAATTGTTTCGTAGACGTTTCGAACTTTGCTGGATACATCTTTCAGGCGGTTTTGACCTTATATCATTTATTCCATGACTTTTACAGCTAATAACAATTCAGGTCCATGAGAACACCACCAACAATGGAGTATTACAGAATTGTTGTCCTGATGACAGATCCTCAATTCACCTTTCAGCGATTGCCACCCACTCTACTAGTGTACCATCATACCCTACTAGGGTTTCCCCTATCGTTATCTCCTAGGGTACTCCTACTACTAGTGAACCATCATGCCCTACTAGGGTTCCTCCATACCCTACCCTCTCAGGGTATAGCTATACACGCATCCCACCCTACTAGTGTACACTTCAGACCCGTTATAACTTATAAGGCGCTGGTCGGGGTCCACAAGTCGCATGCGCGTTATAGGTGAAGCGCGTGATGCAAACAATCTACTGAGTCGGACCAGGCTGATCAAAGTTCATGTAGTTTTTGTGGGTGGGGAAAAGCGCCTATACGGCGTGTTAATTTGCTTAATCGAGCAAATTGGCGGTTTATCCCGGAGTCCTTGTAAAATGGAATAAACAAAAGTGAAATTTTGCTTGTTTCAATATTTTAATCAATTAAAAACGATCTACAACGATTTAATGTGAAAAAAAAGCGTCCATAACACCACGCTAATGTTGCTGTTCCGCCTTTGACTTATTGGCGCACCCGGATATTTAACGCGGACAAGTGTCATTGCCGATTCCTTATTTACAATTATTTTAATTCGCCGTTCTTAATCGAGAAAGCACAAACGCATTTTCTGATCGGATAGAATTATACAAGATATAGGTGTCCCAATGCTTAAAAAAATCTATGGTTTGTGTCGCCGTCGAAAGTGAGCAACGTTGCGTAACAGTTGTCACAAATAGCCTACAGCAGACTGTGTTTACCGTCTCGTTATGGTCTATCGATAATCCCATAGTGCTTTTGGCTTATTTTCACAACTTTTATGGCTAATCTTAAGAAAACAATGTGTCATCCACGCTTCGCGAGCGGTGGATTGTGTCCGTCTAAAAATTACTGAAATGGCAATTATCACTCGTGAATATACACGCAGCCGACACGGTTCGTAAACACATTATGCTTTCTATTAGAAAACCTGTTCTGTCAGTTTTAAATATGCAAAAGATAATTACCATTAATTGTTCTCAATGTACAATAAAGAGAAACTGTAAGAAAATCGCTCCTTGGCAAACGCCTGACAACGGCTTTATTTTTTTTTTACCATAAAGAGAAACTGTAAGAAAATTGAACCTTGGCGAATTCCCTGCAAACGATCTTTTTAACAGTGAATTCATCCGCACATAAACGCCTTAACTGCAATACAATACAGGAATAAAACGGCGCCTTGTACTACCCTAACTTACCAGGGTTCCACACTACCTTAGCTCCTAGGATACACCCACCCTATTAGTGAACCATCCTCCTGTACAAGGATTCCTCCCTACCCTACCCTCTAAGGGTACAATCATTCCACCATACTAGTGTTTTTTTTCTTCAAACAAACTGGACCGAAACAACCTTGGGAAGAAACGGCTTGAATCCGAAAGTAAAAATGTTTCCGTCCAAAAAAAAAAAAAATGTTTTGTATTAACCCAAAATCATGAAGACGCTTTCCATGCCTCTTTGCAAGCGCTTGGCTTTATCTCCTTGATCGCCAAAGACAAAAACGAAGATTTGTAACAGATGCGCTATTTTATTTATTTTTTTTTTTTGAGACGATAAAAAGGGGTAATGCGGGGGGTTTCAGACAGATGCGGCGGTGCCTGAGAAACATTTTTATTTTTTTTTTTGGCCTAATTACTAAATAAAAGTGATTCGCAGATTCTAAGAAACATTCACTTTGATGTTCTGTTCCGTTGGTCGATGTGGTATCCGGTGTGTCTTCGATTACCGTAGTTGGCATTCCAGCTGCCAGTTGCAGAAGCACATTAGCAGCATCCGTAGTTTCGCTGGCGTCGTTATTGTCTGCGTCTACACGTCTAGGCCCTGTTTCTAGTGTCGTAGATGTTGGAGATGGAGTCCCTTGGAGATTGGCGGTGATGTTGGTAGGACGGCATAGTTTTAAACTGAGTCGCTTCCATGGTTGTTTTTTGGTCTCCACAGTTGTCACAATTTCTTCCTCATTTTCGGTTGACTGGTTTCCTGGTACTGGTACTGCTTCTGCTGTCTCATCTAGTTGTTCTTGTCGTAGTTGTTCTGTGACGGGGTGCTCATCAATCACGGGTGGCTCATCAATCACGGGTGGCTCATCAATCACGGGTGGCTCATCAATCACAGCTTGCATTGGTACGGCTTCCGTTGTCTCATCTAGTTGTTCTTGTCGTAGTGGTTCTGTGACGGGACGCTCTTCAATCACGGGTGGCTCATCAATCATGGCTACTGCTTCTGGTGTCTCAACTAGTTGTTCGTGTGTGATTTCATTGGCGGCGTATGCTGTGGTTTCTATGGGAGAGATAAGGACATCTTCTGATTTTTCCCATGCAGAAAGCAACTGTATTGAGCTGGTGGATCTTCACGTCGAACTGTGTTCCAGTGCTTTCGGCGACGATTGACGCGAGTTTCTGTGTGATACTGAATGCCATTCGAAATCTGTCTAGTTGTGATGTTGGTTTTCTAGTGGACTGGCTGGATGATGTATGTAACTGGTTATCAGCGGCGGTTTGATTCAGGATCCCCAGACATTTGGCTTTTGTCCAACACTGTGAAACAAGCTGATCATCGAAGAGGTCAATTTCTTTCTTCTTCCGTACCGCGAATATGTGTTTGCAGGGTAAACTGTATTGACGAAAGAAGTCACAGCTGCAGTTGATTTCATTTGTTGTGTATTCGCGACCGTTGCTGTGACACGTGAAGCCGTCCCATGTCTCTGTCATTTCAGTGTCGTTATGCTTCTCTATCTGGGATGACACAAGTTTGAAACCGTAGTCCGTTAGTTTTCTCCGGAATTGGAAATCAGCAGAGTTTTCATCCAGTGTTACTGCGGCTACCTTGTTCACAGATTTACATATTTTCCCGTTGATTTCTGTCCTGTGCATATGTAGGAAATGAACCAAATCCGACGCAAACGTATCAAACTTGGCATTCTTGTCGATGACTTGTTTCACTTTCTGGTTGATACTTTCTACCCTGTTGTTGGTGTTGTTTCCCAATGATGTACTTTCGCTGAGTCCAATGACCCATTGCTCTTTAATAAGATCCCATGAGTTGTTGAAGTAGCCCGCTGCAGCTGTCAAACGCGGGTATGTTCTTTTCCATCAGCGTCTGCTTGTGTGTCTCGTATTCCGTCAGTGACCGAGAGTAGGCGATTTTCTGTATTGTCTCTAGAAGGGCGTCGCGCTGCTTTTTGTTGATGCTCATCTTGTCTGTTGTGACTTCTCGTCGAAATGAGCGAAGCACGTGAAACAAACATATACGTAGTTTGGCGTCGGGAAAACTTCTGCTAAATACCTCTCGTTCTATGAAGTCCTTGTCTGTCATGATTGTGGTTGTCTCTGACCATTTTGGATTCTGCTCCTTGAAAATATCAACCATGGATTGTATGGTTTCTTCTGTCTCGTTCGCGACCACCCATATGCCTACAATTTCGCTCTGTCCATTCCCATTTTCGACGATCAGTAGGTATAACGGCATCCTTAAGTCATTAACTTTGTACGTCACGTCTACGCACAAAAACTCTGGGTACTCCGCGAACACTTGTCTCATTCGAGCGTCTTGAAAGAATAATCCTGTCATTGTATTGTCCGCGTTCTCGTCTGTTTGAATCTTAACAAAAGCACCATTACATTTGTTTAGTTCATCTACGGCTTTCTGTAGTGTGGAGTGGTCGTCTCTCTTGGAGTCGGATCTCTTCAGGTTGTGGATGTCTTTCATCAACAACACCTTTCCTGTTGACTGCATGATGCTGGACTGGATGATCTTTTTGTTGGCTTTCATTTCTAGCATGTGTTGTATATTCTCCTTCTCTGTACCGTCCAGTCTTCGTTGGTGGTATAGATTACGGAACAGTTCTCTGTTGACCTCATGATTGTGGTTCTCATCGAATGACCTAACTTCCAGCTTCTGACCATCTTGTGTCGCCCTGATTGTGATGTGAGCCTTGCATCCTACTCTGAACGTGCTGGAATGAATGAATGAATGAATGAATAAACGAACGAACGAGTTAATTAATTAATTAATTAACAGAAGTTAATTAATTAATTAACGGGAGACTGAACGAACAAATTCATGAAAAAAATAAAATGAAAAATGTACGAACAAATGCATATATGAACTAACAAACAAATGAATAAATGAATAAATAAATAAATAGGTAGATAGATAGATAGATAGATAGATAGATAGATAGATAGATAGATAGATAGATAGATAGATAGATAGATAGATTAGATTAGATAGATAGATAGATAGATAGATAGATAGATAGATAGATAGATAGATAGATAGATAGATAGATAGATAGATAGATATACCTTGTTTCCTTCTTGCCGGTCCCAGTTGGCTTATGTTTCTTTCCGCCGAGAACGCAGTGATATGTTGCTTCGTAGAACTTGATAGCTGGGTTCAAAGTCTTCTTCGGGCATCTAGCCGCCGATGCCTCTACCGTTCGCGAATCTCTTCTGTAGAACTGAACATACTCAGTGTTCTGGTAGCGTTCTTTGACACTTTCAAAAGCCAAGAAACTATCAAATTGTTGTCCGATGTGGACTTTGTGAGCCATGATTGCAATATGACAGATACAACATAATTTATTTTAGCATTGCACATCTTAATGGATGGATTGTTTTCTAATTTACGTAATTATATTGTTTGTTTGCTTTATTTGAGAATGGTCGTTTGTTGTCGGAAGATCAATTAGCAGACATCAAAAGGAACAAAAGAGGCGCACAATTCGCGGTTTGCTGCCTGCCTTAAAGATGAGAAGAGGCTAATTGGCATCATTAACCGCAAGGTTAAATACATGGGCTTAAAGAACTTATTCGATAGATAATTATATTTGTATTTCAAAAAAAAAAAATACAAGATATTACAATATTTTTATTCAACAACCAAATGCAACATGATATTGAATTCGCTACAGTTTCATCTATACACAAGACATCAACAAATTAAGAGTTACATCCCCTTTTCAAAATGGCGGAACACGAATGAAAAATCATTTATTCTCCAAACTTTATTGATAGTAATCAATTTATTTTTCCTTTTTAATACTTACAACCAAGAAACTTGTAGGAAAAATGTAGTGCCAGACACGGAGCCATTCCAGTGAGGATAGGCTCGGCGTCCGGCATTGCCGGACACGGAGACTTTAGCCTAATTTGCCCGGTACCAGACGGGGAGACACTTCCTTACAAAAAAAGCTGACAAACTTACTTACTGGAGATAGACGTCAAGCTAGGCATTTCTACTTAGCTATGCAATTCTGACACAAACTCTTAGTTGCAAATTTTGTAGCTGTCCTTTATGACAGCCTCGGGTTAAATAGACCATACTTCACCTTGAAGTATCACTACCTAACCATAGCCTAACACTAGTGATGGGCCAATGATGGATTATAATCGAAAGCTGGTTGGTTTAGGCTTCCGATTGCGATAATCGATAGTAAAATGCAGCAATCAATTGTAATCGGTTTAAATACTCAGGGTGTAAAAATTTTCACTTTTGTGCATTTTATATTTGACAAATATTCTAGGTTAGTTAAAAATTTCAGAGTTTGAGATAGATCTCACTTTTCACAACTTGTACTTGCCTATATAACTACTTTGGAGCAATTTGTCTTTTTCATTTTCTTAAAAATATCAGAACAGAAAGGTAAAAATTTCTAAATGCATGCCATCTTTGTTCATGTAAAAGGAATTGTTCTAAAATAAACAGCTATATCTAACAGAGACTTAATGGCTCTCTCCTTAACCCCTTAGTCTGCACATAAACATCTCACCATTGTGATGACACGCATGATGGGCAATTGCACAATATATAGCTAATTGAACCTATTACACAATCGATAGCTAGTTGGATTAGTCCTTCCGATTATAAACCGATAATCGATTGCAATTTCAAACTGATGGCCCAACACTACCTAACACTAACAGCCACTAAATGCACGCTGTCAATTGAATGGCTTCATATTAAAAGTATACACTTAAGAATGGGTCCATAGAAATACCGGTACGCACCGAAACACCAAAACGCACCTGTATTTACCGGAACGCACCATAAGTAATGGGTTATCAAACATTCAGTATGTTAATATTAATTTGTGACAATTTTATAAAATGCTAGATTCATTCAATTTAGATGCATTTTACATAACTCTGTCTTTACAAATTACCTTACTGTTAATTGTCGTATTTATTGTTTGTTCCTGTGAATCTCGGATCCGAGTGTGAATCGTTGGACTCGAATTTCGTTCCGAATGTGCAGACCTGAGGTGATAATCAGAAATTGATTGACTCAGTATCAGAAGATAGATCGGGTGATTCTTTACAGGTGTTCAGTATTAGCTTCAAAGGTAGTGAACAATTTATTATTAATAATTTTTTTCTAATTTGATATTGCCAGAGGAAAACCCCATAAAAACAATATGACTGTACAGAATACTTTTCAGTGGTTGAATTAGCAACACAATTAGCGCTAAGTTTTCACTTGGCGTGACACAAATGAAAGATATAACTATTTCACACCTTTTAAGCTTGGAAGGATGGATTCACAGCTTAAAACAACAAAGTGTCAAACTGTTAATTGAGTCGACTCAATTTGCGAACGTGTCAAAACATTTGGGCAACATTAGATTAAATATCCTTGCAGCCATCATGGGTGAGAAATGTATTGACACACCCGTGTGTTTGTTTCCCCTATGTATGGCTTTGATGGCACAATCTTCTCCAGTGTAGGACTTTGACTCATCTGTAACTTTAATGTACTTAGCAATATGATGGCAATAGCGGACTCGGTGAGTGGGTGGGCGGGGGCAGTGTTGTCAATGCTGGCCCTAAAGGTCCTGTGGCTTTGATGTAGATAGCCAGCTCCTGCCTTACAGATTCTGCCTGTCCTTTTGTGTGTTTGTCCTCTTCATTGTGGTTTAGTAGTAGATATGTGTTCATGTGGTACAGGCCGATATCTCTCCTCAGAGCCATGGCCATTAGGTTTCTTTGTTGCTCGTAGAGAGAACGCTGTCAGGTAGTGTTCTATTTTTTGTTTCTTCTTGGTATTTCTGGAAAATGCCACTCAGCCCTTTTGTACCTGAGAGGGCCTGTAACAAAAATCTTACAGATAATGAACTTCACTGCCACTCTCATCTTTAGAGAAATCTTATTTTTATCTCAGTTATCATTTAACTGGAGATTTTGAAGCACCCTGAAGCAGCCATTGTTGTTGTTTTTCCATTCACTAGGATGCGCCAGGAGGGAAATTATTCCCTGGCTCTCACAAGATGTGAACTTGGACTGTTGGACACTCAGTCATCGAACATTTCAGCAGAAAGTCAGGGAGGTCGTTCCAGTCCCTGAAAGTCTGTGGAAAGAAGCTACTTTTCTATTTAAAGCTCCTTTGCTAGCTAAAGTAATCTGAAATGCCAATGTGTGTTGATTTCTACAACAAGGCCGTCGTCGTGGGTGCAGCAAGTCTGGCCAGCCCCTGACCTCTTTTCAGCCATACCACTTTTTCGACCGCACTGTCTTGCTTACTCGTCTTTGATCTTATTTCATTGCATCACCATACGAGTCGTGTCTTATTGGTGAAATTATCATCAACAATCAAAACTCATGTGACATGTCATCAAAGCAAAGGTGTGAAAACAAACCTGTAGGCAACGAATCACAAACAAAATATATGAAAACAATACATGCGTTGAAATAACACGCTTGATTAGATACATCATCATTAAAAAATTTTGTTTCGTTAATGTAACAGTTAAACAATTCTGCCACTGTATACTGAATATAATAAAAATAAATAATAGTAAATAATAAAATTCACCGTCTGCTTCCATATTTGAGAAAAAAAAAATGGATGAAAATCTGGTAATCAATTCATTATGGCCATAAAATAATAAAGTTTTCTGGAAACTTGCTTGCTTGATATCATGATGTTTTACTTCCCAGACAACAGCTTTGATCATCATCAGGAAAACATGTCCGTGCAATGTATACCCCCTTATACCCCACTATTATATAGAAAAACTGGGGTATGCAGGGGTATACCTATTTTTCTTATTTTTGCTCCAAAACATAGATTGTGGGTACTCGTTAGAACCGCCTCGGTGAGGCGGTTCTAACGTGTACCCACAATCTATGTTTTGAGCAAAAATAAGAAAAATATATAAAAAAAATTCAACTGAAAATTTTCAATTTTTAAAGCTCAGAAAATCTTTGTTAATTGCATGGGCAAGTTTTCGTAATGATGTCGTTACATTGCCTACATTTTATGGGACTTCTATCCAACAATGGGGTTGTTGTGATATCTGATTAAAGTGCTTTGAAGATAACCACCTAGTAAGTAAACATCTATGATTGGTACATGTACCATGACAGGTACCAGGGATTTTCCAGGGCTGATTTTGGGGCCCATTATGGGCCCCTTTCCCAATTGAAAAAATGTGTAAAATTTCCCAATTTTCAGGTAAAACATCCCAAAATAATAAATAAATCCTTGTACATTTGTTGTGGATGCGTAGATCATACCCTCAAAATATTTTTTTCAGAGAAATATCCTCAAATTAACACCAAATGCATATTATCTCCGGTTCTGTTTTGTATCCATTTTCCCAATTTGACTGATATACGTATAATTTTTCCCAAAATCATTGGTCCCGGGTCCCTGTTTTGAAAAGGTAGGAAAATCCCTGGGTACCATGGTGTTTTGTCAATTCCATGGCTGTTAGGCAGTTAATTCATTTAAGCCTGGCGTCCTTTTTGTGGGACATAGGCAAACAGAATAGCCCCAGATGTGACGCCGCAGAACGCGGCATCCCATCTGGGGCTATTCTGTTTGCTAAGGGGATTTTCATCAAAAAACTGAATAAAATTTAAAAATCACTCCTGACGCCCCTAAAAATGAAAGTGGACTCGCCCAAATGATAATGATGGGAGAATCCATTCGTCAAATATGGGTTAAGGTAATTCCAGACAGTTTTTCGGCTACAGAAACTTGAGGAACTTAAAAAATACTTACTTTTTATAATTATCTTTGATTTACAGTTCTCCCCAGCACCAGGCTAACTCATGTAAGCCTGGTGTCCTATTCGTGGGGCTTAGGCAAACAGTTTAGCCCCATTATTAGCCCCATATTGGCATACTCTATTTGCTTTAGAGGAAATGCATGGAACAAAAAAAAAAAAAAAAAAAAAAAAAAAAAAAAAAAATAGATAAAAATTGAAATACTTCTGATATTCCTAAAAATCAAAGAGGACTCCCCTAAATGGGTAATGCCATTCATCACAATTGGGTTTATGTTGTGTATATTTTTCAGTTTTCCCTAGTGCCTCTGTGATCCAACAACATGGATACAAGAAGTTCCTGAGACAGAAGAAGATTACTTTACCACCACTGAACTTTAATTCAGGTAAAACAAATATGAGCAGCCTTCCCATGGGGAAACCAACATCTTTGATTTCCGACCAGGTCCGACACAAACTGGCCTGTACAGTCACAGGAGCAGGCTAGAAGCTTGAAATTTCGGAATTAAGAAGTAGAGGGGTTGTGCTATTGGTGTAGCAAAAACAAAGGCGCTGATCAGCTGTGCAGTTACTGCACACCTGCTCTGCACCTTTTTTTCTCATAGGCAAAAATCCAGTTTTCTCGCAGTTCATATAATTCAAGTGCATAATCAGAAAATGAGAAATCTGTACTCTCTGACAGTAATATTGAGCATTGTTGAGGGCAAAAAAGAAGAAGACAATGAGAAGAGAACATGATGACTAGCTCTTTCCAAACAAGGCGGCCATCTGGAAAACAAAGTTATCTAGAAACAAAGATGCAGATCAACTGTGCAGTAACACATATTTTGACACACACTGCCATTATTGCCATTATTTCCAAACAGTATATATTTTGTCTGATATACAGGTCAACCTCATTATAATGCTATCTTGGGGTCCATGAAAACAGACCATGTTATAAGTGAATTATGTTATAAGGAGGTTATTTACAACAGACATATAGCAAAATCATCAATTTGGGAGCCATGACATTGCAGCGTTAAGTGAAAACTGCACTATATTGAGACAAGTTATAATGAGGATGAACTGCAGATGCAATATCAAGACTCACTTCATTCTTGTAGTTAAGCTGCTGCATAAGAAAACCAAGAATCTGCATATGCGAAAACAAAGGTGCAGATCAGCTTTGCGGTGTCCGCGAAGCTGATCACACCTTTGTTTTCGCTACACGGATAGTACAATCTCTCTTCTTCTTAAATCCGAAATTTCAAGCTTCTAGCTTTATACTGTGACTGGACAGCCTGGTTTGTGTCAGACCTGGTCGGAATCCCAAATTGTTGGTTTTCTCATGCACAGGCTGTTGTTTTTATCTGTTTTAAATTAATGCTTAATCTCCTCGTGATGTATGATTCCTGTATTGTTTGAGTCATGAATTGATCAATGTTTGATATCTGCATTTCTGGCCTTCTATGTGATCTTGTAGACATAGGGAGGAAAATAGATACATCTGTTGTTGTTAAATCTTTCAGGTTTTATCATTTAATTTCAGTGGAACTGCATAATGAGAAAAACTGATTTTTGCCTATGCAAAAACTAAAGGTGCATATTAGCTGTGCAGTAACTGCACAGCTGATCTGCGCCTTTGTATTTGTTACACGGATGTTACAGTTCTACTTATATTCAGAATTTCAAGCTTCTAGTCTTCTTCTGTTGACTGGTTTGTGATAGACCTGGTAGGAAACCCCAAAAGACTGGTTTTCTCGCGACATGGCTCAATGACTGTTCGATTGTTCAACTAATGTTTGTGTTGATATTGATGTTTGTCACTGTTTTCTAGGTGATCTTGTAAAGCAGGAGGAGCTACCTCAAGGGGAAATTCTCTACCTCTATAAAAACATCAAGGAACTAGAAAAGTGAGTAGTCTAGTAGCCACCGGGGCAGCAATGTTTCATTTATTATCCTGATTTGGGGAATGTGGTGGTTTAATGGCAGTGCATCAAATTCCAGATTGTGGTTCAAACCCATTGGATCGAAGTTGTATCATTAAAGACCTATTTCCATGTCTATTGAGGGTCATTAGATAAGGGACAGGGCATTAGAAAACCTAGTTCAGAATACAGGTAGGGGCCAAAACAGTAAAAATCAATATTGATTGCAGAGGGAGGCAGTTTTATTGCATATGTTATCAGGGACAATCAAATCAATAAACATTGGAAATACAGGTATTCTCCTTTAGAGGCCTCTTTATGACCCTCTGCATAGATGTGATAATCACCTCATTATAGTCCGACATGAACCCAAGATGACCGTGCAATAGCGTCTATAGAAATTTTTTTTGCAGAAATAAGTTGGTATGGGTATCTTGATTTGAAATCTGGATGATGCCAGATTGGCATCCTTGGGCAATTCAAGATGGCCGCCAAAATCCAAGATGGCCGACAAAGAAGGGCTTTTTGATAGAATTTCGTACATATATCTGATGAAATGTTAAAAGTTTGCCTCAAAGTTTGAGAAATAATAAAATTTAGTCGTTTGCATCAAAATGCAACTAAATAAGAATAAAAAGAATCAAGATGGCCACCATAATCCAAGATGGCTGACGAAATAAGGGCTTTTGATAGAAGCTCTTACATATATGTGATGAAAATTTAAAAGATGACATTTAAAGTGGAGAAAACATCAAGTTAAGACATGTTTCCATTAATATGCAACAAAAGCAACATAAATAAAATATCAAGATGGCCACGAAAATCCAAGGTGGCCGCCAAAATAAATGTTTTTATAGACTTTCATACATGTGATGAAATGTTAAAACATTACATTAAAGGTGCAGATGTCATAAAGCTATGAAGATTGTTCATGAATATGTAAAAAAAAACTAAAATAAGAAAAGATGGCTGCCCTAAATTCAAGATGGCTACCGAAAAGTAGATATAATGTGTTTGAGTATAAAGAAATGAAATGAAAATTTTATTTTAATGTTTTATAACTTCGTCTCATAAAATAAACAAAATTCAACAAAAAGGACAAAATAGCTGCCTAAACGCCAATATAACTGTCATAATTTGGATTTGGGGAAAATTTGTTTAATTTTAGAACAAGCATGTACAAGTACAAGATTTCACATTAAGCATTGCTGTTTATTTAAGCATTGCAAATAATTACAATGCTAGGAATACTTTAACTTTCGCCTGACTGTTTCAAAGGTATAGGTAGAGTATTTTGGAAGTCAGATATGATAGAATAGGGTAGGATAGAGGTGATTTGTGGTATGACGCTGTTTTAAAAGACGATTGGTTGTGTAGGGTATGTGTAGAGACTAGAATATGGATTCATGTGGCATGCAGTGGGGTTGGATGGGGGTTACAAATAGTAATGTCGGGATTTAGAAGGTTTGATTTGGTTTGGTTAATGATCCCCTCAAATAGTAAACAAATTTTAGTCACATTGTGATGAAGCAACCATTGTCTTGGTATTAATATCCAAAGAGTTTTGTTCTCTTGTTAGCCATTGCGTGCAAAGCCAACACTCGCTGTAGAAGCTGGCATGTACCTCATCATTACAAGCGTGTAGTATAGCTATCAAGACTACATATTTTATTCTGTCTCCATTTTAGATTCATCCACAATTTATATTGCATCATTTTACGAATCTTTATATTCGACGCAGATGTGAACCGATCCCATCGGATGAGTCATTTATCATTGAAACCAAATGTAACAGTTTGAAAAATTCTAATTGTCCGGTACAGCAGGAATAGTGTGGGAGGGTGAAGATAAGACATAATGTGGAAACTGTTCACTAAAGTAAAATTTTTCAAGCCTTGTGGAATGCAATTTTGGTACAGTATAATAAATTAAATGGGTTATGTCCGGCGGGTCAAAGTCACAGTTGAGAAGTGGCATTTGCAAAATTTACATGAAAAATAAAATGTGCTTTTGAGGCGATTTTAAACAAAAACTGCAATTTACCTATGAAATGCCAAAATGACTATTAAACCACACTTAATGTCAATGCAATAATTATTTTTACAAGTCTCTGACAATCGTCCCGAGTCAAGATACTTATCTTACTGTTTTTCATGCTCAGTTAATAAATGTGCATTTACAAAGCCGTTTGGATACATATTTCAATAAAGACACCCACAGGGCTGTGTTATACTTCTTAGTTTACGGCCAAGACAAAGAAAAACAAAAGGACTTTAAGAATGTAATGCGTTTCCGTTGCAATCTTGTATCTACCTGTCAACTTTATAAACCATTAGCTGAAAAACACAAGTGCCGTAAGTATTCCAATTGACTTCAAGTGGGAACATAGAAGATTTTTGTAGATCATTGTGGACGCTGATATTGTAAACTCGGCTTTGTTTATTTTCACGAGAGAAAAACATGTGGTACTTACCGTTCAAGGGCAGAGGATGTGAAACGTCGCCGACGCATACGAAACTTCATAATAGCATGCATTAACATTCCACGTCGCATCAATAATCACGATTAACAGTTGGGTCCCCGTGATTTTGCAGGACTGTCGATCATTGCTATAGCACTGTTACTTTTGAACAGCTTCAATATTATTAATGTGGTTGGTCGTGTATAGTTCCTGCACTTTATTCAAGTATTTATCTAGGGGCCTTACGAAACGTCTGTTATGAATTTTATTTATTTTAAAGTGATGGTGTTTCACATACACTATTGCAGAAAGGCATATGTATTCCCATATTTAGACAGTACAGGTATGTGCCGCGGTAAAGCCCCTTTTTTAGTTTTATTAGCTCTGAATGCACATACTTTTTCAGTTCGATGAGCTTTAAAAGCACCCACTAATTCTGAATACACCCATTTTTCCCAGTTCGATCAGCTCTAAAGGTACAACTTTTACCGTTCTTTCAGCTCTGAAAGCAGCCACTTTTTCAGTTTGATCAGCTCCGTAAGCCCCCTTCTTTTCAACATAGGGCAGCGTATGTACATACCCATTTAATATCTGAGTACCCCCTCCGCGATATGTACAAACAAGACACAATAATAACTAGTATATTTTGTCGTTCTTGTAACTGCATATCTAGAAGTCGTTAGCCACCACCGAGCCAGGTACCATTCCCTCCAGCTTTGTCTGAAAGTATGTTCAAGACCGACAAACAAATGAAGTGAATGGAACGAAAGCCCAGTTGTCTTACAAGCGTTTTGGTGATAATATCGATGTGAGTAATTTTGTTAATACTGGTTTGATTCGTCTAGGCATGGCGGACTCCGCATTGTTTGTATTCCTGTACAGGGTTACTGAGTGCTATATTTAGGCCCCATTTTCCCAGATGCAACATGGTGATGACTAATTTCGGTAGTGGAAAGACATGACACATCTTGTTTTTCCGGGATATGCCTGTGAAACCACTACAACTAGGATGTGATAACATAATTGAACCTGTAACTGAAATGGTATATCTGTACGTAACTCAAGAATTGTGAACCATACCATTGAGCAATCTCGGCGCCCAACAATCAAAAGTTAACCAATAAATTTATTTCTTATGAGCATGTCTATCATGTATCTTTATAAAAAAATGGCAGTGCCTTGTTTCACAAAACACAGTGGTTCAGTTACTGTAAAAGAGAACAATAGCACAAAGTGCTCTTTTACAGTATGATTATCTCCCTTTACTTGTCATTTTGGTATACATCAAATAGATATGTAGTAATATTATGTTCAATAATGTATGTGCTTTATTTTACCATTTTAGTGACATTTAGCACAATTCAAAAACAACAGGAGTGTATTTTTGATTAATATGTAAAACAAAGCTGTTTGGTCGCCATCTTGGACGTCATCTTGTATCTGACAAACTGTCCAATGATGAAATGATGCATAACATTATATTTTACAATTTAATGACCATTAATGTGGAATTTAGAAATAATATGAGTGTTAAACGGGTCCATTTCATGTAAATAGCATTTTGGCCGCCATCTTGGACGCCATCTTGTTTCCAGTGAGTTGCCCAAGGATGCCAGAGTGGCATCACTTGGTTTTGTAATGTACTATGTAACCTCTTTCAAAAAATGCAAAATCATTTTCTATAGACGCTATTGCACGCTTTGGCTGATATTCTAGATTTCTGTGCCGGACTATTATGACAGTCCTTTGATCTAAGGACCATATTGCACCATTAGGGGTCATTAACCGAATAAACAGGGGTACCCCTTTTAGCTTCTTCAGAAGTAAGTATCACCATGACACATTAACTCACCATGTAATATTTGAGGCACTCCAGAAAACCAACAATTTGCATATGCAAAAACAAAGATGTAGATCAGCTGTGCAGTAACTGCGCAGCTGATCAGCGCCTTTGTTTCTGCTACACGGATAGTACCATCCCTTTTCTTCTTAAATCCAAAATTTGCCTATGCGAAAAAAAAGGCGCAGATAGCTTCGCAGTAACTGCGAAGCTGATCAGCGCCTTTGTTTTCGCTACACAGATAGTACAATCCCTCTGCTTCCTAAATCCGAAATTTCAAGCTTTTAGCCTTTTTCAGAGACTGTACAGACCAGATTGTGTCCGACCTGGTCGGAAACCAAGAAGACCGGTTTTCTTTCGTCGCGGCTCATTTGATCACATCACAAGAAAATAGGTCTTTGGGGTTCTGACCTGGTATGACACAAGCAAGTCTGCAGTGTCAAAGAAGAAGGCTAGACACTTAAAACATCGAATTTAAGAGAAGAGGGTTTGTGCTTTGTATGAGCTGAAAAAGAAAGTTTTGCTCGGCTGTACAGTTACTGCACAATTGATCTGCATCTTTGTTTTTGCATATGCAAAATGCGTGTTTTCTCATGACATGGCTCAAATTTACTTCATTGGAGTCAAGGGTCATTAAAGTGCATGTGGAATCATTTCCTAATGCTGCTGACCTTTAACTGGCAGGCCCCGGCTCATTGCGGCCTAAAGATTTATAGATGGGCTGCTTGTGCCTCCAGGCAAAGCTTATACACTACTACACTACTGACTTACCATCTGATTACTGGTTAACCGCTCTGGTCTGAGCCTGGTTCAAGTCAAACCATCCATATGTGTAAGCATTTTTCTGCTTAGTTGGATGGTTAAATTTCAAGCACTTGTTAGATGTCATGGCATCCTCATTTTGGGTAAAAATACCATAAAGTGGAGACAACGTCCCTACATGACCTTAGCTGTTGACTGGGACTTAAAGCATCAATTCGAAAAAACAAACAAATCAACTGGCAGTTTGGCAAATTAAGTAATTCAAAATCTGAGTTGACATGCTTTATTATTAGATGCAAAAGTGTAAGATATTATACAATTATTGACTATTGGGTCATTGAATATTAAGAGATTATCATATGGCAATTTTCATATCATACCCCGTATCAACCTGAGACTTCCGTATCAGCCCGAGACTCCCATATCAGCCTGAGGGCCGAATTATCATATATTTTTATTGAAAAAAAAGTGTTTGATACAGTTCAATGCACAAAATGTTTCCCAACATAATTTCAAGTGGAAAAAAGAAAGAATGAAAAAAAAATTCTGGTCACAAATTTTATTCAATAACATTTAACCATTAATACAGAAAATTCAAATACAAAAATTTGATTTATAAATTGAGAACAATTTACAACGTACTATTGAATAGAACAGAGCGCTCCGAATGTGGGGGTCACGTGAGATGTGATATGAGGTTTGGGGTGTGATATGGGGGTGTGATATGAGTCCATATCTCCCTTGGGAGATATGGATTTTGACAAATTTTGAACTGATACAGCTTTCGAGATTTGGGGTGTGATAAGGGGGTGTGATATGAGTCCATATCTCCCTAGGGAGATATGGATTTTGACAAATTTTGAACTGATACAGCTTTCGAGATATGGTGTCCCGATACGTGCATAGGACTTGCGCCTGTATCGCATATGTAAAAAGAACGTATTTTACAGTAAATATATGATAAGATGTGATATCCAACAGAGACTACCAATATTGACCGGGGTGAAGCCGAGGTCAATATTGGTATTCTCTGTTGGATATCACATCCCACTCAATGACTCAATAGTCAACAAAATGGGTTGTTTTCAACAGCTTAGTAATACATGTATAAAGTCCCAGCATGACTGAAAAAGAAATGTTCATTGGGACATAAAGTCTTTTTTCAAATAAATTAAACAGTAGTAAATATCATCTGTAGTTCATCAGCAGGACTGCAAGACATCAATCAATGTACATTTCCATGATAGATACAGTGTTCTAAATTTAATGATAGAAACCCCAGGTCATAGAATATGACAAAATATGCAATGGGCTGATAGCATTGTCTGTAATACTGTCTATTTATAATTATATAGTTATATAATAAATATATTTCTTTAATTCCACAGTGCTCCAGAAGAATTGAAGAAGCTTTTCACAGTAGAGTTTGCTAGTAATGTAAGTTCCTTAATATATGAGCTGTATTAGAAAACCAACAGTACATGTATGTGTATGTGAAAACAAAGGCGCAGACCATCTGTGCAGTAACTACACATCTGATCAGCGCAGTTGTTTTCGCTACTCGGATACTACAATTCCTCTTCTACTTAAATCAGAAATTTCAAGCTGTTCTTCTGTGACTGTACAGACCAGTTTGTGTCAGGCCTGGTTGGAAATTAAAGTTGTTGGTTTTTCTCATGCGAATGCTCATACATTTATTTAGTTTAGTTAAATTTTCTATCAGTTGTTGGTGATTATACATCAAGACCAGTGAATATTTAGTCTTGTGCTGAATAATATGAGCCATCGCATGTGAAAACCAACAGTCTGGTTTGCAGACCAGGTCTGATACAAATCAGGCTGTACAGCCATTGAAAGAAGGCAAGCAGGCTAGAAGCTTGAAATTTCATATTTAGAAAGAAGAGATTGTCCTATCTATGGGGTGAAAACAAAAGATGCTGATCAGCTGTGCAGTTACTGCACAGCTGATCTGCGCCTATGTTTTCGCCTATGCATGTTGTTGGTTTTCTTATGTGGTGGCTTATATTAGAAATAAATTCAAAAATCTGTTTTCTTTTGATGGAAGGGGAAAAAAATCACAAAAGTGTTAATTATCTTGGTATGGGACTTGCATTATTTTTATGACAATCATTATCATGTAATTTTGAAGAGAAATAATGCACAAGAAAGACTAAAGTAAGATAAATGTTGTTCTTGATAATGAAATGTTATTTTTTAATATCATTTATATGTACCTACTGCAGTAATTTGTGCAATTTTAAGGACCAGATTTTATATGCTGGTTTGAAGGTTAAAGATTGTTTGTATTGAGGATTAAAGTCCCAGTACACAATTTTTCAGTCATTAACAGGTACTCTAGGGAGTAACTATAAGGACACAATACGGTGGCCTCAGTGGGGGTCAAAGCCAGGAGCTCTCTATTTTGGAAACTGACACTGTACCTGGACTACTGTGCTTCCTGAATGTTAAAGACTATACATGTATTTCTTTACTTCACAGAAAGAGTTAAAACAACACCGACACCTTCAGGTTCAGGAGAGAATATCTAATGTTGTAGGGTCGGCACAGGGGCCGGAGAAATACAGTAAGTCTAGGAAAACATGAACCAATATTGGATGAATGGACTTGCCAGTCATTATCAATTGGATGAACCCACTTTCAATTGTAGGGGCACCAACCCTTTTTTGTTATTTCATTTTTTGCTGAAATTTTAAGCAAACTGAGATGCCACAGAACTCATCTTTGTCTATACTGTTTGCCTATGTCCCATAAATACTGATAAGACATATTTCTGTGGGTAAATCAGATCTTTATTTGAGCTGCGACGCGAGAAAAACGGTCTTTAGGGTTTCCGACCAGGTCCGACAGAAACTGGCATTTACAGTTACAGAATTAGGCTAGATACTTGAGAATTTAGGAAGAAGAGGGATTTTACTATCCATGTAGCGAAAACAAAGGCACTGATCAGATGTGCAGTTACTGCACAGCTGATCTGCACCTTTGTTTTTTTCCTAGGCATAAATCCAGTTTTGTCATGAAGTGCCTTTGTTTTCGCAAGAGAATCCGGTCATCTCATGATGCAGCTTATTTTTAATATGATAACGGTTAAATGTTTCACAAAAGTTAACCCAAGATAGTTTGTTTCATAAATTAAAAGGAAATGTACAGGTGTCAGAATAGTAGAAACTTAGAGAAATTTATTAACTTATTGCCTTATCCTACTAGAGAAAAAAAGGCTGTATTTCTGTTTGCTTATCTACCTTTAGTTTATCATGAAATACTACATGTATGATGGTATGTTTTCAGTTGCTTTCCTAACAGTAAAGATACGAGGTCTGATGCCGAGCTGTAACAGATTCAGACAGGTAAGTGGAGGCAGAGAGCCATAGCCAGGTGATTAAATTACCTTTTTCCTAATGATTAGAAATCAGCTCAGCTTCTAGGGGTATCTAGAAAATAAAACATGATTATATGTTAAACTCAAAAGGCATTTAATCAGTGGTGATACTATTCTTTAGATTTTGTTTATATGCAAATATTCTTTGTTTTCTTATGACATGGCTCACAAGTAGTGACTTTACCTATTTCCATTTCAGAACAAAAGAGCCAAGGTTGTGTGTAAGGAATTGATTGACAAACGGACAAAACTGTTAAAAAATCTCAGCAGGCGAGATTACGATCGTTTTATATGGCTCCTCAAGGAACTTAAGATTGAATACAGGCCAAACAATCCAAAGACATTGGCCAAACTCTCCAAAAAGGACACAGTAAGGAAAGAAGCAGCTGATGAGGTGGTGCAAAACAAGGAGGAAAAGTTGAAAAAATTACGGGAAAGATTCGCCCAGGAAAAGGAGAAATTTATGGAACATAAGAAGTCAGTTCTGGAAGAAATTGAACAGGATATTGAGACTTATCAGTTAGATAAGGAGAAGATTATTCAGAATTACAAAGATTACCTGGAAAGTTTGAAGCCTAAGCCAAAACTTAAACCATTCTGTAATACATATGAAGTGCCATTAAAGTATAGGAATAAATAAATTGAGCATAGTTATAGTTTTATGCTTACATGCACATGCATAGCTGTTAAGACTTGCATCAGGGTTTTTATATGTTGTCTAGAAGCCAGGCTGTGTGGCATAGTTGTTAAGCCATTCAGTGAAGCCATTCAACCAGGGTTCTATCATAGGCTTATCGAGTCTTTTTGGATGAGACTAGAATTAATAATAGAGCTATATATGAACAAAGCTGTTGATAGGATTTTACAACCCAACTCACATATGGTGAAAGTGTATACTAGCGCAAATCTCAATTGTAATGTTTGTTTTAATCAATCATAGATTGCATTTACTTATTGAAAATCAAGTGTCTGCAAATTTATGCTTTAGGAAGATAATGAAAAAAGATACTTCAGTACATTGTATGAACACAAATTTATGTTGATGTAAAAATAGCAGAAAATTACGGTACTTTATATGAACATTGTCATTTTTCAACTGCATCAATAAATCACTATGGCTTTATAGATGTTTTCAGGTAATGGAGTCTGAAAAAAAAAATACGAAAACAAATTTCATTAATACTTTTCATTATTTCTGTGGCCTGTGTCTTGTGCTTAATCCCATAAAGGTGCATATTGGCCTAGTGGTATAGTGTCAGATTCCAAACAGGAAGATGTCAGTTCAAAATGAAAGACACATTTACCCCCTTACATCAGGAAAACATTTCTGTGTAATGTATACCCTCTTGAACCCCACTTTTATATAGCAAAACTGGGGTATGCAGGGTATATCTATTTTTTCTTACATGTAATCCAAAACATAGATTGTGGGTACTCGTTAGAACCGCCTCGGTGAGGCGGTTCTCAGCCTGCAGAGCCCTAGTTAAGATGCGTATTTGCTTATTTCACGCATGCATAATCGGCAATACGCTGCTTAATCAAAAATCGTGCGTACCATTTACGCTTGCATTCTCCGAGATACGCAAACATTACTCACGGTTTCGCGTAAGTACTTTGTTTACATTGAAAATCGGTCGCCATGTTTGCATGGTCAGAGAAGCGCTTGCATCGAATTGTTGGGTGTGCTTGTTTGGTTTGCTTGTTTGATCTGGACGTTCCGCTACCTATTCATGTCCACAATTCGGTTTTCCTCGCGTAAGTCAAGTCAAAGTAAAATATTTTATTTATGTGCATGTCCCCCGCATACATAACAGTTAATCAATTATCCCATATCAAGAAATGGATTACCGAATTAACAATGTTGTCATAATCCAATTAGACATGCCATAATTTTTCACGCCTTCGGCAATTTATCAAACAATGTGCTTTCATCGTGTGTCACAAAGTTACGGTTGATCGGTCAGCTATATGCAACAATAATTATTTACTTAGCAAGTCATTAAATGTTTTGAAAACCTAGCGATTTTCATTAAGAAATCAATTGAATTACATAAATATATAAAAAGAGCAAAACTTTTTGTACTTTTGGATCGATTTTTTAAAATGTCATTAGTTTTTGCGACTTACAAGTTCGTGATTTAACCTGATTATTTTTTTTTTGATCACTTGCTTCTTAATCATAAATTGTTGGTAAAACCTTTTCAAAAGTGTTCCAAAAACGTTTGGGGTTGGTGTTTCAGGAATCAAGAATAACGACTTTACATTACTTAGGAAATCCCTCCTTTGAAGGGGATCACCTCTTATTGACCCCAAACTCACAACTTAACATGTGAAAATAAATGATATTCACCTCACAATATATACTAGACAGATGTTAAAGAAAGGCTATGGCTACAATCTTGTCTAGACAGTAGGTTAGACCCTCCAACCCACACAGAATTGCTGCACTCAAGCATTCATGTACCTAACCACACTACTAAGTATGTTTAATCTAACCGATTCTACAACTGATAGGAAGTCATTATATACACTGTGCCATCAGGTTAAAGTAAGGGCTCATAATTGAGTTTCTATAGTGGGACTCCTAAATTGTGTCTGGGACTCCTCCTTTCTCTTAGTCAGGAGTACCAGACTGCTGTTTTAAAACTCCTATTGAGATCCCTGATGGTGTACCCTCAAAATTTGACCTGTGCCCCCAAAATTATGACACAAAGGGTACATATACCCTCAGCTGAATATTGGAGTGGGCATGCTGTAATACGGGCATACACAACATAGGTTTTTATGAAGAATTAAGCAAAATAATTATCAAATACTCCTCTTCTGTGAAGTCTGACAAAGTGGCTTGATATATATATTATGGCTTCTCTGCTTAAGGTATTATAAAGAGAAAGTGTTTCCCAAATAGAGTTTATGTTTTTACCCCCTGAGTGAAAATTCCATGCTTAAAAGTTTACTTATCAATTCCTAGAATTTGGTTTTACCCCTTAGTTAGAAAAAATGACGCTTAAATACCCAACTGCTTCAAAAATTAACTAGGGCTCTGCATTTCTAACGTGTACCCACAATGTATGCTTTGAGCAAAAATATTAAAAATGTCAAAATGTTTCTGGTGAAATTTTTAATTTTTACAGCTGAAAAACTATTTTGCATGGGCGTGTTTTCGTAATTAAAGTACTGGTTTTGTACCCTGTAAGATTGTTGACTAAGATAAGAAGCAAATCAAACAAAGCATATTGTGGTGTGTTGTCCTAGAAGTAGAGCATCAGACTAGGAATCAAGGTCTTGGGCTTGAACCCAACTAAAGGCAGGTTGTGTCTTTGAGCAAGAAACATTTAATCCCTTTAGTAATGGTTGATAACATGTTGATTATCACCTTTGTTGCGAAAACTTCCATGCAATATACAGGATTTTTTTCAGCTGTAAAAATTGATAATATCATTGAATTTTTTTGTCTTATTTTTGCTCAAAACATTGTACACAATTTAGAACAGGCTTGCAGAGGCGGTTCTAAGGAGTAACCACTTTGTTTTGAAGCAAAAATAGGTATACCCCTGCGTACCCCAGTTTTGCTATATAAAAGTGGGGTATAAAGGACACCTGGCTTGGAGGTTTTAAAACTTTTTTCACGCTTAACTCAGCTGAGCTTGAAATTTAAAATGCTCATAAATGACAAAATAGCCCAAATGAATCAAAATTTTAGGTAAGATCACCAAAGCCTGTAATTTATCCAGCTAATAAATGGCATTTTAACATTTATGAGCAGGAAAAATTTTAGTCTCAGCTGAGCGGAGCATGAAAAAAGTTTTATAACCTCGGGGCCTGGACACCCTTTTATTATCGCACCTGCTTATAGCAGGGTGCGATATAGGAGTCAAAATTTCCATCCTTCCGTTCATCCGTTGGTTCGTCCATCCGTCCGTCCACATTTACGTCGAAGTTTGGTTTTCTCTACATCAGTGAGAGCTAGGAGTGTGAAACCTTGCATAGTAATTGTCCTTGACATACCCTTCAAGCACACACCTTGACCTGGTGCTCTTGACCTATATTTTACGGTCCATTGACTTTGTTAATTTTTACATCGAAGTTTGGTTTTCTCTGCATCAGTGATAGCTGCAAGTGTGAAACCTTGCATAGTAATTGTCCTTGACATACCCTTCAAGCACACAACTTGACCCAGTGCCCTTGACCTATATTTCACGCTCCATTGACTTTGACTTTGTTCATTTTTACGTCGAGTTTGATTTTCTCTGCATCGGTGATAGCTGCGAGTGTGAAGCCTTGCAAAGTAATTGTCCTTGACACACCCTTCAAGCATGCACCTTGACCTGCTGACCTTGACCTATATTTCATGGTCCATTGACTTTGTTAATTTTTATGTCAAAGTTTGGTTTTCTCTGCACCTGTGATAGCTGCGAGTGTGAAAACTTGCATTGTAAATGTCCTTGACATACCCTTTCAGAACACACCTTGACCTGGTGCCCTCGACCTCTATTTTATGTGTTTAGTTATTTTGGCTGATGCAGGTGCGATATCGACCTCCGCGGCGTAGTATATATGAGGACACTGACTTAGTGGTAGAGCATTAGACTGTAGAATTCAGGGGTTTGAAACCTACTGCTAAATTGGTGTGCCAAAACAGATCTTTTCGTGTAAAACTTGTCAAGGACCCAAAAAGTGGTTGCTGTGTCCAGACTTTTCTGAAATGTTTACTGAAAAAGTGCAGCAACTCAAAAGTATATGAGCTGCATCATGAGAAAACCAACAATGTGGTTTCCGAACAGGTCTTATGCAAACCAGCCTGCACAGTCACAGGAGCAGGCTAGAAGCTTGAAATTTCAGATTTAAGAAGAAGAGGGATTTTTCTATTTGTGTATCGAAAACAAAGACGCTGATCAACTGTACAGTTACTGCACAGTTGATCTGTGCCTGTTTTCGCATAGGCAGATTCAAATGCAGGCTCAAATTATTCATCATCCTGTAGGTTATGCAAATTTGAATCTCTTTTTTAACATGCATTGCACAGACTAAAAGTGCATGTTTATATTTTAGTTGGGACACGGAATGAAAAGATTCATAAAATGTTGCAGAATTCTGTTTAATCATATGACATTTAAATGGATACACACAAATAATGACATCGATGGAAACTCTTTGGCCCAATTGTTAAGCCTGTCTCCTTGTAAAGGCTAAATCGGGCTTCACAGATGGATGTTAAACTCATAACTCAATCAACAATTATAATAGCTGCATATTACATGTATTTTTTTTGAGCCTAGATAAAAATCACTGAAACGGTATGTCCAATGTTTCAAGCAGCGATTTTGCACTGGTTCCATCATGCAGATAACATCTGATGTATCAGTAGTATAAAGGTAACTTTAATAAACTCTTCTCCAGATGAGGCTTATTATACAAACAAAATATTGTACAGGTTCAAATGTATGAGCTGCGTCATGATTTGTTTGTTTGTGTTGAGGCTTAACGTCCCAGTCAACAATTTTTCAGTCATGTCAGGAGGGAGCCAACGCTTCCTGGGTTTAACCAGTACTGTAGGGAGTTAATGTGTCTTGCTCACAACGTGATGAAGCCTGTGGGGATCGAACCCAGGACCTCTCCATTCACAGTCCGACGCTCTACCACTACGCCACGACGCTCCCTGAGCCGCGTCATGAGAAAACCGGATTTTTGCCTATGCGAAAAACAAAGGCACAGATCAGCTGTGCAGTAAATGCACAGCTGATCAGTATCTTTGTTTTTGCTACACAGATGGTACAATCCCTCTTCTTCTTAAATCCGAAACTTCAAGCTTCTAGCCTGCTTCTGTGACTGTACAGGGTGGTTTGTGTGAGACCTGGTTGGAACCGAAATTGTTGGTTTTCTCATGCAAAGGCCCAAATACTATACAGGTTCAAATGTATAATGGTGTACATTTAAAGGGTCATTTGCAAATATTGTCAAAATAAAACCATCTTTCATGTTATCATCATGTAATATTTCAATACTCTACTGTCAATCATTTGTAACTAAATTAATGATAAACTTCATTTTAGCGGCCCCCTGTGGCCGAGGGGTGAAGAGCGCTGTTTCTTAATCACACTATCATCTCACAGCTGTGTCTGGTGTGGGTTCGAGCCCAGCACTGGCCTCATGTGAGACAAGCCAAGTTCTGCTTGCTGGTGTGTCAGGTGTTTTTTCTCGTGGTTCTCCCGTTTTCGGCCACCTACTGATTGGCTCGTCTCATATGAGCTGAAATAATCTTGAAAGGGATGTAAAACTGAATAAAAAAATAAAAAATAAACTTCATTTTGTCTCCCATATATATGATTCTGACAATATTGGTTGTAATCATGACTATATGGTTATAAATGGATTTTATTTAATGTAATCCAGTGAGGTAAATTGGTTTACATTAATCAAAAAATCTCAAATCATAGTAATCTGTGGAGCCTGCACATAATTCCTTGGAACATAACCATGTCTCTTCAGTTTAGGGCTGTAGGCCCAGTACCAATGCTTGCTATCCTGTTCTTGTAAACTGACCTGTACAACTTCACCTTTTTCTAATGGCAAGTCGGATTTGGAGGTAGCATTATAGTCAAACTGAGATATTAACTCGGTCATTTGCGTGGTTCCATTCTTTCTGTGATTGTTTTGATTCTGTTTGTTGTTCATGTTGATATCACACCATTTCTGTTGATGTGGTTTAATTTGGTTTAATTCCTTCTGGTCTGGTTGCTTCACCTGAGACATTCCATTGTACAATGTATTTAGATTGTTCAGTTTCATATTATGTGCATAGAAATAGCCTGTTGATTGCCTTTTTGATTGCATTTCAGCATTTTGATGTTTCACATCTTTAGATCTTTTATTTGTATTATTTATCTCTTCAGTAGAACTGCCCTCCACTGGTGAATAGGAATGCACTATGTGTTTAATATGACTAGTCTTATTCTCTAGTTCAGCACCTTGAGTTGCTATCTTGTAACTCTTTCTTGTTTTGTGATTAAAGCTTGGTCTGTCAATGGAATCTTTACTATCCTGTTTCTGATCGGAAGATGTATTTGAAGAGTTTTTTTCATTGTCATTGCTTTGTTTAATTGGTCTCTCTGTTCTTCCATTTTCAGCATGGTGGTTTGACTTGGTATATTGACCTTCATTTTTGTTAGATTTTGTATCATTTACAATAGGATCATCACCATCAAAACTATTCTGAATACTGTCCAATTTTCTGAAGAGATTTTGGTTTTCCTCATCACTGAGTTTACGGATGGCATTCTGTACTACATTCTGCGGTGATGAATTGTCCTTGGTTGACCTATTCTGTGGTGATACACTGTCTGTTGTTGGTCTTATATTATGTACTCCACTTGGATAATACAAAGCTTCTTGTCTGCTAACATTTGGGGAACATGATTTAGGAACTTTATCGTCTGCGTATGTTTCTAGGTTAGTATAAGCATACATGCTATATCTGTTTGACTTAGGGTTCTCAAATGCTGAATGTCCTTTGGCAAACTGATATTGAGGTACACTGTCTGGCACATGTACTGAATTCCTTTGAGATTGATATGGTTTCCATACTGATGAGTGGTAGGTTGGGGAGTAGTTACAGTTCGTCCTGGGTGTGAGCCTCTCCGACTGATGACCACTGAGCCTGGAGCTGTTTTGAGGCTCGTTATGCTGATTTTGATTATCATTCATATAATACTGACTGGTTTGCAAAACCAAATCTCCTGGAGGCGTAGACTTTGGCCTTGCCTTATTCTTTGACACCCGCTTTCCATTAGAATCAGTCCTGTATCTGACTTGAGCATTTTGATTTTTGGTGTAAAGTTTCCCTTGTGGTGAGCCACTACCATCTAGATCCAGTGTTAATGGTGAAACTGTATTCAGAGAAGAAACTGGCTGTGAATTATTTCGCATATGGCCATGATTTGAATATTTGGAATTCATGTGATTTTCATAATTATTTTCAACAACACCTGGTTTATTAGTATCATGAAACCCTTCAAAGGAATCTATTGTAGAATTGGAAAATTCCAGAGGCGGGGGATAAAGTTCTTCAGTGTCTTGTAAGGTCACAGAATTTTCTGAATAATTTGCACCTCTATGACTTGATGTGCGCTTTTGATTTGTTTCAAAACTGAAGTTACAGTATCT
Organism: Rugalucina vietnamica; assembly: GCA_964017185.1. Lineage (NCBI taxonomy): Eukaryota > Metazoa > Mollusca > Bivalvia > Lucinida > Lucinidae > Rugalucina > Rugalucina vietnamica. The sequence continues at coordinate 16,075,277 of OZ024874.1, forward strand.
CGGGGAAAGAGACCCCATTGTCGGGGATGACAAATTATTTTGAGTGAATAAAGGTGTTGGATTGGATTTGTCTGTCCCAGAGGAGTTATCTGTTTTTGTATTCCTGTTTTTCTTAGCAGGAATATATGACTTATGATTCTCAAAGCTAGTTTGAGCATGATGTCCTACTGGTGCACCTTTTTCGACCAAGCTGTTGGCTGACTCATAAACATTTTCACTGTTTCTGGCTGGTTGTATGTCAGTGGTAACATTGTCTTCTGTCACTGGATTTTCACTGATACTTGTAAGTTGGTCCTTTGCATCTGAAAAAGTAGAAAAAAAAACATGATGAAGTGAACCAATATTACATCATTGCTGTCTAGAGCAATATGTAGGTAGCACAATCATGAAAACGTACAATGACAGATTATTTACAAAGGAATATCATATTAACACCTGAAAGGGCTGAGTTACACCAACAATGGAAACATTTTAGAAAGGTACAAGTAGGCAATGATCAGGAAAAGGCGCAATCAGAAAGAAATTCCCACTCCGAAAACAGAGGCAGGAAAAAACAAGTTGACAATTAGGTACTTATACATAGAGAACATATTGTAAGCTGAGTGAGCAGCTATTTCCCAATAGGTGGCCACTCAAACGGCCTCAAATAGACAACTGTTCTCAAAAAGCCACTCAAAACGAAAACTGTTCTCAAACATATGAAAAACTTCCCAATATAAACATTTTGTCATTGAACATGCAATTACTGATACTTTGCATAGGTGCATAGGCTGTTGTTCTGTTTAATGAAGAGCAAATATACCTTTACCTACAAAAGCCTTTGAAGATTTAAATACAGAAAATGATTATGCACTTTGATTTTATCTGTTAAAAGATTTTTATCTTTGAAGGTTTTAGCTGCAATTTTATAAAATTAAATGACTATTAAAATGTGTAATACTGTAATGAAAATATACATGAAAGATATAAAAACTTTGTACCAGAGGACCATTGGTCCTGAGAACGCTCACCTGAAGCCTGATCTTGGAGTATGAAGTCATCATGAAATGACCTTGACCTTGAATACTCACACACCTTTATTGACTTCACAAGTTGTCTGCATCTGCAAAGTTTCAGGTCACAGGCTGCAATAGTTTCCAAACCCAGTGATTTCTGAGAAAACCATTATTTTAATTTTGATATTTAAATGACCTTGGGTCAAGGTCAACAAATGACCTAGGCCTTCATTAATTACTTACCTTCATTGACTCCATTAGTTGTCTGCATCTAGCAACTTTCAGGTCTCAGGCTACAACAGTTTCCAAAATATCCATTGTTTTCGCCTTTTCCCATGTAAAAGCCTATGTTTCCAAAATTGACCTTGCCATAAAATAGGTCAAGGTCATCCTAGGGTCATCATTTCAACAAACTATGATGGGCTGGAGTCCCAAATGCTACATACCAAGTTTCAAGTAAATTGGCCAACCGGTTCTGCAGAAGAAGATTTTTGAGTGGTTTTTACCATAGTTTGGCATGGCGGCCATCTTGGTCATGTGACCTAAATTTCGCGATCACACTTTCGTTCCCCCTACCCATGGACGCTCCACATAAAATTTCACTTTGATTGGCCAATCAGTTTCAGAGAAGAAGATCTTTGAAAAGTGTGTATGGACGACAGACTGGCCAAGGTCAAGAGATGACCTTGACCTAAATTAATCACATACCTTCATCTACTCCATAAGTTGTTTGCAGGTCACTGGCTGCAACAGTTTTCAAAAAATCCATAGTTTTCACTTTTCCCATGTAAAAGCCTATGTAAAAGAGATGACCTTGACCTAAATTAATCACATACCTTCATCTACTCCATTAGTTGTTTGCATCTACCACTTTTCAGGCCTCAGGCTGCAATAGTTTTCAAAAAATCCATAGTTTTCACTTTTTCCCATGTAAAAGCCTATGTTTCCAAATTTGACCTTGCCGTAAAATAGGTCAAGGTCATCCAAGGGTCATCATTTTATCAAACTATGATGGGCTGAAGTCCCCGATGCTACATACCAAGTTTCGAGGAAATCGGCCCACCGGTTCTGGAGAAGAAGATTTTTGAAGGGTTTTTACCATATATGGGCGTGGCGGCCATCTTGGTCATGTGACCTGGATTTCGCGATCAAACTTGAAGTGCCACTACCCAAGGAGGCTCCACATAAAATTTCAACTAGATCGGCCAAGCGGTTTCAGAGAAGAAGATCTTTGAAATTGTGGACGACGGACGGACGGACGCCGGATCATGGCCATCCTATAAGCTCACCTTGTGAGCCTTCGGCTCAGGTGAGCTAAAAATGTAGCAGGCAATGGTGGTGTTGATTTCTTCTCATGGAAAAATTCTTTAATCATTACAGAAACTTGCCCATACAATATACTAACAGAGATTTATTTTTCAGAAGAAAAAATGAAAATTTCATTGGAGAAATTCTGATAGTTTTAATATTTTTACTCAAAACATTGATCGTGGGTACAAGTTAGAAATTGTAGAGGCGGTTCTAACCAGTATCCGCAATCTATGTTTTGGAGCAAAAATAGGTATACTGCTGCACACCATAGTTTTTCTATATAAAAGTGGGGTTAAAGGGGGTATACTTTTCATGGACATGTTTTCCTTGTGTTTAAATACTTTAAGGTGGTTTGGCTCTGCGATTAGGTCATATTTTATGTATGGTTGAAGTATGTAGATTGCGTTAAAGAGGTGGTTCATTATTTTCACAGGTTAATTAATGCTCCATGTCTTTCAAATCTTTAGATTAAACTCTTGACTTATATCTTTAATCTGTTTTAAATCTAAGATCTTAATCCTACACGTCTGACAAATGATTTAAGATTAAGACAAAAAGGATATACTATCGGCTTATAATACAAAATATGGTGTTTTAATGCATAATTGGCTATAAATGTTGTGCCAAATCCATGTGGCTCAAAACTTGACTGGGACTGTAAGGAAGTTTTGAAATCTTTCCAGATCCATTGTCAATTCCAACTCAATGTTTTACATCATTTATACATTTATGTTTATTTATTGATTTATTTTTTATTGTTATTATTATTATTATTATTATTATTATTTCGAAATGGTTTGTTTAAAACCAATTTACCGCAAAAATAAAAAGCACTCAGTATCGCAAAGTGTTTAGAGTTTCAGCTGAAACAAATAGAAATTATTGTGTAAATAAATGTCCAGTAACTGGTAAAAGACATTAAATTGTTTACAGTCAGCGCAAAAATAGCATTTCAATCAACATTGCAGTATTTGGGGTATGATTCTGGGCTTTGGCATATAGAATGCTTCCCTCATGCTTCAACATTTAGAAACAGTATCAACTAGGTAATAAAAAATAATTACAAATACGGTATTAAATGACATTTGCATTAAGTTGTGAATTCAATGCGTCTAGTCTGTGAGAGGTATACAAGAAGTGAATTGATCTGTAGAATTTCTAAAACAGTTTTGATGTGTTAGTCGATAGGCAAGCGGCGTATTCATTTTTTTTAATTTCTCGAATGCATGTTTACCTTTCCCGCGATGTGGCCCAAAGGCTGTGATAGACTTTGTAGACTGAGTAATAACCCCAGCTGTTGCTTTGAGGGGAGGATGTTTTTGTTTTCAGGAGATGGTGTTTATAAACCATATAACTTGTTTTCCCATCCTGACATTTAATCTATAAATGTTATGTTTAGTAAAGCTGAAATAAATATGGTCTAACCAACTTATAGTTTAAACCAACTCACCTGGTGTCAACAGCCCAAGACGAAAGAGGAAGTTACTGGGTACGAATCCCTCAGTGAAGTCCGCCTTCCTGACCCAGTACCAATCAGTATCGTCCATGTTCAGAACCGTGACTATATCAGCCTGTCGCACTCGTGCGTCGTCCTCGTAATGTCCCTCGAAATCGTACAAAACTAGATACCTGCCTAGCGGCATTTTCGTATTGAACACTGTTCTGCTGTGATTGTTATGAGCACTCACTATTTCTGGCCTTTTCTCAGTAGTTTTAAAAGCATCCTCAGTCATTATTTTGCTTTGAGAGTTCAAAATGTTATTTCTTTTCTCTATGATGGTGTTAGGAACAACCGAGTGTTCCAAACTTTCAGAATTATCTTGAGTGCCATCTTCAGACTCTGGTTCAGGATGTTCGTTGTTCTCATCGTCTGTGTCTAGGACGATGGTAACTGATTCGGAATACTGATTGTCAGGTTCATTCTCGTTGTGTTCTGTTTCAATCGTTTCGCCTTCTACGTTTTCAACTGCCGTGTTTTGCTCCGATAACTCATCAGAGACGAAGGAATCACTGACAAACTCACTGTAATAACTACCCTCGGGAGGCTCAGCTAGTGTCGTGTCTATGTCTTCAATATCCTCAACATGGATTTCATCATCATCTTCATCATTAACCCCAATTTCATCATTCTCCAGCAGCATCTCCGTGTCTTTATTTAATTTAGGTGCCCTATACGACGGAGCCTTCCCAATTCTTGCACAAAACGTAAAAGGGACATAACCCTGTTTCTTGTCGTGCGTCAGAACATACGCCCAGTCCCCTTCCCGGTATAAGATGTGCACTTTCTGTCCCTGTTTGACTGAGATTTCCTCGGGAGCGCAGCCTGTGAAGGACTGGAGGATGATTCTCCGAGTTTCTGGGTTGTTGGCGTTCTGTTTTCCGAGTTCGAGTTTGACCAGTGTTTCAATGCTGTCACTCCCCGTGATACGGCCCATCACAGGGTTATAATAACCTGCAAGGAGACATATAAAATAATGGACCTTCACATGAAAAAAGCAACAATGTGGGTTTCCGACTAGGTCCCACACAAACCGGCCTGTACAGTCACAGAAGCAGGCTAGAAGCTTGAAATATCGGATTAAGAAGAAGGATTTGACTACCGTAGCGACTTGCGTTTCGCACATACAGATTGTTTGTTTTCTATTGTAATAGATGAAGCTGCGCCATATTGAGACTTACGGGTTTCGTGGTTGCAGCCACCGTTCTGTCTTGAACGATAAACCATGCAGACAGAACTTACAAAAGAGTGCGTATAGATGTTTTGCAATCTGCAGCGAAAACAGTGACCTGTGTTTTTGTTTTTGATGCATGGTGCATTTGATGTTTTTGCTTTAATGACCGCTGCCATGTCGTTAAGGATCTTGAAGGCTAGATGCATTTGAGTTTCAAACTGTCAAGAACGTACAGAGATCGAATACGAGACAGTGTTTTATGAAAACAATTTGACGCATATATTAAACAAACGACCCATCCTTTGGTCGACTTTAGCTTGAAATTGTAACCCTCCACATTAAAATTACAAAGTCAAGGATTAATAATGACGAATTGCTTGTATTTTAATACTTTGTAAATTTAACAGGTGGTCACATTTTTCGAGATAAAAGAAACTTTTTACAACCTTCAAAGTATAAAATGTCTTCACCTCATTTAGCAACCCTTTATAACATTAATAATGCGCCATAACCATCATAAGCTTGATAAATCTCTCATAAAACTGTTATATACTTATTTCATGACCGTACTGTCTCGCGTGCGTAGTGCCTAACCAAATCATTGGAGCCGTCTCATATGAAAACTAACGGAATGCATCTATAGGGGAAACCAAAGACGCAGATCAGCCTTGCAGTAACTGCACAGCTGATCAGCGCCTTTGTTTTCGCTACACATAGTACAGATAGTACAATCCTTCTTAAATCCAAAATCTTAAGATTCTAGCCTTCTTCTGTGATTTTATTTTTGTCAGACCTGGTTGGACAACCCAGATTGTTGGTTTTCTTATGCGAAGTCTCATTTACGAGTCTGAGTCACCCAGAGTGGGTAAGGTGTTAGGGAGGGGTGACGCCCAAGCTTAACCCCATTTGTAAATGGAGACATACTGAGCCTGCTAATAAGCTGTTATTATCAGCGCCACTCATCCCTATTTAAATACACACCCATGTGGTGCCACTTGCATAGAAAATAAAGCATTAGTCATTTGTAACCACTGTCCCACCTACCTGCTTACGGGTAGGGGTACAATTGTACTTTGATGACCCCACAGTACAGGGGAAGTGTTATGGTTTAACATATAATAAGGTTAGGGACAGCGTGTTGACCTTCACTTTCTTATAATATTCAAATACATGTAACCCCAATAAAATCTTCTAAAAGACAGGGCGAGGCAAAGCATCATTCATTGAATCGAGTATGCATATTTGGCTATATTATCAGTGATTATTATCAGTGATTATTGGAAAAGGTCCCTCAGGACCTTTTCCACAGTGTTTACTTTGAATATGAAGAAAATTGTACCCATGATCGACTGCTCTCCCTCAGTTACGCGTTTTGTCACATAAAGCGCTTACTAAAAACTAGTGAACCCGTCTATAGGGACTAGACAGTTCACCACAATCAATTTAATTTATCAATTGTTGACACTCCCCGTCAAATAGCGGTAAATACAAGCAATCTCGATCGTGGTGACTGCTTATCATAGCGCATCTAGGATTACATCGTATATTCCCTGACGAGGGGTACAGAAACTACAGAAACTCCATATGGCTGACTTTTAGTCCATCACATCGCACTATGGGTCTGTTTTTGGTAGTGTGGCTGCAGGTCAAAATTCAGAACTCTGTCACAAATTGACTGCACTGCAAAATGGTTTTCTACAAATCGACATATTGATTGTAATCGTGCTCCCTTTAGTATCGGCTTTGATTCCATAACATCAAAAAATTTTGTCATTGCCTTGAGCAACAGATACACACACTGGTCAAGCTTCATTACAAGAAACGACATTCATGTATAGTAAACGAAACTGAAATGTATGAGAATTGAAATTAATGACGAACCAGAGAATCAACAACACTGAAATTTAGAGCAAAAGGGAATATCTCTTATAACAAACGGCTGCTGACCTTTTCATTGGTTTCTTTTTAAAGAAGCCAACTTGTTTTCCCTAACTGGGGATGGGTATGATTTAGGAACGGACCTCTTTGTCAGTTGAAGTTGTAATAAAAAAACAGGGATAACGAAATATTCACGCATACCAAATGAGCCGCCTCGTGGGAAAACCAACAATGTGGTTTCCGAACAGGTCCGACACAAACCGGCCTGTACAAGCACAGAAAAGAGCTAGAAGCTTGAAATTTTGGAGTTAAGTAGAGGAGGAATTGTACTATCTAAGTAGCGAAAACAAAGGCGCTGATCAGCTTCGCGGTTACCGCGAAGCTGATCTGCGCCTTTGTTTTCGCCTATGCAGATTGTTGGTTTTCCCATGAGGCGGCTCAAATGAAGACGAATCATAGTTTATGTACATTATTAGCCTATTATCTTAAGAAATATCAAAACGTCTTTAGATGATGTTTTTATGGGCCCCTTATTAACTTTCTAATCAGCTTAATATGCATATCCATGAACACGGCTATATTAAGTGTCAAAGGTTTCGATTTAATTAGTACCGAAACGACTCTTGTGTGACTTTGAATCAGTTTAAATTGAGCCGCGAAGCAAGGAAAACCGGTCGTCAAGATTTTTGACCAGGTCGACCAAAACAGAACTGTATCGTCTCGGAAAATGGCAAGAAGCTTGAAATTTCGTATGTTAAGAAGATGAGAGATTGTACTATCTGTGTAGCGAAAATAAAGGCGCTGATCAGCAATGTAGTTACTGCACAGCTGATCTGCGTCTTTGTTTTGGCATATGCAGATTGTTGAATTTCCTGTCCAATTTGTACATGAATTTCTGAATCAGCATTTGCTAATGTGAATGACTTTTTACATTGAAATTCGAAATAGAAAAATTCTTACATAGATTAATAAATATATTTGACACTTCGTACTAAATTCAAATGCATACAATCAATTTAGATTTAATATATTAAATGCCTATTGGAAAAACAGCTTTAAAGCAACCATACATTTCGATTTGTTATTTTCTTAAGCAAGTGGTTCGAAAGACTAACGAAAACTGCAGTAATTTTTCGTCGTAATATACCAATAATGAGCGTTAAATGTCTACAGTGACAAAAAGTGCCCTGTACATTGACAATAATTGCTGTCTATTTTCAATCTTTATGTGTAATTTAGTCATCAAATTATAATTATATATCATTGCCTTTCTTCGTGTGTGTACGTTAGTATTTAACATTAATTCACAGGTTGTTCTTAATTTGTAGGTTTCTTTAAGGGTATTTGGTACTATTTACTTTAAAAGATACAAGTAAAAATATCAAAGCAATAGAATTCAAATGATATTTTCCTTCTACATGTAGCCAGTGCCCCAACCAAATGAGTGCACTTCTGGGTTTCAGGTTTTCACCGTCACAGTTTGTAACTGGGGTTCGATATAAGATGAGAGAAATAAGATGTTTCTATGCAATAGGCCAACAGCCCTTGAGCATATACTACAAATAAAGAAATACATGCATGCAAAAACAAGACTGATTCGGTCCAGGGTCCCTTGTAAGACAATATTTTCGAACCGGTAATTCGGTTACTGAATCTCCCTCATCGTTTAACTTGATACGAAACATCAGGAAAACACGTCCGTGCAATGAATACCCCGGTAAACCCCACTTTTATATAGTAAAACTGGGGTATGCCAGAGGTATGCCTATTTTTCTTATTTTTGCTCCAAAACATAGATTTTGGGTACTCTAACTTGTACCCACAATCTATGTTTTGAGCAAAAATAAGAAAAATATCAAAATTTTTCAGCTAAAAATTTTCAATTTTTAAAGCTCAAAAATTCTCTGTATATTGCATGGGCAAGTTTTTCGTAATGATAGGGAGGGGTGGCTGAGCCTTAAAATGTATCTCACATTTGCAAGCAATATCTTGATCATCAACTTAATCATTTGTCTCCCTAAAAGCTTTTAAATTTTTATGCCATTCCTGCTCATGATGAGAAGCTAAAATCATGCCGTTTTTCTACAACACAGTAGTTTTTTTTTTAATGTTGCAATTGTTTTAAAGCATTTTATGGATTTTAATGTGAAAAATTCAAAAAAGAAGAAGAAAAATGAAAATTTTAGTTAAGATTTATTTTTGATGTTCTTCATATTTTTTTTTCTCAAACCACAGAGTGTGTGAGAAAAAATAAGAATTATGTTCCCGTATACCCATGTGGATGAGAAAGTGCTGCCTTGATGCCACATCTTCTTTTGTCACTTACCCCGTTTAGCTTTTACTTTTCCTAGTCGACTTGGGCAGAGAAATGCCATTTTTTCACTTGTTTACTACAATCCAACGAACAAAATGTTTATTGACACTGTTTCACATCTAATATGTACATAATCCCCGAATATATTCCATTTTCCACTTCTTTCTTATCGGACGAGATAACATTAAACTGAGTCTTAAGTTTCATGATAGAACCTTCCCCATTTATACTGGGGCTATCGATGAATCACTATCTTCTGTCAATACAATTTAACCCATATATGACGAATGAACTTGCCCTTCATTATCATTTGGGCGAGTCCATTATCATTTTTAGGGGCATCAGGAATAATTTTGAATTTTTATTCCATTATCGATGAAATTAATTTAAGCAAACAGAATAGCCCCAGATGGGACGCCGCGTTCTGCGGCGTCCCATCTTGGGCTATTCTGTTTGCCTAGGTCCCATAAAAAGGAGGCCAGGCTTATATTAGTTAAACAGTCAAGATTGTTTGAACAAGTTACATTATTTATTACGATCGAACCCCTAGCCATTCTCTCCATTTTAATACATTAAGAACGAACTTTTTCACTTTAATAATGAGTTTCGACTATCTTAAATTAATGGTTGTTTTCTTTGCATTATTTTCCTAACAAAATGTTATTTCTCAAGTTCATTTTCTACCTTAAAAAGTATCGCCGCAAGGATTCGTCTAATTTAAACTATATCGGGTTAATGTTTCTCAATTATAGCAGGATAAATTATCCATTAAAATCCCTCATTTTCAATCGGTATTAGGCGGATAAATTGTCCGAATAGTTTTTGATTTCTTTAGGGTTTGAATTTCATCCAAAATATGGTATTAACAGCGTTTTTGTTACAGTATTTAGTCTTTTTCCGCGCTGTATTGGTCTATTAAAATGTGTGTATATTAGTGTATATCTTTAAACTAGATAACATCAAACGTTGGTTGTCTTATTTTAAGATGAGATTGTATCTTAAACTTACGAAAATATTAACCCTGTAAAATTTGTTAACTCTAGAATTACCATTTTTGATTATTGACATGCTAATTGATTGATCTATTGATTGATTGATTGAATGATTTACTGACTGACTGACTGACTGACTGATTGATTGATTGATTGATTGATTGATTGATTGATTGAGTGAGTGATGGATCGTCGATTCGATGTTAACAATTTTGTAAAGGAACATTTAACTCATACTGAAATAACGCCTTTTACAATTCTGTCTGCCTACTACAGGTACTAGTTTTCCCATTTTGATTTTGAGGACAGACTTGTCTTCTTTAGGCCTTGAAAATAGAAATGAAATTCTCAGTTTACACCAAAATATTTGCATTCGGGTTTATTGATAAGCAATTCTTATAGATCTAGTTAAATTGCTTTTTAATGATGTGCATTTATATTGACTTTTTGAATTTATTTAGCCAAATTGAATGTAACAATTCATAGCGGGATATTGAACTAGTAATAGTAGATTTTTCTGTTAAAACTATCAAATATCTCGAAGTATTCAGTTTTGACAAAATCCTATTGCAAATGGCATTCAACAATTGTCATTCCATTAAACGAGAATGGTGTGGGTAGGAGGGGGGGGGGGGGGTCCTTTCAAAATAAGGACTTTGGCATCTGGATCTCCGAAGTCAGTGTTTAGCATTGGCCAAATTACAAAGGCGGTTCTAATGCAACAGGCATTTGTATCCCTGGTCCCCCTAGGGCCGGGCGGATAGTGTTTTTTTTTTTCTTTTTTTTTCTTTTTTTTTAATTCAGTTTTACGTCCGTTTCAAGATTATTTCATCTCATATGAGACGGGCCAATCAGTAGGTGGGGCGAAAACGGGATAACCCCGAGAAAAACCACCTGACACACCCGCAAGCAGAACTTGGCTTGTCTCACATGTGGCCAGAGCGGGGCTCGAACCCACACCAGACACAGCGGTGAGATGATCGAGTGATTAAGAAACAGCGCTCTTAACCGCTCGGCCACGGGGGCCGCCCCCGGGGATAGTGGGGACACAGTGGGACTAAAGTGCAGGGATTTAACCTCTGATGAGTCCCGGCAATGCCGGAGATGTGCCAGGGTTTTGTTTTCCTGCCAATACACGGTCAAATTAATTAAAACCTGTTGTAATTAGTTGTATTTAACCTTTAATTAATTTATGGTCATATGTATTTTGCAAATGTACCTGTAAATACATGCAGAAATTCAAGTCCCTCTCACTATTTCATTAGAACAACCCCAGTTGTTGTCCCACATTATTGTCAGCCTCCGGGGAGCTGGGGCTTTTAGCAGGGATTTTAACACTCTGACCCCGCAGCGCTTGGCTTGTAGAAGGGCTTTAAAAACTTAAACGTTAAGCGTCCCGCTTTTCCCCTGTTCCTGAGGGGCCGTGGGTAAAAATGACTGGTGCATAATGTGTACCCACAATCAATGTTTTGAGAAAAATACTGAAAATGTTAGAACTTTTCATCTGAATAGTTTTCATTTTCAAAGCCGAAAAAAATCTCAGTGTATGGGTGTTTTTTTTTTTTTTTTTTTTTTTTTTTTTTTTTTTTTTTTTTTTGAAGACATGTAGCGATCGCTTGATTTGCAGTTCTGAGTCTCAAAAGGAGAACAAGTTCGCTGTACTGCATGAAGAAGGACTTTACTTGTAGGACAATTCGTCGCTGGTTTTCACTTATCACATAACCCCTGTATTAGCGACTCGTAAAACTTTGCGTATATTGCCCTCATTGACTGTAAACAAGTCGTAACTGTCTCATTGCCCATTGTTTACAGACACTTACTTGTCAAACGCTTCATGCTGACTTTATTGTTTCAATTACGTTTTAGAAAATCCCCATCTTTGTTTGATACTCATAGTGAAATATAGGAACGATGTGAATGAGACTTCTATAAACGTTCTTTGGCGTTCTCCATCCGCTAAGTGATTGTCTGAATGCAATCGGAACTGCGTCGTCCAATCAGTCTGATCTTTGATTGGGCAAGGAATTCCGGTTGGTCTGACTGTTCTCTTATTTGGTAGCCAGTGGTATTCGGGTATCACTTTGGTACCCGAATTGTGAACGAGTATCCCTGTGTCGTATTTCACGTATTTTCAGTGGTATACGCTATATTTCTGTCTGTGTTGGATTGGTGCCACATCCAATGCCAACAGACAGACACGGCGCCTACCTGTATATAAAGGCCCGCTCAGACCACACCGTATGAGCCAACGTATGAGCAGCGTATGAAAAAACATTCAGTACGTTGTTGTACGTTGTCATACGCTGCTCATCCTATGCTAAAAATCCGAAAAATGCCCTCTCTGAACGTATACAAAGCGTATGCTTAGCGCATGGAACGTATGTCTAACGTATGAGTATATCCCTGGCGTATCATGACTTATAACGGCGTACAACAGCGTACGCCCAGCGTTAGCATAGCGTTCGTGACTTATGAGGAACGTATGTATAACGCACGTCTGACGTATTTCAAACGTACGCACAGCGTGCTTCTAACGAACTCGACGTTCGTCAAAAAAAAGGTGAGTCAAACATATATTAAGTGAAAATGGAAAATAAATAAAGGGAAATTACAATGACCAAAGTAATCTATACACCTGATTCTTCGGGTGCATTTTGTGGATTTCTTATATCGTTTCGCAGAAGAATCCTATCCTAATTATTAGGTAGTTCTAACTGAGTTTATGGGCCACTTTTACAAAAGTGACGAAATCATCAATATAAATGACAAATAATTGACTGGAATTGAAAACTTGCATGATATAACACATAAACTATACATAATTGTGCAACAGATCATTGTATTCGATACATGTATTTTAGTGCCTAAGCTTCCATGCATACCAAAATCGAAACAAACTAATTGACACTGCCAGTATTATTGTTTTACTTCAGTAGACACATATTACGATGGGATTCGCAACGGTTTCTGTTTCAATCTTAACACTGCTCACAGCTAAGAAAGTCTCCCATAACAATTTCTTAACAACTTTTCGTTTCTACAAAATATAATCATTCGATATACTGAAAATAACCAGCATATTATGGAATCTACCTGCTTAAATTTTCAGTTACCTTTGATATTCGATTTGGTAATTAGCATATTTTGAAAAGGTGACTCTAATATTCAACAATCTTTGACACTTTATATGTCGACAATTTTATAAAGGGTCGTCGAATATGAGTTTTGAAGGCATCCAGTTCTTACAAAAATATTCTCTGGACAAGCGATATTATAACAGTGAATACAATTTAGCCATACACCCAATTGTGCAATTTGCTGTTAGCCGAGTAGATATTATTTTGACGTTTCCGTGTGGTTATTTCAGTCCCTATTCCTACCATTTTTTACATAAAATCCCGAACGCTGACCAATGCGCTACGCGTAAGTTGTGCATACGCTGAGTACGTTCTTCGCACGTTTAACATACGCTGCATACGTTCCGAGCACGCTGCTCGTACGTTGGTAATGCGTTATGCATACGCTTCTCATACGCTAAACAAAAATCCAGGTGAGCTTTGGCGTACGACAACGTATGCGAACGTATGAGTTACTTACAAGTAACGTTCATGAACTTATACATAACGTATTCGTTGCGTACGCCTAACTTATGAGTAACGTATTATCAGTACGTCGGCATACGTTGGAAATTTTGTGCATGTGCATGCACAAAATTTCTGGGCGTACACGACGTACGACAACGTATGTCAGCGTATTGTAGCGTACCCCTAACTTATGCAAAACTTATGCCGAACGTATACAACGTACACCAACGTATGGACAAAATATCTCATACGTCGGCATACGTTGGCGCTATACGCTGTGGTGTGAGCACCCCTTAACAGAAAGGTAACTATTATAGCAGAAACTGATGTGAATACTATTGCCTGAAGTGACCAGTTCTGAAATAATATCTTGTAGTGGGTTTCTCAAGATGCGTCTCGATGTACACAACGACCCCACACAATAGCCATAAAACCAACAAGATAGGGAATACATGTACCACTAAGAAGACAAATAAACAAACCACATCAACAATGTTTGCGACTCTATGCAAACACACGCCCAAAACTTCCCCTTGTACTTGACCAGTAATTCGATTACCGCATTGATGTCAATTTGTGGTTAATATAAGGGTAGGGTAGTAGATTTTGAACTTGTGTCCAAAGCCCATTTCGTTCGATCCCGGGCTTCTCCATGCAGTCTGTTGGATGAGACTGTAAACCGAGGTCCAGTCTCCATAGAACCTTAGCTGTTGGTGGGACGTTAAACCCCAAACCAACCAAAGGTCATGATCATTGGCGCCATAAGAAAGTCTTGTACGGAAAACACACCCTATATGCTGGCTGGTTTTTTAAGCGCAATGGCTCATTTTGTGATTTTATTACGGGTGGGTGTTTATTATGTGACTGAAAATTGAAGTGTCCAAGAGTTCAATGATCTAAGGGTCACTTTGTAGGGTTACAAACTCATGCTGTGAAAAACACCTATATATATGGGGAAAACCATACCTTCATACATTCAAGTCTATTTCGCGCAATGTGAAAAACTGCCTTTTGGAGAAACGAAATGTGCGCATAATTAAGCTGCACAGAGTGGTTGCACTGTCTTGAATCGTTCTATTCATTTAAATATATATCTCAACTTTTCCAAAATCCGAGCTACATGCCACACCTGCGACAGGCTTGTAATAGCTCTTATTACATCAGGTTAAATCTGATACTAGAATTTCAGAATTCCTCGCGAAGACACTCATTCGTGCTTTTAGATTTCTGAAACATATATGAATATGCTTGGTGACTTTACTTTCTTTGCACACAGTGATCACTTGGGGCGTAGTTCGACGCTAAGTCGGTTAATACAGCATGTGCCCGCATGTGGACAAGGTCTTAACCATCATAATAGCGTTTAATGACTCTAACCCTATCTTTCACAAGACTTTAAAATTAACCCATTTATGCCTGACGTCATTTTATGGGACATAGGCAAACAGCATAGCCCCAGATATGACGCCGCAGAACGCGGCGTCCCACCTGGGGCTATTCTGTTTGCACAAATTTCATCGAAAAATGAGATAAAAATTAAAAAAAGCTCTCCTAACACCCCTGAAAATGAAAGTGGACTCATCCAATTGATAATGATGGGAGAATCCATTCGTCAAATATGGGTTAAGATGATAACATAAACAATTATCTCTGTATTGTTGGTGGTGAATAAGTTGACCAAGTCATTAAGTCAACGAAAACTAGAGCAATCCCCATGTATTGTTATCTGTGACATGAATTTGTCATTGATTTTACCCACAAAATACGCACTTGACACTGATAATCTCCATCTTATTTCAACAAAGACTGCTGCGTATGACGAAATCCGAGTCAAAGGGGAATTTTATGTGTACATGTAAATTATATACTTAAACTCATAACAAAGGCACCCATTTTCATACCAATTAATTGTTCTGCAAATTTCGTATTTAAATATCTATTTTACTCTCTCTCTCTCTCTCTCTCTCTCTCTCTCTCTCTCTCTCATTCGGCAGTGCGCATCCAGTACCACAAAGACAACAGGACGTGTCTTCAAAACAAGAAAACAAACACAGTCACATCTTTCCCGCCCTGTCTGTGAAAAGTAGCTTTCGGAACCGCATGTCTCAAATTACTCTCAGTCATACATGTAACAATGACGCTACGTCCGGGGGCCGCGGGGACGTTCATGTCATTTTGTTGATCCCTGCAGTGTCTCGGATGATTTAAGTCGTTATGGCTGATCGGCAATTAGTTTAAACATATTTTATTCAATTAGTACAACGCAAATATTACAAATACAATGTTGTGAACATGCAAAGGATTAGAACGAAAGCATAGATGCTTATATAGTTCTTTTCCAAATAGACCTGACTGTGTAATATATATGGCGGTAATATATCTACAAGCTTTAAGAGAAAAAATGTAAATATACAACGGAGTGATGAAATCAGACAAACATTGAGGATACGTATAACAGAAAATAACTAGGAACGAGAGAAATTCATGTAACTTGAAGTGGTACAATGTAGACATTATACGCAAAGGAGAAACAGCATAGTAATAATAAAATGTCTTTTCTTATGTTGCTCATGATAGGATGGGGGAAGGGGGAAGGTGCAGACTTACAGGAAAACTACACATGGTAGTTATTTAGTAAAACTTTACATATGGGTTAGTTTTTAAAATCGTTGCGTCGCTATAATATATTTGTGGACATGGTGAAATATGTTAACATTTATCTCATATGATAATGACAGGTCACCGTATAGCAGTAGGTCCAACGTGGGTACTCGGTAGAATCGTATCTCATTAAGAAGTATTGCACGCTGTTGGTGGTAGAACCTGCAGTGGAAAAAGTAATGCTGTGCATTTTCTATAGAACTGGTGTCGTCTGCAAATAAGCGAATATTTGAACCTATGTCGTTGACTATGTCGTTTATAAAGAGAAGAAAGAGTAAAGGCCCCAAGATAGATCCCTGGGGCACTCCTGCTCTGATATAGTTCCAGTTAGAAGATACCCCTGGTAGAACAACCCGTTGACGTCTGTCAGAAAGATAACTCTTAAACCAGTTTAGAACCTCTCCTGTGACACCAGCTGCTTCAAGTTTGTATAAGAGTCCTGCATGCCAGACACGGTCAAACGCTTTGCTGATGTCACAGAAGACAGCTCTAACCTCCTTACCAGAGTCTAACGCCTCACAAAAGGTGTGATACAAGTAGGTTAATTGGTTCACAGTTGAATCACCAGGGATAAATCCGGACTGAAAGGAAGACAGCATGTTATTACCTTGGAGATGTGTGTACAGGTGTTTAAATATAGTTTTTTCAAAGACTTTACTTTCAGAATTTAGTAGAGATATTGGCCTATAGTAGATCTCCTTTTTTCGGAACAGGGCATACATTGGCTTCTTTGTATGTCGCCGGCATAATACCTGAGCGTAGGGATTGGTTGAACAGGGAACAAAGAGGTTGCGCTAGTTGCGATGAAAGTTCTTTCAGAATTCTGTTACTGAGACCGTTGGGACCAGACGCCTTTCCGACTTTAAGACCTTTTAGGACAGACTCAACTTCTAATGGAGTAAGAACGAGTGTACTTAGCTGCGATTGATACGCCGGAGGTGGGAGTGGTGGGAGGACGGCATTTTGCTCATTAAGAATGGTCTGGTTTTGAAAATGATTATTCAGGAGATTTGCTTTATCGTTGTCGTCAACATAGGTGTTCCCATTTGATTCGAGGGGTGGAATAGTAGTGTTTGTCTGGGGGGATATGAACGACTTAAGAGTGGCCCACCAGTCTTTTTGGGAAAGGTTTTCAGATTTAAGTTTTGTTGTTATTTTATCATTGTGCTGCTGCTTACATTGTCTGGTCAGAGTAATTATTTCATTTCGTAGACGTTTAAATTTTGCCCAGTGATGCAATTGATTAGTCTTTTTTGCTTTTCTGTACGCTCGTCTGCGTTTGCGTATTTGGCGCTTTAAAAATGAAGTTATCCATGGTGGATCAGAAGGCTTAACTGTAATGTGTTTATTAGGTATGCATTCAGACGCCATTGCTAAAACTGAGTTACTTATATTTGTGGCGTATGTGTCTAAATTGTCATCCCTTAACGAATCCCAATCTGTATTTTGCGCTTTATCACGTAAAACTTCATAATTTCCGATATCATAACTCCAGATATGTCTTTTAAAAGCTTTGAGTTTGGGTTTAGAAAACTTCAGAATGCCAAATACAGGGCAATGATATTTCACTTCTTGGTGTAGAAAGGGGTCAGCTACTCCGCTAAGCACTAGGTGATCTTTGTTTGTTACAAGGATTACATCAATCAAAGAAGACGAGGTTTCGTCAAAGTGTGTTGGCTGAGTGATAGCTTGAAAGAGCCTAAATTGAGTACATAATGCATCAATTTTCCGCCTTGTAGGAGGAGAATAGAAGTTAAGGTTGAGATCACCAGTTACTATAATTTCTGATAAACCCGTGTCGACTGCAAGTGCGATTGAGTCTTCGATGTCTCTTAGGACGCTGGCATATGAGCCCGGTGGCCTATAAAACACTGCGAACAAGATTCGTCTATTATTATTTGCAATTTCAATCCATATGCATTCGATTCCTTGAATCTCAAGATCATTTCTGCGTTTGTAATGGAGGCCTTGCTTGACGTAAATCATAACACCAATTCACCAGGGAGAGTAGACACTGCTACGTGTCTGGTACCAATTCAGATAAATTCAATTGTAGGCATTTAATTGTACTTTCCTTTTAAGTATAATACTGATTTAGTATGGTTATGAATTAAATATGTCGTAAATTTGAAACGGCATTTTATATTATTAACGGTGCATATAGTTCGTTGCCTGAAACCACAGTTTCAGCAATTTCTGTGTATTTATAAGGCCGGAAGGTCTGATTTTATTCTCTCCACAATACCATATCAGGACCTGAATCAGACAAGTCAGTTTGCACGGTTTAGTGCAAGCAAGGACACTCTATCGATAGAGTGTCCTTGGTACAAGTCTGCTCCGTGTTTAGAGTGTTGAGTATGGAAACCGTATAAGACCACTCAAGATAAAAAGTGATTAAATTATCCCAAACTATGCTCTTTCATATCCCTTCATCCCTTCATACTAAAATTGCCAAAGAAGTCGTTTATATATATATATATATATATATATATATATATATATATATATATATATATATATATATATATATATATATATATATATATATATATATATATATATATATATATATATATATATATATATATATATATATATATATATATATATATATATTGATATGAAAATATTATTTCCAAGCTTTGGCATCCTATCCATAGGATCCAGTTATTCCATGTATATAGACGAGTGTGCTTGCACAACGAAAAATAGTAACCTATCAGACGGGTTATGCAGGGAAATCGCCTCTAAACCTGAGCTATGATAACTCCTTTTTTAAGGAGCGTAGTAGCGCAGTCGGTAGAGGGGATGTCCCTGTATAGCTAGGCGCCGAAGCCGAAGTCTGCGGGTTCGAAACCTACCTTCGCCAATTTAGTACATCTTTATTTCTCTACTTTATATATATATATATATATATATATATATATATATATATATATATTGATGGAATAAACATGGTGTAACCCCTGCTATGACAATAGTTATGACGTGATTTTTTAAATGGAGCACCTGCATCACGCAATCACTCCATGAGGTATTTCATAAGAAATTCAGTTTTCAAAGCCATATTGTGTAGCAATAGATCTAGCTTCAACTTTTTGTATCGGACGAATCGACGACAGAAGCCACAGGACCAGCATGCTGATCGATCTGGGGGCATAATCATGTAAATGTATAGGGCCTAAAATTGAATTTTCGAGTTTGCATCTAGTAGTAACTGTTGTTTTGTTAAGACAAGGCTTAATTTGGTGTATCATATCACACATTGTTCACAATTTTTCAAGTGCACTTGAAAACCACAAACATTGGACAATAATCTTCAATGACAATGCCCTTGCTCAACTTTCTCTTCTCCGTGACTAATGCCTGTAAAATTGAATTAGTCATTTAGTAGTCTAAACATTTTGCAATTATTTTTTGTTTTGAATCAGACAAACGTGTGCAAATTATATTTTACAAAACAGTTCATGGCGTCTTCTTAGCTATCTACAAGACTTCAACATTCAATTTGGTTTCTAGACCTTCCCAATTCCACTAAGCGGCTATTCCAGCACGACCATGAGTACTAGGAGGAGCGACAGCGCCTTGGTTGTCACGAGATGTGAATCGCCATGGACTCTGTTACGTGTATAATATCAAAATCAACGAACATTGCAACTCCACTACATTTGTTCGCAAAAACTGGCCATGGAAATACGAAGTGCTGTTGGTGTCTCCGTGGGGCTTGTACAGAAACAGTGTGGCTAATATGACGGACCGTCCCGACATGACTTGAGCTGTTAAAGATGGACGTAAAGCCCTTTCTCTTCAGATACCGAGTCGATCAATTTCTGATCATCACCCAAGATGTGGGGTGGGTGGCTAAATTTTGAATTTAGCAAAATGGGGGGCAAAATATTTGGGATGGGCCCTTAAAACAATTTACAAGAAACTAAACAGAGGCATACTAAAAAGTATACCTCTAGGCCCTTGGTTTAAATTCTTCCGCGGTCTTAGATGTGATCAGTGTCATTATATGGATGCCAGATAGGAGCTGCATACTCTAGCTGAGGTCGAACCAATGTCTATATGCAGCTTCTTTCGTATGCCAAGGTGCAAGTGCCAAATTGTACCGAAGAAAACCCAATGTCTTAGTAGCTCTAGTCTGAAATGCCTAGTATATCATGCTCAAGTATGGATTGTGTAGAATGAGTACATCGCGCTGAGCATACGCAGTTACGTCGAAATAAATGCATTTGCCAAATAGAAGTTATTGGCGTCGATGTTCTAAGCGGCGGCGATGTCGTAACGTCGATAGCGTGGCGTTAAAGACGCGCGTAACCATAGGTAAATTCCTCAAGGCTGCCGCGATGTAATCAAAGACGCAACGGTTTGTCAAAAATAAAATTTTCTTGTAAAATCGCGAAATAAAAATAATATTTTTTAATAAATCGCGGAATAACGTAAACCATCAACGATGCCAGCCATCATTCGATCGCAATCGCCGGAAACAATGTTACAAAGATTCGAAGAGCGACGGAGAGCCGCGAAAAGGGAAAGCCAAGAAGAGGACAGACGCGCAACAGAAGAAGGGCCAAGAATATTTAATATAGATCATTTGGTGGACAGATCTAGAGAAGATCCAGATCCAGAAGACAACGTGTCTTTGCAGTGTCTAGCGACCGGTGAAAATTCTGTCGCACCCAGCGATTCCGAAAAACTTCTTCTCGATCACGTTTTACAGAAGGAAAAACGATCTGTTAGAAGCAAAACGTCGGCTAATAAAAGAGATCAAGAAATAATAGAGATGAACCGTGCAGTTAAAAGTGACAGTGAATATTCCGCTGAGGTGCTAGACTATCCTGATATAGATATACACGGAGCCGGAGACCCTGTAAATATGACCACATCAAATGGTGAAGAGGCGGTACAAATTGATATTATTCTCGAAGCAACAGAAAGCGAGCACGGTGATCGATCAACAGTCGTAACAGATGCACTGCCTTCTGCAGAAATTGACGTCGATGTGAACGGCGACGATGATGGTGAATCCAATTCTTCTTCTGAAGCAGATCCTGAGAATGAGGAAGAGTCTGAGTCAGAAGAAGAATATGAGGAAGACAATGGAGATATTTCTAAGGATTTGGAAGCGGTGGCCGGTGATAGTGGCGACAGCGATTCAGATGAAACAGAAGAATCTACATCAGAAAACGGACACTGCAGTAGCGGAGAAAATGGCGACCTGGACGCTGAATCACTTGCAATGGACGCTGAGTCTCTTGAAATGGACGCTGAATCAACTGAGATAGATACTGGGTCTCTTGACATGGATGCTGATACGCCTGGGGGAAGTGAACAGAGTGACACTGACGATAACGACAGTCAAAACAGCGAAAGAGGCTCGGAGTCGGAACAGTCTTTCGCTGAAGATGATGTCGAGGAAATCGAATCAGCAAGATATAGTGGTGTTGAAAACTATGACGACAAGTCTGAGCCGAGTCAAGGCCAAACCACTGAAAGGTAAGTCAAATGTGTATTTCACACAAAAGCATAAATAAATAAATAAATAAATAAATAAAATACAAAGTCTATAAGTATCAACCATTTATTTTTTGACCTGATTTTATTGCATAACTACCCGTGTGACACGATATAAACAGGCGTGTATTAACGAAGAAAAAAGCTGTGTATTAATCATGGTGGCGATTCACGTGCGCACGTGCTGTTAATAAACCGCATTTAATAATGCTCGTTATCGGGCGCCACGCAAAGCAAGTGCTAATGGTGAGAAACTGAAGTCCGCCCGAAACAAGCATAAGGATGAAAGCTTTTACGCGTAAGAAAATGTGGCGATGCTGTAAAATATAACTTGCGCCATTATTTCTTTCATTGCAGAATTTATGCAATTATAGCGATCAAAAAATTTAATGATTTTGTCGGTTTCAACGGTCACTAAATTGAGTGCAATTCCAATGTTCCTTCTACGTTATTATATTTGTGCAAAGTCTTGTAGTAAAAATCGTAAACAAAATCAAAAAGGTAATTCAATTAATATTGTGACCCTGATAGATGATTTGGAGAAAGGTAGTATGACATCCTTAAAAACTAAAATGGGAATCCCTGCAGAAAAGAAGGAATGATAATAGAAATATATTGCTTTACAAAGGTCTAAAAGGGAGAGCAAAAATACCCACGGATGACCTTATCCCCAAAAATAGGCGTTGTAGGAATCAACACTCCTTGGCATTTCAGATAGATACCTTCAGCAAGTACAAATGCCTATTTACAAAGTTTTTTTCCCCAGACTATTAAAAATTGGAATGAACTCCCTGATTCTCTGATCTCATCTGCTGAATTGTCAGATGATTGCGTGTCTAAATTTACTTCTCTTGTGAGAGCTCGGGACTAATCTCCTCCGGTCAAGCCCCATCCCCCTGGTGTGGTATTGTCAGTTTGACGTTTCACCAGTAAACTATTCTGATTCTGACACTAACGGCTCTTTAAAATAATACAGGTGATTCCGAACTGGCTAAATGATTCGGAACTGCCAAAATTAGTAGTCTTCTTCAAAATCATTGTATAAAAGACAGCTTATTCATAATGATGCGAACTAGATACGACTGTTAGAATGGTTGTTCTTGAATCTTTATATTAGTAAGACCATATCTTAATTTCCACAGGCCAATTATTTGGAAACCGCTATGAAAGAAAAGTGATTCGGAACTGGTAAAATTCATGTATGGTCAAAATGAAAAGCTCGGCTATAAATCGAATGTGTAACACAAACTGCTCATGCGCGGATCCAGAAAATATTCTGGGGGCGGGGGGGGGGGGGGTCCAAATTCCCAGAAGGGGTCTGACGGAAAATTTCAGGCAATTCCGGGGGGTCCGGGCCCCCTGTCCCCCGCTTCTGGATCCGCCCATGCTGCTGACGCCCAAGCCGGATCTCACGACCGCTTGGCGAGTAGCTCAACCCGACAATACTTCAGGAAATTTTGAATGACTTTTGAGATTTTGGACAGTCTGACATTTTGGACATAATGGAGATTGAAGGGGAAAAAAGACTGGAGATATACATAAAGCATAACCAGAAGGCCAGAAGGAACACAGTTAACCATCACTGTTATCTGTATCTATATCTTCAGATCACGTGATGACTATGACCCTAACTCTGAGGATGAATATGTTGCCAGTGATGATGACAGCTCTACCTCGACAGATGAAGTCGACTATGTGTGGATACCGTCAGCCACAGAAGAAGTCAGCTATACCTGGATTTCCTGTCACACCCAGGGACCGAGTGAAAGCTTTAGCGGACTCAGAGAAACCTTCACACCTTACCAAGCGTTCAATGACGATGATCCAGGAGAGGGAAACAGGCCAGAGGCGGATATTGCAGAGACCAGAGAAATAAACGCGTTTCAGACACGTCTACATAAAACTGACGGAGAGGGCCTGGTAAATATTCCTTTAAGTATGTCATTTGTAATGAGGAATAAAGACGACTGTATCAAAGAAGGAGCAAGAACGATTAGCGAGCTGATGATAGCGCTACAGAGGAAACTCCGGACGGAGATAGCGCGTGAGGAGCATGAGGCGGAAGCGCGTGAGGAGCATGAGACGGGAGAGCGTGAGGAGCACGAGACTGAAAAGGTGCCCATCCAGACGGGTGGCAGTCGAGTGAGAGGAACTGAGAATGCCGAAGGCGAGAGTGATACGACTGAGAAAGATCCAGAAAATAGTATTGATAACGAACAAAGGCATGAAGTCAGTTTGGAGAGCCGACAGGATACAGAAGTAAAAGCTGAGCCAATGACACACCACATTGAAAAAGATTTGCTTGATAGGTCCGTTGGTCGCGTATCGGATGCAGAGGCCAAGCCGAAGAAAGTCAATATAAAAACACCGGGAATCAAACCAAAGCTTGATACAACGTTCAATACACCCAAGAATCCTTCAAACAAAAAGTTTCCAAAGAAAGCTCAGGCCAGCATGGTGACTCGTTCTGCTGCCCAGCCCAGGATAACAGAGCCGTATGCCCAGAACAGCCGTTGGAAAGGACCAAAGCCGGTTCTACCAGCCATTTCGAAAGGTAAACAATAATTGACATGTTATATCTATAATACATACTGTTTAATTCATAAACGTACGTTTGCAGATTGCCATAGGGATTAATTAAAGTAGGCCTATTTGTTTTAGCTCGCAGGAACACCTATATATATAGATTGCAATCACCCTGGCGTCGGCGTTGCTCATATGTTAAAGTTTGTGTTTTAAGTTTTCATAAGTCTATATCTCTTTGAACATGATAATGGATCAAGATGATACGATGTATGTTGGTAGATATTGTTCTAAAGTTTTATGCTGTATCACTTTGAGCCACCTGGGTGACCTTGAGGTCAAGGTCATAGACTTAGAAACTTTGTGTTAAAGTTTTTGGTAAAAGTTTTTAAGCCTACAATTGAACATGTTGATGGATGAAGTGGATATCTTGCATGTTGGTAGATATTGGTCTAAAATTTTATGCTGTACCACCATGACCCACATGGGTGACCTTGAAGTCAAGGTCAAAGGCATGAAATTGTTTTGTTAGCGTTTTTGGTCAAAGTTTTTATAAGTCTGTATCGATTGTTCTTAAGTTTTATGATGTACCTGAGTGACCTTAAAGTCAAGGTCATAGACTTGAATAGATTTAGTGGCAAAGCACAAGTCAGGCGAGCTACGCTGTGAGAGTCTGTCCTGTGACAGTTCTTATTCAAGATGGCGGTAATAACACAGTATGTGGTACGTATTTGATACGAGTCCGTATTGTTTGGCTTAACCTTTCAGCCGATAAATGATCGTTGACACACACTGCAATTGAGAACGAAGTAGAGGTTGGATTTTCAAGTTTTCTACTGCAGCGTTTCTTCTACTGACTGACAGATATGTGCAGTCAATGCAGAAATTGAACATTTATTGAAAGAAAGTACCATAAAGAAATCCCGGTTATTTCGTTTTCGCAAACACTTCAATGTTATTGTGTTGGAAGTACTACATATGTTCATGGGGCGGAAGTGTTTGCGAAAACGAAACAACCTGGATTCCTTATGTTACTTTAGTTCAATAATTCTTCAATTTCTGCATTGACTGTGCACCTATCTATGAGTCAATAGTGAGTAAACGCTATAGGAGTAAACATGAATTTCTCAACTTCGGACAGAATTCCATTGTGCGTCACCTATTCCGTACCACGTGTTTCTCAGCCGTGAGAATATCTAGGAGCTAATAGCATATACAATTTTAGAACTGCTATTATGTTTTTCAGGGATTTCAAAGTCTGCGGGTCGGGTTCCGCCAACGAAAGAGGACTTCAGACAGGGGCAAAGCAACAGAGTAATGAAGACAGTGGACCATAGAAACCCCGAAATTGGTAATATAACGGTCCAGACTTCCTCCGACGGAAGTACGAAACATTCTTTCCCCAGGAAGATGCCACTCCCTTCCATTCCCGTCCAACTGCAGTCTAACGCCTACTTCCGGAATGGCCAACTGGAAGTTGAAGTCACGTGCGATGACAGGACGTATTCGTACGCGGATTCAATGGATGTCAAGGTCACAGTTGCTCACAGGCATGTGCCACGTAAAAAGGTCAGCAAAGCCACTAAACCCTCTGCCTACAAGGCTAATTCGACGAGAAAACAAGGCAAACTGCTCAACTTCACAGAGCCTGTAAACAGAAACATTATTCACCAGCGCGCGCTATGGCCGCCATTTAACACACATCTTGACGCAGAAGCTTCTAGCAGACACAAGAAGATCTTTGGAACTCTGTAATAAATCAAACCTTTGAACTAGTGACTTGTAAATTATGACTGAAATAAATGTATAAAAATGAACAGGTTTTGTTCGTATTGTATTTTGTAAAATTTGTGATTTGATCAAAGTGTGTCTTTGTATTCATGAAAGAACTTAAGTTGTAAAAGCGCCAGAATTCAAAATCTTTTTACATCAAAAAAAAAAAAAAAAAAAAAAAAATTATTTTTATTCAACTAAGTTTAAAGTCCTTTTATCTAGCCAGTTTTGGCAGACTGAATCACAGAAAGCTCACACATTTGTTGTTTTTTTTTTTTTGCATGTTTTGGGTGCCACCTTCAGGTCATTTCCACAATTCTAAACCCATCAAGGGATCAAGTATCCTAATTGCATTATATTTTGGTGGTGAAATATATTCGGTATATATTTTGGCTTGGCCTTTTCTAGCTGCAGAGTCAACTTTTATCACTCCGTGTTAGAACCAGAATCTTCTTTCAGTTTTGTTGATATTTATGCCCTTGTACGGAACTGGAACCCTACCAGGGATATGGTCATTCATTTTCAGAGATCTGGGGAGTCATTACGAAAACTCGCCCATGCAATAAACAGAGATTTTTTGAGCTTTAAAAATTGAACATTTTCAGCTGAAAAAAATTTGATATTTTTCTTATTTTTGCTCAGAACATAGATTGTGGGTACACGTTAGAACCGCCTCGCCGAGGCGGTTCTAACGAGTACCCATTATCTATGTTTTGGAGCAAAACTATGAAAAATATGTATACCCCTGCATACCCCAGTTTTGCTATATAAAATTGGGGTTCAAGGGGGTATATTTTACACGGATATGTTTTCATGATGAAGCACAAAATTTGGAGGTTTTAGGGAGTAGGGGTCTGAGGAAAAATATTTTAGGGAGCTGGGTACAAAGATCATTTTTCTTTCAGGGAACCCCC
The DNA here is from genome assembly GCA_964017185.1 of Rugalucina vietnamica. Classification (NCBI taxonomy): domain Eukaryota; kingdom Metazoa; phylum Mollusca; class Bivalvia; order Lucinida; family Lucinidae; genus Rugalucina; species Rugalucina vietnamica. Next base: position 16,102,411 of record OZ024874.1, read on the forward strand.
TGGTCCTACATGTCTAATTCACTGTTGCCTGTTCACCATTTTCTTTTTGTATTATCGGATACTTTCTGCCTAGCTGGAAAAGCTAGACATTTGATTCAAGTTACCCAATTACTTTTAATAAGTCAAATCTTTTGTGAGTTTCACAACACAGTAAACCAGTGTCACACTGGTCAGTTGCCTTTCTCCATGTGGTTTTTGCACACAGCTGATTGCTGATGACAAGTTTATTTTAGAGCTCTGTGCATCCAGGTCTAATGGGATTTCTTTGACCCTGCTGATTTTCCTTTGGCATAGACATGCATTTGTTGATCACAGTGTTCAAAATTACGAAAACATGCCCATGCAATATACAGAGATTTTTAAAGTTGTAAAAAATGAAAATTTTCAGTAGAAAATTCTCAATATTTTTCTAATTTTTGCTCAAAACATAGATTGTGGGTACATGTAAGAACTGCCTCGGAGAGGCGGTTCTAACGAGTACCCATAATCTATGTTTTGGAGCAAAAATAAGAAAAATAGGTATACCCCTGCAAACCCCAGTTTTGCTGTATAAAAGTGGGGTATAAGGGGGTAAATATTACACGGACATGTTTTCCTGATGAGTTGGGTATGTTTTTAATTTAGTAGTTCGATTCCAGGTGATGTTTGGTTCTGTTACGTTAATTTCACATGAAAACAGGATAATGCATGTCACATGCAGGCATCATACAACAATGCCAGTATTATCACAGTTTTAAATGTTTTTTCTAAACAGAAACATACACATTAGGAAGACATGTCCATGAAAAGTATATCCCCTCTAACCCCACTTTTATAAAGTAAAACTTGGGTTTACAAGGGTATACCTATTTTTCTTATTTTTTATTCAAAACATAGATTGTGGGTACTGTTAGGACTGCCTCAACCAGGCTAGAGCCACCTCACCTAAGTGAGGCAGTTCTAACGGGCAATGCGGTTCTAATGTGTACCCACAATCAAATCTTTTAAATGGATAATTATCATTTTTTACAGATGAACAAATCTCTGTATATTACATGGGCATCTTTTGTAATGATATTAGAGCCTCACAGGAATGAAACAAACAAGAATCTGAAAGAATAACAATTTTAATGGAATTCTTCCTTATTCTCAATATACAATTATAAATAATATATCATTTCACAAAAGAAAAGAAAAAAGATCTGTATATAAAATAGATTAACACCCAAAGACTTTGATGTGTGGTCTCTATCCTGCTTACTGATTTGAGCTGCGACGCCAGAAAACCGGTCTTCGGGGTTTCCGACCAGGTCTGACACAAACCGACATGTACAGTCCCAGAAGCAGCATAGAAGCTTGAAATTTCGGATTTAATAAGAAGAGAAAGTGTACTATCCCTATAGCGAAAACAAAGGCGCTGATCAGCTTCGCAGTTACTGCGAAGCTGATCTGCGCCTTTGTTTTCGCATAGGCAAAAATCCGGTTTTCTTGTGACGCGGCTGATTTTACATCCCACTTAACAGCTAATGTCATATGGAGATGGGGCCTCAGTTTAAAGTCTCATTTGAAACAAAGACTGGTGAAGTCTGGGTTTGAACCAGCAACCCCAGGTTTACAACGCAAGTGACTTAACCATTTTGCCATGGATGCATCAAGGTCTGCTTTTGCATGATTGATTGTTTTAGAAGAGGGAGCTGCCCAATGAGAAAACCTTTCCGTGAAAATAAAAGACCATCTGAGCAGCACCATTGTTTGCAATGCATAGACACCAATCAACTTATAAATCATAAAAAAACCAAGTCTCTAACCCTCTCTTTTGTACCTAAATAAGCAATTCTGTTCTTAATCAAACCTTGACTGAAACACTGAAGCTGTTTTTCTCAAGGATGATCTCAAGTTGATGAATGCAACAAAGCTGATGCCTAATTCAGACCTAGAGGTTATCAAACTTTTGTATACTCACTCAGTTTAGCATAAAATTTAAACTGCTAATAAATAAAATAGCTCAAATATATCTAAATTGAAGGTTTAGAACTCCAAAGCCAGTAATTTATCCTGCTAATAAATGACTCATGAATGTTTATATGCCAACAATTACTGGCATTTTAACATTTATGAGCAGGATAAAATTTAGCCTCAGCTGAGGTGCGCATGAAAAAGATTTATGACCTCAAGGCCAGATCTTTTTCTGAAACACATCATATTTCCCCCAAAACACAGAATATCACATAAAGTAATGATTGTAGATCACAGTACATGTACTTATGGTCTGATATTAATAATGCTTCAATGAAATATTTCATAAAAACCTGTTCACAAATTATTAGAGCCCCCGAACATGAAAACCAACAATCTGCATATGCGAAAACAAAGACGCAGATCAGCTGTGCAGTAACTGCACAGCTGATCAGCATCTTTTTTTTCGCTACATAGATAGTGCAATTGCTCTTCTTCTTAAATCTGAAATTTCAAGCTTTTAGTCTGCTTCTGTAACTGCACAGACCAGTTTGTGTCGGACCTGGTCGGAAACCCATTGTTGATTTTTCATGTGAAGGCTCAGTTATTGAAGTTTCCTCTGGAATGATATTTCACACTAATGAATGTCCACTCCCGTGGTATTCGGCAGTTTTATTGCACTAAGCCCTCCTATAGTCAATAATGCTGCCACCATAATCATTGGTACCGCACAATGTACGTCGACCAGACTGCCGAACACAACATTCCCTGAGATTGCGGCTATTCGACCTATACCCGTCATTAAACCAAATGCTGTGGACCTGAAAGAAAGAAAATCATGACAATCATGTATCATGATGAACAAATTTCTAATGCTTACAGGAGATAACATTTTGCTTATAATATCCACTCTATTCAATAAGCAAAAATGGAAAAATTTCCATTTTTGACACACAAAATGGGTGTTTTCCAACCAGTGTAAGTCAAAATTAAGCCTGATGACCCTCATTTTTATTTGCTCAGTGCGAAGAAAACATGTTCAAATACATTTACAACAAAAATAAGGAAAATTTACCAGGCCATTAAAATCACCCTATGGCGTCGGTATCATCCTTAAATGCCTTATACTGTCATCATCATGATATTGTATGATTCACTAATACAACTATAAACCAGTGAAAAAAATGAAATGGGGCTTAACTTATTTTGGCCAGTTTATCCTATAATAACTAGAATTGTCAGAGGATCTGACTATAGCCCCGCTTATGAGCTTTTTTCCAGGGTGAGAAAAAAACAATGACAGGTAACAATCCCAAGCTAGATCTTGTCAATGTTGATGCACATAAAAAAGATTGGTAAGATTTTGTCCATTTGTTCTCAAGATATTGACCGGAAACAAAATTCTCACGTCAATCAAGGGCCGTAACTCTGTCAAAATTTTGTGAAAAATGATGTGCAACAGTCCCAACCTACATCTTGTCACTGTTGATATGCATAAAAAAATTGGTAAGATTCTGTCATTTCGTTCTCAAAATATTGAGCAGAAATGAAATTCTGACGTCAATCAAGGGCCGTAACTCTAGTCAAAATTTTGTGAAAAATGATGGGCAACAATCCCAAGCTAGATCTTGTCACTGTTGATGTGCATACGAAATTTGTTCTGATTCTGTCGATTCATTCTTGAGATATTGAGCGGAAACAAAATTCTGATGTCAATCAAGGGCCGTAACTCCGACAAAATTTTGCAAAAAAATGAGGGGCAATAATCCAAAGCAAGATCTTGTCAATGATGATGTGCATAATTTGGTCAGATTTTGTCAATTGGTTCTCAAGATATTCAGAGGAAACAAAATTATCACTTCAATCAAGGGCCATTACTCTGTCAAAATTTTGCGAAAAATGACAGGCAACAATCGCAAGCTAGATCTTGTCAATAATGATGTGCATACAAAATTTGGTCAGATTCTGTCAATTCGTTCTCAAGATATTGAGCGAAACAAAATTCTGATGTCAATCAAGGGCCGTAACTCCGACAAAATTTTGCAAAAAATGACGGGCAACAATCCCAAGCTAGATCTTGTCGATGATGATGTGCATACAAAATTTGGTCAGATTCTATCAATTTGTTCTCAAGATATTGAGTGGAAACAAAATTTTGACATCAATCAAGGGCCGTAACTCCGTCAAATTTTTGCATAAAATGACGTGCGACAATCCCAAGCTAGATCTTATCAATGCTGATGTGCATACAAGATTTGGTCAGATTCTGTCAATCGGTTCTTGAGATATTGAGCAGAAACAAAATTTTGACATCAATCAAGGGCCGCAACTCCGTCAATATTTTGCGAAAAATGACAGGCAACAATCGCAAGCTAGATCTTGTCAATGTTGATGTGCATACAAAATTTGGTCAGATTCTGTCAATTAGTTCTCAAGATATTGAGCGGAAACAAAATTCTGATGTCAATCAAGGGCCGTAACTCCGACAAAATTTTGCGAAAAATGACGGGCAACAATCCCAAGCTAGATCTTGTCGATGATGATGTGCATACAAAATTTGGTCAGATTCTATCAATTTGTTCTCAAGATATTGAGTGGAAACGAAATTTTGACATCAATCAAGGGCCGTAACTCCATCAAAATTTTGCATAAAATAATGTGCAACAATCCCAAGCTAGATCTTGTCAATGCTGATGTGCATACAAAATTTGGTCAGATTCTGTCAATTGGTTCTCGAGATATTGAGCGGAAACGAAATTTTGACATCAATCAAGGGCCGTAACTCCGTCAAAATTTTGCGAAAAATGATGGGCAACAATCCCAAGCTAGATCTTATCAATGCTAATGTGCATACAAAATTTGGTCAGATTCTGTCAATCGGTTCTTGAGATATTGAGCGGAAACGAAATTTTGACATCAATCAAGGGCGGCAACTCCGTCAAAATTTTGCGAAAAATGATGGGCAACAATCCCAAGGTAGATCTTGTCAATGTTGCTGTGCATACAAAATTTGGTCAGATTCTGTCAATTAGTTCTCAAGATATTGAGTGGAAACAAAATTCTGATGTCAATCAAGGGCCATAACTCCAACAAAATTTTGCGAAAAATGACGGGCAACAATCCCAAGCTAGATCTTGTCGATGATTATGTGCATACAAAATTTGGTCAGATTCTATCAATTTGTTCTCAAGATATTGAGTGGAAACGAAATTTTGACAACAATCAAGGGCCGTAACTCCATCAAAATTTTGCATAAAATGACGTGCAACAATCCCGAGCTAGATCTTGTCAATGCTGATGTGCATACAAAATTTGGTCAGATTCTGTCCATTGGTTCTAGAGATATTGAGCGGAAACTAAATTTTGACATCAATCAAGGACCGTAACTCCGTCAAAATTTTGCGAAAAATGATGGGCAACAATCCCAAGCTAGATCTTTTCAATGTTGATATGCACACAAAATTTGGTCAGATTCTGTCAATTGGTTCTCAAGATATTGAGCGGAAACAAAATTCTGATGTCAATCAAGGGCCGTAACTCTGTCAAAATTTTGCAAAACATGACAGGCAACAATCCCAATCTAGATCTTGTCAATGTTGATGTGCATACAAAATTTGGTCAGATTCTGTCCATTTGTTCTCAAGATATTGAGCGGAAACAAAATTTTGGCAACAATGAAGGGCCATCCAAGGGCAATAACTCTTCTGCAAATTTGGGGAAACTGACATGCATTTACACATTAGTAGATATTGTCAATATTGATGCATATGCCAAATATGGTTAAAGTCTAACTACTGGTTCTCAAGTTATGTGTGGTAATGGAATGACGGAAGGACGGAATAAGGGAACTACGGAAGGACAGGGTGAATCCAGTATAGCCCCCACTTTTTCAAAGCGGGGTTATAACAAGCATTGTTCATCTTTAATCTAACCTACCTAACTGCTGTGGGGAATAACTCTGCCTGTAAGACATCGAGGGCATTCCACCCCACAGTTGACACGGCACCGAACACACAGGATATCGCCAGATTCTGTGCTTTATTATGAACTATTGGTAGGAAGAATACGGCTATACCCGCACTCACCATACTCACAGCTGAGGGAGAGAAAAATTCTGATTATAAGAAGCTTACTTTTGAGAAAAATAAATGTCCCAAAGGTCACTTTTTGGCATCATAAAGCTTTTCAGATTCATAAACACACAAAACATTCTTTCTCTTGCAAACCTTTTAGTGCCCGAATTTGATATGAAATATTAAATTTAAGCATTATAGAAATATGATGCAAACATGTGATCCATTTTGAAATCTGGTCCAAAGCTTTTTTTTTAGGCTCAACTCAGCTGAGCATAAAATTTAAAATGCTCATAAATGCCAAAATAGCCTAAATAAATTGAAATTTAGAACATCAAGCATGTAATTTATCCTGGTTATAAATGTTAAAATGCCAACAACTGTTGTCATTTTAGCATTTCTGAGCAGGATAAAGAGGGACGTGCATTAACAGGGTTTTCTGGCCCACCCAAAAGCCAAAAAATAAAAGTATCTGTACTACATTTTATCTTATATGTTTTAATAGATGAAAGGTCCAAATGTTTTAATCTAATATTGATTTGACTTTTATGGTTGCTATGGTTACACAAAATGGCCGCCAATATGGGCTAAAGTAGAAAAATCACAATTTTGGACCAAAATTTAGAGGTTTAACAGAGAAGTTTACATAGAGCCCAGCTAAATACCAAAAAGATATTTTCATAAAAGATTAGTATTATAAAGATGCACAAATTGTGAAAATATCTTTTTGGTATTTAGCTGGGCTCATACCTTATTCTTAAAAAATTGCTCTATAGAAAACTTGCATTTCACTCAAAGTAAGACACCTTTATTATAAGGCCTTGTGCCAATTAATTCCACCAAGCACCAGAAGACATTTTCTTACGGGTGATAAATTGTTGATTGGGACCCCAAAAATACAATGGGATTTTTTTCAAAGGCGCACTTATTTGTGTTATGAAGAAAAACATGGTTTCCATAGCAACTTGTATTGTATTGTATATTGTATTTCCAGCCCATTTAGGTTTACCTCATGCAAAAGCTAAAAAGACTGGTAGTGCAAAATTTAGATCTAAATTTGAATCTTTACGGAAAGAGATCAAAGCTGATATCAGGAAGCAGCATGATCTTTATGTGAACAACTTGGTAGGAGATGTTAAGGCTAATCCTAGAGATTTTTACAGGTACATAAACAGTCAGAAAAAAGATACCCAAGGTATTCCCCCGTTGAAAAAGAGAAATGGAAGTGGAATAGCTCAATCTGAATTTGAGAAGGCGGAAGAATTTAATGGTCAGTTCTCGGATGTTTTCACTAAAAGTGAATACAAACAGGTCCCTCTTATGGATAGATCTGCCCCATTCATGCATGATATTGTGGTCACAAAGGAAGGGGTGACCAAACTTCTAAAAAGTCTAAACCCGTCTAAAGCCTTAGGGCCTGATGAGCTTCATCCCAGAGTCCTAAAGGAACTGGCTATGGAATTAGGGCCGGTATTCGCCCATCTCTTCCAGCAGTCAATTGATACAGGTGAAATTCCTAAAGAATGGTCTCTTGCTAATATTTGCCCCCTGTTTAAGAAGGGCGACAGGTCACTTGCCCGCAATTACCGCCCTGTTTCTTTGACATGCATTCCTTGTAAGCTTCTTGAACATATTGTATGCTCAAATATTATGGCCCATCTTGATGAACATGAACTCCTGTCGGACAGGCAACACGCATTTAGGAAATGGCATAGCTGTGAAACTCAGTTGACTACAGTGATAAATGACTGGGCCAAAATCTTAGACAAAAAAGGCCAGGTCGACACTTTTATACTCGATTTTGAAAAGGCTTTCGATACTCCTCCCCATGAACTCCTTAAAAGCAAATTGTTCAGCTATGGAATAGGTGGAACAACACTGAATTGGATAAATGCTTTCCTTTGTTTCAGACAACAAAGGGTAGTGGTTAATGGTATTAAATCGGATTGGGCTCCAGTTGTGTCGGGTGTCCCTCAGGGCACCGTTCTCGGCCCCTTGCTGTTTTCCTTGTATATAAATGACATCTCAGCAGACATCGAGTCTGAAATAAGACTCTTTGCTGATGATTGTGTTTGCTATCGTGAAATCAAGAATGAAGAGGATACATTGAAACTTCAAAGAGACATTGATCGCCTAGGCAGTTGGGCTAGAAAATGGGGAATGAGATTTCAACCCGTCAAATGCAACATGATGCAGCTGACAAATAAACGGTCTAGTAAGATACAGGCTAACTACACCCTTGAGGGCACTTTACTGGAAAACGTTGAAAGCATAAAATACCTGGGTGTAACTATCACAAATGATTTGAAATGGAATACTCATATTTCCAATGTTTGTACAAAGGCTAACAGAACTCTCGGATTCTTGAGGAGAAATTTGTATTCTTGTCCCCCAGATGTGAAAGAAGCAGCTTATAAAGGACTGGTGCGGCCGGTCTTGGAATATGGAAGCTCAGTTTGGGACCCTCACACTCATGGCCTCCAGGAAGAACTGGAAAAGGTCCAAAATCGTGCGGCAAGGTTTGTGACGGGAAATTATGTTTTTGAAACTGGGAGCATGACTGGCATTTTAGGTCAACTGAAATGGGAATCTCTTAAGAAAAGGAGGAAGGATAGTAGACTTATATTGCTATACAAAGGTCTAAAGGGTAAAGCCAGAATACCCACAGACGACCTTATCCCAAAGAATAGGCGTTGTAGAAATCAACACTCTTTGGCTTTTCAGATACCTTCAGCTAGCAAAGAAGCGTACAAAAGTAGTTTCTTTCCACAGACTATCAGGGACTGGAATGACCTCCCTGATTCACTTGTCTCCTCTGCTGAAATGTCTGATGACTGTGTGTCCAAGTTCGCTTCACTCGTGCGTTCAAGGGACTAATTTCCCCCCCATCCGAACCCCCTGGTGAAATAATGTCATTTGGCGTGTCACCAGTAAACTATTCAGATTCAGATTCTTTGCTATAAGGCACCAGGTAAAATACAAGTTTTGGAAACTACGCAACCATTGACCAAACCATTGGCACAGCAAAATATCTCAGAAATATGGAGTTTGATCATGTAGATTCCAAACTACAAACCAGTCACGACATGTGGTTGTGCCAGATTGGCAACCACAAATATGATTTTTGAACATAGGGGTATACCTACAAAATCAAACATAACTTAGTTACTGATTATCCTAGCTCACTAAACATGGTATCATTTTAAAGCTTATGCTTTGGCCTTTCATCCAACTGTAGATTGTGTAAAATATCTAAATTACATATTCATCTAATTTGCATATTCATGAATATTGATAAAATCATAATAGAAAATATATAAATAAAGAAACATAAAATCCACTGACTTCAATAGCAAACAGCCATTTTCCCATCATGTCGATAAGCGATACAACTTGATACACCCTTACATGTAATGAAGCTATGCATAAGAATTAGCGCATTTGCATATTTATGAATATTTATAGAAACATGAGAAATTAAGATAAAAGTCAATGAACTTCTTAGATATACTGCTTCCAGTTACAAATCATCACTGCGGCTTGTTGTTGTCCATTTGCCATACAATTTCACATTTTCTAACCTGCAATGGCCCATTATTAAAATAATCTAATTTGCATATTCATGAAAATTAAATGAAAGGACATTTGAAAATGAGGGGGAATTCAATAAAATCCGTAAATATTCCACCCACCATCACTGTGGCATGTTGTCATTTATACGATTTGACTGTCCTATCATGCAAAATACTATTTGACAAGAATCTAGTTTGCTAACTTTGCATATTCACTGTATCAATTTTCATGGGAGCGATGATACAAAGAAACAAGAAACTGAGATAGAATTTGAAACAAGCCTTCAGCGTAAATATTTCAAAATACTTATTTCAATTTAAAACAATCTTTTTGGCATGTTATTGATGGTCAGTAATATAATTTGACTATTCTTACATACATGGGGCCACGTATGAACTTAACCATATTTGCATATTCATGAATATTGATCTGAAAAAAAGTTCAATTAAAAACGTAAACATACTTATTTTAGTCAAACACCAGCATTGTGTCAAGTTGTCGTTAATCTGTTATGCGATGTGCATGACCTAACATATAATGGATCTATGTGAAAATATGAATATTCACAAAAGTATCAAACCAGTGGCATCAATCAATCTATCTCTCTATCCATATAAGTCAGAGCTGAGTGATTTATCCCCATGTAATATCTGTTGAATCCTAGACTTGATTCGTTAAAGTTTTAAATTGTGATAAATTCGATTACTTTGGTGAATAAAAATAAATAATCATTCATATGCACATTAGATAGTTTGCATATTCATGGTATTCAAATTAGATAATAGCACCTCTGATCAGTGTTATAAGTTTTGTTTGTAACCATTTCTTAGTTAATGCTTGTTCAATATTCTATAGCAGATATGAGATGAGTTAAGAGTGTGTTGTGGTAAACAGTATTAATTTGGGGATTTTTTTTTGTATTTTCTAAAGTTTTCATTAATATTCATGAATATGCAAATTAGAAATTTTGCATAACCAACAATGGCTTAGCATAAAGTTGACTCTGTATGGTATTGATGGTATTGGACAAGTGCAATATAGGTACATATACATCTGTAAGGCACTCGAAACATTTTTATTCTGTTCATCAATTTCTGATAAAGCGCTTGGGTTTTCATCAATATTCATGAATATGCAAATTTCAATATTTTGCATATTGAATGCAGATTAGGTTCAAAAGCTGAGCCGAAGCATTTTTAATAACATTAGGTTGACAATGTTAGTATTTGAATACGAGTAATTACTTATTCAACTTATTTGGAACTACAGTATCGGTTGCTATGGAAACCATGAATATATGCATTATCCATTTGCACTTTTGCAGAGTTTATGGTTTTTTCTCTCATTTTTACATTAAGGAGGTCCCTCTTACTATTATGTTTCAGTGATGTTCTTTCGGAAGCATGTCACGAAGGTCTAAATATCACAAGCCAACCCTTAAACGGATATGAGTTAAGTCATTTCTTTTTGTTTTTCATTAAAATTCATGAATTTCGACATGACCTACTTTTCTTTATGGTAATTGAATGACTTGTTCAGAAGTATTAATGACGCCATATCAACATATCATGCTATGGCTTGAACTGAAATTAATAAAGTTATGAAGTTCTAACAGACTTACTTGTTTTCCAATTATTTTCAGTGTTTTCATTAATATTTATGAATACAAAAATTCAATATAATTTTCATTATAACACCAATTAATGCAGGGCAGGTGTATAAGCTCCAAATTGATATGGACATCAGTGGTCTACAACAAGTATAAGCTGAAATATGACCAATTTTTCCCATTAGATGATATATCAATATTGAAATTGCTTTGAATGGGTCATGACCTTTGACCCAAGGTCATTCCTATAAGAAAGGTCATACACATATTTTATCATTATTTTCATGAAGAGCAATAACCAGGCTATATTTCACATCATCGTCACTCGGCTCGGTTGGGGGCCATTTTTGGCTCTTAATGCACATCGCCCTTTTAGTCGCTGACAGTTGAGCTGATTATGAAAAATGTTTTATAACCTCGGGGCCTGACTTCATGTTTAAGTCTGTGGCGACATGCACTTTATAATGCTGTTACACCTTGAAGAAGCTTGCAGGAGCCTTTGTTATTATTTTCATAGAAATTATGTGGCAAATAACATGTAGGCAGTGCTTACAGTTTGCTTGGGCAAAAATAGGAACACAGCAAAATTTCTTCTAAAAACTGTCATTTGATTTTAATACCTAGTCCAGTCAATGCAATATAACAACACTCATCATGCAAACATGTCCATCCAATGAATACCCCCATAAAAACCACTTTTGTGGTGAAAATGAGGTTAAAAGGGGTAAACATTTTTTTCTAATTTTTGCTCCAATACATAGCTTGTGGGGACTTGTTAGAATGTGTAACCACAATCAATGTTTCAAGCAAAAATATTAAAGATATCATTTTTTTCCCAATGAATTTTTTCATTTTTACAGCAGAAAAAAACTTTAGTTATTGCATGGGCAAGTTTTCTTATTGATGCTATATTTTCAATTACACCTACCTAAAAGCGGTTTTCTTCCTATTCTATCCATTATAAATATAGTCAATACATTTCCTGGTAAATTTGAGACGGCAGTCATAAACCCCTCAAAGAACACCCAGTCCCCTGGTATCCTTTCACATGTTTCTGTAGTGTTAGAGTTTGTATCATTGGGCTGGGCATGTTCACACGGTGAACCTCCGTATTTCTCCACACGAGAAAATAGTTCTGGAAACCACATCCATAACCCATAGTACCTGCGTACAATATTTTCTTTTACAAATTTAAAATATATTTGACTACATATATGTGGTATCTCCTTATTTTAGATGGGTCTCCCTATTCTTTTAGCAATTCTCCCTATTTGGGATTTCAGAATTTGCTTATACACCCTGCATTATGAAAACATTCCTATGTAATATACAGATTTTTCTTAAATTGTAAAAATTGAAAATTTTCAGTAGATTTTTTTTTTTTATTTTTTCTTATTTTTGCAGAAAACATAGATTATGGGTACACGTTAGAACCGCTTTAGTTCTAACGTGTACCCAAAATCTATGTTTTGAGCAGTTTAACTGTATAAATCAGGGATAATTCTGGCCAGCAAACATGATGGGCCTTTTTGTTCTAAGAGTACCTACCCAAAACTGAGAGTAAAGTTGATTATTAACATGATAACTGAAGTCCTGAGCAGAGATCTGTGAAATAATGCCTTGGTCTGTTCCAGCAGCTGGAAGAGAAAGATTTAACCCATTAATAACGAATGGACTTTCCCATTGTTATCATTTGGGCAAGTCCACATTCATTTTTAGGGGCATCAAGAGTGATTTTCTTTTTATTTCATTTTTTGATTAAATTCCTATTGGCAAACAGAATAGCCACAGATGGGACGCCGCGTTCTCATCTGGGGCTGTACTGTTTGCCTATGTCCCACGAAAAGGAGGCCATGTTTGCCTATGTCCCATGAAAAACACGCCAGGCTTATATGAGTTAAGCCATGTCATAAAAAAACTTGCTACTCACACATGCGTATCTGCAAACCTGATCACCATCTTTGTTTTCACTTCATGGATAGAACAATTCCATTTCTACTTAAAAATAAAATTTCAAGCTTCTTCTCTGACTGTACAGGCTAATTTGCATTGAACTGGGTCATCCCAATAGATGAATTGTGAATATTGTTTACAAAGATTTGATTTAATGTTGTATGCCCATTATCAACACCTGAGTTCAAGTCGGAACAGCAATTATCCAAGCTGAAAATGTTCTTGGGCAAGCCACCTGGAGGCTAATTATCAGGATGTAGTATACAATTCCTTCAACATTAATTCGCAAATGGCAATGCTTATCTTGATTTGAAAGAAGAGGAAGAATGGCCATTGAAATAATTTTACATGTACCAAAACATCTTCATGAAAGAAATACAATGACATGGGAATCACTGTCAGAACTGCTTCAATACAAATCAGACATGCTACGAGACAGTCACTGTCGATATGAACTTTTGACATGTTGAAAAGACATAAAAAATGATTGCAAAGCGATAACAAAAATTCATTATGAAGCAATTATTGTATAAATACCCGTGTCACACGATATTAACAGCCATATATTAATGAAAACTAGAATTGTCAGAGGATCTGACTATAGCCCCGCTTCTGAGCTTTTTGCTAGGGAGAGACAAACAATGACCGGCAACAATGCCAAGTTAGATCTTGTTAATGTTGATGCACATAAAAAGATTGGTCAGATTCTGACAATTTGTTCTTAAGGTATTGAGCAGAAACAAAATTCTGGCATCAATCAAGGGCCAAAACTCTAAGATTTTGCAAAAAATGACAGGCAACAATCCCAAGCTAGATCTTGTCAATGTTGATGTGCATACAAAATTTGGTCAGATTCTGTCAATTCATTCTCAATATATTGAGTGGAATCTATATTCTGACGTCAATCAAGAGCTGTTACTCCGTCAAAATTTTGCGAAAAGTAACAGGCAACATTGCCAAGCTAGATCATGTCAATGTTGATGTGCACATAAAATCTGGTCAGATTCTATCAATTTGTTCTCGAGATATTGAGCGGAAACAAAATTCTGACCTCAATCAAGGGCCATAACTGCGTCAAAATTTTGCGAAAAATGACGGGCAAAAATCCAAAGCTAGATCTTAACAATGTTGATGCTCATATTAATTTTGGTCAGATTCTGTCAATTTGTTCTCCAGATATTGAGCGGAAACGAAATTCTGATGTCAACCAAGGGCCATAACTCCGTCCAAATTTTGCGAAAAATGACGGGCAACAATCTCAAGCTAGATCATGTCAATGTTGATGTGCATATAAAATTTGGTCAGATTCTATCAATTTGTTCTCGAGATATTGAGCGGAAACGAAATTCTGGCGTCAACCAAGGGCCATAACTCTGTCCAAATTTTGCAAAAAAAATGACAGGCAACAATCTCAAGCTAGATCATGTCAATGTTGATGTGCATATAAAATTTGGTCAGATTCTATCAATTTGTTCTCGAGATATTGAGCGGAAACGAAATTCTGACGTCAATCAAGGGCCATAACTCCGTCAAAATTTTGCGAAAAATGACAGGCAACAATCCCAAGCTAGATCTTGTCAATGTTAATGTGCATACAAAATTTGGTCAGATTCTGTCCATCGGTTCTCGAGATATTGAGCGGAAACGAAATTAGGACGTCAATCAAGGGCCTTAACTCTGTCAAAATTTTGTGAAAAATGACGGGCAACAATCCCAAGGTAGATGTTGTCAATGTTGATGTGCATACAAAATTTGATCAGATTCTGTCAATTTGTTCTCGAGATATTGAGCGGAAACAAAATTCTGACATCAATCAAGGGCTGTAACTCCGTCAAAATTTTGTGAAAAATGACGGGTAACAATCCCAAGCTAGATCTTGTCAATGATGACGGGCATACAAAATTTGGTCGGATTCTGTCAATTCGTTCTCAAGATATTGAGCGGAAACGAAATTCTGACGTCAATCAAGGGCCGTAACTCCGTCAAAATTTTGCGAAAAATGACGGGTAACAATCCCAAGCTAGATCTTGTCAATGTTGATGTGCACACAAAATTTGGTCGGATTCTGTCAATTCGCTCTCAAGATATTGAGCGGAAACGAAATTCTGACGTCAATTAAGGGCCGTAACTCCGTCAAAATTTTGCAAAAAATGACGGGTAACAATCTCAAGCTAGATCTTGTCAATGTTGATGTGTACACAAAATTTGGCCGGATTCTGTCAATTCGTTCTCAAGATATTGAGCGGAAACGAAATTCTGACGTCAATCAAGGGCCGTAACTCCGTCAAAATTTTGCGAAAAATGACGGGTAACAATCCCAAGCTAGATCTTGTCAATGTTGATGTGCATACAAAATTTGGTCGGATTCTGTCAATTCGTTCTCAAGATATTGAGCGGAAACGAAATTCTGACGTCAATTAAGGGCCGTAACTCCGTCAAAATTTTGCAAAAAATGACGGGTAACAATCCCAAGCTAGATCTTGTCAATGTTGATGTGTACACAAAATTTGGCCGGATTCTGTCAATTCGTTCTCAAGATATTGAGCGGAAACGAAATTCTGACGTCAACTAGAACTGTCAGAGAATCTGACTATAGCCCCGCTTCAGCACTTTTCAAGTCATATTAAACTGAAGTCGAATACGTTTTAGGCATGTGTACAAGATCTTGAGCATGTGACCAACCTGCTGGTCTTAGAGGTATTCATGTTTGAAAGTAAGAACAGATAGATGCATGCACAAACTATCTTATAAGCTCTTCTTTAGCCTTCTGTTCAGGTGAGCTAATTGAAAAAAGTCTCTACCACTTACTTGATCACTCTATCAGCATTCAGAGATTCTATCATGACATATGTTTGTCTCTGCTTTTAGAAGTCAGTGTGTCATTTACTTGTTTTCTCCCACTTCGGTCTTCAGTCTTTCTATCACTTATTCATTTATTAATATACAGAGTCGCTACATTTGTTTATCTGCACTATTTGTATTCGGTGTCTCAATCATTTATTTTCCATATCTTTTATCACTATCACTATTCAGTGTCCCTATCACTTATTTCCCCTATCACTTTTCACTATCAGTATTCAGTGTCTCTATCACTTATTTCCCCTATCAGTTGTCACTATCAGTATTAAGTGTCTCTATCACTTATTTCCCTATCAGTTGTCACTATCAGTATTCAGTGTCTCTATCACTTATTTCCCCCATCAGGTGTCACTATCAGTATTCAGTGTCTGTATCACTTATTTTCCCCATCAGGTGTCACTATCAGTATTCAGTGTCTCTATCACTTATTTCCCCCATCAGGTGTCACTATCAGTATCAGTTATTCCCCCATCAGGTGTCACTATCAGTATTCAGTGTCCTTATTTCCCCCATCAGGTGTCACTATCAGTATTCAGTGTCTGTATCACTTATTTCCCCAATCAGTTGTCACTATCAGTATTCAGTGTCTCTATCAGTTATTCCCCCATCAGGTGTCACTATCAGTATTCAGTGTCTCTATCACTTATTTCCCCCATCAGTTGTCACTATCAGTATTCAGTGTTCTTATTTCCCCCATCAGGTGTCACTATCAGTATTCAGTGTCTCAATCACTTATTTCCCCCATCAGTTGTCACTATCAGTATTCAGTGTCTGTATCACTTATTTCCACCATCAGGTGTCACTATCAGTATTAAGTGTCTGTAGCACTTATTTCCTTCATCATTTTTCACTATCAATATTCAGTGTCTGTATCACTTATTTCCCCCATCAGTTGTCACTATCAGTATTCAGTGTCTCTATCAGTTATTCCCCCATCAGGTGTCACTATCAGTATTCAGTGTCTGTATCACTTATTTCCCCCATCATTTTTCACTATCAATATTCAGTGTCTGTATCACTTATTTCCCCCATCAGTTGTCACTATCAGTATTCAGTGTCTGTATCACTTATTTCCCCCATCAGGTGTCAGTATCAGCATTCAGTGTCTCAATCACTTATTTCCCTCATCAGTTGTCACTATCAGTATTCAGTGTCTGTATCACTAATTTCCCCCATCAGTATCCATATTCAGTGTCTCTATCACTTATTTCCTCTATCAGTTGTCACTATCAGTATTCAGTGTCTCTATAACTTACTTCCCCCATCTGTTGTCACTATCAGTATTCAGTGTCTGTATCATTTATTTCCTCCATCAGTTGTCACTATCAGTATTCAGTGTCTCAATCACTTACTTCCCCCATCTGTTGTCATTATCAGTATTCAGTGTCTGTATCATTTATTCCCCCCATCAGGTGTCACTATCAGTTTTTAGTGTCTGTATCACTTATTTCCCTTATCAAGTGTCTATTAGTATTCATTGTCTCTATCACTTATTTCCCCCTATCAGATATCAGATGTTCAAAATTTTGCATGTATTTTGAAGATACCAATTACCATTTCAATATCAGATTCACAAAAAAAGTTCTCTGTAGGGGACTGCTATTTGTACATGGAAATGGTCTGTGTATGGGATAGGTGTACTTGTAAAGCTCAATGAATGGTGGAGGTTTTTGTTCACATATACATGATCAAGTGCTGCTCCAGCTCTGTGTGTCATTGTAGAAACATACTGTCTGAAACCATAATACTGTGTTACACTAGCCAGACTCTTGGATGCATTATCTTCCTTGAGGCTATTAACATTAAAATCCCCACACAATATTGTTGGTACAGAGTCACATGGCAACCTGGTCAAAAGCTTGTCAAGCTGTTTATGAAATGTTCCACATGCTACGTTTGGTGGGTTGTACAAAGTAATGATGAGAAGACGTGCTGCAGGGTCAGCTCTATCATGGAGTAACAAACTTAAATGCTGTAACTGTGGAACATCAATCTGGTACCTCTGTATGAGACGATACTGCTGGTCAAGGTAAGTAGCAATGCCACCATTTCTGCCACATGCTGTTTGTTTTGAATCTTGTCGTAACAAGTGCTTATCTGGCAAACTAAAATCTGCAGTAGCATCTGTTGGTCTCAGCCATGTTTCAGTCAAGGTCACAACATCACTGCACACTACTGTCCTATCGACTGCAAGACATTTGAAGTGAGGTTTCAGGGAATTGATGTTGATAACACTCATTTTGAAGAATAAAGACGGTGATGCTGTGAATGTTGCTGGAATGGACACTTTGAAAGGAGAATGAAGTCTCAACCGTGCCATCTCTTCTTTGGATCTGGTATCTGCTCTCACTTTACTGGCCTGAAATTCACCCAGTATATATAAACCGTCTATAGTTTTCACTCTGCTTAAGGCTGTGTACAGCTGTCCACACCTGAAACTGCCCTTCATTGATACCACCAACTCATTAACTGTCTTGCCCTGTGCCTTGTGTATTGTTATGGCCCATGCTAATGCGAGTGGAAACTGCAATCTTTTTGCCGAGACTCTCTTGTATTTTGCAAGGACTTCTATAGCTGCAATTGGTACTGACACCCCATCTGGTACAAGATGTTTAAGCTTTTGTCTTCTTCTCCTACCAACTCTTTCTTCATCAAAATGGACCAGGATGTATTTTGGTCTATAAGAACTGAAGTCAGGATGGTCGGAAGCAGGTGGAGGGGGGATGAAGCCTGTTAAAGTGCCCATGGCCGTGTTTGCAAGCCCATCTGTAACATCAACATTCTTTGTAAGCATTACTCGGGCTCCAATACATAGCTTTATCTCCTCTCATAGCCCAGATGCCTTCTTTCCAAGAGAAACATTTTCGATTCTCCCAGTCTGTTGGTCTGTTTTGGAGTCAATGCTCCGAATTGTTATGATCTGACAGCAAGACTGTTCAGCATCTTTTCATTATGTGCATCCACATCATCATTAAGGGCATATATATGGAGTGCTTCTGGAGGTGCAGGAACTCCAAGGTTGTCAACCTGCCTTGTCTTAATCAATTCAATGTCCTCTTCAGTCTGCTCCTCTGTTCTAAATCTGTTCAGAGCATTTGCGAATTGTACATCATTCTTTTGTCGCATGATCTGAGTGAGCTCAATTATCTTAAAGTGCTTTTTCCAGAGTGACCCATAAAGGGCAGCAAGAGTGTCTGATGGTGGTGTGTAAATTGGAAAATGGCCAACAGGGGGTAACTGATATAAGTCTCCTACTGCTAGGACAGAAACTCCTCCAAAAGGTTCATCTGAATTCATAATTTCTGCCAGCCTTCTATGAATTGAGAGAAGTTGGTCACTGCCAACCATCGATATCTCATCGATTATTAGAAGGCATAAATTTCCAAGTTTTGACCTCATTGTTGACAGCTGCTCATTTGATAATCTGATATAGTCATTTTGTTTTGACTCATTCAGAGGCAGATGGAAGGATGAATGTAGAGTATAACCTTCAACATTGAAAGCCGCTGATCCCATATAGGCACAAACCATGATGGTTACATCATCCTCACTCTGACCCACATTGAGGCGTCTTCTTGCTGTCTGAACTATGGTCTTAATCACATGGCTCTTCCCAACACCAGCACCCCCAGTCAAAAATAAATGGAATGAATCAGGGCGTTTGGCTGTCTTATATGTCAATGACATGTTTGTGCACCATTCTAAAACAAACTGATGAACTGGCTTTTGTTCAGCATTCAAGCTTAGGATCATGTTTAACCATTCTTGTGTTGACACGCCTGAAAGCTCATGATCGTATTCTGCATGCTGCAAACCAAGATCTGCTGGCTGCGCATCTTGAGGAGGAGCAATAGCACTGAAATCTGGATCATCTGTTGGTCCTTCCTGTCTATCTTCACTCCTTTCTTGCTCTGTCTGTGCAGCAAGTGTTGCCCAGGAATCTTCAGGTGGTCCATTTTCCATTAGATTTTGTACAGCCCTGTTATATTCCTCTGAGTTAGGCTCATACTCAGTCATCTTAGTGGTGAATGCATCAAACTTGGTAATGAACTTTGACTTAAAAGTACCATCGTCTCCCTTGAGATCATTTTCTTCATTTCTCCATGGCAGATACAGTAGTAGTTTAGAATGGTAAAATTCTTCTTGCTGTTGCTGAGAAAACTGGTGAGTTCTGATAATTGCAGGCTTTGAACGTCTCCTCAATTTTGCCTTTGTGGTTTGGAGTTGTATAGTTTTAGGTAAGGCCTCTAAATCTTCTACATTGGGGTCTTCATCAACATCAGAACCTGGGAAATCTTTCAGTTCTGGCTCATTGGCTTTAGGTTTTCCTCCGTAACAGTAGTAGGAGGCAAAATCAGCTAAACATAGATTTTCCACTGAATGGGGTCTGTCTGCATACTTCTCAAGCATTCCAGTCATGTACAAGTCTTCTTCCTCATCGTCAAGTTCCTGTATTATCTTTAATGGTTTTAATAGTTTTGTTCTGTTTTCAGGTAAGTCCGTAGGAACAAATATCACTTGCCTTGAGCCTCTGATTAGTGGTAGTGATAACACCCTATATACAGCCTCCTGGGCACTGACTTCTCTATGGGATAGAAATTTCTTTGAAACCATTTGCATCATTTTCTTTGGTCCCTGGGGTTCACAGGACTTGCTTACAGATTTAAGTACATCACCGAGTGTTTTCTCTGGTTTACTGATATAGCTTGAGACATACATTATGCATGATTCCACATGATCCACGATCTGGATGTCCATATTCGCTTGCCAAGCTTTAAGAAGCACAGGATTATAAAAATTGATGCAGCCTTCTATTGGTTTTCTTTTCAAAAGAATAGCTGGCCTTCCCTGTTTAGTTTTGATCCACTGTAGAGCTTTCAAATAGAGTGCTAAGGGGATTTCTAAATCTTCAAGAATGTCAGCAAGCGATGGATCTGTATTTGGCTCCAAAGAACTGAGTTTTTCATACACTGCAGTCAATGTATCACTAAAGATTGTTTTTGCTTGCTCAGTTACAGGTTCTTCTGCCGGGTACAGCACAGTAGTCTCTTCCAATGGGGGTCTTGGGAAAGCAAATCTACAGCTCTTGCCTGGTTTTCTACAGGCTGCAGAATGGGAGTGTTTTTGTACCGTCGTCACAAGCTCAGCCAAATTATCATCATCACTGGGAACACTGCATGTAATGTACTTATCGACAAATTTGGACACTTCTTTTGCAGGACTGTCTTTCACCTGAGGGGCATCTTTGACCCATATTAGCATATGTGCATGAGGGGAACCCCTCTGTTGAAATTCTATTCTGTATTTGTAGTCTTGAATCTGTCCAATTGGGTGTGATTTCCCCAATATGAGTGTTTTCATAAATGCCTGTAGCCTGTGGTCGAAGTGACGAGCAGCTGTAACAGGATTTGTCCTGAGCCACAGACATTTCTGCTCCCATGTAAGACTGTCAACTTCTTGATCAGAAAGATGTTGTCCATTCTGTGCAGCAATTATCTGTATAGTATCAGTCCACTTTAAATCAGCTGCACTCAATGTCAAAAACCAAGTGCAATTGCCTAGCTGTCGCACCATACCCAGGAGGTCAAATAGCAGTTTGTTGTAATACGCTGGAGAGCCTCTAACTTTCTGAAGAAAATGAATACTCAAATCGTTTCTGATTAACTTTCTGATCTCTTCAGCATCTTTTATTTGTCCAGCTGTGATGTTCTTTACTTTCCCTTTACACTTTCTTAACCCAATGCTTAGGCTATTAGCCACATCTTCAGCTTCGCACCTGTACTGCGCATAAAACAGATACTCAGTTGATTGTGAGAATCTTCCATCTGCATTCAGAAGTCTAGTGTTAAAATACTTTTTCAAAGATAGTTTCTGGTCCCTTTTATGATCCCAACCAAACCTTCCTTTGGGAAATAGTGTTGGGAAAGCCAGTTCTTCGTTGTTTTTATCTGAATACAGGCTAACTGGTTTTTTGCCTTCACCTGGAGCAATGCTCAAGAGGAGATCTTTATCTGAACTTATGTCCTTGGGCTCTAAACAGGAGTCGAAAGGTAGGCCTCTTAGCTGTGCTGTTTCTTCTTGATCACAGTTTTCCTCCTCTTGATCAGAATCATTGATGTCATCAGTTGAACTTTCCATTTTATCAACATCAGATGGTTTGATATGAAATGAGTTTTCATCTGCTAATTCTTCCTTTGCTGTCATGCTTGACCACAGTTCTTCATTGTCATGAGCAGCATCTTCATCCCAGTGCTCATTTATTTCTACGTCTCTGTAATGATGATTCTTGGCTGTGTGCTTAAGATGATACAGAGCCTGTAAAACCCGCCATGGTCGAACAGACTGCTTAATAACATGTCCTCTATATTGTAATTTTCTTTTCAGTTTAACTGTTATTATGGATGAGGAAGATGGCAAACGAGGAAGAACTGAATAGGTCTCTTCTGGATTTACTGGAACATTTACAACACAGCCATGTATAGCTCGCTGCTTACCCCTTGGCAAAGCAAGCACTTTCATGAAAGGAACCCTTTTTGATATTAACATAGATTCCAATGCTGACAAGTTTTGTAATTCTTCTGGAATGTCATCAAGTTGTAAAGCATTGCCAACTGACTGTGCTGGGAGTTTATTTCTTTTTAAATTCCACTGACAAGTTTGACATATATACTCTCTGTTATCACTATGTAAATAGCCTGACACGCAGCGTCTCAGTAATGTTTCATCACACTTACTGTAATCTGTCTCATCAAATATATTCACACTTTCCCTATACAGTAATCTGTGGCAACTTGTACATACAAATACTGGACCTTCCTTAACTAAAGCATGGAATGTTTCTATTGCTTTGCTTTCTGATTCTGACAGAGAACAACGCTTTCGATGCTTTCTTGACCTTTCCTGTATTTTTTTATTTTCTTTCATTGATTCATCTAATTTCAGCTGTATTTCAGCTTTACGCCTTCTATCATTTCCTTGAATTGCTGATTTTTCATCTTCAGTCAACTTCAATCTGCGTTGAGCTTGAGTCATTTTTTTCTTTTTTTGACTTTCTTTTTTCTCTGGTTCTGTGAGGAGTTCTTGGAGGTCAGCTTTGCGTTTCCTATCTTTTGCTTGAATTACCAACTTTTCAGTTTCAGTAAACTTCAGCCTACTTCTAGCCATAGCTATCTTTGCCTTCTTTTGACTTTCTTTTCTCTCAGATTCGGTCAGCAGTTCTTGTAAGAGTGCTTTATGTTTCCTATCTTTTGCCTGTATTCCCATCTTTTCATCTTCAGTCAATTTCAGCCTACTTCTAGCCTTAGCTAACCTTGCCTTCTTTTGACTTTCTTTTCTCTCAGATTCACTCAGCAGTTCTTGATGGTCAGCTTTAAGTTTCCTATCTTTTGCTTGGATTACCAACTTTTCCTCATCAGTCAATTTCAGCCTACTTCTAGCCTTAGCTAACCTTGCCTTCTTTTGACTTTCTTTTCTCTCAGATTCACTCAGCAGTTCTTGATGGTCAGCTTTGCGTTTCCTATCTTTTGCTTGGATTACCGACTTTTCCTCATCAGTCAACTTCAGCCTATGTCTAGCCTTAGCTAACTTTGCCTTTTTTTTACTTTCTTTTCTCTCAGATTCACTCAGCAGTTCTTGATGGTCAGCTTTGCGTTTCCTATCTTTTGCTTGAATTACCGACTTTTTATCTTCAGTTAACTCCAGCCTACTTCTAGGCATACCTAACTTTTTCTTTATTTGAACTTCCTTTCTCTCAGATTTAGTCAGAACTTCTTGGAGGTCAGCTTTGTGCTTTTTATCTCTTGCCTGAATGTCTCCTTTTTCAGCGTCTGTTATTTTTAACCTGCTTTTAGCAGTAGCAAATTTAATCTTTTGTCTACCCTTTTGTGTAGGTTCAGACAGCAGTCCATAGAGATCAGCTTTACACTTCCTATCTTTTGCTCGAATTCCACTTCTTTTCTCATCTGTTAATGCCTTATCATCATTTTTAAAGTCTCTAGATGAAATATTTGCTCTATTTGTCTTTTTCATCTCCAACCACTTTTGTTGTCTTTCAATTTCATCATAAATAAGTGCATGTTCTGCAAAAGTTGAAGAGAATTTTTTCAAATCTTTGATTCTATCATTTGTTTTGATTTCATTTATTTGCTGCTGCATATTGCATTTAGCAGAACTGTTACATGTATCTTGAAATATGTCAGCGGATCTATCAATATTGCTTAATCGACAGTTTGGCACTCCAGACTCAATAACTGGATTTTCTTCTACCACATCTTTTTTGAGACACTTATCATGCATTTCTCTCTCCAGTCTGTGTGCAGCCTTTATTTTTTTCCTGCTTGTCTTTTCAAAATGACTGTTTCTTTCTGTATCATTCTCATTTTTTTCATTTGTTTCACATACACATGTTTTATTTGTTTCATGAATGTTTTTTTGCATACCATCTTTAGATTCTATTTCCATGTCTAATAGTTGATTTTTAAATAGCTCTATCAACTCCATTTCTTTACCACTGTGATTAAAATTGGCATCTGAAGCTTCTTTAATTAGAGTATCCCAGGCTGTTTTTACTGTCAAAGATTGCTGAACATCCATTTTGGAAGTATTAACATCACTAATTGCTTGGTTAGCAATGTTCAATAAACTGCTGTATGCCTGTATGTATGAGGATTTTATTGGTTCAGCAACAAAATTGTCATTCCCAAATGTATCTTTTGTATTAAATACCATTTCTACTACATAGACATTATTTTCTCCAGCCTTCATTTCCGAATTTTTATCTTCAAGTGTCTCTATCACATTTTGTTCATTTTCTGTTTCTGTATTCATTTCTGAAATATCACTGACAAATGTTTCCTTTATTTCATAAACCTTTTCTAAATTGTGACTTTCGCTATGCACATATTCATTATCAACCATCTCTGGTATGTGCTTTGGCATTAATTTTTCTACTTCAAAAGTATTCTGTTGTATACCACTTACAGATTTTACTTCAATCTCAAGAAACTGATTTTCAAATGGCTCTATCAGTTCTATTGCTTTCCCACTGTTACACAATCCAGCATCTACAGCTTCTTTTATCAAAATATCCCAACCTCTTTTCACTAGTAAAGATTGCTGAAAATCCATTTCTGAACAATAAACATTTGGTACAATATGATTATCAATATTCTGCAGACTGCTACATGTATGTCCTAGTTTACATGTTGATTCCATTGATTCAGCAATAAAAGCGTCTTTCTCAAATGTATCTTGTTCAATGTTTCTTGCTTCCATCATTTTATAAACCTTTTCTGAATCAGGTCTAATTGCCATTTCTTTATTCCCATTTTCAGTTTTAAGTGTCACTTTCACTTTCTTACTGTCATTTTTAGATTCTCGCAATTCCACACTTTCCTTCACTTCATTAGTTTTCAAAGTTACTGGCACTTCTTTATTCAAACTTTCAGTATTAAGTGTCATTTTCACTGTCTTAATGCCTTTTTCAGCTTCCAGTGACTCCTTCTCCTTCATTCTTTCATTACTATTTTTCATAGTTACTGGCACTTCTTTATTCTGACTTTCAGTATTAAGTGTCACTTTCACTTCCATTCTTTCACTATTTTTCAATGTTACTGGCACTTCTTTATTCGGACTTTTAGTATTAAGTGTCACTTTCACTTTCTTATTGTCATTCATAGCTTCCAGCGACTCTTCCATGTCGTTTTGTTCATTACTAGTTTTAAATGTTACTGGCACTTCTTTATTCCTACTTTCAGCAATAAGTGTCATAATCACTTTCTTATTGTCACTCTTAGCTTCCAGGGACTCCTTTCCTTCCTTTACTTCATTACTAATTTTCAATGTTACTGGCACTTCTTTATCCCCAGTTTCAGTTTTTAGTGTCAGTTTCAGCCCCTTATTGTTATTTCTAGCTTTCACTGATTTGTTCACTTCATTTTCTTCATTGCTAATTTTCAATGTTACTGGCACTTCTTTATTCTGACATTCAAGTCTAGGTGTCACTTTAACTTTCTCATTGTCACTCTTAGCTTCCAGCAATTTGTTCAATTCATTACCTTCATTAAAAGGTTTCAAAGTTACTGGCACTTTTTTATTTCCACTTTCAGTTTTAAGTTTCACTTTCACTTTCTTATTGTCATTCTTAGCTTTAAACAATATCATCCCTTCCTTTACTTCATTACTAGTTTTAAAAGCTACTGGCACTTCTTTATTCAAACTTTCAGTATTAAGTGTCATTTTCACTTTCTTAATGCCTTTTTCAGCTTCCAATGACTCCTTCCCTTCCATTCTTTTGCTATTTTTCAATGTTACTGGCACTTCTTTATTCAGACTTTCAGTATTAAGTGTCACTTTTACTTTCTTATTGTCATTCATAGCTTCTAGTGACTCCTCCACGACGTTTTGTTCATTTCTAGTTTTAAATGTTTCTGGCACCAAGGACTCCTTTCCTTCCTTTACTTCATTACTAATTTTCAATGTTACTGGCACTTCTTTATTCAGACTTTCAGTATTAAGTGTCACTCTCACTTTCTTATTGTCATTCATAGCTTCCAGTGACTCCTCCGCGTCTTTTTGTTCATTACTTATTTTAAATGTTACTGGCACTTCTTTATTCCTACTTTCAGCTTTAAGTGTCCTAATAACTTTCTTACTGTCACTCTTAGCTTCCAGGGAATCCTTTCCTTCCTTTACTTCATTACTAATTTTCAATGTTACTGGCACTTCTTTATCCCCAGTTTCAGTTTTTAGTGTCAGTTTCACCCCCTTATTGTCATTTTTAGCATTCACTGATTTGTTCACTTCTTTTTCTTCTATACTAGTTTTCAATGTTACTGGCACTTCTTTATTCTGACATTCAAGTCTAGGTGTCACTTTAACTTTCTCACTGTCACTCTTAGCTTCCAGCAATTTGTTCAATTCATCACCTTCATTAAAAGGTTTCAAAGTTACTGGCACTTTTTTATTTCCACTTTCAGTTTTAAGTTTCACTTTCTCTTTCTTATTGTCATTCTTAGCTTTAAACATTTCCATCTCTTCCTTTCCTTCAATACTATTTTTCCATGTTACTGGCACTTCTTTATTGGCACTTTCAGTTTTAAAAGTCACTTTCGCTTTCTTATTGTCATTCATAGTTTCCAGAGTCTCCTTCACTTCTCTTTTTCCACTTCTCTTTTTTAATGCTTTTGATACTTTTTTATTCCCACTTTCCCTTTTAAGCTTCACTTTCATTTTTTTGTTGTCACTCTTAGCTTTAAGTGATTTGTTCACATCTTTCTCTTCATTATCAGTTTTCAATATTACTCGCACTTCCTTATTCCCACTTTCAGTTTTAAGTGTCATTTTCACTTGCTTATTGACACTCTTAGCTTCCAGGGACTCCTTCACCTCTTTTTCTTCATTTTTAGCTTTCAATGTTGTTGGTACTTCCTTAGTGCCAATATCAGTTTTATGTGTCACTTTCTCACCAGTAGTTTTCTGTTCTTTTTTCATTTTGCTTTCCTCATTATTTATTTTCAGTGTTTTTTTCACTTCAGTAACAGCAGATATAGTTTTCAGATGCTCTTTCTCTTCCTTTTTGTGGATATCAGCTTTGTTGGTATCTTCCACATGCGTCTGAAACTGAAAAAAGAAAATAGAAAATTTTTAACAAAAAAATCAAATCAAATCTTGTTTTCAACATCAGTTCCTCTCAAAACAGCTATTGGAACAATATATTAGGGATGTCATTCGGTGTCAGATTTAAGGTTCGGACGTTCGGATACAAACATCCGGATGGTTCGAACGTTCGCATTTATTTTGTATCAGGTCAATATTATATGTACATTTACATGTATGTCCTCGAAAGAACATTCATAATCAAGAGTCACTGAGCTTGGAGTTGTTTCCGTTGATGCTACGCAGAAACAAAACACCATGCAATTTAGGCAAATTCATTTACATTCACAAAAGTAACAAAAATCACGCTAAAATGGCAATACTCATAATAATTATGCCATTATAAAAAATTCACGAACATTCACCGAGTTCCCATTTTGTCGAACTGGCAAGTCTGAAAACAAATTTAATTTAGTCACAATATTGTGGTATTCTGAATTTATTTCTTCTTTGCATAAACGGGCCAGCTTAAGAATCAACCTATTTGATTTGTCAAATTAAGATCAAAGTAAGCATACTGTCTTGTTTTGTCTAATCCCAAAACATAATCTGATATGTTGTTTTGATGTGCGACGGCCTGTATAATTATTGATTTTTAAAACTCGATAAGTGTGAATCATATCTTTTTCAAAATGCAATAAAAGAGGCCAATTATCATCTTTAATCCTTTCTTTGTTTATTGTCGCTTCCCCGTGACCTGCATTGTCCTGTTAACCTGTTACACCTTATTGCCCTTTGACACTTCATGTTTAAATTAGATATTCGTATTAAATACCTTGTTTCCTATTCTGTGTATTTTTGTTATATATTAATGGCAATTTACCTAAATATTGGACATATTGATTTTTTAGCGAACGTCCGGATGCTAAAATTTGGATCCGAACTTCGGTACGGGATCCGAAGTCCGAACGTTCGGACTCCGGTTGACATCCCTACAATATATAATTAATTATAGAGAATAAATAATTATCAAACAATATTTCTTTACTGCTTTGTTTCCTTTTTTTTTTCTTTATCTAGGAATTAATGAGGCTTAAACATAAATAATTGCAGGAATACATTTTCATGCTGCGATAGTATTTCATAAAGTGATTACAAAATGTTAAAGTATAGTATGCTTACATTTGAATGTTGTTGTTTTCTTTCTCTGTCAGATTGCTGCTTCTGGAGTACAGACTTCTTCTTCAACCTAGGCATCTTACTGGTTAGACTGATCTCATAAGATGCATCACATCACAGTTCTATTAGAATGTTTCTGGTCTAGTTCATGTTACCTGAAAAAGGGAAATATTTCTTTGGAAAACTGGGGAAAAAAAACACAACCTTATGTTGTTCCAAACAAAAACAAATCTTTTAAATGTTCATATTATTAAAAGCTAAATACAAACTTATTATTAGCAGACTTATGCAAAACCTATCACTCAGGGCACCTACTACTGAAGTGAAAAAAGCAACAACTAACTAAAAAATTTATCTCATTGCCATGGCTCATTAGTAGAGTGTCAGACTTGGCAGCTCAAAGTCCTGGGTTTGAACCAAACCAGTGCTGTTTAGTTTTCTTGAGCAAGACACTTTAAGCTCCTTAAAATACTGAGTGTAGCTATTAAAATACTTAAGTCTAATAAGCATTAAACCGTGTGGTCAGGTGACTGTGAGTGGAGCATGAAAACAATTTTATAACATGAAGGACTGATATTTCAAAATTAGTATTTCATGAAAACCAACCAGGCAAACACCACAATATTACAATGTCAAATGCAAATCATTATTCTAACTAAGATGACATCTGAATTATTATGGAACAACATAAGGGTATATATGTGTTGGAGTGCCAGAGCAAACAGAAACATGTTTTTGTTCACTGAAGTTGATCAAAAACATGAGTCTGCTTGGAGAGTTCTGCATAGGCTGTTCTTCTCATCCTCCGTACTCGTTATCAAATCACCTGAAAAAGACAACAATATGTCAGCACTCATGGTAGAGAAAAATCAACAGGATATCATACACATGAAAATTGCCATATGGACAACAGAATTTTTGCTGAAGTACATTTCTTTTCTGACACAATTCTCATTTACTGATGACCACTGAAACTACACAGTGCTCAAAATATTGAAAACAACACTGCTGTCTTTCTTCCTATATTGCATTGGTAATCAAAACTTCAATGCCGGTTTAAAAACACAACACACATCCAGGGTGTCTGTTTCTTTTAAAACTGACAGTTTACAGTTCCAATAAGATTTTGTCAATGTTTATGTGCATGCAAAATTTCTTTAGATTCTGTCAATACCTTCTTTATTTATCATGTTTATTGTGTGGAAACAAAATTCTGATGTTAATCAAGTGCTGGAAGCCTATGTGGTGTATTGATTAAGCCACTAGCCTTGTAAACCAGGGCCATGGGTTCAAAATCGAGTGTCTATGGTCTTTTTGATGAGACTTTCAACAAAAGTTCAGTGTCCATTATTATGACCCAGAGTTGTTTAGTTGGACTTCAAACATGAAATCAACCAGCTAATCAAGGGCAACAACTGTGTTGCAAATTTGCTAAAAAGAGTTACAGAAGCATAATAGTATTGTCAAAATATCTGCCTCTAGCCCTGCTTCAGCGCTTTTCATGTCATGTGAAAGCCCAAGTTCCGAAATAATTTTTGAAAGATGTACAATAAGAGTCAAGAGGCTATAACTCTGTTACAAATTTACGAAAAATGGTAACAGTCTCCGTTTTTTAATCATATTCTGTCAATTCATTCTCAAGATACTGAGCGGAAATGAAATTCTGATATCAAGGGCATAACTCCATCAAAATTTGGCGAAAAATGATGGGCAACAATCCCAAGCAAGATCTTGTCAATGTTGATGTGCATACAAAATTCGGTCAGATTCTGTCAATTTGTCCTCAAGATATTGAGCGGAAACAAAATTCTGAGGTCAATCAAGGGCTGTAAATCTGTTAGAATTTGGAAAAAAATGAACCACAACAATCACAAGCTAGATCTTGTCATTGTTGATGTGCATACAAAATTTGGTCAGATTCTGTCAATTCGTTCTCAAGATATTGAGCGGAAATAAAATTCAGACATCAATCAAGGGCAGTAACTCTGTCAAAATTTTGCCTAAAATGACGAACAACAATCCCAAGCTAGATTTTGTCAATGTTAATGTGCATACAAAATTTGGTAAGATTCTGTCAATTCATTGTAAAGATATTGAGACGAAACGAAATTCTGACCTCAATCAAGGGTCGTAACTCTGTCAAAATTTGGTGAAAAATGATGGGCAACAATCCCAAGCTAGATCTTGTCAATGTTGATGTGCATACAAAATTTGGTCAGATTCTGTCAATTCATTCTCAAGATATTGAGCGGAAACGAAATTCTGATGAAAATCAAGGGATGTAACTCTGTCAAAATTTGGCGAAAAATGATGGGCAACAATCCCAAGCTAGACCTTGCCGATGTTGAAGTGCATACAAAATTTGGTCAGATTCTGTAAATTCGTTCTCAAGATATTGAGCAGAAACGAAATTCTGATGTCCATCAAGGGCCATAACTCTGTCAATCTTTTGCGAGAAATGATGGGCAAAAATCCCAAGCTTAATCTTGTCAATGTTGATGTGCATACAAAATTTGGTTAGATTCTGTCAATTCGTTCTCAAGATATTGAGCGGAAACGAAATTCTGATGTCAATCAAGGGCTGTAACTCTGTCAGAATTTGGCAAAAAATGAACCACAACAATCACAAGCTAGATCTTGTCAATGTTGATGTGCATACAGAATTTGGTCAGATTCTGTCAATTCATTCTCATGATATTGAGCGGAAATAAAATTCAGACGTCAATCAAGGGCCGTAAGTCTGTCAAAATTTTGCTTAAAATGACAAACAACAATCCAAAGCTAGATTTTGTCAATGTTAATGTACATACAAAATTTGGTAAGATTCTGTCAATTCATTCTAAAGATATTGAGCCGAAACAAAATTCTGACCTCAATCAAGGGTCGTAACTCTGTCAAAATTTGGTGAAAAATGATGGGCAACAATCCCAAGCTAGATCTTGTCAATGTTGATATGCATACAAAATTTGGTCAGATTCTGTCAATTCATTCTCAAGATATTGAGCGGAATCGAAATTCTGATGAAAATCAAGGGCTGTAACTCCGTCAAAATTTGGCGAAAAATGATGGGCAACAATCCCAAGCTAGACCTTGCCGATGTTGAAGTGCATACAAAATTTGGTCAGATTCTGTCAATTCGTTCTCAAGATACTGAGCAGAAACGAAATTCTGATGTCCATCAAGGGCCATAACTCTGTCAATCTTTTGCGAAAAATGATGGGCAAAAATCCCAAGCTTAATCTTGTCAATGTTGATGTGCATACAAAATTTGGTCAGATTCTGTCAATTCGTTCTCAAGATATTGAGCGGAAACGAAATTCTGATGTCTATAAAGGGACGTAACTCTGTCAATCTTTTGCTTAAAATGACGGACAACAATCACAAGCTAGATCTTGTCAATTGAGCTGTGCATACAAAATTTGGTCAGATTCTATCGATTCGTTCTCAAGATATTGAGCGGAAACGAAATTCTGAGGTCTATCATGGGCCGTAACTCCATCAAAATTTTGGGAAAAATGACAGGTAACAATCCCAAGCTAGATCTTGTCAATGATGATGTGCATACAAAATTTGGACGGATTCTGTCAATTCGTTCTCAAGATATTGAGCGGAAACAAAATTCTGAAGTCAATCAAGGGCCGTAACTCCTTCAAAATTTTGCGAAAAATTACAGGTAACAATCCCAAGCTAGATCTTGTCAATGTTGATGTGCATACAAAATTTGGTCAGATTCTGTCAATTCGTTCTCAAGATATTGAGCGGAAACAAAATTCTGACGTCAATCAAGGGCCGTAACTCAGTCAAAATTTTGCGAAAAATGACGGGTAACAATCCCAAGCTAGATCTTGTCAATGTTGATGTGCATACAAAATTTAGTCGGATTCTGTCAATTTGTTCTCAAGATATTGAGCGGAAACGAAATTCTGACATCAATCAAGGGCCGTAACTCCATCAAAACTTTGCAAAAAATGACTGGTAAAAATCCCAAGCTAGATCTTGTCAATGTTGATGCGTATACAAAATTTGGTCGGATTCTGTCAATTTGTTCTCAAGATATTGAGCGGAAACGAAATTCTGACGTCAATCAAGGGCTGTATCTCCGTCAAAATTTTGCGAAAATGACGGCAACAATCCCTAGCTAGATCATGTCAATGTTGATGTGCACACAAAATTTGGTCGGATTCTGTCCTATCGTTCTCAAGATATTAGGCGGAAACAAAATTCTGATGTCAATCAAGGGCCGTAACTCCCGTCAAAACTTTGCGAAAAATGACGGGTAACAATCCCAAGCTAGATCTTGTGAATGATGATGCGCATACAAAATTTGGTCGGATTCTGTCAATTTGTTATCAAGATATTGAGCGGAAACGAAATTCTGACGTCAATCAAGGGCCGTAACTCCGTCAAAATTTTGTGAAAAATGACGGGTAACAATCCCAAGGTAGATCTTGTCAATGTTGTTGCGCATACAAAATTTGGTCTGATTCTGTCAATTCATTCTCAAGATATTGAGCGGAAACGAAATTCTGACGTCAATCAAGGGCCGTAATTCCGTCAAAATTTTGCGAAAAATGACGGGTAACAATCCCAAGCTAGATCTTGTCAATGTTGATGTGCATACAAAATTTAGTCGGATTCTGTCAATTCGTTCTCAAGATATTGAGCGGAAACGAAATTCTGACATCAATCAAGGGCGGTAACTCCGTCAAAACTTTGTGAAAAATGACGGATAACAATCCCAAGCTAGATATTGTTAATGATGATGTGCATACAAAATTTAGTTGGATTCTGTCAATTTGTTCTCAAGATATTGAGCGGAAATGAAATTCTGATGTCAATCGAGGGCCGTAACTCCGTCAAAATTTTGCCAAAAATGACGGGTAACAATCCCAAGCTAGATCTTGTCAATGGTGATGCGCATACAAAATTTGGTCGGATTCTGTCAATTCATTCTCAAGATATTGAGCGGAAATGAAATTCTGACGTCAATCAAGGGCCATAACTCCGTCAAAATTTTGCAAAAAATAACGGGCAACAATCCCAAGCTAGATCTTGTCAATGTTGATGTGCACACAAAATTTGGTTGGATTCTGTCAAATCGTTCTCAAGATATTGAGCGGAAACGAAATTCTGACGTCAATCAAGGGCCGTAACTCCGTCAAAACTTTGCGAAAAATGACAGGTAACAATCCAAAGCTAGATCTTGTCAATGTTGTTGTGCACACAAAATTTGGTCGGATTCTGTCAAATCGTTCTCAAGATATTGAGCGGAAACGAAATTCTGACGTCAATCAAGGGCCGTAACTCTGTCAAAAGTTTGCGAAAAATGACAGGTAACAATCCCAAGCTAGATCTTGTCAATGATGATGAGCATACAAAATTTGGTCGGATTCTGTCAATTCGTTCTCAGGATATTGAGCGGAAATGAAATTTTGGCAATAAAGAAGGGCCATCCAAGGGCAATAACTCTTCTGCAAAATTGGGGAAACTGACATGCATTTACACATAAGTAGATATTGTCAATATTGATGCATATGCAAAATTTGGTTAAAGTCTAACAACTGGGTCTCAAGTTATGTGAGGTAATGGAATGACGGAAGGACGGAAGGACAGAATAACGGAACTACGGAAGGACAGGGTGAATCCAGTATAGCCCCCACTTTTTCAAAGCGGGGCTATAATCAAGGGCCGTAACTCCGTCAAAATTTTGCAAAAAATGACGGGTAACAATCCCAAGCTAGATCTTGTCAATGATGATGTGCATACAAAATTTGGTCGGATTCTGTGAATTCGTTCTCAAGATATTGAGCGGAAACGAAATTCTGACGTCAATCAAGGGCAGTAACTCTATCAAAATTTTGCGAAAAATGACGGTCAACAATCCCAAGCTAGATCTTGTCAATGTTAATGTACATACAAAATTTGGTCAGATTCTGTAAACTGGTTCTCAAGATATTGAGTGGAAATGAAATTTGGACGGAATAACGGAATAACGGAAGGACGGAAGGACGGAACGACGGAAGGACATGGTGAATCCAGTATAGCCCCACTTTTTCAAAGCGGGGCTATAAATAAACCATGTATTAATATAGCAATTCTCAAGCATGTGTGCTGTTAATACATGGCTTTTATTTGTGCTCGTTACCAGGTGCCACGTAAAACGTGACTGAAATCCCCCCGGACTAAGCATAAGGCTGAAAACTTTTAGTCTTTTACGCGTACGAAAATGTGATTAGGCTGTAAAATATAGTGCACCATTATTTCTTTCGTTTGCGCAGAATTTATGTAATAATAGCGAAATGATTTTGTCATTCATTAACATTTGCTAGGTCCCTCGAGGAGTGTTGAAAACCTCTGGCTGCGCCCTCTGGTTTCAACAATCCCCTCAGGACCTAGTGAATGTTAATAAATGGAAAATCATATTTGATCCCTATATTTGTTGAAAACAAAAAGTCAAGCAAGAACTTACACCTTTAACTTTTGAGCAAAATGTTTCTTCACCATACAGATCTGTTTCTATATCAGAGTCACTGTTTAAAGCCAGGACAAGACTGGTTATCTGTAAGAGAAATGTATGGACATTATGAAAACATGCTCTTTAAATCTCTTAAACCATAATACATTGCAATATTGAGTGCCATACTGCAAAATTTCATGCTTTATCCTCATCAAAGGCCCTTATAAAATAGAGGAAAATACTTCAATTTAGGCTAATTGAAAAAAACATCCATTACACGCATGGTCTCTATCTATAAAAACTAGAAATTGGCTGCAAGCAAGGCTTTCAGTATACCCCCCACAAAATTATCTGAAGCTGGCCAATAACTTCCCAAGTCAAACATGCAGAAAATTTGTCAAAGATATCTGTTCAGCATTATAATTCTTCATGTACATCCACAGTATGCCAGTCACATCTGTAAGATATTAAAAGAATATATTGAAAGCTTGAGATTGATTTCACTGTATGCACTATGATCATTATTGTTTATCATGAGAAATGGTAAAAAAAATGGCTAAGTTAAATAAAAGCTGTAAATTTGTCAAAAAATAACTTTTCAGCATCAAAATTATTCATGCACATCTAAAATATATCTGGAACAAATCTACAAATAATTTAAAAGAAACACTGAAAGCCCTAAGAGGAGTTGATTTCACAAAAGTACGCACTACCAACCATTATTGTATATAAGCAATGGTCAAGAAATGGCTATGTTGAAAAATGATGTAAATTTGTCAAAAATCACCTTTTCAGTATTATAATTATTCATGCACATCTTCAATATGTGTGGAACATGTCTGCAATGTATTGAAAAGAAATACTGAAAGCCCTAGGGGGGAGTTGATTTCACAAACTATGCACTACCAACCATTATTGTATATAAGCAATGGTCAAAAATGACTGTGTTGAAAAATGCTGTAAATTTGTCAAAAATTAATTTTTCATTACAATAATTCTTCATGCACACCTTCAATATGAGTGAAACATGTCTGCTAAGTATTGAAAAGAAATACTGAAAGCCCTAGGAGGAGTTGATTTCACAAAATATGCACTACCAACCATTATTGCATAAGCAATGGTCAAAAAATTGCTATGTTAAAAATTGCTGTAAATTTGTCAAAAATTATTTTTATAGCATTGTAATTCTTCATGCACATCTTCAATATGTGTGGAACATGTCTGCAAAGTATTGAAAAGAAATACTGAAAGCCCTAGGAGGAGTTGATTTCACAAAGTATGCACTACCAACCATTATTGCATAAGCAATGGTAAAAAAATGGCTATGTTAAAAATTGCTGTAAATTTGTCAAAAATTATTTTTTTCAGTATTATAATTCTTCATGCACATTTTCAATATGTGTGGAACATGTCTGCAAAGTATTGAAAAGAAATACTGAAAGCCCTAGGAGGAGTTGATTTTTACAAACTATGAACTACAAACCATTATTGTATATAAGCAATGGTCAAAAAATGGCTATGTTGAAAAATGCTGTAAATTTGTCAAAAATTATTTTTTCATCATTATAATTCTTCATGCACATCTTCAATATGTGTGGAACATGTCTGCAAAGTATTGAAAAGAAATACTGAAAGCCCTAGGAGGAGTTGATTACACAAACTATGCACTACCAACCATTGTTGAATATGGCAATTATCAAAAATTGGCTAAGTTCAAAATACTGTAAATTTGTCAAAAATCATTTTTTCAGCATAATACTTCTTCATGCATATTTTCAATATCTCTGGCACATATCTGCAAAGTATCAAAAGAGAATATTGAAAGCTGTAGGAGGAGTTGATTTCACAAAGTATGCACTATTAGCACTATGGCAAACATTCTATGTATAGGTTTAAAAAGTCCCATAACTCTTGCAAAACTGACCCTTTGGCCCCTAAATTCACATCACACATGTGTTGTCTAATGGTGCAGGTGTGTTGAAAATTTGAAGAACATCGGACAAAAACTACTTAAGTTATTCAGCAAAGATGTCAAAATGTTGACGGAATGACAGAATGACAGAATGACGGAATGACGGAATCACGGACAGGCTGAAAACAGTATACCCCCCGCAAAACGAATGACGGAATGACGGAATCACGGACAGGCTGAAAACAGTATACCCCCCTAAAACTTCGTTTTGCGGGGGGTATAATTATGCAGGACATTGTGATCAAGCTTTTGAACTGACTGAAGAAGGCATGATTCTGGCTTGCTAAAACACAATTTTCTTGTTACATGACTCTTAAACTTAATATTGTTGTTGTTCACCTTTGCCCTTTGCTATCGGTTACATAATTTTCTTCATATTTTTATTTTTATAATCATAATTATAGTTGTTGTATATTTGGAAATATTCACAAAAACATACGGTACTTCATGAATTCAAAGTCCTTCCTAATGAAATCTATATACAGCACAAGTACATGGACAGAAATTTTATAACTCCCTAATAATTCCAAAAATAGAAAATTCGCAAAATAAAAGTCATGAAAATTTTCCAAACTTTCAGTATTATAACATACCTGATAAGGAATCCCCTTACAATTATAATTGTGTACAATCTTCAATGACTCTATAGCTTCCCTTTCTTTATGCCTCTGGAAAACAGGAAATGACATTTGAGCTTTGACGCAAGAAAAAATGGATCTTAGAGGTTTCCGACAAAGTCCAGCAAGCCCTCCTGTACACACTCAGAAAAATGCTCATTTAGTTAACAGGATAACATTCTATGACATGCTTTCCAAAACTTACATTTTAGGGTATATTTGCTTGTAAGTTTTTGTTTCAACGTACAAGTCTATAATACTTTTCAATCACGTCTTGGATTTAACCATTTGTCAAGTACTATGAGGAGTTTATGTATTGTGCAAAGACACAGCTTTGTTGGCAGGGTTTAAAGCCCAAACATCTAAATCCAGCATCTGAAGCTCCCATCTCTATAACCCATCTGATGTGTTTTAGGGTAGAGTTATTGTTCTGAATGCATCAGTTCATGGTAATATAATTTCCTAACAAAGTGGCTAAGTTGCTATTCATGTATACAATGTATCATTGTATGTAATAATTTATCAATTTTACACAATGATCTATTTCTATACTTACTGTTAAAAAGAATTTTGGACTTTCAGGCATAAAGAAAAACATCATTGCCGAGGTAAGACTTGGTATAGTACACACGGCCACAAATATTCTCCAGCTATCGTAGGTAAAACTGTCAGAGAAGTAACCCAGATCTGCATGAGGTATAATTATCCAGGCCAAACCTGAAATGAGAGTGCTATAAAGTGAGCCACATCATGAGAAAACTGGATTTTGCCAAGGCAAAAACAAAGGCGCAGATCAGCTGTGCAGTAACTAACTGACAGAACAATTCCTCCTCTAACTAAATCCAGTTCTAATGTGTACCCACAATTTATAGTTTGGGCAAAAATAAAAAAAAATATCAAAGACTTTCTACTGAAAATTTTCAATTTTTAAACTTCAGAAAAATCTGTATATTGCATGGGAAAGTTTTCGTAATGCAACCAGTTGTTCAAGTCTATGTACATACCAGCAGCAATGATATTCCCTGCCATCCAGAAAGTTGCTAAGGCACTGATCATAGCTCCTCGCCGAAACTTCGGTAAAAACTCGGTGTAATAAGAAAATATCACAGGTATGCTTCCCCCAACCCTGCAAGACAGTGGTTCGTGTTAAATGATAATGTATTTATTCACAATGTATGGTACATTTTTTTCTCTTATTTTCTAAGAAAACATATTAAACTGATTTTGTAGTGAGCATACTGGAGTTCCACAAGGTGTATGTCATCTCAAAGCCTGGTAGCTTAATCTGTTATCAGTGGATGTTACAGACAACGTAAAAATGCAGAGACTAACTCTATAGTGAATGAAACAAAAGTCAAACTAGTCCAGATTAAATCACTTTCTCTGCACCACAAGATTCTGAGTTCACTATTATGCTATAAGTAGCTCAAGAACAAATACAGGAAAGAATTTGACCTACTTAACATATTCAAAATCATAAAGAGAAGTAGGTACTTACCCAACCCCACTAATAAACCTGAATATCAGGAATAACCAGAAGACTTGTGCCGTGCTGGAACACAGACCCCCCAGTCCATTTACCGTCAGGGATCCTATCAACACTGTACGCCGACCAAACTTGTCCGCCAGGGAACCCCAGAAATAACCTCCAACCATCATACCTGAGATGAATAATAATAATAATATGGACTTTATTTCACAAGTGTAACACAATAAGTACAAACTAATCTCTCCACCAGGGACCTTACCAACATGCCGACCAAACTTGTCCGCCAGGGACCCCAGAAATAACCTCCAACCATCATACCTGAGATGAATAATGACAATAATGACTTTATTTCACAACAGTAATATAATTAGTATGAAACAATTTATCACAGATTCAACCAACACTGTACGCCGACCAAACTTGTCCGCCAGGGAACCCAAGAAATAACCTCCAACAATCATACCTGAAATCAGACACAGGATGGCTATGGAGAAACAATTTCGCTCTAACTTCTCCCTAAATTCAGCAGAGAAGGAAGTGAAATTATGTAGGATATAAAGGTGAACCTGAAATACAGGTCAAAACTTCTAAGAGAGAGAAGAAACTTCTCCCTAGATTCCTTGGCCAGCTTGGACCCCACTTGAGTAAATATCTATCACAGTTTTATATGTTTGTAAAATGCCATTGAGCATTACTTTATGTAGAATTAGAAGTTTCAGTAAACTAACAAGCCCCTCTTGTTGTCATAAATATTGTGACCTGGTGTAATAAACTATTTGATTTGATTTGAAGTTTAATAAAAACTTCACATCAAACACCTTACCTCCAAATATGATGGCATTCAACCATCCTTTATCACTGGATGTAAGGTGAAGGTCACACTGAGCCGACGGTAAC
The DNA here is from genome assembly GCA_964017185.1 of Rugalucina vietnamica. NCBI lineage: Eukaryota > Metazoa > Mollusca > Bivalvia > Lucinida > Lucinidae > Rugalucina > Rugalucina vietnamica. The sequence goes on from OZ024874.1 coordinate 16,142,619, forward strand.
ATAAACGATACTGACAGAACTTCAATGGCATCACTGGACACTGCCCAGCCACACAGGGCCAATAATAGAACGTGGAACTTCCCATAGCCTGGAATAGAGGAACAATAATTAGATCAAGGTCACTGGGTCATATCCTACCAGCATTCAGTGCTAATTTCTTCTGCCATTAACAAGAATTACTCTTCTTGCACCTGTGGAAGAATTTACGGCAAATTTTCACCAATGAAGTGAATTATATTCTGAGGCCAGTTGTTCGAAACCTTCCTTAGCTTAACGTCATCATTAAGACCTCAACTCATTTAGTAAATGCCGACTACATAAGCAAATACACTATTATTTTTTGTTGATAAAATGTGATAATCCTTTGCGATGCAAAAGATTCTCACATTTTTTCAACAAAAAATGACTGTGTATTTGTAATATTCATGTTTGAAATTTTGACAAATCGTTAACTAATGATGTCATTAATTTTGAACTGGGCCCTGGTCCACTTCAACACAATCAGACTACATGTACCAGCCAATCCTCGGGACCCAGTTCTTTAAAAATGGTACAATTAGAATATGCATTAGAATATGCATTCTAAAGCTGTTTCTGTGTACGAGTCTAGCTTTTCTAAGACCTTCAATTTTAGGATGCACCATCTAAAATCTTTCACTCATTACTAAATACATCTACCCTATTTGGCTAGCCTTCCTGGTTGTGTGTATCTACCTATATTCTTCAGTGCATTCTCATAAGTCACTGCTTCTTTTTTCACACCATCACCAATGGAATCTGAAAATATATGTACAGTCAAAATAAAATCACAGTTAATATAACGTAGGCGATAGCATTTGACAACTGGTTGCCAATAGCAAAAGTTCCCTACCGACAACTGGTTGTCAATATGCACTTCAACACATATAAACATGGAAGTGAAAAAAAAGTGAATGTCCCTTTATGCACCAGTCATTTGTATCCCCGGCTCCCCCGGGGCCGGGGATAGCGGGGACATAGCGGGGCTAAAGTGCCTGGCTTTAACCTCTGATGTGTCACGGCAGTGCCGGGGATTTGCCGGGGTTATGATTTCCTGCCAATACACTGTCACATTAATTCAAATTAGATTTTAATGATATTTTTAACATTTAATTATCTTTATGGTACTTATTTAATTTCCAAATGCACCTAAACATTTACATGCATAAAATGAGGCCCTTCTCCCATGTTTCAGTTTCATCAGAACAACTCCCAGCTGTTGTTCCGCGTTATTGTCAGCCCCTGGGGAGCCGGGGCTTTTAGCAGGGGTTTTACCAAAACTCTTGCCCGGCAGTGCCGGGCTTTAAAAATTGAAAAGTTAAAAGCCCCGCTATTCCCCAGCCCCGGGGGAGCCGGGGATGCAAATGACTGGTGCATTAATAGACAGTTGCCCTCAGGTCAATGACATGAAGGTGGATGTTTGTGATGCAAAACAGTGATTTGAGGGGTTCATTTTTCTCCCAAACTATTGAAATACTTTTGGGATAGCCATTCTGAATGGTCACAAATGACTGGTCTCCTTAAGGGGTACTCACACCACAGCGTATAGCGCCAACGTATGCCGACGTATGAGACATTTTGTCCATACGTTGGTGTATGTTGCACACGTTCGGCTTAAGTTTTGCATAAGTTACGGGTACGCTACAATACGCTGGCATACGTTGTCGTACGCCGTATACGTCCAGAAATTTTGTGCATGCACAAAATTTCCAACGTATGCCGAGGTTCTGATCATACGTTACTCATAAGTTAGGCGTACGCAACGAATACGCTATGCATAAGTTCACGAACGTTAGGTGTAAGTAACTCATACGCTCGCATACGTTGTCATACGCCAAAGCTCACCTGGATTTTTGTTTAGCGTATGAGAAGCGTATGCATAACGTATTACCAACGTACGAGCAGCGTTTGCCTGACGCACTGACCAGTGCTTGCACTAGTGGACGTTTTGGGTGTTTTTACGTCCTGAAATGACTCCCGTACGTCGAAAAATGACACAGCAGATGTCAGCTGACTTCCACAAAAATCCTCCTACGCCCTGCAGCAAGGCACGCGACGTATGGTCAGAGATGAAAATTTACCTATTTTAGTGTATTGAAAACCATCTTAAAACTGTTTATTTAGGGATTAGTGACAGCGAGACCATGCCTCCAGGGTGTAAAGGTGTCTCATTTTAAAGTCTCATTATACTTTCAATCATTTTTTTCAATTTTGATAATTTTTGATATGTTCTAGTGCTTCGTTTGCCGAACATGGATCTGTCGAAAACTTCCCAAATGCATTACAGATAAACCAATTAAAGACCAATTAAAATTTGACAAAAATGAGTGACAGTGATAAATATACATTTTTGCCCGCCCTTCACACTCGAATTTTATGCGCAAAGGTCTGGAATACCGGAGGTAAATAGAAACCGGAGGTAAATAGAAACACGTGCTTAACTCTATTTACGACCAAAAGCAACTCGGAGTTACATTTGAAAGTATGATCGTGTGCATAGACAAATCCTGTTCTTCACTACTTGTCCCATGCATTGAAAGGCAATGGTGTATACCACAAAGTGATATTTTTGTTGTACATATTTAATCGATTCTTGTCGATTTTGATTACGGAGAGGCGACATACGGGGAAATTAGGAAAGATAACAATAGGCGCGGTGAAAGACTGTTGAAGTACTCAATTTCACATTCTTTAAATGCATTACGTGAACGACGGTGCATTCATCTTTACACCAACATCTTGGCCACGTCACATTTCCTCCTGTAGTAAAGCTGTATTTTGCGGCCAGCATTCATACGGTGTGGCGTTGCAATAAAATCAAAGAGAACTTTATACGTCTACCGCAACAATTCTTAATGCCCCGGGTAAAAACGAGAATAATGTTGTCAGTGATCGAGTATGAGATATGCCGTCAACCCGGGAACATCCAGAACTAACCATGTAAACCAGCTAACCGTCTAGGTTAAGCGCAGTTCCGATTCGCACATGCACATGTCACATACATGTATAAGAATGCGACGCAGCAGGTACTTCTAATACGCTACCGTGCATCGGATGTACGTAACGATAAATACATGCACATCACGAAAAGACGGTGTATGAATGGTGTAGATATCGCTGCTGCTCTTGCAGATCATCAAACTACATTTTACTCAGCAATTACATATGGGCCTTCGCATGAAAAAAAAACAAAAAAAAAAACAATCGTTGTTTTCGACCATCTTTGACACAAACTGACCTGTACAATCACAGGAGAAGACTAGAAGCTTGAAACTTGGATTTAAGAAGAGGGATAGGGGATAGTACTACCCGTGTAGCAAAAACAAAGGCGCTGATCAGCTGTGCAGTTACTGCACAGCTGATCTGCGCTTTTGTTTTTGGCATATGCAGATTGTTGGTTATGTGGCGGCTCATATAAACCCAATCGATTAGCCTTAAAGTAAGACCTCTTTTGAAACATGTTTTGAAATTCAATCAATGTTTATGCGACCAGAATGCCAACTGATCCCGGCCTCAGTACATAGATAGCATTGGGGTCGATCATTCTGTAAATATGGCGGCCACACATATTGGGACTAGGACACATACGCCACAGGAACGTCAGAGGCATGTCACACATACGCAGCTGGAACATTTCACGTCATTGGTCTCAGTCATGTCAGTGTATCAAGTCAAGTCAAAATCTCTATATTCCCTCGTGCAAGGAAAATCTAGGAAGAACAGTATAAGTAGCTCGACAATGACCCCAGACGTTTCAAAGACCGGATAAGTATCGAAATTGACATGCACGTGTCACTGTTACGTGACAGTAGTATATTTACTGGGATTGTATGGACTCACAAGATTTTATGAACATATCCTATCGTATTATTCATGTATCATGTATGAAAGATAGACCTATACATGGATCTCTGGAAAAAAGGCCTCCGTGGTGTGGTTTTACCTGGCAAAACAGGGGTATGTGTTCAACCCAGAGATCCTTTAGTCCTTCGGATGAGACATTAAATCGAGGTCTCATCCTCGTACTACCATTGGCTGTTGACTGGGGCGTAAAACACCAAATCATACAACCCACTGAATGTACATGTTGTACGATTTCTTTGTGTCGCTAAAACTGTCTACATCATTCCATGATTTGGTCTTCCTTTCAAAATGACTTTTCCACCCAAACTTTTACTCGTATCCCAGGGTTTCAGCATATCGCTATAAGCGTTTCCTGTTGGTGTGCGGGTTGTATTGCTTCAAATCCTCTACATTTTTACTTTAATATTATCTCTAAGATGTTTACTTTTAAGGTGTATACTTTTTCATCGAGCGTGTTGAAAATAGAATTGTCACAGGTACGTAAAAATAAAAACAACAACTGATGTTCCTTACGTTCTAAGACAATGAATGAATATCCAGATTTACACTAATCACTGGGTGCTTCCTTGGTCCCGATATAAAAAGGTTTTGTTTGACTTTTTGGTACCAGATTTTTTTCTACTACACTAACAGAGTAAATCTCCACAAAACAGAGTCGACAGTAACATAAATTTCATAATTTATATCACTTCTTAAATAATCAAATAATGACTTACTATAAAATTGCATTCAAAGCACTATTTTATGACTTGAAATTATTTCAATGATGTCATAAATGAGAATCAAATCAAATCTTTGACCAAATTCTAGGAATTATTGTAGAAAAAAATCTTATACCAAAATCAAACAAAACCAAATCCTATCGGGACCTATAGTAAAATCAAACAAAACATTTTTATATCGGGACGAAGGAAGCACCCAGTGCTAATGACTACCCAAATTTTCTGTTAAATATACATGTAGGAGTTTTAATTTATGAAGTTTGTTAGTTTGCTATGTCTGGACGGCCCCAACGCTCCCGGGTTTTTCACCAGTACTCTGGTTTTAATGTGTCTTGCTCAATAACACAACACGGTGCCACCAGTGTGGATCGAACCCGAGACCGCTTCATCAGGACTTCGATGCTCTAGCACTACGCCACCGCGGTCCCCTGTTGTCTGAAGTGAAACAAATAAACTTTGATGAAGTCTATTGAATGGAAACGTCAGAAATAACCATGAAATTACTGTAGAAATGTCGACTGACTTCAATCAACAGAGAAAATATCAATATCATTCCATTGGTGAAAACACCATTTTTTATAAAATATAATTTTGTTAAAGGAATAGGCCCACAAACTATTGTGTGTGCGTTTTATGAAAGCCTTCATGTAGCTGAACAGTTTGCAACAAATTTTATGAAAATCAACCAAGGTATAAGAAAATTATAGGGGTTTGAAAATTTTGATGGCCCAAATCCAGAACGAGGCTGTGAGGGCATGACGTCACTCCCTCACAATCATGGAATTGTAAATATCTGCCATTTCCATGCATATTAAAGTATGAAAGTTGTTGAAATACTTTTCATTCACTTAATAGAATCATACTGATCTGTTTTCAAATGTAAAAATTAAGTCTACTACTGTAGATAAGCATTTTTCTTTTTTGGTCACGTGACTAGCTAAACAAAATGGCGGCCACCATAGGCGGTCATTGTTGAATATTACGACTTTCTTCAAAACCACTTAACCGATTTTAATAAATGTGGTGTCAAAATGTTTGTTTCGCTGATCTCTTTCTTTTGAAATGAAGTATATATATATATAATGTTTGTAAACCTATTCCTTTAATATCTTCATTGACTTCACTGCTAAGTTAAATCTTGTAAAAGATAGATCCGTTGGAGCTCGGTCAATGACGAGGCTCAAGTAGCCGAAAACATGGTATAGTGCAGTGGTTATGTCACTCGCCTTGTAAACCAGGGGGTCGCAGGTTCGATCCCGGGCTTCTTCAGCCCGTCGGATGGGACTATAAACCGAGGTCCCGTCTCCATATGACCTTAGCTGTTGGTGAATCAACCAACTTTCTCATTAATATGTTCACTGCTCTTAAAGGATCTCTGTTTATATTTTATTGCTGCGTTCTAACACTTGGTGCAGGCAGGTGGGTCCCGGTTTTATTTCCGAATCGGTAGAACCCGATGTTAAACTGGTCTGTTCTTAAGGGTGTCGTGTCATACAACGGTCTTGTGCTGGTGTTTCACGTTGTTGAAGAAAGTAGCAACCACTGAGATTCACGGGGTGAACCGGGACTCCAACGGATCCAAAACGGGCTTCAAGGTAGGAAAACTTTTAAAGGCCCCTGTTCATTAAGGTGGAATCCCGGTGAAGGCCCGGTTTGTGTCGAATGGCACCGTGTCGTCCCATTTACCCACAGTTTACTTTTGATCATCCCGGTTTATCATGGTCGAACCCCGGTGGTATAACGTTTTGCACTCGGTGTCGCCCATGGCCAGTTCTGCAACGGAATTTCCCGGCTTGCCACGCATGTCTACGGTGACGTTATGGTTCTACTCCGGTTCAACACGAGTCATCCTGGTTAACCGTAAATAATCCAGGACTGTGAGAACATAGCTTAAACATCTTCCAAACACCGTTTGATTAATACAAATGTGAGGGCTCGCCAGTAAACCCCAGTTCGTCCCTGTATGCCAAAGATTTCCACGGTGGCGTCACGGTTTATCCCTGTCAGTCGATGCGGTTCATTCCGCTTTACAGCGTAAAACGAGAACAGGACCAAAACATCTCCCAGACACCGTCTGTCCAACTTTTAGCTGAATCATCCTGAACTTAACTTTGGTTGGTATCTGATTGAAGTCGCTCATAATCAGCCAACATCGTCTTCGGTGCTATGTTCGTCATCCTTCCCGTGTACTCCGGCATTAGACTTTGTCCTACTGTGTAAGTTGGCAACGTCCTACAAGAATAATTTTAATAACAGTAATAAATCATATCCATGAAAAGTATAAGCCAAAATCCCTAACTTTATGTTGTAAAACCGGGGTATGCAGGTGTTTACATATTTTTGATACCAAACATAGATTTTGTTTACTCGTTAGAACAGCCTCGGCGAGGCGGCTCTAACGTGTACCAACAATCTATGTTTTAAGCAAAATTATTCAAAATATCAAATTTTCCTATGAAATTTTCAATTTTTACAAATGAAAAAAGAATCACTGTATATTGGATGGGCAAGTTTTCGTAACGATAAGGTAATCTTTTGCAAACGACCATAATTAGTGGTAGTGGGCAAGTCTGCAACACGATAACTACTTCCGCCGTGTAGTGTTCTTCAACGAGGCACTTGATAAAGCTTGGCATAATACTGGTTGACAACAAGAAACCGCTGGCGTCGTCCCAAGATGACTGAAACATTGTTGATAGTGGTGTGAAGCCATAGCCAAACCAACCCTGATGTTACCTACTCTCAAAAATTGTGAGTGAAGGGTATTTTAGGCCACACACGAAATTATGACATTCATTTTCTCTGACTTTTTTGTTGTTGCTGCTGCTTTGCCTTTAAAGCGAAATGTTGTTGTTTTTTTTTCTTTAATGAATGCTTAAGTCTTTCAACATATTCCAAAAAACTTGAGAAATTGCAGACATACCGGGCCTGCGTTTGTTTGTATGGAGGTTTAACGCCCCAGTCAACAATCCCCGCTTCAAACAAATTATCACCATTTGATTATGGGTCACCAGCAATATTGCGAAACTAATCTTGTAGACTAACTTCAAAAGATTAATGAAAAATGAAAATGAGAGAAATCCACGTTAGCAAAACATTGAAGAGAGAGAGAGAGAGAGAGAGAGAGAGAGAGAGAGAGAGAGAGAATCTATCCCACCCCACGAGTGCATATCACGACTTCCAAATGATTGGAAGAAGTCCAATTAAATGGAGGCACCGTCCCGACATGACCATAGCTATTGAATGTGACGTATTGGATATATATTGCGTGAGAGTGAAAATAGAACTTACATCTGGGCCCTCTTGATAGGCATTGACAGTCTCTGTGTCCGATTTTCACTAACAATGCCTAAAACGATAAAATCATTACATGGAATATTACGTGAATGCATTGTTGTTATGCACTAGTCATTTGTAACCAGGGCCCTAACTCTTAACCCCGGTGAATAGCGGGGACATTGACGTTTGGTCCAGCAAATCCCTGCTAAAAGCCACCCTGTGGGGACTGCTCGTTGGTAAAACCACTGCTGTTTTCCCCCGTTGCCTGCTATATTTTCATTTCACAGACATTTATGCCTATATAAAGCAAACCCCAGATATTTCTCCCGCCGCCGTGGCCAAACTTTGGTCAAAGCCCCGCTCACATTCCGGGGGAGCGTGGTTACAAATGACAAGAGCATTACTGGCTATGGGCACAGTGTGATGATCTGTGATTATCGATAAAAATCTCAAAGTACAGCTCGACACTTGTTATTATTAATGTTTTTTTTTTTTTTTTTTTTTTTTTTTTTTTTTTTTTTTTTTTTTTTAGAAGCGAATTCTTGTCTTAAGTAGACATACCCCACTGTGAACCTCAATTAAAATTAATGTACATGTACATGATAATAAAATCCTGTTCTTATACCACGATTGTTACAATGTCTAAATTTGCATAGTGGACAATGTGCGATTCAACAGATTTAAATCCACGTCCATTCATGGGGCATCTTGGCTCTTTAAGCAGGATGCACAAAGCTAAAAGCATTCAATATACATGGGTTCTTTTTAGTTTTATACATGTTTGATAAACAGAACTGAGACTGAACCCTTACCTCATGTCTAGAAGTTTTGAAGACGCCTCGTCATGAGACCTCGCATAATATTCCTCCTCTTCCCTAAGCTTGTCCTCCATATCCTGTTAAAGAATCACTGACTTCTAAAATTATTGCCTCCACATTGACGAACCGCTCATGGATACATGTTGTTTATATTTTAAAGATGACGCGAGACTATTTGAGTGCGCAAGCCTACTACGTTTCCACGCCTATAGCCACGCCTTTAACTCATTTTAATAATTTGGCTTAAGACAAAAAATGTAAATGAAGCAAAATTAAGGTATTTCCCTTAATTTTAGCTCAAATTAAGGCGCGTAAATGAAAATTGTAATGCCCATGTTTAGGCACCATTTTAGCACGAAACTTATAACCCCAAAAAATATTTTTCACATATAAAATTGATTGAATGTATAATGAGACTTTAAGTGTTTTGTGTCAAAACAATTAACAGATCAAGGTCAAGCGTGATCAATATTTACTGTTAGAGAGGTAGATTGGACTAATCCATTAATATTGGGTAAATCAGGAATAGTCCATTGTAGGTGTTCTGAAGGAATTTCATCACATTAACCAATAAACATTTTTAAAACATTTCAAGGTTGCATATTTTTTTAATTTAGATATTTCCTTCTTTACTTGTTGTCACAAGATTTTTTCTTTCAAAACTTATTAAGCAAGTTTTAGATTAAACAAAAAAAAATAATAATAATAATTAAAAAAGAAAAAAAAAATGAAAAATAACATAGATCTACTATTATAAGGATTAAAATAAAAAGGAAATAGATATAATAACAGTAATAATTAAAATAAAAAAATAGATATAATAATAATGAAAATAAAAAAAATTAAATACATAAATTAATAATAATTTTCACATATTCATGAGCTATATTTAAAGTCATTAGCTGCATTGGTACAAAGAATACATACCCCGAGCATAGTGAGAGACTATTTCCCTAAAGGTGACCACTAAGTTCTAGTAACATATGAATACATGCATCAAAGGTGCAAACTACAATAATGACACTAAAATATGAAACAAATAGAACCACAACATAATTTTCACCTTGGAAGTCTTCTTAAATGAAGTGACAAAATGATTTAATGTGCGCATGCACTCTTGACACGCGGCTCTGCGAGTAATGTCAGACTTCCAGATTTTGGGCCTGTGACTTCCTTATCCTAAAGGGTGGAAGTCATGACTTCCTGATCCAAAAAGTTAGTGCAAGCACTGCGCACTCGGAACGTATGCAGTGTATGTTAAACGTGTGAAGAACGTACTCAGCCATGCGCGGATCCAGAGGGGGGGACCGGGGGTCCGGACCCCCCCTGGAATTTGAATATTTAACCTAAAAAAAAGGTAATTTCGGGATTTTTTGGAGGTTGGACCCCCCCTCGTCTGTGACCAAAAATTACCATTTTCGTTGGACCCCCTCTCATGAAAATTTCTGGATCCGTGCATGCTCAGCGTATGCGCAACTTACGTGTAGCGCATTGGTCAGCGTTTTGGGATTTTATATATAAAAATGGAAGGAATAGGTACTGTGTTCATGATTAAATAGTCAGACGGAAGCATCAAAATGGTATACTCGACCAAAAACAATCTGCACAATTCAGGGTATGTCTAAAATTGTATTCACTGTTGAATGGAATGCCTTTAAAGCTCATATTGAATGGCCCTTTATAAAATTGTCGACATATAAGGTGGCAAAGATTTTTTTGTAAATTAAAATATTTTTCCAATTCAGTTTAATGTCCCTTTCAAGATTATTTCAGCTCACATGAGACGGATCAAACAAGAGGTGTGTGTGTGGGGGGGAGGGGGACTGGTCCATAAACTAATTTCTACCTAATTATATGAAATGATCCTTCTGAGAAGCGATATAAGAACTCCACATAATGCACCCGAAGAATCAGGTGTTTTGGGTCATTTTTCTTTTTTTTTCTTTTTTATTTATTTATTTATTTAATTTATTTAATTTATTTATTTTTCACTTTTTACTGGATATATCTTTGACCCACCTTTTTGACGAACGTCGAGTTCGTTAGAAGCACGCTGTGCGTACGTTTGGAATACGTCAGACGTGCATTGTACATACGTTCCTTATAAGTCATGAACGTTATGCTAACGCAGGGGCGTACGCTGTTATATGCTGTTATAAGTTATGGTACGCCAGGGATACGTTATGAATAAGCTACTCATACGTTAGACATACGTTCCGTGCGCTAAGCATACGCTTTGCATAAGTTCAGAGAGAGCCTTTTCCGGATTTTTGACATAAAATGAACAACGTACAACAACGTACTGGATATTTTTTCATACGCTGCTCATATGTTGGCTAATACGTTGTGGTCTGAGCGGGCCTTTAGTTAAATTCTGTTCCAATTTGTATAACACAGCATTACATTCAACTCAGGTCTGAGGGTCTAAATTACATGATCATTTTAGCATTATTCAAAAAGTGGTTGATACACATATTTGAGCCGCCCCATGGGAAAACCAACAATCTGCCTAGGCGAAAACAAAGGCGCAGATCAGCTTCGCAGTAACTGCGAAGCTGATCAGCGCCTTTGTTTTCGCTACTCGGATAATACAGTTTCTCTTCTACTTAAAGCCGAAATTTCAAGATTCTAGCTCTTTTCTGTGCTTGTACAGGCCCGTGTGTGTCGGACCTGTTCGGAAACCACATTGTTGGTTTTCCCACAAGGCGGCTCATTTACCCCTTATGCTGAAAATAATCATGATTTCCCAGATTTCAGAAATAATTTTCCACCCTGTTGAACCACATAATTATCACAAAATGAGCTACATTCGAGACAAGCACTGACAGCATAACTTTTGAGCAGCACCATAAGAAAACATGTCTTCATGTTCTTGACGAGGTTGAAGTAGAACTGAGTGTAGCCACACAAGAAAGCTACAGGCTTGAAATTTAAATTTAAGCAAAATCAAAGTGAGATTGTACTATCTTTGTAGCAAAGACATGATGCTGATGTGCTGTTGCAGCCAATCTGCGTCTTTGCTTTTAGAGAGAACCAATGGTCCTGACAGTGCTCACCTGATTCATAATCTTGAAGCAAATTGTTAAATTTACACATGATATTCAATTTACACTCTTGAATTTATCTACCAATTACCTGATTATACAGATTGAAATTATTTCAAAGGGATCCAAAATCATGGTAACATTTTCTCATGCAAAAGCCTGTGTCTCAACTCTCAAATGCTACACTGGACCAGTTCCTTGGAAATTGAATAACCAGTTCCCAAGAGGAGATTTTTTTCAAGGTGAGATTTTTTTTAGATTTGTTAGAGAAGCAACTGTCTTGGTTTAATATGTGACCAACAAACTTTCATCCCCCTTCCCATGGAGGCTCCACATAAAATTGGCTTTGACTGGATCTTTACATTGTGGGAATGCATGGGTGCTTGGTTATGGATATACTATAAACACATTTTGTAAATCTGTGGCTCAAGTGAGCTATAATCTACTTTGCTTTGTTGGCATGTCTTAGAATTGCAAAGCAACTAAAGAACATGACATTGCCACATTTTTTTATTTTCTATTCTTGATGCAAAATTAGCACAGATCCTAGTTAAAGACAAAGTGCATGCACTATAGGGTATTTGTTTGAACCCATTTAAATATGGGGTAAAATGATGTCATGTTTTCTGGTTTTATTGACAATATCAGTTGTTGTTTTTTTTTTTTTGTTTTTTTTTTTGTTTTTTTAATCATATGATTTTTTCACTTTTATTCTGGCTATTTGACCAGGGTATATACATGAGTGTCCCCCATCCCCATTTGTAGGGTATATAATTTCATTGCAAATACATCACAGACCAAAACATGATGAAAAGATGTATGCATGACATACTACTTTATTAATCCATTTGAGCCACACCATGAGAAGACCAGATGTTTTACACATGTGAAAACAAAGATGCAGATCAGTTGGGCAGTAACTGCCTTTGTTTTTTCTTCATACATGTAGATGGAACAATCCCTCTTCTTCCTACATTCAATATTTCAAGCTTCTATTCTTTCTTCTGTGACTGTCCAGACCAGTTTGTGTCAGACCAGGCCCCGAGGTTATAAAACTATCTTCATGCTCAACTCAGCTGAGCATAAAATTTGAGCTGCTCATAAATGCCAAAATGGGCCAAATAAATCGAAATCGAAATTTCAGGTTTTATTAGATAATCAAACCCTGTAATTTATCCTGCTAATAAATATTATAAGAGCTGTCGCAGGACAGCGTAGCTCGCCTGACTTGTGCTTTGCCACTACATCTGTTAAAATCTATGACCCATGACCTTGACCTCAAGGTCACTCAGGTGGGTCATGGTACAACATAAAACTTCAGACCAATGCAAAGTATCAACTTGATCAATCTACATGTTCAAGAGATATAGACTTATAAAAACATTAACCAAAACTTAAACACAAAACTTCCAAGTCCGTGACCCTGACCTAAAGGTCATCCAGGTGAGTTGTGATGTAAAGCATAAAACCTGAGACCAATATCTATCAACATGCAAGTATCAACTTTATCCGTCAACATGTTAAAGAGATTTAGACTTTAACAAAAAAATTAAACACAAAATTTCTAAGTCAGTGACCTTGACCTCAAGGTCACCCAGGGTAGGTCATGATGGTACTGCATAAAACTTCAGACCAATATCTACCAACATGCAAAGTATCAACTCTATCAATCAACATGGTCAAGAGATATAGACTTACAAAAACTTAAATCAAAAACTTAAAACACAAAATTTCTAAGTCTGTGACCTTGACCTCAAGGTCACCGAGAGTGGGTCATGATGGTACTGCATAAAACTTCAGACCAATATCTAGCAACATGCAAAGTATCAACTCAATCCATCAATATTGTCAAGAGATATAGACTTACAAAAACTTGAACCAAAAACTTAAACACAAAATTTCTAAGTCCGTGACCTTGACCTCAAGGTCACCCAGGGTGGGTCATGATGGTACTGCGTAAAACTTCTGACCAATATCTAGCAACATGCAAAGTATCAACTCAATCCATCAATATGGTCAAGAGATATAGACTTACAAAAACTTAAAAAAAAAACAACTTAAACACAAAATTTCTAAGTCTGTGACCTTGACCTCAAGGTCACCCAGGGTGGGTCATGATGGTACTGCGTAGAACTTCAGACCAATATCTAGCAACATGCAAAGTATCAACTTGATCCATCAACATGGTCAAGAGATATAGACTTATAAAAAACTTTAACCGAAAGTGTGACGTGGACATACATGTAAACGTACACGTAAACGTAAACGTAAACGGGGACAACCGAGGTGACTACAATAGCTCTGTGCACTTCGTGCAGGCGAGCTAAAAATGCCAACAATTGTTGGCATTTTAACATTTATGAGCAGGATAAATTTTAGTCTCAGCTGAGCTGAGCATGAAAAAGTTTTATAACCTTGAGGCCAGGTTGGAAACGCTGAAAATGTACATTCTCGAGATGCCGCTCATTTATGGTAAAACAGGAATCAGGATGTGACATTCCAGAAGTGTTTTGATTCAGGATTGTTAAACATTGACCAGTGCAAAACAGTACAGTTATCCAGTGGACCCCATTGGCTGAACGAATGTACTTAATTATCCAATGGATCCCATTGGGCTAACTGATAGTCATGAAAGTAAGCTGAAGTTTTATATTACGAAAACATGCCCATGCAATATACTGAGAATTTTTTCAAAAGAAAAAATTGAAAATTTCATTGGAAAAATTTAGATTTCTTAAATATTTCCACTCAAAACATATATTGTGGGTACACATAAGAACCCCCTCGATGAGGCAGTTCTAACGAATACCCATAATGAATGTATGTTTTGGATCAAAAGTACGAAAATAAGGTATACCCCTGCAAATCCCAGGTTTTCTATATAAAAGTGGGGTTTACAGGGTAAACATTTCACGGACATGTTTTCCTACTGAAATAATTTTGCAAGCACCTGACTTCGTTCTATTATCAAGCAACATACATGTAAGATCTTCTACACAGCTGGGTAGAATTCTGTCCAATATGAGAAGATCCAAATGAAATAGCGTTGAATTTGTGACTATGTCCTTGACTCAAACTAATGAGCCTCCGCATGGGAAAACCAACAATCTGAATAGGCGAAAACAAAGGCGCAGACCAGCTTCGCGGTAACCGCGAAGCTGATCAGCGCCTTTGTTTTCGCTACACAGATAGTGGGATACCTCTTCTACTTAAATCCAAAATTTCAAGCTTCTAGCCTGCTTCTGCGACTGTATGCCTGGTTTGTGTCGGACCTGGTCTGAAACCCAAATTGTTGGTTTTCTCACGCACAGGCTCAATTTAATGTGTGGAATTCTTTGTTGTGTGGAATGCAAACACTTCTAATTTGGGGGAGGGGGTGGGGGGGGGGGGAGGGGCAGCTATGCCAGTTACTGGGCATTTTTCATAAAAGACTTTCTAATTGTAGATAAAGATTTTACCAATGTAAGATTGAATCAGTGGATCCTTTTCACTGAAAAGTCGATGGGTTTTAATATCCATGATAACAAACTGATTTAGAACAGAACAATTTCCATATACTTAAATAACTACAGTACAAGTATCAACCATAAATCCTGTGCTTTTGAAAATTAGTTGCAAGCCATAAGTTTAGTAGGTCTGTTATTCAATTTGTATCATATTGACAAAAAGGTCATAACTGGAAAAAATATGAGATTTATAGTCTAAGTCAGATAGGAAAAGTTATTTATTCATGCTCATGAATCATAATTTAGAACATTTCCATCTGATTATTACTATAAATAGATCTGGGTATTATACAACAGTAAAAATAGGTCACATATATAAAGTGCATATTATTACCCAGTAAACAATTTTTCAGTCATGTTGGGACTTTTTAAATGATGATGTGGCAATGGGCATTAAGACACAGTGTTTTATTAGCCCAAATAATGAGGGAACATAATTATGTCTAATTCAAACTCTATTAGACCCCACAGTAGGGGAGCAGAAGTGAACGAAAGCAACAGCACTTGCGAATGTACCGAGGAAGGATCGGTCACTTGCTTATTGTACAACAGACGCTCGGTCACTTGCTTTTTACGTCATCAAAGCAAGTGACTGTACAAATCTTGGGTTTTACACATGTTACGTTTTCCAAATATTTTGCATCCTCGGACAGTTTTGCAACTATTTTGTTTCATTTTCTCAGCAAGAATTACCATTTTGTGACTAAAGCTTTTAATTCCAGGTGTGTTTTTTCGACTTTACACATGTTTTATTTGTGTTTACAATTTCAAAAATCGCCTATCAAACCATGATAAACAAGTGATCAAAGGCCTATTTCATGGAAAGCAAGGGATGGAATAGCAAGTTCATGTGGTCAAAATGAAGTGCATGTATAATTATGTAACTTGCCTATAATAAAAAAAAAAGGGGTCTGACTACTTTTCCGTGCATTTGGGAGAATGTTTTATTAGGTGTAAACAAATAATCAATGCCGCAATTGACCGATTCTCCACTGTACATGATCGCAAGTGACATGACTTTCCTGTCAGTAGCAACTGTCCGTTCACTTCTGTTCCCCTACTGTGGACCCTAGTAACAGTATAAATAAGATCTATATCATAAATTGTGTGGCAGTGGACGTTGATATTGGGACATAGATACTGACCGTCTTAGATGATATTGCACAAAAAAATGAAAGTTGCATTATTATTGTAAAATTATTAAAGATTTTTTTATTACAACGAAGCGGACACTGAAGCCAGCACAACGAAAAAACAATGAGCATATTTTATTTTTGGTAAAATAAAACTTATTATGACAACATCAGGAAAACATGTCCGTGCAATGAATACCCCCTTAAACCCCACTTTTATCTAGTAAAACTGGGGTTTGCAGGGGTATACCTATTTTTCTTATTTTTGATCCAAAACATAGATTGTGGGTACTCGTTAGAACCGCCTCGGCGAGGCGGTTCTAACATTTACCCACAATCAATGTTTTGAGCAAATATATTAAAAATATTGAATTTTTTTCCAATGAATTTTTCAATTTTTGCTTCGCAACAAATTCCTTGTATATTGAATGGGCAAGTTTTCGTAATGATATAAATAGCATTCGGGGTTACACTCACTTCATCCTCTTGTTTGATACAATCACTTTATGTAATACAAGTATTTCATATTTGAGCCACCACGTGGAAAAACCAACAATGTGGTTTCCAACCAGGTCTGACACAAACCGACCTTTACAGTCACAGAAAAGAGCTAGAAGCTTGAAATTTCGGATTTAAGTAGAAGAGGAACTGTACTATCCGAGTAGCGAAAACAAAGGCGCTGATCAGCTTCGCAGTTACTGCAAAGCTGATCTTCGCCTTTGTTTTCGCCTATGCAGATTGTTGGTTTTCCCATGGGGCGGCTCATTTATCTTAGAACTTTGACAAGGGTGGCAAGGTAGGATTTTGTACCCCGCCCATTTGGGCCGTGAGAAATAGATGGACTGCCAGGTATTTTGTTTTTTACTGTTTACTTAGTCGATCAATTTCTGACCATAACCTCAGGAGCTGTGGAAATGTGACTTGCTCAAGGCCACAACAAAAGGCCCACCGGCTGAGGATTGAACTCAGGACCTCTGGGACAGGAGTCAATCACTCTACCCCTGCGCCAGTCCGCTCCACGGGTATCAACAGGTCTAAGGAACTCATAAAACTATAATTATGTCAAAAGACAGATACCTATCTATGAATCAACAGATACCTGGATATTTTTTCACAATTTTCACATGAAGAAGGTGATTGCATATCCAGAGTAACAGCAAAATATGACAACTGGACTTCCGCAGAAAATATTCTAATCTAGGGGAAGCGGGTCAACTCTGCCTGATACCAACTCGGCTTCGGGTCAACTCGGCCAGGTCAACTTGGCCTCTTATAATTAATAGTTTTCCTATTACAGGAGGGCTATTTTATAAGTACATGATGCTTTCAGAATAGATATGAAAAATGATTTTTAGGTTGATATATTCTGGATACCTACACAGAAAATATAGGATGACATTATAAACTTATAGTATTACAAACAGACCGTTGTTAACAATCTACTTATTGAGCAAAGGCAAAAGGCCCATAGGGTGTAAACTGTCTAGAGGGTGACAAGCATGCAAGTTAATCAGTTTTAATTTGAGGCATTGACTTATCTGTGTATTATAGTAAAGTGTTCACACCTAAAACAGTACCACAATTAAATAAAGTGTGGTTACTTTTTGGTTACACCCAATTGCAGTGGTAGGCCTACATGTATATTCAATTGTATGATTAACATATTTGAATTCTCATGTATATTATAGAAGAGATGGACGAAAAAAACTGGTTAAAATGAGAATTATATACAAGCATTGCCTCACATCTGTTCCACTTGCTTTAACCATAACTATATATACTTCTATATAAGGCCGTGTTGACCCGGCCGAGCTGACACGGGCCGACTTGACCAGAGGCCGAGTTGACCCGGATTCAATCTATGCACTTCTGATCTTCACTAAACCGTAGGTTCCATTGAAAATTAATGGTTTCAACATGTATCTCAATGCGGGTTTGTTGATTTGCATGTTTTTCTCATTATTGTGAAATAAGGCCACTTCCAACAGCCTCACTGTTGGGCTAGCTCTTTAGCGACATGGTTAGAGTGGTCACTTGTCACGCAAGAGATTGGGGTTTGTCCCGGGTAGGGACATGGTCTCTTTCTCCTAAAATACTTCATTGGCGACAAGGTAAATTGGACAGAAAGGGCGCAGTGTGTGGCATACGGGTGTACAGTCTTTGTGGAATTCAGGGAGCATGCGGATGAAGGAGTAATGTTAGCAGCATTACTCTGTTTGTGTTCCCTGCTGGGAATACTGCTCTCAAGTTATTAATTTCTTCTCCACTGCCAAGCCCTCAAAGATAAAGTGGGGAGGAATATTGTGAAATAAGGCCACTTCCAACAGCCTCGCTGTTGGGCTAGCTCTTTAGCAACATGGTTAGAGTGGTCGCTTGTCACGCAAGAGATTGGGGTTTGTCCCGGGTAGGGAAATGGTCTCTTTCTCCTAAAATACTTCATTGGCGACAAGGTAAATTGGACAGAAAGGGCGCAGTGTGTGGCATACGTGTGTACGGTCTTTGTGGAATTCAGGGAGCGTGCGGATGAAGGAGTAATGTTAGCAGCATTACTCTGTTTGTGTTCCCTGCTGGGAATACTGCTCTCAAGTTATTAATTTCTTCTCCACTGCCAAGCCCTCAAAGATAAAGTGGGGATGAATATTGTGAAATACGGCCACTTCCAACAGCCTCGCTGTTGGGCTAGCTCTTTAGCCACATGGTAAGAGTGGTCGCTTGTCACGCAAGAAATAGGGGTTCGATCCCGGGTAGGGACATGGTCTCTTTCTTCTAAAATACTTCATCATGAAAACAATCTCTATCTATCTCTGTAAGAGTGGTCGCTTGTCACGCAAGAGATATGGGTTCGATCCCGGGTAGGGACATGGTCTCTTTCTCCTAAAATACTTCATCGTGAAAACAATCTCTATCTATCTCTGTATACTGCCATTCACCCTCGCAGACATTCTAGGCAGGGTAACAGCATGTATCTGTTGATCGGCAGATAGTCATATCTGTCAAACGACAGAATTTCTGTCCTTCGACATAATTATTCTGTGGTTTCACGAGTTTCTCTGACCTGATCAACAGGTATATCATGAATTGTCAGTCAATTAAAAATAAAAAGGCTGAAATTCACACTGTCATAGAATCGGCTAAACCTGACATCATATTGGGGAATGAGTCATGGTTAACCCCAGACATTAAAAACTCAGAGATTTTTCCAGATTCCTTTGATGCTATCCGGAAAGACAGAGCTAGTGATGCGTATGGTGGTGTCTTCATTGCTTTTAGGCGTGATCTTCTCTGTACTGAAGCTCCGGAATTGGACACCAAGTGCGAAATAATTTGGTGTAAGTTGAACATTATTGGATGTAGGACTTTGTACCTTGGATCATTCTATCGTCCCCCTAGGTTCCCAACTCAGGAGCTTGAACTGAAATATCTTGAGGATTTTAATACTTCACTTTCTTGGATTATGTCAAATAAAAATGCCCATGTTCTTGTAGGCGGTGACTTCAATTGTGGTGATATTGAGTGGAGCACAATGCAGGTACCCGAGGGGGTCAAAAAGAGGCCAGTTCAGACTAAACTTGTGGACATAATACAGGATCACTGCCTCTCCCAAATGGTAAATATACACACCCGAGAAGACAAGACCCTTGATTTACTCTTCACTAACTCGCCATCCCCAATTAACCGTGTTAAAGGGATGCCCCCGATCGGCAAAGCAGATCATGACATTGTCTATATTGAATATGACATAAAGGCTAAACGGATTCAGCAGGCCCCGCGTAAGATTTTCCTATATAAACGAGCGGATATGGACGGTCTCCATGACCATCTAGCGCGCTATAGGGATTCGTTCCTTTCAACTGACCATAGTCAGGTGTCAGTCAATGACATGTGGGTCAGTTTTAAGTCGGAGGTTCTCTCGGCTATTGAAAGGTTTATTCCATCAAAAATGACCAAGACAAAATATAGCTTACCATGGATCGATAGCTCGATCAAACGCTTGATAAGGAAACGTGATAAACTTTACTTTCGTGCTCGCAAGTCAAGCAGTCCTGACATTAAGAACCATTACAAACGGTTCAGAGCACATGTTCAAAAGAGCATTAGAGATGCATATTGGAAGCATATTACCAATATCTTCTCCTTTGAAAATGATAATCCTGATCCCGATTGTCCCCGAAAAAATGAAAAGGCAAAAAAGTTTTGGTCATTTGTCAAGTCCCTTAAGAAAGACGCGTCTGGGATCAATACTCTTAGAGAAAATGGTATCTTGAAGACTGACACTTTGGATAAGGCTAATATTTGTAATAGGCAGTTTCAGTCAGCCTTCACTCGCGAATCAGATGATGAAATCCCCTCCAAAGGCACAAGTCCTTTCACCGCTATGGGTGAAATTACAGTTGACCCCAATGGGGTCATTAAACTGTTGAATAATTTGAATATACATAAGGCGCCTGGGCCAGATGGCCTGAGTGCTAGGGTGTTGAAGGAATGTAGTTCTGAAATTGCTCCTGTACTGGCCTATATCTTCAATGAGTCGCTTGCTCAGGGTGCTGTACCAGACGATTGGCGACAGGCAAATGTAGACCCGGTATTTAAGAAAGGTGAGAAATACGATGCAGCTAATTATCGACCGGTGTCGCTTACTTGTATCTGTTGCAAAACTCTAGAGCATATAATAGTCAGCAACATAAACAAACACTTGGCTCTTGAAAACATTCTTGCTGACTGTCAGCATGGGTTCCGAAGTCAAAGGTCTTGCGAAACCCAGTTAGTTCAGTTTTATCATGATTTGGTTAGTAATCTGGACCGAGCAGTGGGTCGTGGCCACAGGCAGACGGATGTGATTGTCATGGATTTCGCTAAGGCCTTTGACAAGGTCCCACATAAAAGGTTATTATACAAACTTGACTTCTACGGGATTAGAGGATCTACACATAAGTGGATCGACTCGTGGCTCTCTGAGCGCTCTCAAAAAGTGGTATTAGATGGCCGTGCCTCAGATCCAGTCCCGGTTCTTTCTGGTGTCCCACAAGATCGGTCTTAGGACCGGTCCTATTTCTTATTTTCATTAATGATCTTCCTGACAACATCAGGTCATCTGTTCGGCTATTTGCTGATGATTGTGTTTTATACAGAAATGTCAAGTCACCATTGGATTGTCAAATTTTACAAGATGACCTGAATAGCTTGGCCAAATGGGAAATGGATTGGCAAATGAAATTCAATGTTAGCAAATGTCATTCAATGAGGGTGACGCGGCTACATCCAAGCAGGCATATAGATTTCAATTACACACTGCATCAGCAAACATTAGAACAGGTTCAGTCCGCTAAATACCTCGGTTTAACTATCACAGATGATCTTGATTGGGGTCAACACATTTCTGAAATTACATGCAAGGCAACTAAGACTCTGGGTTTTCTTCGGCGCAATTTGGCACTGGCACCTAGGCATACTAAGGAAGTTGCATACAAAACATTGGTTCGGCCTCAACTTGAGTATGCAGCTCCTATTTGGCATCCCTATCATGAAACTCAGATTGAGATGGTGGAGAAGGTGCAGAGGACTGCTGCCCGGTGGACCTGCAGGCGATGGAGGAACACCAGTAGCGTCGGTGAAATGCTAGACGAACTTGAGTGGCCATCCCTGGAGTCTCGCAGGGAGCGGTCCTCCTTAACCTTCTTCTACAAGATACACTCCGGTACAGTGTCTCTTGATAAAGACAAATACCTGACCCCGGCACCCAATCTAAGGCATACTCGGGCATCACATGAATCACAATACACAAGACCATTTGCCTATAGTGATGCCCTGAAAAATTCCTTTTTCCCCAGAACTATTCCGGTTTGGAATAGTCTCCCTTCCTCAGTGGTCCTATCTAAGACCATTGAGGAACTTAAGGCTTCTATTTAAATCATTAGCCCAGAGGCATGCGTTTTAGTATGCCTCTCATCTATATCTTGTAAATAGTTTTAATGGTCCACCCCAAATGTTTTATTTTCCCTTGACTAAATTCTAAATTTAGCCACCCACCCCACACCTGAGGTGATGATCAGAAATTGATCGACTCAGTATCAGAAGATAGATAGATAGGAATGTCATTACAGAAAGTATAAGAAATGTCTGATCTCTCAATTTGTACTTAAAGACAGACCAGTGTGATGATTGAAAATTTGTTGACTGTGAGCGTGATTTTTGTGAAATTTAGCACTCAACAAACACATTCCTTTTTGAAAAGCTAAAACTTGTTCGCCATTTTCTCACAAATCTAACCTGTGTCGGCAAGAAGACGCTCTCTTTCTTCTATATTTCTGAAGGACGATTCCATTGTGTAACCTTCCATGCTATCTCGACAAGGTTCTCATTTTAATGACCAAAGTTTTTACTTTCTAGTGTCAAAATAAGGAAATAGAGAGAAAAATGACACAACTTGACAAATCTCGATAAAGCGTCCATTAACACGGAGGAAACTAAGAGTTCCAAAGGGACAATTGCTCACCCAGCTGGTTCTTTCATGACGTTGCGTGCGTTCGTAGTTTTTTCCAATGGTAAAAATGGTACCATTGGTAGACAAATTCCGTTCAAGGTTTTACCAATGGTACCATTGGTAATACCATTGGTACCAATGGTACCAATGTTACCAACATACGGCAGCAAATGGTGCAGACAGACTACAGCGTGGGCAATTCTACCAACGCGGGAAAAGTCACGTGATTCAATATGGCGAGCCTAAAGATATATAATGAATTTCATAAATAAGCAATACTTTTGTCATTCTTGCAAATTGAAATGTTACAAATAACACAATATACATGAAGTAAATAAGAAAGACAAAAACAAGTGAGGTGTTTTGATCAATATGATAAAAATTCCACCATGTGACCTACCAATGGTACCGTTGGTACCAATGGTACCATTGGCAGCAGAAAAGCGTTCAGGGTTTTCTGGTTACCATTGGTAAAAATGGTACCAACAGTACCATTGGTAGATTTGCAGATTTTACCGTTGGGAGAACCCCGAACGTAGCCATGGTTAGTAACCTGGACCGAGCTCTGAACCGGGGTCACAGACAAACAGATGTGATCATTATGGATTTCGCAAAGGCCTTTGACAAGGTGCCACACAGGAGACTACTCTACAAACTGCACTACTACGGGATTAGAGACAAGGTGCAACATAAGAGATTACTACATGTATACAAACTGCACTACTTCGGGATTAGAGGATCTACTCATAAGTGGATCGCTTCATGGCTCTTTGAGTGCTATCAAAAAGTGGTGTTAGATGGTCAAACCTCAGATCCAGTCCCGGTCTTATCTGGAGTCCCGCAAGGATCGGTCTTGGGACCGGTCCTTTTCTTGATATTTATTAACGACCTTCCGGACAATATCAGGTCATCTGTTCGTCTCTTTGCAGACGATTGTGTTTTGTATAGGAACATTAATTCACTCACTGATTGCCAGATTCTACAAGACGACCTGAATAGCCTTGCACAATGGGAGACCGAATGGCAAATGAAATTCAACGTTGCCAAATGTCACTCAATGAGGGTGACCCGGCACCTCCCTAACAATCAAATGCATTTCAACTACTCTCTACATCAGCAAACTCTGGAACAGGTTCGATCCGCCAAATACCTTGGACTTACTATCACTGACGACTTAGAATGGGGTCAACATTTTTCAGAAATTTCTTGTAAAGCAACTAAGACATTGGGTTTTCTTCGGCGCAATTTGGCTCTTGCACCTCGGCACACAAAGGAGGTTGCATACAAAACATTGGTTCGTCCTCAGCTTGAGTATGCAGCTCCTATTTGGCATCCGTATAATGAATCTTAGACAAAAAAGGTGGAGAAAGTGCAGAAGACAGCAGCCAGGTGGACCTGCAGGCGATGGCATAACAAGAGTAGTGTTGACGATATGTTGGACGAACTTGAGTGGCCATCCCTGGAGGACCGCAGGGTGAAGTCCTCCTTAACTTTCTCTTACAAGATTCACTCCGGTACAGTGTCTCTTGATAAAGATATATATCTGACCCCAGCACCCAACTTAAGAAGTACCAGGGCATCTCATGATTCACAATACACAAGATATATAGCCTATAGTGATGCTCTGAAGATTTTTTCCCTAGGACTATCCCTTTATGGAACAGTCTTCCCTCTTCAGTGGTCTCATCAAAGACTGTTGAAGAATTTAAGGCTCTCATTTAGATCAGGGGTTCAGAGGTATACGTTTTAGTATGCCTCTGTTTAACTTCTTGTAAATAGTTATGTCTCCCCCCGACAGGGTCGGGAGACATATTGTTTTTCCCCGTGCGTCTGTCCGTCTGTCTGTCTGTCTGTCTGTCTGTCTGTTTGTCCGTCACAAATCGTGTCCGCTCTATAACTTGAAAACCGTTAAAGATTTTTAGTGAAACTTGGTACACTTGTAAACCATGACGAGACGATGTGTCATGCACAAGAACCTTAACTCTAGCTTGAGTATTTTTGGAGTTATTTCCCTTTGATTATTTTCGATACAATTTCGTGTCCGCTGTATAACTTGAAAACCGTTAAAGATTTTTCAATGAAACCACGACGGGACGATGTGTCATGCACAAGAATCATAACTCTAGCTTGAGTATTTTTGGAGTTATTTCCCTTTGATTTTTTTTCGAAACAATTCCGTGTCCGCCGTATAACTTGAAAACCGTTAAAGATTTTTCAATGAAACATGGTACACTTGTAAACCACGATGAGACGATGTGTCATGCACAAGAACCATAACTCTAGCTTGAGTATTTTTGGAGTTATTTCCCTTTGATTATTTTCGATACAATTTCGTGTCCGCTATATAACTTGAAAACCGTTAAAGATTTTTCAATGAAACTTGGTACACTCGTAAACCACGACGAGACGATGTGTCATGCACAAGAACCATAACTCTAGCTTGAGTATTTTTGGAGTTATTTCCCTTTGATTATTTTCGATACAATTTTGTGTCCGCTGTATAACTTGAAAACCGTTTAAGATTTTTCAATAAAACTTGGTACACTTATTAAGCATGATCAGACGATGTGTCATGCACAAGAACCATAACTCTGGCTTGAGTATTTTATGAGATATTTCCCTTTTATTATTTTCCATACAATTTCGTGTCCGCTTTATAACTCGAAAACCGTAAGAGTTATTTCAATGAAACTTGGTACACTTATAAAGCACGATGAGATAATGTGTCGTGCTAAAGAACCATAACTCTTGCTTGCATATCTTTGGAGTAATTTCCCTTTGATTATTTTCCATACAATTTCGTTTCCACCCTATAACTTGAAAACCGTATGAGAAATTTCAGTGAAACTTGGTACACTTATAAAGCACGATGGGACGATGTGTCATGCACAAGAATTATAACTCTTGCTTTCATATCTTTGGAGTTATTTCCCTTTGATTATTTTCCCATACAATTTCATGTCCACTCTTTAACTTGAAAACCATAAGAAATATTTCAATGAAACTTGGTACACTTATAAAGCATGATGAGATGATGTGTCATGCTAAAGAACCATAACTCTTGCTTGCATATCTTTGGAGTTATTTCCCTTTGATTATTTTTTCATACAATTTTGTGTCTGCTCTATAACTCAAAGACCATTAGAGATTTTTCAATGAAACATGGTACACTTATAAAGCATGATGAGACGATGTGTCATGCTCAAGAATCATTACTCTTGCTTTCAAATCTTTGGGGTTATTTCCCTTTGATTATTTTCCATACAGTTTCGTGCCGGCTCTATAACTTGAAAACCGTAAGAGATATTTCAATGAAACTTGGTACACTTATAAAACAGAATGACAGGATATGTGATGCACAAGAACTATAACTCTTGCTTGCATATTTTGGACATGCACGTAGAAAGGGGGGAGACATCAGTTTTCACATAGAAAACAAATTCTAGTTTTAATTGCCAATCCCGAATGTTCTCCCCATCTTGCTAAATTCAAAATTTAGCACCCACCCAACACCTGAGATGATGATCAGAAATTGATCGACTCCGTATATGAAGATAGATAGAGGATCTACTCACCAGTGGATCGCTTCATGGCTCTCTGAGCGCTTTCAAAAAGTGGTGTTAGATGGTCAAGCCTCAGATCCAGTCCCTGTCCTATCTGGTGTTCCTCAAGGATCAGTCTTGGGGCCGGTCCTTTTCTTGATCTTTATAAATGATCTTCCGGACAATTCGCCCCTTTGCTGATGACTGTGTTTTGTATAGAAATATCAAAACCCTCACAGATTGCCAGATATTACAGGATGACCTGAATAGCCTAGGACAATGGGAGACCGACTGGCAAATGAAATTCAATGTTGCCAAATGTCATTCAATGAGGGTGACTCGGCACCTCCCTAGCAATCAAATACACTTTAACTACTCGCTGTATCATCAAACATTGGAACAGGTTGAGTCCGCCAAATACCTTGGAATTACTATTACTGACAACGTCTGCAGGCGATGGCATAATAAAAGTAGCGTTGATGACATGCTTAATGATCTTGACTGGCCATCCCTGGAGGACCGCAGGCTCAAGTCTTCCTTAACTTTCTTTTACAAGATTCACTCCGGTACAGTGTCTCTTGACAAAGATAAATGTCTGACCCCGGCACCCAGATTAAGATCTACCAGGGCATCTCATGATTCACAGTACACAAGATACATGTCCAATAGTGATGCCCTGAAGAATTCATTCTTCCAAAGGACTATTCCATTGTGGAACAGTCTTCCTTCTTCAGTGGTCGCATCTAAGACCACGGAAGAATTTAAGGCTCTTATTTAGAACCAAGGGTCCAGAAGGTATACCTTTTAGTATGCTTCTGTCTAGCTATTTGTAAATAGTTTAAATGGCCCATCCCGAATGCTTTCCCCATTTTGCTAAATTAAAAATTTAGCAACCCACCCCACACCTGAGGTGATGATCAGAAATTGATCGACTCAGTATCTGAAGGAAGAAAAATCTGGTGATTTTCTGTCAAAAAAGCTGAAAACAGTGAAAATTGAGACCTAGTTTTCTTGACGATTTGTGCAGAACATGTTGGTTTCTCCAGAAATAAAATGATACTGTCTTAAAGTTAATATATTAGGCTATAGCTTTATGAAAACATATCATGGGCATTTGCTCAAATAATTAAATTATCAGCTTTTAAACTTTATCAATTACAGCTTTGACAAGATACAAGATACAAGATACAAGAAATTTTATTTAACGTCGGTTTTGAATAACAAATAACATTAGCTCGTAGAGCTATTTTCCGACAAACATAAGTAGAATAACTAACAAATGTAAAAAAGCTGCAAAAATTAAGAATTAAGCAATTAGCATTAGCATTATCAGTATAATAATATTTAAATATATGCGGTAAATTTAAAGCATTGAAAGCACATGCAATTTTACGTAAAAACATGCAAGTATTAACATATATACAGACAAAGTTAAATCAGATAGAAATCACAGTTAACTTGAATTACATAAAGCAAGGTATATAAATAAGAATCACAGATGAACATTGTAAATATAAAATGAAGCACAAAATACAAATTAAATGAGCTTAAATATTATGAGCTTAAGAAAAAATGAATTATTAGACTAAGAGAATGCTTAAGAAAGTACCAATGCTGGTGCCTTTCCCTGCTGTACGGGCAGTCCACACGAGCCTGGGAAAGACAGCAACACTAGGTATATTAAAGCATATTCAAGATTGAAGCAAAGTCCATATGAGTTCAAGAAACTTGGTTGGTCCCCCCCCCCCGTCTCTCTAGCTAGAAAGGTACGAAAGGCGAAAAAAGTGGGGCCCAGGGTTTCCCCACAGCACACCAGGCAATCTAGCCGAGACCACATATTTCCAATAAATACCATAAATATACCGTAGTTACCTATCCGGGATTTATTGGATCCGAGCATGAATCAATATGCAAATTAACCAATGAAAAAATAAAAATAATTTTGTATATGCACTAACCTTGTATATGCACTAACCTTACAAATAGATTCATTCATCACATTGTTTTGTGCATAAAATTCCCAGCAAAATTTAATTTTGAGATTTTTATCAAAGCAGAAGACTACAATTACTCCTGTAAACTTCCTGAAATTAACATCTCCAAGTTCATTTTTGTCACTGACAGTTGACAGCTGGCTTATCATTTCCTTATATGGAAGTACACATGAAGATGTACATTTCTGTTGGCTAAATACAGAAATGATTGGCATTTTGAGACAGCTGAAATTTACCAGTACTGAGACAGAAATATCTCAGACAGGCACACAAAGGGATATGCTTGTCTGATCGGTGAGAAATGATTGTCTGATGGGTGAGAAGTTATGTTCCCATCTTAAAGCCAGATGTACGTAATTGAAGGCGCCCAAAGGAACGTGCGTATCTGAGAGTCGAGACGTCATTTTTACGCCGCATTCGTAACGTCAGTTTTCGCTCGAAACGTCATTTCAAACGTCAGGTTACGTTCGGAATACGAAACTATGTACATACAGTTATGCAGAGGACTTTAGAAACGTAAACATTTTTTTATTCTTTATAATTTTTGCTCAAAAAATAGATTGTGGACATGTTATCCCGAGGAAAACAGCATTTGCATGACAGTTAGAAATATTGAATACTAAATAGCGTCGGATATTTTGGCGCAAAATCGACGTCGCGCATAACACGTACTGAATTCAGCAACGACTACCTCGCTTCGCACGCTTATAGCAGGAAAACGAATCCGGTAACTAAGGACTTTCCAGTTATCTACATGTAGTTCAGGAATTTCTGTAATACATATCAGTTTTTTAAAAAATCCTACCGTGGATTTTTTGAAATATATCAAGAAAATCAACAAAAAAGGGGTCTAAAAATCGCATTTTACGTTGACGTCAATGTATTTTCGCTCTCTAATTTGACGATTTTGAAGGCCGCTATCTCGGAAACAAGCTCGGAACGGTATCGATTTCTTTTCATTTTCGTATGCAGGTCATCAAAATACACTCACATGCAAAAAAGAAAAAAATTCTACCGTGAGGTCAATTACGTACATCTGGCTTTAAGTTAAGGATGTTCGCTGCTAACATTTGACATTTCGGAACTTCCGGTTTTTCTTTTGTTGAATATCTCGTAAACGGTTGCAGATATTTTCCCAATATTTTATATTTGGATACATAATGATGATATGCATTGAACGAGCCATGAAAATTGTCAGTCTACGAAACTTCATTTTTTCACCCCATTTTCTGCAACTTTCCAGAAAAATTTAGTTGTCAGTGAAATTTAGGGGGTAGGGTAGATTAAACTTGAATATTACACATTTTCAAATTAATTGCACTATTTCTTTGTTTATTTCAGCTGCAGTATATGTGTACATGGTCTTCTAAGTCAGTCTTTGTGTCTTTGGTGTGCTGGTTTTAAAATTTTAGGTGGTTTTATGAAATGGTCTTAAAAAAACAAAACAACTGAAAAAAGACTGAAAATGGTAATTTTCAAGTTGTTGGTTCTCTCTTATATGCACACTACCCTATATATTTCTTTCTTTTATTCGAACAATATTACAAAGTTCTATATTGTGTGAAAATACAAGAAAAGGTTTGAATAAACAAATATGGGTTTGGCACATTTCAAAATATTGATTTTTTTCGACTATTCAAGTATGGGGGTAGGGTTGGAAAAATGCTCGTAAAATTTTGTCATCCACTTCCAGTTGCAAATTTTTTAACGCACTTGGTCCAAAATAGTCTGCGTTACATAAATATTATGACTTTTGAATGCATTCTAGGTGTATTTTTGTTCAAGACAGGTTTGTTTTAAAGAATTTAAAATTAAATTAATTTTACTCAATTTAAAACATGATGCTCAGAGGTCTCATTCAGAGGCCTGTAGCTTGAAAAAATGCACACTACCCTATATTTATTTTGCTTTCAAATGTCTTATGTCGTGTTTTGGAATCAAAAAAGAGTGGTTAGAAAAAAAGTTTGAATACTTTTTCATTGGCAGCGAACATCCTTAAAAAGTTTGCAAAAGCAAGACGACTCGACCATGAACTGGTCCAGGTGAGCCGATTTTCAACAAAACACGGGTTATTGCCCTTTGTTGCTCTCCATTCCCGCCTTTAAAAAATCAACAGCAATGGCCGACATCCGAGTTAAATTTGTATCACACAAAATTTCAAAATTACGATGGCGCCCAAGTGAAAATCAAGCCTTACCCAACTCTGATACTTTTGCCTCTGGAAGTTGGGATGATGAGGTAAATTTAAAACATGGACAGTGCCTGGATTTCACTACCACATCCTCTTCTATCAAAGTTTGCCACTTCATGGTGTTTGTTTTGACTCTTCTTTAATTCCTTGTCATGAGAAAACCTACATGTATGCATTTACAATTCAAATGTTTCATGCGCTAAAAAGTATGACATGCTATGCAGGCAATGAATAGTCTGGAATTTTTTATAAGATGCTTGCACTGTACGTAAATTCTCGAAGCATCTGCATTTCTAAATCAAAGTTTGCATGTGAAAAAAATTTCCTTTGAAGCAGCTTGTTTGAACAGTTTATCACTGATTTGACTATATTGATACAAAGATTGAGCTACCAATCATTGATTTATCTCAAAATATTTATTAAAAATTTGTCGGTCACTGCTCGGTAGTTCATTGAGGTCACATTGCTTGTCCTCTCCGAGTCTGATCGATGAAGTTTTGTCATTCATTGTACATGTATATCATGTCAGTTGTCATCTGAGCTGCAACATGAGAAAACCAAAAATGTGGTTTCCGAACAGGTCTGACACAAACTTAGCTGTACAAGTACATATGATGGCTAGAAGATGTACAAGCACTTATGATGGCTAGAAGCAGGAAATTTTATATTTAAAAAGTAATGTATTTAGAGGAATTGTACTATCCGTGTAGCGAAAACAAACTGAGGTGCTGATCAGCTTACTGCAAAATGTTTTCTCATCATACATGACTGGGCTCATCTATCTGTCTGTCACTACAAAAGTGCTGTAATGCTGCAGTGTCTACAGATTCTACACTGCATCACCCCTTGCCTGGGGTGTATGTGCAGGCAATACTTCACAGCTACCTTTTAATCTAAGGAAGTGAGAGAATGGGGTACCATATTGCTGCCATGGCTTAGCAGTACATTGAGCCATTTCAACACCTTAATTATATTATGAGAAAATCACTACGTCTTGCTTGTGTTTGTATGTCTTCAACAATTTTTTTTTACACAGGCTAGCCGGGATATTCTGTCGCAAAACAATGCTTTGTTTAGGGTCGGTCTTATTACCCCAGGACGCCCCAAACCACCGGGGGACACCCCAAGACGCGCCAGGACACCCCAGGACGGTTCTTTTTATATGCCAGGAAACAGTTTATACCTTTTTATAACTTTATTTTAGTGCTTAGAGCATATATATCGATAGATAGAGTCCCTGAAGGTGTAAAAAAACAGATTTTGACACCTCTGTTAACGACACTAATCTTCTTTAATTATCAATCAGTGCGCCAAGCGGGTCTTAGATTGGTGGCAATTATTGCCTTGAATTTAACAATTATGCATAAGGGTTTGAAAAGGAAAGAAAGAAAAAATACTGGTCGACCAACGGACTGACAGATGGATGTACGAATGAACTGATATTCAGCCTATTGTAACCAATATATTTTTGTCTCATTGCTTTTACACTTTCACGCTGTAATGCTGTCGTTCATTTATTTATTTTTTTTTTATTATTTTTTTTTCGGTATTTTATCCTGGTCCTTTAACTTAACGCAATATCTATTTGTTGTGAGGACAAATGTAAATATGCGAGAGAAGCAATAAATGTGTCCTGGGGTGCTCTTTCAAAATCAATAACCTATACGTTTATGACCTTATTGTACAATCCTATTTCTAAATAGTACAATTAAAATGAGTTCTGTACCTCTATTCGAGAAGAAGTACCTAAAACATGTTCACATTTAACTATTTTCATAATTTATGAAACAGTTTCATGTGTCCTATTGTATAAAAATGAGTCCTGGGGTAACACAAAATAAGTCCTGGGGTACTAGAAAAATCGATAATAATTGTATGACAAACTGGTACAATTTTATAAGTTATGTACCTGTAATTGCTTTCATTGGGTAGAAGTACCCAAAATCAGTTCATATTTAACATTTTTTATTGTCTGTAAAGCATTTTTCATGTGTATTATTACATTAAAAAAGAGTCCTGGGGTGTCTGGGTGCGTCTTGGGGTGTCCTCCGGTATTTTGGGGCGTCCTGGGGTAATAAGACTGACCGCTTTGTTTATTTACAGGTTACCTATACCCTCAGTACAGGGAATAACCTACAGGGCGACTAGGGAGAAATAGTCTACCTCAATAAACAAACTTCCCCCTATTTTCAGCTGAGGGAGAAGTGAAAATGTATAGAATATATAGGCATACACAAAACTCAGGTCCAAACTTCTCTCAAATTTTCTTTGGGAGAGAAGAAACTTGTCTAGGTTTAACCCTGCAGTATTTATGTCTTAAACTGAGATATAAGTAAAAATATAAATAAACAGTGGATTGTTAAATTGTGCCACTAGAAATCGTCAGACCTGTACATATATCGTCGGCCTCGTTACAAAATGCCGAACCTGCACTTTTGTGAAAATTTTTTTTTTGGCTTTTTGGCCTTATTACAGACTCCCGCGTCCCACAGCGCTGATACCTGGTCTTCTAGCCAATCAGAAAGTGGGGAAAATGCCATGTAATAAAATGCCGAAATGGGAGTGGTGATTCAAAATGCCGAAACTGCATTGTCCAAAAAGCCGAATCTGCATTTGGACGGAATAGATATGTTGAAGGAAAAGTAATGTCAAATTTAAATGTTTACAGAAACATAAATTTGAGGTAAGTAAATGCTTTAAACATGTAATTAAGTGATTTTAAGTTGATTTGTTTTGCAGTTTCGGTATTTTGAATTGTCTTTTCCGCATTATGAGAAAATTTCTAAGTTTCGGAATTTTGATAAAAAGTTTTTTGCTTCTCCTGAAAAGTTGTCAAAATGCAGGTACGGCATTTTGTAACGAGACCGACGATATCTAATTATTTCATGTTTACATTTTTATTCTTCACAGAAGAACAAACTATGTATATGGCGACTGACCTCAGAGCAGCAGGATGACACTATGGATAGTACAGGGCTGGAAGAGAAGGGAGCTGCAGACATTGTCCGTGTCTGTGAGGTGCCACACACTGGTGATGTCACAGGATTAGAGGTACATGTATCTAAACACGGTCTTTATTGTGCATATAAATCTTTAATTTCCTTTTGATTCGATAAATGAGCCGCCTCGTGGGAAAACCAACAATGTGGTTTCCAAACAGTTCCGACACAAACTGGTCTGTGCAGTTACAGAAGCTGGCTAGAAGCTTGAAATTTTGGTTTTAGGTAGAAGAGGAATTGTACTATCCGAGTAGCGAAAACAAAGGCGCTGATCAGCTTCGCGTTTACCGCGAAGCTGATCTGCGTCTTTGTTTTCGCCTATGCATATTGTTGGTTTTCCCAAGAGGCGGCTCAAATGATAACATGATGCAAGACTAAGTAATATCTGTTTTAACTCAATAGCACTTCATGAGCTCTGGGCCTGCACAGACCCATTGTCTTCAGTTTAAAATATACATAGTCTACATGTACATGTAGACGTAGCAGATCTATATAAATCATGTATACAGACACGCTAACTAACATAAATTGAAATTTGAAACATGAGCCTGTGCATGAGAAAACCACCACTTTGCATAGGTGAAAACAAAGCTGCAGATCTGCTTCGCGGTAACCGCAAAGCTGGTCAGTGCCTTTTTTTTCACTACACGGATAGTTCAATCCCTCTCCTACTTGAATACAAAATTTCAAGCCTCTAACCATCTTTGTGACTGTACAGGCCAGTTTGTGTCAGACCTGGTCGGAACCCCAATTGTTGGTTTTCTCACGCAACAGGTTATATTAGATCGGAGCCAAAATGGTGCCCATGATCAGCTATAGCGGATGCCTGAAGTAGTGTGTGTTTGTGGAGATGATCATTTGTGAATATTTTATATTTTACAGTTTGCAAGTATTGATCTGCTGGTAGCTGCATCATCAAATGGTTCAGTGACAGTATACAAACACCACAGAAACTCTAAGGTATGTAACCTAGCCAATATTAATCATTCTACACTACATGTAGAAATCCTATAGTAGAGATTAAGCAACACTGAAAAAAAAAAGTGTTAACATCAAGAAATAGTTCATTGATATGAAATACCCGTATAGAATAAATTTGTACATTGCAGATCAGATCCCGAGGTTATATAGCTTTTTAGCTCACCTGAGCCGAAGGCTCACAGGTGAGCTTATAGTATACCCATGCTCCGGCGTCCGTCCGTCGTCCGTCGTCCATCGTCGTCCACAATTTCAAAGATCTTCTTCTCTGAAACCGCTAGGCCGATCAAGTTGAAATTTTATGTGGAGCCTCCTTGGGTAGTGGCATTTCAAGTTTGATCGCGAAATCCAGGTCACATGACCAAGATGGCCGCCACGCCCATATATGGTAAAAACCCTTCAAAAATCTTCTTCTCCAGAACCGGTGGGCCGATTTCCACGAAACTTGGTATGTAGCATTGGGGACTTCAGCCCATCATAGTTTGATAAAATGATGACCCTTGGATGACCTTGACCTATTTTACGGCAAGGTCAAATTTGGAAACATAGGCTTTTACATGGGAAAAAGTGAAAACTATGGATTTTTTGAAATCTATTGCAGCCTGAGGCCTGAAAAGTGGTAGATGCAAACAACTAATGGAGTAGATGAAGGTATGTGATTAATTTAGGTCAAGGTCATCTCTTGACCTTGGCCAGTCTGTCGTCCATACACACTTTTCAAAGATCTTCTTCTCTGAAACTGCTGGGCCAATCAAAGTGAAATTTTATGTGGAGCATCCATGGGTAGGGGAGACGAAAGTTTGATCGCGAAATCCAGGTCACATGACCAAGATGGCCGCCACGCCCATATATTGTAAAAACCACTCAAAAATCTTCTTCTCCAGAACCGGCAGGCCGATTTTCATGAAACTTGGTATGTAGCATTTGGGACTCCAGCCCATCATAGTTTGATAAAATGATGACCCTAGGATGACCTTGACCTAATTTACAGCAAGGTCAATTTTGGAAACATAGGCTTTTACATGGGAAAAAGTGAAAACTATGGATTTTTTTAAAACTATTGCAGCCTGATGCTTGAAAAGTGGTAGATGCAAACAACTAATGGAGTAGATGAAGGTATATGATTAATTTAGGTCAAGGTCATCTCTTGACCTTGGCCAGTCTGTCATCCATACACACTTTTCAAAGATCTTCTTCTCTGAAACTGCTTGGCCAATCAAAGTGAAATTTTATGTGGAGCATCCATGGGTAGGGGAGACGAAAGTTTGATTGCGAAATCTAGGTCACATCACCAAGATGGCCGCCATGCCCATATATGGTAAAAACCACTCAAAAATTTTCTTCTCCAGAACCGGCAGGCCAATTTTCGCGAAACTTGGTATGTAGCATTTGGGACTCCAGCCCATCATAGTTTGATCAAATGATGACCATAGGATGACCTTGACCTATTTTACGGCAAGGTCAATTTTGGAAACATAGGCTTTTACATGGGAAAAGGCGAAAACAATGGATATTTTGGAAACTGTTGCAGTCTGAGACCTGAAAGTTGCTAGATGCAGACAACCAATGGAGTCAATGAAGGTAAGTAATTAATGAAGGCCAAGGTCATTTCTTGACCTTGACCCAAGGTCATTTAAATATCAAAATTAAAATTATGGTTTTCTCAGAAATCACTGGGTTTGGAAACTATTGCAGCCTGAGACCTGAAACTTTGCAGATGCAGACAACTTGTGAAGTCAATAAAGGTGTGTTAGTATTCAAGGTCAAGGTCATTTCATGATGACTTAATACTCAAGGATCAGGCTTCAGGTGAGCGTTCTCAGGACCAATGGTCCTCTGGTTTCATGCTCAACTCAGCTGAGACTAAAGTTTATCCTGCTGATAAATTAAAGGCTTTGTTTATCTAAACCTAAAAATTCCATTTAGTTGGGCTTTTTCAGTACTTATGAGCAGTTGAAATTTCATGCTGAGCTGAGCTTGAAAAAAGTTCAGGCTCTGATCACTGTTCTGCTTGCCCTGAGGTACCAAGCTTTGTAAGTAAAGATTTCTTTGATGTAGATGTAGAGGTATGTCATCCTTGAATTTGATCAGCTATACCAACCTTTGTGACTGTTAAAATGTTTGTCTTTTACATTCCATAGCAGCCTCTGTGGCTTAGTGGTTGAGCCACTTGCTTTAGAAATCAGGCCCCAAGGTTATAAAACTTTTTTCATGCTCAGACTAAAATTTATCCTGCTCATAAATGTTAAAATTCCAACAATTGTTGGCATTTTAACATTTAAGCCTTAGGAAATAATTGTGTTTACTTTAACTATACTCTCGATATCATCATTAAGCTATCGATCGACCTTAAATTTACCTTGATATTTTATACGTGCTTATTTTTAGCTATTTGACTCCGCCCAGAGTGACAGTGGAGTATTTTTGGATCGATGACCTTGAGTTTTGCCAATACAGTGTAATCTGGTATCGGGCATGTTGAACATGCAGTTGTGATCAGCCATTGTTGTTTTCGTCAAAACTTGGTGGTTATATATTAGCACATTTCTGGCTTCAGGACCTCCGTTTGTTGGGTAGAAAGCCTATAAATTAGGGACAACGTCAGTCGTTGGGTGGGAGCATCAAATCAAACAAATATCAGATTTAGTATGACTTGCGTACATGTCACGTCAAATCTTCTTTAAAATGATTCACAAATCTGGATCACAGCCCACTCTATTCAAGTGCAAGAATGCTTGATAATTTGACTTTGTCAAGCTCTTAAGTAAACACTAATGGTCAATGGAAATAATAGGTTTCTATTGTTACATGAATATCATTAGTATGTTCGCAAGTTAGAGTTCACCCTGTTTGAAGCAATTAGCACTTTTAAAAACGATCAAATCATGGTGAAAACGTGCCCATGCAAAATACTGAAAAAATTTCCGCTGTAATTCAATGAAAAAAAAGGTATTTCAAATATTAAAGTTCAATACTTTGTTTGTGGGTACACGTTAGAACCGCCGATAAATTTTTGGGTTCGCTAGTTCATGATCGTTCTATGCAGCCATCGTGTCTAAAATATCTGATCATTCATGAATACATGCCAAAACTTAATGATTTTCTTGCCTAAAGAATATATTTGCTTTTTTTATTTATAAAGAGAGAGCGTCGGACTCCGAATCGAGAGGTCCTGGGTTCGATCCCCGCAGGCATCACCGTGTTGCGTCCTTGAGCAAGACACATTAACTTTTCGCAAATATGCAAATTTGCATTTGCATTGCATTAATTGTTCAACCCAGGAAGCGTTGGTCCGTCCCGACATTGACAGAAAAAATTGTTGACTGGGATTTGTTGGATAAGCATAAAAAATTGTTGGTTAAGCATGAAAAAATCCTACTTCGAAATTTTTCGTCAGAATTCTCTCTCCTTCGCTCGCCCTCTCGAACACACAAAATAAGAATGTGTGATAACAAATGAGCCGCGTCATGAGAAAACAAACAATATGGTTTTCAAACCGGTCTGACACAGACCGAGCTATACAAGCACAGACTATGGCTAAAGGCATGAAATTTTGAATTTAGAAAGTAGAGCAATTGTATTATCCGCGTAGCGAAAACAATGACGCTGATCAGCTTCACAGTCACTGCGAAGCTGATCTGCGCCTTTGTTGTCCCATATGCGAAATACATGTATTTGTTTTCTCATGACTCGGCTCAAACAAATTTGAACGACTTTTCAATAACCACCACGGTTATATGCACGTGATTTTAATGCAAAGAATCAAAGTGGGTTAGTTAACATGTGGCTGTGTTTTGCGATTAAAATGGAATATTTGTGAGGGGAATAAGATCATAATTAATGTGAAAATTCGCTTTTGTGCAATTACTGGACGAGTACATCTATCGTCAGCGGTTATTATAAAGCGCTTCTCGAGGGTTACATTTAATAGTTCTAGACAGGATAATAATGACATGGGATCTATGTTTGCCTTCAGTGACATCTTAGACTATCTTTGTATATTTTTTTTTTTTTTTTTTTTTTTTAAAGAAAACATCCAGGTTTTGTTTTAAGAAAGCGCCCACAATACAAACTGATCCGATGACGATATGGCTAGTTAAACGGTACAGGTTTATCACACGTCTTTTAACGCGACCTTACAGGCTTAGGCTTAGAGAAATTTAAAATAGAGGTCGAAGGAATTCCGAAACTTTCAACGAGAAATTATACGAAGTACATGCCTATTTTTACTGATCACGCTTAGAAATCAATCAACCTACATGGAAGGGTGAGGGATAGCCGGTCTATAGTGGGGGTTTTGATATTAAGATACCCGACCCAGGGAGATTTTCTATCGTGAAGGGCAGGGCAAAGAGCAAGGTTTTGACCTCCAGTTTGTCCCCTAGGGAGTCTATAGCAGGGCATTGAAAACTGAAAAGTCACAATTCACACCTTCCCCGTATGTGGGGGAGCTGTGGTTACAAATGAATGATGGATCATTGAAATTCGCCGTAACCAAGTCTGACAAAAAAAATTGAAGGACAATTGGATTGATCATGATCGGTGTCCGTCATTCTAATAGCGACTTGCTGCACCAGTCTTCTTCCTGCATCTGCTGTGTTTGTGCTAGAATATTGATTAGATCTATCCCGCATGATCATGGTTATGGGACCCAATGTTTCCAATTTCTTTGTGGTTAGGTTGGCGATGTTAAAATTAATCTTTTAGAAGCCTTCGTGACGCAGTGTTTAAGTCACTCGCCTTGTCATGCAGGGTTGGGAGGTCTCCAGTCTTTCGGATGGGACTATAAACCGACGCCCCGTCTCCTTATGACCTTAGCTGTTGGTGGGATGTTAAACTCCAAATCAAATCAAATGCAATCTTTTTTTCATCATGGTCAATTACGGAAGCCCATTGACCTATTCATGACAATGACATGAATTGCCATGTTGGCATATTTATTTC
This sequence comes from Rugalucina vietnamica, assembly GCA_964017185.1. Classification (NCBI taxonomy): domain Eukaryota; kingdom Metazoa; phylum Mollusca; class Bivalvia; order Lucinida; family Lucinidae; genus Rugalucina; species Rugalucina vietnamica. Next base: position 16,182,132 of record OZ024874.1, read on the forward strand.
AAGGACGAGTGTATTGGTTTCATTTTAGGAAACTACGCGTCTAAAAAGATCTTACCCATGTTGCTAGTCAGCCAAAATCCGATAGCTAAAAATAAACACTGATGGATCGATCTAGGTTGATGCGACTTGCATACGAAAGTAAGGGGTTTATTTTCCTGAGGTGTATTAGCAGGATAAGTTACAGGCTTTGAGTATCTAAATATGAAATTTTGATTTATTTGGGCTATTTTGGCTTTCATGAGCAGTTTACAATTTAGTCTCAGCTGAGCATGAAGAAAGTTTTATAACCTCAGAGCCTGTTGCTGGATTCTAAACTGGGCTTCTCTTGACTCTCCAATGATACTTCAAATCTAGGTCCCATCTCCATATGACCTTAGCTGTTATTAAAGTTTAAAGTACACTTACAACTATTTTCTTTTGATTTAATCAGACCATCAGCAAGGTGCATGAGTGGGAGGGGCTACACCAGTACCCGGGAGAGACGACCTGTCCCTGTACCTGTATTGTTACCCAGGGGACTGACATGGCGGTCTGCGCGGGAGAGGATGGTAGGATCAATGTTCTGAACCTGGCTCACAGGAAACCCCTCAGAGTTATAGGTAGGAAAACTCTATAATATTAGAGAAAACCTTTCAGTGTCTAGTTTCAAAATTGGTAAATGTCTTGTGGAATGAATACTTGTAAGTTGTGACATAAGAAATTATGACTTTAACTAACTTTACTTGGCTAAAGATTGGCTATCTTACTCTTTAAACATTCAATCAAAAGGTATTCTGAAAAGTGAAAAGCATTCGACAATTGCTCAAAAACAGAAAAAATGTTGTCCTGTATAATATGAGCCTTTACAGGACATAACAAATAATTTGGTCTCCGATTAGGTCCGCCTCAAATCAGCATGTACATTCAGAGAAACGGACTAGAAGTTTGACATTTCATATTTAAGAAGAAAGGGTATTGTACTATCTGTGAAGTGAAAACAAAGATACTGATCAGCTGTGCATTTACTGCATAGCTTTTGTTTTCGCCTGTGCATATTGTTGGTTTTCTTATGCAGGTGCTCATATGATTCTCAAATGTATTATACAGAGAAGATGCAATATATACGAGTATGGCTATGGATGCACTTGCATGCAAAAATCTATTAAAATTGAGCACTGTATATGGTGTTTTGTCTTTTTCCAGACAAAGCCGACAGCTGTACCATCAATGATGTGACATTCCTGAAACAGTTTGAGGTAATCACCGTCAATTCTAGCGGACAGCTGAAGGTGTTTGATCTCCGACAGACAGACGATGATCCCACCAAGTCATTCTCTGTGTATGTATCTAGTACATCTTTGCTTCCTTATAATATTATTCAGTATAACTCATTTAAGCCTGGCGTCCCTTTTATGGGACATAGGCAAACACAATAGCCCCAGATGGGACGCCGCAGAACGCGGCGTCCCATCTGGGGCTATTCTGTTTGCTTAGAGAATTTTCATCGAAAAATTAAATAAGATTTAAAAATCACTCCTGACGCCCCTAAAAATGAAAGTGAACTGACCCAAATGATAATGATGGGAAAACCCATTCGTCAAATATGGGTTAAAGGAAATAAGCTACCAGACAAATAGCCCAAAAAGGTTTCCATGATTGATTAACATTTTCCATGGCTTCAGCTGATTGAGAAATGAAAAGGTTTAGAAAATGTAGGCAAAGGTGACATTCCAGGCAATATTTCATTCTCCTTAAATAACTTTGCTTGGACAGAAACTTGTAAAATGTGATACTTGCATGAACCCTAGGCTATAACATCTTTATAGTTCAGTGCTAGTTTTAATGAATTTTGAGAGATTATTGTCCCCCGCCTTTTCGAAGAAAAGTGGAGGGACATAGTTTTTGGCTTTCCGTCCTTCCGTCCGTCCGTCCTTCCGTCCCCCTATAGGAGTATGTACCTTGTGTGCGCAACTCCTCCTACAGTTATATTCCGATTCTTTTGAAACTTTACTGATGTCTTCATCATGCTTTGAAGATGTGCATGTGGTTTGGATATAATCCTCAGATTAATTTTTGACACTTTTTTCGCAATTTGAACTTAGTAATTTTTCGGGCATTTTGATAATGAAAGTGAATAGACAGTGGGTACCTTGTGTGCGCAACTCCTCCTACAGTTTTATTCCAATTCTTTTGAAACTTTACAGATATCTTTATCAGGCTTTGAAGATGTGCATGTGGTTTGGATATAATCTTCAGATTAATTTTTGACACTTTTTTTGCAATTTGAACTTAGTCATTTTTCGGGCATTTTGATAATGAAAGTGAATAGACAAAGGGTACCTTGTGTGCGCAACTCCTCCTACAGTTTTATTCCGATTATTTTGAAACTTTACAGATGTCTTCATCATACTTTGAAAATGTGCATGTGGTTTGGATATAATCCTCAGATTAATTTTTGACACATTTTTTGCAAATTGAACTTAGTCTAAGTCGTTTTTCGGTATTTTGACAATGAAAGTGAATGGACAGTGGGTGCCTTGTGTGTGCAACTCCTCCTTCAGTTTTTAATTCAGATTCTTTTGAAACTTTACAGATGTCTTGATGATGCTTTGAAGATATGCATGTGCTTTGGATATAATCCTCAGGTTAATTTTTGACACTTTTTCGCAATTTGAACTTAGTCGTTTTTCAGGCATTTATACAATGAAAGTGAATGGACATTGTGTACCTTGTGTGCAAACTCCTCCCTCAGTTTTATTCTGATTCTTTTCAAACTGTACAGATGTCCTGACCATGATTTGAAGATTTGCATGTGGTTTGAATATAATCCTCAGATTAATGTTTGACACTGTCACTGTGACATGAAGTAAATGCATGTGATTTGGATATACATTATTGTCAGATATATTTGTGTAACTAAACAATTAAGGCGGGGGACATAAATTCTCTGAATTTGCTTGTTTTTTTCTGTTCAGCAATCATTTATAGAAGGGATTTACACTATTAGCCAACACATTTGACTATGAAAATCTGCTTGTCTTCAGAAGATGGTATGGTCTTCTTTTCTTTGGACACTTAATTTCTTTATCAGAAAGCATCTCATTTTATGAACTTGAAATACTCAAACTAATTATGCCCCCCAACTTCGAAGAAGTTGAGGGGGCATATTGGTTTGGATCTGTCCGTGCAGTGCAGTGAGTGAGTGCGTGCGTGCAGTCAGTCAGTCTGTGATGCGTGAGCACTCGTTCAGGAACTGTTAGAGCTAGGATCTTGAAATTTGGTATGTAGTTTGTATATGAAAATTAAGAGGACCCGTATTTTTTCTTTCAGGTAAATTCAAGGGGCTAGGGGCCAATTCAGTGAGAGTTATTTCCCTTTTTAATTGATAGTGGATACCTTGTGTGCGCAACTCCTCCTACAGTTTTATTCCGATTCTCTTGAAACTTTACAGATGTTGTGACCATGCTTTGAAGATATGCATGTGGTTTGGATATAATCCTCAGTTTAATTTTTATGCCCCCAACTTCGAAGAAGTTGAGGGGGCATATTGGTTTGGGTCTGTCCGTGCAGTGCAGTCAGTCAGTCTGCCAGTCAGTCAGTCTGTCTGTGATGCGTGAGCACTCGGTCAGGAACCGTTAGAGCTAGGATCTTGAAATTTGGTATGTAGTTTGTATATGAAAATTAAAAGGACCTGTATTTTTTCTTTTAGGTAAATTCAAGGGGCTAGGGGCCCATTCTGTTAGAGTTATTTCCCTTTTTAATTCTTGATAAAGTGAATGGATAGTGGGTACCTTGTGTGCGCAACTCCTCCTACAGTTTTATTCCGATTCTCTTGAAACTTTACAGATGTTGTGACCATGCTTTGAAGATATGCATGTGGTTTGGATATAATCCTCAGATTAATTTTTGTCACTTTTTTTGCAATTTGAACTTAGCCATTTTTCGGGCATTTTCACAATGAAAGTGAATGGGCAGTGGGTACCTTGTGTGCGCAACTCCTCCTACAGTTTTATTCCGATTCTCTTGAAACTTTACAGATGTTGTGACCATGCTTTGAAGATATGCATGTGGTTTGGATATAATCCTCAGATTAATTTTTGTCACTTTTTTCGCAATTTGAACTTAGCCATTTTTCGGGCATTTTCACAATGAAAGTGAATGTGCAGTGGGTACCTTGTGCGCGCAACTCCTCCTACAGTTTCATGCCAATCATTTAAAACTTTACATGTGTTATGGGCATGGTCTGAAGATATGCATGTGATTTGGATATAATCCTTGGGTTATATTTTGTCATTTTCTTCACAGTTTGAACTTAGTCATTTTTTCGGGCATTTTAGTGAATGGATAGAGGGTTCCTTGTGTGCGCAACTCCTCCTACAATTTTATACCGATACTTTTGAAACTTTGCAGACATTGTGACCATGCTTTGAAGATATGCATGTGGTTTGGATATACTCCTCAGATTAATTTTTGTCACTTTTTTTACAATTTGAACTTAGTCATTTTTTGGACATTTTTACATCTTGAAAGTGACTTACCAGTTGGGGGCATAGTGTTTCATAAACACATTGTCTAGTTGTCACTTTTTTCGCAATGTGAACTTAGCCATTTCTCGGGCATTTTGACAATGAAAGTGAATGGGCAGTGTGTACCTTGTGTGCGCAACTCATCCTACAGTTTCATGCCAATTCATTTAAAACTTTACATGTATTATGGGCATGGTCTGAAGATATGCATATGGTTTGTATATAATCCTTGGATTATTTTTTGTCATTTTTTTCACAATTTGAACTTAGTCTTTTTTCGGGCATTTTAATGGATCGATAGAGGGTAACTTGTGTGCGCAACTCCTCCTACAATTTAATACCGATACTTTTGAAACTTTACAGACATTGTGACCATGCTTTGAAGATATGCATGTGGTTGGGATATACTCCTCAGATTAATTTTTGTCACTTTTTTACAATTTGAACTTAGTCATTTTTTGGACATTTTTACATCTTGAAAGTGGCTTACCAGTTGGGGGCATAGTGTTTCATAAACACATTTTCTAGTTTTTATACAATGACAGTGTTCATTTCTAGTAGTTTTCATATCTTTGTTTCATTTCAGTTCCGGCGAGCAGACCCCACTGCATTGTGTAGGGAAGCACCCGACCCAGAACCACATAGTAGCCACTGGGGGTCAGGAGGGGGTACTGTGTATCTGGGACCTCAGACAGGAGAAATTCCCCGTCACATTTCTAGAGGCACACAGTAGTCCAAGTAAGTTTACCATCATATGAGCCGTGATGCCAGTCAATTGCTGGTCAGGTTTTCCGACATAAACTGGCCTGTACCGCCATAGAAGAAAGCTAGAATCTTATAATTGTGGGTATAGGTAGAGGAGGAATTGTAATATCTGTGTAGTGAAAATAAAGGCGCTGATCAGCTGTGCAGTTACAGTTTCTTAGGCAAAAATACCCAACCCAAAACTACATTGTAGCCACTGGGGGTCAGGAGTGGGTATTGTGTATCTGGGACCTCAGAGAAATTCCCAGTCACATTTCTAGAGGCACACAGGAGTCCCTAGTAAGCGTTGGATTATGATGAACAATTACTGGAAATATTAAGGATTTATGCACCAGTCCTGTCATTAATTATCTTAAGTGGGGATATAAACCTTAGACATAAAAAAAACAACATGCTAATGTGTTGATTACACTTGATTTGGTTTCAGTTGATGCTTTACAACCCAGTCAACAGCTATGGTCATGTTTGGACATTGCTTCCATATTATGGGACTTCTACCCAACATTAGGTTGTCATGACAGCCAAAATGTGCTTATAATATAACCACCCAAGTAAACCAGAAAGGCTTATAATATGTTATGTATGGATGGTTTGACTAGAATCACTTTTCCTGGGCAGGTGCAGACCATCTGAATGGTTTGCCAGTAATCAGGTGGTTGGTCAGTGCAACTGAAGTTAGGAAATGTTCATGAGAATTTAAATTTGAATTGTTTGCCTCACTTTATGAAATATTCAAAGTTGTAGCTAATAATATGCGTAATATAAGCTTCATAGACTGCACAAGTATTAGCAAAACTCACCAATAATCAAGGTAAATAAAAAAATTGTAAAACAAGAAAAATTTGCGAAACCTACAGGAATTTCCTCCTATCTGTATTACAGTGTGGGAAGTGAAGTTCCACCCCACCAGTCCAGACCACCTGTTCTCCTGCTCAGAAGATGGTTCTATATGGCATTGGGATGCCTCGGCCGTGCCTCAGTCAGTCACTGGTACAGGTATTAAAGAGTTTGGTCTTGTTTCTAGTCAAGAGCTTTATTCCATGTCAAGCCACATCCTTGTCATACAACAGGATGTATTGTTAATTTTAAATTGAAAATAAGTGCTTTTACTGCTGGTACGTACATGAAAATAACTGAGATTTGTTTGCTTGTTAATGTTTTGTGGTTTTACATCCAAGTCAACAACTTTTCAATCATGTCGGGATGGAGCTCTCTCTTTTATTGGGGTTTAACGATTAATATGGGGAGTAAATGTTTTGCTGAAGGACACAACCTAGTGTCAGAAGTGATCAAACCCTTTATCTCTTGATCCAAAGTCAGACATTCTAATCATCAGGCTGCTCCACTCCCCTGTTCTCTAAGATACTTGCTCAGGATCATTGCAGATGTGTTAAATAGTGAAGTGATCAGGCGTGAAAGTTTGTCAAAGGACCATAGAACCATAACACCCCTCATTTCATTTATCCAGTGACTATGGTGGCAACTATAGTCTAGTACATGTAGTTGCTTTCAAAATCATGTTCACGCTGATTATTTCTGTCCCCAGGAGCAGGGTCAGGTGGAGGTTCTCTGTTCACCCAGCACCACCAGACCAGCACCCCAAGTATCGTGAGTCCCTGGCTGTCTATTGACTCGGCCAGGGGTAAGATGGAGATAACTACCCTCCTCCCCAGTCAGAATCTGCCTATCAACACACTGGATATAGAGTCACACACACTGATCTGTGGGACTGACGAGGAGGCATTGTACACAATTGACATACCTACCATAAGATAGACATATCTATCATATTTAGTAGAACAAAGTACTGGAGGAAATCTCAAAGCTTATTCTGGTCCCATGAGTAAAGCTAAACGTTTTAATACGATTTGGTGCAACCAGAGAGGTACTATTAATGCTCAGCTGTTTGTATGAATTGTGATACAAGAAAACCTGTCTTCATGGTTTCCGATCTGCTCCCAACACAAACTGTCCTCAACAGTCATAGAAAGCTAGAGGCTTTTAATTTTGGGTAAAAGTACATTTATTGTTTTATCCATGTAGCTAAAATCATAGTTCTGATCATTTGTGTAGTTACTAAACAGCCAATCTGTGTCTTTGTTTTTTTGCATACATGTATGTAAAAAAAAAACAACACAAAAACAGGTTTTCTGTCGAAATGGCTCATATTTGAAATGCAGCTTAGTTTTCGAAGTCACAAAATCAAGACTAGATTGACAGTCTTATACTCGTGGACATTTACTTTGGTGCCATGGTAGGGGTAGTGGTCATGTCAAGGATGGATATATGAACCATGAAATTTAAAATTGAAGTATAGACCAGACATTGATTTCCTTTAATGGTGCCCTTTTATGGCCAGAATTTGACACTACTAGTAGACATCCATTGTGTTTATGTTATCTGTGACCGTCTACATTAGAGAGATACTAACAGCTTATAAATAAAAATATTAGTTGACGAAGAAGTTTTTCTTATTTTTGGTTGCCCTAGCCGTATCATGAGAAAAACGGCGTTTGTGAAAAACAAATGTGCAAATTATGTTTGTGAGCTGGGTGTCCAGAAAAATGTATTTTTCACATAGGCGAAACCAAAGGCGCAGATCAGCTGTGCAGTAACAGCACAGCTGACCAGCACCTTTGTTTTCGCTACTCAGATAGTACAATTCCTCTTCTCCCTGAATACCATAGTTCCAAGCTTCTAGCCTTCTTTTGTAGCTGCAGAATCTGATTTGTGTCAGACTTGGTCGGAAACCCTGGAGACGGTTTTCTCCCGTCACGGCTCTGTGTAATAATGCCTTATGAGATACATTTGAGCCGCCACATGGGAAAACCAACAATCTGCATATGCGAAAACAAAGGCGCAGATCAGCTTCGCAGTAACTGCGAAGCAGCGCCTTTGTTTTCGCTACTCGGATAGTACACTTCCTTTTCTACTTAAATCTGAAATAGCAAGCTTCTAGCTCTTTTCTGTGCTTGTACAGCCCGGTTTGTGTCAGACCTGTTCAGAAACCAGTGCAAACCACATTGTTGGTTTTCCCTCGAGGTAGCTCATTTACCAAGGGTAGACTAGTATTGGCTTGATGGTTGGGCAAGAGTGTAAAACCAAAGGATAACACACAGTGTTTGCAAGAAAGACCAACATTAATTTAATTCATTATAATCTTCCAAGTGAGAAAGTTGTTTTCACTAGTCATTTGTCTTCTGTAAATTCCTTTAACATCATCATTCTTGTCAAGAATAAATATTATTCGAAACAGTTTTTCGAATGATGATATTGCACTTTGGATTTTGAATTTTCCCTCCAGAATGACCCGCCTTTTATAAATTGGCAGTTTTGGCATTGCTGTGTAACAATAATTTGACAGCCAATCACTAGCATTGTTATTGATAGGTTGTAAGATGATACCTGATTGGTTGCTATATATAGCTGTTGAAGATGGAAGAGCTGATTGGCTGTTTCGGTGAAAATTGTTACTGCCATAAAAAGATATACCATCATATAAGTCAAAATTTGTTTTGAAATTTGGAGTTAATTTTTCACTAACAAATAAACCACCATGAATTCCACAAAGGCTATCAATAAATGACATAGTAATCTTGAAACTGGCCTCTGAAAGTTCTTGGTATTCTGTTGAAGTCACTACAATGTCATCAGGGAATGTTGGAATAAGATCAAACGTCCTTGGACCATCCATAAACAGGGCCCTGAACCACGGTGGTGTGATTTGTGATTCTGCATGATAGGTGTCTTCCATAAGGTTAGATTGATAATTTTCAATATTGGGACTCCATTGCTGCTTTTTAAAGTCACTGATACTACGAGTGAGTGAATCCAGTCTCCGACTTAATTTCTCATTGAGAGTGTCAATATCGTCAACTGTAAGATCAGCCATTTTCATTCGACCATGATCAGATAGATGGTGGCTGTTGGTATACCCATACCTGGGAGGGTCAAGATTGTATGAACTCTGGTTACTGCTGACTCCTGGTGACCATCTCATCTGACTCTGAAAACAAATGCATTGTCTTTAATCACAGTTCTTTGATGTGACTTAGACAATATGAGCAGTGATGCGAGAAAAACGGTTTTGGGGGTTTCCGACCAGGTTCGACACGAACCGGGCTGTACAAACACAGAAGATGGCTAGAAGCTTGAAATTTTGGATTTAGGAAAAAGAGAAATAGTACTATTGGATTAGCAAAAACAAAGGCGCTGATCTGCGCCTTGGTTTTCGGATTAGCAAAAATCCAGTTTTCTCATGACGCGGCTCATATGCATGTCCAGTCTAGCACTGAAGTGTGTATACCTGCATCTATCATCATTGGTTTGCAAGTATAGTATTACGTTTAAGATATTTTATTCTAGAAAACACCATAACCCAATGCCACTGAAGTGATTTTGAAACTATTTTACACCAAAAAACAGGTACAAGTACTGAATAGGCAAAGATCAGGAAGGCGCAATCAGAAAGACATTCCCACTCCAAAAACCTAGGTGGGAAAAAAACTAAATTGACAATTAGGTACTTATACTCCTGATGCTTAGAAAACATATCATAAGCCGAGTGAACAGCTATTTCAAAGCCGAGTGAACAGCTATTTCAAAGAAGTGCATGGTGTATTTCTGGTTGCTGCCAGTTTAAAAAGCAAGCAGTGATCAGGGGGCTGATGTAGTCAAACCAATGTCCCACATTAAATCGAGGTGGAGAAAAAGACCAATCATTGGTAAACAGAATGAACATCAGTTTCTCTGAAGGTGGCTACTCATGAAAGGCACAAAGAGCACATAAGTCAACACCAAAATATGAAATCAGAGGCCCAATGGTCCTGAGAATGCTCACCTGAGATTTGGTCATTAAAATGACCTTTGGCCAATGTAAAAAAAATGACTTTAAATACTCACATAACTTTACTTAGTAAATACATGTAATTCGTATTTACCAATTTTCAGGTCACAGGCTACAAAACTTTGCTTGCACAAGGAAACAGTATCTTTTACCTTGCCGTAAAGTGTGGTGTAGTCAACCCAATATCAATATATGCAAACTATGAAGGCCTAGAATCCTTATATTGAAATGTGTGTAATAAAAAACAACAACAAAAAAAAAAAACAAAAAAAACGAGGAGCTCTTCATATAAATTTGGCTGTATCTTGCCAATTATTGGCTAAGCGGTTGCTGGGAAAATTAAGTTTTAAATTTTATATGTAAATGACCTTTGGCCATGAACAGTGAATACAAAGTGTGGTGGACCATAATGCCCAATCCTATATACATGTACCAAGTTTTGTTGAAACTGGTCTGCAGGCTGTAAAGATTTTGATTTACCATATATGGGTGTGGCATAGATCTTGGGACCTGGATTAATTATACAAATTTACGTTCCAACCTCCCAACCCAGCAGGCACTTGACGTCAACTTGACGTCAGATATTGGTTGTATTTTGGTCACGACATCATACAACCAATAACCAACGTCCACCTGACGTCCAGTTCTGACGTCAGTGGACGTATTAATATGACGTCAAACTGACGCCGGATTCAAACATCAGTCTAACGCCATATGTCGACAGAGTTAGCTGCCCTTGAACTGACATAATTTCTTACCCATATTATGTAACAAAATCAAATTCAAATAATAATTTCAACATTGCCACTTAAAAAGTCATATCTGGGTCTCGTATCGGAAATCCCATATGTCGCCCACCATGCTTATCTAACTTTAGAAAAATAAATATATATTAATCAAAATATTTATTAATCACTAAATTAATAAACTTTCTATTAAGATGAAAATAACTCTATCAAAGGAGTGAAAGGGAATAACAATAGTGCATCACCGCACTTCTGAATCCATTTCAGGATTTCAGAATGTTAATTAAAAATGCGAACAAATATTCACGATTGGTTTGACGTATGTCCCTGGACGTCAGACTGACGTTGTAAAGCAGACGTCAATCTGACATCAGCATTAAGACGTCAAAAAAACTTTCAAATTCAATGTCAATCCAACGTTAGTCCAAAGTTAGCGTCTGACGTCAGCCCAACGTCTATGGGACGTCAAATGCCTGCTGGGAAGGAGGCATCACAAAATTTTGCTAGTATTGGCTGTTCAGATGAGATCTTTGAAACCAGTGGGTCAATGGTCCTGTAAACGCTCACCTGAGATCTGAGATATATATATACCAATAAATTTGTTTCACTAAAGGATCGATTTCTTTTTCAAAATCATAAATATTCTGTCCATTTGCCCATTTCCCGAAGTTTTTTCTCTTCAATGACATTTAATAGCTTTCTGCAATGTGACCCAAGTTGACCTTGCCTTAAAATTTGTCAAGGTCATCACAGGGTCATGATTTATAAACTAGTCCCAATTGCTACATACATGTATCTAGTTTCACTGCAATAGGGTCAGCAGTTCCGGAGAAGAAGATTTTTGAAGGGTTTTTACCTTGTATGAGCATGGCGGTCTTGGTCATGTGAACTTGATTATTTATGTACACAGTGGTTCCCACTTCCTAAAAATACTTCATGTAAAATTTGGCTTTGATTGGCCAGGTGGTTTCAGAGATCTTTGAATATTTTTTGTAACAAACTTGTATATTGCCCCGTTGTGGGGGCAGACTAACCCCTGGAGTCCAAATGTTTTCAAATCGTAAATATTCAGTTCATTCGCCCATTCCCTGCATATTTTCACCTTCATTCATAGGCAACATGTTGACCTTGCCGTAAAATATGTCAAGGTCATCCCAGGGTCATAATTTATAAACGAAACATTCTGGTCACTGATGCTACTAGTCTGACTAGTCAGCCGTCAAAATGAAAGTATCATACCTAAGGTTCATTTTGCCGTCTGACTCCAGCACATTCTTAAAAAGCCAAGCTGTCAACCACTTTTGGATGACATCCATTATTACAGAATAACAAGTTTTTATACAAAACAAATGGTGCAAAACACTGTAAAACAAAATAAAAAACACACCTCCATTTGAAAAATGCTAAAATGAAAATATCCAAATTTTGTTGTTTTGTAAAAGAAATCCCTTCAATGTGGCTGACATGCTTTCTTCAAAAATTGCATCTCAAGAAAGGAGATAATTCTAACTGCGAACATCTGATTGGCTCGAAACCATCACATGACGAAATCAACCAATCAGATGAGGGCTTTCCCATAAAACCAATGGCTAAAAACAGCTTGCAGTGATATAGTAATTGGGATGGAAGGAAGTCAGACGTCAAAATGAAAAACAATCGGGTATCAAAAATTCATTTTGACGGCTGACCCGTCAGACTATGATGCTACATATGCCAAGTTTCGTTGAAATCGGTCCATCAGTTCCGGAGAAGAAGATATTTGAAGAGTTTTTACCACATATAGGCATGGCGGCCATATTGACTATTTATATTACTTAGATTATTTATAAACACACTGGTCCCCCCTCATGTAAAATTTGGCTTTGATTGGCCAAGCGGTTTGAATATTTTTGTAATATACATGTATATTGCCCCGGGGTCTGGGCAGACTGACCCCTGGGTCATTTCTTTTTTCAGAATCATACATCTTCAATCCATTTGCCCATTCCCTAACATTTTTTCCCATTCAAACGCATGGACGACCTATGTTGACCTTGCCGATAAATAGGTCAAGGTCATTCAAAGGTTATAATTTACACACATTGTGGACCTTGAGTCCTCAACGCTACATGCCAAGTTTCAAGGTCCTAGGCCTTTGGGTTTTGGAGAAGATTACCATAATGAGCATGGTGGCCATCTTGGTCATGTGACCTTGATTATTTATTAGCACACTGTTTGCCCCTTCCTATAGATGCTTCATGTAAAATTTGACTTTGATTGGCCAATGGGTTTCAGAGAAGAAGATCCTTGAAAATGGTGGACGACGGGCGGACGGACGCCGGATGCCTGCTCACCTTCAGCCTCAGGTGAGCTTAATGGTGGGTGATGGACGGACGATGGACCTAAGATATACTGTCAGTTCACCTGGTGAGGCTGCAGCTCGGGTGAGCTAGCAAATATCGTTTTACAGCGCTGGTGAGATAAACGTATAGATCTTCTAAATATCGCACTGCCCGATCCTAATTAAAGCGCCAGCGGACGCCGTGCCAGCGCAAAGAACGCCGAGGGAAGGCGAACATGCTCAAAACAAACTCTGTCGTTCGCGTTCCAAAGCCCCTGTCACACATTCGCGAGTTGGAGCTACGAGTTAAGCTCCGCCCACTTTTTTGGTGAAGTCGTAGCAACTCGTACAGAACTCGCCGTATGTCGGCGGTTGTCGTACACAAGTCTTCTAAACTAGCAACTCGTAGCTTGTCGTGGAAAGGCTACGAGAGTTTTAAACGGTTTAAAATTCTCGTAACAACTTGCCGTCTAAAAGTGGGCGGAGCATAACTCGTACTGATCTCGTAGCTGGTCGTACAGAACTCATAGCAATGTCGTGGGATGTCGTGCGTTCTCGGCGTCTTGTCAAGCCCATGTCACACTCACGAGTTGGACCTACGAGTTAAGCTCCGCCCACTTTTTTGGTGAACTCGTGGCAACTCGTAGAGAACCCGCCCTAAGTCGGAGCTTGTCATACAGAAGGCTTCCCAACTCGTAGCATGTCGTGGAAATAGAATTTTAAAATGTTTAAAATTCTCGTAGCGAGTCGTAGCAACTCGCCGTATTAAAGTGAGCGGGGCATGGGCGGAGCATAACTCGTACTGATCTCGTAGCTTATCGTACAGAACTCGTAGTAATGTCGTGGGGTGGCCGTGCCGTGCATTCTCGGCGTCTTGTCAAACATGGCGAGTTGCCTACGAGATACCTACGAGTTGCTACGACATTGAAGGCGACTTCTCACGAGTTCCTACGACATCTCACGAGTTTACTACGACATGCCTACAAGTATCCGCGAGTCCCCAAGACTTTCATCGTAGAGGTGTCGTGTAGAGCTCGTAGGTAGGGCAGTATAACCCGTGGCAACTCGTGCGACAAACGGCGAGTTATGATTTGCGCTAACTCGTAGCTTCAACTGGTGAGTGTGTGATATAGCTTTTAAACTTTTTCAACATAATTCGTGGCAACTCGCGCGACAAGCGGCGACTTATAACTCGTACCGACTCTTAGCATGTCGTAGCTCCAACTCGTGAGCGTGTTACAGACCCTTAAAAAGATACCGGACCCCGTGGCAACGCAGTAAGAACTCCATAATCGCAACAATAACTCCCCGGACGCATAGTGAGGTCATAATGCAAACGCCGTGGTAGTCCATGGTGTTTGTATGACTGCGTTCTTGTGGAGCTTTTACCGCGTTCCTGTTGCGTTTGCAAGGCGTTGTCGCGACGTTGATAACGTTCGTGTGAAGCTGTAACCGCGTCCAGTGGCGTTTTATGACAAAAGATGTGCATTTTTAATACGACGAAAGCAAACGGACAAAATCTGTATATCGAGTGGGCCGGTTTACTACTTGATTATGCACCAGTCATTCACTAGGGCAGGGTATAGCGGGGACACAGCGGGGATAAAGCTCCGGGATTTGGCCTCTGATAAGTACCGGCACTGCCGGGGATGTGCCGGAATATTTATTTCCCGCCAAATAGACGGTCACATTAATTCAAATCAAATATTAGTTGTATTTTCCTAAACTGATTTAATCATTTAATGGTCCTTAATTATTAAATTTGCAAATCTCTCATATTTTTTCATTAGAACAAGTTGAACTCAGTCGAAGCTCTTGTTCCACATTATTGTCAGCCTCCGGGGAGCCGGGGCTTTTAGCAGGGATTTTACCACAAATATGATCCCACTGTGCCGGGCTTTTAGCAGGGCTTTAAAAACCGAAAAGTTAAACGCCCCGCTGTTCCTCCGGCCCCAGAGGGGCCGTGGAAACAAATGATTGTTGCATTAAGAACAGGCTGATAAAGATTATAAAGTGGAAATATTCCTGTAAACCAGAGGACCAATGGTCCTGTAAACGCTCACCTGAGATCTGCTGCATATATCAATAAACATGTTTGAATATTATGGTATTTAACCCCAGTGCAGGGGCAGATGAAGCCCTTGGGTCATTTTCTTTTTTCAGAATAATCAATATTCTGTCCATTTGCCAATTTTCTGCTGGCTTTTCCCTTCGAATGACATTTTAACAGTTTTCCCCATTCAAATGCATAGGCAACCCATGTTGACCTTGCCATAAACTTGGTCAAGATCATCACAGGGTCATGATTTATATAAACATTGGAGTACCTTAGCCATTGATGCTTCACGCCAAGTTTCCTTGAAACTATTGGTTTCAGAGAAGAAGATTTTGAAGGGTTTTTACCATATATGGGCATGACGGCCATCTTGGTCATGTGACCTAAATTATTTGTACACATTGGTTCCCCCATCCTATGGATGCTTCACATAAAATTTGGCTTTAATTGGCCAAGCGGTTTCAGAGTAGATGTTTGAATACTATCATGGTAATATACATGTATATTGCCCCGGGGTGGGGCCATATAAGCCCTTGGGTCCAACTTTTTTTCAGAATCATTAATATTCAGTCCTGCTACCCATTTCCTGCAAGATTTTCACATCAAATGACTTTTTAAAAGTTTTCCCCATTCAAATGCATAGTCGACCTATGTTGACCTTGTCGTAAAATAGGTCAAGGTCACCACAGGGTCATGATTTATAAATACATTGTAGTACTTTAGCCATCAATGCTTCATGCTAAGTTTCTTTGAAATCAGTCCACCAGTTCCGGAGAAGAAGATTTTTGAAGGGTTTTTACCGTATATGGGCATGGCGGCCATCTTGGTCATGTGACCTAGATTATTTATATATGCATTGATTCCCCCATTCTATAGATGCTTCACATAAAATTTGGCTTTGATTGGCTAAGCGGTTTCAGAGGAGAGGATGTTTGAATATTATGGTTATATACATATATAATGCCCCTGGGTGGGGGCAGATGAGCCCCTTTGGTCCAATGTTTTCAGAATCATTAATATTCAGTCCTACTGCCCATTTCCTGCAAGACTTTCACTTTAAATAACATTTTAAATGTTTTCCCCATTCAAATGCATTGGCGACCTCCGTTGACCTTGCTGTAAAATAGGTCAAGGTCATCACAGGGTCATGATTTATATATGGGTGATTATCAAAAAATGGAGCAATCCTTGTCCTTGATGGTTTTCTCGCAAGCGCGATGTCCGAGGTTTGCTTTTTCCATGTATAATATTAGTTTTCGCGGTGCTTTACTAAAACCACACGCGATTTCACGTTTCCGAGTACGTTATTTGCAAAAAAGAGATGCTAGAAGTGCTATTTTATCGATTTTTACCGTGTCCCTGGGTCAGGGTAAGTAGTTTTATTTGTTTCCATTGCAAAAGAAGCTTGACAGAAATCACATTTTCTGTGACCATCTATTGCATAGAATGTTATTGAAGTCAAATTCAAAAATCTTATGATATATAAAGTGCTATTTAAGGGTGGGGGCACATATATAGTGTTGTCCCTGGAAAACGTATCAGTGCTGTCACAGTTATTGAAAATCGATTTTGTCCAGAGTTACAAATCATTTTCTCGGATCAAAACAATCGCGTTTTGTAGACGACAACAAGCTGAAGAAGTTACGGTAAAAAACTTTTGAACAAATCGCATTACTCCGTGGCTATACCATAAAGACATGTCAGAATTGGAGTGGGAATTTTACAAGCATCAGTCCTATCACGCGCATTTTGCCGCTTATTGTAAATATCACATACATTTTAAAACAATGACTGAATTTCAACTTAGGAGCAGTAAGAATAGACATGCAAAGTTTTCATCCTGCATTCTGTTGTTAGTCATTAGAATTAAATTTCTGTGTGAAACTCAGTACTGTCACGGATCAGTGCTGTCACGGTCGTGACAGTAATGATGTGACAGCACTGAGTTGACTTCTGTCAGCAGGTGTGGATTCAGGTAATTTCCTAGGCTGACAAGAGTTAGGTAGCCTTTCACGAGAGGGTCTCAGCTACTAACGCCAGCAGCAGCCAGAAGTGGCCAATTTATATCGCTTTGAAAATCATTTGAGGTGTGTGTGGGTGATACAAAACTACAAATTCAAAGTGCTTCGTCGACCACGGTATACATAATACATAATAGCCCCGGGGGTGGTACTCCCATAATGATATTTAGACAGTTTGTGAATGTCGCGCGATAAAAAAAAAAAAAAAAAAAAAAAAAAAAAAAAAAAAAAAAAAAAAAAAAAAAAAAAAAAATTTTAAGCCCCATCTTTATACGGAAAAATCGCCTTTTTGTTTAAAACGCCATCCTTTTCCTCGGGGGATGGGAGGGGCAACTCGGGGTAATGCTGGTACGGATGTGCCATAAAACCTACAAAATTCATACACCTCGAAAAAAGGGACCCGGTAATATACACACTAGGGGTCTATGGTACATGAAAATACGAAAAGTTTAACCTTCTCTGACGCATGTGTCTTTCAGTGTGTTTGTATGTTGCATACCATTACGAAAATGTGTTACCCATGCAATATACAGAGATTTTTTTAGCTATAAAAATTGAAGAAAAAATATATTTGATTGTGTACACGTTAGAACCGCCTAGGGTCAAATTTAAGAAACAAAAGTAAGTAACATTGTATACCCCATTTTACCCTGTATACCTCACTACATAAAAGTGGGATTTAATGGGATATATGTGAATGCAAATGTGCAGCTCAGCTGCAAGTTAACCTAAATTTGAGGCCCATTCAATGGGGTGTTAGCTCCAAGCTCACTAAACGAAAAATGACCTTTCTCCCTAGCTCCCTAAAAATCTTTTCCTTGCTCTCAGCTTCCTAAATTAAGCCCCGTTTACATTTTACGATTTTCTCTAATTAGATCCACCACGATTCACCCTGATTTCTCATGATCAGAAAAATCCTGATGAATCGTGGCGAAAAATGGAAATATTCAGTATCACTACGATTCCAGTAAAGCCCCGTTTACACATTCACGATTTTCTCTACGATTCACCACGATTCACTCCGATTTCTCATGGTCGGAAAATCGGGGTCAATCGTGGATTGTGGCGAAAAGTGGAAATATTCAGTGTCACTACGATTCCAGTAAGAATGTCCACGGTATTAGTACGGGTGTCTGTAAGGTATCGCTACGAATCAATGACGATTCATGACGGCAACGCTACGGTCAATGAGGATTAACCACGGTGGCACAACGAATGCTCACGGTGCTTGAACGGTTCGATACGTTACTAGTAGGATTCACGGCGGTAGCCGTCGTGGCCAATCGTGGAGCTCCGTAGCGAAACCGTGGATGATTCGTAGGACAACCGGACACAATTCGTGGTGAATCGTGGAGTTCGTGGTGTCAAAGATTCCACGGTTTCGCTACGGAGCTCCACGATTGGCAACGAACTCTCACGAATAGCCGCGAATATAGCTACAGTGTCAGTACGAATAAGCACGATTCCGGCACGGTTGCGCTACGAATAAGTCACGCCCAATAACCACCACGATTCGCCACGACACGCCACGAATTTTTTTAAACAGATTAAGACTTCCGTAGCGCTACCGTGGACTGAGTTTCCCGAATAATCACGATTCATCAAGATTCACCACGATTCACCACGGTTCTACTACGAATCACCACGGTACACGACGATTTTACAAATCGTGGCGAATCGTAGCGGCACCGTAGCCAAAAATCGTGAATGTGTAAACAGGCCTTAAAACCAAGAGTGTTCTCTTCTAGTAATCATGGTCCCAATTCCCTTCAATTGTTTTACAGTTTTGCCAAGCTCTCTGAAAACAAAATGGCCCTGGGGAGCGCGGTGGCGTAGTGGTAGAGCGTCGGACTCCCAATCGAGAGGTCATGGGTACGATCCCCACAGGCGTCACCGTGCTGTGTCCTTGGGCAAGACACATTAACTCCCTACAGTACTGGTTAAACTCAGGAAGCGTTGGCTCCGTCCCGACATGACTGAACAATTGTTGACTAGGACGTTAAGCCCCAGCACAAACACAAACAAACAAAATGGCCCTGCTACCCACCTCCCTAAAACCCGTGATGGGGTCCCAAATTTAATGCGGTCTTTTGTCGTGAACAATCCTGGTTGTCTCAGACCTTGTCGAAAGCCCCAAAGACACATTTTCTCATGCTGCAGCTTAAGATGAATAGCGCTTCTACTGCGCTTTACGTGTTACATCGCGTTTGGTTTGCGTGAAGCGAACGTGCTTTGTTAGAGCATTGGATCTACGCAAAGGTGTCCCTGGTTAGAGCATCAGCCGAGGCTTCGTTGGTTGCGACCTTCAGTGAGTCACTGTCCCTAAGCTCATCGGTAAATGGTCAGAAATTAATCATTCCCGCACACATTGGAATGAAAAAGGCGAGATCGGATAAATATCAGTGCTGTCACGACAACATCAGTGCTGTCACGATATCAGTGCTGTCACGGTCATAATTATTTAAAATACTCAAAACGCACCATATAAAAGTAATTGCTTTTGGTATGTAATGATACTAGACTGAAATAGTAAACGTTTAGCAGAACTTATTTTTTGGTTTAATCCTACAAGGCAATATCTACAAAAATAAAGCGTTTCAGAAACAGAACAAATCACGGTATGTGCATTTTCATTGAAGATCTCTTCCTCGTTAATTCATTGAAAGTATTTAAGGTTTGTGTGAATTATTGTTCGTAACAAGTTATATATGCCCCCACTTACAGATTGGGGAAGTCTTATCAAATGAGCGTTTTACGCAAGAAAGTTTGTTCGTGACAGCACTGATATTTTTTCAAGGGTACCATACAATTAATTAATGCTGGTGCACTATTTGTTCAGTTAAACTCGGCATATTGTATTTCTATATTCTATATGCTCCTGTTAATAAAACTATCCCATTAAAAAAGAAAAATGGACAATTATTTTTTTTCGTTTTGCCTTTCTGGATTGCTCCATTTTTTGATAATGACTCATATACATTGTAGTGCTTGAGGCATCGATGCTTCATGCCAAGTTTTGTTGAAATCTGTCCACTGGTTCTGGAGAAGAAGATTCTTGAAGGGTTTTCACCATATATGGGCATGGCGGCCATCTTGGTCATGTGACCTGGATTACTGATTTATGTACACATTGGTTACCCTTTCCTATTGATGCTTCACATAAAATTTGGCTTTGATTGGCCAAGCGGTTTCAGAGGAGATGATGTTTGAATATTATGGTAATGTACATGTATATTGCCCCGGGGTGGGGCATATGAGCCCCTGGGGTCCAATTTTTTGCAGAATCATTAATATTTAGTCCTACTGCCCATTTCCTGCACGACATTCACTTTAAATGACATTTTAAAAGTTTTCCCCCATTCAAATGCATTGGCGACCCATGTTGACCTTGCCGTAAAATAGGTCAAGGTCATCACAGGGTCATGATTTATGTACACATTGTAGTGCTTGAGGCACCAATGCTTCATGCCAAGTTTCGTTGAAATCTGTCCACTGGTTCTGGAGAAGAAGATTTTTGAAGGGTTTTTACCATATATGGGCATGGCGGCCATCTTGGTCATGTGACCTGGAATATTTATGTACACATTGGTTTCCCCTTCCTATAGATGCTTCATATAAAATTTGGCTTTGTTTGGCCAAGCGGTTTCAGAGAAGGTCTTTGAAATTGTGGACGGACGACGGACGACAGACGACGGACGGACGCCGGATCATGGCCATCCTATAAGCTCACCTTGTGAGCCTAACGGCTCAGGTGAGCTAAAAATGGCGATTTTGAACATTTCAATGAAACAATTATTTTTGTTCTTGAATCAATCAATTCCACGGACACGGACGATCTTACCGCTGTCGCGAATGTATCATATGCATTGAACCTTCGTTGCCGTTCCTTTTCCAACAGATTTGGTGTCGCTTCCAACCTGTAAGCTGGAATATCTGTGGCCCTGGCAGTCTGCGGTCTGGCTCTTTCCACTGGATCATATGTTGGCACTAGTCTGTATGTAGGAATATCTTCCGTGATTCTGGCGACTTGGGATCGCGCTCTTTCCAAAGAACCATATGCTGTTGTTGTCCTGTTTGCTGGGACCCGTGTTCGGGCGGAATTTGAAAGTCTAGATCTTGGTGTACGCGAAGAACTCATCTTCAACACTGAAGCAAGCGATTTGCCGCCTGAAAGTCCAATTACGTTGTGTCCATGTTATACAGGGCGACACAACCTGCTTCAAAAAATGTTTGAAGAGATGTACCTCGGTCAAGATGATCGGTTGGCGTTTCTATAGCAGTGACAAGTTTGACGTTACATAACGTTGGCGTTTTCCCCATTTTCTATGTCACGTTACGTTGTAACAACAAATGTATCTTATAGTTAAAAGAAAATTAAATATATGCAAAACTGAAAATGAGATTTTTATAGATATGTTAACAAGCACAGATATTGATATTTTAAAAGCTGTTGGTTCATTTATTTATAACGCAGGAATTACATAGCATGGCTCTGAGAACTTCTTGATCATTGTCAATGTGTGTGTGTGTGTGTGTGTGTGTGTGTGTGTGTGTTTATTGTTTGTATTATGTATTTGCCTTTAACCCTTTATGGGTACAACTGAGTAATAAAATATATTCTATTCTATTCTATTCGTTGATCAGCACCTTAGGTAGACGTTGTACAAAATTATTGTCAACGATTTTTTCGAGAGAATTAAGATTTGCTTCACCATGCTGTCTGTTGCAGTAGTATCTACTTGCAACATCCTTGCCGAGTACGTCGTTGCTGGGTACGGTTTAATATCATTGCCCAGTACGGTAAAAGCTATTTTAAGCTAATTATAAATAGAATCGTTAAAACGCTATTTATAAATAAAATCGTTTAGATATATTGACAGTGTAACTTACATAATGAGTACCTTTGATGGTCCAATTTTACATGTATATAGATTTTTTATTTTTGTTTTCATTTAATTACGTTCAAGTTTAAAATTCATTGTCAAGAAGATTAAATATAATTGTATTCTGCAGACCCTTAAACTCACTTGTATAAAGTAAAACTTAAAATTGAAGGGTATATATATTTTATTTTTTTTTTTTTTTTGGCCGATAAAGAGATAGTCTAGCAGATATGCATTTTTATACAGTCGTGACAGTGAGTTTGGCGTTTTTTGTGGATTAACGCCCCAGTCAACGATGTTTCAGTCACTGTCATGTCTAGCAAGAGCTCAAGTTTTTAACAGTGTTAAAGATTCAACGTGTTTTGTGAAAGGCCTCATACCTGCTATCCATTTGGGTTCTCACCCAAAGACCTTCTGAGTCCGATTATCGACAGATAGGCGACCGCGCTACCCTGAACGAACAATTTAAATAAAATGTTTTTCAAACATGCAAAATTTAATGATTAAAGATTTGGGTGCCCATTAAGTGTTTTGTTTGTTTGTTTGTTTGTTTGTTTGTTTATTTGTTTGTTTGTTTGTTTGTATCAAGGGTTAACGAGGGAGTCAACAAATTTTCAGTCATGTCGGCAAAGCGGCAATGTTCCATGGGTATAAGACAGTTATGGGCCAATGTGTCTTGCTCAATGACACAACACGGCAGCCCAAGTGGGGATCGAACTCCAGTAGTATCTACTTGCAACATCCTTGCCGAGTACGTCGTTGCTGGGTACGGTTTAATATCATTGCCCAGTACGGTAAAAGCTATTTTAAGCTAATTATAAATAGAATCGTTAAAACGCTATTTATAAATAAAATCGTTTAGATATATTGACAGTGTAACTTACATAATGAGTACCTTTGATGGTCCAATTTTACATGTATATAGATTTTTTATTTTTGTTTTCATTTAATTACGTTCAAGTTTAAAATTCATTGTCAAGAAGATTAAATATAATTGTATTCTGCAGACCCTTAAACTCACTTGTATAAAGTAAAACTTAAAATTGAAGGGTATATATATTTTATTTTATTTTTTTTTGGCCGATAAAGAGATAGTCTAGCAGATATGCATTTTTATACAGTCGTGACAGTGAGTTTGGCGTTTTTTGTGGATTAACGCCCCAGTCAACGATGTTTCAGTCACTGTCATGTCTAGCAAGAGCTCAAGTTTTTAACAGTGTTAAAGATTCAACGTGTTTTGTGAAAGGCCTCATACCTGCTATCCATTTGGGTTCTCACCCAAAGACCTTCTGAGTCCGATTATCGACAGATAGGCGACCGCGCTACCCTGAACGAACAATTTAAATAAAATGTTTTTCAAACATGCAAAATTTAATGATTAAAGATTTGGGTGCCCATTAAGTGTTTTGTTTGTTTGTTTGTTTGTTTGTTTGTTTATTTGTTTGTTTGTTTGTTTGTATCAAGGGTTAACGAGGGAGTCAACAAATTTTCAGTCATGTCGGCAAAGCGGCAATGTTCCATGGGTATAAGACAGTTATGGGCCAATGTGTCTTGCTCAATGACACAACACGGCAGCCCAAGTGGGGATCGAACACAGGCCCTCTCGATTTGGAGTTAGTTGGTCTACCGCTAGGCCGTGCTTGGGATTGCCGTTTATCCTGAGTGACGTGGAGTCTATTTCTAAAGCCATGTTCATGTGCAACATTTGAACTCGGGTGTATTTTTGCACACTGGATGTAAATTTGAACCCCGTGTGTATGGTATGCCATGAAATCTACACCCTGCAAAAATACACTCTGGTACAAATTTTCTCCTACTTTCCAGGTGGAGCAAATTGAATTGCAGCCGGGTGTATTTTTGCACCCGTGTGTATTGTGTGTATATGAACGCAAAACGCTTAATCGTTACACATTTTTGTTTGTTTGAATTGATACTTTACGTCCCAGACAACAGCTTAGGCCATGTCTGGAGATTGTATCCACTTTATGGGCCTTTCACTCAAAGTTAGGATGCCATGGCATCCAAAAATGCTAAAGATATAACCACACAGCTAAGCCAATAAGGCTTATAGGTATGACCAGTTTGACTTGAAACAATTTTTCTTGGGCAGTCTCAAGCCGCAGCGGTTTACCAGTAGTCAGATTACCAGTCAGTAGCGAACATGCTTTGCCTGAGGCACAAACAGCCCATCTACATCAAATGACCTCTGCTAATAAGGAGCATTTTAGTCAAAATTTAATGTCAAAACCAGGCGAATATGAACATGATCTCGCTGCATATGGCCGCTACACAAGCGGATGAAAAATTACACCCGGTTGCAAATACAGCATATGAACACGGCTTTAGATTGTAATTTACATGTAGTACTGCAGATCTATTGAACAGCGAAAGACAACGTGTTTGTCCTAAACACCGCGATTTTCATTGTTGGCATATAGTATGCCATATAGGCTATCTGAAGAGCCTAAAGTAGCCTAAACACCCATTTTCACTGCTCTTAAAGGATCTAAGTTTTATATTTATATTCTACAATGGAGAACTATCAGTGATTTAAGGATGATGTCGTAACAATGTCTACCACAACAATGTAGAGATATACAGTGTCATTCTCTTCAGCATCGTCCCCAGTAGGGATCTACAACACCATCCCCTACCATTCCGTCCCCAGTAGAGATCTATCGCCCCATTCCCTACCACAACGTCAACAGTAGAGATCTACAGCGACATACCCTACCACACCGTCCCCAGTAAAGATCCACAGCGCCATAACCTACCACACCATCCCCAGTAGAGACCCACAGCACCATATTCTACTGGACCGTCCCCAGTAGAGATCTACAGTACGGTATTCTACCACACCGTCTCCAGTAGAGATATACAGCGCCATACCCTACCACACCGTCTACAGAAGAGATCTAAAGCGACATACCCTACCACACCGTCCCCAGTAGAGATCTACAGCACCATATTCTACTGGACCGTCCCCAGTAGATATCTACAGTCGGGTATTCTACCACACCGTCCCCAGTAAAGATATACAGCGCCATATCCTACCACACCGTCCCCAGTTGAGATATGCAGTGTCATTTTCTTCAGCATTGTCCCCAGTAGGGATCTACAACACCATACCCCACCATTGCGTCCCCAGTAGAGATCTATTGCCCCATTCCCTACCACAACGTCCCCAGTAGAGATCTACATTGGGGTAGTCTACCACACCGTCTCCAGTAGAGACATACAGCTCCAAACCCTACCACAGCGTCCCCAGTAGTGATATACCACAGCGTCCCCAGTAGGGATATACAGTGTCATTCTCTTCATCATCGCCCTCAGTAGGGATCAACAACACCATACCCTTCCATTCCGTCCCCAGTAGAGATATATCGCCCCATTTCCTACCACAACGTCCCCAGTAGAGATCTACAGCGACATACCCTACCACACCGTCCCCAGTAAAGATCTACAGCACCATACTCTACTGGACCGTCCCCAGTAGAGATCTACAATGCGGTAGTGTACCACACCGTCTCCAGTAAAGATATACAGCGCCATACCCTACCACTCCGTCCCCAGTAGAGATATACAGTGTCATTCTCTTTAGCATCGTCCCCAGTAGGGATCTACAAAACCATCCCCTACCCTTCCGTCCCCAGTAGAGATCTATTGCCCCATTCCCTACCACAACGTCCCCAGTAGAGATCTACATTGGGGTAGTCTACCACACCGTCTCCAGTAGAGACATACAGCGCCAAACCCTACCACAGAGATCTACAGCACCATATTCTACTGGACCGTCCCCAGTAGAGATCTACAGTACGGTATTCTACCACATCGTCTCCAGTAGAGATATACACACCATATCCTACCACACCGTCCCCAGTAGAGATATCATGTGTCAGTCTCTTCAGCATCGTCCCCAGTAGGGATCAACAACACCACGCCCTACCATTCCGTCCCCAGTAGAGATCTATCGCCCCATTTCCTACTACAACGTCCCCAGTAGAGATCTAAAGCGACATACCCTACCACACCGTCCTCAGTAGAGATCAAAAGCACCATATTCTACTGAACCGTCCCCAGTAGATATCTACAGTCGGGTATTCTACCACACCGTCCCCAGTAAAGATATACAGCGCCATATCCTACCACACCGTCCCCAGTTGAGATATGCAGTGTCATTCTCTTCAGCATCGTCCCCAGTAGGGATCTACAACACCATACCCCACCATTGCGTCCCCAGTAAAGATATATTGCCCCATTCCCTACCACAACGTCCCCAGTTGAGATATGCAGTGTCATTCTCTTCAGCATCGTCCCCAGTAGTGATCTACAACACCATACCCCACCATTGCGTCCCCAGTAAAGATATATTGCCCCATTCCCTACCACAACGTCCCCAGTAGAGATCTACATTGGGGTAGTCTACCACACCGTCTCCATTAGAGACATACAGCGCCAATCCCTACCACAGCGTCCCCAGTAGGGATCTACAGCACCATACTCTAATGGACCGTCTCCAGTAGAGATCTACAATGCGGTAGTGTACCACACCGTCTCCAGTAAAGATATACAGCGCCATACCCTACCGCTCCGTCCCCAGTAGAGATATACAGTGTCATTCTCTTTAGCATCGTCCCCAGTAGGGATCTACAACACCATACCCTACCCTTCCGTCCCCAGTAGAGATCTATTGCCCCATTCCCTACCACAACGTCCCCAGTAGAGATCTTCAGCGACATACCCTACCACACTGTCCCCAGTAAAGATCCACAGCGCCATAACCTACCACACCATCCCCAGTAGAGATCTACAGCACCATACTCTACTGGACCGTCCCCAGTAGAGATCTACAATGCGGTAGTGTACCACACCGTCTACAGTAAAGATATACAGCGCCATACCCTACCACGCCGTCCCCAGTAGAGATATACAGTGTCATTCTCTTTAGCATCGTCCCCAGTAGGGATCTACAAAACCATCCCCTACCCTTCCGTCCCCAGTAGAGATCTATTGCCCCATTTCCTACCACAACGTCCCCAGTAGAGATCTACATTGGGGTAGTCTACCACACCGTCTCCTGTAGAGACATACAGCGCCAAACCCTACCACAGAGATCTACAGCACCATATTCTACTGGACCGTCCCCAGTAGAGATCTACAGTACGGTATTCTACCACATCGTCTCCAGTAGAGATATACACACCATATCCTACCACACCGTCCCCAGTAGAGATATCATGTGTCAGTCTCTTCAGCATCGTCCCCAGTAGGGATCAACAACACCACGCCCTACCATTCCGTCCCCAGTAGAGATCTATCGCCCCATTTCCTACTACAACGTCCCCAGTAGAGATCTAAAGCGACATACCCTACCACACCGTCCTCAGTAGAGATCAAAAGCACCATATTCTACTGAACCGTCCCCAGTAGATATCTACAGTCGGGTATTCTACCACACCGTCCCCAGTAAAGATATACAGCGCCATATCCTACCACACCGTCCCCAGTTGAGATATGCAGTGTCATTCTCTTCAGCATCGTCCCCAGTAGGGATCTACAACACCATACCCCACCATTGCGTCCCCAGTAAAGATATATTGCCCCATTCCCTACCACAACGTCCCCAGTTGAGATATGCAGTGTCATTCTCTTCAGCATCGTCCCCAGTAGGGATCTACAACACCATACCCCACCATTGCGTCCCCAGTAAAGATATATTGCCCCATTCCCTACCACAACGTCCCCAGTAGAGATCTACATTGGGGTAGTCTACCACACCGTCTCCATTAGAGACATACAGCGCCAATCCCTACCACAGCGTCCCCAGTAGGGATCTACAGCACCATACTCTAATGGACCGTCTCCAGTAGAGATCTACAATGCGGTAGTGTACCACACCGTCTCCAGTAAAGATATACAGCGCCATACCCTACCGCTCCGTCCCCAGTAGAGATATACAGTGTCATTCTCTTTAGCATCGTTCCCAGTAGGGATCTACAACACCATACCCTACCCTTCCGTCCCCAGTAGAGATCTATTGCCCCATTCCCTACCACAACGTCCCCAGTAGAGATCTTCAGCGACATACCCTACCACACTGTCCCCAGTAAAGATCCACAGCGCCATAACCTACCACACCATCCCCAGTAGAGATCTACAGCACCATACTCTACTGGACCGTCCCCAGTAGAGATCTACAATGCGGTAGTGTACCACACCGTCTCCAGTAAAGATATACAGCGCCATACCCTACCACGCCGTCCCCAGTAGAGATATACAGTGTCATTCTCTTTAGCATCGTCCCCAGTAGGGATCTACAAAACCATCCCCTACCCTTCCGTCCCCAGTAGAGATCTATTGCCCCATTTCCTACCACAACGTCCCCAGTAGAGATCTACATTGGGGTAGTCTACCACACCGTCTCCTGTAGAGACATACAGCGCCAAACCCTACCACAGAGATCTACAGCACCATATTCTACTGGACCGTCCCCAGTAGAGATCTACAGTACGGTATTCTACCACATCGTCTCCAGTAGAGATATACACACCATATCCTACCACACCGTCCCCAGTAGAGATATCATGTGTCAGTCTCTTCAGCATCGTGTCCCAGTAGGGATCAACAACACCACGCCCTACCATTCCGTCCCCAGTAGAGATCTATCGCCCCATTTCCTACTACAACGTCCCCAGTAGAGATCTACAGCACCATATTCTACTGAACCGTCCTCAGTAGAGATCTACAGTACGGTTTACTACCACACCGTCTCCAGTAGAGATATACAACGCCATATCCATCCACACCGTCCCCAATAGAGATATACTGTGTCATTCTCTTCAGCATCGTCCCCAGTAGGGATCAACAACACCACGCCCTACCATTCCGTCCCCAGTAGAGATCTATCGCCCCATTTCCTACTACAACGTCCCCAGTAGAGATCTAAAGCGACATACCCTACCACACCGTCCTCAGTAGAGATCAAAAGCACCATATTCTACTGAACCGTCCCCAGTAGATATCTACAGTCGGGTATTCTACCACACCGTCCCCAGTAAAGATATACAGCGCCATATCCTACCACACCGTCCCCAGTTGAGATATGCAGTGTCATTCTCTTCAGCATCGTCCCCAGTAGGGATCTACAACACCATACCCCACCATTGCGTCCCCAGTAAAGATATATTGCCCCATTCCCTACCACAACGTCCCCAGTTGAGATATGCAGTGTCATTCTCTTCAGCATCGTCCCCAGTAGGGATCTACAACACCATACCCCACCATTGCGTCCCCAGTAAAGATATATTGCCCCATTCCCTACCACAACGTCCCCAGTAGAGATCTACATTGGGGTAGTCTACCACACCGTCTCCATTAGAGACATACAGCGCCAATCCCTACCACAGCGTCCCCAGTAGGGATCTACAGCACCATACTCTAATGGACCGTCTCCAGTAGAGATCTACAATGCGGTAGTGTACCACACCGTCTCCAGTAAAGATATACAGCGCCATACCCTACCGCTCCGTCCCCAGTAGAGATATACAGTGTCATTCTCTTTAGCATCGTCCCCAGTAGGGATCTACAACACCATACCCTACCCTTCCGTCCCCAGTAGAGATCTATTGCCCCATTCCCTACCACAACGTCCCCAGTAGAGATCTTCAGCGACATACCCTACCACACTGTCCCCAGTAAAGATCCACAGCGCCATAACCTACCACACCATCCCCAGTAGAGATCTACAGCACCATACTCTACTGGACCGTCCCCAGTAGAGATCTACAATGCGGTAGTGTACCACACCGTCTCCAGTAAAGATATACAGCGCCATACCCTACCACGCCGTCCCCAGTAGAGATATACAGTGTCATTCTCTTTAGCATCGTCCCCAGTAGGGATCTACAAAACCATCCCCTACCCTTCCGCCCCCAGTAGAGATCTATTGCCCCATTTCCTACCACAACGTCCCCAGTAGAGATCTACATTGGGGTAGTCTACCACACCGTCTCCTGTAGAGACATACAGCGCCAAACCCTACCACAGAGATCTACAGCACCATATTCTACTGGACCGTCCCCAGTAGAGATCTACAGTACGGTATTCTACCACATCGTCTCCAGTAGAGATATACACACCATATCCTACCACACCGTCCCCAGTAGAGATATCATGTGTCAGTCTCTTCAGCATCGTCCCCAGTAGGGATCAACAACACCACGCCCTACCATTCCGTCCCCAGTAGAGATCTATCGCCCCATTTCCTACTACAACGTCCCCAGTAGAGATCTACAGCACCATATTCTACTGAACCGTCCTCAGTAGAGATCTACAGTACGGTTTACTACCACACCGTCTCCAGTAGAGATATACAACGCCATATCCATCCACACCGTCCCCAATAGAGATATACTGTGTCATTCTCTTCAGCATCGTCCCCAGTAGGGATCAACAACACCATGCCCTACCATTCCGTCCCCAGTAGAGATCTATCGCCCCATTTCCTACCACAACGTCCCCCGTAGAGATCTAAAGCGACATACCCTACCACACCGTCCCCAGTAGAGATCTACAGCACCATATTCTACTGGACCGTTCCCAGTAGAGATCTACAGTACGGTATTCTACCACACCGTCTCCAGTAGAGATAAACAGAGCCATATCCTACCACACCATCCCCAGTAGAGTTATGCAGTGTCATTCTCCTCAGCATCGTCCCCAGTAGGGATCTACAACACCATACCCCACCAATGCGACTTCAGTAGAGATCTATAGCCCCATTCCCTAGCACAAGGTCCCCAGTAGAGATCTACAGCGACATACCCTACCACACCGTCCCCAGTAAAGATCCACAGCGCCATAACCTACCACACCATCCCCAGTAAAGATCCACAGCGCCATAACCTACCACACCGTCCCCAGTAGAGATCTACAGCACCATATTCTACTGGACCGTCCCCAGTAGAGATATACAGTACGGTTTACTACCACACCGTCTCCAGTAGAGATATACAACGCCATATCCTACCACACCGTCCCCAATAGAGATATACTGTGTCATTCTCTTCAGCATCGTCCCCAGTAGGGATCAACAACACCATACCCTACCATTCCGTCCCCAGTAGAGATCTATCGCCCCATTTCCTACAACAACGTCCCCAGTAGAGATCTAAAGCGACATACCCTACCACACCGTCCTCAGTAGAGATCTACAGCACCATATTCTACTGGACCGTTCCCAGTAGAGATCTACAGTACGGTATTCTACCACACCGTCTCCAGTAAATATATACAGTGCCATATCCTACCACACCGTCCTCAGTAGAGATATGGAGTGTCATTCTCTACAGCATCGTCCCCAGTAGGGATCTACAACACCATACCCCACAATTGCGTCCCCAGTAGAGATCTATTGCCCCATTCCCTACCACAACGTCCCCAGTAATGATCTACATTGCGGTAGTCTACCGCACCGTCTCCATTAGAGATATACAGCGCCATACCCTACCACTCCGTCCCCAGTAGGGATATACAGTGTCATTCTCTTCAGCATCGTCCCCCAGTAGGGATCTACAACACCATACCCCACCATTCCCTCTCCAGTAGAGATCTATCGCCCCTTTCACTACCACAACGTCCCCAGTAGAGATCTACAGCACCTTAATCTATCACACCGTCCCCAGTAGCGATAAATGGACCCATTTTTACCATAACGTCCCCAGTAGAGATCTGCAGCGACATACCCTACCACACCGTTCCCAGTAAAGATCTACAGCGCAATAACCTACCACAGCGTACCAAGTAGAGATTTACAGCACCATAATCTACCACACCGTCCCAAGTAGAGATATATCGACCCATACCCTACCACAACGTCCCAAGAAGAGATCTACAGAGACATACCCTACCACACCGTCCCCAGTAATAAATAATATCGTTCAATTCCCTACCACAACGTCCCCAGTGAAGATCTACAGCTACATTCCCTATCACACCGTCCCAAGTAAACATCTTAAGCGAACTACTCCACAAATACGTCCCCAGTAGAGATATACAGCGATATACCCTACCACACCGTCCCCAGTAAAGATCTACAGCGCCATAACCTACCACAGCGTCCCCAGTGGAGATTTACAGCACCATAATCTACCACACCGTCCCAAGTAGAGATATATCAACCCATTCCCTACCACAACGTCCCAAGTAGAGATCTACATAGACATACCCTACCACACCGTCCCCAGTAAAGATCTATCGTTCAGTTCCCTACCGCAACGTCCCTAGTGGAGATCTACAGCTACATTCCCTATCACACCGTCCCCAGTAAACATCTTAAGCGAACTACTCCACCAATACGTCCCCAGTATCTACAGCGACATACCATACCACACCGTCCCCAGTAGAGATATACAACACCATACTCTACTGGGGCGTCCCCAGTAGAGATGTACAGTGCGGTAGTCTACCACACCGTCTCCAGTAGAGATATATAGCGCCATACCCTACCACTCCGTCCCAAGTAGAGATATACAGTGTCATTCTCTTTAGCATCGTCCCCAGTAGGGATCTACAACACCATACCGTATCATTCCGTCTCAAGTAGAGATCTACAGCACATTAATCTTCCACACAGTCCCCAGTAGAGATATATCGACCCATTTCCTACCACACCGTCTCCAGTAGAGACATAAAGAGTCATACAGCGCCATACCCTACCACCCCGTCCCTAGAAGAGATATACTGTGTCATTTTCTTTAGCATTGTCCCCAGTAGGGATTTACAACACCTATCCTATGGTTCCGTCCCCAGTAGAGATACATCGCCGCATTTCCTACCACATCGTCCCCAGTAGAGATCTTCAGCGACATACCCTACCACACGGTCCCCAGTAGAAGTCTACAACACCATAATCTACCACACCGTCTCCAGTAGAGATATTTCGCCCATTCCCTACCACAACATCCCCAGTACAGATAAACAGCTACAAACCCTATCACACCGTCCCCAGTAGAGATCTAAAGCGAACTACTTTACCAATGCGTTCCCAGTAGAGATTTACAGCTACATACCCTAACACACCGTTCCCAGTAGAGATCTACAGCACCAAACTCTTCGGGATCGTACCCAATAGAGATCTACAGTGAGTTAGTCTACCACACCGTCTTAAGTAGAGATATACAGCGCCATACCCTACCATTCCGTCCCCAGTAGAGATATATAGTGTCATTCTCTTTAGCATCGTCCCCAGTAGGGATCTAAACCACCATACCCTACCATTCCGTCCCCAGTAAAGATCTATCGCCCCATTCCCTACCACAACGTCCCCAGTAGAGATGTACAGCGACATATCTTACGATACCGTCCCCAGTAAAGATCTACAGCGCCACATCCTACTACGTCGTCCCTAGTAGAGATCTACAGCACCATAATCTACCACACCGTCCCCAGTAGAGATTTATCACCCCATTCCCTACCACAACGTCCCCAGTAGAGATCTACAGCTGCATATTTCTACAGCGACATACACTACCACACCGTCCCCAGTAAAGATCTATCGTCCAATTCCCTACCATTACGTCCCCAGTGGAGATCTACAGCTGCATATTTCAACGTTCCGAGTAGACATACAAAACAAAACTACTCTACAAATACGTCCCCAGTAGAGATCTACAGCGACATACCCTTCCACTCCGTCCCCAGTAGAGATATATAGAGTCATTCTAACCAGCATCGTCCCCAGTAGGGATATACAACACCATACCCTACCATTCCGTCCCCTGTAGAGGTCTATCTCCCCATTCCCTACCACAACGTCCCCGGTAGAGATCTACAGCGACATATCCTACCATACCGTCCCCAGTAAAGATCTACAGCGCCATATCCTACAACACCGTCCCCAGTAGAGATCTACAGCACCATAATCTACTACACCGTCCCCAGTAGAGATCTATCACACTATTCCCTACCCAACGTCCCCATTAGAGATCTACAGAACCTTACTCTACTGGACCATCTCCAGTAGAGATATACAGTGCGTGCGGAAGTCTACCACACCGTCTCCATTAGATAAACAGCGCCATATTCTACCACTCCGTCCCCAGTAGAGATATACAATGTCATTCTCTTCAGCATCTTCCCCAGTAGAGATCTATAACACCATACCCTACCATTCGGTCCCCAGTAGAGATCTGTCGCCCCTTTCCCTACCCAAACGTCCCCAGTAGAGATCTACAGCGACATTCCCTACCACACCGTCCCCAGAATGATCTACAGCGCCATTTCCTACCACACCGTCCCCAGTAGAGGTCTACAGCACCATAATCTACCACACCGTCCCCTTAGTCCGGCAGAAAACAAAGTTGACCTGGAATTGTGTTCTAAAGTTTTTTTCTTTACTGAATTATGTTCAGTTGGCATTGCCTTACAAGAATCTGAGTGATGCCCCTTTGGCATCATTGAGCAATTTTGTATTTTCAAGATGGCGTTTATGATGGCGGCCAGAATATATAATAATATTTAACAGGGGTC
Organism: Rugalucina vietnamica; assembly: GCA_964017185.1. NCBI lineage: Eukaryota > Metazoa > Mollusca > Bivalvia > Lucinida > Lucinidae > Rugalucina > Rugalucina vietnamica. The sequence continues at coordinate 16,216,802 of OZ024874.1, forward strand.
TCTGATTGTTTTTATCTGGCAAATCTGTGGTTATTTCAGTACAAAATGATGAAATAGGTATCAGTTTTGTATAAGTATTTACATTCTATCATAGTTTCTTTTCAAGACAGGATAAAAACACTGTATAGATGAAATAAGTCAAGGTTTTTCGTAATTTTGGTTTAACTTTTTTATTCATACAATAAGCACTTTAACTTTCAGAACCATTACTCAAGCTAGATTGCCTTATTAAGATGCAGTGATTATCGTATTCAAGATGTCATTCAAGAAGGCAGCCATGATTTCTTGCGCAAAGCGAATTTAACTTAGAATTGAGGTTATGGAAACGTTGCGGTAGAGTATGGCACCGAGATTCCTTTGGGGGCGTTGTGGTAGAATTTGACACTGAAGATCCCTATTTGGGACGTTGTGGTAGAGCTTGACACTGTAGATACGTATTGGGGAAGTTGTGGCACTTTTATCATCCTACTGGGGACGTTGCGGCAGAGTATGTCGCTGTAGATCCCAACTTGGTACGTTGTGGTAGAGTATGGAATAAAGATACATACTGGGGACCTTGCGATAGATTATGGCGATGTTGATCTCTTCTTGGTAGGTTGCGATAGAGTATGGCGCTTTATATCCCTACTGGTGACTTTGTAGCAGATTATGGCGCTGTAGACCTCCACTGGGTACATTGTTGTAGATTAAAGGTTTAATTTGGAAACAATGTGGAAGAGTATGTCACTGAAAATCCACTACGGGCCGTGTGGAAATAATTGAGCTGTTTATATCACTTGGTAGATTGTTGTAGAGAATAGTGTCGTATACATGTATCCCTACTGGGGACGTTGTGGTGGATTATGGCAGTGTAGATCCCTACCGGGGACATTGCAATATAGTATGGCACTGTTGATCAAAACTGCGGACGTTGCGGTAGAGTATGGCACTGAAGATCTCTACTGGGGATCTTGTGGAAGAGTATGTCACGCTCGATCATCACTGGATACTTTGCGGTAGAGTATGTGGCTGTATATCCCTACAGAATCCGTTGTGATACATTATGGCGCTGTACAGCTCTATATCCTTACTGGGTACGTTGTGGTAGAGTATGGCACTGTAGTTCCTTACTGGAGACGTTGCGATAGAGTATGGTACTGTAGATCCCTACTGGGGACGTTCCGGTTCAGCATGTGGCTGTAGATTCCTACTGGGGAAGTTATGGTAGAATATGGCGCTGTAGAGATCGCTTCTGCGGACGTTGGGATACAGTAAGGCGCTGTAGATATCTACTGGGGACGTTGCAGTAGAATAAGTGGCTGTTTATCTCTACTGGGGACGGGTGAGTAGAGTATGACGCTACAGAGATCGCTACGCTACTGGGGACGTTGCGATAGAGTTTGGTGCTGTAGATATCTACTGGGGACGTTGCGGTAGAATATGTGACAGCTTATCTCTACTGAGGACGTTGCGGTAGAGTATGGCTCTGTAGATTCCTTCTTGGGACGCTGCGCTAGAGTATGGCGCTGTTTGTCTCTACTTGATGTAGAGTATGGCGCTGTAGATTCGTACTGGGGTCTTTGCGGTAGAGTATGGCACTGTTGATCCCTACTGGGGACGTTGCGGTAGGGTAGGGTAGTCGTTGCAGTATAGTAATGCAATCAAAGTTGCCAAGGCTGAAAAAATGAAAAATTAAAAAAAAAAAGAAAGAAAAAAAAAAAAAAAGACTGGAACCCAGGCTACACTACTGGGGACATAGCTGTTTAGTATGTGGTTAGGGGCGTTGGGTAGATTGTGGCACTGTAGATCCATACTGGGGATGTTGTATTAGAAAATGGCTCTGTAGATCCCTATTGGACCATTGCGGTAGAGCCTGGCAGACCTGTTATCGATTACTTTCAAAGTTAATCACTAACGATTACAATTACTTTCAACGATTAACGATTACGCTTAAAAGTATTTTTCCTGGCTTTATTCGATTACAATTACAATTGATTTGCAAAAGTAATCGAATAATCAATCGATTAGTTTTGCTACTGTCTACTGTCTACGTTGTGGTACAGTATGACACTGTAGAACCATACTTGGTCGTTGCTGTAGGGTATGGCTCTGTAGATCCCTAACAGACACGTTTTGTAGAATTTGGCACTGTACATCCCTACTGGGGACGTTGTGGTGGAATACGGCATTGTAGATCCCTATTGGGGACATTGCGATAGAGTATGGCGCTGTAGATACCTACTGGAGACGTTGTGGTACAGTATGGCGCTGTTGATCTCTACTGGGTACGTTGTGGTAGAGTATGGCTCTGTAGATACTTACTGGGGTCGATGTGGTAGAGTATGGCACTGTAGATCCCTTCTGGGGAGGTTGCGGTAGAGAAAGGCGTTAAAGATGCTGTAGACGTAGCAGTAGAGTATGGCGCTGAATATTCATAACAGGGAGTTTGCGATAGATTTTGGCATTCAATATCCACAAGGGGACGTTGTGCTAGAATATGGCACTGTTTATCACTATGGGGGACATTGCGGTAGAGAATTGTGCGGTATATCCCTACTGGCTACGTTGTGGTAGAGTTCGGTACTTACATTCTTACTGAAGACGTTGCACTAGAGTATGGCGCTGTTGATATCTACTGGGGACGTTGCGCTACAGAATGGCACTGTAGATACCTAGTTGGGGCGTTGAGGTAGTGTTTATGTCTGTAGATTTCTACTGGGGACGTTGCAGTAGATAATAAATATAAAACTGAGATCCTTTAAGAGCAGTGAGCATATTTTCCAGAAAGGTGATGGGCCTTACCACGATTTCGGCTATTCAAGCCTCGTCAGTGACCCTTTAGATTTGGCAACATGGAGCCAAAGAGAGTTACAGTAATTTTTCAACTTTCAGCAGGCTAGTCGATACAAAGACTAGTATAATCAAATTGTGGCCAAATATATTGAACGTTGGTTAGAATATGAATCTAAACCGATGATAATTTTCTGATTTCTCAAAATATCCTCTCTGAGCTCGAAGGACCAAAAGGAAAAAATATTCTGCACTATTGATGATGTACGGGGAGACTTTTTAGGGCCGCCACACGGCACAACACCAGCTGCAGTAATAGCTAATAAAAATGAAACTGAGATCCTTTAAGAGCAGTGAGCATATTTTCCAGAAAGGTGATGGGCCATACCGCGGTTTCGGCTATTCAAGCCTCGTCAGTGACCCTTTAGATTTGGCAACATGGACCCAAAGAGAGTTACAGTAATTTTTCAACTTTCAGCAGGCTAGTCGATACAAAGACTAGTATAATCAAATTGTGGCCAAATATATTGAACGTTGGTTAGAATATGAATCTAAACCGATGATAATTTTCTGATTTCTAAAAATATCCTCTCTGATCTCAAAGGACCAAAAGGAAAATATAATCTGCACTATGGATGATGTACGGGGAGACTTTTTAGGGCCGCCACACGGCACAACACCAGCTGCAGTAATGGCAAATAAAAATAAAACTGAGATCCTTCAAGAGCAGTGAGCATATTTTTCAGAAAGGTGATGGGCCATACCGCGGTTTCGGCTATTCAAGCCTCGTCAGTGAGTATGTCGTTGTAGATACCTATTGGAAACGTCGCAGTAGAGTATGGTGCTGTAGACCTCTACTGGGTACGTTGCAGATGAGTGTGGCGCTATATGTCTGTACTTGGAACAATATGGTACAGCATGGCGCTGAAGATCCCTACTGGTTTCGTTGTGGTAGAAAATAGCGCTGTATATCACAACCTGGGACGTTGCGGTAGAGAATTGCACAGTAGATCCCTACTGGGGACGTGACGGTAGACTATGGACATGTTGATCCCTACTGGGAAATTGGCGGTATAGTAGGGCACTGTTGATCCATAATGGGACGTTGTAGAGTATGTGGCTGAAGATCCAAACAGCAGATGTGGTTGAAAGTAGATATCTACTGGGGACGTTTCTGTAGAGTATTTGGCTATAGATCTCAACTAGAGACTGCGTGATAGAGTATGGCGCTATTGGTCTCTACTGGGAATGTTGCGGTATAGATAAGAACTGTAAATCCTTAATTGGGACCTTGTGGTAAAATATTGCTCTGTATTTCTCTACTCGGTACTTTGAGGCAGAGTATGACACTGCAGATACCAAACTGGATACGTTGCGGTAGACTATAGTTGCGGTAGTTGCGAACTGGAGATGTTGTGGTAGAGCATTGCACTATAGATGCCTACAAGGTACGTTGTTGTAGAGTATTGCACTGTATTTCCATACTGAAGACGTTGCATAACAGTTTGGTGCTGTATATCTTTACTGGGGACGCTGAAGATCCGGGTCAAGTGTATTATTGGGGACCCTTCTTTATCTTAAAAAAAGTTACCCTTAACTACTACATAATACAACCAAAAGTCGACAAGTCTTCAAGAGGACAAATGGACAATTCATTAATGAGGACCCTTCTCCCAATCTCATAGGTCGACAAGTCGACAGGTCGACAAGTCGACAATTCAGTTTTGGCAGTTTAGGTTCTATTTCCCATCATGCACTTAGTCCTTGTAGTTCCTCTTGGACTATACCTACCTATCCATTTATATATTTTGGCAATATTGATTTGTCGACTTGTCGACTTGTCGACCTGTCGACCTGTCGACCTAGTGCTATTGTCAATAAGAAAGATCCGGTTAGGTTTATGGTTAGATTAGGGTTAGTGTTAGCAATTATGGCATTATTGATTTGTCGACTTGTCGACCTGTCGACCTAGTGCTATTGTCAATAACAAAGATCCGGTTAGGGTTAGATTAGGGTTAGTGTTAGGGTTAGTGTGTGGTTAGGGTTAGGGCTTGGCTAGGGTTAGGGTTAGTGCTTGCCTCCCAGGCGTCGTATGCGATCATGCTTCAGGTATATGATGATTATTATGTATTGACAGCTATATACCACATAGGCTCTTTTTCCCATCATGCACTTAGTCCTTGTATTTCCGCTTGGACTATACCTACCTATCCATTTATATATTTTGGCAATATTGATTTGTCGACTTGTCGACTTGCCTTTAAGTTTCCAGTGGATATGCTGCTGTACATCTATATATGTCAATTATCTGTACTGCCAAACTTGTCGACCTGTCGAGCTAGTGCTATTGTCTACAACAAAGATCCGGTTAGGGTTAGGGTTAGTGTGTGGTTAGGTTTAGGGCTGGGTTAGGGTTAGGGTTAACTGTTGACACTCAGATTGGGACAATAATGACCATTAATGAGGACCCTTCTCCCAATCTCATAGGTCGACAAGTCGACAGGTCGACAAGTCGACAAGTCGACAGGTCGACAAGTCGACAAGTCGACAATTCAGTTTTGGTTCTATTTCCCATCATGCACTTAGTCCTTGTAGTTCCCCTTGGACTATACCTATCTATCCATTTATATATTTTGGCAATATTGATTTGTCGACTTGTCGACTTGTCGACCTGTCGACCTTGTGCTATTGTCAATAAGAAAGATCCGGTTAGGTTTATGGTTAGATTAGGGTTAGTGTTAGCAATTATGGCATCATTGATTTGTCGACTTGTCGACCTGTCGACTTGTCGACCTGTCGACCTAGTGCTATTGTCAATAACAAAGATCCGGCTAGGGTTAGGGTTAGATTAGGGTTAGTGTTAGGGTTAGTATGTGGTTAGGGTTAGGGCTTGGCTAGGTTTAGGGTTAGTGCTTGCCTCCCAGGCGTCGTATGCGATCATGCCTCAGGTATATGATAATTATTATGTATAGTATTGACAGCTATATACCACATAGGCTCTTTTTCCCATCATGCACTTAGTCCTCGTATTTCCGCTTGGACTATACCTACCTATCCATTTATATATGTTGGCAATATTGATTTGTCGACTTGTCGACTTGTCGACCTGTCGACCTGTCGACCTAGTGCTCTTGACAATAACAAAGATCCGGTAAGGGTTCGGGTTAAGTCAGTGTTAGGGTTAGGGTTAGTGTGTGGTTAGGGTTAGGGTTGGGTTAGGGTTAGGGTTAACTGTTGACATACAGATTGGGACAATATGTCAATAACAAAGATCCGGTTGACCAACATCTCCACCTCCATTTGTATACACCACTCATACTGATTTGTCGACTTGTCGACCTGTCGACTTGTCGACCTGTCGATTTACTGATGTGGACATTACAGAAGATCCATCTCCCTAGCCAATTCTTGTACTTCCGCTTGGACTATACCTACCTATCCATTTAAATATCGATTTGTCGACTTGTCGAATTGTCGACCTGTCGACTTGTCGACCTGTCGACTTGTCGACTTGTCGACCTGTCGACCTAGTGCTATTGTCAACAACAAACATCTATATATGTCTTTTATATGTACTGCCAAAATTGAATTGTCGACTTGTCGACCTGTCGACTTGTCGACCTGTCGACCTAGTGCAATTGTCAACAACAAAGATCCGGTTAGGGTTAGGGTTAGGGTTAGTGTGTGGTTAGGTTTAGGGTTGGGCTAGGGTTAGGGTTAGGGTTTAATGTTGACATACAGAATGGGACAATAATGAGCATTAATGAGGAGCCTTCTCCCAATCTTATAGGTCGACAAGTCGACAAGTCGACAATTCAGTTTTGGCAGTACAGATGAATGACATATTTAGATGTACAGCCGCATATCCACTGGAAACTTAAAGGCTTATCACATGTCGATATTGCCAGTGAAAGTAATCTCGGAGGATTCTTTCTTTAGCTTGGGGGTCGAGGGGTTGGGGGGGGGGGGGGGCTTGCCTCACAGGCGTCGTATGCGATCATGCCCCTCCCGCTTCAGGTATATGATGATTATTATGTATTGACATCTAAATGTGCCACATAGGTTCTATTTCCCATCATGCACTTAGTCCTTGTAGTTCCGCTTGGACTATACCTACCTATCCATTTTGATATATTTTGGCAATATTGATTTGTCGACTTGTCGACTTGTCGACCTGTCGACCTAGTGTTATTGTCAATAAGAAAGATCCGGTTAGGGTTATGTTTAGATTAGGGTTAGTGTTAGCAATTTTGGCATTATTGATTTGTTGAATTGTCGACCTGTCGACTTGTCGACCTGTCGACCTAGTGCTATTGTCGATAACAAAGATCCGGTTAGGGTTAGGGTTAGATTAGGGTTAGTGTTAGGGTTAGTGTGTGGTTAGGGTTAGGGCTTGGCTAGGGTTAGGGTTAGTGCTTGCTCCCCAGGCGTCGTATGCTATCATGCTTCAGGTATATGATGATTATTATGTATTGACAGCTATATATACCACATAGGCTCTTTTTCCCATCATGCACTTAGTCCTTGATTTTCCGCTTGGACTATACCTACCTATCCATTTATATATTTTGGCAATATTAATTTGTCGACTTGTCGACTTGTCGACCTGTCGACCTGTCGACTTGGTGCTTTTGTCAATAACAAAGATCCGGTAAGGGTTAGGGTTAAGTTAGGGTTAGGGTTAGGGTTAGTGTGTGGTTAGGGTTAGGGTTGGGTTAGGGTTAGGGTTAACTGTTGACATACAGATTGGGACAATATGTCAATAACAAAGATCCGGTTGACCAACATCTCCACCTCCATTTGTAAACACCACTCATACTGATTTGTCGACTTATCGACCTGTCGACTTGTCGACTTGTCGACCTGTCGACTTGTCGACCTGTCGATTTACTGATGTGGACATTACAGAAGATCCATCTCCCTAGCCAATTCTGATTTCTGATTTTTAACTGTTTACCTATAGATATGGACAATAATGACCATTAATTAGGGCATCTTCACATCCATTTACATGTATACATACATGTATAATCAATACTGATTTGTCGACTTGTCGACTTGTCGACCTGTCGACTTGTCGACCAGGTGACCTAGAGCTATTGTCAATAACAAAGATCCGGGTAGGGTTAGGGTTAGGTTAGGGTTAGGGTTAGGTTGGTGTTAGGATTGTGTTAGGGTTAGAGTTAACTGTTGATATACAGAATGAGTGAATAATGACCATTTTTCAATAGTGAATTGTCGACTTGTCGACTTGTCGACCTGTCGACTTGTCGGCCTGTTGACCTAGTGCTATTGTCTATAACAAAGATCAGGTAAGGGTTAGGGGTACGGTTAGGTTATGGTTAGGCTTAGGTTGGTGTTAGGGTTAAGTGTTGATATACAGATTGGGACAATACTGAATTGTCGACCTGTCGACTTGTCAACCTGTCGTCTTGTCAACCTATGATTATTGCGAGGTCCCGCTTGAGTTAGCTGTTCACGTCCTTGTATAAAGATTAATGATATTGATGTGTAAAATGATCGACTTGTTCACCTTTCACGATTAGGCAGCATCCTTTTTGCCAGCCAAATATACGATGTATGATTTGTATCGAGCTGTGAAGGTTATCGGACATGTATTGCATGTATTGAAGAGCACCTGATGTATGTATTGGTGATATATATATATATATATATATATATATATATATATATATATATATATATGGAGATGAGGAGGTATTAGGACTTGTATATATATATATATATATATATATATATATATATATATATATATATATATATATATATATATATATATATATATATATATATATATATATATATATATATATATATATATATATATATATATATAGGTCTGTGATTCTAACGTATGGTCCCCAATAGTGCCCTTGAGCCGAAGATCCATACTGTAGACGTTATGGTAGGGTATGGCTCTGAAGATACCTACTTGGGACGTTTTCGTAAACTAAGGCGCTGTATATCTCTACTGGGTACGTTGTGACAGAGTATGGAGCTGTAGGGGAGTAGATACCTACTAGGGACGTTGCGGTAGATCCCCAATGGATACGTTGTGGTAGAGTATAGCGTTGCGGTAAAATATATGGCTGTATATCTCTACTGAGGACGTTGCAGTAGAGTATGGCACTGTAGATTCCTACTGGGGACCTTGTGGTAAACTGTGGCGCTATATATCTTTACTGAGTACGTTATGGTAGAGTATCTAACCGTAGATCGTTACTGGGGACGTTGCAGTAGAATATGATACTGTAGATCGATACTGGGGACGTTGCGGTAAACAATGGTGCTGTAAATCCTAATGTGTACGTTGTGGTAGAGTACGATACTGTATATCCCTACTGGGGAGGTTGCGGTTGAGTATGGTATTGTAGAATACTACTGGGGACGTTGCGGTAGCGCATGGCACTGTAGCTCTTTATTAGGGAGGTTACGATAGAATACAGCGCTCTAGAGCTCAACTTGGAACGTTGTGGTAGAGTATGTCGCTGTAGATCTCTACTTGGAACGATCCGGTATCACATATTTGGTATGATGCTGTACAATTTTCAAAATAGCCCATTTTCGCTTCTACGCTGCAGACACGCACTGTATATATGGGTCATTATCAAAAAATGGAGCAATCCTTGTCCTTGATGATTTCCTCGCAAGCGCGATGTCCGAGGTTTGCTTCCTCCTTCTATAATATTATTATCCGCCGTGCTTTACAAGAACCACACGCGATTTCACGTTTACGAGTATGTTATTTAAAAGAAAAAATGCAAGATTTTTATCGTGTCCCCGGGTCTGGGTAAGTAGTTTTATTTGTTTCCAAACTTTCCATTGCAAAAGAAGCTTGACAGAAATAACATTTTCTGTAACCCTCTATTGCATATAATGTTATTAAAGTCAAATTCAAAAACCATATGGTATATTAAGTGCAATTTAAGAGCGGCGGCACATTATAGTGCTGTCCCTGGAAAACGTATCAGTGCTGTCACAGTTTTAAAACATCTATTTTGACCAGAGTTATGAATCATTGTCTCAGATCAAAACAATCGCATTTTTGTAGACGATAGCAAGCTGATGAAGTCATGGTAAACAACTTTTTGAGAAAATCACATTACTCCGTTCATATTCCATAAAGACATGTCAAAATCGGTGTGGGAAATTTTCAGCCATCAGTACTATCACGCGCATTTTGCCGCTTCTTGCAAATATCACGTACATTTTAAGGCCATGACTGAATTTCAGCTTAGGGCCGTTTTGAATAGATATGCAAAGTTTTCAGCCTGCATTCTGCTGTTTGTCATAATAATGAAATTTATGTGTAAAACTCAGTACTATCACGGTCAGTGCTGTCACGGTCATGACAGTAATGATGTGTGACAGCACTGAGTTGACTTCTGTCAGCAGGTGTGGATTCAGGCAATTTCCTACACTGAAAAGAGTTAGGTCGCCTTTCACGAGAGGGTCTCAGCTACTAACACCAGTAGGAGTCAAAAGAGGTCAAACCATTTGAGGTGTGTGTGTGTGTGGGGGGGGGGGGTGATAAAAAAACTGCAAATCCAAAATTCTTCGTCGACCAGGGTATACCCAATGAGGCTGGTTACTACGAAGAAAAAAAGTGGTAGTTTCGTCCCGACATTACTGAAAGTTATTGACTCGGGTACATAAAAAATAAATATCAGACGCGTCATGAGAAGACATGATTTTGCAAAAGTGCAGCTCAGCTGCAGTGTAACCTTCCAAGGGGGTATTAGCTCCAAGCTCACTAAAAGAAAAATGACCCCAGCTCCCTAATTTTTTACTTGCTCCCAGCTTCCTAAAACTAAAAATGTTCTCTTCTAGTAATCCCCAACTCCCTTCAAATGTTTTCCAGTTCTCCCAAGCTCCTTGATAACGAATTACCGATTCCGATAGCGTAATGGCGAGAGCGTCCGCTTCGGGAGCGGGAGGTCATGGGTTCGATCCCGGGCCGGGTCATGCCAAAGACTTTAAAAATGGTACCAGTGGCTACCTTGCTTGGCGCTCAGCATTATTAGGCCAGAACTGGCTTCTCTTCCTCCAAAACAAAATATAGCATCACTAACATCGCATGTCTAATATGAAAATGTCCGAATAATAACAAAAGAGGTCCGAAAATAATCAATGTCTGTATTCACTAGAGGACCGTATGGAAGACTGGCCGTTGTGCTAAATACGTTATCCTCTATAAATATAGAGATATTATTATTATTATTAATGGCCCTTCTACACAGAAAACCCGTGATAGGGTCCCAAATTAATTGCACTCTTTTGTCGTGAACAATCCTGCCGTTGTTTCAGACCTGGTCGAAAGCCCCAAAAACATTTTCTCATGCTGCAGCTGCTTAAAGTGTTAAGCTGAATAGCGCTAATTGCGCTTGTCGTGTTACACCGCGTTTGGTTTGCGTGTACCGAACGTGTTGTGTTATCTACCCAAAGGTGTCCCTGGTTCGAGCATTAGCCGAGGCTTCGTTGGTTGCGACCGTAAGGCAGTCACTGTCCCTAAGCTCATCGGTTAATTGTCAGAAATTAATCAATTAATCAACTCCGCACACATTGGAATAAAAAAGGCGAGATCGGATAATTAACAGTGCTGTCACGACAGCATCAGTGCTGTCACGATATCAGTGCTGTCACGGTCATAATCATTCAAAATACTCAAAACGCATCATATAAAAGTAGTTGCTTTTGGTATGTAATGATACTATACTAAAATAGTAAACGTTTTGCAGAACTTAATTTTGGTTTAATCCTACAAGATTATGTCTACAGAAAAAGCGTTTCAGAAACAGAACAAATCACAGTATGTGCATTTTCATTGAAGCTCTCTCCCTCGTTAATTCATTGAAAGTATTTAAGGTTTGTGACAAGTTATATATACCCCCACTTACAGATTTGGTAAGTCTTATCAAATAAGCGTTGTACGCAAGAAAATTTGTTCGTGACAGCACTGATATTTTTTCAAGGGTACCATACAATTGATTAATGCTGGTGCACAATTTTTTCAGTTAATTAAACTCGGCATATTTTATTTCTATATTCTAAATGGTATTGTTAATAAAACTATCTCATTAAAAAAGAAAAACTGGACAACGATTTTATTTTTTCGTTTTGCCTTACAGTTTTCTGGATTGCTCCATTTTTTGATAATGACCCATATAAACTTTGTATGGATGATTGACTTTGACCACTTTCCCTGGGCAGTCTCAGACATGATCAGACGGTCAGTCGGTAGCGTAGAAGCTTTGCCTGGAGGCACAAGCAGCCCTTCTATTTATTTAGGCCACAAATGGGCGAGGACCATACAAAGACGTCGAAAGCGTTCAAAGCGTATTTAACGCATGTAGAACTTATTCGTTATGCGTAAGACCGTCCGAGATACGCAGAGCTTCTGACATAAAAGTATCTGAAACCCCCTAAAACAAGGAAATCTTAGATTTTTCCGCCAGTGGTGTTCGGTTTGTTGCTATGGCAACCATGCATATTAAATTGCAAAGCGTTTTATTGTTGAAACTTGTAATATAATACGTGTTTTATAATAATTAAACATTTATTTATCTGAACCAGCACTTAAATGCTATAGCCGCATGTTTTCGTACCTTGTGTATTTCCGCGATGTACTGGTTCACATCCGCGTTTGGAAAACATTTCCGCGCTTGTGATACCTGGATTGAGAAATAATCTTTCTTTTTTTCTAATGTATATAAATCAGACACACTCGATAAACGAATATATCTTAAAAAATCTTTCATAAACATGCCTGTTTCTTGGTTGTTTATAAGAATTTTATGGAGCACGATAGCCTTGTGGTAGAGCACCGGCCTCCGAGTCGAGAGGTATTGGGTTTGATTCCCACTAGGGGTTTCCGGGCCGTGTCCTTGAGCAAGACAACATTAACTCACAACAGTAATGGTTAATACTCAAAAAGCGCTGGCTTTGTCCAGACATAGATGAAAACCTGTACTAGAGAACCAATGGTCCTGTAAACGCTCACCTGAGATCAGGGATATATACCAATAAACCTGTTTGACTAGTATGGTCATGGACGAACTATATTGACCTTGTCGTAAAATAGGTCAAGGTCATCACAGGGTCATAATTTTATGCACGCATATAGTACTCTAGTCTACAATGCTACATGCCTAGTTTTGTTGAAATTGGTCCACCCGTTCCATAGAAAAAGATTTTAGAATGATTTTTACCATATATGGACATGGCGGCCATCTTGGTCATGTGACCTGGATTATTTATGTACACATTGGTTTCTCCTTCCTACATGTGCTTTATATCAAATTTGCCGGGCTTTGATTGTCCAAGCGATTTCAGAGAAGATCTTTGAATATTATGGTGATATTCATTTATATTGCCCCAGGGTGGGGGCAGACCGGCCCATTGGGTCCATTTTTAAGAATCATATATCTACAGTCCATTTGCCCATTTCCTTAATGTTTTTTCTCTTCAAATGACTTTTTGACAAATTTCCCCTTCAAATGCATGGGCCACCTATGTTGACCTTGCCGTAAAATATGTCAAGGTAATTCCTGGGTCATGATTTATATAAACTATGTAGAGCTCCTTTCCCTGATGCTTCATGCCAAGTTTCAAAATCATAGACCTTATGGTTCTGGAGAAAGATTTTTTTCTATTTATAGCCATGGCGGCCATCTTGGTCATGTGATCTGGACCATTTATATAAACTTTTGTTCCAACTTCCTTAGGATGCTCCACATGAAGTTTGGCTTTGATTGACCAAGTAGTTTCAGAGAAGAAGATCTTTGAATATTATGGTAATATACATGTATATTGCCCCGGAGTGGGGGTAGACCAGCCCCTGGGGTGCATTTTTTTCAGAATCATAAATGTTCAGTCCATTTGCCCTTTCCCTTCAAGTTTTTCCCTTCAAATGACATTCGACAATTTTCCACATTCAAATACATGGGCGACCTATGTTGACCTTGCTGTAAAATAGGTCAAGGTCATCCCAAGGTCATGATTTATATGAACTTTGTAGAGCTCCTCTCCTTGATGCTTCATGCCAGGTTTCAAAATCATAGGCCTTCTGGTTCTGGAGAAGAATATTTTTAAGGTTTTTGCGATTTATAGCCATGGCGGCCATCTTGGTCATGTGACCTGGACAATTTATATAAACATTGGTTCCCCCTTCCTATAGGGATGCTTCACATGAAGTTTGGTTTTGATTGGCTAAGCGGTTTGAGAGGAGAAGATCTTTGAAAATCCCTTTCACGTCCCTGGCACACCCGCAAGCAGAACTTGGCTTGTCTCACATGTGGCCAGATCGGGACTCGAACCCACACCAGTCACAGCGGTGAGATGATCGAATGATTAAGAAACAGCGCTCTTAACCGCTCGGCCACGGGGCCCGCCCTGGTGTGGGTTCGAGCTCCGCTCTGGCCACATGTGAGACAAGCCAAGTTCTGCTTGCGGGTGTGCCAGGTGGGTTTTCTAGGGGTTCTCCCGTTTTCCCCCACCTTCTGATTGGCCGTTCTCATATGAGCTGAAATAATATTGAAAGGGACGTAAAACTGATTCAAAAAAGTGTGTGTGTGTGTGGGGGGGGGGGGGGGGTAAATCCAAAACGTCGATTGAACTTTTATGATCATAACAACACTTATATCCATCATAAGTGTTAGTTTTGCATTCGTAAAGGCATTTTAATTGAATTGTTGTTCAGGGATCATGTTTCTGGAATCATGATAATAGAGAGGTTATAAAATAAGAGCTGTCGCAGGACAGCGTAGCTCGCCTGACTTGTGCTTTGCCACTAAATCTATTAAAATCTATGACCCATGACATTGATCTCAAGGTCACTCAGGTGGGTCGTGATGGTACAGCATAAAACTTCAGACCAATATCTACCAACATGCAAAGTATGAACTTGATCCATCAACATGTTCAAAAGATATAGACTTCTAAAAACTTTAACCAAAAACTTAAACACAAAATTTTTAAGTCCGTGACCTTGACCTCAAGGTCACCCAGGTGGGTCGTGATGGTACCGCATAAAACTTCAGACCAATATCTACCAACATGCAAAGTATCAACTTGATCCATCAACATGTTCAAGAGATATAGACTTCTAAAAACTTTAACCAAAAACTTTAACACAAAATTTTGAAGTCTGTGACCTTGACCTCAAGGTCACCCAGGTGGGTCGTGATGGTACCGCATAAAACTTCAGACCAATATCTACCAACATGCAAAGTATCAACTTGATCCATCAACATGTTCAAGAGATATAGACTTCTAAAAACTTTAACCAAAAACTTTAACACAAAATTTCTAAGTCCGTGACCTTGACCTCAAGGTCACCCAGGTGGGTCGTGATGTTACAGCATAAAACTTTAGACCAATATCTACCAACATGCAAAGTATCAACTTGATCCATCAACAACTTCAAGAGATATAGACTTCTAAAAACTTTAACCAAAAACTTTAACATTTGAGCAACGCCGACGCCAACGCCGACGCCGACGCCGACGCCGACACCGACGCCGACGCCGACGCCGGGGTGACTGCAATAGCTCTTCCTGTACTTTCGTACAGGCGAGCTAAAAATGATGCAATCAGAAAGAAATTCGGTAGGAAATGAGTCGCATGTACGTGCCCTTTCATGCCCAAATCTAACAACAAGATTAGCTTTCGAACGCCAGGACAATGACTGAAACATCGTTTACTGGGACGTAAATAAACAAAAACTATCTGACTGTTATATATGTATAAATTAATCTGCCGGACTAATGTAAAATCGCTTTTGAAAATTTGCAACACGTAATCTATATACCCTTCCATTTCAAATTTTATTATATTCAGGTGGGTTTAAAGTCGAAGACTACATGTAGATTTAATATCATATATAGACCGTGAATGTTACATATGAACGTCATCAAATAAAATTAAGCTATAAAAATATTCTTATTATGAATTACTCTTATTATGAATTAGACCACAAAAAGGACTAATTGACATAATATGTTAAAAACATATATTAGTCTATTTATATTTAGCTTAAAATAGCTTTTTTTAAGAAATAACGATAACTCTTATAACGTACTGGGCAGAGATATAAAAACGTACTGGGTACGGACGTACTCAGCAGTGATGTTGCAAGTAGACCCTTCTCGTCTGTTGTGCCGAGTCTATTAGTGAAGAGCCGTAAACAAGTTTATACAATAAAACATGTTGGATATTTTGGAATCTACACAGGACCGAAACTTGCCCATGCAATATATAGCTAGACTTTTTTTTTTCAAATGCAAAAAATGAAAATTCCATTGGAAAAAATTTGATAGTTTTAATAATTTTGCTCAAAACATTGGTTGTGGGTACACAGAACCGCCTCACGGTTCTAACGAGTACCCACAATCTATGCCAGTTTTGGATAAAAAAATATGAAAAAATAGGCCCCTGCAAACCCTAGTTTTTTCTATATAAAAGTGGGGTTTATGGGGGGGGGGTATATTTATTTCAAGGGAATTTATCCTGATGACACATGTCATTAGAATTTGAGGCCTACGAAATCAAAAGCGATGCCCCGGCAAGACCGTACTTGTTTCCTGGGATCTAAGATGACACACATGCGTACATATACATGTACCAGACTTGACATGGAATCATTCGTGATTCCTTTTTAGGTGCACCCTGTTATTAACCCATATAAGCCTGTCGTAGCTGTACGTATTATATGCGCATGCTCAATTGATTAAACACGAGCAACACGTGCTGTAGTCTTTGTAAGCTTCTTTTCGCCATACTGTTTTGTACATTTCTGGCATTCGTATATAGTGACGTAACTTTCGTTTGTGTTTTCTGAAGATCAACGCTAAACTTCAGCTGAATGACAAAAACATTTTATAGAGGCACGTTGCATATAATTTTAGAATCACGACTGGCCACAGACGGAGCTCCTGACGCATATGTATGTTAAACGTAAACGGGCTTTTTTTTTATTTTTTTTTTCAGTATTATCAAACACGATCACTTGCTCGTTTCGAATCACCTAATATGTGCACTTTGTCCTTAAGTATACCAACAATATAGTTCCCGATATTGGTATCCCTGAAAAGATTAGCGCCTCCATCCAAAACTTACTGACTTTTAGTTTGTGCATGTCCAGGAAAACTGGTTAGTCAAACCATCTAAACATATAAGCATATTACTTTTTTATGTATTTTAAAGCACGTCCACATTTTGTATGTCATGTTGGGTAAACATCAAAACAAAATGGAGGCAACGTCCCAATTCAACCATATTTGTTGACTGGGACGTAAAGCAAAGAATCAAAATCAAATCCGTCCTCGATACCAGGATATTGCATGACCAGGACATCCACTTTGCGACAGACCAAGCCACCTGTAAGGAAAAACTCATGCGAGTCCGTCATACCTTCTAGAATGATTAAGAAACCAGTAATTTAAAAATAAGCCTTCGGGGATTGATCAAACGGTCATTGGCAGCCCTACTCTGCAATTAAAAGTCCTCGAACTCATCCTAGATACATGTATTATGGTTCTTCGCTACTGCCAAAAATGAAGATGATTGGACTTTGAATTGATGCTTTACGTCCCAGTCAACAGCAATGGTCATGTCGTGACGTTGCCTCCATTTTATGGGACATTTGCCCAACATTAGGATGTCATGACACTCAAAATGTGCTTCATAAATATAACCACCCAACTAAGCCAATAAGGATTATGTGTATGGATGGTTTGGCTAAACCACATTTCCTGGGCAGGCTCAGAGATGGTCGGTCAGTAGATTAGAAGCTTTGCCTGGAGGCACAAGCAGCCCATCTATTTCTCCTAGGCGCCAATAGGCGGGGGCCCAACAGAGCTGCTTCAACACCGATTTTAGCTCACCTGAGCCTAGGCTCACAAGGTAAGCTTACATGATAGGATTCGAGCTGGCGACCATCCATGCTCGCGACCACCCATGCATGCGCCCATCCGACCACACTTTGAAACATATATCTCGGAGACCAGCAGGCCGATCCCAAACAAACTTTATCAGAAGCATCATTGTGGTGGGAGATGACCTGCATTAGGTTTTAATGCAGGTAGGAACAGGACTCTGGTTTCCATGGCAACAGATAATTCCCATAGGGTTAATTAGGAAACAAATGACAACAGGGAAGTAAAAACACAACAACAAAACTTTGTACAGTTTTGGTATAGAAATTCTTGTACATTGACATCACAGATCTGCTTATAATATAAAACATGTTTTAGTAGACCATATTTGTACTCATTAGCACAAATGCCCAAATAAGCACACTGAGTTCTTTTCTCAGTTATCATCAAATCATTCTAAAAAGCACACATACTTTCTCAGAAAGTAAATATTATCACCATATTGGAATACTATTCAGGAATGTAAAATACATGTAGCCTGGTATATGTCTCTCTTAGTCCAAAGTGCAAGTGACAGGTTTTGTCATGATGTAGCTAGATGTAGTTCTACAATACCATGGATTTCAGTGTAATACATGTATAGTTCTAAGTTTTCATAGTTTCTGTGTCAACTAAAACTGTTAATCCTAAAATTCATAATTTTATGAAACACAAGAAAATGACTACATGTACTTAACTTTAATATTAACAATATTTATTATGTTGCAAACTCATAATAAAATATATAAACATACAACAACTAAAGCAAAGTCAAAACAACATTTATCACGAAAAAGAACAAATACCCTTTAATTATATATTAAAAAAGCTTTTCTTGACAACAGTCAGATTAGATCCCTATCAGAGTGTTACTGTCTTCTCAGGGTATTCATTAAGATTTGAAGTAGAAGGCCTGAAAATAAAAGTAGGAGGCAGGGGGGTCTGGGGGTCCTCCCCCAGCTGGGGTTGAGGGGGCAGCGCCCCCTCATCGGGGGTCCAGGGGGCCGAAGGCCCCCGGCCGAAAACGAATATAAGGCATTCTAGGACTCTCTCTGTGAGCTCTCCTGGACTCATTTTGTCATGTTCTTGAGTAGGTTTTTTTGTATTATAAGGCAGTTAAAAACACTAAGGTCAAGTTTCATCCAATCTATTTGATACATCACAATAGAAAATTTGCAAAAATTAATATTAGAATACATTTGCTTTCTGAAAATTGTTTTTCTTGATCATGCCTGTGTTCTGGCAGCAAGCTATGGCATAATTTGAGAACTCTTTTCAGCCAAATATTTAAGATTTTGAAGCTGAAAGAAACCAGTTTGCTTATTAATTTAATAAGCAAACTGGTTTCATTCAGCTTCAAAATCTTTGTAAAGATAGTCATCATCTTCATCATCTTCATCCTCTTCATCTCTTCCTTCTTCATCACTGTAACCTTCCAGGTTCAAAGTCTTTGCTGCAGCTCTTACTGCAGTCTGGAACACCTCTTGATTCACTACAGCCACTGGTTCTGTTTGAACTCCTGCATCTTCCAAAACGATGACTGGTGTGGCAGCTTCCTTTTCAACTGCTGCAGAAGACTTATATTTTGGCAGCTTTCTTCTGGGCTTCTTCTGCAGCCAGGACTTTACCGCTAACTTCACAATGTTCTGGCCTTCTTCTGAACTAGGCTCAGGAGCATTTATACTAATGTGAAGGAGACTCTCCAGCATCTGGGTCCCAAGTCTGTTTCTGAGACGAGTTTTGAGGGCTTTAAGAGTGCTTGCTCCTCTTTCAGGCCACGCATTCGAGACTGGTAATGATACAACCACCTCAACAATGTACATGATGTCTGGATACAGATCCTTTAGCATAGTCTGGTTCAGCAATTGAAGTAGTAGCCATTCTGTTGGAGTTGTTTTTGCTAATTTCTCTGGCAACTTGGGTTTAATTACATCTCGAATGTAATATTTCATTCCATGCCACTGGGCCTTAAGTCTGTTTATCTTGTCTTGATTATCCTTGAAGTAGTGGTTGCTCAGGGTTTCTAATTGTTGGTTTCCATAGACTTTCAGTTCTTCTGTGGTTTCAGGCATTACATTTGGATCAAATATGCTGAAAGCAGCCAGGACAGGAGAACTGTCTTCAAACCTCCTTTCAATGTTGTTGATCAAAGCTGTAATGTAATTACGGAACAGTGACTGTAGTTCTGTAGCATCCCTCTGGTTAAGACGTATATCTGCACACATGTCTGTGAGGCTGTCTATGTCTTGTTGAAGTTCTTGTATGGGTGTTTCATCCTGCAAGATGGTCTGAAGACTGTCCTTAGTCATATTGATGGTTGGTAGGATTGCAGCAAAGCTGAAGGACCCCTTCTGAAACCGCCTGGACAGTTCCCCAATGGCTGGAAGAACCGAGTTCAATATATATACAGCCCCAATAAATTTTAAAGTCCTCATTTTCTTCAGCAGCCCTGATGCTGTAGCATCTTGCTTTTCAAACTTGGAAAGCGTTTGAAGGAGTGCTTCATAGTCATCTTTTACTGCTTTCACTGCTGCTTCTAAGCTCAACCATCTAGTTCTGCAAGCTTTTTTCAGGCGTTTCACCACTCTTTTAACAGTCTGTCTGTTAAGCCGTATCACCTTAAGTTCAGTTTGGATTTTCAAATATGCAGACATTCTTTGAGGAGAGTTCTCAAAATACTGCCATAACTGGCGAAGCCAGATCTCAAGATTCTTAATGTAATTCAAAGACTCATTTGAATCTGTACAAGCTAAGGCCAGCCTGTGACATATACAGTGCACATTTAGCAGAGCAGGGTTCACTTGTTTAAGCCTAGCAGCAACACCGGATTTTTTCCCTACCATGACTGAAGCCCCATCAGATGTAAAACCAGTGAGCCGTTCTAAATTAAGCCCATCATTTTCTTCTAGCTCCTTCAAGAGAAGAGTGGCTATGGCCTCTGCATTGGCATGTTCAAATTCTGAAAGAACATTCTGGCATGATAAAAAATGTGTTGCAACCTGTTTTGTACCAAAGTCATAAAACTGGATGAAAGTAACAAGGTTTTCGGTAACTGAAATATCAGCAACTTCATCAGTTAGGACACCAAAGGCTGCTGCAGTCTTCACTTTCCTTAACAGTTCAGTTTTTACAGTCTGACCAAGTATCTCAAAAATTTCTTTTTGACTCCCTGATGATTTATGGTCAAAAAATTTAAGAGAATCAACATTAAATACTTTCTCAATAAAATCAAGTAATGGAACAAATTGCCTATTGGCAATAAAAGACTTCATCAGAAAGTAGGCAGTGGAGAATGCCTGTTCTAGAACAGAGTCTCTAACTTCTTCTTTCTTGGTATACTCTTGGTGGAAACAGGATGTTTTTTGGAGTAATTCAGTTCTCTGAGCATCAGCATGGATTTCACTGCTGCTATGTGTCTTTAATGCATCCACCTTAAACCTTACACTAGGAGAAGAGGCAAATGTTTCAGCTTGGTTCTGTGGATGTTTCATTTGGTGCTTTCTACAAATAACACAATACATCCCCTCACCCTCCACATAACAGAGCCACCAATTCTCCCGCTTCAGCCAGGAGTGTTGAAATTTTTTTGGGCGTATTCTGAGTTCTTCAGTTTTAGAAATGTCTGTGCAGTCTTTTTGATTGCATGTGAAACAATTATGAATCACGATGTCTTCATCAAAGTATTCGTAAATCATTTCCCGGCACATCTCTGCAGTCCATGGACCGAAGTTTTCTGGAGGGGAAGACAGAGTTCCCACGGGCTCTGGAAAACCTGGAAAACAAGGAAAATGGCTGAAAAAAATCCATGCATGGAAAAGTAATGGAATTTGAAAAATTATGAAAAATATCATGGTAAATTCAAGGAATTTTGTTATGATTTTTTTAAATTCAGTTTTATTTTTATTTACATTACTTTTGCAATAGAATTTTATGCAGTTATATGACAAAAAAAGATAGAATAGTCCTGGAAATTTAACTCTGATCATGGAATTATCATGGAAAAGTCATGGAATTTTATTTTTCACTGACCTTGGGAACCTTGAAAAGATGTTTTCACTTCACTGGTCTCGACAGATGTTTCTAAACTAGCAGGATTGTCTGTCTGTGTTGAGACGGTACTGTCATCAGTAGATGTTGTTGTATTATCATTCTTGCTGATCTGACCTAATACAAAAAATATGAGCCATTTGAAGCCAGCAAGTCATTACAAAAACACGCCCATGTGATACACAGATTATTGTAGAGTTGTAAATTTCATCAGAAAATTGTTGATATTTTTCTTATTTTTGCTCAAAATATAGATTTTGGGTACACGTTAGAACTGCCTCATCAAGGCGTTTCTAATGAGTACCCGCAAACTATATTTTGGAGCAAAAATAAGAAAAATAGGTATAAGGTGCATACCCAAGTTAGTGGGGTTAAAGGGGGTATACATTACACAGACATTTTTCCTGATGTGATGACTGATGATTTTTTTTCTTATATTTGCTCTAAAAAGATTAAGGATAGCCTCAGTAAGGCTGCTCTAATGTGTACCCACAATCTAAATTTTGAGATCAAATAAAATATCAAATATTTTCAACAGGTCAATAGAGCAGCAACAAAAAATACTTAAAAATTGATGGCCCAACGGCCAGAAAATAAATCAGTTAGTGCAACTAGACAGTCGTGGAAGTGGGGCAGGACGACTTGAGGCTCAGTTGGTCTGACAAACTTATGCCATAATAACATAAAGGGCTTGAAATGGCATTGAACTATATCCATGAAGCAAAAATGATTCAAAACTAATCCGAGACTTCTCTGACATTAAATAGCCTTCGATTATTTTTGACTGGCGGCTATTATAACAGACCCTTTATGGGTTTGCAGCCAGAGAAGACTCGGGTTAGTTCAAAACAGATTTTCTAAGACTCGGTCTCATTTCATGGTGGTATCAAACACTGTAAAGTTTTTGTTCAAGTTGAGGGAAAAAGTTGGTACAGGCCATGCTTAGTAACCCATGTACAAGTTGTGGGTGGGGTATTAGGTAGGAGCAGGCTGAATAAATTCTCAGCTCATTGTAAGCTCAACCACCTATTTCAATTTAAGAATTCAGTGCTGTTACCTGAATTGACAGCTTTGAAGAAAGAAGTCATCATCTTTTGACCCTTTATGGGGCCTGGATCTGTTTTCACTTTCTTTGCCTTTGGCTCCATCGCAATCACGCTGTGTTGAAAGTGGAATGAATGCCAGACTCCGATTCCTATGCATTTTGTGTACATGACTGGTTTCCCAGATTTCTACTTTCGGTTTCAAACAGATCGATCACGCAATAACAACAACAAACGAATGATATTGAAAAAGATGCCGATGAACTTTACCTTCAAAAAGTAAATAATAAATTATTGTCAACTCGATAAATCAAACACTTATCGAATATTATTGTTTATGTTGTTTATTTCCGTATCTGGAAATCTGCATAGAACTCTACTAAAAATAGTCGTGTTAATACTTCCTGGTTACCGGCTCGCTGTAGATAAAACCACGCCGATCAATGACTGAGTCGGATACCGGAAATCCAATTGTATTCGAGAGGGGGATATAAGTAATTGTCAATTCGGCTTTACAAACCGCAATATGTATTTCGACTTTCGTTTTTGATTTCGTGTATCTTTTTACGGAGTAGGGGCGGGGGTAGAGGTGAATAAGCGTATTGTAGACATTAATCGTTACACACTATCAATAAGCAATCGCTGTCTTTTTTTTTTTTTTTTTATTTTTTTGACAGATTTGTATTGAGGCGACCAGAAAACGATTTGAGGCGGTCAATTCGGCCGGCGGCCGGCTCTTAATGAAAACCCTGGATTGTTACCCATCATTGTTTTTCATGCACTGGAAAAAAGCTCAGAAGTGGGGCCATATCTCAGACTCTCAGACAATTCTAGTTCCATTTTTATTCAAGGCGAGAGCAGTGGCTCAGTTGTTAGTGCAACAGACACCAGATTCATCAGGAAAACATGTCCGTGAAATGAATACCCCCTTAAACCCCACTTTTATATAGAAAAATTTGGGTTTACAGGGGTATACCTATTTTTCTTATTTTTGTTCCAAAACATTGATTGTGCGTACTCAGTTAACGTGTACCCACAATCAATGTTTTGAGCAAACATATTAAAATTAACCAAATTTTTGCAATGAAATTTTCAGTTTTTAATGCTGAAAAAATTCTATATAATTGAGCTGCCTCATGGGAAAACCAACAATCTGCATGTGCGAAAACAAAGGCGCAGATCAGCTTCGCGGTAACCGCGAAGCTGATCAGCGCCTTTGTTTTCGGTACTCGGATAGTACAATTCCTCTTCTCCTTAAATCTGAAATTTCAACTTTCTACCTCTATTCTGTGCTTGTACGGGCCAGTTTGTGTTGGACCTGTTCAGAAACCACATTGTTGGTTTTTCCACGAGGCGGCTCATATATTGCATGGGCAAGTTTTCGTAATGTAGAGGTTATGGTTGTAACTCCACTGGCACTGGATAGAGCAAGACACATACTTGTTGATAACCTAATATGAAGGAAGCAGTGGGTCTGCCTCGACTGGGTCTGCCCTGACACATCTGAAAAGGTAGAAACTGAGATGTAAAACCACAAAACAAACATATTATTCAAGGGAACCTAATTTTGGAAGATATTTTCTTACACCCCACTTGCAACCTATTTCACTTTTCAGAAGGTTATTTTCATAGCCTTCTACTGATTCGATGTTTTCAGAATTTATCATATGTTGCATGGTGCCTCTGCACAGAACTGCTAACTACACCCACTTTCACTCGAGTTTGCCGTTTGAGCATTTGCATTACACAAGAAGACCATGTGTTCTGAAGATCTGAGTTTTTCTTTTCATGTTGTCCACAAAGACATCTGGATTGATTGATCTGCTGATTTGGTGACAGTTTCAAGCTAAATGAATTTTAAAATGGCAAACTCAAGTGAAATTTTTAACTTACTACATGTATGTAGAATTTTGGCCATGTAGATACTGATAGGTAACTGCTAAAATTTATAAAATTCTGCTTTTGTCTCTATCCTATTTCAGATGTGTGTTCTTAATATGCATTGTATATGTTGTGCATAGAATTTTGAAATTAAAATGTGCTTTAACCAAACAATTACAATGTTTTCATCAGAAGAGGTGACATCATTACCTAAAGATAAATGCTGAATAGATTTTAAGAACACCTGGCTTCTGGGGCACTTTTTCAGTATAAAATAGAAGAAAAAGTTACCTGATTTACACACAAACTTGATTGACCTAAATGCTCAAATGGTAAACTCGAGTGAACAAACTTGATTGACCTAAATGCTCAAATGGTAAACTCGAGTGTCAGAACTAACCACCAGTCCATGGCACGATGATCCCCAGTGTACCAGACAAAAATTACATACCAGATTTTTAAAACCAATAAATTACAACTATGTTGTCCGTCTAGATGTTTTGTAAGAAGACCAGGGTTTTCATTAAGAGCCGGCCGCCGGCCGAATTGACCGCCTCAAATCGTTTTCTGGTCGCCTCAATACAAATCTGTCAAAAAAATAAAAAAAAAAAAAAAAAGACAGCGATTGCTTATTGATAGTGTGTAACGATTAATGTCTACAATACGCTTATTCACCTCTACCCCCGCCCCTACTCCGTAAAAAGATACACGAAATCAAAAACGAAAGTCGAAATACATATTGCGGTTTGTAAAGCCGAATTGACAATTACTTATATCCCCCTCTCGAATACAATTGGATTTCCGGTATCCGACTCAGTCATTGATCGGCGTGGTTTTATCTACAGCGAGCCGGTAACCAGGAAGTATTAACACGACTATTTTTAGTAGAGTTCTATGCAGATTTCCAGATACGGAAATAAACAACATAAACAATAATATTCGATAAGTGTTTGATTTATCGAGTTGACAATAATTTATTATTTACTTTTTGAAGGTAAAGTTCATCGGCATCTTTTTCAATATCATTCGTTTGTTGTTGTTATTGCGTGATCGATCTGTTTGAAACCGAAAGTAGAAATCTGGGAAACCAGTCATGTACACAAAATGCATAGGAATCGGAGTCTGGCATTCATTCCACTTTCAACACAGCGTGATTGCGATGGAGCCAAAGGCAAAGAAAGTGAAAACAGATCCAGGCCCCATAAAGGGTCAAAAGATGATGACTTCTTTCTTCAAAGCTGTCAATTCAGGTAACAGCACTGAATTCTTAAATTGAAATAGGTGGTTGAGCTTACAATGAGCTGAGAATTTATTCAGCCTGCTCCTACCTAATACCCCACCCACAACTTGTACATGGGTTACTAAGCATGGCCTGTACCAACTTTTTCCCTCAACTTGAACAAAAACTTTACAGTGTTTGATACCACCATGAAATGAGACCGAGTCTTAGAAAATCTGTTTTGAACTAACCCGAGTCTTCTCTGGCTGCAAACCCATAAAGGGTCTGTTATAATAGCCGCCAGTCAAAAATAATCGAAGGCTATTTAATGTCAGAGAAGTCTCGGATTAGTTTTGAATCATTTTTGCTTCATGGATATAGTTCAATGCCATTTCAAGCCCTTTATGTTATTATGGCATAAGTTTGTCAGACCAACTGAGCCTCAAGTCGTCCTGCCCCACTTCCACGACTGTCTAGTTGCACTAACTGATTTATTTTCTGGCCGTTGGGCCATCAATTTTTAAGTATTTTTTGTTGCTGCTCTATTGACCTGTTGAAAATATTTGATATTTTATTTGATCTCAAAATTTAGATTGTGGGTACACATTAGAGCAGCCTTACTGAGGCTATCCTTAATCTTTTTAGAGCAAATATAAGAAAAAAAATCATCAGTCATCACATCAGGAAAAATGTCTGTGTAATGTATACCCCCTTTAACCCCACTAACTTGGGTATGCACCTTATACCTATTTTTCTTATTTTTGCTCCAAAATATAGTTTGCGGGTACTCATTAGAAACGCCTTGATGAGGCAGTTCTAACGTGTACCCAAAATCTATATTTTGAGCAAAAATAAGAAAAATATCAACAATTTTCTGATGAAATTTACAACTCTACAATAATCTGTGTATCACATGGGCGTGTTTTTGTAATGACTTGCTGGCTTCAAATGGCTCATATTTTTTGTATTAGGTCAGATCAGCAAGAATGATAATACAACAACATCTACTGATGACAGTACCGTCTCAACACAGACAGACAATCCTGCTAGTTTAGAAACATCTGTCGAGACCAGTGAAGTGAAAACATCTTTTCAAGGTTCCCAAGGTCAGTGAAAAATAAAATTCCATGACTTTTCCATGATAATTCCATGATCAGAGTTAAATTTCCAGGACTATTCTATCTTTTTTTGTCATATAACTGCATAAAATTCTATTGCAAAAGTAATGTAAATAAAAATAAAACTGAATTTAAAAAAATCATAACAAAATTCCTTGAATTTACCATGATATTTTTCATAATTTTTCAAATTCCATTACTTTTCCATGCATGGATTTTTTTCAGCCATTTTCCTTGTTTTCCAGGTTTTCCAGAGCCCGTGGGAACTCTGTCTTCCCCTCCAGAAAACTTCGGTCCATGGACTGCAGAGATGTGCCGGGAAATGATTTACGAATACTTTGATGAAGACATCGTGATTCATAATTGTTTCACATGCAATCAAAAAGACTGCACAGACATTTCTAAAACTGAAGAACTCAGAATACGCCCAAAAAAATTTCAACACTCCTGGCTGAAGCGGGAGAATTGGTGGCTCTGTTATGTGGAGGGTGAGGGGATGTATTGTGTTATTTGTAGAAAGCACCAAATGAAACATCCACAGAACCAAGCTGAAACATTTGCCTCTTCTCCTAGTGTAAGGTTTAAGGTGGATGCATTAAAGACACATAGCAGCAGTGAAATCCATGCTGATGCTCAGAGAACTGAATTACTCCAAAAAACATCCTGTTTCCACCAAGAGTATACCAAGAAAGAAGAAGTTAGAGACTCTGTTCTAGAACAGGCATTCTCCACTGCCTACTTTCTGATGAAGTCTTTTATTGCCAATAGGCAATTTGTTCCATTACTTGATTTTATTGAGAAAGTATTTAATGTTGATTCTCTTAAATTTTTTGACCATAAATCATCAGGGAGTCAAAAAGAAATTTTTGAGATACTTGGTCAGACTGTAAAAACTGAACTGTTAAGGAAAGTGAAGACTGCAGCAGCCTTTGGTGTCCTAACTGATGAAGTTGCTGATATTTCAGTTACCGAAAACCTTGTTACTTTCATCCAGTTTTATGACTTTGGTACAAAACAGGTTGCAACACATTTTTTATCATGCCAGAATGTTCTTTCAGAATTTGAACATGCCAATGCAGAGGCCATAGCCACTCTTCTCTTGAAGGAGCTAGAAGAAAATGATGGGCTTAATTTAGAACGGCTCACTGGTTTTACATCTGATGGGGCTTCAGTCATGGTAGGGAAAAAATCCGGTGTTGCTGCTAGGCTTAAACAAGTGAACCCTGCTCTGCTAAATGTGCACTGTATATGTCACAGGCTGGCCTTAGCTTGTACAGATTCAAATGAGTCTTTGAATTACATTAAGAATCTTGAGATCTGGCTTCGCCAGTTATGGCAGTATTTTGAGAACTCTCCTCAAAGAATGTCTGCATATTTGAAAATCCAAACTGAACTTAAGGTGATACGGCTTAACAGACAGACTGTTAAAAGAGTGGTGAAACGCCTGAAAAAAGCTTGCAGAACTAGATGGTTGAGCTTAGAAGCAGCAGTGAAAGCAGTAAAAGATGACTATGAAGCACTCCTTCAAACGCTTTCCAAGTTTGAAAAGCAAGATGCTACAGCATCAGGGCTGCTGAAGAAAATGAGGACTTTAAAATTTATTGGGGCTGTATATATATTGAACTCGGTTCTTCCAGCCATTGGGGAACTGTCCAGGCGGTTTCAGAAGGGGTCCTTCAGCTTTGCTGCAATCCTACCAACCATCAATATGACTAAGGACAGTCTTCAGACCATCTTGCAGGATGAAACACCCATACAAGAACTTCAACAAGACATAGACAGCCTCACAGACATGTGTGCAGATATACGTCTTAACCAGAGGGATGCTACAGAACTACAGTCACTGTTCCGTAATTACATTACAGCTTTGATCAACAACATTGAAAGGAGGTTTGAAGACAGTTCTCCTGTCCTGGCTGCTTTCAGCATATTTGATCCAAATGTAATGCCTGAAACCACAGAAGAACTGAAAGTCTATGGAAACCAACAATTAGAAACCCTGAGCAACCACTACTTCAAGGATAATCAAGACAAGATAAACAGACTTAAGGCCCAGTGGCATGGAATGAAATATTACATTCGAGATGTAATTAAACCCAAGTTGCCAGAGAAATTAGCAAAAACAACTCCAACAGAATGGCTACTACTTCAATTGCTGAACCAGACTATGCTAAAGGATCTGTATCCAGACATCATGTACATTGTTGAGGTGGTTGTATCATTACCAGTCTCGAATGCGTGGCCTGAAAGAGGAGCAAGCACTCTTAAAGCCCTCAAAACTCGTCTCAGAAACAGACTTGGGACCCAGATGCTGGAGAGTCTCCTTCACATTAGTATAAATGCTCCTGAGCCTAGTTCAGAAGAAGGCCAGAACATTGTGAAGTTAGCGGTAAAGTCCTGGCTGCAGAAGAAGCCCAGAAGAAAGCTGCCAAAATATAAGTCTTCTGCAGCAGTTGAAAAGGAAGCTGCCACACCAGTCATCGTTTTGGAAGATGCAGGAGTTCAAACAGAACCAGTGGCTGTAGTGAATCAAGAGGTGTTCCAGACTGCAGTAAGAGCTGCAGCAAAGACTTTGAACCTGGAAGGTTACAGTGATGAAGAAGGAAGAGATGAAGAGGATGAAGATGATGAAGATGATGACTATCTTTACAAAGATTTTGAAGCTGAATGAAACCAGTTTGCTTATTAAATTAATAAGCAAACTGGTTTCTTTCAGCTTCAAAATCTTAAATATTTGGCTGAAAAGAGTTCTCAAATTATGCCATAGCTTGCTGCCAGAACACAGGCATGATCAAGAAAAACAATTTTCAGAAAGCAAATGTATTCTAATATTAATTTTTGCAAATTTTCTATTGTGATGTATCAAATAGATTGGATGAAACTTGACCTTAGTGTTTTTAACTGCCTTATAATACAAAAAAACCTACTCAAGAACATGACAAAATGAGTCCAGGAGAGCTCACAGAGAGAGTCCTAGAATGCCTTATATTCGTTTTCGGCCGGGGGCCTTCGGCCCCCTGGACCCCCGATGAGGGGGCGCTGCCCCCTCAACCCCAGCTGGGGGAGGACCCCCAGACCCCCCTGCCTCCTACTTTTATTTTCAGGCCTTCTACTTCAAATCTTAATGAATACCCTGCAATCTCAAGCTAGATTTTGTTGATGTGTACGTAATTTGGTCAGATTCTGTCAATTTATTTTCAAGATATTTCTGACATCAATCAAGGGCCATAACTCAGTCAAAATTTTGCAAACAAAAATAGCTGATAACAATACCAAGCTATATCTTGTCAACGTTGATGTGCTTACAAAATCTGGCCAGATTCTGTCAATTCATTCTCAAGATATTGAGCAGAAATGTTCATGGAATGGCGGAACCTCAGAACGACAGAGTGAATCCAGAATAGCTCCATATTTCCAAAGCGGGGCTATAATTATTCCTTCTTTCTATTATTTATCATGATATGTTCCATCTAAAATGGATAATGATGATGATATAAATCATTTACAGCAACCATGAAAACATCACCAATATTCGAGATCAGAATCCCCACCTTCGCTCTGTGTCGTATCGGTGTCCGTAAAATCCAAACTACCATCACTGTCGCAAAATATATTCTCAGGCGGCATCGCCTTCATCGCTGATAACTTATTAGCCAGTCTGTGTAGAAACAGTTCTATTTCGAAGTTCACAACCGACGCCTTTGGTAACAACAATCGAGAAACAAGTGTCTGTAGAACTGTCCGGTTTAGGATAAGGTTAATATAATCATCGTAAGTGTCATGTGAATTTTCCTCTATCAGTTTCTGTGTTACACTATCACTTGGTAGAAGTCTAGACACGCAAGTTCGACTCTTAATGAAACACTGGTGGAATAGAGTACGGGCCGACAGCTGCACCAGGGTGGCCGAGGTCTGGCCGAACATCATCTGTAGCAGCTGGTTGGAGATCGACTGGAGATGGGATAGTTCGGGAAACTCTGATTCCAAGAATTCACAGATTTCCATTACTATTTCTCGATTACTGAAATACCCTGGAAAGATATACAAGCAACAAATAAAAGTTTGAAAAATACTACAAACAGAAGAGCCAAGACATTGAAAATACAATTTTGAATACATTTTTTGCAGTAACATAATTTCAGAACAAATGCATTGAACAATCAAATGCCTTTTGAAACTAAACCTGACAGAAACTACAATTTAGTTTTGGCTTCAGACATTTTTCATTCTTCCCATACAACCCTATTAAAGTATCTCTGCTGTATTCACATACTAATTTTGACTCTGTAAACATTGGGGCATAAAATTTGACTTTACTCAACTATATTGTAATAAGCAGAATATCAGAATTCTCAGAAAATACAGATGGTCTTGTGATGGAAACAGTAATTTCATTCTTGATATCTTGAAAAAAATGTGAGAAGCTTTTCCACGGCATTATTACCTGCATCAACCAGATGAGCATATTGCCTTGGTGCCTTGACGACTCTATGGTGCATATTGTCCCAGTTCAGAGATCGCTGTAGTGGAATGGATAAAAATGATGCAAATATGGGAGAAACTTTTCTGAAATAACAATGTTGAAAAAAGCCTTTATTTTCATTAACGGGAAAGGATGAAAGTATTCTGTACTGAACAAAATGGGCTTACAATAGTGAACTGTTCCAAAGAAGAATGTGGAATGACGGTATAGACCCTGTCTATCTGTAAGGCCTGCCCATTTTCAAGGCCTGCCCTGACCTACATGTAGGCGTGTACAGGAAATTCAAAATGATCTGTCAAGTTTATTCGGATAATTTTATAGACCTCGGTTTATATATAACTAGGGATGTCAACGAATATTCGAATGTTCGAATATTCGCATTTCATAAGAATATTCGAATGCGATTTCTGGATTCGAATATTCGCATAATTTTCTAACCTGCAATATTGTCATGTATTAGATTAAAGGAGGCCTCAAATTTATGGCCAAAAGTCGCAAAATAATACGACCAGTAATCCTGCAACATTTTGACATACTTGCAAATTGAGATTGCTCAATTAACAGTTTGACACTTTGTTGATTCAAGTGACACTTTGTTGATTCAAGTGACACTTTGTTGATTCAAGTTGAGAAGAAAGCACTGCTTGCTTTCAATAAATGTTTTTAAGGTGTGAAAGTCCTACAATTTGAGCTGTGTCATGTGAAAGTTTAAGATGGCTGGATAGATTGACAACTCAATCCTTTAGGAACAACACAGTCACAACATACCTTTCACAAAGTACATGTAGGCTACACGATTACAATAGAACCTAAGCATTCTTGGTGGCGGATATCAATGACATGCATGCAGAACTTAATCTTGGCTTGACAATAATGGTGTGTAGTTGCTTTCTCAGACAGAACCCCAGAGATTTCTCATTATTAAACAACTCCTAATTGTCTAGTTTTCCGTGCAAAATTTGTTGATTTTCATACATGGCGCCATTGGTATAGCCCAGATACGATTCCATGCATATACATGTACCTCATATTTTCAATACATGTACCACCAAGTAAGTCATCGTAATGGCTCTATTGGGCATAGATGTGTATATCATTCGAATATTCCAATATATTCGAATATCCTATGCGAATATTCGAATACCAATTTTGGCATTCGTTGACATCCCTACATATAACCCTGTTTTGCTATTTTCTCAAAACTTCAGTTTACAAGATTGTCTGTAGCTATGGTTATTTGTTCTTGTTGATTAAGTACATGCCATGTTGGTTTTCCACCAAAAAAGACAGTTAGCAGGCATGAAAACCATAGTACATAGCACTTGGTATAGACTGTTTAAATGAAAATTAGTCCCGTACCTTTTTCTCTTCCTGGTTTCCCAGACTGTCCCCCTGACAGAGGGATCAGCTCCCTTTCTCAACAACTTGTGTGCTGCAGCTACGTCACCACGTATACTACAGTGAAATAATGCTGTCTGGCCTAGTAGGTTAGATATGTTGATCTGGAAGTCAAAAAGCTAACTGTATACTAAAATTTATGATTGAAAAATTTCCCAGGATCTTGATTGATCTTACTACACTCAGGGTCATTTACTTCTGACATTTATAAACTTCAAATGAAACAACCATGGGTGTTATCTGTTTATCATAGGACATTTGCATTGGGATTTTATCACCTTCAAAGTGGAAAAAATGTAATTGAAAAATTATATTGTCAAGGATGTCCAAATTTGATAAATGTTTGTATTAGTCTGAAGAGAAAGCTACCTTGTCTGCCATAAAAAAGCAAGGAAAGATTACAGATTTTGTGTTACTGATCGTTCCAAGGTGATACTTTTGTGGTGGTTCTTTTTGTTTTATGTCTTGGTGTTTAAAATTTTTGTGCTGTTGGTGCCTTAAGTACGAGGGTTGGGATTTAAGTTCGTAGACTTTGTCCGCAGATTTTCTATTAGAGCATTTACCCAATATTTGATGCATTATTATACAGAAACAAAGTCTCCTTGTTTCGTGTTTACAATATTGTTCACGAAATCTTGCGCAGTGCACATATAAATGGTCTCCATAGCAACCTAGGTTTCGCTACCCGTATTTTAAGTAATTCTGAAGTTATATGATGTTGAAGAAAATACCATTAGCTACCATATTGTAGACTATAAATTTAGCTATTAAGTCAATTGCAGGCATTCCAGTATCATGTTTTTATCTCCATATAAAGTTTTAAATCGTTAAGTCGACGTCTTATTCTGTTAAATTGGAGAAAATGTAAAGCCAGTCGCGTTTCTTGGAAAAGAAAAATGGCGTTCACAGGTAACGTCGAAGCAAGAGCTATGATTAAATCTTATGTCTGAGTAGCATAAATGCCCACAGAAACATCCAAAATGATAGTGATTTGTAGTACAGTCGTAGAACAGATGATGCAGTGCTATTTAAATGGTTTGCGAGATTCCAAATGGATGCCCTTGAATATTACATGATGAGAAATGTGCCCACCTACAATTAACCTACAAACGATACGTTCAGCATTCTGAAGTTAAAACACAAATATGCATGATACACATAAAATTCATATCTGGTGAATATAGTATTTATTGGCAAACCCTTGAAGGATATCTCACAAATAAGTAAAGGTATGGCGTGTTGTGTTGTTCCAGACAAGGCATATTGATACTGTCATGTATTGAAATTTGAAGTTGTTTTGACTTCAAAATTTCGACGACGTGCCCCGGTTGTTGAAAGGGCGCTGTGTTTAATTCATTGTTGTACAGATACTATTATGAGTAGAACTAAGCTTAATATCTTATGCAATAGGCAAAAGAATATGAGCCTGTGCATGAGAAAACCAACAATTTGCATAGGCGAAAACAAAGACGCAGATCAGCTTCGCGGTGACCGCGAAGCTGATCAGCGCCTTTGTTTTCGCTACACGGATAGTACAATCCCTCTTCTTTCTAAATCCAAAATTTCAAGCTTCTAGCTGTCTTCTGTGACTTTACAGGCTGGTTTGTGTCGGACCTGGTCGGAACCCAAATTGTTGGTTTTCTCACGCACAGGCTCATATGTCTTCAGATGATATCATTTTTATTTCTGTGTGGCAGCCATCTGAACTTTTATCTAGAAAGTCTAAGAGCTTAAATCCCTACCCACGTATGTTTTCATATTTTTAGTTAAGTTTAGGTAACTGAGTGCAGGGTTTTCCCTGACGCAGGATATCGAGTCCCAGACTCCCAAATACCTGGCAGGGACTCTCTAAATGAATTGCCAAGGGTCCCTGGGGACCCCCAAAAAGTTTGAAAGCAATTTTCAGCAATTTGTCTATTTAATAGAGCTTCTGCAGAGGTTTTGTTTTGAATCTAGTTGTTAAAAATCTTAATGTTCATTCTTTATTTCTACCTATTAAATACTGGATGGAAAATAATCAATATTTTTCTCTTATGGGGTATAGGAACTCTAGGAATTTGTACCAGAACCCTCAAAAGTCAACCTTGGGAGTCCCAAGGACTCCTAGAATACAAAGCTGATGGAAAACCCTATGAGTGGCCACCTATTTGGAAAATAGCTGCTCATTCGACTTACCATATGTTTTCATGGTATAAGTACCTGATTGTCAGTTTGGTTTTTTCCCACCTCCGTTTTTGGAGTGGGAATCTTTTTCTGATTGCACCTTTTCCTGATCTTTGCCTACTTGTACCTTTCTCTTTTTGAGTCAGTTACCTGGACGTCTTTCTGTATCAACATATAATTCAGAAAATCCTTCTTAACACACAGACTGGCTCTCGTATCCTCAACTGTATCACTACTGGATGGCGACAAATCTTCCAGATAATCATACATCTCTGTCGCAGACAGGTCGCACAGTGCTAACAAAGGGGAATTACCCCTCGCATCAAGGGAGTTAATCGAAGCTCCGTTTTCACACAACAGTTTAAACAATCGGACATCGTGACTTGAGATCGCTAGTTTATGAAGTGGTGTTTGTCGTTTCTCATCTTGTATAGATGCATCACCACCTAACCCTGTTAGTGATAGTGAATAAAGCAAAAGTTAATGTAAATGTGGTTAATTTTGATGTATTAACTTTAAGAATTTATATATTGGTGAATAACTTAATTTGTTTGGTTTGGTTTATGGCTGAATGTCCCAGTCAACATTTATTCCAGTCTTTGTAAAGATGGTGCTGATTCCTGTGTATTGAACAGTACTATGGGATGCTTAAAATTCCAAGTGTCTCGCTACAAGGACAAAACACTGCAGAGATTTGTATTAAACCAAGGAGCTATTGCTTCTGGATCCTTTACCACTAGGCCAAGTCGCTCTCACGAACCAACCTATTATGGTATGTGAGCATAGGCAAAGTTGCAAATACTTTGTAGATACCTTTTTTGTCCTTTTTGGATACAAATTTGTTTTTTAAATTTGCCAGTATTGCTCTGTGAGAATGGTTTGGGCATAAAAGTTTTAATTTTCTGGTTACACCTGTGATGAGTAGCAGCATAAATACCCAGTGTAATGAAGACCAGGTCTTCCACATGTTCTATAACATCTTCCAGAGTGGTAAGGTATTGTTTAGACAGGCCTATAACAGGGTCTGTGGTAGGGTCCCAGCTACTGTGATAAGCTGACCTACAATGAACATGTTCATACTTGAGCAGCTGTATAAGGAAAAACAGATTTTGCCTATGTGAAAACAAAGGCGCTGATCAGCTGTGCAGTAAAATCTATCGGCATGAACTTTACGAAGTTAAAAGCAAAGCGATTTGATGCCTGATAAAAGCTATTGTACATTGATATAAAACAAACTGTTGTTCGAGTTTCTAGACAGGTCTTTATACAAACCATTTCACTCATAATGTGCCAGGTTTATTTCTACCTACCAGACTTCATTACCCTGCGTACCACCACTATATCTTGTGATATCAACATAGAAATCCACCAGCAGTTCTAGGGCAGACTTCCCAGGTCCCATGTACTCACAACCAAAGAATGTCTGGAAAGATAAAATACTGTTTGAGCTGTTTTATGTGCATAATTCATAAACAGGCCAACCTAATTTTATCTTTTGGGTTCATAGAAACAGACTGTGTTATAAGTGAACCATGTTGTAATGAGGTTACTTACTACAGACATATAGCAAAATAATCAATTTGGGAGCCACAACATGGCCATGTAATATTGAAAACATTATTGTAATGAAGCACATTATAATGAGGTTGAAGTGTACATGTATTTAGATAAGTTCAGGTGTAATAGTGGCCAACTTTACAGAAAAGGCTGCTTATTTACACTTAACAAGCATGTCGTTGGCTCGTTGACAAAACCTCGTAACTGCACTTTTTTCAAAAAATTGTTTTTTCACATGGCGCGATTCAAAACATTCAAATTCAGCTTGTGACAAAGCCTTGTAGGTTATGTCCAATGGGAAGTTAGTTTTTCGATGACCTTACAAAACCTCGTAACTACAAATGGTAAACGGACTTGAAAAAAAAGTGACAAAACCTTGTATATGCGATTTCAAAAAATTTAAATACAAGAAAATCTTTATCTTTTAGATATGCAAAAGATGCATATGAATGATTTCTCATAAATGCATTCTTTAATTCATCATAAGAATCTGCTTCTAGCTTTCATTTATCAAGTTTTGTATATACGACAATTTGTAAACATGCACATTTATATATTATCTATATACACGCTTTAGTTTTTTGCTTCTCCTGAAAAATTTTGTTTTTTGCAGTTACGAGGTTTTGTCAACGAGCCAACGATGTACTGAAACAGACAGAACATGTGGTAATATTATTACCACAAGTTCTGTCTGTTTCAGTACATGCTTGTTAAGCAGGGGGTTTTAGAGTTGGACTTTGGTTCGGACTGACCAGTTCTTGATCATTGCTGTTTTAACTTTGAAGTGTGAACAGCTTGTACTTTACTGTTATGCCACATTAGCTATTATTAAAATTAACGTATTACATGCTACATTATATGTATGTTTCTTTATTTACTCATTATAGGAGCTTTTAAGCTGCCTTTTGCTTGTTTATCCCATACTTTACCCATGACATAATGATACTTACAGTTGGTACCCTGTAGTTGACACTGGCTCCCCTTTCCACCAGTAGTTTAGCCAGATATAAGTTTCTGGGTTTTACCCTCTTCTCCTCTGAGTCAAGTCCACATAGACAGATGAAGAGTGGTGTTCTTTGGTAACAGCCTGGAGAATAAGATAACATGCATTACATTATGAAAACTTGCCCATGCAATATACAAGGAATTTTTGAGCTTTAAAAATTCACAATTTACAGCAGAAAAATTTGGATATTTTTCTTATTTTTGCTCAAAACATAGATTGTGGGTACACGTTAGAACAAGGCGGTTCTAACGAGTACCCACAATCAATGTTTTGGAGCAAAAATAAGAACTAGAGGACCATTGGTCCTGTAGCTCACCTGAGAGATTATCACATTGTAAACTCATGAGATTTAAATTAATTGAGAATCGACCAATGAAAGTCTATGCATGGACACTATTGACCCCCGGGGCATGGCCAAATTTGACCCAGGGGCATGACTGGCACAATTTATAATGGGGACTACCAAACATTGCTACATACAAAATATAGACGCTCTGGGCCTTTTGGTTTCAGAGAAGAAGATTTTTGTTAGTTTTTCCCATTGTAGGTCTATGGAGACTATCTACCCCCGGGGCGTGGCCAAATTTGACCCCAGGGGCATGGCTGGCACAATTTATGTAGAGGACCATTAGCCATTGCCACATACAAAATATCAAAGCTGTGTGCCCTGTGGTTTCAGAGAAGAAGATTTTTTTTTTTTTTTCCCATAGCAAGTCTATTGAGACTATCAACCTCCGGGGCCTTGCCAAATTTGACCCCAGGGGCATGAATGGCACAATTTATGTAGAGGACCATTAGCCATTGCTACATACCAAATATCAAAGCTGTGGGCCTAGTGGTTTCAGAGAAGAAGATTTTTTAATTTTTTTCCCATAGTAAGTCTATGGAGACTATCAACCCCTGGGACGTGGCCAAATTTGACCCCAGGGGCATGAATAGCACAATTTATGTAGAGGACCATTAGCCATTGCTACATACCAAATATCAAAGCTGTGGGCCTAGTGGTTTCAGAGAAGAAGATTTTTTTTTAGTTTTTCCTATTGTAGGTCTAGGGAGACTATCGACCCCCGGGGCGTAGCCAAATTTGACCCCGGGGACATGATTGGCACAATTTATGTAGAGGACCATTAGCCATTGCCAGATACAAAATATCAAAGCTGTGGGCCCTGTGGTTTCAGAGAAGAAGATTTTTTAATTTTTTTCCCATAGTAAGTCTATGGAGACTATCAACCCCCGGGGCGTGACCAAATTTGACCCCAGGGGCATGAGTGGCACAATTTATGTAGAGGACCATTAGCCATTGCTACATACCAAATATCAAAGCTGTTGGCCTAGTGGTTTCAGAGAAGAAGATTTTTTTAGTTTTTTTCCTATTGTAGGTCTATGGAGACTATCGACCCCCGGGGCGTGGCCAAATTTGACCCCAGGGGCATGATTGGCACAATTTATGTAGAGGACCATTAGCCATTGCCACCTACAAAATATCAAAGCTGTGGGTCCTGTGGTTTCAGAGAAGAAGATTTTTTAATTTTTTTCCCATAGTAAGTCTATGGAGACTATCAACCCCCGGGGCGTGGCCAAATTTGACCCCAGGGGCATGAATGGCACAATTTATGTAGAGGACCATTAGCCATTGCTACATGTACATACCAAATATCAAAGCTGTGGGCCTAGTGGTTTCAGAGAAGAAGATTTTTTTAGTTTTTCCAATTGTAAGTCTAAGGAGACTATCGACCCCCGGGGCCTTGCCAAATTTGACCCCAGGGGCATGGCTGGCACAATTTATGTAGAGAACCATTAGCCATTGCTACATACAAAATATCAAAGCTGTGGGCCCTGTGGTTTCAGAGAAGAAGATTTTTGAATTTTTTTCCCATAGTAAGTCTATGGAGACTATCGACCCCCGGGGCGTGGCCAAATTTGACCCCAGGGGCACGAATGGCACAATTTATGTAGAGGACCATTAGCCATTGCTACATACAAAATATCAAAGCTGTGGGCCTAGTGGTTTCAGAGAAGAAGATTTTTTTAGTTTTTACCATTGTAAGTCTATGGGACCTATCTGTTGCCATGGAAACCACAATTTTGATACAATCTGCTCCAAAACCTAATGCCATCAATCCCCCAACCCAATTATGGTTCACATTAAATTTGATCAAGATCGGCCTACTAGCTTCAGAAATATTCTTCTTTGAAATTGTGGACGGACGACGGACGGACGGACGGACGACGACGGACGACGGATGCCTGCCTATCCTATAAGCTCACCTGTGAGCCTTCGGCTCAGGTGAGCTAAAAATAGGTATACCCTTGCATACCCAAGTTTTGCTATATAAAAGTGGGGTACAAGGGGGTATATAGTATACGGACATGTTATCCTGATGTAACATGCATTAGGTATCCAAGGGTGCAAAATGAACTGGTATAAAAACAAACCAATAATCCCCACAGATCTCAAACATGTCAAGTTTTGTAATATGGAAAATACAACATTTGCAAATTTCAACAAACAGACAAAGCTAGATGTAGCTAAATTAAAGTTCAGAGAGTACTTTTTACATAAAAATGCACATGGTATAGGCTTCAATAGAAATACAAGCACACAAGTAAACTTTTAAGTTTTAACCTGGGAAAATTCTTGTTATTAAATCACAGCAGACTAA
This sequence comes from Rugalucina vietnamica, assembly GCA_964017185.1. NCBI lineage: Eukaryota > Metazoa > Mollusca > Bivalvia > Lucinida > Lucinidae > Rugalucina > Rugalucina vietnamica. The sequence goes on from OZ024874.1 coordinate 16,257,082, forward strand.
GGGTTAGAATTGGGGCCCCCGAAGAAAAATATTTAAGCACTCCAGTAACGCCTTTGCTCTTTAATGACTGTTCTGATGTGATGTGAGCCGCTGCATGAGAAAACCAGGAATTTTGGGTTCCGAACAGGTCCGACACAAGCCAGGCTGTAGAAGCACAGAAGATAGCTATAGGCTGGCAACTATCCGTGCAGCGAAAACAAAGGCACTGATCAGCTTCGCAGTTACTGCGTAGCTGATCTGTGCCTTTGTTTTTGCCTAGGCATTTTGTTGGTTTTCTTATGCAGCGGCTCATGTAGCTTTATGTTATTATACACACATGTATTTGCTTCTATTAGTTGTATTTACTATCTTCGACACCTGGCTGCCTTGCTGACAAAGAGCTAGCTATCTTGCTCTTTACTGTTACTGTTGTTGTTATATTATTGCAACTTTCTTCACTAACTGTACTGACCTTCATTCAAGGATGATGGATTATTAGTGTCTCTGATGAGCTTTTCTGCTGCTGTGTAGTTGCCTGACTCCAGGGCACGTGTAAGAGCTGTGTCATTGAAGCCAAACTCTACGTGGAAAACCATACCAGCCATCTTGGTCTAGAGCGATGATTGACACATCTGTCAGAAGAAAAAGCCTTTTATAAAATACAGTTTCTCAAACTTTGAAAAAAAATAAAAATAAAATAATTAAAAAAAAATATATATATATATAATAAATAAATAAAAAGAGCAAACAAGTAGCCCAAAGGGACACAATCACTCAACTGAGAACCAAAAAGTTCAACTGTGCACATGGTTAAAACTTTTCCCATGATGATTCTTACTCCCAATCTTTTTTAGACACTCCAGGGCAGCTAACTCCACAAATCTGGCTGAAATTTGAAGTTATCCAAGATATTACAGTTGTCCAAGTTACTGACTTGAATAAAGAGATTCTGTTAAATAAGAAAATGAAGACCCTTGAGCTGCCAAAACAATAAGTAACATTTTTTCAAAAACACTAAAGGGCAGCAACTTCCACAAATTAGAAAGGAAGTGTCTCGGCGTCCGGTACCGGACGAATTAGGCTAGAGTCTCCGCGTCCGGCAATGCCGGACACCGAGCCTATCCTCACTGGAATGGCTCCGTGTCCGGCACTACATTTTTCCTACCAGTTTCCTGGTAGTAAATGATAACAAAAGAAACATAAATCAGATTAATACCGGCTAATGTGTCACAAAATGAATTCGCTAGATATTTTTCACATCGAACGCCGCCATTATTGGATTTTTACAGTGACTATTCGTCCAATCACAGTATGCCGTTTCATATAAGGGCTAGTGACACAGAAATATAAGGTATTTGTTCGCTCCATATATGCTAAATGGTAAAGGCTGGTAAAACTTACTTAATCAGCAAAAAGTAAAAGATACATTGATTATTTGACTTATAGTAGAGTTGCTTATGTAATCCCGTGGCCACTTTTTGTTAATCAGGGTTTCTATATACCAAAATGTTCGGTTTGATGAGTAGATTTCAAAAATGTTTCCTGCCATTTTTTCTGTTGATTTTCAAGGTCAAGGTCAAAGGTCAAAGGTCACGGCTATTAAATATATAGGGCATATGACTGTATCTTAATTTCTGGCCGATCTTCCATGTGAATCTGCTGCAAACTGGAAAATATCGAAAGTAAATACATTTTAGCAATTCGAAAGTGCAATTTCCAAATGACCTTGACCCCTTCATTTGAAAGGTCAAGGTCATTTACCCAAAAATTGCCCCAAAAGAACGCAAAATACGCAAAATAACTGCGCGCGTACTACAATAGGCATGAGGGAGGTTGAATTCAAGACCTTTAATATGGTAGGTCTTCTTGTAGGGTTCGATATGTATGTAAGTTGCAGCGTTCGTCCAAATGAGTTGCCATAGCAGCGAAGGTTAATGACAGGACATGGTATGACCTTTGAGTGCTGTTCATATTTAAGGAAAATGGTTAAGTTTTGGAGTTGCTTATATTGTTCAATGAATTTTAAGACTTCATGATTGTAACATACCAAAGTGTTTGTTTTATTTTTTAGATTTCAAAAATGTTTCCTGCCATTTTTTCTGTTGACTTTCAAGGTCAAGGTCAAAGGTCAAAGGTCACGGCTATTAAATACATTGGGCATATGACTATCTCTAAATTTATGGCTGGTCTTCCATGTGAATCTGCTGCAAACTGGAAAATATCGAAAGTAAAAACATTTAAGCAATTACCGAGTGCAATTTCCAAATGACCTTGACCCCTCCATTTGAAAGGTCAAGGTCATTTATCCAAAATTTGCCCAAAAAGAACGCAAAATTCGCAAAATAACTACGCGCGTGCTATGACAGGCATGAGGGAGGTTGAATTCAAGACCTTTTATATGGTAGGTATTCTTGTAGGGTTCTATACTGTATATATGTAAGTTGTAGCGATCCACCAAATGAGTTGCCATAGCAACGAAGGTTAATGGCAGGACATGGTATGACCTTTGAATGCTGTGCATAATTAAGGAAAAATGGTTAAGTTTTCGAGTTGCTTATCTTGTTTAATGAACTTTTAGACAATCGTGATTGTAATATATCAAAATGTTTGTTTTATCACTTAGATTTCAGAAATGGTTCCTGCCATTTTTCTACACATATCTTAAGGTCAAGGTCAAATGTCACGGTTCTAGAATTTATTGGACCGACAAAAATATTATCATTCGTGGTTGCTTCTCTGCGTATATTTGATATTAGGACCGTTTAAAAATATGGCCCCGGTCCATTTTGAGGCTTTAGACCCCATTGAGACTGTACTGTATGCATGGAAATTATCAAGTGATATGCCAAAATAACAAGTGCTCAGACAGGCTTGATCTGACAAAATTCCTACTATGTAACTTTATAAATAAAAAAGTTATACAGATATATGATGTAAGGTGTTTAAGATTTTAGTGTGACATTTTTCAATGAAGTCAAATTTGAAAGCTATCATACTGCATCAAATTAAGAAATAGAAATTGAAGAGATACAAAATATAAAACATATGAATATATAGATAAAAATAATGAACAGCATCACCACTCTGGTAATTTCGGATTTTTGTATCACCGCACGGAAATCCACTGGGGGTCTAAAAGTAATGATTGTAAGATTTCATAATTATTGGTCAACAAATGTTTAATACTTGCGGTTGTCACTTATTTTCTTACCGTTTATACTAAGCTCAGGCCCCAATTCAGTTATCATAACAATTGGTTTAGCTCTGTCACTTCTGTACATTTTTATGAGTGTTTGTTTAGAAAGTAAGGACTGTAAGATTTTTTTCCACTTTACAGCTAAAAATTCGAAGAAACGCCATCATTTTTAAGAACCATTCTTCATATTTTATTGATTCTATTCAAAGTTTTAAATTAGTGGTATAACGGTACAAATAAGGCCAGATTTGTCTGCAAAATAACACTAGTGTTTTAAGCCAATGTCACACTTTGGGGCCATTGTTTTTGAAACTGCCCTTTAACTAGGTAAAATCTTTAGCACATACCTGACCGTAATTCTTATGTCACTCTCATATGACCTTGAACTATTTATTTGAAAAATCAAGGTCATTTCGCTCACATATGTCAAAAATATACGCACGAATCTCATTTTACAACGTAATTACAAAACCAGAGCAAGATAAGATAACTTACAGCGACCAATTATGTTTTGTATTTTGATGGCTGTAATATGAAACTCACTTTCATCTTTATTCTAATTGTGTTGCCATAGGCAACCAAGACTTTTATTAACAAAACAATATGGGGTTTGAATAAATATTTCGACAAGATTTTAGTCGAATTCGATGGATTTTTACAAGCATGACTAAGGTACTACAAAATAATTGTTTCAAAAATGATTTCTGTCTATTTAGCTTTGATCACTATAGGTCAAGATAACTGATCAAAGGTCAGAACCTCAAAATATTATACCAGCGTTTATATCATTGGTTATCATGCGGCTACAATTCAATGTTTATATCGTTATATGGTAGTAAATACTAATACTTAGACATTGCCTTTTGAACTTATTGTAAGTAATGCAAGTTATCTAATTCACATATTCATGAGTTTTAATGTAAACATTAATAAATGACAGAAAAAAAATCGTTCACAATACATAAATAAACGAATTTCAGGCCCAAACCATCAAATTATCATTGTGACACTTTATATAATTATAGAACCATATCATATGATATATTTATTGATGTTGTGGGCCCAAAATGAAAACAATCTCATTTACATATTCATTAATATTAACAAAAAATTCGAAATTCGAGGATAAACGAGGGAAGACTATAGCCATTGCAAGGTTTTGGGTGAGTTATAATATCCATAATTATATCCCTGAAACCAATTTTCATGGCTGCCAGTGTGGTCAGAGGGACCACCTTAATGCCATAAAGGTTGTCCTTAACAATGAACTCTTTTGCATAATGCAACATTACATGGTTTCCACACCCACCCTAGTGTGATTCTAAAGACTAGGTTGTACTCACAAAAAATATTCAAATACCAACAATAGCATGCTCTACAATGCTTAAATTGGTCTGATAGTGAAGCATGGACTTAGCAGTTTAACCTTAATACCTATCATACAAATTATTGAATTTGCATATTCATGAAAATTAATAAAACACACAAAAATTGGAGAAAAAATCTTGGAAAAATATGGGGTATACGCACAAAATCACTTGTGCCATAGCTGTTTACATACCAAGTATGCTGAAAGAAGTATCAATTGAATGCTATTGCAGTGTACTATGACACTTAAGTCACATATATGAATGATCTGATTTTTAATTTCATGAATTTTAATGAAAAATTCATAAATAGTAATGAAAAAGTGGGAAAATAAAACGGGTAAACCTACAACCAAAAGCCCTAACATGCTGAAAATGGCATCAAATGATTGCTAGGGCAAAATTATATCATCCTGTACTACAATATATAAGTCATTTGACTTTTTGTTTTATGAATATTAACCAAACCTTTCGAATTCACGGGAAAATTACGAAAAATAAGGCGGTATACATAGAAAATCAACTGTATCTTGGTTTCTGATAGACATAGAGAGCTATAATTGGTGTCAAATGATTGCTGTGACACTGTTCTACAGTCATATAATCTGATATACTCGTGTATAATCTGCGTACTCGCCAAATTCCGCAGTTGCAACTTACCACTAGCAATTGAAACAGATAGATATACCCGACCGTATACACAGTATCCAAAATCTGCATCTACACAGTTACATAATAGTCAAAATTTACCTGTGTCTACACGGTTGCTGGCTAAAATTTAATGGTCTCTACACAGTAGCCTGACTGGTAAATTCAAGCACATTTTTCTACCAGGAAAGTTTCTGTGTGCTACCAGGGCTGGGGGTCTTGGCTAATAGATTTTTGTAGAAAAGTGACGATCTTTGCTGTTTAAAAGACAAAACGTCGCCACAGCCTTATCGATCTCCGCTTGGATTTAAAATCACGTAAGCCACCTACTCATTTCGGCCAAATTCTTGCTACAATGGCAAGACTGCGAAATGGCAATAACAAAATCCTAAAATCTGATTTTTCCTATCCTGACAGTGTCTGAGATGGGCCCCTAGCATTGAAAATAACTAATATTTTTACAAATGAAAGGCGACTTACAAATTCCCTGTTTGACTCGTCGCCATCTTCAAACGATCGACACCGGTACCAAAAAACTCTACACGAAATCACGTATAGGACTCTGTTACTACGTACTATAGGATAAAAGGACAATGTCTAAGCTTTAAAATGAGATCTGATTCAGTGGTCTAGGATAAATAATAGCGGATATATGACCAATTCTGTCTGCACATGCCCGTGCTCAAAAATCGTGTTAAGGGCTGCTATGGAAACCATGCATTTTTTTTCATAGTGCAAACAAATTTATCTTTATGAACAAAAGCATTTCTGGGGTCCCAATGAACGATTTTGCACCCATTAAAATCATCCTTGGGCGCAAGGTAGGTCAAATTAGCTCCAGGAATACCACGGTGGTTTTCTTGTTGTTGTTTTTTTTTCAGTGATTTTTTTTATGTTTTCATTAATATTCATGAATATGCAAATAAGATAGTAATATGCAAACTAGATAATTTTCAAATGTTACCATGAGATGAAAGGGGTTTCTCTTTGCTTCGATTTGATACCACATTCAATGATTTAAGGCAAGTTGTTGCTGACATATGATTAATCTTGTATATATATCCCCGTTTCGGCGCTATTTTAAAAGTGGGTCATGGACGGGGTGTTCGTTGTATCATTCGACCATTATCATTTGACCTTGCCCTTTAACAGTAAAATTAAAGATGTGGGGATTGTTTATGCAAGTAATAAATGCATTAAAACATTTTCATTTATCCCCATGTTGATTCAAAACCACTACAAAACTAATAGATAATTCAATGATTAAGCACTTAAATGAGCTATTAAAATCATTCAAAATTCACGCTAGGGCTACCATAAAGTGCTGTTGCTATGGCAACTGTTTGTGACATGGAGGTGCAAATGACTAATATACCAAACCCACAAATATTCAAGATACCATCTATGTCAAAGATTCATTCTATATACTGCTGCCTTTGTAATGCGCCGATAAATAAGCCGTATGTCTGTAATTTTTCTTACAAATTTGGCATAAATGACCTTGACCTTTAGAATTGGGTTTTCAAGGTCACTTGAAAGTGACATCAAAAATTGTCGAAATGTGTTTACTATCAATTACACTAGTTTTGTACTTTTCAAAAACATTATCTTGGTCATAATTATTGATATTGTAAGTCACACCATTAAGCCTTAGCCGTGACCTTTGACCTTTGACCTTGACCTTGAAAGTTAATAGAAAAAATGGCAGGAAACATTTTTGAAACCTACAAATGCTAATGAACATTTTGGTATATAAAAACCCTGATTAACAAGAAAAGTCCACGGGAGCATTTTTCGTTACATAAGCAACTCTACTATTACTCACAATTGTTAATGATAATTACTATATTAAATGAAAAGTGATTCTCATAAAGGTTGTTTCTCATACAGGATTTGATCAAAGTTTAGTGTGACAGTAATTAAGTAAAATTAGATTTATGCCTAAATGTCCTAATTAGCTGAGCAATTTCCACTCACTTGTTGTAATTATTTTCAGTGTCAAAAGCTAGTGAGATGTGTCATCTCAGTATAATGAAAAAAGGTCCATCTAAATGCGCTACTGCATGGATTACTTCATAAACCTTTATCATGTCACTACACAACGCCCATGTAATATAGAATTTACACAGATTTTTTTTCAGCCGTAAAATTTGAAAATTGCATCAGAAAAATTTTGATCTTTTTAATATTAAAGCTGAAAACATTGATTGTGGGTACAGGTTAGAACCGCTTCGCCGAAGCGGTTCTAATGAGTACCCATAATCTATGTTTTGGATCAAAATTAATAAAACTTACATACCCGTGTACATGCTACACGTAATTAATTTTTGCCAAATGCAAGAGAGTGATTGCGACCTTCATTTAAACATTATATACATGTGTTAGACATAGGTCGTACGTTCTATTAACGTAGGTCATATAACCGGCAAATGGAATGCTCCTATTTTGCCTATGCATACTAGCCGGTTTGGGTCTGATCTGGTCGAAAATCAAATAAAACATTTTTTATGATAACAACGTTATTTAAACATTATATGCATGTGTTAGACATAGATTGTACATTCTAATCACATAGGTCATATAAACGGCAAATTGAATGCTTCTATGTTGCCTATGCATACTAGCCGATTAGTGTCTTTAATATCTGGTCGAAGTTCAACATGATAAAACAAGGTTAGGTATATACTTGTGTGGAAAATAGACCATAAGTTCTTATAACGAATATCATATAAATTGCATCTGCATCTGCGTCTGATCTGGACGAAAATAAATGAAAAATTTTTATATGACAAGCTTATAACTAAATATTATATACATGTTTTAATCATAGGCCGTATGTTTATATAAGTTGCATCTGCATGATCACTGGTTTGTGTCTGATCTGGTCAAAAACAGAGACAACCTAATTTATTTTTGCATTGCATATCTTATTGTATGGATTGTTTTCTAATTTACGTAATTATATTGTTTGTTTGTTTTACTTGAGAATGGTCATTTGTTGTCAGAGTTCATTTAAAAAGGAAAAAAAGAGGCGCGCAATTCGTGGTTAGCTGGCTATAGCTACTTAAAGATGAAAAGAGGCTAATTGGCATCATTTAATGCAAGGTTAAATACATGGGCTTAAAGAACTTATTTGATAGATAATTATATTTGATAAAAAACAACAACAAGATTATATATTTTTTATTCAACAACCAAAATGCAACATGATATTGAATTCGCTACAGTTTCTTCTTTACACAAGACATAAACAAATTAAGAGTTACATCCTCTTTTCAAAATTGCGGAACATGAATGAAAAAATATTTATTCTTCAAACTGTATTGATAGTAATAAAATTATTTGTACTTTTTACTACTTACAACCAAGAAACTAGTAGGAAAAATGTAGTGCCGGACACGGAGCCATTCCAGTGAGGATAGGCTCAGTGTCCGGCATTGCCGGATGCGGAGACTCTAGCCTAATTCGTCCGGTACCGGACGAAATACCATTTGGCCTAAAATTCAACTAATCAAAGGTTTTCTAGTCGTCCCCGTTACAATTGTGACTTGCTCAATACCACAACAATGGACACCCCTGCTGAGGATCGAACCTGGGACCTCTGGGACCAGAGTCTGACACTCTACCCCTGCGCCAGTCCGCACCACATTTTCAAGCCAACAATATCCGTGTTTAGAGCTGCCCCGCTTATGGCTTATTTCTATAAGTCTGGTGACTTTATTATTTTGGGCTCTTCAGGTGGTTGTCATTTTTTTATTTTTTTTTTCAAAGCTGGTGATTGTATTTACATGTGCTCTTTACAGTGTCCTGGTGTCAGTGGCGGATTTAGCTGTTTAGAGGGGGTTCGGGTGGTTCGCTTGAACCCCCCTCTTGGACCACATTATTTCTATTTCATGTGGAAGTTTATGAAAAATCAGGTAAAATGTTGAAAACGAACCCCCTCTTGATGCATTTGAACCCCCTTACAGAAATCCTGGATCCGCCCCTGCTTTAGTTAGCATTTTTTTTGTAAAAAGCTTAAACTTGTTGATGATAAAATGCTATGATGACATCGATTTTCCTGACAATTGATAAGCCGCAACTTACCATAAAGTATATCTCCCAGGCTCCAGTTGTCTGTAGAGTCTCGAGGACGTCTGTTCAGTTGTAGAGCTAGGAATCGAATGGCCGTCTCTCAGGTTTTGCACGTGGTCGTCACTCGGGAATCTCCGTCATTCGCCGGAAACATCCGATGTTGCTGTTGTGGCAATCTCCTCCTCAGAAGGCACTCCTTGTCAAGCACTCGTTCACGGGCCTGTCACTCTCCCCCTGTCTAATTTTTTTAGAAATCACCATAGTATATAAGCTTACAAAATTTTAAAGGAATATGAAAGTTTGCATGGGTGCTTACATGTACCAGGTATACAGTTGAAAGTTGAGCATGCAATGGGAAATTAAGACTGAATTTAACAGAGATATGGAAATTTAGACTGACTTTAACAGAGATATTCTGAAGCTTAACTTTGGTTGTTTGAAATAGCTGTATTAAGATGAATATATTTACAATCCCTTGAAAAGTGTGTGTTTCTTAACTTTGAAACAGTAATGAGTTTCTTAACTTTGAAACAGTAATTGGTGTTTTTTTCCACCTTTACATAATGCCATAATATACAAACTATATACATACATGAGGGATGACTTGCTACCTGAAATATACATTGGGTACATCTAGATAAGTTATGAGACATACAATTCCTAATTGTTTTTGATAGTTATACTAATTTTCCATATACTGATTTTACACAATGCCCAGCCATTTCAAAAGTATGACATAACTATATGATGCACTTGTTGTATTCTTATAAAGTAATACTAAAAACCATCTGGCAATTACAGCATTTTGGAACTAGTAATTCAAAATCTAGTTTTCATGAAATTTCAACATGTTCAATGGAAATGACTGATTTACCGGTATGTTAGATAACACATGTTATCTGATATTATTTAATTTTCAGGTAGCTTATTTGTCACTTTTATACAATACAAAATGAGGGTTACTTAACCCATATAATATAAATGGATATTGATATGAATATGAGGGTTACCTAACCCCTATAGTATAACATAGATATATAGATGTAAAACATAGCCACTTCATGTGTTGGTCCATATGCTATATAGATAAATATATATGTCTATCTAAGACACAACATAAAGCAACAAAAGATTAACAAAAACATAATGTATACATAACTAAAGAGAATAACACATGGTAGGATCTAGAGACTCGAGATCTGTCAGAGGATCGGACCAGCTGCAACTAAACAAATTTGCTAGAATGAAGTAATTTAACTGAAATATGATGACAGCAAAACCAGATCAGAACCAAATCAGAACTAAATAAAAGGAGAAACAAAATCAAACTAAAGATAATGAATCTAGCTTGATACTACAACTGAATATAAGGAAAATGCTGTGCATTTTAAGGATCACTACAATGCATAAACTTCACAGAGAAACCAAAGTCAAGCTCGTAGCTTGATCTATAGAAAAGTTTTACAAATTGACCATAACTGATCTATACTTTGGTATTTAGTTATTATACTACAGTCTATGCATATTGGCAGTCATCCCTAAAATGACAAAACTAAATAAAATAATGTGCAGCTACAAGGGCAACTACTATGGTGAATGTGCAATGTATTAACTTACGATTAGATGACTTCTAGATCTGTAATAATAAAAGAGAATGTATTAGTGCCAAGCAAACATGTAAATGAAATTATCAAAATACCAATTTCCCACAGACGGCAGTTTCAAAGAGCTAGCCATCTATAGAAAACATAACAGCAAATTCCCAAAGACGGCAGTTTCAAAGAGCTAGCCATCCAAGGAAAACACATGAATTTAGAATAAAATCTTCACATTTGAAGTAGCAAACAGCTAAATTTTCCTACGTTTTAGAAAACAGCGCGCGCGTTGAAATATCCGGTTTAAAATAACAAATTGGGGTAAAATAATCATGAGATGAACATTGACATTTTGTGGTTTGCATGAACCAGATCAAGATGTAACAGTGGATAACCATTAATTATAGGAGACTACCAGGGCAAGTTATATAACCTGGCTGCATTCCTATTACAGACTCTCACTATGTCGGTTAGTGTCATACCAAAGTGTTGAGCAGTCTTTTGAGCAACATCCAAGACGTCCCAAGGATAATCAGCCAAATAAGAAGAGTCTGTTTCGAGCAACAGTCTTTTGGGACCATCCAAAGAGCTCAAGGCATTCATAGATTGTGGGTCAGCAACAGTAAGAGGGGAAACACTGAAGTAGCAGTTGGGCATATCAGTACACCACTGTTTGTACTCATCCTGCCCTCCGATAAAACAATGGCGGTGGATTGGATGGTCAAGCATATCCATATCCTTTAAGAGATCATAAACTTCCTTAGCCGCCAATGTTGAGGAATCCTGATCCCGAACATGCAACACCAACACTTTATTCAGCTGTTTTGCCAGTTGAAAAGCGAGCCGAAGGAATCGGAGTTGTCCCTGAACTTTCTGATCACGGCAGTATTCCTGGTTATAACAACCATGTCTACACTTCGTGGTCAGGTCCAGGCCAACCTCCCCTATGCCAACAGCTTCTGGATATTTGTCAACTTGCCTTTTCAACTGACCAAAAAGCGATTCCACTTCAGTTTCCGTGATCATATGGGGGTGGACACCAAGAGTAAATCTTAGCCTTGGGTCAGCCCTCACCTGATCACGAAGAAGATTCCACCTGGAGGGAAACACATAGTTTGCTATGGCAAATGGGATACGAATGGGAATAGATTTCGAGTTCTCCAGATCCGACAATGACCGATTTTCACGGCCAAAGAACTTATCCAGGTGGAAATGGGAATCAATGATTCCCCTTTTCACCATTGGATACCATCCTAGGGGAATGGAACCATTACCCAAAGTGTACTGGGTGACAAATTTAAGCCGTGTCATTGCCTGAGAATTGAGATGGGGGATAAGTCGGATCATAATTGCCGGGTGAATCAGCGCAACGAGTCTAGTTGGGGGAATCGCCATATAATCACCCAGAGAAAGTGGTTCCAAACCGGCTCTTTGGTCGTATTCTCTCAGAAAGACATATTCTTCCTGAGAGAATCTTAAGTAAGGTGAGGTGAGCTCCGTGACGGCAGCACAGCCCAGCAGCTCCAAAGGAGATCCCAGGCCCATCTCCTGACTGATAAACAGGAATAGCCCATTTAACAGCAGGAACCAGGCCTGTAGAAGACTCTCCCCGGAGAACAACTGATGCCGCCCATGCACATCCCGCAGCTCCCTCACATTACCCGCGGACATATGACAATCCACACATGAAGTGGCAGGGTTCAAATACCATGGTAAATGGACCCTTAAAAGATGCTTATAGACATGGGGGGAGACGGCCCCACAAACTCCACACTTATTACGAAATGTCGACCTTCCTCTTTTAGCTTGCGAAGCCATTCTACAATGAAAAAAAATAGATCTCATGCATCGCTTCATCACAGCCTTGGGGCCATCCCCCGACACATGCATATAGTCATCCTATAAAATTTATGTTTCATGGAGTGATCCGGAGTTCACTCCATGACCCAATATACAAGAAAACAATTAAGTGAAAATTTTGGCCATCAACCTCAAACATTAAATGAGTGTTAACATTATGTTTTGCATAAAGAATATAAATAATTCAATGGCCAAGGAAGCACCATAATAAAACATTAACAGTGCTAAGGAAGCACCATAATAAAACCTTAAGAATATCAGATAATGATCAAGAACACAAAATGTGGTCAGCTTAATAGCTGAAGAATATTGCATTTGATATTCAAGTAAAATGACTGCAGTTAAATGAGTAAAAAGTATTTGATGGCAAATGTGTTGAAATTATGTCACCATGCCCCGGCAATGATCATGCAGTTTCAATGAGCTAGCGTGAATCATCACCGAGACAGATGCCACTTTCATGCATGTGTCAAATGCAGCCCATGTAGCTCGATCTGGCATAAATTCTGCAGTTACAAAGGACTAGCGGAAATAGATATCAGACCGAGCCACAATCACTGAAATGATGAAGCAACACATGAAGTCATGAGAATGTAAATGAAATCTTGGCAGCAGGACGACTGGTGAAAACCCTTGCGTAGTAGTCACCCATACTGGTGCCAAAAATAAGCTTATGAAAATAAATCTGACAGCACCATCAGCAGCCGTCCCGCAGCTTCAAAGGACTAGCATGACGACCACAGATGATGATGTCACTGATGAGACATGACGTTCACAAAAACACAAAGCAAGTCGTGACACCGACCCGAACAATCGCTATGCAGTGACAAAGAGCTGGCATTAACGACTGCACACACCGACGTCACTGGTTTAACGTCAGCACGCTAACACAGAACACAAGCTATGACATCACAGCCCGCAATCACCTTGCAGTTTCAAAGAGCTAGCATTGGCGACGGCAGGCGTTGACGTCACTAATACGACGACATTGACGTTGACGCCACTAATACGACGACATTGACGTTGACGCCACTAATACGACGACATTGACGTTGACGCCACTAATACGACGACATTGACGGCACAATAACGCAGAGTAACGTGACATAATGCAAAACACTAGGACGTCACCACCGGCAATCACAGTGCAGTTTCAAAGAGCTGGCATTGGCGAAAGCAAGCGATGACGTCACTAATACGACGGCATATACGACACAATAACATGTGGACATTTACGGCACAATAAAATAAATAACATGACGCCACCATACACCACTGTTATGCAGTTTCAAGGAGCTAGCACAGGCAATAGCATACGCTGACGTCAAATAACATAAAGCATAATTTATGACGTCACCGTGCACGACAGAGATGCAGTTTCAAAGAGCTGGCAAATTCAACAGTGAACGAGGACGTCACCTATTCTTCAAACTAAACTTGTTTATGTATTCAGTCCCTAAATCTGGCAGGTTTTTTAATTTTTCTGCCAGTTCTCGTAGTCCGGGGTTCTGACGGGAGTTGAGTGTTAGCAATAAACTCCCCGTCAGATTCAGACTCCGAGTCATCCTGAGAAGCATCTGAGGGGTCTGAAATGTCCTCTACCAAGCTACTGTCCTCGGCGAGACCATCGTCACTAAACAACACTGGCAATGTCATGTCAGGATCATCTCCCAGCATGTATGGAAGTGTTTGATCAGGATCAAACAAACCACCATCTGGGAAACCATCCTGACTGGACTCTTCGAGCTCAGAATCAAGATTCTCCTCTTCATCTATGGGCAGAGTGTTGAGTAAGAAATGACGTTTCCTTTGCAGCCATAGTGGAAAAGAAGAATCGTGGCATGGTTTAATACGGTCATGGTGTACAAATTGCACTTTACGTCTTCCCTGGAGTGCATAGACCGGTGGACGAGCTCTTATGATGAGGTATGGACCAATCCAGGGGGGTCTCATTTTGGAACTTATCCCTATCTGGGTAGCGGAGTCTCGTAAATAGACTACATCGCCTTCCTTAAAGGACCTTTCATATACCCTGAGATCGTAATCTCTCTTTTGGCGCAGCTGAGTTGAGCCAATCTTCTCTCTGGCCAAGGTATGGATCTTTGAGAGATTACTAGTAAGATTTGCGACCCAAGTTGACGGGTCCTGGGGAGACGGTCTTGGCAACCCAAGAATCAGATCGATCGGTTGAATAACCTCTCTCCCCAACATGAGCATATTGGCCGAAAAACCTGTTGATTTGTTTTTCATCGAGTGAAGGGCCATAGAAATAAGTGGAAGATGCTCGTCCCAGTCTTTTACACCTCGAGAGACGTATGCCCTAATCATTTGTAGTATGACGCGATTGAAAACTTCAACCTGGCCATTGCTGGAAGGATGGTATGGTGTTGTTCTAGTTTGTGTTATTTCCAGAGCTTTGCAGAATGCCTTGAATAAATTACTCTGGAAATTCTTACCCTGGTCGGTATGTATTTCAAGCGGACATCCAAAGGTTACAATGAAATGTTTCAGGAAAGCCTCGGCTGTTACCTCTGCATTCTGGGCTGGCAGCGGTGCCAGCTCCACCCACTTAGTGAATTGGTCCACCATGACCAGTATGTAGACCGAACCTGCTTTAGATTTTGGATTGATAGGGCCAAGGATATCCAAGTGAACTCGTTCCATTGGATATCCAGCGTGATACAACTCTTGAGCACTTCTGGGGGTTCGATTACCCTTTTTGTTTTGGTTACAATTTGAACATTGTTGTACATATATGTAACTATCCTTGGACATACCATGCCAATAGAATCTCTGTTTCAGCCTATCCAATGTTTTCTTTTGACCTAAATGCCCAGAGCTTTTCGAGTCATGGCAAAAGTATAATACTCGAGGTCTGAGTTCTAAAGGAACAATTAAACATTCAGAGCGGTCAATCTGGTTTGTCCAAGAATAGTACAAGATACCATCTTGCAACCTCAGGTGGTCCCTATTTAGCCAAAGGGCTCTTGTTTCCGGACCAGTAAGTTGCAGTTCGCGAGTGGTTGGCTCGTATGAGTGCTCAAGCCAGTTTATCACGATTCCAATACTAGGATCTTCTGTTTGAGCCCTTCTGAGCTCTATGACAGACAAGCCTTCCATCCAATTAGAACTAGCCTGGGTATCTGACATGGTTTGCGTTTGGTTAGTAATTTCGACCCCTACACTGCGCACCGCCAGGGGAACAACATCATCAACATCGTCATTGAATCGAGCCCACTGCTTATGTGCCCGCGTACAATAAGGACACCCCCCGCAGGGGAGATCCTGTAGTTTCTGACCAGCGCTATAGCAGTCGCATTGTTCTAAAGGGTCTTTTACACGACTTAGCGCGTCCGCGTTTGTGTGTTCTGCGCCTTTCCTGTGTATTAACTTGAAATTGTATTGGGACAGTTCCTCAAGGAATCGAGCTAACTGCCCCTCTAAATGCTTAAATCGGGTTAACCAAACTAGTGAATTGTGATCCGAGCGAATGAGAAAGAAACGTCCCAGCAAATAGTGCCGAAACTGGCGACAGAACTTGACTACAGCCAATAATTCTTTACGCGTTGTACAGTAGTTTCTATGTTGTTTTAAGAGAACATGACTGGCGAAGCAGATGGGCTTTACTACACCGTTCTGAACCTGGGATAACGCAGCCCCTATTTGATTTCCACTTGCATCTGTATCTAAAATAAACAGGCCATCAGGTGAAGGATGAGCTAACATTGGGGCCGTTATAGCTAATTCTTTCAGTTTCTCAAAACAAGCCTGATGTTTCTTTTTCCAAGTGAATATGTCTGCTTTAATGAGGGCATACAGGTCAGCTGAGACCTGTGCAAAATCCTGAATATGGTTCCTATGGTAATTCATAAAACCCAAGAAAGACTGAAGTTCTTTCACATTGGTGGGGACAGGCCAACATTTGACAGTCTCAAGTTTGTCAGGAGAGATAGTCACACCGTTTCCGCTTACCATTTTACCAAGAAATTCCACGTTTTGCTTGAAAAAATGGCATTTACGTGGTTTTAACTTCAAGTTATGTTCTCGGAACCGGATGAAAACCTTCCTGAGTGCTGACAATGTACCATCAAAGTCAGTGCCAAGAACGATGATGTCGTCCAAATAAACAATTACTTCTTCCCAAGTTAGGCCCCGCATGACCAATTGAATTGCCCTAGAAAATGTTGCAGGGGCCGTACAGAGACCCATTGGTAAACGGGTCCATTGAAAACTCCCGAACCGGGTATTGAAAGACGTTTTATGCCTACTACTAGCTTGGAGTGGAATCTGGTAGTACCCACTGCAAAGGTCGAGTACACAGAACATGCTTTTGCCATACAAAGAATCCAGGCAGTCTTCAATCAATGGAAGGCTATAGTTGTCCTTATATGTTTTGTTGTTTAGTGCCCGATAATCAATGCAATACCTGAGCTCCCCTGTTTTCTTTCTTACAAGAACTGGTGCAGCCGACCATTCAGACATAGAGGGTTCAATAACACCTTGTTTCAGAAGCTTTTCCAAGTATTCTTGCTCTTGCTTTTGGAACTGGAGTGGAGTGCGCCTAAACTTTTCATTAATTGGAATTTCATCATAGGTTTGAATTTTATGTTCCACTCCAGAGTTTAAACATCCCAAATCAAAATCGTCCTTTGAAAAAACATCCGAAAATTCAATGATCAATTCCTTAAATTTAGATTTCTGATCATCCGAAAGTTCCGAAATATTCTCTAAATACATTTGTTGTAAATGGGAAGGAATATCTTGATTGACCCTCTCTGTCTGTATGTCCTGTGCCTGATATGCATGGGCTTGCTCAGTTCCCAAGTGACTTTCAGGGGATCCCATGTCATCGGTTTCCTTAACACGGATTGCATTTTCGGCATGACCTATCATTTTACCTTTCTTGTAGGTCACAAAAAAGTCAGAGTCATTTATGACTTTCAAGGTCACATGTTGACCTTCACCATAAATGCGTGATGAGAGGATATGCTTGGATGGGCAACTCTCGACAATGTAAGTGCCATCAATGGGTTGATCTAATTTAGCTTGTATATAGCTAACAGAATGTGGCTGTACTACAGTACGTCTTATAACGGTCACCTTGGAGAATTGATATCCGGGTGTCATGGTAACACTGACAGGTAATGTATCCTCCCCTATAGTCAAAGTTTCTTTGCCAAGGTCCAAAATGCTGGACGTGGCTTTCATAAAGTCCAGACCTAGCAAACAGGGATCTTTCACTGGAGCCACACATACAGTATGCAGAAATGTTTGTGTCCCAACAGTAATTGGTACATTGTAGATAATGCGACCCTTGACAGGGTCTGCACCAATGCCTGTCAGAACACAAACCGGGCCTAATTGTTCTTGACTATATAATGGGGCTAGATAATCATCACGCACCAAAGTCACCATGGCAGCCGTATCAAGAATGGCGTTTGTTTCAATTCCGTTGATCAAAGTTTTAATTGACGCAGTTAAATTTCTTTGGCTTGGCAGAGAAACCTCAAACACTTCACAATGACGACTCGGATCTGATCGGACTAGGCATTGGTCGTCGACTGGCCTAGTCCGCTCAAGTTTAAATCTTGAACGGACTGTGAAGTCCTAACATATGCCTCAGGGCTTCGAGGTCTATCCGATTGTTGAGGCATATTCGGACCACCTGAATAGGGTTGCCTATCCGGACTGCCCGAATATGTGGGTCTACTAGGTGACTGTCTACTAGGAAAACCTGGGTTTCTCTGTGGGGATCTGTTTTTATTGTACCTATCTCTATCAGGCCAAGGTGGTGGGTTATTCTGATAATCTCTATAAACCTGACTAGATTGTTGACTAGGCTGCCTTTGCTGAATTGGCGGGTATCCTTGAGTGGGGGGATAACCACGGCTATCATACTGTGGGGGGTATCCAGTATACTGTGCAGGGTAACCCTGAGATGCTGGATATCCCTGTACTGGATATCTCTGGTAGTTATTTGGCGAATAGCCACGGTTTGAGTAATTATCATGCCTAGCGGGGCTGGTATAGTGTGGACCATTGCCACCACCAGGCGATCCACCCCGATAACCGCCAGGTGATCTTTGTCTGGACCAACTTTGGCCCTGTGGTCCTGACGAATATCGCGATGGGGACCGTGATGGTGATCTATAGAAAGCAGGCAGTCCTTTTATGATTTTCATCATGTCGTCACATTTTCTTTTAATGCCTGCCACTCTATTTTCCTCTTCAACACTAAAAACCCTCTCTTGAAATGATACCTTTCCGCCACCAATTGCCTTTTTGTTTGCAAGAATTGTTTTAATGCGCTTGCACGCTTCGTGAATAGTTGAGGGTGATTCATTCATTACCATCGTGGCTGCTTCTTTGTGCTTGCAGCCACGAAGGAATGCCTCAGTTGATACTTGCTGAATGAGAGCTGTCCGCTCACTTTTGTAACCGTCCAGTGTAATTGTCATAATGCGTTGCAAATATGACTCGAGAGTTTCATCCTCCTCTTGTTTAGAGGAATGAAGGCGTTGCCTTGCTGCTATTGGCTCCTCTTTTAAGTCAAAACGCAAGGCAAGCTCCTGTCTTAGTCCATCATAATTGTCTCTATTGTCTGACCTCGAGGCATATTCCAAAGCTTTGTCCGTCAAGCAGTCATATAGTCTGTCAAGTTTCTTGTCATCAGACCAACCCTTCCTTCTGGCTATCCTGTCAAATTTCATTATAAAGGATGACCAGGACAGACCAGAAGAAGGGTCCCCGGAATACAGCTGAAGCCGTGGAGGCGGAGGCGAATTGCTCCGGCTGGAACTGTCAGAAGTTGACCGTCTAGACCGGTATCTCCTGTGTCTAGAACGGCCTCTATCTGAAACAGTCTGGCCAGCTGTGGTATCTCCTTGTCCGGTTTGTGAAGTTTGTCCCGTCAGTAATGTTGATTGTCCCGTTAGTGATGTTGGTTGTCCCGTCAGTAATGTTGATTGTCCCGTCAGTGATGTTGGTTGTCCCGTCAGTAATGTTGATTGTCCCGTCAGTGATGTTGGTTGTCCTGTCAGTAATGATGATTGTCCCGTAAGTGATGTTGGATGTGCAGTCAGTGATGTTGGTAGTCCGGTCAGAGATGTTGGTTGTTGTGTCAGAGGTACTGGTTGTATAGTGATTGATGTTGGTTGTCCTGTCATTGATGTTGGTTGTGCAGTGATTGATGTTGGTTGTGCAGTGACTGATGGTGGTTGTGCAGTGATTGATGTTGGTTGTCCTGTCATATTTTTCGAAATTTCCTGTGTAGCGACTGGGCTGATGGTGTTAGAAAAAATGGCCGACTTCGGAATCGCTGCCATTATGCTATCAATTAGCATCTGTTGAGGGTGTTTTGGTTTAACGTCCACTGTAGCAGCAGGAATGGGCTGAAATATAGCTGTAGTAGGTTGTGTTAAAACAGGTTTGGATGGTGGTGGAGTTGCCAACTGACCAGATGGCTGGACAGGTGAGTTTTGGTTGTCAGTCTTTAAGGTTAAAGGATCTGGAGGGGTTGATAGTGATTTTTTGAAGATTGGCAATTTCTGGGTCACTGGGACAGGTGGTTGTAACCATTTGCTTACATCTAACATGAAAGTGTCATGGACAGACATTTTTGATTTGAGCTCTGCCGTTGCTTTGTCCTGATGAGCTAATTGAGCTTGTAAATTGGTATTTACTGTTTGCATCTTCCCCATGGAATCTGTAATCATCATCATTTTTTGAGACAAGTTGTTACCTAATAGATGCAATTGATGGGACATGACGTCCACTTGTTGGGCCAACATTATCACAGATTCCTGGACAGGGTCAGGATTTTCTGGGTTTTCTTGGTGAAGATGTTGCTTCACCATTGTTTGTGAGGTTTGTTCAGTCTGATCCATCTGTTCGGCCGTTTCATTATCATAAAAGTCATCTTGCTGTCCCGAGAGGATATTTGAGTCAGTCTGGGGTGCGGGAGAGAAAGGGTATTGTGTGTCAGATTCCTCCGATTTTTCTGAGCCGTCTGAAGTGGCATGAAATATGAGGGATAATTTACCATCATCAATCCATTGCTGCCAAACTTCAGCTTTGAGTCTTATAGCCGCCAAATGATTGACGGTTATTTGTGGTTGTTTACCGGCCAGAACTTCATTTCTCAGACTAATAATGTCTGCGGCATACTTGGGTCCAATGTTCTCAAGAGTTTGCAGGTCTGCCTGCGAACATGTATATATGTTAATTGACATAGTGATATTGGCAATAATAAGCAAGTCACAATGAACATACACAAAAGTACAGGTGAGCAATACAGGAAAATATATGGGCCAAACAGGTGAGGGAAACAGGCTTAAATCAACAATTGGGCAAAAAACAAGTCAAACAACATGTAATTTCAATATTTAATTCAAAAATAAGGTCACCCGTATGACTGAATATCACACGTTTGACAAAAGCTAATAACTTTCCTGTAAATAAGAAAATAATGATAATACAAATAAGCGTTGCGTTTGGGGACTAGAAAATGACCTTGAATATGTTTAATAATTTAGAAATTACCTTTTAAGACGCTAATTTGATGTTTTTAACACGAAAATCCCGCAATTTTGACAATCCGGAAATGAATTTTGCTTCCCATCCTCGTCGCCACTTTGATAAGCCGCAACTTACCATAAAGTATATCTCCCAGGCTCCAGTTGTCTGTAGAGTCTCGAGGACGTCTGTTCAGTTGTAGAGCTAGGAATCGAATGGCCGTCTCTCAGGTTTTGCACGTGGTCGTCACTCGGGAATCTCCGTCATTCGCCGGAAACATCCGATGTTGCTGTTGTGGCAATCTCCTCCTCAGAAGGCACTCCTTGTCAAGCACTCGTTCACGGGCCTGTCACAATCTACAATTTGTTAAGGCGTGGCACAGGCCGTCCGACTGAAATAACTTTAAATGTGTTCAAACTGTATCTTATATAATAACCCTGGGTTTTATTTGATTTTTAATTACCTGCGTAAATTAGACAAAGGGTAATCTGAGACGAGTTCATGCCCTTTTAACCGGTGTCCAGGTACAAATCACAGGTCCATTGGCACACCCCTAGTAGCCCAATAATTCTCGGATCTCCACATGCAGAATATTGTATGCAGAAGGACAAAATAACATGCGGTAACAGTCACCATATATGGCGAACTGTAAGGACTAATATTCATTACAGTAGAAGAGCAAAAAGCTAATGAGGAAGCCTTCAATCAATACACCGTCAGAATCAGAATCAGAATCAGAATAGTTTACTGGTGAAACGTCAAACTGACAATACCACACCAAGGGGATGGGGCTTGACCGGAGGGGATTAGTCCCGAGCTCTCACAAGAGAAGTAAATTTAGACACACAATAATCTGACAATTCAGCAGAGGATATCAGCAGAGGAGTTCATTCCAATCTCTAATAGTCTGGGGAAAACTGTGTAAATAGGCATTTGTACTTGCTGAAGGTATCTGAAATGCTGATTCCTACAACGCCTATTTTGGGGGATAAGGTCATCCGTGGGTACTTTTGCTCTCCCTTTTAGACCTTTGTAAAGCAATATGATTTTATTATCCTTCCTTCGTTTCTGCAGGGATTCCCATTTTAGTTTTTAAGGATGTCAGTCATACTACCTTTTTCATATGTATAGTTCCTACATACAAACCTAGCTGCACGCTTTTGTACTTTCTCCAAATCATCTATAAGATGATTTCATAATGACGGCCCCAAACTGAGCTACTATATTCAAGAATATGTCTCACCAGACCTTTATAGGCAGCTTCTCTCACATCTTGGGGGCAATTAAGAAAACAGATTTCGTCTAAACAAACCAAGGGTCCTATTGGCTTTGGTGCACACATTGCTGATGTAAGTATTCCATTTTAAATCCTTAGTTATTGTTACACCAAGATATTTGATACTTTCAACATTTTCCAACACAGTACCCTCAAGCTTGTAAGAAGCCTGAATTTTACTAGTACGTTTATTCGTCAGGATTCCGGGACATCTCGGCCCATAACAAACTCGGCCCATGACAAACTCGGCCCATAACAAACTCGGCCCATGACAAACTCGGCCACCAAATTTTGGACTATACAAACTCAGCCCATACAAACTCGGCCCATTAAATTTATTTGATAAAATAGATGTAACTTGTTGTGATAAATTTATTCTTGCCAAAAGACATTCAATTTGTTTATAAACAGTTTATTTAATAATAATATATGTAACATGTAATAAAATTATTTTGATTAAAAGACATTGTATTTGTTTCTAAAATGTTCTGATCTTATTGATTGCTTAGATTTTTTAATTGTCGGTGTTTACAAACTAGGCCAATTAAGCAAGTTTGATTAATTTAATTTGGCCACACTTTATTGTAAGTTTCCAAAATGCGCTCGCATGGGTGGGGTGGGGAGGAAGTTACGATAAGGATAACTGATTTAGATTTAAATGATACCAAGGACTTTGGGAGAAATAAAATAAAAGTGTAAAGATGTAAGAGAAAGATTTAATGAAGAAAAGCATACAACAAACAATATACAATAACATGCAACATTTTACTTACCATGATTTTCAGTTATTAATTCGAAGTATATATGGGATGACGTGACATCACCGCACTGTATAAGTCAAATAAAAATGAAGACAACCAACTGATATCACTATAGCTGTTGACTGGGGCATTGCACCAAAACAATATGCAAAGCAAACATTATTGTATTGAGATTTAACGTCCAAGTTTTTCAGTCATGCCGAGACGGAGCCACTGCTTCCTGGTTTTTATTATAAAATCAGGATTACAGCTTACCTTTTTCAAAGTCCATGACAAAGGGGTTTATATAGCGCTGACATGTTTTCTTGATATATGTATATATATATATATATATATATATATATATATATATATATATATATATATATATATATATATATATATATATATATATATATATATATATATATTAGCCTTTTAAAATGAATAAAAGTGAGTAAGTAAAATAAATGAACTAGGCCCATGTCAAACTTAAATTGTATAAATTGATAAATAAATGAATAATAATATAGAAAAAACGGAAATAAAGAAAAGGCAGTGGCTAGGGATACGGTACCGTATCTTTAGCCCGTGGGCGGCTAGAGATACGGTACCGTATCTGTAGCCTATATATCGGAAATGGCTAAAGGTACGGTATAGATTATAAATCGATAATATGATATTTTCAGGTGAGTTTTAAGTTGAATCATTGCCAGTATCCTAAATGGCTAAAGGTACGGAAGACTAGAGACACAGACTTAAGAAAACAATGTAGTATGGGAGATAAGGGAAAAATCGTTCAAAATGTGATAAAAGTATGAAACTTGGCACAATACCTCCTTTGACCACTTGATTTAAGAAAATGCCAGGACACAAGTGATAGGATAAAAATTGTGGCGGCCATCTTGAATATCAAAATGGCCGCCAATAAGAAGTTGACAAGTGAATAATTC
The DNA here is from genome assembly GCA_964017185.1 of Rugalucina vietnamica. Taxonomy (NCBI): domain Eukaryota; kingdom Metazoa; phylum Mollusca; class Bivalvia; order Lucinida; family Lucinidae; genus Rugalucina; species Rugalucina vietnamica. The sequence goes on from OZ024874.1 coordinate 16,281,284, forward strand.
GGCTCTCAGACTACATAGAGACATGATTTAAATGTCATTTTATATGTTTTGGTACACGAGGAAGCCAGAACAATGAAGAAAAAAGCATTATTTTACATGTCTGTGTGTGAAAATTCTCTACAGAGGGTATTTCGTCTAAATAAAGCCATTGTAAAGATGAACATTGAGGTGTAATCTTTAACAAAGCATTACTACGGTTAAAGATGACGCTAAAACAACTATACATTAACTTTTGCTGAAACCTGGACAGAGTAATTACTTGACATTGAATAATTCAAGTACATGCATGTATATTGAAACGTATCCAATACGTTTTTATTGATAACAGGTTGCCGCGCAGTTGCAGAGCCCTGTGCATGGAAGTGAAACAGACATGCATTTGCATAGCCGCCGACATGCTTTTCTTTGCAACCACATTTGACAAGCTCTTTACACACTTTGGCTGCTTCTGGAAGTGACGTCCAGGAAGGAGAATTGTGCTTTTCTTCCAGCCTCATTCTCCTGGACTCGGTAACTCCTGATTCGCAACGAGGGTCTGTCCCCAACAGTACCCCACTGCACGTTTGAAATGCTCTTTCAATGTAGCCTCAGTTGGAGGTATGCGATCTATTTGCCTTCCCGTAGCAAACAACAATTTTCTACTGTGATCGACCTGTGTGCTCTGACTTGGTCTGTCATAAAGCAGAATCACGAACCTCTGCAGATGTTTCATAGTCTCGTCCAACAGTGAAAGTGGCATATTGCCTAGATCATAAACTCTGGGAAACCAAGCTATTTTCTTTCCAACACTGCTAAGAAAAGACATCATATCACAGCCAGTGATATCTATAGCATGGAAGAGGGGGAGGGCTCTGGAATTTTCTCGTCCAAGTTTGTTTGCAATCGTTTGTATTGCAATATATCTATATTGCTTCTTGACCCCAAAAGCAACCCATAGCTCATCAATATGCAAATCATGAAACGTATCGAAAGGACTACAACATCAGTGTCTACAGTCCTAATCAAAATTTTGCGATGACCCTGTTTTGCACAATGAAGAGCATGAATGCTCAGTCGAGTGTCGGATTCTTAGTGATTACATGTGGCAATACCAGCACCTATTACTCTGTTGCTGCATTAAACTGTTTTCTTGGGGTTGGTTAAACCGATAGGCAATCTGTAAGACAGCTGTACAACTCTGTTTTGTTTTCATCAACCCGAAGTAAGCTTTGCCAGTTCTTTGGAGTTGTGCTTTTCACAATGATTCGACAACCTGAACCGCGCTTTTCCCTTGTGGAACTTCTAGGGCTTCTCTCGATGAAACGGTCCCAAACAACACCCAAGCGTATTTCCGATGTCTGCAGTAGATTGACAAGATTTGGTATGAACACAACTTCAGCGCAGTCACCAAAAGTTGTAGTAGAAACTTTCGGTTCAAGCATATTCACAACCACAGACCAATCAACAATTTTGCCTCAACCTCGGGCATGTCTTTCTATGGTACTGTAATAAGGCTTTCAAGACACCCCATTAGATCAGACTTTGTACCATGTCTTAGATCTCCCATGTCTGAAAGTGATGGGGGCATTACTTGATTTTCATGTCAGAAAAATTTACCCGTATCTCCATCTCTTGACTGACATGATATATACGGTACATTCTGCTGAAAAACTCGCAATTATTCTTCAAAGATTTGATTTCATGGGCTGTTCTGGAGTGCTTAGTTTGTTGCGTTTTCCTGAACAGGGAGGCATTGTTTTTAGGAATGATGTTCGAAATCAGAACCGATCTTTGATTCAACCTTTCATCTACATACATCTCACACTGTGACTGAGCAATTGTCTGAACTTCACGTAGAGAGCTAACAGTCGTTTCATCCATAACTCCTTTGAATCTAAGGTAACCAGATCCTGACTACCTTCATTGAAGGGATTTCCTGATTCCTCAAAGGCTGATATCATTGCCTTGATGTGACTTCCAAATTGTGCTTGAACTGAGGGCTCTTAACCATGATGATGTGAACCTTTTGCATGCGGTGGGTTTTCAAAGGCCTCAATAATGAGGGCGATCTCTGGGCCAGCCATCCATTATATCAATGGATTATCGTGATCCCGATTACACCACCATCTCTTTTTATTAAATCATTCATCTGTTCATGGGCCTGATCCATTGCCTTGCGGTGGCTTCTGTACAATGAAGTTGCCTTTGACGCTGACGGCACAGTTTGGTTTTCTTTAAACAGAATCATATCTTTGATATGAATTGGAAGCCATCTGGCATAGTTTGTGTGATCGAAGACAAACATCTACGACACAAGCTGAGCCACGGCACAAACTGACCAAGACATTGGACATAGAGGTCAATGTTTGCTTTACATAATGAGGCAACTGCATAGCAAGAAGTTCCAGTTCTACAGAACTACAGCCTTCTCCAGGATCTATAATTTTACACTGTTTTGATATTGGGAATTGTTATTTCTTAGCATAAACAGTCAAGCAGGTTTGTTAGTTTTAGTTGTTGCTACAGCTATGGTCATGTCGGGACGCTGTCCCCATTGTCACTATTAACTGCCATACGAACATATGTCAGTACAAGTAAACGGATCACCCTAAGCATCCAATCAGTCTGGTAAGAGACTTCACTGGCTTATATGGGTTTGTCTATGACATTAATATTTTTAATTCAAACAGAAAACTATATTCAGAAACTTGATAGGCAACTGGGCTGATATTGAGTAATCCCTGAAATCTAATGTCATTCTGTTGATTTTGACTTGCAGTGACACATACCGTTTTGGTAGCTACAAATGTATGAAGTGTTACATGGCTTTCTTACATTCACTGAGCCAAATAAACTTATTTAATGCATTTGCTGAATCAGAACACATAAATCGGAACTGAAATCGAGTCAAAAACACGAACAGAATTCAAGATATTGTCATATTTGTATTTTTTAATGGCAGCCATCTTGAAATCCAAGATGGCCGCCACTAAAATGCTCATATCACTTGTGTCCCGGTCTGTTTTGATTTATAATCAAATAATGAAGCTTTGTGCCAAATTTCACACTTTTATCACAAATCCCTACTTACCGACTGTACTAATGTTAATGTATAAAGTTGAAAGATTTCAATTTTATTTCTAACCCCGTGGAACGAAATTTTCAATTGTTATATTTGAGTGTGTGTATGTGCAATATCACCATTATCTACAATTATTTGACCGACATCAAAGGATATAAAGCCAACTCGCAGTGTGAAAGTTTCTAATGATGCGTGAAGATATTAACATGATAATATTAGTCTCAATTAGTTGCTTAACCATCAATACGATGTCCGCGTCTCAATGTGCGAACAACAAACATGACAGTAATGAAGTGTCGATTTATTTTGTCCTACCATTAAACCCATGAAGTAAGACGTTGGCATTGTTTAATTTGCCAATTATTATTCGGCGAATGCTTTTAACTTTTGTTATGCTTAAGTAAGTAACTGCAATATAAAACAATTAAGCTATTACTCAATTCAATCGCCGTACAATTTTAAAACGTGCATGCAAATCTTGATTCATACCGTCAGAATGGCTCCTATACTTCACATCGAGCAAAAAGTTGAACTTTCATGCATTTGAATGTGCTATTGAGCGCCATCAGAATGCCGAAAGCGTTCAGTTTTATAAGAGAGATAAAAGTGTAGAAAAGGCGCAAGTGCGTGTTTCGTATAAGTTGAACGAAAGACTAAAATACTTTGAGATTTCATTCAGGTGTATTCACGGCGGCAGTCTCGAGGGACAGGAGTGAAAGAATCTATCTATCTATCTACCTATCTATCTATCACATGTAAAACATGGCTTTATCAATGCGCTGCAGATAAAGAAACGGCGTAAGTTTGAATTGCGGCTCTCCACGTCAGTGCATTTACTTGAAAATTTAAAACAAAGTAATTTGACATTTTCTAAGACTTGCGCTTTCTAAGTTAGAATTTGCAGTTGAAAAAATTGTCTATCAAAGAACTCTTTCCGTGATTTATGATATAATTTTACGCTTAGTTTACACGTTTTCTTGTTCTATGCGCTTATCTTAAGTTGGAAATCATGTTGTGATACTTTGGCAATTACTGTTTAACTTAAGACGTCGATCGATGTTTTTTCTTTTTGCGTCGAAATGATTGAGATACATACATGTATGTTCCTTTATCTAAGGAGCTTTTTTATTTAAAAGTTAACAAGCGATTTTCCATTAACATCAAGTAATAAATTGCCAGAAATTCAATCGCCTTTGTCTCGTACGTTTTTTAGTTGTTATATATATATGCATAATTTCCCAAGCAATTAAAAACAATTAACGCTACTACTGTTAAGATTATTGTGCATGTGTAGAGCTTGCCCAACCATGAAACTGTGAGAAAAGTAAGACACCCGTAAATGTTTATTTTTATTATTCATTAGGAAACTTGCAATGCTTCAACTTAAAACTCACCTGAATATATTATATTATCGATTTTTGATCTATACCGTACCTTTAGCCATTTCCGATATATAGGCTACAGATACGGTACCGTATCTCTAGCCGCCAGGCTAGGGGTACGGTACCGTATCCCTAGCCCACAGGCTAAAGATACGGTACCGTATCCCTAGCCACTGCCTAAAGAAAAAAAGAAAAAAAGAAAGAAAGAAAGAAAAAGAAAGAAAGAAAGACGAAATAAAGGAGGATATCAACAAAAATAAAATGATTCATGTGTGATAAAAGAAAGAAAAGAAAGAAAACAGCAAAAATGAAAAATCAAAATAAGGTCATACCTGTGTCACACAATCGATGTTGCCATCGAGAACACCCATCACACTGAAGCGCATGGCGCCTGCCAGTTACCTCTTCATGACACTTGATACATGGAAATTCCATAACTATCACTGACTTTCTTTTCAAAAATGATTGCAGATATGAAATTTCTTCCTGATTTATACGCAACATGCATTTTGAGAAAAATATGACATTGGCTGACACTATACAATGTGCGCTTGCACGTAAGTCAATGCGCGCTTGTACGCTTACAGGAGTGATGCTAATTACTAATTTTCAATTAATTAGACAGGATGACAGTGAATTCCAAGCTGATTGTCATGCATCTGATTAAACTTATCAAATCGTTTATTAGTTTCAGCTGTCCATTCTTTTCTTAAAAAAAAATAATAAATAAATAATCCTAACTCTTTTAATTTTGTCTTATATTCATTTTCTCAAAACAAAACAAACAAAAAAGTCATTTTTTTTTCTTTTGAAAGATACTAAATATATAATTTGTTGCTGAGATAAAGACGAAGAGATTAGAAAGTCCACCTAGCGGCCACTTTATGATTGTCGCGCGTGTACCTGTGGCGCCACCTACGATCCGCCGCCATACTGTTTCGAAGACAAAACCAGTGCTATAAATATCGGCGTTCATTGGAAATTTCATACATCCAATGAGATAATATTTTATTCAATAGAAACTGTTAACATTTAATATTTCATTTAGGAACCAGATTTTGATGTTTGTAGTGTTTTATTGGATTTTTGATTGTTAATTATACGTTGATAAAACACCTAATTCCTTGTTCGGCGTTTCAAAATGGCGACCAAGCGGATTATAGTCGGTACTTTTTGACTAAAAGGCGTTGTAACTAAAAGGCTAGGTAATCTTTAAACAACAAAATATGAAAGAAGAAAGGCATAAAAATCGTTTTATTTGTTGATAGGCACACAATCTATGACTGTGTTTGTCTTACGATCGTATAAATGTTGACAATTTTTGTCATTTAAGCAAAAACGGTTCGGCCCGATCTCAAAACGATGTGTAATTGTTTTTTATTAAAAAGGCTTCTATGAATGACTTTTCTTTGGCAAACAAGATCAATTTTCTCAAAGAACAATGTCTTACAAATCGTTTTATTGCCCTTCGATGCGGTTTGGGTATTTTTGAAAGCTTCAAATCGCCCTAATGAATCAGCTGTTTTTCACAACTTTTCGTCGCTTTGGCGTCAAAATGGAGATTTTTCTACACATTGGTTGGCATTGCAAATAAGACCAAAAAGTTACACTTGAATGAAGAATGACATATCATGCATTTACAGATGATCTCCAGTGATCGGTTGTCTATTTAGCCGATAGTTTATTTTGTATTTATAACCACACACCCTCCCCATGTGCCGTGCCCGGGACAGGATTTGGGATAGCCGCATGCCCGGAAAAGTGATGGGGACAACAGAACAATTAGTTTCCACATTTTTTTTCGAAATAAAAACAGTGACAAAAGAAGAAATGACATATGCGTAGCAAAATGCAGGAATTTAATTATACGTTAAGCCCGAATTCGAGAAGAAAAAAAAATAGGATCCGGCGAAAGGCGCTCTGATATGCAGATTGCATTTTGACATTGATGCTGTTGAAAAACATCCCATTGATGCATTTTCGTGCAATGTGAAAACTGCGAGACCGCGCTTGAAAACAGACACCATAGCATCTATTGAAAAAATCGTTGCTCAGCACGGGCAAGTATACATATAAAGCTAGAGTATTATCTTTTCAACATTTTGAGTATGACTTTATCATGATGACAGCTAACATTGCAAGAAAAGTGTGGTTGCATGTTGGCCTAGAGTGTATTATTATTTTTCATTATGTATTTATTTCAATTACTTTTCCGAATACAATCTTCAATAAAGTTACAAAAACTGTGTCAGGTATCTGTCATTAATGCGGCACGTGCCTGCAACGTGACATAAGTGCGTCTTTAACGGCTCGAAGATCAAACAAGTCGCCGAATCAACAGGTATTGCACGGTGCAATACAGGTAGCTGGTAATAAAAGTGTCATTTTTTCTTTTGAAATTTCGGCGGCGACTTCTTAGCATATACATGAATGCAAGTACGAAAGATAGAGGAGAAAAAAAAGAAGAATATTCAAATTCATGCCTGACTGATTCCATTTAATTCACATAATCCGTTCCTCACTGCCCTTTTGTAGAGAAAAGTATAAAATATGACCAATAAAACGAAGGGGAAAAAAGAAGATAGAAAAAATCGAAAATGGTTGTTGAACCAAACGTATCTCTCCAACGTGTGCAATTGAATTATATTCGGATATTGGCAGTATTCTTCATTGAAAGTGATAGATAGATGTGGCTAGAATTGATATAGGGCAATCTCATTACGCTCATTTACGTCGGGGGACATCAAAATCGTTGTTGTCAGGTCTAAAGCTTAAAAAAGATGATTTAATTTGAATTGAAGCTTTCACCTTGTTCAATAATTATCCTTATTTTTACGGTGTTAAGTATGATTAGAGATACGGCGAGATAAATCAGTTTGCGTTTTCTTTAATCTAAAGATAATCCGTTAAGAATCGTTGTATGTGTCCAGTAGCGTAGAAAAAAAAGCATAATTATGGGCTTAATTCGTAAGGAAAAAGAACAACAGCTTGTGCAAATCGACTGATAATTGATAAACAACTAAAGAGATGACTCTCTCTCTCTCTCTCTCTCTCTCTCTCTCTAGTCTTTCTGACAAAGATGCCGGTGTTTAGTATCTATTTGTTGGAAATTTAAAGCTCCATTTAACAGAAATAAAATCTTTTACTATTATATGAATTATGGCGAAGAAAATTTAAACGATTTATATTTGCTAATATACAAAAATTCGGACCACATTCAGCGGCCGGTAAAACATTGATTTATTTTTTCACCGATTTACCTGTCTACCTAAGCGACAGACACAGTGGAGGCAAATATCAATATTCAATAGCAGTTTCAGATCTCTGTATCTTTATCTCAGTTTGTTGTTATAATATTTCACACTCATAACCTTATTCCATTTTAAAAAATGTATATAATAATTATTTTATAAAATAGGGGCCGAGTTTGTCATGGGCCGAGTTTGTATGGGCCGAGTTTGACATGGGCAGAGTTTGACATGGGCCGAGTTTGTTATGGGCCGAGTTGTCCAGTTACCTTCGTCAGCTGCATCATGTTGCACTTGACCGGTTGGAATCTCATACCCCATTTACGGGCCCAACTACCTAATCGATCAATATCCTTCTGAAGTTTCACTGTATCCTCCACATTCACAATTTCACGATAACAACACAATCACCAGCAAAGAGTTTGATTTTCGACTCAATATCCGAGGTGTTATCATTTATATGCAACGAGAACAACAAGGGACCAAGAACGGTGCCCTGAGGGACACCGGATACAACAGGAGCCCAGTCTGATTTAACGCCATTTACCACAACTCTTTGCTGTCTATAGCAAAGGAAGGCATCACTCCATTTAATTGTCCTCCCACCAATGCCATAACCGTAAATCAAATTTGTCAGTTGTGCAACACAGCTCCAGAGACAAGACAGCATTTTGTAGGGGAATGTGCTTTCTTTGATGAAGGGAGTAAGATTTATATAGAGAAACTGAAGGTAAACTGGTACCCCGTTATCACTTAAAGTGGCAACTGGCATAGGTAACTGTCTCCTTGGTTTTCATTGGCTTATTCAAAAAAAGCGATAATCCAATCAAACCTAGAGTAACATAGTTTTAAATATTATGCAAATCCTTAAGATATTTTTCTTATTGATTATTGAGCCATTATTGTTATTTCCATAATTAATTCTTTATTTAAATTCAATGATCATCATTCCAAAGACTTATGTTACGAAATAATGAAATAAAGAATTATGCAATTTGATCGACATCTCGCGAAATCTCGTTGAAGTCTCACGGGCAGAATCCTGCCCGTTTTCATTATACATGTCCCTATATACATGTCCCTATATACGTATAGGGCAGGTACAAGTCAAAACTGAAGGCGGACCCGATTCTATCAGGTCAGCATATCCCGAGTCTAAAAAATCACGTGAGACGCATAGTAGCACTGTTGCTCTACGATGCAACATCAGCATGTTGACTGTTTTGTTGCTGAGTCGTGGTGCCTCCATGGATGCAAGCCTTGCGGCTGGCTGTGAAAAAGGTGATGTACTTTCATATTGAAAGTATATCTATCTCTATCATGATTCTGAACTCTCTTTCGCACCCTGTATATCACTGATGCAATCAAATTTGTTACGGCACAGATTGATGCAACATTTCACGAAGGTAGGGGGAAATGGAGAACGTTACAATAATTTCAATTTTACAGACATTAATTTTAGGATGTCTGGGTCGTGACTTTGTGAGAAAACAAAGTATGGATGCCTTCAGTTTTTGCCATAAGTAGTTTGTTAAAAAACCTTACATTGTGACAGAAATTAAAAAGTTTATTGAAAAAATATGTCACCAGAAACACGAAAATTGATTATGTTTGCTAATTGCTCAAATTCTTCATCATCGTTGTTTCAATATAATCATATATACCGAAATCATCCCCTGTTTCATACCACCAAACAACAGTCGTGTATTCGGGCCGACTTTTGCACAATATGGTGTTAACACACCTTGGTTGGATCGTTTTGGAAGCAACGTACGTCAATGATCGAGTTCATTGCCTGCATGCAACCTACGTCCGAGAGATGTTTTTGAAAAATGATGCTAACTGCTGCGGATCTTTAGGCCAAAAATGATTTTTCTTACGGTGGACACTTTCGCAGGATAAAAGAGATGTTTAATTTTTACTATTTTGTGCTGTGAATTGACAGCTTTAGTATAAATTTGGATAATTTGATTATTTGATTTTTTAAATTAATCTACATGTGTATGAAAATATGGTGAAAAGTGTATAACCATATTCTCCATGATGTAGCAAGTAAAGCTTCTGCTATTTTTCCCCGTAGTTATGGGTGACCTATTGCACAATGTGAATGCTGTTTCACGTTGCTTTTGGTCTGGAAATCTTTTCTGGAGTATGACTGATGCTAGTGGTCCTGCACACTGCAGTTTCTTACTCCCCTCACGTTTCAGAAAATATGATCGTTTGCTATAGCAATATTGCAACAAACATAGTTGAGTCCCTACCAGGTATTTGGGCAAAGGGTGGGGCGGAGGAGGGGGGGGGGGCAGATACAATGGCTAATTCATGAGCTAGAGAGCGCATTAGTGATTGTTTTTGGGGAATTACAGAGCAAACACTTTATAGGTGGGGTGGAGAGTGTTGAGTTGTGCAAAATACTATTAGGGAGATGGGGTAAGCAATGTCCGGGGGAGTCAATCCATTACTTTCAGGTGCAGGGAGTCCACCTGCAGGGACCTTCTGTAGTCTTTATACATCGTGCGCTAGTTCACTGTTTCAGGCGTTCATTTATTTACCTGTGCTTTCAAGACAAATGCGTAACGAGAAATTTTAGTGGGTACCGAGTGAAAAGTGCATGGGACTCTCACTGACACTCCCTCTCCCCGCACCCGAGGGTTTGGTACGAAAGTTAGAGCAAGTGCCTTTTCAGCAAGATTTAGCCTCACCCTCATCTTCTGCAGTGGTTCACACCATTTAGTTAGTTGTTCTGTCCTCGTGGTGAATCTCTTACTAGTCAATGAATCATCATGGACAAACAAATAAATCATGATAGCCACCATGATAAATAAAAATACGAGGACTCATAGACTCAGTAAGCTGCACGATGATTGAGATCCCTGGGCGCCCAATAACTTACTGAAATCCGGAGCAAAAGAAAACACCAGTTGAACCCCGGTGGGCCAAAAAAGACAAGAAGCTCCGGCCCCAACCAACTAAAATTAATAGTTTTAAGTCAGGGAGTCTGACGCCCGACTCACCGGCGGGCAATTAAAGAAGGCAGGATAGTTATCAACCGTGATTGCAGAGTGTCGCATAACTTTATATTATACCCTATACGTCTGTAACGTGTAATGATTTTTTTCTGAACTGAAAAACAATGTAGGACGGTGAATCACGTGCGACAGTCGATACCTTTGTTTGTTTGCATTGAGGTTTCGGTCATTTCGGGACGGAGCCAGCGCTTCCATGGTATTAACCAGGACTGAGGAGTCAATGTGTCTTGCTCAAGGGCACAACTCGGTGCCGCTAGTTGGTATCGAATCCAGGACCCCTCGATTTGGAGTAAGATTCTCTACCATTACGCCACCGTGCTCCCCATATGTCTTTGTAACACACTGTATACGTTGATTTTAAGAAATCTAACAGAGTTTTGCGATTTTACATGGCAGATATCACGCTATGAGCTTTTTACAGAACGTTTACTAGAAGTGGATATTTGTCACAGGAGTATGTGGATGATCTTAACACATATTTGACGAATGGATTCTCCCATCGTTATTAATTGGGTGGGTCCACTTAAATAAATAGGGGCTTCAGGTGTGATTTTAAAATTTTATCTCATTTTTCGATGAAATTTCTCTGCGCAAACAGAATAGCCCCAGATGGGACGCCGCGTTCTGCGGCGTCACATCTGGGGCTATTCTGTTTGCCTATGCCCCACAAAAAGGACGCCAGGCTTAAATTAGTTTATGATGGGTGATCAATTTCCATTGTTGCACATTCGACATCTTTACGGAGAGACGTTAATGTATCAAAAGAAACAATACCGATACACGAAAGTAGCAGTAAGTAAATACCACAGTTGAATCTGTATGGAGCGCATTTGGTTCCTCTAATTAGATTAAACCTAAAGGGTTAGTAGAGGTAAAAGTAGACAATGATCAGGAAATTGCGCAATCAGAAAGAAATTCCCACTCCAAAAACCGAGTTGGGAAAAACTAACGTAACAATCAGGTACATGTACTTTCACTAAGAAAACCTATCGTAAGCCGAGTGAGCAGCTATTTTCCCAATAGGCGGCTACTCTGTTACCCAAACATTTTAGTCATTTGTGCCTTCATGCCATAAACATGTACCATAGAAACAGATGTATGTGGGAACCTCGGAACGAATTTTAAGGTGTTAAAAAGAATATCCGCAAAATTTGCGTTACCACTATTAGCTTGGTTTTAATGGTTCAAAGGCCATACAATTAATGTCAACTTGCGTGCGTGTAAAGAATTATTAGCAAAAGGGTATAAAACAGAAATAACGCTGTTGCTCTTGCAATCAGAATCAGAATAATTTTAACTGTTTACCGGTGAAACGTCAAATTGACAATGCGTGCGTTCGTAGTTCTTTCCAATGGTAAAAATGGTACCATTGGTAGACAAATGCCGTTCAAGGTTTTACCAATGGTACCATTGGTAATGCCATTGGTACCAATGGTACCAATGTTACCAACATACGGCAGCAAATTATGCAGACAGACTACAGCGTGGGCAATTCTACCAACGCGGGAAAAGTCACGTGATTCAATATGGCGAGCCTAAAAATATATCATGAATTTCGTAAATAAGCAATATTTTTGTCATACATGCAAATGTAAATGTTATTAACAACACGATATACGTGAATAAGAAAGACAAAAACAAGTGAGTTGTATTGATCAATATGATAAAAAAAATTCCACCATGTGATCTACCAATGGTACCATTGGTACCAATGGTACCATTGGTAGCAGAAATCGTTCAGGGTTTTCTGGTTACCATTGGTAAAAATGGTACCAACAGTACCATTGGTAGATTTACAGATTTTACCATTGGGAGAACCCCGAACGTAGCCAATACCACACTTGCATAACCCCCAGGGGGGTACTCTCATTGTTTGTGGATACATAGGCGAGGCCCCAGCTTCTACCCCCAAACCCAAAAAATTACTGACATTTGCTGACCACCCCAAACAAATACCAGTCCTATCAGGCATACCCAAAAAAATACTTGAACTTTTAGCTTACCCCAAAAAATTACGTATTCATCTTTTTTATGCCTATTGATGAAATTTTATCACATCCATATGATCTAAGCTGTTGGTGGGACATTACAACCAACAGAACACGTCACAATACAGTTAGTATATGTAGGAACTAGGAAGTAAATACCAAGTTGGATAAAATTTAAAGATTTTCAAAGTGTAAGTCTTAATGATGGTTATGATTCCATTTGATTTGCAATCCAAACCAAGCTTCCAAAATTTCACCGAGACCAGTCATAAGGCATGATCGCAAACAAAATTGAATCTTAAGGCCTTGTAAGACATAAGTGTAAGCCACTCTTATCTTTATAGAAATAAAGAGATTTCCCAAGAAATGTGCAAAACCCAAAAAATTCCTTAGAATTATAGATTATCAGACCCCAAAAAAATAATTCAGAAAAGGCATGACCCCCCAAAAATATCAATAAAAAGCTCACTACCCTAAAAAATAACTAGTTTTTCTGAAAACCCCAAAAAATACGGAAATTCAAAATTTTGACCCCAAAAAAGTCAGCCTCGCCTATGTATACAGAAAATTTCAGAGTACCCCCCCCCCCCCCCCCCCCTGGGGCATAACCCAACAACATTTTGTCAAGTAAAGACATTCATTTAGAAAGCTGTAATAAAACATATTAATCCAAGTTAGCATGAACTTTATTTTGAACTGATTTTTGTATAAAAAAAATCCAACCATGTGTCAGCGAGTTGAATGTCTAAACGTCTGTTGAGGACTCAGTAGAATTGTGGCCGATATTGACATTGGGGGTAATCAGACGGACCAGAATTTTAGACACACAATCAAACGGTGCATCGTGAGAGTATTTTTCACAGCTGTCAGAAACGTCAAAAATGTAAATGTGGCTTAAAAGTTGTCACAACCGCTTACCTGTGACTCGGATAATATAAGAACAAAGTAATTAACTTATAATGTACCCGTAAAATTGGTTAGAGAGTGTTCATTGGTGAGGAATTGTCATTTTGGCACCAGTAGTTGGGTATCGTCACGGCGTGTAGAGTGAACATTTGACAGGTAATTCTGAGAGGTTTTGCACTTATCAGTGCTTATTAGTGCTTATTTCTTTGTTTGTTTGAATTGTTGATTTATGTCACAGTCAACAGTTATGGCCATTTTGGGACATTAGTATGTCATGACATCCAGAATATGCTTTGAAATACAACCACCAAAGTAAACAACCAATGCTTATGTGTATGGTCCTATGGGTGGATGACTAAGCCACTTTTTCTGTTCAAGCTGAGAGTATCTTTGAAGCAGTTAACCGGTTAACCAGTATTATAAATCAGGTGGTCAATCAATCAGTTAAAGCTTTGCCTGGTGTAGTTCTGGCCAAGCTGTTGGAAATTTTAGCAGATCAACTGCATTGGAAATATAAGGCTTGTCCTCTATTCATAATATTTACAGGTCTCCTGTATATGCCTTGAGGCACAAGCGGCCCATCTATTTCTCATTGTCCCAATGGGCGGGTACCCATGGTGGTTTTATTGGTCTTATGTTAATAAGGTATACTCACTGTTTTCTTTTTCTTTTTTTTTCTATCTAAAGGTTCATAATGTCTCATTGATATCATCTTTGACCCACTGATCTCTTTTTCAGTCCAGTCATCAAGATGAGGAAATATGGTGCTCAGATAGCTCAAATCACACCAAACCTGTGGCTTTGTGGGGTAGCAAATATTAAGGAAGAGAATCTCAGAGACCTTGATATAACACATGTACTGAACACAGCGGAAGAGTTGAGAGACTTCAAATATCCAGTCGTTGATGGCGTTGGCTTGTGCATTAAGCATATAACAATGAGGGACAGTGAAGATGAAGATCTGTTGCACTACTTGGACACATGTGTTGATCATGTACATAGTGTTGTTGAATCAGGTGGAAACATTTTGGTTCATTGTGTAGCTGGAGTAAGCAGATCTGCCAGTGTTTGTATTGCATATCTTGTGAAGTATCAAAACACCTCTTTGAAAAAGGCTTATTTTCATGTCTTACACAGAAGATCATGTATTTTTCCAAACTTTGGATTTTGGAGACAGTTGGTAATATATGAGGAAGCAGTAAGGGGCCGTAACTCTGTGGAAATGTTACCTTTTATCTTTGGCACAGTTCCTGATCCTTTCAGAGTGGATGCTGAGAATAGACTCAGATTTGCATGGATGAGAGAACTCATTCTTTACTGGACACTACATTTCATCATATTGCTGGTTCAGATAATGTTCATATTGTTTCAATAGTAAATGTGTGCTATTCTATCTATAATAGGGGGAAAAGTTGTGTGCTCTTTTGCCACAGTAGTTTGGTATGGTGATATGTTTTCTTCTACAATAATCGCCCATTGGGGCCTAAAGAAATACATGGGCTGGTTGTGCCTCCAGGCAAAGCTTATACGTGACACTACTGACTGACCATCTGATTACTGGTAAACCGCTCTGCAGGTTTGAGCCTTCCCTGGAAAAGTGGTTCAAATCAAATCATCCATACATATAAGCCTTTGTGGCTTAGTCATGTTAGTTGGATGGTGATATTTTAAGCACTTGTTGGATGTCATGACATCCTCATTTTGGTTAAAAGTCCCATTAAATGGAGGCAACATCCCGACATGACTTTTGCTGTTGGCTTGGACGTAAAGCATCAATTGAAACAAATAAACAAATAATTTGTCAATTGCCTGATGTGCATGAATTTTCTATTTTTCCATTGAAAGCAATGAAAACAAAAGAAACTAAACTGATATATTTTTTAAATTTTGCTTTAACTGGGGTCAATTAACCAGACATAGTTACACAACCTTTTCTTCATTAATAACTATATTTTTTTATTTTATAATGATTTTTGCAGATGATTTTATATTGGGACTATAGCTTTACTTTTTTATGTGATAAATGCTAGTCTATCTATGTTATTTATGTATCGGTATGTCAAGCATCTTAGACCACCATCTTCATAAATTTCAGACTAGTTGTGGTTGCTATATGCATCATTGTTGTGATTTGAGCTGCAACGCGAGAAAACCAATCTTCGGGGTTTTCGACCAGGTCCGACACAAAGCAACCTGTACAGTCACAGATGATGGCTACAAGCTTGAAATTTTGGATTTAAGAAGAAGAGGACTTGTACAATCCATGTAGCGAAAACAAAGTTACTGCACAGCTGATCTGTGGTTTGGTATTGGCATTTAAGCAAATTTCCGGTTTTCTCATGACGCGGCCTTTTGTCTTATATTCAAAGTATTAAGGGTTTGAATTATTTCTGTCATGACTACAACTTCAAAATTTAGTGTGCAATATATTTATTCAATCTGTTTAGAGATTAAAATTATTACTTGCCATATCAACTTATGTGTTTGTTCATGTTCTAAAGTATAACTTTACATACATACATACATGTAATCTCACGAGAAAATGGAAAATTCCGATGGAGACATGTACTGTTTAACTCAGCGTACTTTATCGTTCACATTTGTATGATTTAAGGCTTACCTTACCCTCACCGGGTAAAGGTATAGTAAATGCTCGTTGGCTCTCCCGTCGTCGTCCACCATGAGCCTTTGCATGAGAAAACCAACAATTTGGGTTTCCGACAAGGTCCGATACAAACCGGCCTGCAGGCTATAAGCTTGAAATTTAGGATTTAAGAAGAAGAGGGTCCCTATAGCGAAAACAAAGGCGCTGATCAGCTTCGCAGTTATTGTCGCGAAGCTGGGGTTAGTAACTCTAAGCCATCTCAACTTACAACCAACTTTTTAAGTATCTCTTAGGAATTATGGTGAATAACTGAAAAGGGCCTTAAGTACGGTGACAGTTTAACAGCATCGTAACTTTATATTTAACTCAAGCCCACCTTAGCGTCGTCTTATCTGACGAGGTGACACCTTTAATTTCAAAAAGCTCAAGTTAGAGTAACTAAGAAAGTAAGAGTGTAAATCTCAAGATCGTCGTAAGTATGTCGGAAGTAGGGGAACTTAGAATGTCTTCGAGCTACTTACCCCAGATCTGCACCCTTGTTTTCGCATAGGCAAAAATCGGAGTTTCTCGCGACGCCGCTCATACTATATGCATCCTTTGGCGCCCGTTGCCTCCACCGTCGTCGTCTGTTGCACTTCTCATTACGAAAACATGCCCATATGATATACAGTAACTTTTTCAGGTCAAAAATCGATAATTTTCAGAGGAAAAATTTTGATATTTTTCTTATTTTTGCTCAAAACATAGATTGTGGGTACACGTTAGAACCGCCTCGGCGAGGCGGTTCTAACGAGTACCCACAATCTATGTTTTGGAGCAAAAATAAGAAAAATAGGTATACCCCTGCAAACCCCAGTTTTTCTATATAAAAGTGGGGTTTAAGGGGGTATAGATTACACGGACATGTTTTCATGATGTCATGGAATGGGCCACGAAAGTTTGTATAATTGCCACAATTACCAGGATTATCGAGGCGCTTGATTACGTCCTCTGTCTTCACGGATGCTCTGCCGATAGAGGGCGTGATAGATCGTGTTACAAACGGACTAAAGATTTATGTTTATGAAAAATAGTTAGCCTAGGCTTTTAGGGGTTGTCTGCTGCTACCCCAGCGGGCTTACAACAAGGACACGTATTAAGACCATTGGTCCTTTGGTTCATGGACGTTACTTCAGTATTGCCGGATGAAAAACGTATCATATACATTGTATTTCGACCCTTAAGGACCCGATGGTCAGTGCTAGTGCATGTTAAAACGCCTCGAAAGATGAAAAGAAAGGAGTTTACGATACATTTCAAATGGCTCAAGAGCAGTGATGACGCACAAACGTCGGAATGCTTTTAATTCCATGACCATCTCAGCTTTTGGATTTCGTGATTTTGTGTCCAATGTGAATTTTTTTCGCAGATTGCGGAACCAGCGATAATTACAGTAAATCAAAATAATGTTTTTGGCAGAATTTCTCAATTTCTTCTTTCTCGCGAAAATCGCGAAAATCATCGCTCGCGAAAACAAGTTGGTTTACATTAAACCGCATGAGTGTAGGCTTACAGTTCACAGGTTACTTAAGGTCATTCACCAAACGTGCTACGCTGCCAACCGTTAGACAAAATACAAACGATTCTTCGTGTAGACCCTAATTGCTTCTGAAAAATATAACATGTTGCTTTTTCTCGAATGACCGAATTTCTGGCAGTACTAGTATCTGCGGCAAACTTGAAACAGTGATGACGTCTTCTGTACAAGAATTTCAAGGCAAACATTTTACTGATAAATACAAAATATACGTAGGAGTATGTGAAATATTCCACATGCTTGAAAGCAGCTTTTAACATATGACCGAGGACAAAATATACTTATGACGCACGAGAATAGATTTCATAACAACCCTAGACAACGATCAGCCTCAGATTACGTGATCGTTTCAAAGTTATGTCTATTTGATATCAGCCTTCATATTAGAAAAACAATTTAGGTCTTTGACAAGGTTCGACACAAACCAGGCTATATAGCAACACAAAATAGTAAGAAGCTTGAAATTTCAGATTTAGAAAGAAGAGACAACGTACTGTCTTTCTGGAGCGAAAGTCAGCTGTGTGGTTACTTCACAGCTGACACGTGCCTTTGTTTTCGCCTGTGCTTGTTGTTGGTTTTTCTTATGCTGTGGTAGCTCATACGATATTGATGATATGTAGTTATTATTATTTACAAAGCGATTTGATGCATGCACATTCCTTCACACGCAAAAATCTGTAGAATGAGCCACGTTAGAAGAGTTTATGTGAGATTCAGTGACATCTTCTGGCTTCGTTGCTGGGATTGTTTTTGGTTCCATTGACTACAAAGATAGGCCTACAAGTGTTGTTGAATTGAAATAATGGATTTTCATGTTGTTTTTTTGTTGTTTTTATTTTAACATTTTTGGATTCAAAATGGTTTATCATGACGGGGCTAGGATGTAAACAGTTACACAATGTAGGCACCTGAGCCACATATTTTATTGCCTTACCTGATTGCGACACGGCCTCTCAGTCTGTGGCACTCGCCCTGTCGAATCAGCAACAGTATGTGGCTCTCTGTCTATGGTCTTTCAGTCAGACACATGTTCTCTGTCCATTCATGATTGCCCGATAAATTCTTCAGACAGTTTATATCGCGACAAGAACACACTGATTATTGCACGGCATGGCAGTTTCCGTCCAGGAAAATTATGGTTTTGCATTTGCGAAAAAGAAAGGCGCAACTCAGTTGCGCGTAATCCGGGGACCTGTAAATGTGTTTAGAGGACAAGCCTCATATTTGCAATTGGGAATGCAGTTTATCTGCTAAGATTTCCAACGGCTGGGCCAAAACTAAGTTGCGCGGCAGACAACCACAAAGCTGACCAGCGTCATAGATAGTACAGTCCATCTAGACTTCCAAACTCTATTGTAGGGAGCGCGGTGGCCTAGTGGTAGAGCGTCGAACACCAAATCGATCCCCACAAGGGTCACCGTGTTGTGTCCTTGAGCAAGACACACTCACCCCTAGAGTACTGGTTAAAACCCATGAAGCGGTGGCTCTGTCCCTACATGACTGAAAACTTCAAACGGTTGACTGTGACGTTAAACCTCAATACAAACAAGCAAAATCTATTATTTCAAGCCTCTGCCCATCTTCTGTGGCTGGTTTATTCCGGTTTCTGTCGGACCGTAGTCAATACTCCTGAAGTCAGATTTTATCATGTGTGTCACTTGAGCCTCGAAACGAAAAGACCAGTCTTAGGGATTTCCGACCAGGTCCGACACAAATCGGTCTATACACACACAGAAGAAAGCTAGAATCTTGAACTTCCGGGCTTAAGTACTATCCGTGTAGCGAAAACAAACCGGGCACAGATCAGCTGTGTAGTCACTGCACAGCTGATCCGCCCCTTTGTTTTTGCTTAGGTAAAAATCCGGTTTTACTATGTGACGTTATTCACTTATTGCATGACAGTTTCTGGGAAAGTTCCAGGAGACGATAATGAGTGTAAACAGAAGCAGATGAAAGAACTTCATTATCATAATTATCAGCAGCCTCCCGAGAAAACCGGTCTTACGGGTTGCCAATCAGGTCCGACACAAAGCGACCCGTACAATCACAGAAGACGGCTAGAAGCTAGAAATTTCGGATTTAACAAGTTGTGCTGTGTAGAGAGAACAAAGGCGCTAATTATCTACATGCAGTTACTGCACAGCTGATCTGCGCTTTTGTTTTCCCAAAGGCAAATATCCGGTTTTCTCATGACGCGGCTAAATTATCAGCAGCCGCCCGAAGAAGTCTGGCTGAGATTTCCCATAGGGTCTGAGTTTCGCCGGTACAAACCGGCCTGCTCAGTCACAAATTAAAGATACTAGTTCAATAGAGGCTTGAAATCTCGGATGCGGAAACTTTAACGTTTACACAATACCGGCAACGATTGACATTTGCGCTGATCAGTATGCACAGGATTCAGAGGCTGATTGAAGAAGCATTTTTGTAAATGCGTATGATAGATTCCATTCTTCGAGCTGATTCCATAATTTTATTATTGATTGCTTATCTGACTGTGCAGCTAGTTAATTCGGTTATTGGAGTATTATATGAGTGCTTGAACAAGGGACCTGACGAGACCGTTTACAAGTGGTTCACGTAGCACACACTAAAGGAATGTTTTGAGGAATTAATGGTGTTCTGTTAAACGGCTCGAAGCTCGTTTATGTATAATACAATATACTTAAAAATATGAGTTGAAGAATTAAAACAAAATAAGTAAAATAAAATGTTAGTCCTGATAATAGTGATATAACGTCGACAAGAGACAGCCGACTTTTTAGTGACTTGAACTACGCCTTGAACCAGCCTCGTCGGGATTGACAACATATTGAGTATCATATTGTTCCACGGCAGGTTCGTAGAATTTTTCTCCTCCTTTCAAATATCACAGAGGCTTGAAGTTGCAACCACCATTAAATCATGTCATTGGAGTAATTTTTCTTTTGGATAGTGACTAGGAATTCGGATCCAATTAAAATTGGAATCGCAATTCAGACAACTAGTGGAAGCTAGATATCACATTAAAATGATAACGATAATTACAATACGAGAAAACTCAAATTCAATCATTTTAATTGGGTATATCCACCCGCAGGGAGGTATTCTGAACTTTTTCGTATGCATAGGTTCGGCCCCAGCATTAGCTCTGTACCCCAAAAATACCTGGACTACTCCCAAAAATTACCCGTGATTTCTAACCCACCCATAAAAATATGCAAAGTTTTCGTACTACAAATAATGCATATTTTGTTAAAATAAAACACATAAAATAGTATTATTAAGTGACTCTAAAAGATTGTCCTCCACTAACATACCTTAACAAAAATAAATAGGGGCCTATTCATGGGAAAAAAAAAACAAAGGTTTGACCACAAAAAAGTACGCGTATCCAAAATATTTCAGAGTCCACCCCACCCACCTGGGACCCACCCGTGGATTTCTTCTTTTCACATTGTGTGATATCTTCAGGGCACGTGGACCATTCTTGGCAAAAATTAGAATACAACCAATAAGCTAAACTGTCGCAACCCCTAATACGCTATTACTGGAAACGAAAGGTCCTAGATGTAAAAAGTTGCAATCCTGGGTGATTTGCTTGAACGACTTTTCATATTTATGGCAGTCCTTACTAAACCGCTAGTTGTTTAACGTCTGAACGGGCCTCACATGTCATTGTGTATTACCTGAGTGGAAAACGAAGTTTATGTTATGTTATGTTATGTTATGTTATGCTATGCTATGCTATGCTATGCTATGCTATGCTATGCTATGCTATGCTATGCTGATTACCGAACTGAACAAATCGATGGTGAATCGATCATTAGACTGCTGTACGGGTATGCGCAAGAATATGCATACATGTAAATTAACAGTTGTTAAAAGTTGCGTCAAAATATAAGATGCAAGAAGCAGCATCGATTTTGATTGATTTCATCAGAGTCAGGTCAAAGTAATGTGAAGAAAACAAAATAATTGCAGATTCTTGTTGCAGAAATCAAGTGCACAAAGAACCGTAAGGTAAACTGCCGAGATTTCCATTTCAGTAAACATGAAACAAGTCTCCTGATTTTATTACATTGATTTGGAAAAGAGCTATTCATCTTACTCTTCATGCGTATTGTAACATTTTTTGTGCTGTATTTCTTTCCCAACTGATCTCTAAAGTGGGATTTTTAATTTTTGATTTTACAATCTTTGTGCCTTCTTTTCTTTCATTCATCAGGAAAACATGTCCGTGTGATGTATACCCCCGTGAACCCCACTTTTATACAGCAGAACTGGGGTATGCAGGGGTATACCTATTTTTCTTATTTTTGCTCAAAACATAGATTGTGGGTACACGTTAGAACCGCCTCGGCGAGGCGGTTCTAACGTGTACCCACAATCTATGTTTTGAGCAAAAATAAGAAAATTGTCAAAATTTTTCTGCTGAAAATTTTCATTTTTTAAGCTCAAACAATCTCTGTTTATTACATGGGCAAGTTTTCGTAATGATATCTAGCGTTCGACGTTTGTAGTTGTCTCTACTGATGTAGCATACCGTATTCGTTCTAATTAATGCACAGTGCGCTTAACTTTGTCAAAATAAAGTTAAGGTTACAAAATATCTCTCTTCAGCACAAACACATTTACATTCAATGGTTATGGATAGAGCAAATAGAACACACATGATAAGAAATAAAAAAATAATTTTATATACAAATGGTAGTCTCAGTAGTCAGGATAGTAGAGTCTTCGAATTCAGTAGATTCAGTAGAATGTATCTGTTTAAAATATTCATGTCAAAATATCAATGTCAATGATGATGTCATTTAAGTGTTCCAACCATTGCAAAATAAGAGTTTGAACAGTTAAAGCTAAGTTTTAATGCGGCTAATATGACATTACTGTGTAAAATTTGTGTAAAATTTGTGTAAAATTCGAATATGCTAGTCGAGCAGTGTGCGCTTATGCACACTCGGCGTGTTTTATTTATTTATTTTTTTCGGAAAAGAGCTGGGTGTGCACTTATTGAAACATAGGCCAGCAAGAAGACCTGACTTTGTGGAGTCAGTTTAGCTCAACGGTTAGGCATGCGAAGAATTTTTGAATATTTACTTGGAATTCCGTATCAATTCTTAGCATTATTATAGATCGCTACCTGTTGTAACATCGTAAATATAGTTTATGCTACTTCTGACTTAGCATATCAAAGCCTACACATTTGAATGTATGGCTCGCGACGACTTAGATCAGCTACAGCATCTACTCAGCAATTAAGAGTTCGGGATGTTTGAAGACGATAACCTATGCTCACCCCGAATGCATAGTCGTGCGCCGTGCTATATTGTGCCAGTCTTCATTGTCATTTGGCTGATTTTATCACGGTATGATGCAGTTGAGTTCGGTCACAAGGGCGTGTTTTGACGTATCGTGTTTAATGATTGCGATCAGATTTTGGTGTTCAGCCAATCTTTCTGATAAATTGGGAACAAATTGCTGCCAGGTTTGTTGTTGTTTTGACTCCGCCACTGGCAGCCAGATTCGAAAACATAATCTAGCATTAACATTTTTTGGCGGCCGTAGCCTAGCCACTAGGCGTTAAAATGACAAATCTATAATGGTAAAATCTTTTATATAAAATGTACATCATTTGGACATAATATTAGTCTACTCCTCTGCCTCGATAAATCTAGCCGAGGTATGTTCATCAGAAAAATATGGTGCTCTAACTTTCAAGAAAAAAGAAAGTAAGCTTACAAAAAAGGCAAAAAAAAAAAAAAAAAAAAAAAAAAAAAAAAAACAACAACAACAAACAAACAAAACAAACTTATTTATCAGACTAGTAGCTAGTCTATGGCGGCCGCTACGAATCAGCACTTAGTAGTGACTTCTCCGAGTATCTGTTGACGTTGAGCATCACTGGTATAAATACGCTGGTACTGCGGATGAAAGCGATGGTCAAATATGCGGCAAATGAAGGTCTCGTCATGCATGAAAGCGACAGTCCCTCGGCATCATTGCGGAATGGAATTCGTGTTTGTTTGATTTATTGTTTTACGTCCCTGTCAACAGCTAACGTCCCCCTCTACCCACGAGATGACCATAGTTGTTGACTGGGACGTAAAGCAATAAATCAAATAAGGACTCAAATAAACCCCAGTCTACGTCGAGGTACATTCGCTTATGTGTGATGTTCAGTCAATGGGCTTTGCTGTTGCTGGTACGGCTTGCGTTACAATATTAAGTTGTTTACTTTACGTCTTATGCAACGAAGCAAGGCATACTGGTCAGTGTATATAAACAAATATAGGAAAGGCCTGGTGGCATGAGTGGCAGTTTAACATGATCGAATTTAAAAGAAAGATTGGATTTTATATTGCTCCATTGACCCAGATTTTGAATAGGATAAGCAGACAAAATAATCTCTAAATCTGGCCATTGTTGTTTGAACAAAGCTTCAGACACCTGTAATCATTGGGTCGGGTGGAAGCTAAGTAACAAAGTGCACACTGAACATCACAATGGAACATTTGAGCCGTGACACGAGGCATTGTGGTTTCTGACCAGGTCTTACGATCCGTGTAGCGAAAACAAAGGCGCTGATCAGCTTCGCGGTCACCGCGAAGCTGATCTGCGTCTTTGTTTTCGCATATGCAAAATGTTGGTTTTCTCATGGCGCCACTCATTTGCAACTGTATATACGTAGTAGTATAATGCGGGCTTTAACGTCATCCTGGGCTGAACAGACTTAGATCTAATCCATATCTCCACCTCAAGGACGTAAATAACGTATACCCCCTTAAACCCCACTTTTATATAGTAAAATGGGCTGTGCATGGATAAACCTATTTTTCATATTTTTGATCGGAAACATAGATTGTGGGTTCGAATCGCTGAGGCGGTTCTAACATGTA